>JARFIW010000237.1:1625000-4025000 GCA_036346225.1 Platerodrilus igneus | reverse complement strand
CACATTTGATTCTGTAAAATTTAACTCAAGTTTAAATAAACACGACAAATTCTGTCCAAAAATATTAAAAAAATTTAACTTAAGAATATACAATTTTATCGCAAATGTTCTATGAAATGCAAAAAAAAATATGAAATGTCGCAACATCCTGTATCAGGACGATGCAAACAACAAATGTCCGATGGTGGAACTAATGTCTTATCCTTTACATTTCTAAAAATCAAAAAACATTTTTTTTAGTCGACTATTTTCAATTTTAGAAGATATTGAAAAGAAATCTATAGTGTATCGTTTTCTGAATGGAAAAAGAAATGCTTTGGCGATTGGTTTATTTGCATGAAAAAAATTATAAATTATAAAATGGAATGTTATGGAAACCAATAAAATCCTTTTTTAATTCTAAACCTTTTCGTGTTTTATTCCAAAATTTTAGCAGTACCCCTAATACGATCAGCCTTGTTGCAAACTTCTCACATACACTAAGGTTGTCGATTAGTTTGGACTACTTTTATGATGATTATTATAATTTCAATAGCATGAGATTATTAATGGTATATTTGTCGCAAAAAGATGCTGATGCAATCATAAAATCTCATATAGAAAAAATTACAGCAAGCAACTTAACTGACACAAGAGGAATTAAATGCAGCAGTAATACAAATTATAATGTAAGTTGGGGAGATAGTGGTTGCAGGTGATACCACCCCTAAGTCTAATGTGGACAAACCGATAAGCAATCAAATTATTAATGGTGTAAGTTGATGTAATAAAAATCTAAACCATTAAAAGATATCACTGCTAAGGTAGATCAACAATTAAAATTTAAAATTGGTATTGCGCTCAGAATAAAATATTAGAAGCGGTTATACATGCCACTGAAGCAGCACGTTTAACTTCAAGAGTTGCTGTGTTTTCTGACATTTATCTGACCATAGATGCTTTTAATAAATAACAGGAAGTTCACTTGGATACGGAAATTATGAAACTAAAGATTTGATATTCATAAATTGCAAGGTATAATAATGCAGTTATGACAAAACAATAAAATAAGCACTATCATTACACTACCCATCATCATCATCGTTAAGTCTTCAGTCCTAGAACTGGTTGGACGCGTACCCTCATTGTTTCCTAGTCTGAACCAACCTACACATTTCCTGAAATTTGCACAGTCTGCATCTATCACTATCTGTGTGTGAAAGTAAACTACCTATAAAATATCAAATCGTTTAAGAACTGCACAAACTTGTTAAAATCAGTCTTGTTAGGTGATACATAATTAATGATTTTTTAAGGCAAATTTTGTGGAAATGATTCTTTATGCCAAAGTGAACTAGCTATGTTGAACAAAGCTCTACTACAATATTAATATACGAATAAAATTAAACTTAGTACTAAAACTTACAGTTGTTTAATAAAGTACATGGCATTAAGATATTTAAGACAGTATCAAATAGCAAGTTACAATTTAATTGGTATTAAAATAACTTGTTATACTTACATTAAATCGATAAGGATCTCCTTTTGTAACTTGTACCCAATTTTTACATTTAGCACAAGAAGATTGAAGTAGATTGTCATTCACATAATCTTCAACATACACAAAATTTGTTGCGTAACTCCTTATACCAAAGACATTTGCTGTTTTCTCTGGATGTGTTTTCCAGGATACTGATAACGTCTGTTGTTCTTGATTAACAGTCACTTCTATAAACAATGGCAACACAGAATCATAGGAATGATATCTTTTAATACCCTGATATACACTAACAATTGGGTTATAAAAATCAA
Organism: Platerodrilus igneus; assembly: GCA_036346225.1. Classification (NCBI taxonomy): domain Eukaryota; kingdom Metazoa; phylum Arthropoda; class Insecta; order Coleoptera; family Lycidae; genus Platerodrilus; species Platerodrilus igneus. The sequence goes on along the minus strand of JARFIW010000237.1, from coordinate 4,023,209 downwards.
GTCCCCATGAAATACTTCGTAAACCTTTTAATTTACTGTCTATCAAAAAAGTGGTAATGTGATTGTCGGTTTTTGTTTCTATATTTAAATGTTGATAAGTCATTGTTGGCATAAGCATTTCAAGAGAAGCTGGCATTCCCATTTCAGTAGGAAAAATAACCTCTGTTGCGTCTTCATAATTGAAGTTTAAACGCTTTTGATTAAATATAAACTTATCATTGAGTAACTTCTTCCAAGTATCATAAAACTCATGCAAATTAGCTTTGGTAAAGTAATACAGTTGTAGGGTATGATAATTATTTGAAATTGATATTTGAATGTGAAAGTGTTTCATGTCTTCAATACTCATAATTGTTTCCAAAAGATCTCTATAATTCAAAAGTCCAAAACTGTTTAGTAAATTAAACTCAACACTCCTGCTTAAGTGTTTAGGTAATCCTCCTATTTTAAAGAAAAGTAAATAATAGTTTGTCTTTTTATTAAACATTTGTAGACTAATATCTGCAACGAAACTTCTTGTTCTTGCAGCTGTAATATAAACACCATTCACTTCAATACCATGACCATACTTTTTGTCATTAAAATTTACTTGATAATATCTAGACATCGCTTGGTGATTTGGTTTTTGTGTAAACTTTAAAATTTGGGCAGCATTTAGTCTCGATACTTGATTACAAGGGTCGTCACTTTGTGACATTGCTTGTAAATAAGAATAATGCATGTTATACAATTCTGGACTGGGCTCATCTTGCAACACATAATGTATATTCAACATTCCAGTTAGTGATGGTCTGGACTTGATTATTATATAATATGCGGCTATTCGTAACTCAGTATGAATGTGCCGATCTGTGAGAATTGGCCAATAAAGTTTAACTATTAAATCAGGATCTCCTAACAACATATGGCTTAGCGACCACATGGCCATTTCGTGTAAGTCATGATTCTTTGGATTTTCTCCAGTGACGATCGGGATCAAATATGGTATTGCTAGGGGTAATTTAGTATTGAATATAACTTGCAGATATAGCAATCCTGATTCCACATCAGTAGATGATTCTAACTTATTTATAAGCAAGTCCATATACTGCTTATAAATTTTATGCTCCTTTAAGAATCTATTTATTTCCTTTGATTCTTGAGAGAATGCATGTGACCCGTGTTGATGGAAGGTACGGGAATCTTTATCTTCACGTTCTCTAGTAGCTAAAGCTAATTCTGATTTAAATGTTTTATGTATAAGTGTGCCAAAAGCAAGTGCGGCAGTTTTACGTACATTTTTGTTAATTTCATTGCCCCAATTTAACATATCTTCAGTGTCACGCAACAGTACTTCTGTTGGAAAACGCACATATGAAGATACACTTTGTATCATATCAAAAGCAACTGTATCATCAACTTTCTTGTCATATATAATTTTTTTTACAAGCAGTACTGAAGCATGTGTACCTACAAATGGTATTAGCTCGTGAAATAGCTTTAAATATTTTTGACCATTCTGTGAACCATCGAAACATAAGTCATTATAGACCCTATTGAGTTTTTCTAAATTACAAGTCCTTAACAAACGAATTGCGAGAGTACTTAAGTGTGCTTTACGAACATCAATATCATTAGTATTCATATGATTTTTCTGTAAATACAAAAATATTTCATCAAAAATTGTTCCTAGTGTAGATATCATTGTTTTATTGTTTTCTAATGTGTTATAAAATGATTCGTCTACTTGTAATGAAGGTTCGAAAATATCGAATGTCAAATCCTTTTCGTGCTTTTTGGTATGAATTTTAATGGGTGATTTAATTGAAGTAATAGAACAAAAGGTTAATGATATAGACGAATGTATAAAATGAGCATCTGATTTTGCTCTAAAAGGATAAAAATACAGGCCTCCCTTAGATTCAATACTTTTAACAATATAATTACCACTTGTGTTTTTTAATATATAGTGTTGGTGACTACTATGAGCAAGAGGTTCTTCATAAGGCGATTCACAAACGTCGCCTTCAAAATTTGTGGTTTCCAATTGATACATACGTTTTGTGGAAACAGATTCACGCATTTTTTTAATAATCAACTCCTCGTCCTTAGGAATAATTGTATATACAGTTCGACCCTTGCCATATATAGAATGTTCTTGGGTGATAAACGTATCAGGCTTGATTGAGGTAAAATTAAGATCATCAACTTTTAACTGTAGTAAAGCAGTGACAGCTTTATGCATGTTACGTACATATAACTTTTCCGACTTTTCTACACTGATACTTTCAGCTTGTCCATTGGAATTTAAACGTATTTCAAATGGTTGCATTATGTCCGCGCTGTCACTTACAAGTGGTAACTTAGAAAATTCTTTTTTGTATCCAACTTTTCTTTTGCCATTGTATAATTTAAATGTGATGTTCGTTAGTTGCACCAACAGCGATGTATCAGTTGGTGATTGAATTCGTAGTTTCGCAAAAAGATAAAATTCTGATGAAAATCTATCCGGTAAATCTGTAGCACTCCTAATAATTGCTGCATAGTCATACACAAATTCTTTGTCATGTGGGACAAAGGGTGCTATTGCACTGCTTGTTGAAAATGTAGCGAATACTGAAAAAATACAAGTGATTAGGTGCTGTATGTAAATCTATATGTTGTTGTTAGTAATAAAATGCATCATCTCATAGGATATAATTTATTCTATCGCTACCTGTTTTACAACAGTAAAATAACATAGCCTTATGTATTTCTTAACATTTTAATTTAGAGTGTGAAGAAGTCTTTTCACATGGGTGGCCACCAACAAGTTAGAACGTAAGGCCAGAAATATATTAGTGAACCAAATATCCCAACCTCTAGATTGAATTTATTTTTAAAAATTCCAAGTAATACTTTTAAGTATAAAAATTAATAATATTTAGAAATGGTAGTAATAACTATGTACTCGAATCAGATATGTGTAATCGTTGTGAATAGTCGTGTTTACTATATGCTCATGAATTGTTTTACAATACCTGTTCTACATGTGGAAAATATCTTAATTCAATTATATTATTAGTTTGAGTTTAATAGATCGAACGTTATCTATGATCTGCTACTTCTGTCATAGTTCAAATTGGAATTCTGATTGAAGCCAATTAAACTAATCATCTCCTTTGGGAAAACTGACTATGGGTCAGGATACGGAATGGCGGGAAGTACAAGCTCTGCAAAGGAGAAAGAAAATCCAGAGCTTTGAAGGGCGCGAAGGTCCAAGGGAATGATAAAAATAAAGACACTGATAAAGCCCGTGGACCTAACGGACTCGATAGTTCTCCCAGTGTGAATAACAAGAACTGCTGCTTCTAATAAAATAAGAGAAACAATAATACTGTATTTATTGCAACTTTAAACAAAATAATGGGATGACAACCAGTAACATATATGTGCCTGATCAGTACAGGGAGCTTGGTTCTGATCCCACATGAATAAACAATGAACAGATTAAAGCAAACATACGAATAATCATTAACCAAATTTAAATAAACCACGTGTGCACGAATGCATCAATTTATTAATACTAAAGCTTGCCAACGCGAGATGCACAAAATCATTTGTTGAAGAGAATGATAGGGTGCGTAACACGCGAAATGGATCCACCCCAGCACGAAAACGATTCTTATCCGAACAATAATAAATAAGACGTGTTAACCAGTTTAACCAAAATTCAATGATGCGATTGGCATGCGTTGACAAAAGTGTTATAGCTATTGGTTCGATAATACAAATATATAACAAGCTAACATTTAATCATCTACATCATTTATAACAAAAAACGCGCGAATGTAAATTCTGATGGGTGCCTGTTCACTTCACTTCGAACCGAATTCTATATTATATAAACCACTGGAGGACTTCCCTCAAGCGATAGAATGAAACGGGTAGTAAGCAGGTACCAGCTTAGTACGACAGCAATAATGTTATGAAATATAAATATTAACAGACAAAAAAACGTGTAATAAATTACATATTAATTGAATGGAAAAACGGGATCATGAAACCTACCACAGGTAACGAAATACGATTCCTGCGGGTTAAAAAATGAAATCTACTATAATCGGAACCAATTCACAATCAAAAGAAATCACAAAAATGAAAAAAAAATTAAGGATGGGCAAAGTACGGACACTAATGACTTACCTGCAGTATTGGCAAAGCCATACAAATCCGCACAACGGGAAATACTTTATACTATGGGGATCAACAAATCTCACTACCATAAACACACTACCCAATAGTATTGTATAATAATAGTCGAAATGCTAAATCTGCAAACGCGTAACAAAAGCAGTGATGACTTTGCCTTGCCGATAATCGAAACCAAAAAGGAAAGGAAATTCTATGGATGAAATTAAATGTGTGATTTATCAAAAATAACAAACGTGTTCCTCAGTTCAATGCCATCGCCTATCAAATTAGCCTTTAAACATAATAACAATATATGCATGAAAGATTTAATTATTATTGCTTAGATAGATAGATAGCCATTTCGAATGGACCTGCACCTTGCCGAAGTTCTAAATTACTAGAACAGATGAAACACCTTGCGTGTTCTAATGAGCTAAACAGCCAAACTATAGGTCCGACCAAAGTAGTAGGGTCGTTAGTGAGGAACCAGACTAAGACATGTCCACGAAAGAGAACAGCGGCTCTTTCGGTACTTAGATTGGCAAAGACCATAGGAGTCGGTATGGCAGTCTAAGACACACTACCACAATGTGGAAGGCAATGGGAAACCACCACATTATCTCCCAAGAACACAGCGTACTTAAATTGTAACAAACATGATGGCATTCTCTGGGGTAAAAGATTCCGGAGTTAAAATAGTCCCCCATTCGGATCTCCGGGAGGGGACTACTTCAAAGGATGCGATCGGAAAGTTAAAAATAAGAGTCGAGAACATTCTGCGAGTCCGAGCGTGGAATGTTAGAAGTATGAAGCAAGTAGGTAAGCTAGAGAACCTAAAAATTGAAATGAATAGGTTTTCACTAGACATAGTAGGGATCAGCGAAGTTCGGTGGCCAGAGGCGGGGGATTTATGGAGTGGAGACTTCAGGGTAATTCATACAGGAGTAGAGGACGGAAATTTGGGTGTGGGGATAGTTATGCGGAAAAAGATAGGATACTGTGTAGAAAATTTCTCACAAAAGAACGAAAGAGTACTCATGGTTAGATTAAAACCTAAACCGGTAAACACAGTAATAATACAAGTATACATGCCCACCTCTAGCTACAGTGACGAAGAGGTAGAGGCCATGTACAAAGATATCGAAGACATATTAAGATACGTAAAAGGACATGAAAATTTAATAATTACGGGGAATTTTAATGCCGTGGTAGGTGAGGGTAGGGAAAGAGCGGTAGTAGGTTTATTTGGTTTAGGCACGAGAAACGACAGGGGAAATAGGCTGGTAGAATTTTGCGACAAGAACAATTTAATCATCACAAACACACTATCTCAACAACATGCTAGAAGACGATATATGTGGAAGATGCCAGGAGATATAGGAAGATATCAAATAGATTACATTCTTGTTAGACAACGGTTTAGGAATCAAGTAAAAGACTGTAGAAGCTACCCAAAAGCAGATATAGATACTGTTCACAACATCGTAATTATGAAGGCCGCACTTAAATTTAAGAATGTGAAAAAAAAGAAACGGAAAAAGGCACTTGGACTTAGAGAAACTAAAAGATAAAGATATTCAAGAAAGATTCGAATAAAAGTCAAATGAATTGCTCAAAGATATCAGGAAAATATCTGATACTAAGGAAGTAGAAACAGAATGGAATAACATTAAATCCAGCCTAGACATGGCGGCCAGAGATATTCTGGGGTATACACAAAAAGAAAATAAGAAACCATGGATAACAAAGGATATCCTTAATTTAAAAGACTTGTGCGTGCATTTCCGTCACTTGAGAAAGTTGCGTTAGCGCTAGAGATTGCGCAGACGCAGAGTGATGATTTCCGTCACGGCAGGGACTAGTCAGCCAGATGTCGAGCCGAGTGGTTATCTGTGTGCCCTTATCTTGTCTTCTCTTTCAGGTAATGTAGGTTTCCTTTCATCTCTACCTGATTATCGTACCTCTACCTGTATTCCTTTCCCATTCCGCTACAAGGAAGAAGAAGACAAAATTAAATCTGCCTTCGACGAGGGGGCAAGGGACGACCCACGCCCACAATGCTCGACTGACGCGAGCTGCAATGTTGTGAAGAGTTCCACAGTTTACGTGAGTACCTTTTGTCTTCTACTATAATCAAAATAAACATTTTTTGCATGTGATATAGTAATTTAAAACATTTATATGACGTAATACCTTATTGCGCAACATTATGCATGTATTTATTATTGTTACTAACTGTCGTAGTGGCTCTTATACAGTGCCCACCGGGACTTTAAAAGTATGCCTTTGAGTTTAGACATGAAGTATAACACTCCATCATGCAGTTTAAATTTTCATTACTGTCCTTGCTGCATGAGCGCTGTTATTACAGGATCGAAGAATTCCTTACTGATCATTTTGATTAACCCTTGGGTTTGTTTTTCTTGTAGCTTCTGTAGTATTCTATAAATTTTATCTCTAACTGATGACTTCTATCACATTTTGTGATTTTGCATTATTTATGTGACAAGCTTGGATAAGGCATGGTGATGTTTTAGACTGTGATATAAACTTTTGTTGTTAAGTTTTTAAATTATGTATTTATTCTCTTCACTTTTAAATTGTGTTACAATCTTGCTTTACAAACTAGGCTAATAGTAAGTATATATGTATTTATTTATGTATTAGGCATTGCTCACTATGTAATTTTACCATGTTTATATGGGTACTGATTAAATATCTATCTATCTATCTACACAGATTTTGGCATGGCGTTCGACCGAATTCTCCACAAAATTAATATACTAAAACTTGAGAGCTTTGCTTTTTCTACGAATCTAATTCAATTTTTTACCTCTTACTTGCATAACCGAAAGCAGTACGTTTCCTACAACGGATACAACTCAGATTACTTTGTTGCCGATTCAGGTGTACCGCAACAAATTTGGACCCGCTTTTATTCTTAATCTTCATCGATGACGTCGTTGATTATTTAGACTGCCATTTATTACTATTTGCTGATGAACTTAAACTGTATGCTAATATTTTGCATGATGACGATTGCTGTAAGCTTCAATTACTACTCAATAAACTACAGAACTGGTGCAACACTAACTACCTGCAACTTAACACTAGTAAATGTAAAATTATCCCCTTCACGCGTAAATATCAACCAATTATATTTAACTATACTCTTAACAGTGTTATTTTGACACGTGTTACGAGTGTTAAGGATCTTGGAGTGCTATTTGATTCGAAACTATCATTTTCGGAACATATCATATCGTCTGCATCTGCTGCTTTCAAACTTTGTGGCTTTATAATTTGTAACTGTAAGTCGATTACCAACATTCGTGTATTGAGAACGTTGTATTTAACTTTAGTGCGGCCAAAATTAGAATACTGCGCTCTTATTTGGAACCCTCGTTATAAAATTTATATAACTTTATTAGAAAAAGTGCAACGTAAGTATTTTAAATTCGTTGCGTTCGTTGAGACCCATGCATACCCATGCCAAGGTATAAGTCAGACTTTGTTACTATCTAAATATAATGTTATACAGCTCGATGTGCAGTGCGAAATTAATGGTCAGTTGTTTCTGTATAAAATTATTCAAGGACTTATTGATGCACCATATATTTTAGCAAAGTTAAATTTTAATGTTCCGTCTGTTAATACACGTACAAGTATAACGTTCTATAACAAAATATCAAACACTAATCTATTATCCAATTCTCCAATATATTTTATAACACAAACATTTAACATGTTATTTAAAAATTACGACATTTTTGCTGTCGTCAAAATTTTTAGCTTATACTTATACGCACTTTTCACTTGATGGATTGCCTTAGTTTTGATCATTACTTTTACTTACGTACTCTATTATAAACGTTGTCTCTGTATATGTAAATTTGTATTTTCTTATTTTTCTTTCTTTGTTAATTTTATCCTGTAATTGGATTTATTCTGTTGGATAATAAAGCAATAATAATAATAATACTAGAAGACTTTAATTGTGGAAAATGCTAGGAGGCCTAGAAAGATATTAAATAGATTACATTTTTGTTAGACAATGGTATAGGAATCAAGTAAAAGACTGTAGAAGCTTTCTAGAAGCAGATATAGATATTGACCACAACATGAATGTTGTGTTTAAATTTACAAATTTGAAGGAAAAGAATCGAAAAAGGCACTTTGACTTTGAAAAACTAAAAGATAAACATATAAAAGATTTGAGAAAAAGTCAAACGAATTGTTGAAAGATATCGAGAAAACTTCTGATGCTGGGGGGTAGAAGCAGAATGGAATAACATTAAATCCAACTTACACATTACAGCCAGAGATATTCTAGGACATAAACAAAAAGGAAATAAGAAACCATGAGTGACAAAGGATATTCTGAATTTAATAGACGAAAATCGAAAATACAAAAACAGACCAGAGGACGCAGGGAAACCTATAAAGCCATAGGAGAAGCATACTGGCAAAAGAAGCTTTTGAATGTGGTGCTGCAAATGTATAGCAAAGATATCGTAGACAAAGTTAAGTACAAAAAGGTACTAGAAATGATAGGGAAAGAAAGAAACATGCGGGAAAAAAGTAAAAATAGGAAAGATAGGACACACACTAAGGCACGAGGAAATAGTGCGGAATATATTAGAAGCACAGAAAGGAAAAAAGAGAGGTAGATCTAGATTAGACTATTGCACACAGATAGTGAAAGATGTAGGTTGTACGAATTTCAGGAAATGTGTAAGTTAGCTCAGGATAGAAATCATGGAGATTCGCTCCCACCAGTCTAGGATGGAAAACCTAGCGAATAAAAAAAGTAATTATATTTATACGTGATAATTATCGTAAACAATTACCGGTGTTGGTTTTACAATATACTCAACAAATGTTGATTGTGCAAAAGGAGTAATTGCAGACTATTGATTCGGCAAAATGTCTAAGTGGTCGGGAATCGTGACAGCCGTCTAGTTGTTTAATCCCATTTGCACATAATTAAATATCTGTGAAGTAGGGTATATTTTTAGAAAACAATAGAAGAGAAAAAATGCAAGAGATAAAAAAAGATTAGCAGAAAGTCGTGCTGTATTTAACAAGAAAAAGCAGCAATCATGTTAGAAGATAGCAAATATATAAACAAAGAAAAGATTGCTGAAAGCATATGTGTGGAACACAGTACTGTACGGCTGTGAAACGTGGACAGTAGGAGAAGTGGATACAAAAAGGTAGAGGCCTTTGAAATGTGATGCTACAAACGTATGATGAAAATATAGACAAAGTTAAGAACAAAGAGGTACTATAAATGGATCAAGCTACAATATATGTAACTGGTATAACATATACGTGCCATCATTGGATGGTGTATTTAACACATACATTTGCTCTATCATTGTCAAACATTTTGTATGTGCTTATATAACCTTGTTAGACTACGCATTTATCACAAAACAAAGCGGGGATAGGTTATGACTTTTAGGTATATGTTGGTATAAGTAAACACTAGCAATATTCCTATTGGTGAGGACCAGATAAAAGATATGTTAGAAAATCAAGTAGTAGTGACGCACATCCAAACTATGTTAATCCATATTTACACAAGTAGCACTGGGTCCATTCTTATAATGTCCTTGGTTGGAAGTCAAAGTGATGATCATAATCTTCCACTATAAACAATTTTAGTGAAAATGTCGATATTTCTAAAAGAGATGATATTTAAAATACCGACCTACAACCAACAAAGAAAATAATAAAGATAAAAAGATTGAAAAAGAAAAAACATTGTGAGCTAAATGTTAATTTTTCAAGAACGTATGGTTAACAAATTTAAGCAACATTTGTTATTTCAATTTCATTTTGTAATGTCTTGAGCAAATACCATACTCACTACAATTGTTTCTTGCAACTTCAAAGTCTGAACAGTATTTTCAAATACAAGGTGACAGATTGAATATAGATGACAAAAATTCATTGGTTGAGGGTTCTTTGGAATAATAGCAACTTTCAAAAAACATTTTATACAAACGTTGAAAGAATTACAAAATGGTATTCCAGAAGTATATAACCCTAGTGACCTGTTATCAAGAATTAAACAAATAAATCCCCAGTTTGCTGGAGACCAACAACATGATTCACATGAAATGTTAAGACAACTGCTAGAAGCAGCGTGTAAAGAATATTTGAGAGAGTACAGAGAAGTAGCTTTACAAAAGCAGAGACTAAATTTTAAAACATGTCCATCAAGTATTGAAGGTGATAAAAATATATAGAAGTTTATGAACAGCAAGCTTCTGAATTGGTATTACCCACTGAACAGGTTTTTCGAAGTGCTGTGCCAAGATTGCAAGCATATTTTGTGTCGAGTTGAATTCCTCTTGATTTGAGTTTGCATATTGGAAACACAAATTCAACCAATATTACATTGCAATGCAGAATTGAATGACAAGATATCATCACCTCAAATACAAAAAGAAAAACAGGAAACAACAAAAACATTCTAATCAGGTAGGGTTTAATGATATTGACCGAACTGAAGAAGCTAAGGGTAACAGTTCAAAATGCAAACCAGAGACTGACATAGATAATAACATCAAGGAAAGGAATGTCAATGGTATCCTAGCAGACGAGTCAGTTGCTTTAGCCTCCATTTGGAGCTGTATTGGTGTTGTTCAAGACATTTAAATTGAGTTTAAGCCTGAATCATGACTTTTTTGTTAATAACATTGATAAAAAAGAAGATTTAGAAAAATTATCTTTATTAAAGGATAATAAATCTTGATATTTTCAGAGGCTTTCATGGCCGGAGTCATTATAAATATTTATGGTTCCGGGTTGGGACCGTGTTATCTTATAAATTAAGGTCGACGTTTCGCCCACTAAATAATAAAATTAATAATAATAAAGGTAAGAATTGTAATATTAAGTAGCTAAGTTAAAGTGTAAAGAGTAAGGAAAGTTACTTCTGAACTAGCACATTCACCAGCTCTTTAAGCCAAAAGGTGTCTTGTGGCAAAGTGATTTTAACTTGTCTGCTTATTATTATCATTCTTATCTTTATTATTTTTTTTATTATTTATTTTCATTTTCTTCTTTTTGTCCTGTGAAGTCATTTACAGAAGTGGGTGAAACGTTGACCTTGGTTTTTAAGATGACACGGTCCCAACCCGGAACCATAAATATATATGATAATAAATCTTATTTATTTAATAACGGTAAGAAAATTTATTATGTTTATTCCAAGATGAAAAAAAGGAAGAAGAGTATAATATAAATGATATGTAGAGAAGAATTATCATACCAAGATATCGGTACGAAAATTGTGAATGCTCTGTGCAATCTTGTTTAAACCAAATCACAGTAGGTGAGTAGCTGTGATTTGTACACAAAACGGTGGTGGACCTGATAAAAAAGTTGTTTATACTAATACAGTTACGCAAATTCTAGTCTGTAATGCACCTTCAGTACTAATTTTAGATTTCAAAAGATCCGAGATCTACGGAGGTGAATAACTATGTTTCATTTCCTGTGTTATTGAACTTTACACCATTTTAAACAAAATAATACTAAAACCTTCAAATGTTGAACACGTTGGCTGCGTTACTAATAATTGTGGCTTTCTTTGTGATGCGTTAAGATCCTCGGGGATCAATAGTAACACATTTCTTAGTGCATTGATTGTCTTTGGGGACCGATATGACGTTTTTATTTTACATCTGTAGGTTTTGCTTTAATGTAATGTGGCATTGCTATTATTTCAAATCAAATCAAATCAAATTTATTCAAATTAAATCATATTTATGTACATTGTGCAATATATGGGACTATTCAATATTGACAGTATCGAGTTTAAACACATTGCACCTAGACCTAGGGGCCTGTATGTGCAAATATTTAGTACTGTACTTGCTAAAGCTTTATCTTGTTAAGATTATGTGACTGTAAGGACCTACTTAAAGGTATGGTTTTCTATTTTAAACGCTTCTAATATATTACTACTAACAGCGTATCGGTTTCCCACGACCAATGTCGCACCAATGTGTAAATTTGTAAATAATAATTAAAAGGCTGCTGAAAGTTATGAAGTATACTTTATTAGCTATAAAAATAGAGTAACAATAAATTTAATATCATTTATCATGCTGTTGAAGGCAGTTATTACAAAAAGTGATCACTTTCGACACTTTTGCATTGGCATCATGACTGCTAAGAGTAAGACGTAGATTTTTATAACAACCTTGGCAAATTTTATTTTTATTTCGTCCTGGTCCTATGGGCTTAATTAAAGTATGAGTTCTTTTAGGAAGAGCATCGGTGGCAGAGAGAATAGAATTGTTTAGTTGTATAACTATACTTTTCTAAACTCAGTAATAGACAATTTCTTATACACTATCTGATGATTGATTATCCATGAATTAACAACGCAATTTTCAAAAAGGAGTTTAAAAATGTCTTTACAGTATCACTTGATCCCTATGCACAGAACTGTATGGTACGACGGCATCTGGTCGCTGTAATTCACACCTATTATTGCTTTATTATAAAGTTGAACACATCTAGGTTTCATAATGGTATCACCTTTACGGGACTTTTTCGTCTCCACTAAATCACCATTTTCGAGGGGATCGGTAGTAATCATCAAAACATGTCTTTTATCCACCCACTTAATAACTTTTACACAACATGCAGACTTTAATGGCAAAATAAAATTATATTGTTTAAGAATTTATAAAGAACATCTATTAATTAGTTAAGTTATATGATAATGTTTTTGTTTTGTGTGAAAGTCTTTGTGTTAGAGTTGTATGTACAAGTCAATAATTTAATTTGAAGGGTGGCAGCCTACGGTGGGGCCTCCGCCAGTGTATAAAGCAATAATTAAACGTAACCGATCAGAAATGTTTAAATCCTATTTTAAAGGGGCGGATAATGAATTATCAGATTTTTTTGGTCAATTTTGTACATAATAAGATTTAATTAGAGAGTTATTTGTGAATGAAAATAATGAGATTGATTTATGAGTGCTCATCCCTTACTATAGAAGATTTTATATTTAGTATGTGAGTAATTATCCAGAAGTTATATTTTCCTATGTTAGATTTTGTTCGTAAAGCAAAGCCATTGTGGCAGTTTTGGACTCTGATATTTAAGGTTTGTGTTGAGGGCAAATTGTTTTTCCTAGATGTTATTTGTAAGCTATTGTTTGTTAGAGAAACGGATGTGGATATAGTAATTAGTATTTGTAGTAGTATTTGTAAAAGAATATTTCGTATCAATATAAATCTGATGTCTGATTCTAGTGGTTTTATTTTGAATAGAACTACCCAAAAATAATTAGACAACAGAAAGAATTTATAACATTAATCTTTTATTTAGGCTCATTTAGAACTTCAGAGCACGGTATCTTTTATTGATGCCCAACATCTGGACCATTTCAATCCAGCAATGTGTGTGTGCTTGTATTTACATGAATGTGTTTGTGTATATGTAAATATCATCATCATTAGATCTTCAGTCTTGGAACTGGTTAGACGTGTACCATCATTGTTTCCTATTTTGAGCTAACCTACACATTTCCCTGAAATTTTCAGTCTTCTGTGTGCAATAGTCTAACCTAGGTCTATCTCTACCTTTTTTTCCTATCTCTGCTTGTGCGTGTTTTTATCAACCAACAGCATTTTAAAACAGTTAATCAATTAAAATACACTAACCTGTAATAGTTGCCAATTGCGCTGATATGAAAAATATAGTGGACCGCCGTTAACTGCATAAACAAGTTCACTATTCTTGAGGCATTTTCACCATTGAAAGCCACATATTCAAAGCACACCGAACTAACTCGTACGGTCACTCCCATTGTTACGTTGTTAACATACTCTGTCTAATACTCGTTTGATAATGTGCACACGAAACAAAAGGCACTCGCGTGCACTCCTACCAATGTTCAAATTTGTATGTATAAGGTATAGGATAGGCGATAACAGGGAAGGAGCGTTGATAATGTTAATAGCAAACCAGAATAAAATAATATGATAATAAGTAACCAAAAATGCTATAAAATGCAAAACACTGCTTATAATATTTCCCATACTATTCCCCAAAAAAAGCCTTAAACGTATTCTGTCCTATTTCTCCTATTTTTACTCCCACAAATATCTTTATTTCCCTACTATTTCTATAACCACTTTGTTATTAACTTTGTCTGTTCATGCCATCATTATACATCTTAAACACACCATTCCAAAAGGCTTCTGCCGTTTTTCTGTCTGCTTCTCCTACTGTCCCTATTTCATAAACGTACTGTGCTGTGCTCCACACATTTGCTTTCAACATTTTCTCCTTATTTCTGTTTGTTGTCTTCGAACATAGCCGATGCTCTTTCTTGTTAGATACGGTTCGGATCCTCTTCCATTGTTTTACAAATCTATACCCTATTTCACCAATATTCAATGGTATGTGAATGGGGTTAAGTATGCTGTGGCTACCAAGATCCCCCAACACTTGAACATTTGCCGAATTAATGGAGTTTCAATATATCCTTTCGCACAATCAACAGTAGTTGAAAATATTTCAAATACAACACCTGTGGTTGTTTATAATAATCATCAGATTTAATTGCCATAATTTTTTCATCATTAGGTATTCCGTCTTGAAACTGGTTGGAAGCCTACTTTCACTTATTTCTATTCTGAGCTAGCCTACACCGTTCCCTAAAATTACCACAACCTAGATACAGCTCGGTTCGCCTTCTGTTGTTTCCTAATTATTATGCCCTATTTCACCAAGATACAACAATAGAACGTGTATTTAGCAGAAAAATAAGTAATTCATACATTATGTAAATAGCAAGCATTCAACACTCTGTATATAGACCGTTATTAATTTTAAGTAATGCCAGTGAGCATACCTTTCAACAATAGAACGCGTATTCAAAGAAATGATAATACATGTAATTAAACACGCGTTGAGAAGTGTTCTAATTAGTTATAAAACAAATACGAAGATAAGAGATAAAACCTAACAAAGGTTTATGCAATTACGCTGAAACAATAAACATTTTTGATAAGAAAACGCAGTTTTCAAACACTCATAAAAATACATAAACGAAAGCAGAATTAAGGTTACATCATTTATTTTGTTCAATTATTGAAAAGGCGATATCTACACAAAACAACGTATGGTCAAGATAACGAATAATAAGGTATCTATAGCAAATAGACATTGCACGGAAAACCGAAGAAATAACATCAGAAACAACTTCGAAATGCAGGGAATATTAAAGACCTGGTTGGTTGAGATATCTGCAAGACTTGTTGAAAACCCAGCCCACATGTAAGTGGGAAGAGCCTATATAACACAGAGCAATGATAACACAAGTTAATTCATAACTCATGCACTCCGAAGCTGCGTCACTGTTAACCAGAAAGTCACGCGTAATTTAAATATAATAGAATATCAAGTGTATGTTACAGTGATAATAGTGCAACGATTTCGAAGACTTCTTTTGCCGTTTAACATGAGTAGAATTTGAGGTAATTTATTTAAACTAAATACTTATAATAATAAGGCTTCGAATGTGTGGTGTATTTCTGAATACTTCAAGTCTGGATATTTCAAGTATGCGTTGATGATAATAATTCAAATTGGTGGTGCATTTCTGAACATTTCAAGTTGCATCGATAATCATATTTCAAGTATGTGTCGACAATTATATTTTTGGTAAAATTCTGGTACAATTTTGAGTTGCGAGATTCAAGGCATATAAAATAAAGAAGCACGAAGTAATTTTTGGAAATCAAGGGGTAACTGTACTCAAATACTGGTTCAACTAAGCAGAGCATTGGTAAACGAATGAGGACAACAAACGGGGGTTGATCCACAACCCGAACAACATATCGCAGGTCAGATCTATTTAATTTTAAGATATTTTTCTATTTAAATTTCAATACTGAATTTATTCAATTTATATCAAACTTGTAATGAAGTCAACAACAAACATTGCATACGTTAAACTTACGTAATATATTATAGAGAGGTCTAGAACGTTCCAGGTTTCTTTAGTAAAACGGTAGTTTTTGGTGACTTTAGATTGAATTCAAAGTATATAAATTTTGGGATGAATTATACATATGATATTGATTGATTGAAGGGTGTATTTAAAGAATTTCAAAAATTGTAAATAATATTTCTTTTCATTATATGAAATTAATTCACTTCGTTTTATCAATTCAAACAAATAGGTAATCATAAAGGGGTGGAGAAGAGAAAAATTGATCATCGTAACGTTGTGCACTCTGTGTAGATTAAAAAGGGGCTAGCCGTGGCATAATAATAAAATTAGTAAAATTTGAAGTGAGAACACAGAGATGTGGCGTTAAGTAAAAACGTCATTACACAGAGTACGGCGTTATCATATCAATATATATATATATATATATATATATATATATATATATATATAGCTTACAAGTTGGAAGAGACGTTCTATTACTGCTTGTCCAGTGGCTTTTAGAGTTTCTGCTTGCGCCTTATCTGTACCCGGTGCCTTACCATTTTTCAGACTCGTTAATGCTAATTCAAACTCATCCATTGTTATTATCCATGGTTTCTTATTTTCTTTTTGTGTATACTCCAGAATATCTCTGGCTGCCATGTGTAAGCTGGATTTAATGTTATTTCATTCTGTTTCTACTTTCTTTATATAAGAAATATTCCTCATACCTTTCAGCAATTCATTTGACTTTTTTTCAAATCTTTCGTGGAATCCTTATATTTTAGTTTCTCAAAGTCAAAGTGCCTTTTTCCATTCCTTTCTTTCAAATTTTTTAATTTAAGAGAGGCATTCATAATTAAGATGTTGTAGCCAGTGTCTATATCTGCCTCTGGGTAGCTTCTACAAGTCTTTTACTTGCTTTATTTATTCATTTATATCTATTTTGTTCCCTTTGAATTAATGCCCTTCGGATATAATACATTTATGCCAACTTTTTTCCAATCCTCAAAGCACTTAAAAAAGTCATTTTTTGTTGTAATCTTGTTCGGCTCCTCCTTCGATGCCGTCTTTATCGCCTCCACTGCGATGAAGCTTTGGTTTTCATGTCATAACCATAAACCCATGATTCGTCATCAGTTATCACCCTCTGAAGCAAATTCGGGTCGTCGCAGACCAAGTTCAACTATCGCTACACTTCGAAAGTGAGCAATTTTGGTACGAATTCCGCGGCGACCCGTCCCATGCTCAAATCATTGGTTTAGGTCCACGGCAACTTCTCTAGCGATGATTTGACAATTGGCCTATATTATTTTCTTCACTTTATTAATATTTTCGTCTATTGTTGATGTGCTCGGGTTGTCCGGCACCCTTTTCACTGTTCACATCTTCTCGGCCCTATGAGAACATTTTGTACAATCAATAAACGTTGCTTTGGTACCTGGTAGCTTCACCATAGGCCACAGTCAACATTTGGAATGCGTCTGCACATTTGATTTTGTTTTTCACACAAAATTTGATAGATTCTTTGATCCATTTTTTGGAATAAGCAAAAATCGAAGACAAGCCAAAACACGTCCAACCAAAATTGTCAAGAATTAACTAAACATTCAAAATGGCCGCCTGTCAGCCTAAGTGAGAGACACGAGTACAAACCTAACGCCACATAAAAAAATCAAAAATCGAATATGCGTAGCACGTGGAAATTCAAAATTCGTGATACTTTTTGAACAGATCTCGTATACTTTTATTACTGTATTTACCGGTTTAGATTCTAATCTAACCATGAGTACGCTTGTGTTCTTTTGTAAGTAGTTTTCTACACAGTGTCATCTTTTTTGCATAACTATCCGCATACCCGAATTTTCTTCCTCTGATCCTGTATGAATTACCCTAGTCTCCGCTGCAAAAATCCCCCGCCTCTGGCCACCAAACTTCGCTAATCCCTACTATATCTAATGCTAACCTATCCATTTCAATTTTCATGTTCTCTAGTTTACCTACTTGCTTTATACTTCTGACATTCCACGCTCCAACTTGCAAAATGTTCCCGACTTTTTCTAAACTTTTCGATCACATCCTCCGAAGTAGTCCCCTTTCGGAGATCCGAATGGGGACTATTTTAATTCCTGAATATTTTACCCCAGATGATGCCATCATTTTAAGTACAATTTAAGTATGCTGTATACTTGGGAAGTAATGTGGTGGTTTCCCGGTGCATTCCACACGCAGTAGTGTCTTAGAATGCCATATCAAGCCCTATTGTCTCTGCCAATCTAAGTACCGAAAGAAATGCTGACATCTTTCAAAAACCTAAATTCTCCCTGTATGTTTGTTGTGGTTTGTTTAGGATTTTTCATAATCTTCTTTGGGAATTAAACCACTTATAGTTTTGAAAATCATCTTTATTTACGTTTCGATCCTAGATCATGGATCGAAACATAAATAAAGATGATTTTCAAAACTATAAGTGGTTTAATTCCCAAAGAAGATTAAGAAAAAAATTTCAGGGATCTGTCTTAATCTGGTTCATCTCTAAAGACTCTACTAATTTGGTTGAACCTATAGCTTGGCTCTTTAGATCACTGGAACACTCAAGCCATTCCACCACTTCTAGTAATCTAGAACTACTTCAAGGTGCAGGTCCATTCGGAATGGATATGTAAATATATAAATAATTAGTGAATATTTAAAATGTGTCTATATAGTTGTTATGGTTGCAAATACAGTTATTGTTAGTATATTAGGTGGAAACAACTCACCAAACAATGTAAATATGATGCATGTCATTTTTGCACATACAATAATTATTAAAATTTAAACTGTAATATATATTGTTGTCTTATTGCAAAATAGTTTTATCACAGGCCAAAGATCAGCTTCATTTTTAAAAAACTATTAAGAAATCTCAGTGCATAAGATAGATCTAAAACAATATGCATTAATCGTGCTATTTTGTCATGTAAATTAAATAAAGCTAATATTTCAAATGGTGGTCAATTAGTATTATATTAATTAATACGATTAGCATTAATTACATAACTGCTTTCTTTCCTGGTCTAGACTTCATACTTTAATCTGTATAAATGCAATACAATAGTATTCTTAATTATAAAAGACAATTACATTTTACTTCCTATATTCCAGCAGAGTATAAGAAAGAAATGTTTTTTTTAAATGATGAACTTTTGGATAACTTTCAGTAAACTTGTTTATCTCTAAAATTGTTATTGTGTCTAATTTTAATAAGACACGATGAACTCTCCAGTAACTAATTATTATTTTTATATTTATTATCTTATTTTGTATAAATATGTGTACTTTAACTATCACAGTAAGAATTAAATACTAAGACCACATTATACACGCATTTTATTTTAGCGAATATGCAGCACCCATCTAGTAATAGCGACAATTCATCTTTGTATACGTGAAATCGCTGCATTAGGACATTTACATTCTGAGAAAAATTTTGATGATGATGTTAAAATAGAATCTTGACATTACTATGGCCAAAAATTAGAAACTATTATGTTTCACAGCTGCCTCAATCATACAGTTGCTTTCAATAAGAACTATTTTAAATAAAAGATCTTTGTTTTGTTTTCGAACTTACTTAAGGTTGGTTTGTCGCAGCTCTAAATTCTTTTCTATTCTGAGCTAGTCCAAAATAGGTCTGCATACCCTTCACAACCTAAATCTCTAATAATTTGACTGATATAGCTTTGTGTACGTCTTCCTACTCTATTTTTATTTGGTAGTCCCTCATGTCTTAACTAGTGCCCTATCATTCTATTTCTCCTGACCTTTAATTGTTTCCTCATACAGGGTTCCTCACCTATCCTTCTATAAACTTTCTCATTTGTTACTCTATCTGTTCAACTGATCTTCAACATTCTCCTATAACACCAAGTTTCAAAAGCTTCTATCTTTTTCTTATCTACTTCTTTAATTGTCCAAGTCTCACTACCGTACAATAGAACGCTCCATACATACAACTTTAAGAAACTTTTTCTATTATCTAAACTAATACTATTAGCTACTAGTAAGTCTTTCTTTTTTAAAAACATTTTTCTAGCTTGAGCTATTCTAGCTATTATATCCTTCTGCTACATCCGTCTTTTGTAATTATACTACCTAAATAGCAAAATTCATCTACCTCCTCTAATTCAGTATTACCTATTTTTAATTTTGGTTTAGAATTAGGCTGTAACTTACTTGTCATTATCTTTGTCTTTCCTGAGTTAATTCTGTTACTATAGTTACTCTGTAGTATCTATCTCATCCGAAATATTTAACAACTCTCCTAACTCTTTTCTAGACTCAGCTATACTGGCTATATCATCTGCAAAACGTTACATCTATTTTCTGTCCCTGTACACTAATCCCTTATCTCTTTTCTCTCTCTAGCTAAGTTTAAAGCTTCCTCAATATAAATATAAAAAATCAAGGGAGATAGTATACAGCCCTGTCTAATATTAGCTTCCTTTTCTATTTCGTCAAATCTAATTACTACGCTTTGGTTTTTATATAGACTGTAAATAATTTTTCTATCCCTATGAGAGATTTCTATTTTTTGCAAAACCCTGAACATAACAATCCAATTAACCTTATCAAATCCTTTTCCTAAATCTACAAACGCGAAATGAGTCTTTATTTTTTGTAACCTTTTTTCGATAATTACCCTTTTCGTGATTAGGATCGGTTCTCTAGTCCCTCGGTCTTTACGAAAACCACATTGATCTTCGCCTAAATAATTCTCAGTCAAAGCTTCTACGCTATTTTTAATTATTATTGTTTGTTAAAACTTCATACAGTTGGAGGTCAGCGATTTACAATATAGATGGCCTTATCGTATATTATTGTTGTGCTACACATATGGCGGAGCGATAAAACCTTTTCGCTTCACCAACGACACTCTCTCGTATCGTTTCACCGACTCAACACCTAGTAACTATAACCGCGAGTGCATAAGTGCTGCTGCCCGACCAAGTGCGTCGACCAGTAAACAACACCTATCTTCGCGGGAGTAAATTGGTGAACAACATTGCAAGGTAAGCAAAACATTAATTACGGTTTGACCTATGTTACTGTTTTTCGCGCCTAACCTCCAATTGCATATAATTACAGTCCATTTGCTAAGCTTTACGCTTTGGGAAACGTTCTGGAGCTGTCCCGTTTTTATACACTCCAACGTGTACCACACAAAAAGTGGTCCTTCTGAGCCTCATATCAAAAAGTAGTCCTTCTGAGCCTCATATCACAAAAAGTGGTCCTACTGAACAAATAAGCTTTGAATTATAGTCAAAATTAATATAATTCATTAGCGGGATCATTAAAATTTAAATTATTACATTAATTCATTTTCAAAACTATTTTCTAAAAGTGGGTTTGAATATTAAAATGCACGATTTCTATTAAAGATTTCAACAAAACGAGTACTTTGCATTTAGCATTACAGGTGTTTAAAAACTTGTTCCAATTTATTTAAAGTTTGTAGTTTATTAACATCTTGTTACTACGCTTATCAATCAGCTGTGTAGATAACAAAATAAGTCAAAAGACTTTAACGAAACTGTTTGTTTACATTTTTGTTTGTAAATATTACGTACGTAATGCACTTTATTTCTTAGAGTTCTGAATTCACTTATATTAGTTTTAGTTCGTATCAGCATTAACATTGCTTCTCCACGAGTACTGTGTTTACTGTTAAGGCTTTGCAACTGCGTTACATTTTCCATTAGTTATTTGTGTTTTCAATTTGTTACGAGTTTATCTGGTACAATATGGAACCAGAACGTGAAGTTATTGCTGAATTTAAACGATTAACAAATCGCAAAGAAAGGTACTGGCGACGTTTGCAAGATTGTTACGATTTAATTTCTACGCTACCAACTAATCTTGATCAATTTAAAGCTCGTGTTAGTCAGCTAGATGACGTAAGAACAAAATTTTTAGATGTCTTAGATGAATTATCGTCACTCTCTGACGTTTATAAAACCTTATTTACGGATACCGTTAATCTAGAATCTACGTTCAATACTATGTACTATGATATTTTAGCTAATGCGGCGCGCTATGTCGTTTCAGACACAACGCCCAATGTAAATACTATTGATATTTCTGGAAATACCAGATCTAATGTTCATTTACCAGAAATAAAAATAGATATATTTCGAGGTGACCCGAGAAATTCGGTGCGTTAAATCTCTATATGACAACATTATTCACAACAATAACACACTTAATGATTGCGAAAAATTCACATATTTGCTTACTTATTTGGATGCGACGGCATTAAAGCTAGCACAATCTGTTCGATTTGCTCCAGAAAATTATATGGTTGTTTATAATCTCTTAGTTCAACGCTACACTAATAAACGAATAATTGCTAATCATTATTTATCCAAAATATTTTCACTAACTCAACTAAAGACGGATTCCCCAAAAGTTCTTAGTGATTTATGTGAAACTCTGCAAGTCAACGTCACAGCTCTTATCGACATGCAGCTACCTGAGTTGGCCGATTACATATTTTTATTTTTTTCCCTCGGTTTATTAGACCCGAAGTCGAGACAAGAATTCGAAAAGGAACATTTAAATCAAACATTTCCGAAATTTAACGATTTTATAAAATATTTACGCAACAAATGTTCTATCTTAGCACTGGTGAGCGGTAACAATAATACACCAACATCAAAAAATGTGTCTAGTCCACCACAAAGGGCTAACCCTCAACCATATTATACAAATTCTGTAACAATAAGCGTGTAACAATGTCCGCACAGGAAGTTACTTCACGACGATTTAATGCAAAGCGGGCCGTTTCTAAGCCCTGTCCTGCCTGCGACGATCAGTTCCACAAATTTTACAGATGTCCAAAATTATTAGCTTTATCCACTCTAGAAAGGCAATACATGGTAAAGCAATATCATAGATGTTTTGCGTGTTTATCACCACATCCTCTTTCGACTTGTAAGTCAAAATATCAGTGCAAACGGTGCGGTAGTAAAATGCACCATACGCTACTGTGTATCGAGGCACCAATTTCATGCAGTACTCCGACTCCGCCACAAAGCGCGGTAGGACACTCTTCAGGTGCCGCTAATTCGGCTGAACATTTTCCTGCTCCAGTCTCTCTTGTTCATTCATGTGCAAATGAACAGGGAACCGTTGCGCTTTAGCCACGGCGCAGGTACGAATTTTAGGCTGTGACGGTAGTTGGCATCGCTGTCGCTTGGTTTTAGATCAAGGGTCGCATTCTAATTTCATCACATTATCTTTAGCTAACAAGTTAGGTCTTAAACGCAAGAAATGTCCTTTTGAAATACGTGGAGTAGGCCAATCTCCGCTAGAAAAGGTTCATGGAATTGCTACCTGTAACGTTACATCAATATATGATCAAAACGTTTCTTTAAATTTACAGGTTGTTGTTTTATCTCGTATTACCGCAGATCTTCCGATAGCAAATTTATCTAAGCATTTAATAGACAAATTTTCGTCCCTACAATTGGCGGATCCTGAATTTCACATATCCGCTCCGGTCGATATGCTGTTAGGTGTGCAAGCTGTCTTAGATGCCACACCCAACGATTCGTTGCGTATAACAGGCAAGCCATCGGCGGTTCTTACCTCGTTTGGTTGGGTTATTATGGGTGATGTGCCAGCTTTAAGTCAACCGTATTCAGGTGTTGCGTTGTACACTAGCATCTCGGAAGAACCGTCCCTTAGCGACACCATTCGTGCCTTCTGGGAAGCTGAAGAAATACCATTTACGCCGCCAAAGTCGACTGAAAACGTGGCTTGTGAAAATTATTTCAAGTCCACTACTATACGAAACGAGTTAGGCCAGTATGTGGTTCGACTACCGTTCATAGAAAACACCACCCGAACATTAAGTTCAACACGAGAATTAGCTACCAATCGCTTTCTAAAACTAGAAGCTCGATTTGCACGCGACAAAAACTTTTATAAATTATATTCAGAAAATATTGCTAATTATATATCGCAGGGACAACTCACTCCCGCTGTGAAACAGTCCTTATATATCATGACTCACCACGGCGTGATTAAAAATAAGCCCTCTAGTACTCAAGTTCGAGTCGTGTTTAGTCCTGCCGATAGGGATATTAATGGCACAAGTCTCAATGATATTCTTTTACCGGGCCCCAAATTACAATCTGATATTGGTCTTGTAATAACAAGATTTCGAATACCTCAAGTCGCACTCACTTGCGATATTCGACAAATGTTTAGATCTATAGTCGTTCACCCAGAAGATAGAAAATTTTTACATATTTTTTGGAGGTTTCACCCTTGTGAACCTTTAACGGAATATGAACATACCCGCGTTATTTTTGGCGCTACTTGTAGCCCTTTCCTTGCCCTTCGTGTTCTACAGCAGTTGGTAGAAGACGAGGGTCACTCGTACCCCCGGGCTTCCAGAGCCCTTAGATCATCAACTTACATTGATGATATTTTGACTGGATCCGATTCTGTAGAAGAAACTCTCCTTCTAAAAAATGAATTGATTAATTTACTAAAACTAGGTAACTTCGACTTAGGAAAATGGGGAAGTTCACACACTTCAGTTATTGATAAGTCGGAGACGGAAGTTCTAAATCTACCGAACTCTAATCCCACTTTGACAACACGTGATGTTCTGGGTCTCTGTTGGGATATGGGTTCCGATACATTTAGATGTAAAGTTCCAAATATTGCAGACATCCCTACTAAGCGAGGAATTTTGTCACGCATAGCACGCATATTCGATATTAATGGTTATTTAAGTCCATTTACGGTTCTTCTCAAATGCCTTATGCAACGCCTATGGCTACAAAAGGTGGATTGGGATGAACAATTGCCCGCAGAAATTCTTCAAGAATGGCAGCAAATTCAAATTGAACTGCCACTTCTCGAATACATAACAATACCACGATCTATTTGGAAAATCGGCAATAGTCAAGCCCGTTTAATCGGATTCTCCGACGCCAGTTCCGTAGCGATGGCCGCTGTTGTGTATCTGCGATTAGAAGTTGATGAAAAATATATGTACATTTGATAGCTTCCAAAACCCGTGTAGCCCCTTTGAAAACGTGGACCATTCCTCGTCTTGAATTAGGAGCGGCATGTCTTTTGGCAAAACTAATGAAACATACAGCATTAGCATTTGACACCATCAATTTACTAGATCCAATATGCTTTAGTGACTCTACAAACACACTGACGTGGATTTGTACGCCACCTTATCAGTTAAAATTATTTTTTGCGAACCGAGTGGTGCAAATTCATGAAAATCAACCCACAGCCATATGGAGATACGTTCCCAGTTCTCCAAATGCTTCCGATCCTGCAAGCCGAGGATTGAGGCCATCCGAACTACTGAATTGTACACTCTGGTGGCAGGGTCCTGATTTTTTACACCGCGATTATTGTGATTGGCCAAGTGATAAATACACACACAATATTGCAGACGGGTTTAAAGCCGTACAATACGCACTCGTCTCTACTGTTGATGTGAAACAATACTTGGTAGTACTACAAAGGTCCTCGAACTTGCTAAAAGTTCAACGAATTTTTGCGTACGTTAAAAGGTTCGCGTTTAACTGCCTTGCACGCAAACGTAATCTTGCAAAGACTACTGGTCCGTTAAATGCCTCTGAGTATCGTAGCGCTCTCACATTTGCCATTAGAATTACTCAGTACGAGCACATCTACGACGATATCGTCTTACTAGAAAAAGGGCAACCTAGCACAAAAATGTACCGTCCGTTGTCACCTTTTCTCTCTCCCACGGGATTAGTCATGGTGGGGGGGCCGTTTGCGCCATTCCAGCCTTTTTATAACTAGCAAACATCCCTACCTTATCCCAAAAAACAGCAGGTTAGCTGTATTAATATGTGATTACTATCACATATATTCAGGTCATCTTGGTCCGCTGCTAACTCAATCATTAGTTACCCGTACATTTTGGATTCCGTGTATCCGTCAATTAATTCGAAGTAGAATATTTCGCTGCCTGACTTGCTATCGCTTCCAAGGGGAGCCTATTCAGCCTCCTATGGCAGATCTTCCGCTTTATCGCCTCGAACCCGGAAGATGCCTTACGCATACCGGTTTGGATTTTGCCGGTCCTTTTACAATCAAGCTATCCTCGTTGCGATCGACAAAATTTCAAAAGGCATATATTGCCCTCTTTATTTGTATGGTGTCACGTGCCATTCATATGGAGGTTGTCACAGCTTTAACATCGGAAGCTTGCCTTGCTGCATTAGATAGATTTATAGCCAGACGCGGGTTACCCACGAACATATACTCCGATCAGGGCCGCAATTTTCGTGGGGCGGCTAGAGAAATGTTAGAAATATATAAACATTTTGATCAAGCTAATCTCGTCATTGCGCACTACTTATCCTCTAGGGGTATAGATTGGTGTTTCAACCCTCCCTATGCACCCCATTTTGGGGGGCTTTGGGAAGCCGGCGTCAAGAGTGCTAAATTTCACTTGAAACGAATAGTGGGTAGAACGACACTTTCTCTGGAGGAATTTAGCACAGTTGTGACCCGCATAGAAGGAATCTTAAATTCCAGTCCATTTTGCGCACTTACAACGTCACCTGACGAAGGCACGGATGCCTTGACTCCGGGCCATTTTCTAACTGGTGGACCTTTAATTACGCGGTGTGAAGTGGATCTACAAAAAGTTCCTGCGAATCGGCTTAGTCGTTGGCAAATGTCCCAACAACTTGTACAGAGCTTTTGGAAGTGCTGGTCCATAGGATACTTGCACAGCTTACAGCAAAGGCCTAAGTGGAACACCCTTCCAAAACCATAGAAGAAGGGATCTAGTACTTTTTACTCCCGATTCACCCCGGCATATTGGCCTTTGGCGAGTGGCGAAGCTTTTACCGGGTAAAGATGGTGTAACAAGAGTTGTAAGGCTAAAAACACCCACAGGCGAAGCGGTCCGCCCAATTAACAAGGTGGTACCACTTCCTCCACCATATGTAATTCAGCATTCTAACATGCAATTTTTATTTTTTTTCTTCTTTCTCTACAAATTATGTTTTATTTTATATTTTTAATGCAGGAAGCAAAATGCAGAGTACTCGATTAATTTATACATACTTAAACATTTTTTTTAAAATTTCTATTTTCATTTTTTCTCCCATTCATTTCACGGTATACAACAAAATTTACCATTTTGGGTGGGGGGTATGTTAAAACTTCATACAGTTGGAGGTCAGCGATTTACAATATAGATGGCCTTATCGTATATTATTGTTGTGCTACACATATGGCGGAGCGATAAAGCCTTTTCGCTTCACCAACGACACTCTCTCGTATCGTTTCACCGACTCAACACCTAGTAACTATAACCGCGAGTGCATAAGTGCTGCTGCCCGACCAAGTGCGTCGACCGGTAAACAACACCTATCTTCGCGGGAGTAAATTGGTGAACAACATTGCAAGGTAAGCAAAACATTAATTACGGTTTGACCTATGTTACTGTTTTTCGCGCCTAACCTCCAATTGCATATAATTACAGTCCATTTGCTAAGCTTTACGCTTTGGGAAACGTTCTGGAGCTGTCCCGTTTTTATACACTCCAACGTGTACCACACATGTTAGTACAGTATTGCCCGAAATAAACAGTACTGAAATTGTAATTGTTTTGTATATTTAAAAAATACATATTATTGACACTTTATTATATGTTCTAAATGTGCACCTCCTCGTTCGAGACAGACTTCATAACGATGTTCTAAGTTTCTGGTCATGTTATTGAATAAGGGTTGTCTCAGGGCTGCGAAGAAGACTCTAACGGCATCCTTTAATTCATCGATGGTTTGTGGTGCCCGTTTGAAAACGGCATTTTAGCCATGCCCCAAATGTATGCGTCTGGAGGTGTGAGGTCTGGAGAATGTGAAGGATAAGGGAAGTCAGTAAATCGTGATATGAATTTGCTTGGAAAATGTTCTTGAAGAAATTGATGAATTGCGGCAGCAGTATGGCAAGTTGCCCGTCCTGCTGAAAAATTGGTTTCGAAATGCCAAGTTACGTGCACAACAGAATTGACGTAGATCAGGGATAAATCGTGTTAAAATTTGTCTGTACCTCTGTTGATTAAGTGTGACTTGCCTACCATTCTCTTCGATAAAGTACGGACCAATGATTCCGTGTCCGGAAACAGCACACCAGACACTCACTTTTTCACTATGTAAAGGAACCTCTTGAACCTCATCGGGTCTGGCAAAGCCCAGAAATCGATTTGTGCGACGATTCACATAGCCTGACAAGTGAAAATGTGCTTCGTCTAAAAACCAAACATTTTTCAAAAATTCAGGATTTTCATACTGTAACGCGAGAATTCTGGCGCAATATTCCACTCTACTGCGATAATCCCGTGGATGTAGTTGTTGATGTACCTGAATCACATACGAAAATGTACCCAGCTCCTTCAGGATTCTTTGAAAGGAAGTTCTTTTTAAATCAAGTTGTAACGCTGTCCTTGCCTGGCTGACTTTCGGATTTTCTAAGATTTGCTCAAAAACACGTTCATGGTTATTGTTGTTGTTAACTGTCCTGGGACGCCCCGAGTTTCCTTTTCGTTGGCACAATACACTACCTGTATTTCTAAACCTTTCAATAACCTTCAAAATTACAGCATTACTTGGGGAACGTTTATTAAACCTTTGTGTGAATTGATCAGACACGTATAGCAAACTTGCACCATTATGTCGGCCGATTCCGTATGAACGAAAATAATGCTCTACCAGAAACACTTTCTCCTCTGTACTTAACACCATTTTTAACAATTAAGCCCTACTAATTACTTGTTTGAGGTTTACTTGACAGGTCTATACTAGCTAACTTGAGTGTGGCAGCGCACGCATAAAAACACCGCCAACTTAGTTTCAGTACTGTTTATTTCGGGCAATACTGTATTTTGGAAGCGTGGGAAGTTAAGCTAACCGTTCTAAAATTCTCACATCTATCAGATCCTGACTTTTTTTGGATAATAATATTTTTTCGAAATCTATTGGGATCTCACCTGTGTCATATATTACTTTTACTAGTTCATATAATCTGTCTAAAGTTTTCTGACTTGCATATTTTATTAATTCTGTGGGTATATCGTCTATCCCTGGCGCTTTATTTAGTTTAAGATTCCGAACAGCTCTATCAAATTCCTCTCTTAATATTGAGAACCCTATTTCTACATCCTCTTCTTGGTCGTTCTCTAACTCATCCATATAGTCTCCATTATATAAATCTTCTAAATATCTTTCCTATCTATCTGCTACCTCAACTTTATTTATTAGAAGCTCCTTATTCTCATCTTTAATACCATTATATTTTTTCCTATCTTCCCCAAAAAACTTTGCAACTGCCCTGTCTGTCTTACCTACTCTCAAATCATCTTACTTCCTTACAATTCTCCTCCATCCATTTATTTCTAGCTTTTCTATACTCACTATTCAATTCTCTATTAAATCTAATATCTCTTTTGTTACCCAGGGTTTTCTCGCTTTTACTTTTTTCTTACCTATAGTCTGTGTTGCTGTATTATGTACAGCCTTTTTTATTTCTTTCCATCTATTTTCTACGTTCCCTCCTACAGCTATCTCTTTGATCTTATTATCTAATACTTGTTTATATTTCTCTTTTACCTCACTATCATTAAGCTTACCTAGATCCCATCCCTCTCTTTTGGTCTTTCTCAATTTTTTGAATTTTAGATTACACTTAAGAAAAAGATCTACAATAATGAATTTAAGATTTGCATCTTAGTTACCAAAGATACAATTTCACATACAAAAAGAAATTTTTTAACCAAAAATAGTTGATTTTCAAATTTTAGCAATATGGTCAAGAAAAATGAACATCATGTTTAAAGGGTAAATTTTCTTTTGTTTTTATTCATATATTTATAAAGATAATAATGCAAAGTATCCACTCATAATATTATTAAAATTATAACGGTGCCTACTTACGGTTTATTATTCAATAATAAGTATGTTCCTTAAAAATGGTGGTTAAAATTTCTTTAATCTATCAGGTGTACAAATAAAATAAAAAATTTTAAATTAGAGCGAGTTATCAAATTGTACTAGTAAGTAAGTTTTATATATTCTTATAGACTTGCTAAAGAGGCGACGAGAGGTCATGGGAACCCAAATCCTATAAATAAAGACCACCCAAATAGAAGGCAACAGAACAAAATTGAAATCTCCGAATATTTATTGTTCAACTCTGTATAAAAACAAGCCGGCTGTGTAATAAAACTATATTTAATGAAACAACCGAAGCTCGTCAGAAGTACTAAAAATAACTTAGATTTAATTCATTCATTCAATAAAAACACACTTCCTGTGTATTTAAAAGTCCCAATTTTAAATCTATAATACAGCCGTGTGTACACAAAATTCTTGTATACTTAGTAAAAAATGAGTTTGAATCTTTAAAACTATACAGTTCTGAACAATAGTTTTGTGTTGCACACTGCAGTGGAAGTGGTATGATGTGGGGTGGATTCGTAACTAGTAGAAAATAAGTCGGCAAAAGTATCTGGAATATATATATATATATATATATATATATATATATATATATATATATATATATACAGTGTGTACAGTATAAAATGCAGTACATGGGGATCTTGGAAACTGTAGGAGATACGATCTTGGTT
Organism: Platerodrilus igneus; assembly: GCA_036346225.1. Taxonomy (NCBI): domain Eukaryota; kingdom Metazoa; phylum Arthropoda; class Insecta; order Coleoptera; family Lycidae; genus Platerodrilus; species Platerodrilus igneus. Next base: position 3,992,388 of record JARFIW010000237.1, on the reverse strand, counting down.
AAATTGGACAAAAGTTGCATAATCATGAGGGTATCTCAGATCGGTTTTCAAAAATTTTTCATAGGTTACTAGATAGAGGCAAAAAACACAAAATTGACGATTTCTTTATTTGCTTGTAGTTAGTCTACTAATTGAAATAGAATGTTCAAATTTGGTACATCATGGTAATTCCCCATTGCGCTTCACATTTTCAACTTAGATTTTGTCTAGGGCATCTAGATTTTGCATGACGATGTTCAACTTTTTATTTTTAAATAGCCGCCATATTGGATTTTTACATTTTTGAAATGCTGACAACAAACCCTTTCCAAGGAGGTATAACATGGCTATGTTTGATTGAATCAAAATACTAAAAATCACATAATTATGTTTTGGTCGTAGTAGGCTTTAATTTCCATTATGACAAAGAGAAACAATTGCTCAACATCTGAGAAATGTCAAAGTTTGTCCTTTATTTTATGTTTCAAGTAGTGCAGTTTAAAAAAACAGTTAATTAATTTACATAGAAATTTAAGCAAAGCATTTGCGCTTGAAATGGATCGCTTTACTAACCGTGATAAATATCAAATGTTAGAATGTTTTATTCTTTCTGGAAGGAATGATGTTAAAGCCGCTGAATTGTATTTAAATAAATACCCAGAAAAATATCAACCAAACAGATGTATGTTTCGGAGATTACAAAATAATTTAATAAATTATGGCAGTTTTGGCTTGTCTAAGAGAAATAGGCAAATTAAAAAAGATAATGAAAACAGCGTTTTACAAACAGTTGTCGAAAATCCTCGTACTTCTCTTAGACAAATTCAGAATATAACAGGTGTTGCTCATTCTACGGCAAGAGCTATTTTAAAACGTTTCAAGTACCATCCATATCATGAACGACCATGTCAGGGATTGCGTACTGAAGATCAAATTCGAAGAATGGAATTTTGTGCTTGGTACATCAGAAAGTGCAACGAAAATTCAAATTTTGCATATACAATTTTGTGGTCTGACGAAAGTCGATTTACGAATTGTGGTATGTTCAATCGCAAAAATACAATTTTTTGGTCAGATGAAAATCCACATTTGAACCGCCAAGTTAGACATCAAGTTAAATGGGGATTCGACGTCTGGATTGGTATTATTGGAAGGTACATTATAGGTCCGTTTTTTTATGATGCAAATTTAAACTCTGCGAGATACTTAGATTTATTGCACGGAAATGTGGCAGATAGACTAATGGAGCTTCCACTCGCTACTTTGCAAAATATGATTTTTCAAAATGATGGTGCTCCACCCCACAATGCTCTGATTATTAGAAATTTTTTTAATTCTGAGCATAATGAAAACTGGATTGGAAATTGGGGACCAATTAAGTGGCCGGCGAGATCACCGGATTTAACTCCTCTAGATTTCTTTATATGGGGTCATTTAAAAAGTCGTGTGTACTCAAAAACGTATGATAATGTAGGCCAATTACAACAAGCAGTCCAAGAGGCCGTAAATAAAATAACTCCAACTATGATAAGACGATCTTGTAAAGATGTTTATAAAAGGTGTCGGTTGTGTGTTCAACAAAATGGGGGGTTATTTGAACATTTAAAATAAATAATGAATTCATGTGGCTGACTATTGTTATATTTTTTTCCTTCATTGTTAATTTGCAATTGTCTGAACATGAACGACAACTAAAAACAGCTTAAATAATATTTTGTATTGAATAGATGCTAGTTTATATTTATTCTTTGTTAATGCATAGTTATGTAAGTTCTGATTAATACTGATTTATTTTCAATTTTCTACGTTTTTTACTGTTTTTATTACCACTGAAAATTGAGTTTAAAATTTTTAGAGCAATTGTTTCTCTTTGTCATAATGGAAATTAAAGCCTACTACGACCAAAACATAATTATGTGATTTTTAGTGTTTTGATTCAATCAAACATAGCCATGTTATACGTCTTTGGAAAGGGTTTTTTGTCAGCATTTCAAAAATGTAAAAATTCAATATGGCGGCTATTTAAAAATAAAAAGTTGAACATCGTCACGCAAAATCTAGATGCCCTAGACAAAATCTAAGTTGAAAATGTGAAGCGCAATGGGGAATTACCATGATGTACCAAATTTGAACATTCTATTTCAATTAGCAGACTAACTACGAACAAATAAAGAAATCGTCAATTTTGTGTTTTTTGCCTCTATCTAGTAACCTATGAAAAATTTTTGAAATTTGAAAACCGATCTGAGATACCCTCATGATTATGCAACTTTTGTCCCATTTGACCAAGATCGTATCTCCTACAGTTTCCAAGATCCCCATGTACTGCATTTTATACTGTACACACTGTATATATATATATATATATATATATATATATATATATATATATATATATATGTACCTGATGAAAGTGAAATATTATTATAATGCATCTGGGATTATATATATAAGACATGAGTTATGTAATCCCCCCAATTGATATATGTATAAAGAAATAGAATAATTAAGAAATTATTAGAAATGTTAAGTGAAGTGCAACAAAGTAAATCAAGGATACTTTTATACAGTTTATTAACGTTCATGGGAACGGAAGCGCTACTTTGTAGCACAGACGATAGTGACACTGCAAATGTCAGGTCACAGGCGGTCACGTACCAAGATTACCTAGAAAGTAAGATCGCAACAATGTATTTATGAATAGAGTTAAGAATAAGCAGACATGAGATCTGCAAGTTCCCACAGCCATGTGAGGGGGTAGGGATATTATAAAAGGCCCGGGAGCCCCAGTCGACGACAGTTAATCCATCGATCAGCTTTAACATTGCAGTTTGTTAGATTACTCATTTTAGTACAATTAATTAATGTATTTCGATTAAAGTAATATTAACTAATTTGTTCCAAATCAATTCTGTATTACTACAAAAATTAATTTGTTAAGAAATTTGGAAATGGTTTTTTTAAAAAGGCCGCTCCCAAGCCACGAACTTTTACTGGCGCACTCGTAACGGATGTCAAAAGGTCACTAGGAAATCCAACATCGAAGAACTGGTGGTCTGGAATTTCAATTCCGAATTTGGCAGAACCAAAACAGAAGTTGGAGGCGAAACAAGAATCGTTAAAACCCAGCAAACAAACAGAAGTTGAAGGCGAAACAAAATCGTTCAAATTCAACAAATCCAAAAACCGACGTGGAGAAAGACTCCATGAAATCAACAAAACAACTAGTGTAAGTTCATTTTCCTTTAAACCAATTGAATTTTCATTTTACAAACATATTTGATATTTGCTAGTTTATGATTTATACATGTATATTGACCATTGTTACCATTATTTTATGCAATTTGATAAAAATAATCCACTGAGCTATTGCAAGGGATTATCTTCAAGCTATCTTTGAGAAAATTTATTTTTGAGACAAAAACTTGAGAAAAATTAAAAAGTCGCATTTAAGCGCACTTGAGACTATATTTACGAAACTAACTGGCGCAAGAATTTTTAGAGACAAAATAAAACCAAATTTCTAATTCAACAACACGGTATTAACTGACGCAATACCCCGAAAATAAAGGCAAAAATTAAATCATGAAATTTAAAACCAAAATCTTTATAATAACGCAGCAAAATAACAAAATAAACTACCCAGACACAAACTCATCGTATTCCGTAAAATAATAGACAATTCGCAATCTATTTTTAAACCACATCCTTATTACGAGAATTAACAAAGCGCGAATTCGAACGCAAAATCTCATCATTAAAAGTGAATGAAATCATTCACGCAACGCTATAAAACGGTTATAATTGGAAACGAATATATCTAATTATAACTACGAAATAAAACCTTCCAAGAACGTCATAAATTCTACAAGCTATTTTAAATATAACCATACGAAATCCTTCAGAATAAAAGATTCAAGCACTACAAATTAAAGCATAATAAAATTACGACCGGAAACTTTTATAAAATATCATCTTAAATACGAAAAATTACGTTTAATTATAAGACCAATTTACGAAACCTATAATAATTACGATACTGAAAAACGCATATTGCAACCCATTTAGACTTGACAATAATAATTAAATACTGCAGCAATTAACAGGATATAAAGTTAATTTATTCCAAACGCAACATTGTACAATTAAATATTTCAAGACGAGATAATTAATTATAGAAAAGACGCAATCTATTCAAACAAAAGCTTCAGGAAAGATCAAATAAAGTATAAATTGTATTAAATCATAGCATTCACTGAATAACACCTACGGTATATTTAAAAATAACTTTGCAACGGAGACGCTGACGCAAACAATTGACTGAAAAGTAACATCCTACCGTAGATTACAACATTGTAATAAAACGAGACCATTGTATGCAACTTTGAACAACGCAAAAAACGACACCTTGCAAACTTATAATTAACACTTAAGTTCACGAGACGAGAAGCATCGCAGACACCTTATATAAACCCACGGGAAGAAATAATTATTACAGACAGCATTAAAATCAGCGGAATTAAAATAGAAAAGCTTTAACTGACGCAAAGCAAGCAAGCAAGATAAATTACCACAAAAATCACTCAGACGCATTGAAACTTCAGAAATCAAGCCTACAATAAAATTAACATCGGTAAATTAAAAATAAAAGTAACCAAGACAATACCAAGCGTAAAACCCATAAAATAATTACAACACCGTGCAATTAAATACAAAATAAGCAACTCAATTCTTTAAATAATCTGAAACTACCCAAGCTAAAAATAGCAAGTAACCCGACGCAATCTAAACGGAAAATCAATAAATCCAAGCAAGGAATAACTAACAAACTACGAAATAAATCCGAATTTTTTTAAAAAATCGAAAAATAATCCAAAGTCAAATAAAAAAATTAATTATAAGAACATTCCCCCAGCCAAAATGAGTGGAGATATGAAGATCTACTTGGAGATGATTCCAAATTTTAATGGAGACCAATGCTTTCTCAGTAATTTTATAACAGCCTGTGAAATATTTTTAAAAAAATTCTATAAGCCCGGAGACAACGAAAGCAACATATTACTCCTACACCTTATAATCAGTAAACTAACCGGAAGGGCACTAACATTAATTGCGAGTCGAGATGAGTTAGACCAGTGGGACGACTTGCGCCGCGTATTAATTGCATATTTTGGCGATCAGAGAAACCTAAAGTGCCTAGTACGCGATTTAATAAACCTTAGAATGGAAAACAACCAATTCCTGTACCAATTTGGAATGAAATGCCAAGATGTAAAAAGTTTAATCTTGACAAAACTAAAAATTGAGGTAACCGACCCAAACATCAGACTTTTAAAAACAAAAATGTATGACGAAATGGCATTAGACACATATCTAAATGCACTACCCGAACGACTTTCAGACAAAATCAGATTTCAACATCCCCAAGACTTAGAAGAAGCTATGAACATGATAATCGACGAAGAAAACGTAATGTACTACAGAAACAGACTATACAACCCCAACGCGAATAAAGGTTATACACCAATAAAAACCATACAACCCGCGAGAAACAAATCCACAACAAAAATTCACCCCGTTCAATGCACAAACAAACCAAACGCGAACCAATAATCCACAGTTTAATAATTCAAACTTTAATAACCAATATAAACACTTTCCAAAACCAACATTCAACCCAAATTTTACGAAGCCCACATTTCAACCAAGATTCCACCAAAACGTAAATCAGCAAAAACCAGCATTCAACGCGAATCCTATTAAAAACTCACCAATGACAAGTAATAATAATCCCAATAACTATTATAAACCCACACCAATGGATACCTCATCTGGTAACACCAGACCAAACACAAAAACAACACATATTCGACCGAACCCCAACCAAAAACGCACTTTTACATCAGAAGAACTATTTCACCAAGAAATAGAGGAATATGAAGATGACCAGAATAATTGCATTCGACCAAGTACAGACAATGAACAAAACCAATCCAACAATTATGAACGCAAAAAATCATACGGAACTTATGACGAGGACGACGAAGAAAACGCGTGCTCAAATTTTCAGATAGACCGATTTATAAACGACCAAACGTAATAAATTTAAATAATATGAATCACCTTGTGCTACCCTATATAGAAATACCCCACACCGAATTCAAACTACTAATCGATACCGGATCTTCAAAAACATTAATTAGCCCGCGAGCCGTAAAGAAACAAGTTGAAGAAATATACACAATAGAACCCCGAACAGAGAAAAAGATAAAAATCCCAGTAAATTCAAATAACAAATTAGGAATAATAAATCACATAACTTTTTAACAAGGAGTAGAGACCCCAACCGCATTAGTACAAATAAAGGATAATTATGCCACAACGATTTTAAATTCAAATGACTACCCCGTAGAACTATCCTTAACCAACCCAATTAACGTAGAAGAATTAAATTTTAACAAGATGGAAATAGACGAAAATCTAAACGAAAATAATAACCCCGTAGAAAACGACGAAATGTTAAGAGAAAATTTAAGTAATATCCGTTTTAACACTGACATCAATGAGGAGGAACAAAGAGCGATCAAAAATTTATGTTTCGAATACCGCGACATATTCCATTGCGAAGGAATACCCCTAACCTTTTAAAATACAGTCGAGCATAACATTGAACTAACAGACAACAAACCCATATTCACAAAAACATACAGATTACCACAGGCAAGTCAAGAAGAAGCTCACAGACAAATAGCTGACTTATTAGATCAAGATATCATACAACACTCCAATTCACCATGGAGCAGCCCCGTATTAATAGTACCAAAAAAACTGGACGCATCAGGAAAACGAAAATATAGAATGGTAATAGATTACAGAAAATTAAATGAAAAAACGGTAGACGATAAATACCTGCTACCAAATATAACCGAAATTTTAGATAAATTAGGCAAGCGCCAATATTTTTCGACATTAGATCTAGCATCAGGATACCATCAAGTGGAAATGGAAGAAAAGGATACACAAAAAACAGCCTTTAGCACCCGTAGAGGACATTACAACTATAAAAGGATGCCATTCGGATTAAAGAACGCACCCACAACTTTTCAACGAGTTATGGATAACATACTACGTGGGATACACAACGAAAAATGCCTTGTGTACCTAGACGATATCATAGTGTATTCAACATCATTAGTGGAGCATATAGAAAGATTACGAGAAGTGTTCGAAAGATTAAGAACAGCACAATTTAAAGTACAATTAGATAAGAGCGAATTTCTACAGAAAGAAGTAGCATTCTCAGGACATATAATAACACCCCAAGGAGTCATGCCGAACCCCGATAAAACAAACGCCGTATTAAATTACCCCATACCAAAAACGAATAAAGAAATAAAAGGATTTTTAGGACTTAGTGGTTATTACTGCAAATTTATTAAAGGTTAATGCTCAGATAACCAAGCCCCTGACAAATTGTTTAAAGAAAAGAAACAAAATTGTACATACCCCAGAATTCATTAAAGCCGTAGATAAAATCAAAAGTATATTAACGAATCACCCCGTATTAGAATACCCCGATTTTTCGAAACCATTCATATTAACAACAGACGCATCAAATGTAGCATTAGGCGCAGTATTAAGCCAAGGAACAGTATGCAATGATAAACCCATCAGCTACGCATCCAGAACCCTCAACGGAACCGAGCAAAGATATAGTACAATAGAGAAAGAATTGTTAGCCATAATTTGGACAACAAAGTATTTTAGACCATACCTATACGGACGGAAATTTTATATATACACCGATCATAGACTATTCGTATGGCTATGCAAACTCAAGGAACCCAATTCAAAATTACAACGATGGAGAATCCGATTAGAAGAATATGACTACGAGATCATATACAAAAAAGGAATTTACAATAATAACGCAGACGCTTTTAGTAGAATACAGCTTAACGCACTAGAAACAGAATCAGTGATAGGAAACGTAGACGAAACAGAAATTAGAGAAGACCCAGACGAAATGGACACCATACACTCAACACAGAATGAGGAGCCGAAAACCGCGATTAAAATTTTAAATGAAGCCATAGATATGAAACCCAATCAGTTTATAATCACCGAAGTTTTAACCAACCCTAAATCTGTAAAATATACGAAAGCAGATACCAAAAGGATATACCAAATTCAAATAACCAAAGACGACAATGAAGCACAAATAATTAAAATTCTAAAAGAATACACCCCGAGAAAAAACGATTTTACTTTTATTTTAACACGGAAAACTTGTATAAACGATTTTCAGAATTATATGTTAAATTATTCAATAACTCTGGCCTTGAACTTATAAGATGCACACGAAAACTAATAACCTTAGACGACCCTGACGAAATAAATGATGTGATCAGAAACCAACACGAAGGAAAAACCAACCATCGTGGAATTAATTAAACCCTAAAACAAATTATGAGACGTTATTACTTCAAGGACATGAAGGAACTAACTACAGACTTTATCAATCAATGTGAACTATGCCACAAAGCAAAATACGACAGGAAACCCCCGAAGATACCCCTAATGTTGACTAAAACACCGGACAAACCCTTTCAGAAATTACATGCCGATACTCTAGTAGTAGAAGCACAAAGTTATTTAACAATCGTAGACGCATTTACAAAAATAGGCCAAGCAATATCAATCACCTCTAAAAATAGTATAGACGTAACCCAAGGAAACGCCTGAAACAATAACGTTAGATAACGGCAGCGAATTCAAAAATGAAACAATACAAAACACTTTGGAATTACACAAAATAAAAATTCATTTTATAACTAAAAACCACCCTGAATCCAACGGACTAATCGCGAGACTACATTCAACCCTACTAGAACAAATCCGATTATTAAGAATAACCTACAAGAACACAATCCATTCATCAACCAATTTTACACCATTAGAATTAACCCTAGGACATTCAGATTCATGCAACCCTTATGACATACATTACAACAAAAAGCTTATCAGCAATATGCCAGGACCATAAAGAAAAACTAAAAATAACTTACGACAAAGTAAAGCATAAGTTAGATAACGACAAAGAACGCATTACCGCGGCCCGTAATAAAAACATAGACGTAAATAAATTTTCAATAGGACAAACCGTATACGAGAAAAATTTCCAAAGCAAAAGACACAAAACGGCACCTAGAAATTTAGGCCCCTTTAAAATTAAAAGAATATCCAACAAAAACGTAGCCGTAGTAGACAACGGCAAGAAAACAAAATATATTCACCTGAAAAATTTAAGACGCCCTGTACTTTCAGATGGACAATCATCACCCTTACTGTCAACCTCCACCCAGGTAGAACGGACACCGAAATCATAATTGAAGATATAAAAAATAACCCCGGTATACTACCAATAAAATTAGGCAGAATGCAGAACACCATAGACTATTGGACCTTTGCACAAAAATTTGACTTAACGGAACTAAAGCAAGAATTTCAAACAATCAAAAATAATTATTACCGACTAAAACAATCAATGGACAGAACAAAATTCGGAAAGGAATACGCAATCGAAATGATGAACTACGACAGCATAATAGAAAGTATTTCGAAAAACATAGAAGACAAATTTAATCGACTAATACCCACAGAACAAACGGCGAGACGAAAAATAGGACCAATCAACGGATTAGGAAACATAATAAAAGCAATAACAGGCAATTTAGATAATCAAGACGTAGAACGTTATGACAACGCAATACAACAATTAATCGAAAACCAGAACGACATCAAAACCATAATTAGTAACCAAATATCATTAACTCAATCAACGATTATAAAATTCAACGAAACGTTAAGAAAATTAGTTAGAAACCAAGATAGTACAGCCAATCAGATACAAACCCTTGAAAATAACATGCAAACTACCATGTTAGGCATGCGAGATTTAATGAGATTTAACGTGATATACACCCAGATAATATCAACCCTTACCTTAATTCAACAAATTTTAGCCACGTTAGAAAACGCAGTAACATTTGCAAAATTAAATACCCTACATTCCAGTATCATAGAACCAATTGATTCATTAAGAGAACTATTAAGAATTAGATCATTTATAACCAACAGATAATTACCTTTTGATGTAGTAGAATCAAGCATTTTAATATTTGAAAAAATAGCTATAGTTAAAGGCTATGTAAAAAATAACGATATAACATTTTTAATAGAAATTCCAATAGTAGATATTAACAATTACAATTATTATCAATTTATTTGCTTTCCCAATGAAAATGACTAGCACATACCAAATTATTATACCCAAAACCAAATTCCTATGCTTAAATGAACTAAGATATGGTTATACAAACGAAAAATGTGATGAAGTCACACCAAATCAATATTTATGTCAAACATTGACGACGACAACCATTCAAGAAGACAGTCCTTGCGAAGTACAACTACTAAAATTTTCAAATCACTACGAAAATTGTGAAGCCAAACCTGCACAAATCACCAATATGAAAATCCAGAAAGTAACGGAAAATAAATGGATAGCCATTTTCCCCACAGAAGTAATAGCAACAATCCACTGCAATCAAGATAAGAACAACTTAGCATTAACCAGAAGTAAATTAATCACCCTTAAGGAAATTATTTATTTATTTATTATTTAAAATTGAAAAATGAAATAATTAGAGTCTACCAAGATCCCGTACAGTCCAAAAAATTAGCAAATTTACCCGAATTACAAATCAAGATAACGCAAGACGAAGACAAAGAAATACTTCAAAAACCCATGCAACTTGAACACCTGGAATTAGACAACCTCAATTACGCCATGAAACTTATGGAAGATTACAAAGAACATCTAAACGAACGCAAAACGCCCAAAGTGCACTACGATAACATTAGTGTATGGATAATTGTATTAATTATTTTGACTATTTTATTGATCATTTATGTAATTTACAAAATGTATATTAGGTATAAAAATAAAGGAAACAGTTTTAGATTTAAGGCAACCAAAGAAACAAATGTACCATTAGAAACTATGAATTTTAAGAAATGAAATTAAATGAATTTTAAATTAAAAATCAAGAAAAGAAAAACCCTTAATGGAGGAGTTATGTAATCCCCCAATTGATATATGTATAAAGAAATAGAATAATTAAGAAATTATTAGAAATGTTAAGTGAAGTGCAACAAAGTAAATCATGGACAATTTTATACAGTTTATTAATGTTCATGGGAACGGAAGCGCTACTTTGTAGCACAGACGATAGTGACACTGCAGATGTCAGGTCACAGGCGGTCACCGATGGTCACGTACCAAGATTACCTAGAAAGTAAGATCGCAACAATGTATTTATGAATAGAGTTAAGAATAAGCAGACATGAGATCTGCAAGTTCCCACAGCCATGTGAGGGGGTAGGGATATTAAAAAAGGCCCGGGAGCCCCAGTCAACGACAGTTAATCCATCGATCAGCTTTAACATTGCAGTTCGTTAGATTACTCATTTTAGTACAATTAATTAATGTATTTCGATTAAAGTAATATTAACTAATTTGTCAAAATTCCAAGTCAATTCTGTATTACTAAAAATAAATTTGTTAGAAAGTATGGAAATGGTTTCTTAAAAAGGCCGCTTCCAAGCCACGAACCTTAACTCATGTAGGACCAGTATTTCTTAGGGTTGGTTTTTATACCCGCGTCAATGTCCTTTAAAAAAGCACTCTACAAAGTGTTAATATCCAGCTTAATTTTTGTACATAAAACACTAAAGCTGCGATAAGTTTGTGGATCCCCAGTTTTGTTGTACATTTTCCATAACGAATATTTAGGCATAATGTTCTTAACAATGACTGGCATAAACCAAGGTGAATAGTCACTCTTTTTCGGAGAGGTTTTTGGCACACAATTGTCTAAAGCATCATACAGTAGGGTATAGAAATGATCACAAGCTAGATTGATATCAGTGTAGTTGCGGATACTATCCCACTGAATATGGGATAAATCAGCATATAACTTTTTAAGATCTGCTTTCCTAAGTTATAGGTTTTAGTAGCTGATGAAACCAAACATTGCGAGCTTCTATAAGCGTTGTTATATTAATATTTAGTGGTGGATGGTGTGTATCCTCTGCCAGTATGCTGTGCTCGGATTTGCTGACTATGCAAGGCATAGAACAAAACACAAGGTCTAGTAACCTTCCATGTGCGTTCACAATAATGTTAAATTGCTCTAAGTTGTAGAAGCCACAAAAGGTATCAAGATGTGCAATAGCGAGGACGAGTTAACTCACCAAGACTGGTAATGAATTCCGGAATGTTGATGTCCCCAATAAATAAGTTACAGTCAAGTGAGACAAGTCCTTCAAATAACAGTTGGTAGTCGTCATTTGAGAAAGCAGGTGGAATATATATGACAAAGATGTTCAGAAACTTATTGTGTGTACATAACTTTATACCATCTATATCTACAGGCAAGCTATCAATAAAGACACGGTCTATATCTAATCTGGAGACGCTAAATTTAGTAGAGACAGCAAGTAGGACATCTCCACCTCGTTTCGTGTTTGTTAGAGCAAAATTACAGTCTGAAAGATAAACCTTAAATGAGTTGGGAAAGAACTCATTGTTTTGCACACTATCAGCGACCAATGTTTCAGTTAGCACAAACATAAGGTATTCATCACTACTTAATATGGCATTGTTATATAAAACGTGTTTTAGTATTTAGACCACGAACATTTTGATAATAAATCAGCAAGTCTTTTGATCTCCTAGAGGTTGTATTAGATTGTACTTGTGGTTGCTATAAAGTATTCAAGTTAGATTTAAAATCGCAGAGTTTTAATTTATACACAGGACACAACCTATTCCACACATCATGGTTTACATTCGTTTTGATATTAATATTATTAATATCGCCTGTATCAGCACTTTTCTTGCCCATGTTTATGCGATTGATACATTAAGCTCAGTTCCTGACAATCACTTATCTTGTGAGACAGCACACCGTGGGCATACTAAGGGTTTATTACACAAGGAGGAGAAGTGGTTAAAGCCACAACATGTATAGCAATGTTTTAGTTCGATTGCGTCATAAGCTGAACAATGATGATATCCAATGTATAAATAGCTCTCCTTCATTATATAGGAATTTATTAGATGTTTGAACGACGCACTGATAGATGTTTTTATTATTACGGCCAGGGGAGATATCCAGAATTTTTACAACCGCATTACCGTCAAACAGACTGCGATTCTGTGCCAGTATGTATTGCTGTAGGTCTACTGGTGAATAATTTTCTGCTAGTCCAGATACACGGATTTTGGGATTTAGTTTGGTAGCATCTTTAGCAGTAAGTTTATCATGGAGTTCCTTAATCACAATGGCTTTTAGCTTATCAGCTTGTAGTTTATTCAAACAATCAACAGCAAGCCCTCTAATACTAATAGTTTTCACTCTGTTTATTACAATATCATTGTCTGCAGGATTAGTTTTTAACAGTAACATTAATTTTGTGGCATTGTTGCTTTGATTAGGATCTTTCGGTTTAACAATAACTGTATTTTTGGAGGTAACAGTTATATATGGCAGCTTTGAAAAGTTAGAAACTGAGACGGAATTGGAAGTTTGGCATACTTGAGATAACTTCACATCGAGAACTTCATTGATACTTGGTTTTAGTGCAGCGATGGTATCATCACAAGGTACTGCTTTTGCAATATCCTTTAAATTACCAAGGGAGATTAGAATGTATTCAATGTTGGTGACTGCTTGCATTAGTTTCAAGACTTTGGCTTGTAAATGTAAGAGTATTTTAAAGTTACCATTTCCAGGTTCCTGTTGAAGACAATCCGGGCAATTAAATATCAAGACCCTTCCTTTCAGAGGAATTGCACGTATTTCTGTAGGACTAATGTTGACACAATTTTTGCAAATATTTCTACCATAAGCATCACACAAGGATAGCCAAATGGGTCACCATCTGGTGGCTTCAAATTAATATGTATTGTTGTGTTGCATTTAAAGCAAAGCATTATCAATTAATAGTCGATAAGACTCATATGTTTACAATTGATTTATTAAGTTTTAAAATAAATGATTAAAATCCAAATTAATCCCAGACCCGCACAAAAACTACTGTTTACACTATGCACTTCTATGAAGAAGAAGCTGCGCTGCACAAAATGATACCAAAATCAAAATTTAAAGTTCTGTATTACCACTAAAATTTCACTTTATTAGCAAGAGCACTTTTTTTTTTTTTGCTTCAAATAGGCAATTAGTTTTGGGTACGAGACAGACAAGATACTCAAAGGTTTCAAATGCATCACCATAGTCACTATACCAAAAAAAGAAAGATTCGGATAGATGTGAAGATTTTCGAACATAAGTTTAAGAGCACACGTATCAAAAATATAACTAGAATTGTACAAAGACGGATGGAAAAATGAGCTGAAAAATAACCATATCAATTTGGGTTTAAACGAAACAGGGGAACACAGGAGGCTATTTTAGCTTCAAAGGCGATAATGAAGAAATCAATAGAAAAGGAGAATGCGTATATAAAGGGTTTGTAGATCTGGATAAAGCATTTCGACGCTTGACAGGCAAAAGGGGATAAGTGACATCTTTTGCAAAATTGATTTATTATAATCGTTGGAATCCCCTGATTTTTCTGCGTCGTTTGGTCTAGGTTTCATGATCAAAACAACACTTTTGTGTTGCTTATCCAGACTATAATTTGTAGACGGAGCGATATTCTATGACTAACCAACTAGTTTTTTGACAAATCGTAAAATTGTGGTGGTTAGATAAATGCTTAAATAAAAATATGAACTTTACAATTGTTTATCGTTTTGTTAATAGTGTGCATACTTGATTTACCTAGGTTTGCTTTGTTGTGACAATTTGATCGAATATCGGGTATATTGTTTAGCCTTTCAGCATAAAAAGCTACATAGAGTAATCTTTTCTACCTGAATATCATAAAGCGAAATATTTAGCGTAACCAGTTTTCCCAATTGAATATTTTGTAACGTTCCGTTTGTATAACCATTCATTATATTATGATCGTTTAGCAAGCGTAGTAAATGACGCACTTCTAATATTAATTGTAAAGCAGGCGAGGAATTGACATTAAGTAACGTCAGTTTTTTGTTTTTCTTTTTTTGGAAAGTGTCAAGTTAGGTTTTATGGTGCGGGTGTGTTAATTTATCAGTTGTAGGTCTACTCATTGTCCACTTTTATTTGCCGTTATCTATATCCATATATATAGAATACAAATCCATATTGGGAATTTCTAATTTGGACGAAAAGAAAGGACCTTAAATTACATATGCCGTAATTGTCCAATTTACTTGGGAACAGCACACACCCCGTAATGACGCTTGTTGGTAGTTTGTTAAAACGTACACGACTCCTCACTATGTACAGTGGCTTGATTTGCCCCACAAGGTAAGCGTTGAACTGTTACTATTTTTACCGAGTGATCAGACTAGTTCCGCACGTTGGCACTGAGCTATTTTGTTCCCCAAAACTATAAGTTGTTGTTGTCAACCTGTGTCAGTGGAGCCAAAATTAGAGAAGTGCACTTTGTCGTATATCCACTCTATCCTCGCTGCCCCGTCGGCCACGTGGGATAGAAATAGATGTGTGTGCATTGTTAGCATTTATAACGGTAAAGCTATGCACATTTTAAGATAATATAACCGTGGTGTAATTTGTTCCGTGAACGCAAGTTCATAACATTTGTAAAGCAAACCTATTCAAATAGACCTACGTTTAGTAACCACCTAGATACAGCAGGTTTTGCATGCACCCGGCTCAAAATGCATGATACTTCGGGTTTCAGTTCATACCCTAAGTCGTCAAATTGGTTAGCTGCATCAGCATGAGATCCAGGTGCATCCATCCCTACTTTGTTTAAAAATATAAGTTGTACATAAGAGTTTATTTTGATAGCTCTGGCCAGTGCGAACGTCGATTTAGTAGTAAGTTATTGTTTATATTTGTTGCATTTAAGGCGTACTAGTAGGCGCCGTATGTTTGTTCAAATGTATATATCTGTGTCAATTAATGTAATCCTTACAGCTATGTGTAGAAATAGAGCCAGTAACCGAAGATAAGGTATATCATTCCTCTTAAGATTGCATGTGTAAGTAGGGCAAATCAGAGCATTCTACACCGTGAGTTTCTCTTTATTTTTCTTTTATTATTATTACCAAGTGCTAACGAGCTTTCTCGACCAGTAACAAGATTCTTATGATTATAGCTAGCATAGTGTCATTACTGGTGGTGCCCACCCGATTTTGTTATCGTTAAAACCTATCTCTAGTCTATACTGTTTACCGCTTACTACGGATTAGGGCTGTTAGACACCCAAACTACGACTTGTGTCAGACCCACCCCTCGCCGACTAGAGCTAGTCAACTTAAAGATATCAATACTTTTGTCCCCTGGTGTCGTAGTGTCAAACAGGCCCGTAACAATTTTTGTACATATTGTCGCTTATCCCTATTCACCCAACTGAAAAAACTCATATGCTAGATTTAAAGCCCACCAGAATACTCATAAGACTGACCTCAATACTTTGTAAGTTTCGATTTGGCAAAGGTAGTTAATATTCCTCATGGCAATAGAATGCATTTTTACTACTCTCATAAACTTGTAGTATATAACCTATAGGTGGCTCCGTGGCGTAGTGGTATGTGTGTGACTACTACGCCCAAGGTCCTGGGTTCGAATCCCGACACGGTCCGCTTGAAAAATGTTAGGCGAGCATTTTTCTAAAAAATACACCCTCGTTCGGATGAGAGGTAAAATGGAGGTCCCGTGTGTGAGTGTTGTCACGCACGTTAAAGATCCCTACCTTGCTTGGAACAGCAAGGGTTCGGCAAAAATTCCAAATTTTCCAGGTAAAAAAAACTCGCTTCCTGGCCAATGTAGTACCTTCGGGTGGAGCATTGGAAAATCACATGTAAAGTATATAACCTATGTTTTTACAAAAGCAGCACACGTAATATTTATTGTTTTTATTGGGATGAAGTGAATGGGAAGCGTGGAGCTAACGAAATTGCAACCATATTAAATAAATACATAAATATTGTAGATGAACAAGGAAAGGTAAAAAATTTGCTTTTGTACTGTGACTGTTGTCCAGGTCAGAACCGAAATCGAGTAGTTCTGGCAATGATTAACTCCACTATTCAGGGTTGCAAAAATATTGAGACCATTCAAATTTTTGCTGACAGGATACATATACGCCAGTAGTCAGTACATGTGGTTACAGAGAAAAATTTAAAGAACTGCATAGTTCATGCTCCTTCACAGTGGTTCACTGTATTTACAACAGCACGATAACATCCAATGCCGTACAATGTCGAGTTGATGATGCACAGAGACTTTTTAAAGTGGGATGTTAGCGAAAAATATTTCAAAGGAAACCTTATGGGTAAAATCAGTAAAATACAAGTGGCCATGTTTAGAAAAAAGGATATCTCTAAAATTATCCTAAAATACTCCATGAATGATGAAGAAGAATCTTTCTTGGTAGAAGTTCAGTCAAAAACCAAAATTGCACCAGCTATTTTATTGCGTACAAAAATATGCTTCCCATATCAAAGACAAAATATGACAACCTTAACAAACTCTGCAAAGATAAACTTATACCCAGTTTTTCATAACGAATATTTGAATATTCCAATTGCTTCCGCTGTAATAGATGCATTTCCAGATAGACTTAAAAGATGGTGATTCAGAATAACTTTTTGATTCTTTTTATACGTTGTTAAAAGCAAAGTTTATTTTGTGTTAAGTATACTTTTTTCTAGTATAGATTTAAGTGCTTAATTTGTTACAAACATTCTTGATTGGAATTAATAGTTTATAGTCCTAATTGATTATGTGTTAATGTATAATATTGATTCTTCAACACCCTTCTGTTTTGAATAATGTTATTTGGATATCTCAAACTGGTAAAGTGCCTGATTATTGCTGATTTCAGATATAAGTAGATTTACAGAGTTAATAAAAATTGCTGCTTGTTTATACATAATAGTTTTGTTTTCATCACATTAAAATTTTCGCCGCCACCCTTTATCCTAACTTAAGCAATTCATAAATATAATGGTTACATAATTCCGGCTACTAGTAACTCGTGTGACCAAATTAAGTAAGCCCTTTCCTTAAAATCTTTATTTAAACAATTTTACCTTATTTTTATTTCGTGATAAAATTGATTTAGTTCCTTTTACCTCAATGGATACGTTACACACTTTTTGGTTATAACCTTTTACCTGAACCTATTTTTGTGACCAAATTGGGTAAGTGACATTAATTCCTAAATGGATTAATATTTTGGAAAGAAAACGTAACCATCACTTTGAGGCGACTTTCTGGCTCTTATAGGTGTTATTATTTTTAGAACTTAACCATTTGTTGATTTTTAACAAATTCTTTTTCAAAATTCTTGCAGTTTTTAAGCTAACCTGTAAAATTGGTCTGTTGTCAGTTATCCCCTTCTGCCTGTCAACCGTAGATTTGATAATGTAAAATGGGCAATAATGTTTGAAATACCCAAAAAGATAATAATGAGTTATAGGGATAGACGGATAATATATAGCTTAAATAAGGGCAAACAGCTGCAATAGAATAAGAGCAGGAACGTGAAGAAGTAAATATTAAAAAAGGCGTGAGATAGGGATGTGCCCTCCATTAATTTTTAAATTGTATGTCGAAGAGGCATGAATACTCTCAAATGCAGAAAGGCATTTGGAATTGATATGCAGGTACAAACGATTGGTATTTTTAAATTTGCAGATGATATTACGGTATTATCATCTAGCAAGGAATAGTTAGACGTAGTTCTCAATCGAATTGAAACAGTAATAAAAGCGAAATACGGTATGAGAATTAACAAAAATAAAACTGAAATACTAGTATGTAAAGGAGGGGTAAATAAGTCAGACACCAGAATACAAATAGGAAAGAACTTACACGAGGTTAAAGATTTCTGCTACCTAAGAAGCTAAATAACGCAAGATGGGAAAAGTGTAAAAGATAAAAACAATGAATAGCACAAGGTCGTGCTGCATTGAACAAGAAAAGCAACAACTATATTCAAAGACAACAAACAGAAACAAATAAAAGATTGCTGAAAATATGTGTGGAGCACAGCATCCATACCGCTGGTGAGACATGGACAGTAGGAGAAGCAAACAGGAAAAAGAGAGGAAGCCTTTGAAATGCGGTGCTACATACGCATGATGAAGATAATGACAGAAAAAATCAAGAAACAAGACGTTCTAGAAATGGTAAAAAAAGTGTTATGATATACAATACATAGTAGCCTGTCAAAGATGAATGTTAGTTGGTAAGGTTAGGCTTGACAAAAAGAGATTAATTAAAAATACTTGTCAAACAAGATCTTGTTTTATTACATTAACTAAGTAATACTAATTACAAAGAACCTGATCTAAAGTTCATAACATGGCACTGCGAATTGTTTAAGTATTACTAGTGGCAATAAAACTGACATTTGAAATTACAAATAAATAACAATGAATCAATTAACACAACCATCTTACTTCAATTTCGATGCTTCAAATTTTACTGCAGAATGGAAGCTGTGGAAAAGAAAATTCAATTTCTATTTGGTCGCATCAGGTGCAAACAATAAGAGTAAAGAGATTCAAGTAGCTTTACTATTGCACATTATGGGTGGAGAAGCGTTAAATATTTATGATTATTTCAATCTAACCAACAAAGAAAAAGAAGATTGTAAACTAGTAATAAACGAGTTTGATAACTACTTCATATCGAAAACTAATTTAAGTATAGCGCGACATAAATTCAATCTGCAGATGCAAAAATCTGATGAGACTTTTGAAGCCTTTGTTGCAGATTTGAAAACACTTAGTACAGATTGTAAATATGGTGATCTTAAAAGTAGTTTAATCACAGATCGAATTGCATGTGGTATTACGGATGTATGCATTAAAGATGTACTAAGAAAGGTAAATTCAACACTAGAAAAAGCAATTGAAATTGTGAAATCAGCAGAATTAACATATGGAAGACTAAAGGAAATTGAAAAGACGCCCACTCATGTTGCACACCAGTTCACGATAAACAATAATAAAGCAGTTTGGGTAAATCGAAGTCGACAAGCGCAACGGTCATCACCGACAATAGAGGTACAAGGACAGCGGTATACAAAACCTACAAATTCCAAATTCAGACAGAACAGTAGTAATAATCGTAAACTAATTAATAATTGTAGAGACTGTGGTCGTTCGCGTGCTTTAATTGCATGTTTTGCATACGACAAGACATGCAAGTATTGTAAAAAACAAAACACTGCAAAGTTGTGCAGGAGTAAGAAGCTGGTAAATTGCGTACAAAAAGAAACATATGTAGAACAAGGAGAAAACGAATATTTCTTAGGTGAATTATAAATTCCGTACGCAGTGAAGATGATTGGATTGAGGATGTTAAAGTAAATGACCAAGTAATTAACTTTAAGCTAGATACAGGGGCACAGGTAAACTATTAATTTAGAAACTTTAAAAACACTATCATCATCATCATTAGGTCTTCAGTCCTAGAACTGGTTAGACGCGTACCATCATTGTTCCCTATTCTGAACTAACCTACAGATTTCCCTGAAATATGCACAGTTTGCATCTATAACTGTCTGATCTAGGTCTACATCTACCTCTTTTTTCCTATCTCTGCTTGTAATATATCACATACTATTCCCCAAAAATGCCTTAGAACGTATTCCGCCCTACTATTTATCTTTTTCCTCAGATATCCTTGTTCCCATACTATTTCTGTAACTTATTTGTTATTATCTTTGTCTGTCCATGCTATCGTCCTCATACATCTGGAGTATTTCAAAAGACTGCTACCGTTTTTGTGTCTGCATTTCAGCCAACATTTTTTAACATGTTTCTATTTATCCAATTGAGAGGATGGTTATTAAAGAAGTGTGCGATTGCATTATTGAAAGGCTTAAGTAGTCGTTTTTATATTTATTTTGAGGGGAAAATTCATTATGATTTAAGTTACCTCTTTGGTAGATTTTAACATGGTTCTGAGGCGACTCTATGGCGGGTTTACACTTGTCAGATACCAATGTTGTTGTATAAAGATTGTATATGGATCTGAGGCGACCCTATGGCGGGTATACATTTGTCAGATACCAATGTTGTTCTATGAAGATTGTATATGGATCTGAGGCGACCCTATGGCGGGTTTACCCTTGCCAGATACCAATGTTGTTCTATAAAGATTGTATATGGATCTGAGGCGACCCTATGGCGGGTTTACACTTGTCAGATACCAATGTTGTTCTATGAAGATTGTATATGGATCTGAGGCGACCCTATGGCGGGTATACACTTGTCAGATACCAATGTTGTTCTATGAAGATTGTATATGGATCTGAGGCGACCCTATGGCGGGTTTACACTTGTCAGATACCAATGTTGTTCTATGAAGATTGTATATGGATCTGAGGCGACCCTATGGCGGGTTTACACTTGTCAGATACCAATGTTGTTCTATGAAGATTGTATATGGATCTGAGGCGACCCTATGGCGGGTTTACACTTGTCAGATAACAATGTTGTTCTATGAAGATTGTATATGGATCTGAGGCGACCCTATGGCGGGTTTACACTTGTCAGATACCAATACTGTTCAACGGAGATTGTATATAGTTTTGAGTTAACCTTATTGTGGATTTATACTTGTCAGATACCAATGCTGTTTTACACGGATTGTTAATATGCTTCTTTTTATGTAATTAGTTATTTTATGTATAAATAGAAATCATGTATGTAGGCTGTATTTCAAGTTAATATAGCAAGGAAAATCCAGGAAAAACTTGCAATGCTACCTAGATAATGTGGGCATTTGATTTTCATTTGTTATTTCTTTTAGTTAATTTAGGTACGCTGTGTACTTGGGAGATAATGTGGTGGTTTCCCGTTGCCTTCCACATCGCGGTAGTGTAAAAACACTAAACAGTAAAAAATACCCTACAAAAGTTAGACTGACTGGATATAATAACGATTCAATACCAGTAATGGGCAGATGTTTTTAAAGTGCAGTACGAAACATAACCCACTTAGAAATGTAAATCTAGAGTTTCAAGTTATAAATTCAAAATCCGCTTCTCCTGTATTATGTTTGCATGCAGTACAACTATTAAATTTAGTAAAACGTATTAGTGTTGTGAACAGAGAAGAGATAATTAGTGAATACGATATATTTGAAGGTATCGGGTAAATTAAAATACCACCCTATCAATTACAGTTAAAAAATGGTTATGTTCCGTCATACATGCCTATGCGTAAAATACCTTTCCATTTAAAGACTGATGTTAAAATTGAATTAGACAGACTATTAAAATTGGGTATTATAAAACCAATTGATGAGTCCACAGAGTTTGTAAGTTCTTTTGTAAGTGCAAGGAAAACTAATGGACAAATACGTCTATGTTTGGATCCTCAGAATTTAAATAAAGCGTTGATGAGAGAACATGTAAGTTTGCTAACGTTTCAATAAATATCTTCGAATTTGGCAGGAGCTGTTCTTCAGTATTTTAGATACAAATCAGTGGTTTCTTCAAATTAAACTAGATAATGAAAGCACCAAGCTCACGACATTTCAAATAGAGTAGGAACGTTTTCAATTAAACTCCAGTACTATGATCTAGATGTAAAATATAAGCCAGGAAAATATCTTTTTATTGCTGACACGCTATCAAGGACTAGCTATAAATCTAAATTCTTGATAAGTGAAGATTCGGTATAAGAAATAGAAGCTCAAGTAGGTTTAATCAAAGTTGATGCTTCTGAGGCAAAAATTAAATAATTAACTACGGAAACTGAAAATGACGAGGAATTACAAGAGGTTATGAAATATGTTCGCATAGGATGGCCCCAAAAACAGTCTGAAGTTTAAAAATGAGCAAAAACATTTTTTACGTACCACGAGTCCTTAGTTGAAACACAAAGTTTACTGTATAAGAATAATCAAATTATTATTCCACGAAGCATGAGGAAGGTATGTGGTTTGTGTTGTATTTTTCATTTAATGTTACTATTTAGTATGTTTACATTAGTTGGCGGGGTTAGGCTTGACAGAAAAAGATTAATTAAAAATACTTGTCAAACAAGGTGCTGTTTTATTTCATTAACTAAGTGATACTAATTACAAAGAACCTGATCTAAAGTTCAAGACAGGAAGAAAGAAGTATATGAAAAATAATAACGAATAAGAGAGATAGGACATATCAATATTTTTCTTAATCTTCTTTGGGAATTAAATCACTCAGAGTGTATAAAATCGTCTTTATTTACGTTTTGATGCACGACCAGGAACGTTTACAAAATAATAAGAATTTTTAAGTTTGACATTTATGACACAAATTGAAGGTGACTTTGATTTATTAATCTTTGATTTGAATACATTAGATGAAAATTTTAACAGTATTTAGAACCAACAATACACTAAGAACACAACTAACAAAACAAAACCCAAAAATGCAATACAAAGTTCAAAAAACTGCATCTACAAAATACAGTGCGAATGTAACACGTTTTACATAGGGGGAAATGCCAGACCATTTGAAGTTCAATTAAAAGAACATAAATCATATATAAAAAATTGAAAAATCCATGACTTGCCAACATGCATGGGACTTTAGTCATAAAATAAAATAGGAGGACGCAAAAATTATTGACAAAGAAGAAAACCGCCAAAAACGAAAAATCAAGGAAGCTGCTTATATAAAACCCTACATAAAAATAACTGTAGCAAACGAAGCAGTGACTTTCAGTAAAAAATGGATTCCATTATTAAAATAACAAATGAAAATCAAATGCCCCCAATATCTAGGTAGCATTACACGTTTTCCCTTGCAATATTAACATGAAATACAGCCTACATACATGATTTTTGTTTATACATACAATAACTAATTACATAACAATAAGCATACTCACGCACCCCCCTGCTTAAGCCTTACAGTAACTCAATCACACACTTCTTTAATAACCGTCCCCTCAACCATATAAATAGAAACGTTAAAAAATGTTTACCAATCCTCAAATTATTGAATTTATATGAACTATATAAAAATTAATCAGCCAATTTCACGTTTAAGCATATTGGCTACTTTAAAAACCCCTCCCAGGTCGCAACACAAATTGAAGGCACTCGGTCTTCTAAACTTTAAAATTTTCACCTAATATATTCAAATCAAAGGTTAATAAATAAGTCACCTTCAATTTGTGTCATAAATGTCAAACTTAAATTTTTTTATTATTTTGTCGATCCCAGTTCATGGATCGAAACGTAAATAAAAACGATTTTAAAAACTCTTGAGTGGTTTAATTACCAAAGATTAAGAAAAATACAAAACAAACTACAACAAACATACAGGGAGTAGGACACATTAAGGCACGAGGGAATAGTGCTGAATATATTAGAAGCACAAAAAGGAAAACGAGAAGTAGATGTAGACTTAGTTTAGACTATTGCACACAGATAGTGAAAGATATAGGCAGTGCAAATTTCAGGGAATAGAAATCAATGGAGGTAAGTATGGAAATCTAATGATGAAAAAATTATATTTAAACCTGATGATTATTGACTCAGGTGTTAGTTGTGTACGATTCTCAACAAATGTTGATTGTGCGAAAGGAGTTGGAAAACTATTGATTCGGCGAGTGCCTACGTGGTGGGGATCTACATAGGCCATAAGTTGCTTAACCCCCTTCACATACCATTGAATATAAGTGAAATAGGTATATTTAAAGAAAATAATAGGAGAAAAGTGCAAAAGATAATATACACAATGTAAGGCCATTCTTGTTATATAAGAATAACCTACAAAAAACCTTACTGGTTGGATATTCTTAGTACATTCTGCTCGGTTGGGGTGTTCTGATAACCGAGAACCCTAACCAGAAATAATACTGAATATGGTGCAGTTCCCGGACTAGCACCAGGATGGGCCGTGAGCATTGATAGCACACTAAAAAAGAATAATAATGAGGGCGCCAATTGCAGTCGATTGAACCCGCATGTACCACGAATAACTGGACAACTACAGCAGCTTCTGCAATTAAGCTAACTTGTCTATAAATTCGCCAGTAACAACACGTCATCAATAGAGAATACGAAATCCCCAAACAAGAAGTATATTTATCATAATTCGGTTGTGATTCCTACATTAAACAATTCAGCACTGAACCTATAAAGCATCCCAAAAATATTTATACATATGTCCATCTAATAGTAACCGTTAAGTAAATTCATCCCTTGAATATTACATATAGTAATATATCCCCACACACAAAATAAATCAATAAATATTCCCTGAATAATTACTTAGGTAATTACTATACTAACATTCCACAAGCGCTCAGTCTCCTTGAAAAATTGATATTTGTTAGCTATATTGTTTAAATTTTAATAATCCCTGGAAATCTGCACTTTCCCCCGGTTATAAATGGAAACCAAACATTTAACGGTTTTAATTATGGTAATAGTAAAAGCACAACCTTCAAACTTGAGCGCCTGGATGGCAAACCTCCCACATTACAAAAAACACAAGATCCCCTTATACATACACCCCTGAATATTTTTATATTCTCAGGTAACACAAAAATACACAGTCTATATCAAATACACTAAATAAAGGTTTAAATCTCTTACGGCAGGTGTAGTTCTACTTACATTTTGGTCACCCCCTAGATCTTCGGATTCTTTAGGCAGGTGCAGCACGAAGCCAGGATGTAGCGGTCCGAGACCAAAATTATCACTGACCGTAGAGTGTAAAGGACAAAACCCATATACATAAAATAAACACCACAACAATGCTTGAGATAAAAACAATCGCAAGAAAGATACACCAACAAAAAAAAAATCGCTTGTTATCAGTGTAAATTATAAAGGAAGTTTCTCAATAACCAACAATATTATACAGGCACGATACAGCATCCTGTGGTTAAGATTTCACCACTTGAATAATTAAATATTATCGCAGGTCGTATAATTACAGACTCCACGCTAATTCCTCTGTGAGCAACACACAGTATTGTTTCACAACATGTACCCTTGCTTGGAATATATATTCAGCAACCCAGTACTTTCATACCTACTGAAACACTCCACCAACAATTCAACCCTTTGTGCTAACGGTTGAAGAAGAATAATAAGATCGAGAACAGCTGTCCAATTCAATTTATAGATATTGATAACAACTATCACAAAAAACATCCCTGTGTGTATGATTGTTTTAAATACCAACATAGCTTGTAGCATTGAGCAACAATTCCACACAGAATAACCTGAAATAAAGCTACACGCTTTTCCTCCGTAGCACGCTTAATAAACGTACAAATTTGTATCGTATAATTTGGATGACAACAGAAATAAAATTAGTCTGTCAGAATGTCAAATCACAACATTCGCATAATAACAATTCCACAGACATTGGAAGGCTGCCTATATCAAAAGAGGCGTTCTGACACTCGAATAAGGAAACAATTTCAATTGGTCCTACTACGAAATAATAAAATACACGGAAAACGTGAACTAACTGAGCAGGAATCGCTGAAGTTTGGAACGGTAAGGATTGAACCGTTACAACAAAAAAAAAGCACAAGCCAGACTGTATGTAACAGGATAAAGCAACTACTAATTTTGAAGACAACAAGCATAGATACAAGGAAACAATTGCTAAAAGCATATGTGTGGAGCACAGCACTGTACAGCTGTGAAACGTGAACAATAGGAGAAGCAGACATACAAAATATAGAAGCCTCTGAAATGTGGTGCTACATACATATGATAAAGAAAACATGGACAGACAAAGTTAAGAACAAATAGGTATTAGAAATGGTAGAGGAAGAAAGATATCTCAAAAACAGTGAAAAATAGGTGGCACGATAGGACACACACTAAGGCTTAAGGGAATAGCACGGCATATATTGGAAGCACAGAAGGGCAAAGTGAAGTAAAGATAGACCTAGAGATTAAACTACTTCACGCATATGGTGAAAGATGTACACTGCAGGATTTCAGGGTAATGTGTAAGTTAGCTCAGAGTAGAAAACAATGGAGATATGTGTCTAACAAGTTGTAGAACTGAAGACCCAGTGATGATGAAATATCATTAACTTATTAATTGCATTTGTGATGCTGCTCACTACCTCGATATTGTCATAATGTTCGTTCTTGTACTTTCTCTGTGTGTGCTGCACAGATGGGTGCAAGTGCATAGGTTTTTTTTTGGTATATCATTGGTTAAGAACCTACGGGTGTATTAATCGACTCTTAAAAAATGTTACCATTATAACTAAGAATCCATTTTTATTTGTTTGAAAATGTCCATCTTCTATGTTCCAATAATTATCATTATTTGTTAAATGTATTTCAGATACAGTTGGCAACTGGTGTACTTTATAAGAAATAACATAAATCAAATCATAATCAAACTAGTTACAAAGAGCTGAAAGATAACACATCATCATTATTTGAATCAAGGTCGACTTCTAGTTGTGTTATAACATGTTCAGCACATAAAAGCCCTAGGTCAAATATATTAAGATATAAAAGCTAAAGCTTTGAAGTAAAGTTCGATTCAACTAAAGCAGAATCGCATACAAAAAAATTAACATCTAAAACTCCAAAGAAAAAATATGAAACTGTATCATGTTGAGAGAGAAAAATTTATTTTTGCAGCTACATCTGAAACAGTTTTCTTGCTAGAAACATTGTAAATGCATCAATTTAATAATAGTTATGGAATACTCTCGACATATTTGCATGAAGTAAAGAGCATTTTGCCATCCCTCGCTTATTTGCTAACAATGATAACATATGTTGTTCAATCTTATTCATACATATAAATCTTCGATAGACAATTGTTCAAATTGAATACAACAAAAGATAAACAGTTGTTGCAGTCACAGCTTAATTTTAAGAAATAATCATTTTAATAAATCACTAATAATAGAAATTAATATCGATATCACACTAAAATAGGATAAAACATAAACTTACCATAAGGAACGATGGCGATTGAGTGCTCATATGAACAAGTAAAAAATATTATGACCGAGTTCTTTAAATATTCATCATTAATAACTACACAATAAGTTAAAAACGTATTTTCTCACACGCTAAGACCTATCCATTTATCTGCAACGAATCATTGCCTTAGATTGACAATCATTTTGAAACCTTTAAATAACTACATGTATTTCAAGATCGGATATATATATCACAGTCGCATTTATATAGAATACTCTTAGCGTCTTGCAACAGCTGTAACTACAATGTCGCAGTTTTGAGCTGTGAAATATGTACAAAACAATGCAAAATTTAATGCTACCTTGAAATATTCGGGATAGCAAAATTTAATATACAAAGTACACAAGCATCGCCTGCCTAATCAATTAACAATAGCGTTTTATGTAATTACACATAGAAAAACAAATGAGTATGAAATCAGTACAGACTTGCTATGACCTTGTATACAATTGATATATATGCTGGGTATTTATTTGGGGGTAATAGTAAATTATCATTGCATTTCGTGATTGCAGATAATTTTCCTAATAATACATGTTAATGACATGCTTATTGCTATTATTAAAGAAAAACTTATAATGACTATTTTTGAATCACACCGTAAATTGGTGTGGCAATTTTAGTTTTATATTTGATGCTAAAGTGACCTAGTCACATGCTTGTATTAAATGTTAAGATTTTTTAAGTGGTTCAATATAAATATGACAAACCCAATTTCAACACACAAACAAAATCATTATAGGAAAAACAATGAAGATTATAAATATTTATGTATAAAGCCCTAAATAAAATTATGAATAAATGTGTGCTAAAGGTAATTGACGATCTGATAGTATGAGTGGAAACGCTAGAGCAAAACGTGCTGTGTTCGTAATACAAGCTTATTAAAATGTCTAATTTTCCCACCAGTCGTCACGGGTATTAGTATTATTACTGTAGTTCCCTCCGTAATTCCTATCTCTTTCATTAGTACCATAATAACCACCTGCAAAGAAAAGAAGACAATTTTTCCATATAGAAATGTAATAAAACTGTGCATACCAGAATTAGTGTATCCATTGCTTCCATAACTACTGCCACCATTTCTAGGGGTTCTTTGCATACTGCCAGATTGTTGACGAAAATCTCTACCTCCAAAACTATTACCACCACCAAACCTGCCTTTTCCACCACCACGACGACCAGAACTTTGTGTTCTTCCATCTGAAGCAACACTTTCTAACCATGAAGGTAAATCTTGTTTAGCCTCAATCAATAAATCTAGCATTGAATTTGCC
Organism: Platerodrilus igneus; assembly: GCA_036346225.1. Classification (NCBI taxonomy): domain Eukaryota; kingdom Metazoa; phylum Arthropoda; class Insecta; order Coleoptera; family Lycidae; genus Platerodrilus; species Platerodrilus igneus. The sequence goes on along the minus strand of JARFIW010000237.1, from coordinate 3,962,990 downwards.
AAATTGCGATTTCTGTCATTAAAGAACGAAGTTGCTAAACCTAAATGAACACATCACGTCATCAATATAAATTTTGAATTTATTATCACAAACCTAAATTTCCCATACGCCCAGTACGACCAATACGATGAACATATTCTTCAACATCTGAAGGTAAATCAAAGTTTATAACATGTTTCACATGTGGGATATCTAAGCCTCTCGCTGCTACTGCAGTAGCTACTAAAATAGGTGTATTTCCAGAACGAAATTGTCTTAAAGCATCTTCACGTTCTCGTTGTGTACGGTCACCATGAATTGATGTGACAGGATAACCTTCATTATGAAGAAATTCTTCCAAGGAATCTGCTCCTTTTTTAGTTTCGACAAACACAAGAGTTAGACTTTCTGCTGAAGGCTGTTGTAGATCTGCTGCATTTAGAAGATCCAATAAAAATGAACGTTTGTCATGTTCTTCTACCCAAACTACCTATAAACAGAGTTATTAGTTATTGTGCTTTTCTTTTGATACATGAAACAAATTTGTACACTATACAGGGTGTTTTTTTTAAGTGGGAGGTCACCTGTATATAGAAGACCAATGGTAGAAGGAAGCTGAAAATTTGCACTAGGAGGTTATCGAATGTGCCCTACACGTCTAAAATAATTTCGATACGATAGCACTTCCGGTTATACCGGAAGTCGGTATTACTATCGTTATTTTAAATAGAACACCCTGTATATTTATGCATTTTTGAATTCCTTGTCGAATTTTATGTGAATTTTTATAACACAACCATACCTCTATCTAATGCCGTTTTTGAGATATTTTGATTTTTAGTAGATTTTTGACATTTGCACGCTGTCACATAATTTGGAATAACTAGAAATTGAACGAACTTACAAAATTGTTTTTGCAATCACATTCATAATACTTGATATTATTTCTACGTGCAAAGAAAATTTGATTGCAATGTACAGGGTGCTAGAAAATTTATTTTATAATTTGACTAATAAAATGTCAAATATTCCGTTTTTTTTAAATGGAACCTACCATATTTTGTTATATTAATCGATTCTATGGAAAAAAATACCTTAGGTATGTAATTACAATAATCCATTTATTGTGTCGCTTTTGAGTTATTTGCTTTAAAAGAGAAAATGCACTAGTTCAGTAACATAATAACATTTGCTACTATCAAGTAGCTTTTGTCCGATACATTAACAAAAGAATAATTGGAAACGTCAAATGTAGATAATTCTACGCAGATTGCAATTCCCGATTGTAGTTATTTATGAGGGTTAATCGAAACTTTATAAATCAAGATTATCTCGAAATGATAATTATTTATGGCGAATGCAACAGAATTTTTCAAAGAACTTCCGATGTCTTTCATCAAAAAATTTTTGAAAAGCCAGCGCCGAATGTTAGGCTTCTTGAAAACTGTGCGAATAATGGATCATTTATTACAAAGAAGAACAGGACCAGCACCGTGACGGAGTAAGTAATTGGAGTTACTAATGTATTGGCATATTTTCATGCAGCAGAGCTTAACTAAATAATGCTGTACAGGATATAGGAATCAGCCGTAGTTCCATATACAATATTTTGAAAGCAAATAATTTTAAAAGTTGGTCACTTTATCCTGTTCAGCACCTTAAGGAAACCGATTACGAAAGAAGGATGTTGTTTTGCGAATTTGTATTACTTAGAACGCAAGAGGATAAACAGTTTTTGAAAAATATTATTTGGAGCGATGAAGCAAAGTTTACGAAAACCAGAGTGTTTAACCGACATAATTCACACCATTGTTCCACAGAAAATACTCAACAAGCATACATAACAAATTTTCAGGAAAGATGGTCTTTTAACGTTTATTGTGCTATTAGAGATTCGCGAATTGTATGTGTAGTGTTTTACCAGGAAAATTTAAACGGTAAAGTACATATTGTTTTAGTAATTCTTTTTCTTCTCGATGAACACTTTTTACAGGGGAACGATATTTAGAAATTGAATTTTTTCTATGGGGTATGTAAAGATACGGTCTTCTCTACGCTCCTACTACTGAGGAAGATTGCAAAAGGCAGTATTAAATTCTCTAAATTCTTTAACTCCGGAGGAAATACAAAAGGCAACAAATGAAGAGTTTAAAAGACGCATTTTAAAATGCTTGGATCAAAATGGCCAAATAGAACATTTATAAACAACCTCTTATGTTTTTATTTATTTTTCTTTAGGTAAAATATTGTTAGATGAAATACATTGTTCCATGTTTGTGTAGCTTTTATACATTATTTTTCAAAAAATGTTCTTGCGCTGCCATTTTTGGCAACTAAAATGTGCAAAAGCATTTCCTGCTTTCTAACTACCAAGATATTAATTCCATAGAATTGATTAATATAACAAAATATTTGATAAAAATATCGCCAGTTCTTGAAGAAATCTATTACATTCGCCATAAATAATTATCATTTCGAGATAATCTTGATTTGTAAAGTTTCGATTAACCCTCATAAATAACTACAGTACGGGAATTGCAATCTGCGAGAATTATCTACATTTGACGTTCGTAAAAATAACCAATTATTCTTTTGTTAATGTATCGGACAAAAGCTACTTGATAGTAGCAAATGTTATTATGTTACTGAACTAGTGCATTTTCTTTTAATGCAAATAACTCAAAACGGCTTACAATAAATGGATTGTTGTAATTACATACCTAAGGTATTTTTTCCATAGAATCGATTAATATAACAAAATATGGTAGGTTCCATTTAAAAAAACGGAATATTTGACATTTTATTAGTCAAATTATAAAATGAATTTTCTAGCACCCTGTACATTGCAATCAAATTTTTTGCACGTAGAAATAATATCAAGTATTATGAATGTGATTGCAAAAAAACAATTTTGTAAGTTCGTTCAATTTCTAGTTATTCCAATTTATGTGACAGCGCAAATGTCAAAAATCTACTAAAAATCAAAATATCTCGAAAACGGCATTAGATAGAGGTATGGTTGTGTTATAAAAGTTCACATAAAATTCGACAAGAAATTCAAAAATGCATAAATATACAGGGTGTTCTATTTAAAATAACGATAGTAATACCGACTTCCGGTATAACCGGAAGTGCTATCGTATCGAAATTATTTTAGACGTGTAGGGCACATTCGATAACCTCCTAGTGCAAATTTTCAGCTTCCTTCTACCATTGGTCTTCCATATACAGGTGACCTCCCACTTAAAAAAAACACCCTGTATTCATAATCCTTATTAGCATGGATATTAGGAAATGTATTAAGCTCATATCATTTTAAACCTCTAACATAAATATCTGCTCTTTGTTTTACATAAACCATACTAAATAGACAGTTGATGGAATCATAGTAATCAAACAGTACAAAATCAACAGACAGTAATTCAGTTTCAGAATGGAAATGAAAGAAGTGATTCAGCTAATAAAGTCATATATCACAAATAAATAAATAATGGAGAATGCCCATGGATATGAGTAGGTTTTAACTATAAATTTGTTATGGATAGATAGAAAAATTATGTAAAAATTTGTAAAAGTTGATCTTGATGTACAAACGTTTAAAGATTGTGCTATCTGTTAAAATGTTTGTACTTAAAAGGTCGCAATTGCTTAAATTTATAAAAGGTGCAACTCTTAAAAATTATATATTGAATTTACAGTTTTATGTTGTTATATCTTGAATGGTCTAGATTTTATTACACGTTCAGTCAGGCTGTAAAGATACTCCCTGTATGTTTGTTGTGGTTTGTTTAGCATTCTTCTTAATTTTCTTTGGGAATTAAACCACTCATAGTTTTTAAAATCAACTTTATTTACGTTTCGATCTATGACCTAGGATCGTTGTCAAAATAATAAAAACTTTGACATTTATGACATAACTTGGAATTGGAAAACATTTTTTAACATGTTTCTATTTATACAAGCGAGAGGATGGTTATTAACGAAGTGTGCGATTGTGTTACCGTAGGGCTTAAGCAGTCGTTTTTTTTATATTAATTTTGAAAAGAAAAAATCATTATGATTTAAGTTACCTCTTTGGTACATTTTAACATGGTTCTGAGGCGACCCTATGGCGGGTTTACACTTGTCAGATACCAATGTTGTTCTATGAAGATTGTATATGGTTCTGAGGTGACCCTAAGACGGGTTTACACTTGTCAGATACAAATATTGTTCAATGAAGATTGTATATGGATCAGAGGCGACCCTATGGCGGGTTTACACTTGTCAGATACCAATACTGTTCAACGGAGATTGTATATAGTTTTGAGGTAACCCTATTGCGGGTTTACACTTGTCAGATACCAATGCTGTTTTACAGGGGTTGTTATTATTCTTATTTTTATGTAATTAGTTATTTTATGTATAAATAGAAAACATGTCGCCTCAGATCCATATACAATCTTCATTGAACAATATTGGTATCTGACAAGTGTAAACCCGCCATAGGGTCGCCTCAGAACCATGTTAAAATCTACCAAAGAGGTAACTTAAATCATAATGATGAAGATACCATGGACAGACAAAGTTAAGAACAAAGAAGTACTAGAAATGGTAGGGTAAGAAAGAACTATGTGGAAAACAGCAAAATATAGGAGAGATAGGATGATAGGCCACATACTAAGACATATACTAGACATACTAGGACATTAGAAGCAGAGATAGGAAAAAAAAAGAGAGAAGTAGAGGTAGACCTAGGTTAGACTACTGCGCACAGATAGTGAAAGATGTAGGTTGTGAGAATTTCAGGGAAATGTGTAGGCTAGCTCAGAATAGAAATCAATGGAGGTACGCTTCCAACCAGCCGCAAGATGGAAAAACGAATGACAAAAATAATAACTGTACTTAAACATGGTGATTATTATAAACAACTACAGATGTTGGTTTTGCGATACTCTCAACTAATGTTAATTGTGCAAAAGGATTTAATTGAAAACTATTAATACGGCAAATGTCTAAATGTTGGGGAACCTTGGCAGCCACAGGCTGCTTAACCCCCTTCACATACCACTGAATCTCAGTGAAAGAGGGCATATAATTAGAAAACAAAAGAAGAAAATTGAGCTGTATATCGGCTGTGTAAGGCGGCTCCATGGCGTAGTGGTATGTGTGTGACTACTACGTCCTAGGTCCCGGGTTCGAATCCCGACACGGTCCGCTTGAAAAATGTTAGGCGAGCATTTTTCGCAAAAATACATCCTCGCTCGGATGAGAGGTAAATGGAGGTCCCGTGTGTGAGTGTTGTCACGACGTTAAAGATCCCTACCTTGCTTGGAACAGCAAGGATTCGCAAAATTCAAAATTTTCCAGGTAAAAAAAAAACTCGCTTCCTGGCCAATGTAGTACCTTCAGGTGGAGCATTGGAAAATCACATGTAATGTATATCGGCTGTTGTGAGAATTGCAGGGAACGGTGTAGGGTAGCTCAGAAAATAAATAAGCTGAGTACAAGTCCAACCAGTTTCAAGATGTAAAATCCAGTGACGAAAAAATAAGTGCTCTTAAATCTGATGATTATTATAAACAACTACAGGTGTTGGTTGTGAAATATTTTCAACTAATGTTGATTGTGAGAAAGGATAAATTGGAAAAACTATTAATTCGACAAAGGTTCGGGTGCTGGGAAAACTTGGCAGCCAAAGGCTGCTTACCCACCTTCATATACCGTGCATTTATATTTCCAATGCTCCACCAGAAGGTACTACATTGGCCAGGAGGCGAGTTTTTTGTTGCCTGGAAATTTAGAATTTTGCCGAACCCTTGCCGTTCCACGCAAGGTAGGGATCTTTAACGTGCGTGACAACACTCACACACGGGACCTCCATTTAACCTCTCATCCGAACGAGGGCATAATTTTTGTGAAAAATGCTCACCTGTCATTTTTCAAGCAGTCGGCCGTGTCGGGATTTGAACCCAGGACCTTGGGATCCGTAGTCTTACGCTTACTACATTGATCCATGGCGACGCCTTACCTTCATATACCACTGAATATCGGGGAAATAAGGTATATAACTGTAAAACAATAGAAGGTGACCGAACTGCATCAAACAAGAAAGAACAGCAGCTATGTTCAAAGACAACGAACATAGATACAAGAAAACTGTTCAAAGCATAGTACATCTATGAAATAGGGAAGTATTAAAAGCAGACAGAAAAAGATAGAAGCCTTCTGGAATGTTGTGCTTCAGATGTATGAAGATGGTAGCATGGACAGACAAAGTTAATAACAAATAGGTTGTAGAAATAGTGGAGGAATAAAGTTATCTGTGGAAAATGAAAATATAGGAGAAAAATAAGGACAGGCATTTCTGGAGAATAGTACGGGATTTACTACAAGCAGAGATAGGAAAAGAGAGGTAGAGGTAGACCGAGATCAGACTTTAGCACACATAGTGATAGATACAGACTGCAAATTTTAGGGAAATGTGTAGGTTGGTTCAGACTAGGAAACAATGAGGGTACGCGTCCAACCAGTTCTAGGACTGAGGACCTAATGATGATGGTGATGAACATTCTTATCTGTTCAGTAAATATAAAATAACAATAAAAACTCATAGAACAGATAAATATGTTCTTGCTGCTGGCCAGAACTTATAATACATCGAACCGTATTTCAGATATACGGTTACAGTTACAAATATAACCCATTAATTACACAATGATAACGTTATTAGGATCAAATAATAAAAGAATATATTTATTATATTCCATTTCGAATGGACCTGCACCTTGCCGAAGTTCTAAATTACTAGAACAGGTGAAATGGCTTGCGTGTTCTAATGAGCTAAAGAGCCAAACTACAGGTCCAACCAAAGTAGTAGGGTCGTTAGTGAGGAACCAGACTAAGACAGGTCCCCGAAAGAGGGCAGCGGCTATTTCGGTACTTAGATTGGCAGAGACCATAGGGGTCGGTATGGCAGTCTAAGATACACTACGCGATGTGGAAGGCAACGGAAACCACCACATTATCTCCCAAGTACACAGCGACTTAAATTGTTACAAACATGATGGCATTCTCTGGGGTAAAAGATACCGGAGTTAAAATAGTCCCCATTCGGATCTCAGGAGGGACTACTTGGAGGATGCGATCGGAAAGTTAAAATAAGAGTCGGGAACATTCTGCGAGTCGGAGCGTGGAATGTTAGAAGTATGAAGCAAGTAGGTAAGCTAGAGAACTTAAAAATCGTAATGAATAGGTTATAACTAGACATAGTAGGGATCAGCGAAGTTCGGTGGCCAGAGGCGGGGGATTTTTGGAGTGGAGACTTCAGGGTAATTCATACAGGAGCAGAGGACGGAAATTTGGGTGTGGAGATAGTTATGCGGAAAAAGATAGGATACTGTGTAGAAAATTACTTACAAAAGAACGAAAGAGTACTCATGGTTAGATTAGAATCTAAACCGGTAAACACAGTAATAATACAAGTATACATGCCCACCTCTGGCTACAGTGACGAAGAGGTAGAAGCCATCTACAAAGATATCGAAGACATATTAAGATACGTAAAAGGACATGAAAATTTAATAATTACGGGGAATTTTAATGCTGTGGTAGGTGAGGGTAGAGAAGGAGCGGTAGTAGGTCTATTTGGTTTAGGCACGAGAAACGACAGGAAATAGGCTGGTAGAATTTTGCGACAAGAACAATTTAATCATCACAAACACATTATTTCAACATCATGCTAGAAGACGATATACGTGGAAGATGCCAGGAGATATAGGAAGATATCAAATAGATTACATTCTTGTTAGACAACGGTTTAGGAATCAAGTAAAAGACTGTAGAAGCTACCCAGAAGCAGATATAGATACTGACCACAACATCGTAATTATGAAGGCCGCACTTAAATTTAAAAACCTGAAAAAAAGGAACGGAAAAAGGCACTTGGACTTAGAGAAACTAAAAGATACAGATATTCAAGTAAGATTCGAAAAAAAGTCAAATGAATGGCTGAATGATATCGGGAAAATATCTGAAACTAAGGAAGTAGAAACAGAATGGAATAACATTAAATCCAGCCTAGACATGGCGGCCAGAGATATTTTGGGGTATACACAAAAAGAAAATAAGAAACCATGGATAACAAAGAATATCGTGAATTTAATAGAAGAAAGACGAAAATACAAAAATAAATCAGACGAAACAGGAAAACAGAGATACAAAGCCATAAAATGGGAAATTATTCAAAATGCAGGAAAGCTAAAGAACAATGGATTGATGAAAAGTGCAAAGAAGTACAAACTAAGATGGAAATAGGAAAGACAGACGAAGCATACAAATTAATTAGAATGAATTTTAGGGATATAAAACCTTATAGCAAAAATATAAGGGACGCACAAGGAAACGTCATTATAGAAAACGAGAAAAAGTGAGTAGATGGCAAGAATATATAGGAATTTATATGCAGGAGAGGAACTAACTGCATTAGAACAGGAATCAGACATTGAAAATGATGACTTGGGATATCCTATACTTGAGACGAGTTTGAATTAGCATTAAAGAGTCTGAAAAATGGTAAGGCGCCGGTACAGATAAGGTGCAAGCAGAAACTCTAAAAGCCGCTGGACAAGCAGTAACAGAACGTCTCTTCCAACTTGTAAGCTATATGTATGAGACAGGCGAGATACCCAAAAATTTCAAATGTAGCATCATAGTAACTATACCAAAAAGAAAGGCGCGGATAGATGTGAAAATTTTCGAACAATAACTTTGACAGCACACGTGTCAAAAATATTGACTAGAATTGTGCAAAGACGAATGGAAAAACGAGCTGAAGAAATACTAGGAGAAGACCAATTTGGGTTTAGGCGAAACAGGGGAACACGGGAGGCTATTTTAGCTCTGAGAGTGATAATGGAGAAAACAATAGAAAAAGGGGAAAGCATGTATATAAGGTTTGTAGATCTGGAAAAAGCATTCGACAATGTAAATTGGAAAAAAATGTTTGAAATACTCAAAAAGATTGGAATGAGTTATAGGGATACACGAATAGTACATAGCCTATACAAAGAGCAAACAGCAGTAATAGAATTAGAGCAGGAACGTAGAGAAGTAAACATTAGGAAAGGGGTGAGACAGGGATGTGCCCTATCCCCATTGATTTTTAACTTGTACATAGAAGAGCCAATAAATACTGTCGAATGCAGGAAGACATTTGGAATTACTATGCAGGGACAAACAATTGATATGCTTAGATTTGCAGATGATATAGCGGTATTAGCGTCTAGCAAGGAAGAGTTAGAAGCTGCTCTTAATGAAATGGAAACGGTTCTAACAGAGAGATACGGTATGAAAATTAACAAAACTAAAACTAAAGTTCTAGTTTGCAAAGGTGGGGAAAATAAATCAAAAACAAGAATACAAGTATTTAACACGAACTTACAAGAGGTTAAGGATTTCTGCTACCTAGGAAGCCAAATAACGCAAGATGGGAAAAGCACAAAAGATATAAAACAAAGATTAGCACAAGGTCGTGCTACATTTAACAAGAAAAAGCAACTACTGTGCTCAAAGACCACAAACATAGAAACAAAGAAAAGATTGCTTAAAACATATGTGTGGAGCACAGCACTGTACGGCTGTGAAGCCTGGACAGTAGGAGAAGTGGACAAGAAAAGGTAGAAGCCTTTGAAATGTGGTGTTACAGGCGTATGATGAAGATATCATGGACAGACAAAGTTAAGAACGAAGAGGTACTAAAAATGGTAGGGGAAGAAAGAAATATGTGGAAAACGGTAAAAAATAGGAGAGATAGGATGATAGGCCACATACTACGGCATGAGGGAATAGTGGAATATTTTAGAAGCAGAGATAGGAAAAAGAGAAGAAGAGGCAGACCTAGATTAGACTACTGCACACAGATAGTAAAAGATGTAGGCTGTAGAGGTTTCAGGAAATGTGTAGGCTAGCCCAGAATAGAAATCAATGGAGGTACGCATCCAACCAATCCCAAGATGGATAAACTAATGACGAAAAGATAACTGTGCTTAAACATGATGATTATTATAAGTAACTACAAGAATTGGTTGGGCAATATTCTCGAATAATGTTAAGTGTGTGAAAGGATTTACTGGAAAACCATTATTTCGGCAAATGTCTAAGTGTTGGGGATCTTGGTAGCCGAGGTTGCTTAACCTCCTTCACTGAATCACGGTAAAATAGGGTATAAAATTAGAAAACAATAGAAAGGAACGAGCTGAATACACATACTCCTGAAAAGAAGAAAAGAAGAAAACCACCAAAACGCAAAATCAAAGTAGCTGCTTATATAACCCTACATAAAAATAACTGAGTTGCAAACGAATACGTGACTTTCAGTAAACAATGGATTCCATTACTAAAAGAAATAACAAAAAAAATAACAAATGAAAATCAAATGCCCACAATATCTAGGTAGCATTGCAAGTTTTTCCTGGGTTTTCCTTGCAATACTAACATGAAATACAGCCTACATACATTATTTCTATTTATACATAAAATAACTAATTACATAAAAATAAGCATATTAACAATCCTCGTAAAACAGCATTGGTATCTGACAAGTATAAATCCACAATAAGGTTACTTCAAAACCATATACAATCTCCATTGAACAGTATTGGTATCTGACAAGTGTAAACCCGCCATAGGGTCGCCTCAGATCCATATACAATCTTCATAGAACAACATTGGTATCTGACAAGTGTAAACCCGCCATAGAGTCGCCTCAGAACCATGTTAAAATCTACCAAAGAGGTAACTTAAATCATAATGAATTTTCCCCCTCAAAATAAATATAAAAAAACGACTACTTAAGCCTTTCAATAATGCAATCGCACACTTATTTAATAACCATCCTCTCAATTGTATAAATAGAAACATGTTAAAAAATGTTTTCCAATTCCAAGTTATTGAATTTATATAAAATTCACCAATAAAAATTAATCAGCTGATTTCACGTTAAGCGTATTGGCTACCTAAAGAAAGCCGATCCCAGGTCGCAACACAAATTGAAGACAATCATTCTGTTAAACTTTAAAAATTTTTGCTTAGTATACTCAAACCAAATATTTCAAACATCAATAAATCAAAGTCGCCTTCAATTTATGTCATAAATGTCAAACTTGAAGTTTTATTATTATTTTGACAACGATCCTAGGTCATGGATCAAACGTAAATAAAGTTGATTTTAAAAACTATGAGTGGTTTAATTCCCAAAGAAGAGTAACCTGAATACACATGCTGTGTGAGACTTTCAGGAACTATGTAGGCTAGCTCAGAATATAAATAAGTGCAGGTACGTGTCCAACCAGTTTTGAGACGGAAAACTTAATGGCTGCGAAATACCTGCAACTAATGTTGACTGTGCGAAAAGATAAATTGGAAAATATATTAAATCGCCAAATGGTTAAGTGTTGGGAGAACTTTGCAGCCACAGACTGCTTACCTCCTTCACAACCATTGAAGGTCGGAGAAATAGGACATATAACTGTAAAACAATAGAAAGTGATCGAACTGCATCTAACAAGAAAGAACATCGCCTATGAGGAAAGACAACAAACAGAATAAGAAGAAAATTGTTGAAAGCATATGTGTGAGCACAGCACAGTATGCCTATGAAATACGGGAAGTCTGAAACGCAGACAGAAAACGGTAGCAGCCTTTTGAAATGATGTGCTTCAGATGTATGAGGACGATAGCATGGACAGACAAAGATAATAACAAATAAGTTACAGAAATAGTAGGGGAACAAGGATATCTGGGGAAAAAGAGAAATAGTAGGCGGAATACGTTCTAAGGCATTTTGGGGAATAGTATGTGATATATTACAAGCAGAGATAGGAAAAAAGAGGTAGATGTAGACCTAGATCAGACAGTTATAGATGCAAACTGTGCATATTTCAGGGAAATCTGTAGGTTAGTTCAGAATAGGGAACAATGATGGTACGCGTCTAACTAGTTCTAGGACTGAAGACCTAATGATGATGATTTATTATATTAATCAGAGCCTAATCCTTGTTGTTCTTTTAGAAACAATGTCTTAAATCACTAGCATGACTGAGTCACGGGTTTCTCTCACGGTAATTTGTTAAGAACGAGAACTGATCACGATCGCGACCATATTTTGTTGTCACGACTCACCACCAGTTCGTCGTCAACAGAGTTTGCTGGAAACTTGTGAACAGTGAGTTTAGTTCGTATTGAGCACACTGTTCGTGAATTGCAAATCGACATACACAACGACTGAAATTTACTTGAACGTTCTTCAATAAAGCGATTCAATCGCGTTATTTTTAAATCGGGATCACAATGGTAACGTTTTTTTTAACGAACCGGTTGTCCCACCTATACTCAAAGTGAAATGGCACGGTAAACATTTTATGTGATGAATAAATATAAATTACTTTATCAGCATCTTAGTCTTTCAAAAATAGATTGCAGGGCATTTAATCAAATAAAAGAAAGTCATCATGTTTTATGAATGGAATTTATTTTATCACCATCACCATATTCATTATCATTGGTCAGCAATTACACATCCAACAGTCAACTCCTAGAGAATACAAGTTATCTTTAACTAAATAAACTTTGATAGTGTTGTTGCATTCAGCTTTTTTTATAATTATAGGATGCTGCTGATGCGTACTATTTGCAATAATATTGCCACAGAAAAAGAATTGATGTAACAGAAGGGAGGACTTTTAAATGCAAAACACAATAAAACAAACTATATTACTCCGCCTTAAAGAGAATTTGAGTATAACAGAACTATGAAGGGAAACAAAAATTTCAGAACCCATATAATAAGCCATAAATCAAATGAGCATGGGGCTATCCAAACAATAAAAGCTTTTACCTTGTAAGCACTAGATTAAAATTCAATTTGGTAAATTCCAAAATCTTTTAACAAGGAACTTCAGGTAGATTTAAAATAAATAAGTACCACAAACTTCTGAATAGCGACAAAAATAACTATTTATGACACATGTAATTGATTCTTTATTAACAGGTATCAAAGGTTCGGTGAAATTTAATTACTCTATGCCTTAATTAAATATTACATAAATTAGTATGTTTGCTGCTAGTGATAAATCAAGTTGATATCATAAATACACCAATACACATATATTGATACCAGATAAAATTTTAAACATCTGGCTAGAGTCATATAAGGTTACAAACCCAATAAATAATAACAAAGATAATGCTTAAGTAGTGTTTTAAGGACATTAAACAATTTCAGCCCACTGTGTAATTCATATAGGTGTATGCATTATGTTTAAGGATCATTCTTTTTCAGCGTTTTTATGCAAAAGCAACTATCTTTCATCCTTAGTGCACATGATATTGGCACTTTTGTGCTTTTAATCTTGAAAATAACACCGAAATTACGTAATATTACGGGGGAATGTTCTCTTATGAAAGTTACTGCAAATGTTCTCATGAAAATTACCGCAAATGTTCTTGGAAATATTTCAAAATAAATTACGTCGACGGTAATAGTCGCTTTTAGGCAGGCAAATATTACTATAATTTACGTAATTTTTGCGAACATTACCTTGGTAATATTCACTCTTTGCATCACTATGTATAACAGTAATGAAAACATTGCGAACAGATGATAAAATTTCTAACTTCGAAAACAATATATTAAAAGGATGAGTATTTAATCCCATAACATGTAGAATATTCATTTGGGTATAAGTTCAAGTATACATGGTCAGCATATTTCCACTTTATGTTATTTTCCCTTTGGACAAATATCCTTTCTATTTAAGACTTATGAAGTAGTATTTACATATCTGTATGCACCTTTTCTTTCAGGTTCCTCAACGAGTGTATTTCAACTTAAACACTTATGCTTAGATCCGTTATTTACCCTTTAGTTTCTACACTTTCTGAGTAGTATTCCTGGTTAACATTTGTTAAGTATAGTGGCACTTAAAGCCAATCCGTTAACCCTCCCATGTTAGTCTCATAAAACTTCTCTGAAATTATAGTTCAGAGGTAGTCCGTCTTCTCAAAGTCTTTTATTACAGCTTAAAATTTCATTTTTATTGAAGTATGTCTTTAGAAGGTATGTTTGTCGAACCCAAAAGTTCAATCTGTACCCACGTCCAACTTGCCGCAAGGAAAATGGTAACAATAGAAAAGTACTTAAAGTACTTAACGACTTCTGAAGTATGCGTGAAAACTATTATTTCTACAGAACAAGAAATTAAAAGCTGGTGGGATTCAGAAGATGTGCGTTTACTAATCATTGATGTCCATGCAAACGATAATGTTAGTCATTTGTGGAGTGATGCGGATTAAAAATTAAGTAAAGGTGACGACTTTTAAATGAAAGTGATTATTAATCTTCATAAGTTACAGCTCATGCAATTACCATTATAGCACTGTTACCTATGTCAATTGTTAATTTTTAGTCATACTGTTTTTGACGTAGTGGTTGTATTACGTTTTTAAACCCCACAAAATGGTTTGCAATATCATGTACATGGCGTAGCTTAATTTTTAATTCTAAGTTATATTTACTAAATTTCTAATCGTTTCTAACATTATTTTATTTTGATCTCAATTATTTGTAAAATAAAGACTCATATTTTATGGCAATTACAACATATACAGGTCCTCTTCAAGAAAGTAATGAGAGAATATAATAATAACAAAAATAATTACATATTGGTGAGGTAACTGAAGTGGTAATAATAAAATTAATATATAATTACTGATCAAACAATAATACACTCATCTTAGCCTTACATAGAATAATGTAAAGGTACTAATGTAACACTGAGTATTGAACCTTATCATAAACGTTGTATAATAATTCAAGTTTTGGATTTTCCTCAATATTAAAAACACGAAATTTTTTGTATAAAATAAGTTTCTCCTTGCAACGAAGTAATTTTACTAGCCAGTAATTTTATCAAATGCCGCTTTTCAAGCAAAATTGCGGATAGAAAAATTTTGACTTAGTAATAAATATCTATAAAGGAAAGTTAGAGTGTTTCTTTATTAGATAAATTAACACACAGTGAAGAATTATTAAAATCTTGCATTAATTTCACATTCATTCATACCTAATCTTGTCATGGGTCAAAAACTAATAGATGTAGTGAACAATTTCCTTAAAACTTTTGTCATAGTTGGATATTTACCCTCATCAGAAAAGGTATATATAGAAAATAAATACTGTCAATAATCTTGAAATGTTACATCATCAGAAAAATACCTATCGAATTTCAACCATTTTCATTCATTGAGCAATATGAAATTTTCAATTTGAATTGCTAAGCTTTACCAACGTTGAAAATCTGTTCCTCGCCTTTATCGTAAAGACGATAGACCATGAGCCAATCCGCCTAAAAATACTATATTCAGTAACAAGATTGGCACTTCCCTCGACAATTATTTGAGTTTTTATACTAGGTTCCTTTATCAAAGCCACAATTTCATTGTAGACACTTTTTGGAAATCTTTGTTTCGATGAGAAGGAGCATACTTCAAATAATAGCTATTTAATGAACCCCACTGTTCCACGACCTTTTCTGCTGCTGGATCTAGTAGTGTGCTAAATAATAGTATCATGAACTAGAGTTCTGCAATTATCTAAATGTTTTTTTCAATTGTTTGTGTTAGGTTATACGATAAAGCAACATTCATGACACCACACAATAACGAAGATCACAATCTTCAACTTTTCTTGTTCAAGAACCAATGAGAATTTTTATTTTTAATACTATTTAGTTTAGTTTCAATATGAATTAATAATTTTTATATAATAGAAAGTTTTTTAATTTACAGCATATTGTAATAACAATATCTCAATAAGTATTTTTTATTTTATTTTAAGGCACAACCTACATTTTAATTTGAATACACATCTCTGTTAAATCATCTAAAGTCATAAATATCAATCCAACTTTATCCAAATTTCTTAAATTGAGGACTTAGAATTTAAATATTCATTTTTAATAGCTTTCAATGTATGAAACAGCCACATAAAAATTGCCTCTCCGTTAGACTTCTAGTAAATCATTAATTATATATAACTATGTGAAATAAATTCATAGTGGCAACCTAGTGTTTTTAAATTTAGTGACATCACCGCAAAATTAATTTGAACAACCTATAAGTACATACCTTCTGTGTAATATTTTCAGAAGTAGATCCAACACGACCCACTGCTAAAAATATGTAGTTATCTAAGAAATCGCGGGCAAGCATCTGAATTGGAGCAGGAAAAGTTGCAGAAAACATAAGAGTTTGCCGATCTCCAGTTCTTGGCATATTTTCCTTTTCTAGTATATGTCTTATTTGAGGTTCAAAACCCATATCTAACATGCGATCTGCTTCATCCAATACCAAATATCTGCAATAATCTAATCCAATTCTGCCACGGTCAATCATATCTAACAAGCGACCAGGTGTTGCTACTAAAAGATGGCAACCACGTTCCAAATCGCGCATTTGGTCAGAAATATTGGCTCCACCATATCTATATGATTAAAATAAATTATTCTAGTTTAAACTATTTTGATATACTTACACAACGCAAGGACGAACACGTGAACGATAAGAAAACTTCTTACTTTCGTCATATATCTGAGTAGCCAATTCGCGGGTAGGGGCAAGGACAAGACCAAGTGGGTACTGTTTGCGACGAGAAACACGTCCTTGAGTTATATTGGGAGGGCCACGTTCATACATTTGATTAAGAATTGGAACGAGAAATGCAGCGGTTTTTCCCGAACCAGTTTGTGCGCATGCCATTACATCTCTTCGTCCTATTATAATAGGAATAGCGTACTTTTGTACTGGTGTAGGTGTATCATATCCAGCCATATTTATATTATTACGAATTATTTCTGTCAGCTGTACTTCTTCAAACTAAAAACAAAATTGATACTATCAGTTCACAATAAACACAGATTTAAAACTACTAAATAATTATAATATGGAATCATAAACTTCTAATGCTAGTCCTAATTAACAAATTACTGAGACTCAGGTCTAACTTTGAATTACACTATTGACTCAAATATATAACGACATGCTCTGCAAAGATAATCGATATGAATACGTTTACAGTAGCATGTGCATACTACCTCAGAAAGTAATAACTTTTGTGCCTGTGCAACATTAGTATGTTAAATATATTGGCAAATACACATCACTGTATAGACACGACTGCCAATACCGAAGTCACGGACATTTTGCTATAAATAAACTACAGATATTCCTCGACTTATGACCTAAATAAGTTCCAAGACGTCATAAATCACGTAAGTTACAACTCGAGTTTCATACAAAACAAATAATTATTAGATATAAAATTCAAATTCATACCTCAATCTTTATTTAAAATGTTAGTAAAAATATAACCATGTGTCTAAGATAAGAATGCACAGTATGGGGTATCTTGGTAATGGCAACAGATACAGGATAGGTTAAATGGAGAACAAGCTGTGTAATTTTACTAGTATCCGTTTGGTCTTTTACATATCTAAATTTTCTTTTTGCTTTTTTTTAGTTACTTTGAAAAAAGCGAATTTTTGAATTTCAGAAAATATTTTTTCTTAAGTTATACATTAAAATGGAAGAAAACAAATAATACCTTCTCATGGTTCTTTCAGATGTGCTATAACCTGATGGTATCGATTTTCTTCTGAAACGTTTCGTATTCATGGCATCACTATCAACTTAATTTTTTTAAAATAAATGGCTGAAATTTTTGTTACGGAAGGTTAAAAGTCACTTGCATCCCAAATCCAATCAGAATTACAATGATTAAAACAAGTTATAAGATAATTTAACCATATTTACGGTAGTAAAAATGTTTGAAGACCTGTACCTAATTACTTGTAATTAATTTACTCTGATTAATGTAACTACATCATTGATCAACACTGTAGTAACCTTTTAAAAATAAATTAGAAGTATAATTATACACACATTTACAAAAAATATCAAACAAATCACAATATCTATTGAAGTGTCCCATAGTGTTTCTAAGTCTATTTCTCATTGGTTGATAATTATTACAAATATCACAGTGTAAATATCGATATTTGTAGGTATTTGTTAGTAGCTCAGTAACCACTTGCAGGTTTATGAACGCATTCCGTGATGTCAGATTTTACGGTATTTGGTGCGCATGTGTATGTACAATCAAGAGAGTCGACAGGTTTGAAAAGCACTTAGTCTCGAGTTTTCAAAATGGTAGGTCGAAAAAGCTTCCACTTGACTGGTTTTATTAAAGGTAATGTTTTATAAATTGATAATGTAGTGGTTATTTAAAGTAATCTGATTACATCTTTGTAATCAGAGCGTTGTTTTGAATATGAAGTTGATGTTTATTGTAAAACCGTTAGTTATTTAATCATTGAAGGAAATATTTATGTGTTACCTGTTGCTTTTGTCTTAGAATTTGATGCTGGTTATTTTATATATAAAGGAGTGTGGTTTGGTTTAACAACTGAAAACTAATATTTATTTATCTGAGTCGTTTACTTAGTGTCTAAATCCGAGTAAAAATAATGTTTATTTATTTGAAATAATGTTGATTTTGTATTTGATGCAGCGTTAGAACTACAATGGCGTTGCACTTATTGCAGAATAAATAGCATAGGTACCACTACTGTAATTTTACGACAATTAATGATAAACACTGACATCATATTGAATCAAATTGTTAGGCAGGTTTGAATACGAACAGTATTATACTTCTATGTTACATTTGTTTTGGGTTTTATTGAATTAACCACAAAGTTGTGTATATTTTTTTGTTTGTAACTTGTAATGCCACGTGTTAAATTTGTCAAAAGTTATGTTTTAACCGATTAAATCATAATGAATAACTTTTAATGTTTGCTCACTAGATTTAATATAATTTAACTAACATGCTTTTATATATAAACATTTAACGCCTGAATCTGGGCTTGTTTTTATGCTGTAAACTTTTGATATATTTTGCTGCCTACATGTTTTATAATGTTTGATATTTTGTGGATGCATTTGACATTCTTATTTTATGTGTAATTGTTTTATTTCAGCATATTAACCACATATTCCCTGCATCTCGCATATCTCGGTTTAAACGTAATTATATTGTTTGTTGTTTTGTTTATCCTGTTATCTAGCCGATGTTCCTATAAAATTAACTAATATATAACGTTTGTGATAATTGTTGTGATGTAATTAACTTGAACCTCTGGTATGACCGACCTTCACGTGCCTTACACGTTTGCATTAATGACTATGTTGGAGATAGTCTATTAAATAACTAGCGCCTTTTTAACTATGCGCAATCATACCATAAGTTCATTTCAGCGATTTCGTGTCGTCTTTGTCATTGTACTTGTACTCTTGCAAATAATACGAAGTCGGCTAGCCTTTGTGAAATATTTTGTAACACGGGCTGGAAACTGTTAATGTATGCATGTGAGTGCGCATGATCGAGCCTTGTTGAAGATTACTAACATTTTATGTCCGTGCAGGGGGAGAAGATTGGTAGTCAAGGCAGATTTTACCTTCCTGGTGTTCCCCTCTTTCAACTTTAGCTGGGTAGTATTGGTTATCCGACCTCAGTACCTACCAGAAAAGACTAGCTGGTTTACACCAACGTTACTTCAGTTGTCATGTGTGGTAGTCTGGGTAACAGTTGACATCCCGTCAATTTCAGTGTTGGTGATCTGGGTACTTGTACGCTACCCGTCCTTGTCGAGATGTGTAAAATGCAGTTGGAAGTGTGAAGGCAGTTTGGGGTTTTCTCTGCCGTGCTCTTTCCCCAACCGCCCAGGTTGAGTACGGCACAGTTTGCTTTAAATGTAAATTTTCATGCAAATGACCTATTTATTGGTTATTCTATTGATTAAACATAAAGTTTGGTAAATCCGGTAGTTTTATTTCAAACCTTCCCGCCTTAATGCCATCTTCCCAGTGTGAATTTGGGTTACATTTTAACAACACAACGTAGGTGTCGTCGAGTCACTGCCACTAGATGTTAGATCACGGAGCCCGGTGTGCCGTTCATAGAGGGCGTTTTGATCAGCCTTCAGGTCGGTTACACTACACTATAAATATAATTACTCCAATTGTATTAAACAACACCTGTACCTCTTTAGCAAAGCTTACTGGAAATCTTACAAAAAATGTTCAAAACAGGCAGCGACTTCTCCCTGTTGAGTTTAGGATAGTCCTAAGCATTTGTGAAATAATTCTACCTGCTTCAATTACACAATAAAAGCCGCAAAGAAAAATTCAGAGGTGTTAAATATGGTGATTACACAGACCCGGGAACTAAGAATTTATACCAATCCACTATACGGAAAGTGATTGTTTAAATACTTGTGTCGCTCAAGAATTATGTGCTGCTGCAACATCATGTTGAAACCAACAATTCAATTATCCTGGAGTGGTAAATTATCTAAGGCTTATGGATATCAGTTTATAACAACAACGATACTGTTCGGAATTTAGTGTGTTGCTATATAAATGGGCCGTACGATCCTAAACAAAAATACCCAACTAAATATTAAAGTCAAATCAATGTTGATCACTAGCTATTTTGAATAAATGTTGGTTCTTGTAATGTTTGGGTGTTACGAGAAATAAAACTCAGATGAGAAAGCGGGAACAGGCAATTTAAAACTGACAGCTTATTATTGAGGCATCCTGTATAATGTTGATTTCAGTATAATCGTGTTTCATAAGCTATCGCTATAAATGGGAGTTCTATAAAAGTCATAAACATAGAAATCATAAAAGTGTCGTTTTAGTTCTGTACAAAAAATCTTAAAATGACACTCTGATTCACTAATTATTTTAAAAGCCACCAAAAAGGAATACAGATTTCAATACATTTCTCTAAGAAAGCTTTTATATATATCATTCATTGAAAATATTTCATTTAATAATACACGAACAAACCTAATTATAGATATCATTTACAATGTATGCAAGATGCAATAAAAATCAAGCTTTTACAATGTTGTACACAAAGTGAAAAAAATCGATGAATTAATTAAACCACAAGAAATTAAATTGCCAACCCGATATCATGTATTCATTTATATCACAATTACGTGTTGGTATTGTTAGGAATATAAATGGCATACCCCTCTGATGCATAGAAAGTGGGAATACTGATCGCTAGACGACCGCTCGAACTACATAATTCAATTACTTACAAGTCATTAACACAAACAGGTTTGTCGTAAACACGCCGTTGATAATGGAATAATAAATGAGGGTCCATGGGGCCAAACACAGATTTTCGACATAACCTATAAGCACAAGCAGATTGAGAAGGCTTGCTTCTCAGCAAATTAGTTCAAAATTCAATATCTCGATGACTGGAATAATCGCTTGGTTTCAATTGAATTCATGGTCACTCAGATGAAACTGTATGTTAATTTTTATTTGCAGAATTAGATGCTGTTTTGGTAGTATTTATATATGATGGTTGTAGTTTACATGCATAATGTTACATCGCCTGCAGTGTAAAATTGGACTTTGCCAGTTGATGGTAAAGAGGAGATATATTGTAAATTTTTATTTTGGTTAAGAATTCAAGTATGAGGAACTGATCCTGAAATTCTTATGTATTTTTAGAAATACTTCGAGGTCATTAATCAAATATTAATATAAGTACATTTAAAATTGTTTTATGCCTATTTGTTCACAAAAATGCTCAAATAATGTTATTTTACAATAGATTTAAGTAAGGCGAGTTGAGATTTGTTTTAATTGTTTAAACATACAGGTGACTTTTTGAAAGGAAATCCATTTCACCAAGAGAATACTCCGTAATTACAATCCCCTGGGTTACTCGTCATCCAGAGGACTATTAGACTAGGCATTGATTTTCACCTAATGAAACGTTTTATGGGACCCGAAACATCACTATGTACAAGTTCCAAACACCTTTTTAGACAATAGTCCGCTTTGTTAACTTTACAGATTCCACTTACGTTACACTGATTGTTTCTTTGGTTAATTATCGTACAATTTTGATAGCTTTCGATATCCAGTGCCCTTGGGGTATCCGAATCTTGCATGCCATAACTCAGAGATTACTGTATGTGCTGTATATGCCCTTTCACACTGATAATGGTTAGAATGGTTTCGTTTTTGTCGCTTATCACTTGTATAATTTGTCATTTTGTTTTTGTGACATAGCTTTAACACATATAATAGATTTCCTTTAATTTCGGAACACATCATACATCCTCTAATATTTGACTGTAACTCCATTTTCATCTGACCACTTAATTGAGACTCTGCCCTTTCTTTCACTCTAGGTTATTTCTGTCGATGCACATTACCGTTTTATTTACTTGTCCTAAATTTAGAAATTTATTTTTTGGACGTCATATGATCTGTTACACCACTGTCTAAAATCTAACTGTTTTGGTTTGTTTGCTTGGTAAATGTAATTGGAACAATACAAACACTCGTTCTAGCATCATTTTTTGTTATGCATTTATTTGGATGTACCCTTTTACTTTGTCATAGAGAGGTGGTCACCATGTTTGCTGATAGTCGCCACATGTATTACTCCAAAAGCACTTAATGTTACGTTTGTTTGACGTTTTAATTTCAATTCTAGCATTTGACGTGTTCGATGTCGTTTCTCGATCATTATGCAAATATTAGGTGTTCTCCATGAATAAACACACATTCGCATTTTCTATTTGATTGTCTTTTGCATGTGACGGTTTCTCTTTGTCATTTAAGCTCGTTCGTATCGCATAGTTTACGTATCGTTCGTACAATAGCTACGTATTCGTTTGGTAGCATTAAGTATTACCACTATACTCATTTTTTCATCTATAATGATGCTTTATTTATTTAGTTTTCTTCCAAGTTCATCTTTATTATGAAAATACTTATAAAATTTTTCATCCGGTCATTTTTTATCGTTCGCGTAACTATTTACCATAATAGTAGCTATCGTGTTTGGTGCGAGATGTTTCTAGCTTTTTCCACATTTTGTTGGCCATCTTACAATCTTCTACCAAGTTTAAATTTTTATTGTCTACATTTAACATAATTAAGGCCATGTATTTTTCGTCAACGTTCCTACTAGTTTCGTTTTTGATTGCTTGAAAATCATAATAACACTAAGTAGATCCTTTATCAAGTATACTTTTCATTCGTAAGAATCATGTTCGGTAGCGGTCCTTTTTCAATTTATTGATTAAAACATCCACCTCTTGCAATTTATCGTTTTGATTTATTTTTGTACTTGATTACACTAGGTACAATTGGATGCACTGGGTATAGTTTATACTGGATGCACTGGCAGCTCTGGGTGCACTGAAGCCATAACCTTTGCGAGTATAATTTTTTAACCGATTTCACAGCTGTCGAATTAAAAATTTTGCACCTTTGAATATTTACTTTTATGTACAAATAATAAACATGATCTAAAATAAAACTTTAAAAGATACAACCCCCACACAGAATCTGATGTCTCGTTTTTCTTAAAAAAAAAAAGCTATTAAAAATAAGGAAAGTTAAAAACTGTCTACTGTCTTTTTATTTCAGTGATGTTTTGCTCTAGTACTAACAGAACTAATACAGACAGTTGCTTCTTGTATTTCTTACACTCGGTTGTAGGCACTGTCTTTGTCTTTTTATCTTCCTTCCGTCATAACTTTATCAAAATTGGATCTTTTTGTCTTCCTCGATTTGACATACTTTTAAAGTTTAATATTTTATACTTACACTGTAGACTGCAAACTAGAATAATAGCAAAATTGCTGAAAAGTGACCTATAATTAATCAGAACTTCTGACCTGAACATGGAAATGTCACTGCAGAATTCGTTCAGGCTCATCACTTAATGAATTCAAAGCGATTCGTTCGGCTCTACAAATGAAATATGTGAAGCACATAATTTGTACATCACAAACATACAAGACAGAATAAATACTGACCCTGCAAACTTCTGGAAATACGTCAAAGCAAGATGCAAGGTAGCTGCCTACCCAAAATCTATAACCATTAACGATGCAGAAACATTTGATTTCAGAAAATGGCAAATGTCTTTGCAGAATATTTTGGCAGTACTTACATCCCATCCTCCAATCCTCCAATTCATAACATATGTGACAATAGTAAATTAGTAACTTAAACCTTTTTCTGAAGATGAAGTGCTATCTGCATTAAAAAAACTGAAAGGCAAGCTCACTGCTGGGCCTGATCAAATCCCTGCCTTTGTTTTGCATGACTGTCGTTCTGTACTTGTTAAGCCTATAACCACTACCTTTAATCTGTGCTTAAAAATTGTCATTTATCCAACTGCTTGGAAGATCTCTAAAGTCTGTCCAGTATTTAAGGTGACAAGCACTCTGTGAAAAACTATAGACCTATAGCTATAATAAACAACTATAGTAAAGTGCTTCAAATGGCCCTATACAACAGAATCCAAGACTTTTTTGTAAACACCTAATAACTCAACAACATGGTCTGTCACTAATTTATTTTGTATTTCACAATTCATATGTCAATCTTTGGATGATAGAATGCAGCGCGATGTAATTTACACGAATTTTACCAAGGGGTTTGACCGTCTTGCCGCACACTTCTAAAAAAAACTTCAAAGTTATGATATCCCTACTGATTTACTCATACTACTTAGATCTTATTTTACGAACAGACAACAATTTGTATTATACAATAACTGTAAATCTAACATTATAAAGGTTACCTCGGTGTACTGCAAGGTTCTGTATTAGGACCACTACTCTTCAATATTTTTATTAATGATATAAAAGGCATACTTGAAAACACTATACAGTGTCTCCTATATGCTGATGACCTTAAACTATTCTCGAAAATTTCCCATATTTCCGATCGTCAGGTTCTACAATATAACCTAAATAAAATATTAATCTGGTGTGACAACAACAACATTCCTGAGAAGTTGATCTGTAATTTTGGGTTCTGGTGGTTTTTGATCTAATCTGCTACTTGAATATTGAAAAATGCTTCAGTATGTCATAGCTTAGCACAAAACACAATAGTGTACAATTATACAATCAATAATATTGTTTTCTTAAAATCGCAAGTTATTCATGACCTAGGAGTGATATTTGACTCCAAACTAACATTTAATAAGCACATTAACCATGTTATTTCCAAGGACTACAAAGCACTTGGTTTTATTATAAAAAACTGTCGTGACTTCAATGTTAACACAACTATAGTACTCTACTCCGCACGTGAGATCTCACCTAGACAGAAGTTCTAGATTACTAGAACAGGTGAAATTGCTTGCGTGTTCTAATGAGCTAAAGAGTCAAACTACAGGTCCAACCAAAGTGGTAGGGTCGTTAGTGAGGAATCAGACTAAGACAGGTCCCAGAAAGAGGCCAGTGGCTCTTTCGGTACTTACATTGGCAGAGACTATAGGGGTCAGTATGGCAGTCTAAGACATGCTACCGCGGTGTGGAAAGCAATAGGAAACCACCACATTACCTCCCAAGTACATGGTGTATCTAAATTATAATAAAATGATGGCATTCTCTGGGGTAAAAGATTCTGGAGTTAAAATAGTACCCCATTCGGATCTCCGGAAGGAGACTACTTCGGAGGATGCGATCGGAAAGTTCAGAACAAGAGTCTGGAACATTTTGCGAGCCGGAGCGTGGAATGTTAGAAACATGAAGCAAGTAGGTAAGCTAGACAACCTAAAAATCGAAATGAATAGGTTAGCACTAGACATAGTAAGGATCAGCGAAGTTCGGTGGCCAGAGGCGAGGGATTTTTGGAGTGGAGACTTCAGGGTAATTCATACAGGAGCAGAGGAAGGAAATTTGGGTGAGTATGCAGAAAAAGATAGGATACTGTGTAGAAAATTACTTACAAAAGAATAAAAGAGTACTCACGTTTAGATTAGAACCTAAACCGGTAAACACAGTAATAATACAAGTTTACATGCCAACCTCTAGCTAAGTGACGAAGAGGTAGAAGCATTCTACAAAGATGTCGAAGACATATTAAGATACGTAAAAGGACATAAAAATTTAATAATTACGAGGGATTTTAATGCAGTGGTAGGTGATGTTAGGGAAGGAGCAGTAGTAGGTTTATTTAGGCACAAGAAACGACAGGGGAAATAGGCTGGTAGAATTTTGCAACAAGAACAATTTAATCATCACAAACTCATTATTCCAACATCATGCTAGAAGACGCACGTGGACGATGCCACGAGATATAAGAAGATATCAAACAGATTACATTCTTGTTAGACAACGCTTTGGGAATTAAGTAAAAGACTGTAAGCTACCCAGAAGCAGATATAGACACTGAACACAACATCGTAATCATGAAAAAAGAATTGGAAAAAGGCACTTTGAGTTTGAAAACTAAAAGATTAAGATATTCATGAAAAATTCGAAAAAAAAAGGCAAATGAATTGCTGAAAGATATCTGGAAAATATCTGATACTAAGGAAGTAGAAACAGAATGGAATAACATTAAATCCAGCCTAGACATGGCAGCCAAAGATATTTTGGAGTATACACGAAAAGAAAATAAGAAACCATGGATAATAAAGAATACTCTGAATTTAATAGAAGAAAGACAAAGATACAAAAATAAATCAGACAAAACAGGAAAACAAATATAACGCTATAAAATGGGAAATTATTCGCAATGCAGGAAAGCTAAAGAACAATGGATTGGTGACAAGTGCAAAGAGGTACAAATTAAGATGGAAGTAGGAAAGACAGATGAAGCATACAAACTAATTAGAATGAATTTTAGGGATATAAAACCATATAGCAAAAATATAAGGGATGCAGAAGGAAACGTCATTATAGAAAATGTAGAGAAAGTAGGTAGATGGCAAGAATATATAGGGAATTTATATGCAGGAGATAAACTAACTGCATTAGAACAGGAATCAGACACTGAAAATGATGAATTGGGATATCCTTTACTTAGAGATGAGTTTGAATTCGCATTAAAGGGTCTGAAAAATGGTAAGGCGCCGGGTACAGATAAGGTGCAAGCAGAAACTCTAAAAGCTGCTGGACAAGCAGTAACAGAATGTCTCTTCCAACATGCAAGCTATATGTATGAGACAGGCGAGATACCCAAAGATTTCAAATGTAACATCATAGTAACTATACCAAAAAAGAAAGGTGCGGATAGATGTAAAATTTTTCGAACAATAAGTTTGACAGCACACATTTAAAAAATATTAACTGGAATTGTACAAAGGCGAATGGAAAAACGAGCTGAAGAAATACTATGAGAAGACCAATTTGGGTTTAGACGAAACAGGGGAACACGGGAGGCTATTTTAGCTCTGAGAGTGATAATGGAGAAAACAATAGAAAAAGGGGAAAGGTTTGTAGATCCGGAAAAAGCATTCGACAATGTAAAATGGAAAAAATGTTCGAAATACTCAAAAAAATTGGAATGAGTTTTAGGGATAGACGGATAGTACATAGCTTGCACAAAGAGCAAACAGCAGTAATAAAATTAGAACAGGAACGTAGAGAAGTAAACATTAGGAAAGGGGTGAGACAGAGATGTGCCCTATCCCCATTAATTTTTCACTTGTACATTGAAGAGGCAATGAATATTGTCAAATGCAGGAAGACAATTGGAATTACTATGCAGCGGCAAAAATTTGATATGCTAAGATATGCACATGATATAGCGGTATTGGCATCTAGCAAGGAAGAGTTAGAAGTTGCTCTTAATGAAATGGAAATGTTTCTAACAGAGAGATACGGTATGAAAATTAACAAAACTAAAACTAAAGTACTAGTATGCAAAGGAGGGGAAAATAAATCAAAAACAAGAATACAAACATGTCACATGAACGTAGAAGAGGTTAAGAATTTCTGCTACCTAGGAAGCCAAATAGCACAAGATGGGAAAAGCGCAAAAGATATAAAACAAAGATTAGCACAAGGACATGCTGCATTTAACAAGGAAAAGATTGCTTAAAACATATGTGTGGAGCACAGCACTGTACAACTGTGAAGCCTAGACAGTAGGAAAAGCGTTTGAAATGCGGTGCTACAGACGTATGATGAAGATATCATGGACAGACAAAGTTAAGAACAAAGAGATACTAAAAATGGTAGGGGAAGAAAGAAATATGTGGAAAACGATAAAAAATAGGAGAGATAAGATGATAGGCCACATATACGGCACAAGGGAATAGTGAGGAATATATTAGAAACAGAGATAGGAAAAAAGAGAAGTAGAGGTAGACCTAGGTTTGACTACTGCACACAGATAGTGAAAGATGTAGGCTAGCTCAGAATAGAAATCAATGGAGGTATGCATCCAACCAGTCCCAAAATGGATAAATTAATGACGAAAAAAGTAACTGTACTTAAACATGATGATTATCATAAGCAACTACAAGTATTGGTAGAGCAATATTCTCAAATAATGTTAATATAAAAATATATTAATTCGGCAAATGTCTAAGTATTGGGGGATCTTGTGTTACGTGCCACAATTTGGCACTGGACTTTTTGTTTAGTTTTAAAATGCGGGAGTTTTCGCGCCATAAATTTCAAAGACTCAGTGCGCGTATTTCCGTCACATCAGAAGTGGGCTGAACGAACTTCGCGCCGACGCGAGTGGCGGAGAGAAAGTGGGAAAGTTTCCGGGTGACGCTGTAACGTAGCCTTTTGCCTTTGAACTTCGAGAAGAGTGGTTTGGTTTAGGCATCGTATCGTATCGTTATCTTTATTTATGTAGATTTCCTTGCCTTATCTGATTGTCGTCCCTATACCTGCTCCTTATTCGTTCCCTACATAGGTAGAAGGTAATTTGCAAGCAGCCTGCCCGAACCGCAGTCCACGACCCTAGAACGAGCCGATGTCCATGCCCCTCTAACAGCTAACCGGAGCAGTCACCATCTTTAAATACTTCAGAAGGGGGCTCCAGCAATCCAGAAGGACGCTAGGCGCACCGTCCATAAACTATCTTGAAGGGGGCTCCTAGCAACTCTGTAGGAAGCTGGACCTATTCATGTGAGTATTAACTTTTCACGATCTGTTTGCGAATTTGATATATATTTCGTCAATTGCGCGTTTATATTGGCATATTGTGTGACGTCATTGACAGATATGCGCGCTAATCTCCACTTATTGGATTAGCGTTACCAACTGCCGTTGTGTCGCGTATATCGTGTTCACGGGGAGATAACACTTAGCAGCCACAGGCTGCTCAACCCTCTTCACTGAATCTCGGTGAAATAGGGCATAAAATTAGAAAACAATAGAAGGGAAACCGAGCTGTACACAGGCTGTGTGAGAGTTTCAGGGAACTGTGTAGGCTAGCTCAGAATATAAATAAGTGCAGATATGTGTCCAACCAATTTTGAGACGGAAAACCTAATGACGAAAAAATAAGCGCAGATAAATCTGATGATTATTATAAACAACTACATATCTAACTAATGCTGACTGTGCGAAAAGATATATTGGAAAAAATATTAAATTGGTAAATGTTCAAGTGCTAGGGGAACTTGGCAGCCACAGGCTGCTTACCCCCCTTCATAACCACTGAATGTCGGAGAAATAGGGTATGTAATTGTAAAACAATAAAAGGGGACCGGACCGAACTGCATTGAACAAGGAAGAACAGCACCTATTATGAAAGACAACAAACATAGAACAATAAGAAAATTGTTGAAAGCATAAGTGTGGAGCACAGCACAGTATGCCTATGAAATACGGACAGTCTGAAAAGCAGACAGAAGAACGGAAGCAGCCTTTTGGAATGCTGTGCGTCAGATGAATGAGAATGATAGCATGGACAGACAAGTTAATAACAAACAGGTTATAGAAATAGTAGGGGAAGAAGAATATCTGTGGGGATAAATAGGAGACACAGAAGGGCAGAATACGTCCTCAAGCATTTTTGAGGAATAGTACGAGATATATTACAAGCAGAGATAGGAAAAAGGAGGTAGATGTAGACCTGGATCAGATAGTGATAGATGCATACTGTACAAATTTCAGGGAAATGTGTAGGTTAGTTCGGAATAGGACACAATGATGGTACGCATCTAACCAGTTCCAGGACTGAAGACCTAATGATAATGACTTTATTCTAGCTACATTTTAATTTTATTCTACTGCATTTCTGTTCAAATATGGGCATTTGTCTTTTGAACATGTAATAAATAAATAAATAAATAAATTATATGTTGGGAATATCGGTAGTGAATGTCGAAATCACATATTAAAGAAAATATTCAGGTTACATGGGCAGGGTTGGGTAAAAACTGTTTTTTTCAAACAACAAAAAACATGTTTTTTTTGTTTTAAAGTAATGGTTTTTGTTTTAAAACAATTTTATTTCATTTAAAAAAACTTCCATTTTAAAACAAAGGTGTTTTAAAACAACTACCTACACAGGACATTCCCAGGGATTCCCCCGTGACACAACATATTTTGTTTAATAAGTGATTCCCGCAAACATTCCATACAGATTCCCTACAGATCAGGTTCAGGTCAAAGGCAAAGTGCTAATTAATTATATTCAACTTTCAAATGTCAGCAATTTCACTTTTGTTCTGGTTTGTAGTGTAGGGTGTTTAGTGTTAAGTGTAGAATAGCTTTAAATTTAAAAGTATAAGTATGCCATTTATTTCAACATCATGCTAGAAGACGCGATATACGTGAAAGATGCCAGGAGATATAGGAAGATATAAAATAGATTACATTCATGTTAGACAACGGTTTATGAATCAAGTAAAAGACTGTAGAAGCTACCCAGAAGCAGATATAGACACTGACCTTAACATCGTAATTAGGAAGGCCGCACTTAAATTTAAAAATTTGAAAAAGAAATGGAAAAAGGCACTTTGACTCTGAGATAAAACATCGTTTTAAAACAGCTAGTTTTTTTTAAATCGTTTTAAAACGACCCAACCCTGTACATGTGTGTTGTCGAAGACTCCAAAAGAATGTGCTGGTTGAAGGGAATGGGAATTCCCAGTTAAAGTAGGTAGATGTTTAAACAGTTTTTTGTTTTAAAATAGTTTTTAATAAAAACCAATGTTCTTCATCTTTTTTTAAGAGTAACAGTTTTTTCCAATCCTGACTGGTGTAACTCTGGGTTTGACGGGTTTTTGCTACTTCTAGGTGGGCTCGACGGGTTTTACAAACACTAGGGCATGTGGTATTTATAGTGTTTCTGCCACATGAAATTGAAATAAAAAATGTATTCCTCAAAAATCGTTGTTTGTCCAATTCATTTGTAATGAAATAAATAAACAACACATTCTATAGCTAAACTACGTCTTTATAATATTCCCTGCACAACTTTGGTCGATTTAATATATTTTGAAAACTTCCTTGAACAACTAGCCTTATGTGATTGGCTACATAATAAGTCATGTATAGTTGTCGGTGATTTTAATATACCATACTATATCCAAACTAACTACGGGGATAGTAAGAGTCGGCATTTTACAAACTTTATAAATTTTCTAAATTATAAACAATTTAATGGTGTACTTAATGTAAATAATAGAATATTAGACTTAGTATCTAGTAATCAAGTATGCAATGTAACATTATGTGACACTGCTTTAGTCAGTGTTGATCCCCATCATCCACCCTTATTAATTGAATTTAATATCGAAACGGAAAGGTTAAACAAATTTCCTATAAATGTTTCCGTTAAGAACTATAATTTTCTAAAGCTGATTATCATGGTCTATATCAATTTCTCACGATATAGACTGGTCTGTTCTAGAGTATTATGATGATATTAATAAAGTATGCACAAAATTTTATGAAATATTAGAGCAAGCTCTTGACAGTTTCGTTCCTCTTTACAAAAACATTAATACCAAGTTTCCTGATTGGTACAGCAGGAGTTAATATATATGTTAAAACAAAAAGTTTGTGCATACAGAAAGTACAAAAAAGATCAAATAGATTCATTGTATAATCAGTTTTAACAACTTAGAACTAATTGTAAAAATAAAGTCAAACAGGATTATAAAACATACTTAATTAAGGTACAACAGAATATTAAACATAATCCAAGTATTTTTGGTCATTTATCGATAAGAAAAGGAATTCGACTCAATTCCAGCTACTATGACATTTAATGCTAAAGAATTTACTGAACCTAAACATATTGTAAATGCATTTGCTGAATACTCGCTAGTGTTTATAAACTATCAGATGAGAGCAATATCCAAGTAGTTGATATTAATGGTATAGACACTGTAACGCTAAAGTCTATCTCGGATGATGATATTATACATTCAATAAACAATTTGAAGAACTCCAGAACTGCTGGAATGGATAAAATACCAGAATTTTTAATTAAAGATTGTAAATTTATCTTTCTTTACCCACTAAACATTATATTTAATCTAATTATTAAATCTTGCACATTTCCATCTCAGTGGAAATTTGCTAGAATTTGCCCGTATTTAAGAGTGGGGTTAAATCTGATATAGCTAACTACAGACCAATTTCAATTATCAGTAATTTTGCAAAAATATTTGAAGCATTGTTGTATAAACAAATCTACATGCAAATAAAAATATCCTCTCATCGACTCAGCATGGTTTTATAGAAAAAGGAGTACTTTATCCAATCTAACAGTTTTACTCAGTATGTTGCCAATTCCATTGAGCAGAAACTACAAGTTGATACTATATATTTAGACTTTCAGAAAGCTTTTGATCAAATAGATCATTTTGTCTTGCTGAATAAATTGAATAAATATGGTTTTAGTGAAACCTTATTGGCGCTGTTTAGATCGTATCTTTTGGGGCGGAAACAAGTTGTGAGGTATAATGGATTTACTTCTGATATAATTGTGCCTACATCTGAGTTCCACAAGGGTCCAATCTTGGCCCTTTGTTGTTTCTAATATTTATTAACGACCTTCCCAACACACTAGAGTGTGATAATTTGTTGTTTGCAGATGACTTAAAATTTATTCAACCGTAAAAGACGAATCTGATTGTGAGTACTTACAACAACAAATTAACTTTATTGTTAATTGGTGTAGAAACAATAGGTTACACCTAAATACTGCAAAATGTAAATGCATGATATTTACAACAAAATGAATCCTTACTATTTGAATATCAAATTGATAATACACCTATTAATAGATATGATAGAATTAAGGATCTTGGGATAGTATATGATCCAACCCTGTCATTTTCTCCACATATAGAAGAACTATGTAATGCAGCAAGTGCCTCCTTGGGATTTGTGATTAGAAACACAAAAGGTTTTAATGATGTATTTAGCTTACAGTTGCTATTTTACTCCCTTTGTACGTACCAAACTGGAATATTGCTCTTTAATCTGGTCACCTATATACTTATTGTATAAGAATATGTTAGAAGCAGTACAAAGAAAATTTTTAAAATACTTAAGCTTTAAACAAACTGGTGTTTATCCTATAAGAGGTTGTAGTCAAAATGAATTACTTGACAATTTTAAATTGCTGTCATTAGAAACAAGAAGAATAAATTCTGGCCTGTGTTTTTATATAATTGTTACACAATCAAATAGATTGTGCAGTTTTGTTATCGCAAATACCATTTAACGTACCTAGGCTAGAAGCAAGATATATAGAAACATTTAAGATTGTTACTAGTAGAACTAATATAGGCAAAAAAGCACCCATAAATGTAATGTGTAAAAATTTTAACAGATTAAGTCCTCAAATAGATATAAATAACACTGCTTTGGATTCTGTTATATATAAAGATAATGTTGATGTACGTTTGTATATTTAAACTTTAGTCTGTAGGTCACATGTGTATAAAATTTGTTTGTTCTATATTTTTGTCCTGTAAATGGTTATTACTGTTGGGCAATAAAACAATAAAAATAAAATAAAAATAAAAATAAAAATAAAATGCAACAGTTGGTCAAGCTATTGTGTACATTATACCCTTCTACTATAACAACTATAATTCACTAAACATTCTTTTAGTTTCGTCTCATGCAATAATAAAGAATTACTTCACAACTTATTTGAAATAATAATAAACATGCTTAAACTCATGAAATCGTCTTCACAACAGAAATTATACAAAAATGTTCTGAAAAAATTGTTATATTCCTAACATACCCGACTGTGCTCTTAAAAAAAACGGAGTTATGTTTTTTGGTACAAATTAAGATGATTTTTACAAATAATAATCAAAAAGCAATTTGGTATTTTTTGAAAAATAAACCTGCCAACTATGATTTAAGATAAATTTTTAAAAATATGTACTTACAGATGTAATATGAGGGGGGATTTGGTCACCAGTTGCTTCGACGGGAATATCCTCATATTTACTAAAGTTGATACCAGTATTTCCAGTACCAAACAATTCAATCTCAAGTCTCTCGTCTCTAGGCAGTGGTATAGTCCAATCAGTTTCGCTATTGCGACTTCTATCGTTCCATCGTTCATTGGAGTTATTCCAGCGACCACTGTCTTTGGGTTTTTCTGGTTCCTTCCAACGGTCATTACGTGGCATGTCACGCTCTCGTTCCTGGAACCTGCCACCTCTGCTATCGGAGGTATCCCCATTCTGAAATTGATCTCGGCCACCTTGGTCTCTTCTATTTCTACTAGTAAAACTTGAAAAATCACCACTTCTTTCTGTACGAGGAGTATCACGAATCCCACGATTATAATTACCACTGCTGCCTCGATTATTGCCACCACTGTATCCACGATCTTTATCTATATAATTGTCAGTCTGATTTTGCACTTTATTGCGCAAATGGGGAGGTATGTAGCGACCAGCACTGCTGCTGCTGTGTTCCAGCAAGTCCAGACCAGCAAACTAAAAAAAATAATAACAAAAATATTAGAGGTTAAATCTAAAAATACTTCAAGAACTACTTGAACAAATTCTAAATAGGATTAATAATTACAAATAAAAGTTTCAAGCCTAATTCTCTCGATTCAAAAAGTTAAATACCGATCAATACAGACGAACCAGGGCGACCTCCATTAACTTAGCTTCCTGTTCTTTATTTTACTTTTGTCTTACCTGCTGCTCTAGACCTGATCCATTTTGGTTGGGTGCATTACTCATATTACTACTAAGCAGTACGTAGGTTAACGACTTCTGCAGTTGAATTCCAGACAAAATACTTTATGTAATTAAAATTTCTTTATTACTAAAACAACTATCGCGAACAACCAACCACTGTCCAAATTGTTTGCAGGCAGGATGATGTGTACGACGCAGGTCCCAAATAAATGGCGGCCACTTTGAACTTGAATTAATTAAATATAAATTATTTGAATACTATAATTTTATTTTTTCGATACTACGAATTTTTTGAGCAATAACAAGAGCATAAATTGTCATTTCAATACAATGTCATTTGTAAATTACTCAAATTACTCACTATTGCTTAAGAAGTAGAGTTTGCTATAGAACCCTTACGGACAAGAGGCAATTACATTGATCAAAACCCTACACTTTTTAGGCTGTTGATACTGTTTTTAGATATACTTTCACAAGTTTTTATTTCACGATTTTATTAACAATTATAAGTTTGAAGTAAAATTACTTTATTTGTAAATGCATACACTCCACGTTTAGAATTGATTTTTAAATGTAAGAGTAGCTCTACGCTGTTCTTATTTGAAATAGAGCAGCTAAAGTTAATAGATTTAATAAACATTAAACAGTGAACAAGACAAAAACACTGGCAAAACAACTTAAATAAAGCTAGAATTATCAACAAATTACTTCCATTTTAAAAGTAGTTAAAATTCTTCTGTCTATACTAAATAATTAATTATAGGGAATTATATAAACGCATTAAGAAATATCAATACCGATTTCAAATTGTCGTAGGCATACACTAGGTTTAACTAAACACGTGCTTAGTAAAATTTTGCTATTTGATTGCTCTATTCGTCCTTCTCTGCAATCAAATCTAAAAATATTTCTTGAAAGCTAGGTACTTGTTAAATCCAGCACTCGTTAACAAATAGCTTAAAAACAAACAGGAGCACATATTCTTCTATCCATTCTTTATATTACGTTTCACCCAACAATCGAAAATCATTACAACCCCTGTCCGGGCGTCAATTACCACACACGCCCCTTCACCCTTACCTAATAAATTTAATGATTTAGGCGTGCAAATTTCTGTGCCTAGGTATAACAGGCTTTTACTTACGTTTTCATCGAATTTTCAGAGAACTGTGGTTCAGGTTCTCATCAGATGTATCTTCCAAGGATAAAGTAAAGATATGCGGGGGCGATAATTAGGTTGCTACATCGAAAAACACACACTAAACAGCACTCCGACCAAAACACAACCGCTCTAGTCGTGTCCTGATTCTAAAGTGGTCACGTAATTCTCTCACGTAATTCTCGGCAAAATTAGTTCGAGGTCCAATAAAAGTTTCACATCATTTCCCCGAAAGCGATAAAAATGTCCTGCGAGGTAATGTAAAGTCCCGAGGGCATTTATACGCATTACATCATCCTAAGCCTACAATTTAACGATTAATTTATAACCCACTCAAGGCCAAATCTAAAAACTAAAGGGAATTGCTTTTGCTTTTAAACAAAATGCGGTAAATTTAATGAATATATGAAATGGAAACTGTCTATCCAATAATTGAAAAATGCGTGTTTCGAGATAATTGTGTAACACGTAACGCCGGTTAAGGTTCGGGCCTTGGGAGCTGTGTTTTTAAAAAACATTTCCAAAACTTAACAAATTTATTTTAATTGTTACAGAAATTAATGTGGAATTTTTACAAACTGATTTTAACTTTAAATCTAAATAAATTAATTAATTGACCTAATTTTGTGAGTCGCCTAACCAAACTGCAATGCTAAAGCTGAATACTTTGACTGACTGCCGGGTCCTTGAGCTCCCGGGCTTTTTATAATGTCCTACTCCCTCACATGGCTGTGGGAACTTGCAGATCTCACGTCTGCTTTACTCTTAATTCTATACTTTGTTACAATCTTATTTTCTAGGTAATTGCGATATCTTAACCGTTTGTGACCTGCCACCTGCAGTATCACTATCGTCTCGGATACAAAGTTGCACATCCGTTCCCATGAACTGTTAATAACCTGTCTGGTTTATCCTTGTAATACATTGTTGCAATTGACTTATGATTTATTTAACAATTTCTAATAATTCCTATTAGATTCTATTATTTAATATTTAGGTAAATTGGGGGATACATAACTCCTCCCGACGTAAATGAAAAATTAAGGTTTTACTTAATTTTTAAATTCATAAAATTCATTATTTAATTTCATTCTTTAAAATTCATTGCTTCTAAGGGTACACTTATTGTTTCATTATTTCTCTTTGTTTCCTTAAATCTAAAACTGTTTCCTTTATTCTTATATCTAAGATACATTTTGTAAAATACATATATAATTAGAAAAATTATTGAAAAGATTAACGCAATTGTCCAAACGCTTATATTGTCATAGTGTAACTTGGGCACTTTGAGTTGACTTAAATGTTCTTTGTAATTTTCCATTAATTTCATGGCGTCGTTCAGGTCGTCTAGGTCTAGATGCTCTAGCTGCATGGGTTTCTTGACTATTTCTTCGTCTTCTTGTTGCTCTATCTTGAACTGTAGTTCTGGTAGGTTTGCAAGTTACTATGGGGTCTTGATAAACTCTGATTACTTCGTCTTTCAATTTTACATAACAGTCTTCTTTAATGGTGATTAATTTACTTCCGGTTAGTGCTAGATTATTTTCATCTTGATTGTAGTGGATGGTTGCTATTACTTCTGTTGGGAAAATGGCGATCCATTTGTTTTCTGTAACCTTTTGAATTTTCATGTTGGTTATTTGTACGGGTTCTGCTTCACAGTTTTCGAATGATTTGAAAATTTTAATAGTTGTACTTTACAAGGGATGTCTTCTTGAATGGTTGTTGTCGTCAACGATTGGCATAAGTATTGGTTTGGTGTTACTTCAGTACATTTTTCGTTTGTATAACCATATCTTAGTTCATTTAAGGGTAGGAATTTGGTTTTGGGTATGATAACTTGGTATGTGCTAGTAACTTTTATTGGAAAAGCAAATAAATGATAATAATTATAATTGTTACTCTCTACTATTGGGATCTCTATTAAAAATATTATTTGGTAATTTTTAATGTAGCCTTTAACTATATTCTTACATTTACGCGTGATTCTTACAACACCGCAAACCCGGTATAAGAGACACCAAAAACAGTTGGTAACGCTAATCTATAATATGGAAATTAGCGCGCCCATCTGTCAATGACGTCACACAATATGCAAATTATTACACGTAATGACGAAATATTCAAAATTCATAAAATAGTTTATAAGAAACGGGGTACTCACATGAATAGGTCCAGTTTTCTACAGAAGCACTTCCTTCAGGGTTGCTCGTGGCGTCCTTCGGGATTATTTAAAGAAGGCGCTCAGGATTGCTCCGGCTAGCGACTCCGGGGCGTGGGCTGCTGTCAGGCCAGGTTGCTTTCAAATTAGTATCTTCTTCTACCTATATGTAGGGAACGGTAGGAACAGGTTTATAGGGACGACAATCAAATAAGGCAAAGGAAATCTACATAATCAAAGATAAGATACGATACGATACCAGACCCAACACCACTCTTCTCGACGTTCAAAGGTAAAGTCCACGTCCCAGCGTCTTTCCGGAAACTCCCCACTTTTTTCCCCCACACGCGTTGACGCGAATCTCCGCGCAACGCATTCCTGACCCGACGGAAATACACACGCCAAGTCTTTCAAATTTATGGCGCAAAACTCCCGAGTATCAAAATTAAACTAAAAAATGTCTAGTGCCAAATTTTGGCACGTAACAATATTAGAATGTTTGATTCTGTTACATCAAAAGGTAGTTTGCTGTTTGTTATAAATGATCTAATTCTTAATAATTCCTTTAATAGATCGGTTGGTTCAATGATACTAGAATGTAGGGTATTTAATTTTGCAAATATTACTGCGTTTTCTAAAGTTGCTAAAATTTGTTGAATTAAGTTAAGGGTTGATATTATTTGAGTAAATATTGTATTAAATCTAAGTAAATCTCGCATGCCTAACATGGTAGTTTGCATGTTGGTTTCAAGGGTCTATATTCGGTTGGCTATACTGTCCTGGTTTCTTACTAACTTTCTCAATGTTTCCTTGAATTTTATAATTGTTGATTGGGTTATGGGTATTTGGTTGCTAATTATGGTTTTTATGTCGTTTTGGTTCTCAATTAATTGTTGTATTGCGTTGTCATAACGTTCTGTGTCTTGATTGTATAAATCGCCTATGATAACTTTTATTGTTACCTAATCCTCTTTTTCGTTTCGTAGTTTGTTCGGTGGGTATTAATCTATTAAACTTATCTTCTAAGTTTCTTAAAATACTTTCTATTATATTGTAGTAATTCATTTCTATTGCATATACTTTCCGAATTTTGCTGTGTCTATTGATTGTTTTTATCGGTAATAACTTTCTGTGATTGTTTGAAATTCTTGTTTTAATTCTGTTAGATCGAACTTTTGTGAGAATGTCTAATTGTCGATTGTGTTTTGCATACTGCCTAATTTTATTGGTAGTATACCGGGGTTGTTTTTTTATATTTTCTATTATTATTTGGTTGTCCGTTCTACCTGGGCGGAGGTTGACGGTAAGGGTGATGATTGTCCATTTGAAATTACAGGGTGTCTTATGTTTTTCAAGTGAATGTAGTTCGTTATTTTGCCGTTGTCTACTACTGCTATATTTTTGTCGGATATTCTCTTAATTTTAAAAGGGCCTAAATTTCTGGGTGCCGTTTTGTGTGGTTTACTTAGGACATTTTTCTCATATACGGTTTGTCCTATTGAAAATTTATTTGCTTCGGTATTCTTATTACGGTTTGTGGTAATACGTTCTTTGTCATTATCTAATTTATCTTTTACTTTGTCATAAGTTATTTTTAGTTTTTGTTTGTGATCATTAGGGTATTGTTGATATACTTCCTTATTATAATGTATGTCGTAAGGGTTGCGTGAATCTGAATGTCCTAAAATTAATTCTAAGAGTGTAAAATTTGTTGATGAGTGAATTGTATTATTATAGGCGATTAATGCGTATGACATTAAATTGGTTATGAGTTCCTTCTTATAAGTTATTCTTAATAATTGAATTTGTTCTAACAGGGTAGAATGTAGTCGTTCAACCAGTCCATTTGATTCAGGGTGGTTTTCAGTTATGAAAAGGGTTTTTATTTTGTGGAGTTCTAAAGTATTTTGTATTGTTTCATTTTTAAAATCGCTGCCGTTATCTAACGTTATTGTTTCGGGTGTTCTATAAAATGTAAAGTACTGTAAAAATCCTTGCGTTACGTCAATGCTATTTTTAGAAGTGATGGGTATTGCTTGGCCTATTTTTGTGAATGCGTCTACAATTGTTAACTAGTTTTGCGCATCTACTACTAGAGTATCGGCATGTAATTTTTGAAATGGTTTTTCGGGTGTTTTGGTTAACATTAAGGGTATCTTTGGGGGTTTCCTGTCGTATTTCGCTCTGTCACATAGTTCACATTGGTTAATGAAATCTGTGGTCAATTCTTTCATGTCCTTAAAATAATAACGTCTTATGAGTTGCTCTATGGTTTCATTAATTCCACGATGGTTGGTTTTTCCTTCATGTTGGTTTCTAATTATACCATTTATTTCGTCAGAGTTGTCTAGTGTTATTAATTTTCTCGTGCATCTAATAAGTTCAGGGTCCGAGTTATAGAATAATTTAACGTATAATTCTGAAAATCTTTTGTATAAATATTCGGTGCTGAAATAGAAATAAAATCGTTTTTTCTCGGGGGTGTATTCTTTTAGAATTTTAATTATTTGCTCCTCGTTGTCATCTTTGATTATTTGAATTTGGTATATCTTTTTGTTGTCTACTTTTGTTTATTTTACGGGATTGGGGTTATTCAAAACTTAGGTAATTATAAATTGATTGGGTTTCATATTGATTGCTTCGTTTAAAATTTTAATTGCGGTTTTAGGCTCTTCATTTTGTGTCGAATGTATAGTGTCGATCTCGTCTGGGTCTTCCCTTATTTTTGTTTCGTCTACGTTTCCTACAATTGATTCTGTTTCTAATACATTGAGTTGTATTCTACTTACAGCGTCTGCGTTGTTGTTATAAATTCCCTTTTTATATATAATTTCGTAATCGTATTCTTCTAATCTGATTCTCCATTGTTGTAATTTTGAATTGGGTTCCTTAAGTTTGCATAGCCATACTAATGGTCTATGATCGGTGTATATATATATGAAAATTTCTTCCGTATAAGTGAGGTTCTAAAGTATTTTGTTGCCCAAATTATGGCTAATAATTCCTTTTCTATGGTGCTATATTTCTGTTCAGTTTCATTTAGGGTTCTGGGTACGTAGGTAATTGATTTATCGCTACCTACTTTTCCTTGGCTCAATACTGCGCCTAATGCTACGTTCAATGCGTCTGTCGTTAGTATAAATGGTTTTGAAAAGTCTGGTTATTCTAATACGGGGTGATTCGTTAATATATTTTTAATTTTGTCTACGGCTCTAATGAATTCCGGGGTGTGTTCAATTTTGTCCCTTTTTTAAACAATTTGTCAGGGGCTTGGTTATCTGAGCGTAACCTTTAATGAATTTGTAGTAGTAACCACTAAGTCCTATAAATCCTTTAATTTCTTTGGTTGTTTTTGGTAGAGGGTAATTTAATAGTGCATTTGTTTTATCGGGATTTGGCATTACTTCTTAGGGTGTTATTATGTTTCCTAAAAATGATACTTCTTATTGTAAAAATTCGCTTTTGTCTAATTGTACTTTGAATTGTGATTATCTTAGTATTTCAAATACCTCATTCAGTCTTTTTATGTGTTCTACTAATGATGTTGAATAAACTATGATGTCATCAAGGTACACAAGGCATCTTTCGTTGTGTATTCCTCGTAGAATATTGTCCATGACTCTCTGGAAAGTAGCGGGTGCGTTCTTTAATCCAAATGGCATTCGTGTGTATTCGTAATGTCCTCTAGTTGTGCTGAAGGCTGTTTTTGATATATCTCTTTCATCTATTTCTACTTGATGGTATCCTGATGTTAGGTCTAATGTTGAAAAGTATTAGCATATACCTAATTTGTCTAAAATTTCGGTTATATTCGGTAGTGGATATTTGTCATCTATCGTTTTTCATTTAACTTTCTATAGTCTATTACCATTCTGTACTTTCTCTTGTCCGAGGCATCTAACTTCTTGGGTACTAGTAATACAAGGCTGCTCCATGGTGAATTGGAGTGCTGGATTATGTCTTGTTTTAATAAGTCTGTTACTTGTCTGTCAGCTTCTTCTTGGCTTGCATGAGGTAGTGTATATGCTTTTGTAAAGATTGGCTTGTTGTCTGTTAGTTCGATATTATGTTTAACTGTGTTGGTGAATGTTAGGAATATTCCTTCACAATGGAATATGTCACGGTATTCAAAACATACATTTTTAATTGCTCTTTGCTCTTCTTGATTGATGTCGGTATTAAAACGAATGTTACTTAAATTTTCTCTTAACATTTTGTCATGTTCTATTGGGTTGCCATGGTTTTCTAAATTTTCGTCTATTTTCATTTCGTTAAAATTTAATTCTTCTAAGTTAATTGGGTCGGTTAGTGATAGTTCTACGGGATAGTCATTTGAATTTAAATTCGTCGTAGTGGCATAATTATCTTTTATTTGTACTAAGGCAGTTGGGGTTTCTACTTCTTGTTCAAACGTTATATGATTTATTATTCCTACTTTTGTTGTTAGAA
This sequence comes from Platerodrilus igneus, assembly GCA_036346225.1. Lineage (NCBI taxonomy): Eukaryota > Metazoa > Arthropoda > Insecta > Coleoptera > Lycidae > Platerodrilus > Platerodrilus igneus. The sequence goes on along the minus strand of JARFIW010000237.1, from coordinate 3,920,186 downwards.
TTTACGGGGATTTTTATTTTTCTTTCCGTTCGGGGTTTTATTGCGTTTTTTTGTTCGATTTGAGTGTTTTGAAATTTAATGGGTATCTTTCCTTATTTCGTTCTTAGTAAACAGTTTTTTATGTCAATGTTGGCTTCTAATTTTCTAAGAAGGTCCATTCCGATTAGTCCGTCATATTTGTCGTTAAATTCGAAAATACAAAATTTATGTTTCATTTTTACGTTGAATGTTTTAGATAAGGGTATATTAGCTACGAATTGGTGTAATGTCGTTTGATGGGCTGTTTTAATTTTAAATGGTTCTCTTTCTGCAGACTCTAAATAATGTTTCTTCATGGTTCTGGGGCTAATTAATGTTTTTGAGGATCCATTATCGATTAATAGTTTAAATTCGGCATGGGGTATTTCTATGTAGAGTAGTACTAGGTGATGTATGTTATTTAAGTTTATTAGGTTTGGTCGTTTATGAATCGGTGTATCTGAAAATTTGAGCACGTGTTTTCTTCGTCGCCCTCTTCGTAATTTTCATATTGTTGTCGCGTTCATAAGTTTCTACATGGTTTGATTCATCGTTCGTACTGGGCTGAATGTAATTATTCTGGTCATTGTCAAATTTTTCTACTTCTTGATGAAATAGTTCTTCCGACGTAAAATTGCGTTTTTGACGAAGGTTTGGTCGGATATGTGTTATTTTTGTATTTTGTCTAGTGTTACCAGATGAGGTATCCATGGGTGTTGGTTTGAAATAGTTATTGGGATTGTTATTGTTATTTGTCATTGGTGTATTTCTAATAGGGTTCGCGCTGAATGCTGGTCTTTATTGATTTGCGTTTTGGTTGAATCTTGGTTGAAATGCGGGTTTCGTAAAATTATGGTTAAACGTTGGTTTTGAAAAATGTTTATATTAAAATTCGTATTATTGAAATTTGGGTTATTAATTAGCGGTTGATTTGTTTGTGTGTTGAAGGGTGTGAATTTTTGTTGGGGGATTGTTTGTCTCGCGGCTTGTATAGTTTTTATTGGTGAGTAACTTTTATTTGCGTTGGGGTTGTATAATCTGTTTCGGTAATACATTACATTTTCCTCTTCGATTATCATGTTCATGGCTTCTTCTAGGTTTTATGTACATTGGAATCTGATTTTATCCAATATTCTTTCTGGTAACGTGTTTATATATATATATATGTGTTCAGTGCCATTTCGTCATACATTTTCGTTTTTAAATGTCAAATATTTTGATCGGGTTCTTCGATTTTTAGTTTCGTTAGGATTAGACTTCTCACGTTTTGGCATTTCATTCGGAATTGATACGGGGATTGGTTATTTTCCATTCTGAAGTTTATCAGGTTTTGTACAAGGCATTTTACATTACTCTGGTCACCAAAATATGCAATTAGTATGCGTTTAAAGTCTTGCCATTCTTCTAGATTGTCTCGGCTGGCAATTAAGGTTAGTAGCCGTCCGGTCAGTTTACTTATTATAGACATAAGAGTAATGAATTTCTTTCGTTATCTCCGGGTTTGTAGATGTTTTTCAAAAATATTTTGCATTCTCTAATGTAATTCAGAGATGTGCTTGCTCTCCATTAAAAATTAGAATCGTCTCAAGATAAAGTTTCATATCTAGACTCATTTTGGTCAAGGGTTCCTTTCGCTTTTACTCAGTTTCAAATTTTGTAAAAATTGAAATTTATTTCGCGGTTTGTACTGTTACTTTTGGTTGGGTTTATTAATTTTAAGTTTGAAGTATGTTGAGTTATTTAAAGAATCGTAGTTGCTTATATTTGTAATTAGTTACACGGTGCGGTAATTAATTCGTGGGATTTATACTCGATAATGTCTGGTTAATTGCTGTAGTCTTGACTTCGTTTATATTTATTTCGCGCACATTAATTTTATTGTAAGTTTGCTTTCTGAAAAGTTTTCGATGTGAGTGAATAAGTTTGCGGTAATTATTTTATTTTGCGCCAGTTAAGACTTATTTTATTTTTAATTCTGCTGATTTTATTAAGTCTGTGTTAATTATCTTTTATCCGTGGGTGATTGTAATTTTATAACTTCTAGGATGTTACCTCTGTGATTGTTGTCTCGTCACCTTGAATGCAAGTTTTCAGTTAATTACTTTGTTCAATGTTGCCTGTTATATTTAATACAATGTTACTTTGTCTCGTCGCCTTAGGTTTAAATATAAAGTTTGCAAAATTTCAGTTTTACCGTTTTTGTTGTAATAATTGCTTTTATAATTTATACAATATGGTTTTATGTTACTTGAAGATGTAATTCAGTCTCTTGATAAATGTAATTGCGTAAATGCTTTTGTAATTGGAATTATTAATACTTTCCTGAAAGGTGTTTTCGGTTGGTGTGAGGATTAATAGTTTGCGTCTTTAAATCAATTTTTAGCTTTTCAGTAATGTTATTATAAAGTTTGCGATACGCATTATTTATATGGGTTAATTATAGCTTTTTATGATGAACGTTTGCTTTTATTCAGTATTTGTACTGGAATAACTCGGTAATTTATGAAAATTGTGCTTTGTCTTTCGTACTAAAATAGCTTTTAGTAATGCGTGCGATGAATGATGTTTTATTCACTGATAATTTCCGGTCTTATCTTATGTGAGGATTGCATTATAAATTTGCACGCTGGTTTTTAATTAACAATGGCTCAATCGCGATTTCTGTCTGCGTTTCAGACTGCCCGTATTTCATAGGCATACTGTGTTTTGCTCCACACATATGCTTTCAACAATTTTGTTCTTGTTCTTTGTTTGTTGTCTTTCTTCATAGACGCTGTTCTTTCTTGTTAGATGCAGTTCGGTCACCTTCTATTGTTTTACAGTTATATACCCTATTTCTCCGACCTTAAGTGGTTGTGAAGGGAGGTAAGCAGCCTGTGGTTGCCAAGTTCCCCCAACACTTAACCATTTACCGATTTAATATATTTCCCAATATATCTTTTCACACAGCCAACATTAATTGCAGATATTTCGCAACCAACAACTAGTTGTTTATACTAATCATCAGATTTATCTGCGCTTATTTATTCGTCATTATGTTTTCCATCTCAAAACTGGTTGGACACGTACCTGCACTTATTTATATTCTGAGCTAGCCTACATAGTTCCCTGAAAATCTCACACAGCATGTGTATACAGCTCGTTCCCCTTCTATTGTTTTCTAATTTTATGCCCTATTTCACCGAGATTCAGTGAAGAGGGTTAAGCAACCTGTGGCTACCAAGATCCCCCAACACTTACACATTTGCCGAAATAATGATTTTCCAGTAAATCCTTTCACACAATTAACATTATTCGAGAATATTGCCCAACCAATTCTTGTAGTTAATTATAATAATCATCATGTTTAAGCACAGTTATTTTTTCGTCATTAGTTTATCTATCTTGGGCTTGGTTGGATGCGTACCTCCATTGATTTCTATTCTGGACTAGCCTACACATCTCCCTGAAACTCCTACAGCCTACAACTTTTACTATCTGTGTGCAGTAGTCTAACCTAGGTCTCCCTCTTCTTCTCTTTTTTCCTATCTCTGCTTCTAATAAATTCAGTACTATTCCCTCATGCCGTAGTATGTGGCCTATCCTCCTATCTCTCCTATTTTTTACCGTTTTCCACATATTTCTTTCTTCCCCTACCATTTTTAGTACCTCTTCGTTCTTAACTTTGTCTGTCCATGATATCTTCATCATACGTCTGTAGCACCACCTTTCAAAGTCTTCTACCTTTTTCTTGTCTGCTTCTCCTACTGTCCAGGCTTCACAGCCATACAGTGCTGTGCTCCACACATATGTTTTAAGCAATCTTTTCCTTGTTTCTATGTTTGTGGTCTTTGACCACAGTAGTTGCTTTTTCTTGTTAAATGTGGCACGACCTTGTGCTAATCTTTGTTTTATATCTTTTGAGCTTTTCCCATCTTGCGTTATTTGGCTTCCTAGGTAGCAGAAATCCTTAACCTCTTGTAAGTTCGTGTTACATACTTGTATTCTTGTTTTTGATTTATTTTCCCCACCTTTGCATACTAGAACTTTAGTTTTAGTTTTGTTAATTTTCATACCGTATCTCTCTGTTAGAACCGTTTCCATTTCATTAAGAGCAGCTTCTAACTCTTCCTTGCTAGACGCTAGTATCGCTATATCATCTGCAAATCTAAGCATATCAATTTTTTGTTCCTGCACAGTAATTCCAAATGTGTTCCTGCATTTGACAGTATTCATTGCCTCTTCTTTGTACAAGTTAAAAATAAATGGGGATAGGGCACATTCCTGTCTCACCCCCTTCCTAATGTTTACTTCCCTACGTTCTTGCTCTAATTCTATTACTGCCGTTTGCTCTTTGTATAAGCTATGTACTATTCGTCTATCCCTATAACTCATTCCAATCTTTTTGAGTATTTCAAACATTTTTTTCCAATTTACACTGTCGAATGCTTTTTCCAGATCTACAAACCCTATATACACGCTTTCCCCTTTTTCTATTGTTTTCTCCATTATCACTCTCAGAGCTAAAATAGCCTCCCGTGTTCCCCTATTTCGCCTAAACCCAAATTGGTCTTCTCCTAGTGTTTCTTCCGCCCATTTTTCCATTCGTCTTTGTACAATTCTAGTTAATATTTTTGACACGTGTGCTGTCAAACTTATTGTTCGAAAATTTTCACATCTATCCGCGCCTTTCTTTTTTGGTATAGTTACTATGATGCTACGTTTAAAATCTTTGGGTATTTCGCCTGTCTCATACATATAGCTTACAAGTTGGAAGAGACGTTCTGTTACTGCTTGTCCAGCGGCTTTTAGCGTTTCTGGTTGCACCTTATCTGTACCCATTGCCTTACCATTTTTCAGACTCTTTAATCCCAGGTCATCGTTTTCAATTTCTGATTCCTGTTCTAATGCTGTTAATTCCTCTCCTGAATATAAATTCCCTATATATTCCTGCCATCTAGCTACTTTCTCTACATTTTCCATAATGACGTTTCCTCCCGCCGCATCCTTTATATTTTTGCTATATGGTTTAATATCCCTAAAATTCGTTCTAATTAATTTGTATGCTTCGTCTGTCTTTCCTATTTCCATCTTAGTTTGTACCTCGTTGCACTTTTCATCAAACCATTGTTCTTTAGCTTTCCTGTATTTGCGAATAATGTCCCATTTTATGTCTTTGTATCTGTTTTCGTGTTTCGTCTGATCTATTTTTGTATTTTCGCCTTTCTTCTATTAAATTCAGGATATCCTTTGTTATCCATGGTTTCTTATTTTCTTTTAGTGAATACCCCAGAATATCTCTGGCCGCCATGTCTAAGCTGGATTTAATGTTATTCCATTCTGTTTCGACTTCCTTAGTATCAGAAATTTTCCCGATATCTTTCAGCAAATTATTTGACTTTTTCTCAAATCTTTCGTGGATATTTTTATCTTTTAACTTCTCAAAGTCAAAGTACCTTTTTCCGTTCCTCTTTTTCAGATTTTTAAATTTAAGTGCGGCCTTCATAATTACGATGTGGTAGTCAGTGTCTATATCGGCTTCCGGGTAGCTTCTAGTCTTTTACTTGATTTCTAAACCATTGTCTAACATTAATGTAAACTATTTGATATCTTCCTATATCATCTTCCACGTGTAGCGTCTTCTAGCATGATGTTAAAATAATGTATTTGTGATGATTAAGTCGTTCTTGACGCTAAATTCTACCAGCCTATTTCCCGTGTCATTTCTCGTGCCTAAACCAAATAAACCTACTATCGCTCCTTCCCTACCCACACCTACCACTGCATTAAAATCCCCGTAATTATAAAATTTTCATGTCCTTTTATGTATCTCAGTGTCTTCGGTATCTTTGTAGATGGCCTCTACCTCTTCCTCACTGCAGCTAGAGGTGGGCATGTATACTTGTATTATTACTGGTTTAGATTCGAATCTAACCATGAGTACTCTTTCGTTCTTTTGTAAGTAGTTTTCTTACACGTCGTCTTATCTTTTTTCGCATAACTATTCCCACACCCGAATTTCTTACCTCTGATCCTGTATGAATTACCCTGAAGTTTCCACTTCAAAAATCCCTCGCCTCTGGCCAGCGGACTTCGCTAATTCTTACTATGTCTAGTAATAACCTATCCATTTCGAGTTTCAGGTAATCTAGCTTTCCCACCAATTTGTAAAAAATTTGTAAGTTTCCCCTACATAAAATGTGACTTAATGACAATTTGATATCACGAATTAAAATAAGATAACTTGTAAGAGTGAAAATTATGAAAAAAGTTATATCGCACACCTCCCTATAAATTTTCTGGCTTTGTGAATAGCTTATAAGCACCCCGGTTGTTGGAATTAGTATGGAGTTGTACATACATAGGAGTGCCGTTTTCGTAGAATGAAACCACATATTTAATTGTAAGCCTTTAGTATTTTTGAAAGATTTTCAAAATTTCTTGCTCGATTAGGCGAATCCATATTATGAATTGAAAGAAGAAAATGCCTCGCAATAGGGTGAAAATTATATAGTAAGTTATAACACACAATCTCCCTGTGGAAACTGGAGCAACAAATTTAGCTATAAACGGAAGGAACACGTCCTGGGCCAATCACTTTATTCATGAGAATATTCAATGGTAGGATCAATTTTCATAATATTTGGATAAAAGAAATAACACTCATTTGCTACGTACCTAGACGTAGCCAAAAAAACGTAAATACCAGGCTAACTACCAAACACGGAGAGTGGGGGATTCACCTACAAATCATAAAAACCCAAAAAAAGCATGTCGCCCACGATTATCTATTAACAATAAAAAATAAATTAGAATTTCTTGATTCACATGGACAAAGAAAAGTATTAAATTTAAGTTATATTGTAAAGGACAAATTTTATAATGGATCCACAGAGTGCGCATTTCGTAGCTAACATGTAATAAGAATTAACGAAATATAACCAGAAGCACTAGCAAAGCCAGCTTTTAAACATGTATGGTAAACTGGTTTCACAACATCAACCGCTGATAAATAATAATCCTCGATGTACATAAAAGAAAACGAGTCACACACCTCTTTGCGTCAGGATGCGTATCTTGCAACCCGTCGGGGCGGAGTCAGCACAGCAACGCCATGGTAGTCCCTGCCACCGTAACTGCAGTAGCGGTCTACAGACAAAAGCAGTTAGCCTACATCAACGAACAGTTGGGCCTACATAAAGAAAGAACCAATTTGACCTCCAGCAGCTAAGAGCTAAAAAGATAATTTGATTAGAATGGGTAAGCGCGGGAAAACTCACCGATACACGCGATACCTCCTACTTGTCGAACAAAAAAAATGCATCGCTGTAGATAATATTTTAACGCGCAAGTTGCAGAATCAAATTAAAAACTGGTTCAAATAACACGAGTTCGAACTGCAATCCTCGCGTTATCAAAGCGCGATTAGCAAACTGGATAACATGTTCTCAACTAATAGTAGGATCCATTATTTTTGCAAGTCTTTAGGTGGGAAACACCACAGAAAGCAATTATGCGTTATTGGAATGTTTAACAAATTAACGGATACCTAAAACAAGGTATTGACTTTGTAATTAATCGAATAAATTTTCGTTTTAAAATGAATAGATTTGAAAGAAATGTTATGATTGCGCTTACAATTGTAACAAGGTAAAAATACAGGATGCGGTTTTGAATAGAAACAGAAGTTAGGTGAATAAAAACGAATTACCACAAAAAAGGACGTATTTCAATTTATCGTCGAAAATAAACGTATCAAATTCCCCGCCCCAACAAAATTAACAGGGCGGGGTAGGAAAGCCCAAGTCCGGGAATGGGCAGGATTCAAAAGAAAAACCCCATATAAAAGAAAAAAGAACGAAAATTCGCTTCAAACTAAAAGAACATTCATTATGGAAACAAAAAAAAAACCCCAAAGTAACAACATGACCGACCACAACAGATTCCGGATAGAAAAGAAAACAAAAACAGACACCAAACAAAATCCGGCTCAAAGGACCAATAATAGTAGAGACAAAAAAAAAGGAAGGGAAAAGGGGTAATAAATAATCAAGGAGGACAGAGGTGGAACGGCCTCAGCACTGTGGAGACGTCAAAGGACGGATGTGTCTCAGAAGAAACAGTAAGGTTATCAACCTCAAAAGAAGAAAAGGAACGAGGAAGAAAACCAACAGTGCGATCCAAATCAGGACCCAAATGCCAAGCCTCAAGTAAACAAAGTGACGACAAGGGAGAACGAGAGCTGGTAAAAGGAAACGATGTACTACTAACTGTGGTAACCAAAACCCAAGAAAAGAAATGCTAACTAGTCCTAAAGTCGACTAAGTCGTGGTTTCCGAAGGGAAAAAAACCGACTAGAAAGCAACCTACCACAGGAGCGGATGGATGATACACAATCGGACTAGGGACCGACAGCAAAGAAGACCAGCAACAGGAAAAAGAGAGGAATGTGGAACAAAAGGAACGAGAACAAAAAAAGAAAAACCAAAAAGAATAACACCAAGCACCAAGTAAAAAACCAAAAACAAAAGTAAGAATCGTACAAAAGAAAATAAAACAGAATCCCAGTGTAGTTATGTATGAGTAGGTGTGTGCATGTGTGTATATAGGTGTGTGTGTGTGTGTGTAGGAAGTGTGTGTGTTGTGTTGGACTGCCGTAGTCGCCTCTTACGACAGGCATGTCATACCATAGGGCTATTCTATTCCCGGGCCCACACGGGTTCAAGGAGTAAACGAAAAAAAGGAGAACCAAGCAGAACTGTGTGTTTAAGAAATGTGTGGGTGTATATGTGTTGATGTAGTGTGCGTGTATAAAGTGTGCGTGTGTGTATGTGTTGAACCGCTGTAGTCGCCTCTTACGACAGGCAGGTCGTATCGTGGGGCTATTCTATTCCCGGACCCACATGGGTTAAGAAAAAGCAAGAAGGAAGAAAACCTAGCCAAACAGGGAAGTAAATAAAAAGATCGTAAAGTCCAAAAATTAAAACCTAAGGAGAGCAAAGTCGGCATAAGAAACTAGGGCACGAGGACTAGATATTGGGCTTAAGACGTTTGCATTGCCCGAAGGAGAACGAAACAAGATCCAGGACATTAGGACTTCATCAACATACATCTTCCGGTTCGGAAGGAGCATAGAATAATGTCTGCCTCTGTTGGGCAGTTTTCTCCCACACAGGAACAGCAGGGGGTGTAGGAGTTGTAGCACGAGGTTGAGAAAGTGGTGGCGAGGGTGGAGATAGTGTGGTTGTCGTAATTTCTGGAACTCAGAACACGTTGTGGAAGAAGGTTGTTTGTTTTTAGAATTGGTGGTAAGAAAGTGAATGGTAGAAAAGGAAAAAGTACGAGTTGTACAACAATCAACCTTACGAAAAGAAACACAAGCAGAGCACACTTCAGTTGCGTTAACATGAGGGACAGAAGTAGATAAAATTTCAATGACACAAAAAAAGCACGTCCCCCACGATTATCTATTAACAATAAAATATAAATTAGAATTTCTTGATTCACATGGACAAAGAAAAGTATTAAAATTAAGTTATATTATAAAGGACAAATTTTATAATGGATCCACGAAGTGCGCATTTCGTAGCTAACATGTAATAAAACTCATTTAAAAAAAGGTAATGCTTAGATTTTTTCAATAGCAAGTGTGTTAAATTAAAGTATTAAATGTAGACCAAGCTGTAGTAAGAATTAAAGAAATATAACCAGAAGCACTAGCGAAGCTAGCTTTTAAACATGTATGGTGAACTGGTTTCACAACATCAACCGCTGATAAATAATAATCCTCGATGTACATAAAAGAAAACGAGTCACATACACCTGCGTCGGAATGCTTATCAGGTAATCCGTCGGGGGTGTCAGCACAGTAACGCCACGGTAGTCAGGATCCATTCGCCCTGCCACCGTAACTGCAGCAGCGGTCTACAGACAAAAGCAGTTGGTTTACGTCAACGAACAGTTGGATTTACATAAAGAAAGAATCAAGTTGGTCTCCAGCTAAGAGCTAACAAGAGAATCTGATTAGAATGGGTAAGCACGGAAAAACTCACCAATACACGCAAGATACCTCCTGCTTGTCGAATAAAAAAAGGGCATCGCTGTAAAAAATATTTCGATGCACAAGCTGCAGAATCAAAATAAAAATTGGTGCAAATAACGAGTTCCAATTGCAATTCTCGCATTATCAAAGTGCGATTAGCAAACTGGAAAACACGCTCTTAACTAATAGTAGGATCTATTATTTCGACAAGTCTAAATGGGAAACAAGAGAAAGTAATTATACGTTTTCGGAATGTTTAACAAATTAACAGATACCTAAAACAAGATATTGACTATGTAATTTATCAAATAAATTTTCGTTTTAGAATGAATGGATTTGAAAGAAATGTTATGATTGCAGGTACTATTGTGACGAGGTAAAAATAGAGGATGAGGTTTTGAATAGAAACAGAAGCTAGGTGTATGAAAAACGAATTACCACAAAAAAGGGCGTATTTGAATCTATCGAAAATAAACGTAACACATTGTACACAAGTACTTGATAAGAACAAATTTAGCTTATGCACATTGCGTTTATAAAATTACAGACAAAAAGAGTTACCTAAAAAAATTAAAGTTGTTATTCCATCTTATTAATATCAGTTTATGATACATTTATTTCGTGCAATTACTTCCATCAATATCTAATTATAATACAATTTTTATTGTTTACTACATTAAACCGTGCTCTGCCAAGACGTATTCCTTCCAATAAAATATTACCACAAAAATTTCACGAGAATGGTACAATAAACAACCAGCAGTTAACATTATATTTTATATAAAATAAGAACAACGTCAAATTATCTTAAAGTATAATGAAAACCGCGCATCAACAAATAAAAATACTCTAGTCTTCTTTCTTAACATCAGTTTTACCACCACGAATTCGTCCAGTTCTGCGGGCAGCAATAAGACCAATTTTACGACCAGCAGAAGTACCTCTTTTAACGGTAGATGCTTTACCAATGTGTTGATGATTACCACCACCATGAGGATGTTCTACTGGATTCATAGCAACACCTCTAACTTTAGGCCAGCAATTACGCTTGACTTTGTATTTGTGATAAGCACGACCAGCTTTCAATATTGGTTTATCTACTCGACCACCACCTGCTACAATACCTAAAACACATACTTTATAAAGGAATCAATTAAAATTATATACCTACCAACCATAGCTCTGTTGTTAGAAGGAATAACCTTTTTAGCACCAGAAGGTAATTTAACTCTAGTTTTGTTAGTATCGGGATTATGTGCAATTACAGTGGCATAATTACCAGATGCACGTGCTAGACGACCACGATCTCCAGTTTTTTCTTCTAAGTTACAGACAATTGTTCCTTCTGGCATTGATCCAACAGGTAATACATTTCCTATAAGAAATTCTAATTAAAAAAAGGTCATATTAAAAGATAGTAAAATACAAATTAGAAACTTCAGAAATAGCCTCTAATTTAAAATTCATTATAAAATCAGACATAAGAAATCATCATGCAAATGCACATAATTATATGCAGAAGAAAAAAATTACCAATTTGTAAGTTTGCTTTCTTTCCACAGTACAAAAACTGTCCAGTGTACATTCCTTCGGGTGCAATAAACAGCTCTTTCCTTGTTTTAAACTTATAAGGATCTCTGAAATGTACAACAGCCAGAGGAGCACCACGGCCTGGATCGTGGATAATACCTCGTACTACACCTTTAATATAACCATGGCGTTCAGAAAAATCTAAAGAACGAAGTTTGGGCGCTCCTTTCCTTTTCTTAGTGTGGGACCTAAATACGGACCCAGCACCTTTACGTTGTGCCCTAATAACACGACCCATGGTCCTAAAAAGAAAAAATAACCTATTAAAAAACGTTCACTATTGTAGTAGACTAAAATCTAACATAAACCTAAAACTACAAACCGAAACTGATAAATTAAATAAGTAGGGTAATATAATGGTATAGAAATATTATAGATGGATTTGCATGTACGTAATAATAACGAATTAATTTAAGATGGCTAATAGACCTACCCTAGAGCCTTTGCCTTGGAACTTTCAAAATGGACGAAGTAAATAGTTGGCTATAGAATTTTGACGCATTTAAGAAACATAGGAAACAAAAAGTTACTACAAAAAAAGTACATGTGTTGGGATGCGATCGGAATTATGTGTATCGTCCAAACAAAATGCCTTACTTCAAAACATTATCTTACTACTAAAAAACTAACAAGTATAGAACTTTTGTAATCATTTCTTAAGTATACCCAGTGAATCTTAACATATAGACTGGGTTTATTTTATTTATCCATTACTAATTGACAACAATTTTACTAATACATCTTATACTAAAGCCAGCATGGTATGTATTTTGTTATGACAAAACTCAGGCAACTGAAGATAACAGATAACAAATAAAATATGGTTAAAATTAAAATAACTATCTAAATAACACTTTCTAGAACACAAGTCTACCACATCTTCACTTTGTCTTAGAACATTGTGATTTGGGTTATTCCGATTTGGAGTATAAAATTTATTAACGCTGTTTCGTGTAATTAAAATTAATTATGAAGCGTATATCGTTAAATTTGTGATTAAATTTAAAACATATCGAAAATCAATTTGTATATAATAAGCGACGATTATTGTAAAATGTTTCTGCTCGTTTTGGATAAAAACATTGTGTAACAATAACAAAACCTGCATGTAATGCTTAATTTTGTATAAAGTCTAATTGGTGAAAAGTAAACATAACTTAAGTCCAAAGGCTAATCTTGTTTTGTCTTAGCCTCGTATAATTAATTATAGTTATGCACCTATATATATATATATATATATATATATTATATTAGGATATGAGTATATTTGAAATTCGATAAAATCATTTGTTGATAATCAACGCTTTAGACCTTAATCTTGATTCTAAAAGTATAATACATTAATAGCTAGTAATGGTTACATTTCTTAAATAATTAAATTGACAAACATTTGACATTTGAGAAAATTATAGAGTATGAACGTCAAATTGAAGTAGACTACTTATTTAAATGTATTTAATATGTAAACGTTTTTTTTTTTTTTAAAGGTTGTTAGAACAAGGTTGTAGGTAGGATTGTGTTTATCAACAAAGCTATAGACTATTGATTGAAATTATATAGTAGAGTGTAAATATTTGTGAGATTGTGTGTGTCTGTTTTAAAGTTTAAACTATTATTGTCTTTTGTATATAGTATGATTCTAAAACAATCTGTTTACATAGATACATTCTATATCTAAAATCTTAGTATCATCAGTTGACTATGTGTTTAGTCTCATGTATGTGTGATGCAAGAGCACATGATTTTTACCAATTTTGGCGTCACTTTTGTGTTGTGTGAGTCGAGATCTTAGCCACTGATTTGTTTGTCCTATACGTCATGTTACAAGAACACTTGATGCTGTATATTAAGTTACTACATATTGTTTGATAGTTGCATTTTAACTTTTGTAAAAGATTGTTAATAGATTTATTGTATTGATAAACAATTTTGATATTATTGTTAATTATTGTTTTATGTATTGCCGGTGTAAGATTGTTAATATAAGGTATTTTTTGTAAATAACGATGTTAGGAGGTTCTGTCTGTGTCAGTTCTATTTGTGTCGGTTTTGTGTTTGAAAAATAAGTTTTTTAAAAGTATTTTAGGATATGCATTATTTTCTAAAATGTTTTTAATAATTTAAGATTTTCACTACAAACTGATTATCACATATTTTATTATCTATCAAAAATATTATAACTATATAAATCTTAAACGTATACAAACAATCATAGATACAAAACAATCTAAATTGTAAAATCTGTTTTCAAACATGAACTAAACACATAGTAACTAGATATACAAGATTTCTAAATGAGTTATACTAATAAATCAGTTGATATTAGAATCAACTAAACAAAAGTACAAAATTGTTTAAATCAATTTAACTGATCTACACAATCTACAAATTTAACACATAGTAATCATCAATACTATAGTTTTTGATAAACAAACTACCTACAACATTGTTCTTTAACATACCTATATAAAACAAATAGTTAAATTAAACAGAATACATAATCACAAATATACTAACTTTAATAATTCATAATGTGTTTGATCAATACATAACTTTAAAACTTTAAAGTCAACAATGATACTAAGAATTTAATTAGTTAACTTTAGAATAAGATAATGTTCTTGTAATCTGACGTATTACAAAAAATTCATAAGATATTAAACTAACAAGAACACAAATATTTTGACATTCAACAATATTTGGATATATTAATATGATATCTCAATTTATGATATAATATATAATATATATACTAACACTTATAAGATAAAATGGAAACAACTTTTGAAAGTTGATTCCATTTCAAATCGAACTGTAATTGAAAACCGTTAAAATGTAATAGTCAGAAGATTTGAACCTCGACCATTATTTCCGGATCAAGCTCTAACCAACTGAGCTATGCAGCCAATTGTTAAGAATGTGTTATAATTTATACTATTGAAGGTTGTTCTTATTTCGATTTTCAATAACATCTTGCATTTTTAAGAAAATTGATTCAAGTTATATACATAATTCATGTACGAATAACTTGATCATCCTATTTTGCTGCGTTCGGATAATACAAAGATGTAAGTATATTATTAAATAGCGAAGAAGAATAATCCACATTTGGAATGCAAATGCATGGTATTTGCTATTTGCCACGCAATTTTTGAGCAATAAACAAACTCTCGTTAGGAAGCAGAAAGTTTAGTGTGTCTTGGTGGAATTACATTTAGCTTATTTCTATCTCAAAAATATTTATTTATCAAACAGAAAAACCTTTTCTTTCGTGGATTTTAGGCAACCAATCGCGCCCTTAGCAGAAAACAACGTAAAAATTCCTTATCAAGAAATTTCTCTTCCCTATCTACCCATATTACATATTGCATACATTGCCCGATAAGATCGATTATCATCATTAGGTCTTCAGTCCTGGAACTGGTTAGACGCGTACCTTCATTGTTTCCTATTCTGTGCGAACCTACACATTTCCCTGAAATTTTCTACATCTACCTCCTTTTTCATATCTCTGCTTGTAATATATCCCATACTATTCTTCAAAAATGCTTTAAAACGTATTTTGCCCTTCTTGTTATGGTTGATTAAACCTCTAAATAAAATTCAACTACAGTTAAATGTTTTTTTGTTTTTGTATTATTTGTACGCTGTGTAAGAACGAACAAAGCAAATGGTTACCATTAAACGACGACTTTCAGTTTCAGATACAGCACTATAAATACCCAACAAGCCTGTATCAACTGTCAAAGAAGCGCTTTTTGTAATAATATTTTACTTTATTTCCAACTAACAACATGCAAAATACCAAGCACAGCAATTATCTTTTTGACATTAAAATTAAAATTTTTGAAGTATATTTTTATAGCCTACTAAAGTTCACATAATTCCGATATTAGGTACTGCCGCCTTAAAACACGAACGTCAAGCAACAACACTTCTATTTATCCTATTTTTTTCTCACAGATATCTTTATTCCCCTACTATTTCTATAACCTCTTTGTTATTAACTTTGTTTGTCCATGCTATCATCCTCATACATCTGAAGCACAACATTCCAAAAGGCTGCTCCCGTTTTTCTGCTTTTCAATAGGATGGATTAAATGGAAACGCTTGCTATATACAGGGTGTTTCAATTTCGAGGGTAACCATTTGTAGTTTCTTTAATATAAGTGATAGCGGGTAGGTTTAAATTTGACACTTCTGCAGTTGTTTCAGCTGAATAATATGCCATAAATAAACGTCACCTAACTGCATTTGTTTTCATGTTGTGATAAAAAACCAAAAAAGTTGATTTTCGTTTTTTATGCATAACTTTGTTATTTGTAAACATATCAGAAAACCGTAACGGCATTCCTAAGGTAATTTTTTATTTTCTAGCAGCTGAAGCTATTAAATTTTTTATAAAATATTTCGTTTCTTTTGAACCATCATCAACTATCTTATTTCTTATGGACGCCTCATTAGATTTTTAGGCCATTGTGTAGAAAATTTGTTCTTGATATCAAAAATGTACGATATCCCTTCATTATTATTACTATAAATTACAATAAAGTATTTTGTACATAATTAAGATACCTCTGGAAAAAAAAACAGTAAAGTGACTATCCAAGATCTATTTATTTTAATATTTTACAAGGTGAAGAACGAAGTATGCCAAAAATAAAATAATATAATAAAATTTACAGTAAATGTTCAACAGAAACCTAATCTGTTCATATTATTTACCGCTCTCTGAATTGTTCTCCGGGGAATATTTAGAAACGCAGCCCATATATCGTTTTTTCAATTCGTCAATATTTTAATATTTTGTTTATACACTACATTTTAATTGCTTCTCAAACAAAGTAATCTAATATACTTAAATCGGCAGATCAGGCAGGCCATGGGGTTATACCGAGATTACCAATCCATTTGTTTGGAAAAATTTATTAAGAAATTCAGTTACCCTTACTGCATTGTGTGGTGGGGCTCCATCCTGTTACCACCATAAATCTTGCAACTGAATGAGCACAATGCTGTCTAGATAGTCAATTAATTGTACTCTCAAAAACTGTATGTACCTCGTAAAAGTATGGCCTCATAATTTGACGTTTCCAAACACCAGTCCAAACATTAACGCCAAATCGATGTTGATTTAGTATCTTTCTATTCCGCCTTGGATATGCAACAGACCAATAATGTTTATTATGCGATTGAACATTCCGGTATTCGAAAAGTGACATTCATCTGTCCACGAATGTTATTAAAAAAATTCTTGTTTTCAGTAATTCTGATTTGCAACCATTAACAAAAATTTAAGCGCCTGTAGTTATCGGCAGCGTGTAATGTTAGGCTAACGTGTATTTTATACGGTTTGTAATTGTTGCTTTTTAATGCCCTCCAAACTGTAGTACAAGGCAAATGCAAATTATCAGAGATCTGTCGGGTGAATGTCGATGGATTATTATGAACCTAAAAAATGAAATTTCACACATTACTATCTAATACTATAAATAAACAACAAACATAGAATTACCTGTTGAATTATAACTTGACTATTTTTTTCTACAACTTTACTTCCAACTTACATTGAGTCTATTGAAATTTTCAAACACAGTTAAATTCCGATGTAATTTTAAAAGTAAGTTTCATTCGGTTGTCGTTTTCAAGGCATGTTTCTGAATAGGTCACACACGCATTTCTGCTACTTTTGTTGCACGCGTAATAAACTTGTAGCATATCATGATGTTCTTCATTAGAACAGTGAATTTTAATTTCCAGCTTACATATTATTTAAATTAAATGACAATATCACTGACAATTGTTTTATCATTGTTTCTTTATGACAGTATCTTGAGAATAATGGATTTCTTAGTAACAATACTATAGGGATGTTATACATTTTTGAAATCTGGAATAAATTCCTTACACAACGGCGTAAAAATCTAATACGGTGTCCATAAGAAATATATAATAGCTTCAGCTGCTAGAAAATAAAATTGTCTTAACAATACCGTTACAGTTTTTTAATATGTTTTCGAATAACAAAGTTATAAATAAAAAACGAAAATAACTTTTTTGGTTTTTTTACCATAACTTGGAAACAAATGCGGTTAGGTGAAATTTTTTTATGTCTTGTTGTTTAGCATAAAATTCTATACAGGTGCCAAATTTAAACCTACCCGCTGTCACGTATTTTAAAGGAGATCCCAATGGTTGCCCTCGAAATTAAAACACCCTGTATGTAAATAAACGTAGTGTATATTTATCGGGTATTTTTAACCACTTTCATATTATAGTTCTGGTTAACTTTAAATTAATTTTTGGAACGTATCAAAAGAAGGTAATATGCTTCAGTTAGGTTATGTTTATATTTTTTTGCCGCCAACAGTTCTGAGTATATTTGTTTTTAGAATATTTTAATATGACTATAAAAACTTTATAATTTTATCCAAACAAACAATTAACTTTAAATATACGGCGTAATAAATAATGGATGAAATAGGTTAGTACATTTATCATTTAAAACCTTTATCCTAAGTATTGCCTTCAGTAGTTCAGCCGAGAGCAAAGCGACAAAAAAGGGAACGGCCAGGAAGAGCAGCAGCGTTTGAGAAACTGAAGAAATTAAAGGGTTCAAAATATAAATATGACATTGATGAGGTGGATGCTGTTTATGAAGTTGTGGACGAAAAGGAATATACTAAGCGTGTTTTAAATCGCCAGGATGATGATTGGATTGTAGATGATGGTATTTTATAGCCTAAAAGTTGAGTTAGGTTTAATTTTTGTTATAGATGGTAGCGGATACGTCGAAGATGGGCGAGATATATTTGATGATGATTTGGATGCTGGATCTATTGCAGCTGCTGTGTCATCAAGAAGTAAAACTAAAAGGAAGAAAGGTGTATCAGAGCAAGCTGGAAAAGGAAATTTGCAGTTTATGCTGTCTAACATGCCTGCAAAAAAGAACACGGTACTTATATTTCATAAGATATATGAAATGCAATTATGTGGTTAACGATTTTTCGTGCTAGTAATGGATTTGAAAACTTCTTAAACGTAAATGTATTACCATTATAATAGCATACTTTTTCCAAGAAAAATTAATTAGATGCAAGCAATATTTTTACAGAAATCTCTTACAATCGTCACATTTTTCCTTGTATAAAACTTTGGTGTACAATTTAAGATACAGTAAGTGGGATTTTGGAAACGGTATGTAATACGATCTTGGTTAAATGGGACGAAAGTTGCACAATAATAAGGTTGTCTCAGACTATTTTTCAAATTTCAAAAGTATTTCACAGGTTACTAGATAGGTACAGGCAAAAAACACACCATTGCAGATTTCTTTATTTGCTCATTGCTACATTTTAATTGTAATAAAATGTTGAAAATTTTAATATTGTGGTAGTTCACCATTGTGCTTCACATGCATACGTAGTTTTTCTAAGACATCTAGATTTGGCGTGACAATGTTTTAACTTTTTATTTTCTAATAGCCGCCGATTGGATTTTTACATATTTGAAATACTGACAGAAAGTCCTTTCCAATATGGTATAACATCGGTGTTTGATTGATTGAATACATTAAAAATCTCGAAATGATGTTTTGGTCCTGGTAGGCATTAATTTCCATCATGGCAAAAAGAAACAATTGTCCTATAAAACAGGCAGAATTCATTTGCAGGGGTAATGAAAACAGCTTTACAAGAACGTACTATCATAGTTGGAGTGATTTCATTTATGGCGTCTTTGACTGCTTGTTGCAATTTGTCTACATGTGCATACACTTTTGAGTACATACGACTTTTTAAATGGCCCCATACAAAAAAAATCAAAAATATAAGTCTGGTGACCTCCCGGCCATTTTATTGGTCCTCGATTTCCAATCCAGTTTGTGTTATACTTAATATTTAAAAAATTTGCGATAATCAGCATTATGAGGTGGAGCACTATCATTCTGAAAAAACGTATTTTGCACAGCATTAAGTGGAAGCTCCATTAATCTGTTTGATACGATTCCCTGCAATAATTCTAAGTATCTCGCAGAGTTTAAATTTTCATTGTAAAAAACATACCTATCATGTTACTTCCAATAATGCCAATCCATACGTTGAATTCCTATTTGACTTGACGATTTAAATGTAGATTATTATCTGACCAAAAAATTGCATTTTTACGATTAAGCATACCACAATGTGTAAATTGATTTTTATCAGACCAGAGAGTTTTATAGTTGAAATTCTGATTATTCTCGTGCTTTCTGATGTACCAAGTGCAAAATTCCACCCTTTGAATTTGGTCTTCATTGCACAGCCCCTGACATTGTCGTTCATGATATGGACGGTACTTGAATTGCTGTAAAATTGTTTTTGACGTAGAGCAAGCAACACCTGTGCCATTCTGAATTCGTCTAAGAGAGGTAGGAGGATTGGCCACAACTGCTTGTAAAATGCTGTTTTCATTATCTTCGTTTTTCGTTAATTTTTTTTTTATTTGACAAAACTTCCATAATTTAAGAGGTTATTCTGTAATCGCGGAAACATGCAGTTGTTTGATTGGCGTCTTTCTGGGTATTTATTTAAATACATTTCAGCAGCCTTAGTCTCATTTCTTCCAGAAAGAATAAGACATTTTAACATTTGATGTTTATCACGGTTTGAATAGCGATCCATCTCAAACGCACATTTTCTGTTCAAACTTCTGAATAAATTAATTGTTCGTTACACTGCACAACTTGAAATATTAGATAAAGAACAAACTTTGACGTTTCTAATATGTAGAGCAATTGTCATAATGGAAATTAATGCCTACTATGACCAAAACATAATTTTGTGATTTTTAATGTTTTGAATCAATCAAACATACCGATGTTATATCGTTTTGGAAAGGACTTATTGTCAGTATTTCAAAAATGTAAAAATCCAATATGGCGGCTATTAGAAAATAAAAAGTTGAACATCGTCACGCAAAATCCAGATGTCTCAGATAAAAACCACATACATAGTGTGACGCGCAATGTTGAACTACCATAATATCCAATTTTTCAATATTTTATTTCAATTAACACAGTAGCAATGAGCAAATAAAGAACTGGGCAATTTTGTGTTTTTCGCCTATATCTAATAACCTATGAAATATTTTTGAAATTTGAAAAACGATCTGAGACGACCTTATTATTGTGCAACTTTCGTTCCATTTAACCAAGATAGTATCTCGTACAGTTTCCAAAATCCCCACGTACTGCATCTTAAATTGTACACACTATATATATAAATATTTTAGGTAGTTATTTACACAAGGTAGGTTGATAGATACTAACGTATTACAGTGAATAAGATGAAATAATAACTTAGACTTTTATGCAAAGCCCAAATGATCATTTCAAATTGAGCTAGTAATTGAAAGAAGGAAAATACAAGGTCATGGACAGGATTTGATCCTGTATCTTAGTCTTTCCGAAACTATGCGTTTACCAATTATGCCACCGAGACCGATGACTATAATTGGAAAATTTACAAATTCAAATCGTGTACACAATTTGCATGTGATTAAGATATAGTGTGTAAAAGGTCGATAAAAATTTGGTTGGTACGTAGAATTATGTTTAAAAAAGAGGATATTTTTTAGAACGTTCAACGAAACTACTAGTGGTAAGATACAATTTTTTTTGCTGGCTTTGATTACTTTAAAAGGTGTAAAAGTTTATAATCTTTGTAGAGAGCTAATTCTATGAGAGTATTTATTTTAATTTTGATTTAAAAGTTCTATATAAAGTAAATGATATTAAAAAGGCGTAGATTTGTAAATTTTAATATGACAAAAATTTTATTTAGTTCATTATACAATTTTTGGTAGGTTTCGTTTGTCTTATTCATGTTAATTGAGTGTTGGAGAGTAGTTTCACTCTGTGCATGGTATCACTGAGCTAGTCGAGGCATAAATTTGATTGTGTTAATTTTAAATTATTTTAACGGCACAGAGAGGTGGCGATCGGCAGGCAATTGGTCGTTGCACACCTGGCGAGTATGCCGAAATAGTAGCACATCACATATCACATGTTTTCCAGGTCTCGTGTTTGCTTCTGTGAGCTGTACATGGGAAATTTTATTTAAATATGTATGTAATCAATAGTTTATTTTATGTTGTGTATAAACAGTTCTTGTGCATATTTGATCTACGTGTACTTCTAACTCTGTTAAACTGTTTAAAACTTTTTGCGGCACAGCACGAAATTGGACTAAACAACAAATTTTGCTTATTTCTGCATCGCTGTAATAGGAGTCGCAACTCTCACATCAGGTAGAGCTCGTACGTTGTCCTCATCTGAACGCTTATTATCGTGCACTTGATTTTTTGTCTTGTTATTTTTTATGGCAGAGATGATTTCCTTGTCGGTTAAAAAATTTGATGTTATTAGCTTGTCATCCATGCTGACATAATCATCTGAAACTAGTATCACATCTTTTTTTTCTTAATCTTTTTTGGGAATTAAATCACTCATGGTTGTTAAACTCGTGTTTATTTACGTTTCGATCCATGACCTAGGATCGTTGTCAAAATAATAAAAATTTCAAGTTTGATATTTATTATATAAATTGAAGGTACTTAACTTTGATTTATTAATGTTTGATATATTTGGCTTGAATACATTAGGTGAAAATTTTAAAGTTTAGAAGAATGTGTGCCTTCAATTTGTGTTGCACCCTGGGAACGACTTCGAGGTAAGCAATACGCTTAACGTGAAATGAGCTGATTAATTTTTATATAGTTAAAGTTCATATAAATTCAATAAGTTGAGGATATGTAAACATTTTTTAACATGTTTCTATTTATACGATTGAGAGGGTGGTTATTAAAGAAGTGTGCGATTATGTTACCATAAGGTTTAAGCAGCCGTCTGTTCTGATTTCAGAAATTTCTTGCCCATGGACATTGGTGCTTTTTCCAACCAATTAGTTAAAGGTAAATCATTATCTGTATCATACATCTTGTTGATACCAGCTCCTTAAAGTCGTGCATGCTTATAATAATTTTTTGTTTGCATAGTTAAATTTTGCCAAGATTTGTATTATGGTAACGGTTTCTAACAAAGTATCCTATTTTCATGTTCTATCAATTTTAACAAAAGAAGATTGCTGATAATAGCATTTGACCATATTAATATTGCCTTGAACCATTGGCTGAAGATTGCAGTTGGCGTTTGAAGGCATAAAAACCTGTTAAACCAACTCTTCAATATTCGAGTGAGCAAGGTAATTATCAATCAATAATGCAATCTTTGCATTTTCTTTTTCAAGTTCTGTATTTCATTTGCGAGCATAATCAATAAAGATTTCAAACGTCTTTTATGTTTTAGAATTTCCATGGTAATCAACGGACAAACTTTTTCCATTTTTAAATCAACAAGGGTTTTGAGATTAACCAATCATGAGCAGTTTGTGTTTTTCTGTACTTGGTACGTTGTCACACTCCAGAAGTGCATACACTTTATCAATAATTTTCCACTTTTACATTGTTCACCTGTAAACTTTTAAGTTTTGTCCGAAGTAAATTAAAAAAAGACCTGTTTCATCTGCATTAAGAATATCATTTTTACTAAACCAATTTTTAATCATTGAGCACACCATATTGAACCGCTTATCCATCATGCCACTGTCAACATGCCGATTCACCCACAACTTCAATCATCGTTCAATTCAGCTTTCATACACATAAGCTTGTCTTAAAACATTTTACTGAATTCCCCTGTCTTGATTTTCAAAATGGCACTACTAATTATATAATGTTATTTAATCTCTATTGGGAAAACCTCTTTAAAACAGCTTGATCGACATCGTGCACATATTTTCTTAGTTTTTTTTTATTCGATTCAGTATCTTCAAATGCTTTTAAAAGCTTACCATGATCCTTCCAGGTGGTACCAACCATGGATTTGCTAAAATTTCTTTCTCAACAAATATCAGATTGTTGTTTACCCCCTGTATGTTTGTTGTGGTTTGTTTAGCATTCTTCTTAATTTTCTTTGGGAATTAAACCACTCATAGTTTTTAAAATTATCTTTATTAACGTTTCGATCCATAACCTAGGATCGTTTTCAAAATAATAAAAACTTCAACTTTGACATTTATGACATAAATTGAAGGCGACTTTGATTTATTGATGTTTGAAATATTTGGTTTGAGTACACTAAGCAAAAATTTTTAAAAGTTTAAATGAATAATTGCCTTCAATTTGTGTTACGGCCTGGGACCGTTAAGCATATTGGCTACCTAAAAAAGTCGGTCCCAGGCCGTAACACAAATTGAAGGCAATTATTCATTTAAACTTTTAAAAATTTTTGCTTAGTGTACTCAAACCAAATATTTCAAACATCAATAAATCAAAGTCACCTTCAATTTATGTCATAAATGTCAAACTTGAAGTTTTTATTATTTTGAAAAAGATCCTAGGTTATGGATCGAAACGTTAATAAAGATAATTTTAAAAACTATGAGTTGTTGTTTACCGTTAAGCAATTCATGAATTGTTTCACATTTAGATTTTAGAGTAAAATATTGTGTGTTTCAAATCAGAATCACCCATTTTTTTAACTTGTATATATGTAATGCTTTCAAACATTTAACAAGAAGTAAACCACAAAGTACTTTTATGAATTTAAACTTTGCAAATACTTATACCCTTGTACTAAATTCAATTAAAAGACCAATGACTGATAGTGTTTGTCAAATGCTAAACTGGTACATATATTGCATATACTCATATTCTGGGATAGCCAATGTCAATCGTTTCTTCAGCAGCAATTATGGCACAGTCAAATCAAAAGTTCGTTTTAAACAATTAATTTGAAACAAATGTGCCACATTATTAATTCGTTATGTCTCAATGTACATTATATACTTTCTTTGGAACTAAAACGACTTGTGCAACATATGGAGAATCTTATTCCTCAATTGTGCCATCTTCCAAAAGCTTGTTTAGAAGTGTATGCAGAATTTCTCGCTTCAACTCAGACAACCTATATAGCGGCACCACTACGGGAACGTAGTAAGTTGAAATGAATTCATTTATTATTAGAAAGGAGTTTAGTATATTAATTTCGGTATCTGTTAAAGAAGAGCCCTCATCACTGCATAGATAAATCATATTCATAACATTCAATTTTGGAACTGAACTAGTCTCAAGGACAAAGCAATATGATTTTCTTAAGTCGTCACCAAACTACCAACAATTGTGGGGTATATAAACAACAATGTTTGTGTTTTGGAGGAAAGTAATGCCCAATAATGTACAGTTTTCTGTATAATCAGGAATAGATACTAAGTTGACAACATCTTGTCTCGCATACTTCAATTTAAATCAGAACAACTGGGTGAACTGCTTGTTTCATCGGAGGTGGTATACAAATGAAACTCAGAATCAGCTTCCTGAACTTGCGATTTGATAGTTTTGCCTGTACAGTGCCACATCCAAATCAAGTAATTTGTGGTTTCAACCTTAACTGCACAGAATTTTTATTTATTGATTTAACGGTTCACCAGTTTTCAATACATTATAAACAATAGGGAGTTATCGCAAGTACAACGCTAAAGATCTGTTAAAGCTAAATGTCATGTAATGGTTTAAATTAATGTATTTTATGTAGAAACACAAACTAGAGTTATCGCATCCTACTATATTACCATATGAAAAACCTAACCTTGAATGTGTGACAATTAATATTTAATTCCCGATGACGAATATATTTGTTGTATTACATTGGTATTCATCTATTAATGGCAATTCACAATTAAAAACCAAATAATAAATTACAAGGATACATTCAAGTTTTCAAAACTAACGTCAAATAAAACAAATAGCGTCCAATATGTTGTACATGCTATTTTACGAAAATAGCGGACGCGGCTATTTATTTACTATACGTAATGTTGGCGCACATGCGCTTTTTGCTAAATTAGCAAAAATAGCATACGATAAATTTAGCGGTGGTCGTGCGATAACTCCCTAATGTTAAATACAAATACTACTAAACTACATAGTACAACTCAGATCTATTACTAACCTAAATTATCAATTACTAATAGACATTGTAACAGGCCCATTTACATGTATTACTTATATATAAAAAATTGTTAGAATATTTAATTCATGTAGTGTTTTGGTTTGGAGACTGACAGTTAATAAAACGTCAATGGAAGTGGCGTTTTAAAAATAGATTGATGTACTTAATTATTATTTAGTAATATAAAACAATAATTATTTAAAAGTGTAAACAATTATTATTACTATAGTGCGTTTAACGAACAGATTCAGTAAATGCTCCGCCCATAAATCAGCGCCAAGTTTAAATAAAGATTTTGTATTGGTTGGCCGGATTTGCACAACCACACATTTCAATTTGTAACATTAACCTACAAATGTCAATTAGTTTTTCGTGTTTGTCTTTGCTTTATTTTTTGTTCACTCGTCTTTCGTAGTTTTTGCTCTTGTACTTTTTTTTTTCAAAAACAGTATTTTTCAATACTTATTACATTTGTGTAGGTTATTTACAATTTGATCGCTGTAAATCAAGCTTATGCTCAGTTTGTACTGCGCAACTAAGCCCATCCTATTATTTTAATTACTGAATCTGTTCGTTAAACGCACTATAGTTTGGGTATGTTGGTGGTTTTATGAAACTGGATCTAGGGCCGGTTATTTTTTTTCGTGTCATTAAGGAAGCAAAATACTTAAAGCTAGTTTTACACATATCAATTTATTGGTCAACTTCTAGTAATTACTGACCTTCAATTGAATTTTCAACTATTACACATGACAATAAATTGATGAATTTCAAGTACTTAAAATTGATCAACTTTTCTCAGCTTAAAACATGTCCTGTTTTTCCATCAATTTTTTGGTTATATTAGTGACTCTTAGATTGGCCAGCTCTTGGGTTTATCGTGTTTATCACTATACTGTATTGTTATAAATAATAATTAAAGGGGGGGATAAAAATAAAAAAATTAAGCCACAGGTAGTCATATACTTATAATAAAACTTGCTAAATATAGGTTATGTTATTTAACATAATTTGTTACCATCTCACATCCTTATGAAGGTACCACTGAAATTGGACAATAAATTGAACAATTACTTGTAGAATGTAAAGCCTTCTAAGCTCATGAATTTATTGTTAAATTTATTCATCAATTTTAAGTATTATAAATTGATCAATAAATTGATATGTGTAAAACTAGCTTAACACGACTGTTTTCCGAACGGGAGCTAATTAATGTGGTGAATCACTTCGATGTAGACATAAAACGGGGTGTTTTAAATTCTGGGTTGTTTACTATTGAAGAGGAGGTAAAAAGGCATTTACTTTGAATTGATGCTACTTACGACGAAATTCCTAATAATCAGGGTAATAGTCATGTTAATGTTAATAATAATCGACAAAATAATTTTTGGCGTAATGTTAATACAAATAATACTTCTCAGGTGTCTAATTTAAACCAAAATAGAGTAGATTGGCGGGCGGAAGATCGTGAACAGAATCGTCAGGATAATAGTTGTTCTGATAATGGTCCTAATTCTTCTGATCAGAGAAAAGTATTGATAGTTTTTAATTCAGATTTAAATGATTGGGTGAAAGGAAATGGGGAGCAAGATAGTACTAAACCTGTCGCTTTAGTACCTATTGTGGATATAGTAGTTTGTGGTAATGTTAAGGCAATGGAATTAGTTGATTCAGGTTTGCAAAACAGTAATTTTTGACAAGTTTTTAAAAAAATTAGAGGGGAATAATTCCATAGTCCCACTAGTACCGTGCAGAAGCATCCTATTTGATGAGAGCTTGGAGTAATAAAAGTGTAAAAGTTAGGGAGCAAGAGTGTTTATCAGTAATTATAGGAGGAATGGAATTTGAGTATCGATTTTTGGTGGTACCTGATTTCGTCAGGAATGTTATTTTAGGTTGTGATTGGATGCAGGACTGGGGAGTCTTGATAGATTTCCAGCAAATATGGTTCGAGGAAAGTTTTCGAAAGGTCTACAAGAAGTAAAATTTGTAGGTGAACCTAACTTAAAAGTAAACATTTCAGTTACAGAAGTAAACGATGAAAACTACGAAACTAAAAGTAAGAAAAAATTGCAGTCTCGTATTCTGAAAAAGAAATTATTGAGGTAGCCAGTAGAGCGGAGTCGTTTTCTATGGAGCAAAAAGAGGAATTAAAAAGTTATTGATCGAGTATAAAAGTATTTTCTCAAATTAATCGGGGTATATACATGAGGTTAATCTAACAGATGAAACTCCATTTTATTGTAAACAGTATCCTATGCCTCACGCTTTTTGCGAGGAGGCAAAAGGCAGATTAAAGAAATGGAGGCGTGGGGAGTTATCGAAATGCACTAGGCAGAATATGTTAGTCCGCTAATTACTGTTGGTAAAAAGGATGACTCAGTGCGAGTATGTCTTGATGCCACATATATAAATAAATGAATGGAAAAGGATAGGGCGATTCTGCCAAATCCTGCAGAATTATTGTACGACATCCAGGTCAGTGTCTCAGCTCTGTTGATCTCATGAGCTTGTATTGGCAATTACCGATCGCGAAAAATCACCAAAAATATATGGGATTCTCATTTGAAGGTTACACCTATGTGTTCAAGGTGCTGTACATGGTTTTGGGATTGGATTTATTTATTTATTTATTTATAATAAAACATGTGTGAATCACTGACGTGAATAACAATTTGTCAAATACAATAAAAATATGTTTAGAATATACAATTAAAAAAAAAACAAAAACCACCAAAAAGATGGAAATTATATTTTAAATCTTCAGAGGACAACCTTAAAGAACCAACTGAAGCTAAAAACTCAGGTATTGTGTAGAAAGCATTTTCTAATAAGAACCTTTTTATATTTAATTTAAATTGATAAATAGGCAAATCTTTTATGCTAGAATGAAGTGCATTATAAAAAATACAGCCAAAGTAGTTAGAACCATTTCTGCTCCTACTTAGCCTATGGTAAGGTACAACCAATTTTCCCTTGTTGCGATGTACTTGGTTGGGTGATCCCATGCATTGATGATTTTTGTTAGTCTATTCGTCGAACCCTGAGCTGCACCTTAACCATCTGGCTATACTTTTCAATAAGTTCAAGGAAGCTGGCGTTACAGTTAAATTAAAAAAAAAATGCTTCTTTGCCAGAAAGTTCGTGCATTTTTTGGGACATTTTTTCCGGAAGGGAGTAGTGGGGACCCAGCGAGGGTGATGTCTATTTCGGCATTTCCAGTGCCCAGAAATGTTAAACATTTGAAATCATTCTTAGGACTCGTCTATTTTGATCATCGTTTTTTGTCCGAATTTTGCAGATATATCAGTTCCACTTTTACGTCTTCTAAAAAAGGAGCAACTATGGATATGCGGCAAACAGGAAGGTTATGCATTTGAAAAAATTAAGCAAGCTTTTGTAAACGCTGTGTTTCTTAGGCATCCTGATTTGTAAACAAGATTTTTTGTGCAAACTGAGCTTCAGGTTATGCTATAGGCACTTGTTTGCATCAGAAGGATGAGGAGGTGGTACTAAGCATAGTTGTTTTCGCAAGAAGGTTTTTTTTTACAGTGCCTCGAATTAAGATATACACTGAGAAGGAGGTCTTAGCCGTAGTTTTTGCATTGCAGAAAAGGTACATTTGTTTTGGGAAGAGAAGTTACCGGGATCAGTGGTCATAAATCTTTAGCATTTATAAAATCATGTCGGTTGTTGAATGCCAGATTTACATGATGGGTGTTATTTATTCAAGAGTACGATGTGACCTTTGAATATTGTCGAAGATCTGAAAATAAAATTGCCGATGCTTTGTCTAAATATTCGTTGAGGCAGGGGAAGGAAAAAATTGAGGTTCTCGAAAATCTAGAAATAGAAGTGACAACGGTGAAGCATTCAGAAATATTTAAAACAGTACGAAATAATTTTAAGAATATCTCGGATCTCAGGAGGATGATAATGGTTGTCAGAGGATCACATTTCGTTTGGAGGGAGGAACTAATTCTAGGGTTAAAGATTGGTTTGTTTTACATAACAGTGTGTTATTTAGAAAAGGGTTCTCTGAACATTCATAACTTCACAAATACAAGTGCATATTTACTTAGCTCTGATAAAAGTGTTAAAATTATTCAGACAAAGTGCAATTAAAAACCTATATCAAATTAAAAATCAATAGGTACTTCTTAGCCTAATTATTGTTTATGAAAATCACTCCATAAACATAGAACATGTTTTTGATTGTCATCCTGATATACCCAAATATGTATTTGGCGATTTTAATTTGCCTAACGTAATTAGGTGGCAAAATGATGACTACGGAACATCGGCTAAAATTGGGATGGCATCACTTAATAGTGAAATTATTTGTAACGTCTATGCATTTTTAAATGTGTTTCAAATTAATGACTTGCTGAACTCTCAAGGAACTTGCTTTGATTTAATTTTTTCAAATAAACGCAATACTGTAGTTTGTAACAATTTTATTTTCGATAATAATTCTTTGCATATAATTTCAAGAATAATGTAACAATTTTATTAATAACAATAATAATTTGCATTCAACTTCAAAAGTAATACGCTAAGCCTGCATCGTCCTTTAATAATCTAGTTATATTCAGATATCTGTGTTGTATACAGCTATTTACAAGCACATCTCTGTTTGATTGTTCCCTCCTGATGGCACGACCGCCCGAGCTGGTTATAAGATAGTCGGCCACAGGTGATAGAGATATCAACATGTTCCCTTGGCTGGAGGCTGGCAATCTGCGAATCTATTTCAATTAGTGAGGATATCTTCGAATAACGCGCGACAAGTAGGATGCAACTTTAAAAACACACAAGGACACAGTAAAACACATGTAAGATGCAACCTTTAGAAGGTGACGTAATTCAACTTTGAGAGTACGATTGCTGCTGAATGTATGGCGACAGGATATGATTCGACACGTGGAACGAAGGAATTATAGAAGTTGGTTTGGATGAATTGGTTTCAAATTGCAAACGCTGTTATCGTTGCTTGAAGAACGGGGATCCAGTCTTCCTTTGTCACAATGCGACAATTGCAGTTTTGGTTCGTAGATAGCTATAAGTTCTTTTTATGTGTTTCAAAATTTGGAACATGTCAACTTGCTTTGATGCGTAATACATTTACACTGAAAAAGTTCCAACTAATTGTTGAGCTGGATTTACCAGTAGTAAAACGAAAGTTCATTGATTTAATGTTCTAAAAACAACATGCTTTGTTCCATATGAATCGTCGGTAATGTCAACAGGTGTTACTGACGTCATATTTTTCTACTTTATATAGCTGACAGATGTTATTTTAAAAGCAAATGCTTTGAACAGCTTTAGTACAATATATGTAAACATGTCTGTTTTTGTGATCAGCTTTATCTACATTAAAATTAGTATACATAATTTTGAAAGCTCAAATGCTAATATTGTTAGGAGCTATTAATTTGTTATCTACCTGAAAAGATCTGCCCAGGTCAGAATCCTATTTGTACAACAAGTTCATGTTTTAAAGTAAAGTGTTTGATTGAAAATAATAAAGACAAACATGAAAGTTAAAAGTTTAAGATTGATGCAGTTAATGATTAAATTTTTTGTTACAAGTTATATTATTTTAAAAGAGATCTTTTAGTAAACAATTGGTTCTAGATTAAAGGCTTTTATTTTGATCAAGTGTGATCAAATCTTATTACATAAAGCTAAAACCCTTCTAAGTAATAAATTGATGCCAATGTTATATTGGAAATACTTTTTTTATTATTTCTTTATGTATTTTTGCAGGACACAAATGGTGTTCCGCTTTTTTATTTATTTAACTATCACAATTTCTTACAGGAGCTGCGTCTTATTTTATTAAGACAGGTTTTTGTCAGCGAAGGCGATCTTTTTTTCTTTGGGTCTCCACGTCCGCCCTTAGAATTATGCTATGCAATTATCGTGATTTCATCAGGACTTGGTGGCGCCTATTTGATTTAGCTTAAGTTTGATCTGCAAACAGAATTCGACTCCCCCCCCCCACTTCTCATTGTTCTACCCAGGAATAGACCCCTAGTTGTGTCGGAAGATTTTTGGAACAATAAGTATTAATTGCGCCACAACCTACATAAAGAAAAAATACGTTACAAGTTAGTCAAGCATTAGATCCAATATTTACAAATTCATTACATTATTTGGCCTTATCTATTGAAATAAAAGTGAAAAGTCACCCATATTGTAAATTGCAGTGTTATTTTTCAAGTTTTGACTTCAGTAATGGGAACTACTCAGATTTAAACAATTATTTATTAAGTATTGATTGGGACTTTTATCTAATTTAAGCAATATCACAGAAGTCATAAAGAATTTTTACAATATAATGCTTAAGGTCATTGTACAGTGTATCGCGGCGAGAAGATTTAGACCCTCAACTTACCTTAAATGGTACAGTCGTGAATTAATAGGCTTAATAGCCCATAAAAAGCCATGCACAAATTATTTAAAGTGACAGACTTTTTAAAAACATTTAATCAATTCAAGTACATAAGAAGTGTAAACAAGTGAGTAAAATATGTTATGAAGCATAATTATCAAGACATAGTTATTTAAACGTAGGTGCACTGTAATAATGAAAATTAGATTTATTTAAGTTAAATGAAAATTACAAACCACTTGATTTGACGGCTCCAACATTTCGTGGCTGTTCCTTCAGATACCCACACAAAACATATTTAGAGCGAACCTCAATTCGCTCGTGGTTAATTTCTTTGCCATGTTGATTAGATAAAGGATAACGAGCAACTCCCCGATTGGAACAACAATACTGGAACGCATGACTAGGACAGAACAAACGTGCCAGATATTGTGTATGAAGTTAAGTAAATTAAAAATGTTACAAGAGCCCTAATCCAGAAGAATTAAATATGTTTAATATTATTGTAAAAATTTTTAATCTAGTTGTAGCATACGTAAGTCAAATGTATGTATTCCGGAATCAGGCGAGATTTTCTGGTAGGCTTACTGATTGTTATAATAGCAAGGCTTAAGATCCGCTATTACTTATACGTTTTTTGTAACTATGTTGTTCGTTAGTGCAACCACGGCTGATGAACCCTATTACGACGAGATCTGTAAACTCAACTTTGTAATGTTTTAATAAGTTGTAAGTAATAACTCCAGAGGTAAATGCGATAAACTTGTTTCTCCAACTTTATTACTGTTATGCGAAACTGCACAGAGTAAAATATGTAATTATTAATTTTGAATAATATGATGTGGTATACATTTTAAAAGCTAACGAATTTTACTTTGTAGGTCTTGTAAATAGTGAATATGAAAAAGACTTTAACAATCCTGGTTTTTGTGCACATTTTTTTCTTGTAATATCCTGTTTGAAATCTTTAAAGTTCTTAGAAATGTGTTTTAGTATATCATTATTAATGTTGTATCACTGTGTGGGTATAGGCAATGAAGTCTGCAATTGGGATTGAAATGCTTAAAGTTTTGTGTGTGAACATATTTCTTAAGACTTGCAGTTCTCAATGTTTCATGTTTATTAATGCGCAAGTGCTGTTTGTTGCTAACTGCTGAAGGCACAATGCACAGATTATTACTTAATTATGCAGCATTGTTTATAATATTGTAGCGAGCTACTACTAATGCATTTCACTAATTTAAAACAAGTAGTAATAGAAGTCTTTATTACTCACTATTCATAAGTCCAATTAACAGTATATGCCTTATTTATAAATGTTTTCAGTCCAATTAACAATGAAGCACTATCACACTGCCATTTACAAGCACTAATATCTTCTTAAACTAAATTCTTAACCATAGGTCTATTATATTAACAACACTAAACACTATTATTTATTTATTACACTTTTGTCTATTTATGTATTCCACAAGCTGTCAGTACAATATACACTTTCACATAATACAACATTTATATTTACTCTTGGACTTCCAAAAGCTTAACTATTTAACTTTACGCGATATAATTTATATTCGACATTCTGATATAGACTAACTCTTACATTTATCAGCGGTCTTATATATACCCTGAATTAAAAGGATGATCCATAATCCAGTATATCCTAGAAAATTCTAGACTTCTATAGTATATACATTGCTTACGGTGCTTGTGTGTGTTTGACGGGTTGCCTAATAGTAGCTTGTAACAATATGTTTTATTTAGGCATGCGAATTTTACCCCTACTACAACATTCTATTAACATAGTTATGTAGAATTAGTATTAGCATTGTATTTTTCTGCATGTCTATTTTCTGTTGAGCCTAACATTTATTTGTTTTAGGAAATTAAACTGGGCGATGATGATTTTTTATCAGAGTTGATATCGGAAATTGATAATCCTCCACTGTCTGAAAGTACATCTCATCATGTAACAATTAAACCTAAACCAATTGTGAATCTTACAATATCTGCAGAGAAGAAAGCAGCCAATGAATACATAAAGAACTTTACGATTTCTAAACCACCTAAAAAGGCATCGGCAATGACTCCTCAGAAAGAACCAATAAAAATATTTAAGCAGTTACACAATAATTATATAAATCAATTGGGAGCAATGGAATACGAAGACGAAGAAGAAGTTATTGTTCCAGCTGCATTGAAGACCTCCGATACACCCATTGAAGAAAAGAAGGAGGAAGTAGAAGCACCTATCATTGAAGAGTTTGAAACTGAAGAAGAAATGTTTGGAGATGATTTTGATATGAGCCAAATTGGAGAATTTAATACACAAGAAATTAAACAACAGCATCAGGAACAAAAAATTACTGTCACCGAAGAGCAGTTATTAAATGGTTGGGAAACAATGCAGGAAGGAACTTGCAATATAGCTCAAGTTGATGTTAACATTGATAGTTCTAAAATGCCACTTGTTACCAATAAGGATGGTCAACAAGTTTTTCGCTTTTATTGGTGGGATGCTTTTGAAAATGTTTTCAAGCGCCCAGGTGAAGTTTTTTTATTTGGGAAAACTTATTATGAAGCTGCCAAGGCATATGTTAGTTGTTGTGTTGTTGTTCGCAATATTGAGAGACACATTTATTTACTACCTCGCACTCATGTAAGTATAAATTGAATCCCCAATTTTGACGGTGTTTTAATGTTTGTGGAATTGTTTTACGTCTTAATAATATTTTATTTTTAGAACGTGTAACAATATTTTTTATAGAATGATTTCCTAAACAAAAAGTTTAAGAATACATTAAATAAAAATTGCATATAGTATTCAATTATGAAAAGCAAATAAAAAAAGAAGAATTGCACGTGATGTTTGTTTAAACTCAACATCTGCACAATTTTCTTATCCAAATTCTAAAATATAGTAATCGTGGGTCCTTAGTTATGTCTATTTATCTATTTAATTGTTTCCGATTATTTCATGTTGCATCGGGTGTTCCCCAAGGATCTATATTTGTTCCCCTCCGTTTCATAATCTACATAAATGACATTGGTGATATGTTTAACGTGGATTATCTATTATATGCTTATGATCTTAAACTGTTTTCTAAAATAACTTGTATGATCCTATAAGCTAATCATGACAAATTTAAAAATGGCGTGTTCTGAATAAATTACCTCTGAACGCCAAGAAATGTTATGTTATGACTTTTACTCTGACTCATACCTCACAAATTTATGACTGTCGATGACTGTATTCTGCATGCTCCCAATATATTAAAGATCTCGGAATTTATTTTGATTGGAGGGTTACCTTCACTAAACATATACAGCATCTTATACGCTCATCCAATAAAACTCTGGGGTTCATCATTCGCAATTCTGTTGGTTTTAGTAAGCCCTCAACAATTGTTCTGTTGTTCAAGCTTAAATTTGGTTTCTTCTTGAGTATGCCTGCGTTATATGGTGCCTACACTATGTTACTTATATACACCTAATTGACCAAATGCAGAGAAGATTCTACCCACCTATTGGTTATTCCAACACTATTGTTATGTTAACCTTTAATGTCTGGTCTTTGAATGCGACGTTTGGTACACTCTATTTCTTTACAATATTCTTTTCACATTTAATTTTTCGGATCTTTTATGCCTTGTTTCTTTTACTGTTCCTTGTCTATTCTCTCGCAATCCCACCACATTTTATAATCCTGTTCCACGCACTAATGTACTGAAATTTTCTCCTCTTTATCGAAGCTGTAGGATTTATGCCTCTGTTCAAGACAATATTGATATTTTCTACACCTCTGTCCCTGTCACTAAAGATTATGTACTTTATCATGTGTCTTAACTATCTGTGTTCATCTTTATCCATCCATTACTCGCATTTCCTATATAATAGTTGTAGTTATTACTCAATGTTGTAATTAGATCTAGTATCTGTTAGATTGTACGCCTTGCCGGTACCTAAGTCAATTTACCATACTGATATTGTCCATAAAACAAAAAAAAATTGAACATTGACAATTTTTTAATTAACAGAAAAATTGATAATTTTAGTCATAATTATTTTGTGTTGTTTTTCAAATTCAATAATAAAAATATTTTGTGATATAACAGAACCGCATCATTTTGTTTGCAGCCAAAAATTTTAAAATTATTTTTTTGATTTTTTTTTAGTTATTAATTGATATAGTGCACAAAACTAGATAATGAGATGGGAACACAAATAATGTGCATCCTTATTTATTTTCAGAAACAGAAATACCTGCACATGGCTATTCATCTTTTGTACAAAAATATTTATATACTTTTACGATTATACCTTGTAGTTATTAAACCTCTTAGTTTTGAAGGAATAAAATGTATTTTTCTGAGGGAGTAACAAATTTTTTCCATCGGATTTAAAACAGAATCTACTTAAATTTATTTTACATTAATTATGTTTATGTGGATGTTACTACAATTAATAGTATTAAAGAAACATAGTTTCTTCATTAATAGGTTTACATTCTTTAAATTTACATGAAGATCTACTTAATGTCAAAGTACTATCTTGTTAACCAGCACATACAGCACGGACAATCATGCAGTCAGTCGCTAATGTAGAACTTTCAAATTTGTAATCAGAATTGCCTCCCAAAATTCTATCTACTGTGCTTTGTTTGTTGTTCAAAAACTTCCTTGTACACTACAGCAATTTTAAAAGCAACTTTACGAGGATATTTTGCCAATCGTTGTGTAGTGCACTGTTTTTAATATTAACAAAAAAAAATTGGGAATTTGATGTTTTGCATACTTCTATGCTTTCTGCACAATTCAACACAGGGAATTATACTATTGGCTGAATTCTTCACAACAAAGCTCCTATCTATTTGTTTTTATGTTCGTAATATTAAATAAGAAAAGTTAGACCAAAGACACTTGCTATTTAGACTTTTGTTGAAAGTACGCTAACAAAGTATTTTTGCTGTATCTTTATATCTCCTTTTGTGCACAAAACTGCAAAAGTTTCATACCTTTTTTTTGTATAATATTTTCTCAACAGCTGTGTTAGTATCCTCATTTATATATAAAAATTTTAACTCAATTTTAGTATTGTTTAGAATTATTCATTTTTGAATGATAAAGCAATCTAAATAGAATTGTTGTTTATGTTATTACAGTTACATGCAAAAAAGAAATAGCCTATTAACCCAATAAAGCCCGAGTAATTTGTTGTGCAAAAATTTTAAACTTCCATTTGGAAAACACTCATTTGTGCTTAAATAGTTGGTCAATAGCTGGTCAAATGTAACAATTTGTTAAAATTAAATTTTTACATAGAAAGCAAGTAAATTAATAACCCATAAAATGCTGATTATGAAAGAAAAAATTCACTGTGCCACAAATATCTATAAAAAATATAGTGACAATAATAATAATATTTTATATAGTATTCTAAGGGTGGGTTGTACCAACTCGAGTTAACCTACGAGTTTAGTAACTAATGATTAACTTTAATCTTAGGTTAAACACAGTAGGCATTGTATGAACTACAAATAAATTTGGGTTAGCTAATCTAGTGTTTTGGAATGTTGGTGAAAATGATATGTCAAATTCGCGACAGTATTTTGACAACTTCTAGGTGCATCGAATAGTAGTTATAACTTGATAATAGAACAATAGTTTTGATGTCGAATAAAAGAAAACGCGCAGAGAATTTCTCTGATAAGGAAGATACCCTACTTCTGAGGACTGTCAGTGAGTATGCCCATGCGATAGAAATTAGAAAATCGGATGCAGATAATAACAAAATTAAATGTGCAGCTTGGGATAAAGTGTGCGATTTGTATAATTTAAACATGGGTGAAATATATAGAGACGTAAATACCCTACGGAACAGTTACAAAAATTTTAAAAAAAGTACGTGTAAGAGGTACTCGGAATACAAAAAGTATATTTATGGTACTGGAGGTGGGCCACCTATCAATGTAGATCATGAAAAAGAAATTGATAGAACTATTCACGATATCTTGGGTACGCAAATGACTGGCGAAACATCGAAGTTTGATGATGATGCGACGCTGAAGCTGCCGCCAACCACTCGTACGACAGAATCTACTGTACGGATCGGTTAGTAATTTTACTATTTTTTTTATAAAGTTTTGTGCTCAATATAAATTATTGCAGTAATTCTTAAATAACCGACCATTAACATATGTATTTCTATCAGATCCTTTAACCAACGACGACGAAGAGTTGCACATTGGCCAGACTGTGTGCACCACTACAAGTGAATGTATTAGTAAGGATGCTAATGTGGAGTCTAGTTGGAAATCGTACACTCCATCCAAATTACGTACACCAATTTCGAAACCATTAAGGCAAACGAAACCAACTCATGGTATAAGCATACCATTAATAAACCAATTACATTATGATTCATGTCAATACTTTATAGGTGAATCTGAAAGGCGGCCATTACGGGATAAATTAAGCAAATGGGCTGCAACCAAAACGGAGTTTGCAGATTTGCAAAAAAAATGTTTTTTAGAGGAACACGAATTAAAGTTGCAAATGCTAAAAGACAAACACGAAGCTTATTTAGCCAACCAAAAACTCGAGTTTGAAACAACAATGGCCATGAAGCGAGAGAAACACGCACTGGAAATACAAATTTTGAAAAAGCAGCTGTAAAACTACCCCATGGGCATTTTAGTTGTATTTACCTTTTCTTACTGTTGAATTTTCGAATGGACCTGCACCTTGCCGAAGTTCTAAATTACTAGAACAGGTGAAATGGCTTGCGTGTTCTAATGAGCTAAAGAGCCAAACTACAGGTCCAACCAAAGTAGTAGGGTCGTTAGTGAGGAACCAGACTAAGACAGGTCCCCGAAAGAGGGCAGCGGCTCTTTCAGTACTTAGATTGGCAGAGACCATAGGGGTCGGTATGGCAGTCTAAGACACACTACCGCGATGTGGAAGGCAACGGGAAACCACCACATTATCTCCCAAGTACACAGCGTACCTAAATTGTAACAAACATGATGGCATTCTCTGGGGTAAAAGATTCCGGAGTTAAAATAGTCCCCATTCGGATCTCCGGAGGGGACTACTTGAGGATGCGATCGGAAAGTTAAAAATAAGAGTCGGGAACATTCTGCGAGTCGGAGCGTGGAATGTTAGAAGTATGAAGCAATTAGGTAAGCTAGAGAACCTAAAAATCGAAATGAATAGGGTATCACTAGACATAGTAGGGATCAGCGAGTTCGGTGGCCAGAGGCGGGGATTTTGGAGTGGAGACTTCAGGGTAATTCATACAGGAGCAGAGGAGGAAATTTGTGTGGTGGGATAGTTATGCGGAAAAGATAGGATACTGTGTAGAAAATTACTTACAAAAGAACGAAGAGTACTCATGGTTAGATTAGAATCTAAACCGGTAAACACAGTAATAATACAAGTATACATGCCCACCTCTAGCTACAGTGACGAAGAGGTAGAAGCCATCTACAAAGATATCGAAGACATATTAAGATATGTAAAAGGACATGAAAATTTAATAATTACGGGGGATTTTAATGCTGTGGTAGGTGAGGGTAGGGAAGGAGCGGTAGTAGGTTTATTTGGTTTAGGCACGAGAAACGACAAGGGAAATAGGCTGGTAGAATTTTGCGACAAGAACAATTTAATCATCACAAACACATTATTTCAACATCATGCTAGAAGACGATATACGTGGAAGATGCCAGGAGATATAGGACGATATCAAATAGATTACATAACTTGTTAGACAACGGTTTAGGAATCAAGTAAAAGACTGTAGAAGCTACCCAGAAGCAGATATAGATACTGACCACAACATCGTAATTATGAAGGCCGCACTTAAATTTAAAAATCTGAAAAAAAGGAACGGAAAAAGGCACTTGGACTTAGAGAAACTAAAAGATAAAGATATTCAAGTAAGATTCGAAAAAAAGTCAAATGAATTGCTGAATGATATCGGGAAAATATCTGAAACTAAGGAAGTAGAAACAGAATGGAATAACATTAAATCCAGCCTAGACATGGCGGCCAGAGATATTTTGGGGTATACACAAAAAGAAAATAAGAAACCATGGATCACAAAGGATATCGTGAATTTAATAGAAGAAAGACGAAAATACAAAATAAATCAGACGAAACAGGAAAACAGAGATACAAAGCCATAAAATGGGAAATTATTCGAAAATGCAGGAAAGCTAAAGAACAATGGATTGATGAAAAGTGCAAAGAGATACAAACGAAGATGGAAATAGGAAAGACAGACGAAGCATACAAATTAATTAGAATGAATTTTAGGGATATAAAACCGTATAGCAAAAATATAAGGGACGCACAAGGAAACGTCATTATAGAAAACATAGAGAAAGTGAGTAGATGGCAAGAATATATAGGAATTTATATGCAGGAGAGGAACTAACTGCATTAGAACAGGAATCAGACATTGAAAATGATGACTTGGGATATGCTATACTTGAGACGAGTTTGAATTAGCATTAAAGAGTCTGAAAAATGGTAAGGCGCCGGGTACAGATAAGGTGCAAGCAGAAACTCTAAAAGCCGCTGGACAAGCAGTAACAGAACGTCTCTTCCAACTTGTAAGCTATATGTATGAGACAGGCTAGATACCCAAAGATTTCAAACGTAGCATCATAGTAACTATACCTAAAAAGAAAGGCGCGGATAGATGTGAAAATTTTCGAACAATAAGTTTGACAGCACACGTGTCAAAAATATTAACTAGAATTGTGCAAAGACGAATGGAAAAACGAGCTGAAGAAATACTAGGAGAAGACCAATTTGGGTTTAGGCGAAACAGGGGAACACGGGAGGCTATTTTAGCTCTGAGAGTGATAATGGAGAAAACAATAGAAAAAGAGTTAGAAGCGGCTCTTAATGAAATGGAAACGGTTCTAACAGAGAGATACGGTATGAAAATTAACAAAACTAAAACTAAAGTTCTAGTTTGCAAAGGTGGGGAAAATAAATCAAAAACAAGAATACAAGTATGTAACACGAACTTACAAGAGGTTAAGGATTTCTGCTACCTAGGAAGCCAAATAACGCAAGATGGGAAAAGCACAAAAGATATAAAACAAAGATTAGCACAAGGTCGTGCTACATTTAACAAGAAAAAGCAACTACTGTGCTCAAAGACCACAAACATAGAAACAAGGAAAAGATTGCTTAAAACGTATGTGTGGAGCACAGCACTGTACGGCTGTGAAGCCTGGACAGTAGGAGAAGCGGACAAGAAAAAGGTAGAAGCCTTTGAAATGTGGTGTTACAGGCGTATGATGAAGATATCATGGACAGACAAAGTTAAGAAGAAGGGGAAGAAAGAAATATGTGGAAAACAGTAAAAAATAGGAGAGATAGGATGATAGGCCACATACTACGGCATGAGGGAATAGTGCGGAATATTTTAGAAGCAGAGATAGGAAAAAAGAGAAGAAGAGGCAGACCTAGATTAGACTACTGCACACAGATAGTAAAAGATGTAGGCTGTAGAGGTTTCAGGGAGATGTGTAGGCTAGCCCAGAATAGAAATCAATGGAGGTACGCATCCAACCAATCCCAGGATGGATAAACTAATGACGAAAAGATAACTGTGCTTAAACATGATGATTATTATAAGTAACTACAAGAATTGGTTGGGCAACATTCTCGAATAATGTTAAGTGTGTGAAAGGATTTACTGGAAAACCATTATTTCGGCAAATGTCTAAGTGTTGGGGGATCTTGGTAGCCACAGGTTGCTTAACCTCCTTCACTGAATCTCGGTAAAATAGGGTATAAAATTAGAAAACAATAGAAAGGGAACGAGCTGAATACACATACTCCCTGAAAAGAAGAAAAAAAAGAAAACTACCAAAGACGCAAAATCAAAGTAGCTGCTTATATAACCCTACATAAAAATAACTGAGTTGCAAACGAATCTGTGACTTTCAGTAAACAATGGATTCCATTACTAAAAGAAATAACAAAAGAAATAACAAATGAAAATCAAATGCCCACAATATCTAGGTAGCATTGCAAGTTTTTCCTGGGTTTTCCTTGCAATATTAACATGAAATACAGCCTACATACATGATTTCTATTTATACATAAAATAACTAATTATATAAAAATAAGCATATTAACAATCCTTGTAAAACAGTATCTGACAAGTATAAATCCACAATAAGGTTACCTCAAAACCATATACAATCTCCGTTGAACAGTATTGGTATCTGACAAGTGTAAACCCGCCATAGGGTCGCCTCAGATCCATATACAATCTTCATAGAACAACATTGGTATCTGACAAGTGTAAACCCGCCATAGAGTCGCCTCAGAACCATGTTAAAATCTACCAAAGAGGTAACTTAAATCATAATGGATTTTCCCCCTCAAAATAAATATAAAAAAACGACTGCTTAAGCCTTTCAATAATGCAATCACACACTTCTTTAATAACCATCCTCTCAATTGTATAAATACAAACATGTTAAAAAGTGTTTTCCAATTCCAAGTTATTGAATTTATATAAAATTCACCAATAAAAATTAATCAGCTGATTTCACGTTAAGCGTATTGGCTACCTAAAGAAAGCCGATCCCAGGTCGCAACACAAATTGAAGGCAATCATTATGTTAAACTTTAAAAATTTTTGCTTAGTATACTCAAACCAAATATTTCAAACATCAATAAATCAGTCACCTTCAATTTATGTCATAAATGTCAAACTTGAAGTTTTTATTATTATTTTGACAACGATCCTAGGTCATGGATCGAAACGTAAATAAAGTTGATTTTAAAAACTATGAGTGGTTTAATTCCCAAAGAAGATTAACCTCAATACACATGCTGTGTGAGAATTTCAGGGAACTGTGTAGGCTAGCTCAGAATATA
This sequence comes from Platerodrilus igneus, assembly GCA_036346225.1. Lineage (NCBI taxonomy): Eukaryota > Metazoa > Arthropoda > Insecta > Coleoptera > Lycidae > Platerodrilus > Platerodrilus igneus. Next base: position 3,877,203 of record JARFIW010000237.1, on the reverse strand, counting down.
AATAAGTGCAGGTACGTGTTCAACCAGTTTTGAGACGGAAAACCTAATGGCTGCGAAATACCTGCAACTAATGTTGACAGTGCGAAAAGATAAATTGGAAAATATATTAAATCGCCAAATGGTTAAGTGTTGGGAGAACTTGGCAGCCACAGTATGCCTATGAAATACGGGAAGTCTGAAACACAGACAGAAAAACGGTAGCAGCCTTTTGAAATGATGTGCTTCAGATGTATGAGGCCGATAGCATGTACAGACAAAGATAATAACAAATAAGTTACAGAAATAGTAGGGGAACAAGGATATCTGGACAAAAAGAGAAATAGTAGGGCGGAATACGTTCTAAGGCATTTTTGGGGAATAGTATGTGATATATTACAAGCAGAGATAGGAAAAAAGAGGTAGATGTAGACCTAGATCAGACAGTTATAGATGCAAACTGTGCATATTTCAGGGAAATCTGTAGGTTAGTTCAGAATAGGGAACAATGATGGTACGCGTCTAACCAGTTCTAGGACTGAAGACCTAATGATGATAATGATGATGACTGTTGAATGTTAACACCTGACTGATTTTCTTGTTTGTTTATAATAATTAATATAAAATTGTAAGGTTCAGATTGTCTATTACATATACTGGCATAAACAACTAATTTTACTTCCACTTATTTTTCTAAACTGAATAAGTAAGACTAAAAAACATAAGTAGAAACACTCATTACAGTAACTAATAACATAAATGATAACTATTCATTAAGGTAAAGTCACAATATCCTCGCAAAATGTCCTGTAACTAATGCATGCCGAGTTACATTGTTTTCATGATTATGAGCATTGCATTAGCTGCATATACATTAACATTCATTGTTACCTCGACAATTTCCTCCTCTTCCCGTGTAAGTCTAGGTTCTGCATCATTGAGTGAAATTGCGATATTATGCAACATTGCAGATGCGACAACGATTGCTTCAACTTTGCACACATGTAACCTGATCCCATATGCCAAGCAAAGGAATCTTCTTTTTAAAGCTTCAAAGCACCTTTCTATGGGATTCCGGGTCCTTATTTGGGCCTCATTAAAGAGATTTTCTGCTGGTGTTGAAGGATTTGCCAGTGGAGTTATCAGATAATTTTTATTTGCATATCCACTGTCTGCGACGACTAAACTGCCGGCACCAAATGCTGCATTTTCCAATCCCATTCTTAAAGATGAATTGTTAAAGATCGTTGAATGGTGCGAAGATCCACTCCAGCGACAAACAATATTTCTAATGATTAAATCACTGTCGCATACAGCCTGGGTGTTATACGAAAAAAACCCTTTCCTATTTCGAAAACGTTCAGCATCTTCTCCTCCGGGTGACTGGATTCGTATATGAGTAGGTACAATCTAGTGCACCAACACATCGTGGGAACTTGGCGATATTGTAGAAGGCTGGTCGAACTTTTGTAATTTCCTCCTCAGTTGAAGGCGTTTCAATAAATTCAGGCTTCATTTGGGCCAGCGCATTTACAACAGTAGTTATTGCTCTTGAAGCAGTAGCCTTATCTACTCCACTAAGTTCTCTCACAACCGTCAATAGAGTACCAGTGGCCAAAAACCTCAAAGTCAAAAAGACCATATCTGCTGGAGACAATGCATGATTTCTACAAAACTCAATTATTGTAATAAACATGTACACTGTAATCACAATATACCTGTTTGTTGGTGGCGCAATTTGTTCTGAAATTTTATCAATTATGTATATAACAACAACTTTCGATAAACGAAATCGTTGCTTGAATTCAAAATCGTTCCATCTTGCAAAATGATCTATTCTCTCGCGTATATTGCGAGGAGCCCTTAACACATTGTCAACTAATTGTATAAAATCTTCATCGTCCGTTAATTCCTCTACACCCTCAGCACCCTTTAAAGCCATATTTATACTTAACAAAATGTCAACACTATTTATCTGTATTAAATAAGCAAATAGAAAACAACAGCTGTCATTGAAATTATTGGTTAGAAATACTTAACTTTTAATTAAACCGCGTCATTCCGGTATGTTAACTTCAGGTTAACTCCACTGTAATCCCAGATTAATTTTTATACAACGCGTTTGACGTACTTAACTCAAGGTCTACATAACTCGGGTTTAACTCTAGTTGGTACAACGCGCCCTAAGTATGGTGCATTCTGAAACATCGATCTGGATGCAATCCAACATTACATTTTGTACACTTAAGTTTTGTACATTTACTGCAGTGTCCACAGCGGCGTTGGGTCTCAATTTTATCAAGATGGTCAATATGATCAAATTTTACTTCTGCTAATACATTTTGTGGAATTTTCGGTTTAGGCCCAGCTAGTGATACGAGCGTCTCGCGGCAGTAATGACATGGCTGCAATGATAGGTTAGGTTACTGTTAGAAATGGATATTATTATTTAAAAACAAATCAACTTAACACGCATATCAGTTGTTCTAAAACTATTGCAAACTATTCTGAAATGCGTGTTAAGTGATTTGTGTTGTGTTTTTTAATAATAATATCTAATTTGTGTTTTTTAATAATAATATCAATTTCTAACAGTAAACTAAACTGTCATTGCAGCCAAGTCATTACTGCCGCGAGACGCTCGTGTAGTGATTGAGGAGCAGTAAGAATTGCGAGTGTTATTCTTCTGATAAACTCTAGCAAACCCATTTTGGGATCAGTGTCTCTATAGAGCATCCACATATTTACAACTGCACCATTTATGCAAAATTTAATAAATGACCAATACCACTTTTTTGATCGGATCCTTGTACGATAAAGCCCCCTCAGTTTATTGAAAATATCTACTCCACCCATTCCTTGGTTAAATAAATTCACCAAGGTTTCTTACATTTACGCGTGATTCTTACAACACCGCAAACCCGGTATAAAAGACACCAAAGACAGTTGGTAACGCTAATCTATAAAGTGGAAATTAGCGCGCCCATCTGTCAATGACGTCACACAATATGCAAATTATTACACGTAATGACGAAATATGTAAAATTCATAAAGGTAGTTTATAAAAAATCCCACACACGGGGAATTTACGTGAATATATAAGCGTCTCACAGAATTGCTTCTTTCAGGGTTGCTCGTGGCCCCCTTCCAGATTATTTAAAGATGGTTTTAATGGCGTCCTTCGGGATTGCTCCAGCTAGCGACTGCAGGGCGTGAGCTGCTATCGGGCCAGGTTGCTTCCAAATTTATCTTCTTTCTATATGTAGCGGAACGATAAGGAACGGATTTATAGGGACGACAATCAAAGATAAGCAAAAGGGAATCTACATAATTAAAATAAAGATATGATACCAGACCCAACCACTCTTGTTGATGTTCAAAGGCAAAAGTTCTGTTTCCAGCGTCTTTCGGAAACCCCCCACGTTTTTGCCGCCACACGCGTCGGCGCGAAGTTCGTCCAACGCACTTCTGATGTAACGGAAATACGCGCACCAAGTCTTACAAATTTGTGGCGCGAAATTCCCGCACTTATTTAAAAATGTCTAGTGCCGATTTTCGGCACGTAACAGGTTGGTCGATCAACTTGAATGGTAGATTTTCCCTTTTTGACCAAGGCTTACATGTACCTTTTGACAAAGTGATATTAGAATCTACAACATTGGTACTTATTATCACTTAACTATTATCATTATTCACACCTTTAAGTACATGTGAAGATCCACGATCAGTTTTTTCAAATTATTCAAAGGAGCCTTTCCTGTTCTATCAGACCTAAGAGTGCCTATACAATTTATATCATGAACCTTTAGAGTATGAAGTAGCAGCAAAGAATTGAAATAATTATCTAAATATACTGTGCTATCAGTAGGTAAGTAGTTTAGACACAACTTTAAAGTAACACTTGTTCCTAGAGTTTTACCTTTTTCTAAATCTTAACCAATATCCATTATGGGTTGTTAAACACCAGAATTTAAATCCATATTTAATGGGTTTACCTTTGATAAATTGCTTCATACTGTGGGAACTATAATAGGGTTCCATAGCTTCATCCAAAGAAAATGATGATCCAATTGGTTGAAACAATATCTGAGACATACTATTTACACGATCTATTAGTGGTTGAAAGTTGTAAACCTTATTATTTGGATGTATTTTATTATTATCATTAAAGTACAAATATCTATAAATGAGTTCCAATCTATTTCGAGATAAACTGTTACTCACTAATAGATTGAATGCATCTGCTTTTGTCTCCCAAAAAGGCCTTCGATAGGGAACTTTGCAATAACCCGACAAAAGAAGTATAGCAAAGTATCTATACATTTCTTTGCATGACATGCTGAAGTCGTGATTTTCTTTCATAATGGCATATTTTTTTCATAATTTGCAAACGAATTCAATAAAGTTATTATCAAAAAAGGATTTGAAAATATCTACTGGTTGAAGGGATTTTTCATGAATAGTTTGTATATACTCTGGCTTGGGATTTGATGGAAGCGTTACCTTATCATTTCTTGAGTTTCCCATTTTGTGTTTTGCATAGCGATCTTGATATTTTTTCTATGAGTAGTTCTTCTCAAAATAACCTGGCAAGAAGAATATCATCATCACTGCTAAATTTATTTCCATCTATTTCGACTTCCGTAGGATCCAGTGATATTTCAATTTCATCTTCACTTGGTATATCATCTTTATCGCTGTCTGCACCATCATTTGGAGGGAAACGCACAAGCTGTATCTTACTACAATTTTGCATTTGATCATATCCTTCATCATCTGAATTTATTTCTTCAAGATAGTTCAGAAGTTCTTATGCATTGCGTGGACTTCAGGATTGTAGAAATTTTTGCTAAAATTAAAACGTACTAAAACCCATCATATGATATTTCATACCTAACATTTAAGACTAATTAAAATCTTCAATATAATCCTTATACATTATAAATAACAGTATTTCCAACAATGAATAGTTTTGTTTTTTATAAATACACAAACTTAACTTATCCTAGTGGCATTTCAGGGGTCAAAAACACGATGTACTACAAGAACTGCTGACCACGTGTGATACTATGGAAACTAAACACTAAATGCCTGTACTCTGAAGTATTAGCCCTCTGTAGACAAGCTGATTCATGAATAAGCTTATTCAAACCCTTATGCTTAGACTGGCATAATCTTGAAATGAACACTCTTTTATATATGATATATCATACAGTGGCCTTTATTGAGTTAAGGTAAATGTTATAAATATTAGGCTAATGATGTTTTGTGTAAATGTCAATTAATTTAACAGATTTTACTATTTTCACTGAACTATTTAATGAATATGCAAGAGAATGTACTCTCAAAAGTGAATAAAATAGTCTCTATATTTCGTTTCACGGGAGAATAAAGTGATGACAAGCAAAGCGACTAAAAATCCTCAATTTCATTAGTTGGAACATGAGACAGATTTACACCGCTTAAATATTATGATTTTGGATTCAGGTGACAAAAATATTATCAAAGGTTATTCATTATTTTAACTTCCCAGAAATTTTAATTTTGATTAATATTGTGAAGGCTAACTTGCAAGCTTATAAAATAGAAGTTGGTAGAAGGAGTTTAAAAAATCTTGTGATTAAATAAAAAGATCTACCTATGTGGCTTTTTGTAATATCGGGTAACGAAATAACTTTTATTAATTTTCGTGAAACAGACCAGTAGCTAATTTAAATAAATTTCTTGTTGCAATCCATCAAAAAAGTTCTACCAGTCACATGTTTCCATAAGATCTTTGTAGTATACGAATTATAGCATGCGCTTTCAAGTGACACCTGATTCGTTATGTTAAACTGGTATACTATCTTTATGAAGGAACCTAGCATTCCAATATAGGATTGGAAATCCCCTGTGTTTAATTGTATACAAAAAGCTTGTAACGATTAAGAGCACAACATAGTGTAGTATGTGATGTATTCTGTATTTGTGATATTATGATTATGTGAGTGTATTGAGGGTTTCTAGATATGTATTGCTCCATTTTATTATGCCCAATAAGTATGTTAATTGGGAATTGCATATGTGTTCATTGCTAGTGTTTTATTTCTTGCCGTTTCTGTTTTGGTTATTTTTACGTGTTTAGATGTTTTACTTCTTGTTTTAACTTGTGAATGTTCTATTCCTAACTGCTAAGGATACCTGAGCATATCTGATATATAAAATATATGTTCTATATCTTTGCAGTGGTAGTAATAAAATTGTTTTTGTTTCAATAAGTTTTGACAATTCCTAAAAAGCAACTGATATATAAATGTTCATATTCCTTTTTGTATCTTCTTCTGACCGTAAAAAATAGTGTTATTGTTTTGAACCTTCTCTATTACTAACTACTATTGATATCCTAAATATTTGTATATTATTTAAAAAAATTTCTTTGACTTTAAATGTTTTACTTAATTTTTGTGTTATTTTGTGTGTGTTAATTCATTTCTTTATTTATTTTTTGTGTTTCTATGTATTATGTTTTATTTTCTTTATTTATTCTTGGTTCAGTGATTTATAATAAAATTATGAAAAAATAGCTCTATATAACAAAAAGGAAACTATTATCATAACAATTATTTGATGCATACTCTGCTTTCAATAGCTAAATCAATATTTTGTCAGATTCATTTGCTACATACCTAGACGTAGCCGGAAGAAAAGTAAGTACCAGGCTAACTACCAAACACGGAGAATGGGGGATTCACGTACATACCAAGAAAACAAAAAAAACATGTCGCCCACGAATATCTATTAACAAATAAAAATAAATAAAGGATTCTGTACAAACGAGCAAAAGCAATAAATTATGCGTTACTATTTCAAAGCTAAATAAAATTAATCAGTAGTAAATAAACATGTGAGAGCTTTTATCAAGCGTTTTTTTTTAAATTGCACCTAATACATTGTGTAAAATAAACTAATCAGTAGGAAAGAATTAACGTGTAAATTCACTTTATTGTAGGAAGAAATCCTAATTTTCAGTAATACAAATAAACAATAATTTTCATTACATATCATACACATTACTTTTTGTATTAATTAAATAATACTAAGATTAATTAAATAAGACTAAAACTATTGCTAGCCCATATAACAATTTTGAAATTTAATGTATAATAATAACTTTCTTTTGAATAAATGTATGTTATTGACATTTTTTACTTCACTAGGTAATTTATTATATTTATCTAACCCCTTAAAAAACAATGAGTTCATTGTACTCTTATAATTTGTTTTCTTTATATAAAAGTTTTCTGTAGATCTTGTATTGTAAGAGTGAATTTCGTTGTTACAAATAACATATTTATAAAAGTATGTGGGATGTAAACCCTACACTGTTTTAAATATAAATATCATAGCTAAATAATACAATCTATCTTTAACTGACAACCACTGCAGGATACTTTGCATGTGTGCAATTGATGTATATCGATTACATCTCAAAATAATCCTCATTGATCTATTTTGTAATTTTTGTAATCTATGTATTTGAGTTTGGTTAAAAAGATAATTTATTGTTGCACAGTAATCAAAGTGTGGTTTTGTAATACTGTTATATACCAAAATTCTACTATATTTAGATAGTGATTTGGATATTCGTGAAAAAAAGAACAATTTTCTTGATATCTTTTTAACTATGTAATCTAACTGTTTGCCAAATATTAGATGATTATCAATTATAAAACCCAAGTATTTAATATCAGTCACTATTTCTATTCTACTATTATTCATTTCAAGATTAAGTAAACTTGTGTTAAGTCGTTCATATTTTTTGTTTGTTGTTACAATCATAGCCTTGGTTTTTAGTACATTTAGTTTAAGTTTATTGATCTTTAAGAAACGTTCAATATTTTTTAATGCTATATTAATTTTTTGTACGGCAGAATCTAAATGGTAGTCCGAGACATAAACAAGTGTATCATCAGCAAAAAGATTTATAGAGTGTGGTCCATGAACATAATTAATGTCATTTATATAAATAATAAATAATAAAGGACCTAACACACTTCCTTGTGGAATTCCTATGTTATTAATGATATTATTCGATATTATATCACATATTTTAGTTCTTTGACTTCTATTTGTAAGATAGCTTTTAAACCATTGCAGTACTTTTCCACCTATCCCATAATATTGTAGTTTTTGTATTAATGTTTCTCTATTAATAGTTTCAAATGCTCGTTGAAAATCAAGAAAAACTGCCACAATATATTCACTATTATCCACAGCATTTTTCCATTCTGTTATTATTAGCTGTAATGCAGTTTCACACGAATGATTTCTTCTGAATTCAGATTGACATCCCAAAAACAAATTATTGTGATTAAAATACTTGATAAGTTGTTCATAAACTACCATTTCAAGAACTTTCTCTAATGCAGGAAGAGTATTTATTGGACGAAAGTTTATTGCTTCATTGGTATTAGATACTTTTGGTATTGGTATTATTGTACTGATTTTAAAAAGTTCAGGAAAAACGGCCTTTGTTAAAGACATTAACGAGGTTTAATATAAAATGCCCTAATGCTTCAAAGGTTTGTTTTAAAAATTTACTGTTTAGTACATCATGTTTATTCACCTTTTTTAATGAAAAAATTATTTTACGTAACTGTGTCATACTGATTTCTTCAAATTTCTCTATTTTACTAGTTATTAATGGATATTCTACAGGAGACCATTTTCCTGCTATACCTATGCTGTTTGCTATTTCAGATATACTATTCACAAAATAATTATTAAAACTGTCTGCGATATCAACATAGTTGTTGCAAACTTTTGTTTGATCTTGCACATAGAAAATAATTTTATTGAAATTTGTATTTTTTGAAGGTTTTAAAAGTTGCTTCAAATATTTCCACATCATATTTGAATTACAATGATTATCATCAATTTTCTTTTCATAATATATTCTTTTCTTTGCTTTTAACATATTAACATATTTATTTCGTGCTATTTTATACAGATTCCATTTTTGCTCTCGTGTATAAGTAACACTGTTTTTAAAATTTTTATATGCTAGGTCTTTTTCTTTAGATAGGTTCTTTTAATTGATCATCATAATATGGAATTTGGTTTGATTTAATGGTTATAGTTTTAAATGGCACAATATTATTTACCACTGAAGTACAATTATTAACGATTTCTTGCAATATTATATTTACATTATCTGTATTTAAGTGTTTTAATTTCTCCATTGCTATTAAAAGTTGCTCATTTATCTTTTCGTATATATCATCATTAACAATTTGAGTTCTTATACATTTTGCAGTATGTTGCTTATTATTACATTTGAAAATGTTTATTAATATTATAGAATGGGCAGTAATTTTTGGTGTATCATTCACACTAACACTAACACCTTCATAATTAGTAATAACGTAATCAATTATTGTTTTGCTACTATTAGTGATTCTAGTAAAATCATTTACAAGTTGATCTACTCCAAAAATATTAAACAAATTTTTTATCTTCTTTGTATAGTAGTAATTTAAGTTTGTGTAATCAATATTAAAATCTCCTATTATAATACACTTTCTTTTAGAAAAATATTTTTCAACAACATCTTCCAGAAAATCTAGCGACTGCAGGGCGTGAGCTGCTATCGGCCAGGTTGCTTCCAAATTTATCTTCTTTCTATATGTAGCGGAACGATAAGGAACGGATTTATAGGGCGACAATCAAAGATAAGCAAAAGGAATCTACATAATTAAAATAAAGATATGATACCAGACCCAACCACTCTTGTTGATGTTCAAAGGCAAAGTTCTGTTTCCAGCGTCTTCGGAAACCCCCACGTTTTTGCCGCCACACGCGTCGGCGCAAGTTCGTCCAACGCACTTCTGATGTAACGGAAATACGCGCACCAAGTCTTACAAATTTGTGGCGCGAAATTCGCACTTATTTAAAATGTCTAGTGCCGATTTTCGCACGTAACAGGTTGGTCGATCAACTTGAATGGTAGATTTTCCTTTTGACCAAGGCTTACATGTACCTTTTGACAAAGTGATATTAGAATCTACAACATTGGTACTTATTATCACTTAACTATTATCATTATTCACACCTTTAAGTACATGTGAAGATCCACGATCAGTTTTTTCAAATTATTCAAAGGAGCCTTTCCTGTTCTATCAGACCTAAGAGTGCCTATACAATTTATATCATGAACCTTTAGAGTATGAAGTAGCAGCAAAGAATTGAAATAATTATCTAAATATACTGTGCTATCAGTAGGTAAGTAGTTTAGACACAACTTTAAAGTAACACTTGTTCCTAGAGTTTTACCTTTTTCTAAATCTTAACCAATATCCATTATGGGTTGTTAAACACCAGAATTTAAATCCATATTTAATGGGTTTACCTTTGATAAATTGCTTCATACTGTGGGAACTATAATAGGGTTCCATAGCTTCATCCAAAGAAAATGATGATCCAATTGGTTGAAACAATATCTGAGACATACTATTTACACGATCTATTAGTGGTTGAAAGTTGTAAACCTTATTATTTGGATGTATTTTATTATTATCATTAAAGTACAAATATCTATAAATGAGTTCCAATCTATTTCGAGATAAACTGTTACTCACTAATAGATTGAATGCATCTGCTTTTGTCTCCCAAAAAGGCCTTCGATAGGGAACTTTGCAATAACCCGACAAAAGAAGTATAGCAAAGTATCTATACATTTCTTCGCATGACATGCTGAAGTCGTGATTTTCTTTCATAATGGCATATTTTTTTCATAATTTGCAAACGAATTCAATAAAGTTATTATCAAAAAAGGATTTGAAAATATCTACTGGTTGAAGGGATTTTTCATGAATAGTTTGTATATACTCTGGCTTGGGATTTGATGGAAGCGTTACCTTATCATTTCTTGAGTTTCCCATTTTGTGTTTTGCATAGCGATCTTGATATTTTTTCTATGAGTAGTTCTTCTCAAAATAACCTGGCAAGAAGAATATCATCATCACTGCTAAATTTATTTCCATCTATTTCGACTTCCGTAGGATCCAGTGATATTTCAATTTCATCTTCACTTGGTATATCATCTTTATCGCTGTCTGCACCATCATTTGGAGGGAAACGCACAAGCTGTATCTTACTACAATTTTGCATTTGATCATATCCTTCATCATCTGAATTTATTTCTTCAAGATAGTTCAGAAGTTCTTATGCATTGCGTGGACTTCAGGATTGTAGAAATTTTTGCTAAAATTAAAACGTACTAAAACCCATCATATGATATTTCATACCTAACATTTAAGACTAATTAAAATCTTCAATATAATCGTTATACATTATAAATAACAGTATTTCCAACAATGAATAGTTTTGTTTTTTATAAATACACAAACTTAACTTATCCTAGTGGCATTTCAGGGGTCAAAAACACGATGTACTACAAGAACTGCTGACCACGTGTGATACTATGGAAACTAAACACTAAATGCCTGTACTCTGAAGTATTAGCCCTCTGTAGACAAGCTGATTCATGAATAAGCTTATTCAAACCCTTATGCTTAGACTGGCATAATCTTGAAATGAACACTCTTTTATATATGATATATCATACAGTGGCCTTTATTGAGTTAAAGTAAATGTTATAAATATTAGGCTAATGATGTTTTGTGTAAATGTCAATTAATTTAACAGATTTTACTATTTTCACTGAACTATTTAATGAATATGCAAGAGAATGTACTCTCAAAAGTGAATAAAATAGTCTCTATATTTCGTTTCACGGGAGAATAAAGTGATGACAAGCAAAGCGACTAAAAATCCTCAATTTCATTCGTTGGAACATGAGACAGATTTACACCGCTTAAATATTATGATTTTGGATTCAGGTGACAAAAATATTATCAAAGGTTATTCATTATTTTAACTTCCCAGAAATTTTAATTTTGATTAATATTGTGAAGGCTAACTTGCAAGCTTATAAAATAGAAGTTGGTAGAAGGAGTTTAAAAAATCTTGTGATTAAATAAAAAGATCTACCTATGTGGCTTTTTGTAATATCGGGTAACGAAATAACTTTTATTAATTTTCGTGAAACAGACCAGTAGCTAATTTAAATAAATTTCTTGTTGCAATCCATCAAAAAAGTTCTACCAGTCACATGTTTCCATAAGATCTTTGTAGTATACGAATTATAGCATGCGCTTTCAAGTGACACCTGATTCGTTATGTTAAACTGGTATACTATCTTTATGAAGGAACCTAGCATTCCAATATAGGATTGGAAATCCCCTGTGTTTAATTGTATACAAAAAGCTTGTAACGATTAAGAGCACAACATAGTGTAGTATGTGATGTATTCTGTATTTGTGATATTATGATTATGTGAGTGTATTGAGGGTTTCTAGATATGTATTGCTCCATTTTATTATGCCCAATAAGTATGTTAATTGGGAATTGCATATGTGTTCATTGCTAGTGTTTTATTTCTTGCCGTTTCTGTTTTGGTTATTTTTACGTGTTTAGATGTTTTACTTCTTGTTTTAACTTGTGAATGTTCTATTCCTAACTGCTAAGGATACCTGAGCATATCTGATATATAAAATATATGTTCTATATCTTTGCAGTGGTAGTAATAAAATTGTTTTTGTTTCAATAAGTTTTGACAATTCCTAAAAAGCAACTGATATATAAATGTTCATATTCCTTTTTGTATCTTCTTCTGACCGTAAAAAATAGTGTTATTGTTTTGAACCTTCTCTATTACTAACTACTACTGATATCCTAAATATTTGTATATTATTTAAAAAATTTTCTTTGACTTTAAATGTTTTACTTAATTTTTGTGTTATTTTGTGTGTGTTAATTCATTTCTTTATTTATTTTTTGTGTTTCTATGTATTATGTTTTATTTTCTTTATTTATTCTTGGTTCAGTGATTTATAATAAAATTATGAAAAAATAGCTCTATATAACAAAAAGGAAACTATTATCATAACAATTATTTGATGCATACTCTGCTTTCAATAGCTAAATCAATATTTTGTCAGATTCATTTGCTACATACCTAGACGTAGCCGGAAGAAAAGTAAGTACCAGGCTAACTACCAAACACGGAGAATGGGGGATTCACGTACATACCAAGAAAACAAAAAAAACATGTCGCCCACGAATATCTATTAACAAATAAAAATAAATAAAGGATTCTGTACAAACGAGCAAAAGCAATAAATTATGCGTTACTATTTCAAAGCTAAATAAAATTAATCAGTAGTAAATAAACATGTGAGAGCTTTTATCAAGCGTTTTTTAAATTGCACCTAATACATTGTGTAAAATAAACTAATCAGTAGGAAAGAATTAACGTGTAAATTCACTTTATTGTAGGAAGAAATCCTAATTTTCAGTAATACAAATAAACAATAATTTTCATTACATATCATACACATTACTTTTTGTATTAATTAAATAATACTAAGATTAATTAAATAAGACTAAAACTATTGCTAGCCCATATAACAATTTTGAAATTTAATGTATAATAATAACTTTCTTTTGAATAAATGTATGTTATTGACATTTTTTACTTCACTAGGTAATTTATTATATTTATCTAACCCCTTAAAAAACAATGAGTTCATTGTACTCTTATAATTTGTTTTCTTTATATAAAAGTTTTCTGTAGATCTTGTATTGTAAGAGTGAATTTCGTTGTTACAAATAACATATTTATAAAAGTATGTGGGATGTAAACCCCACACTGTTTTAAATATAAATATCATAGCTAAATAATACAATCTATCTTTAACTGACAACCACTGCAGGATACTTTGCATGTGTGCAATTGATGTATATCGATTACATCTCAAAATAATCCTCATTGATCTATTTTGTAATTTTGTAATCTATGTATTTGAGTTTGGTTAAAAGATAATTTATTGTTGCACAGTAATCAAAGTGTGGTTTTGTAATACTGTTATATACCAAAATTCTACTATATTTAGATAGTGATTTGGATATTCGTGAAAAAAAGAACAATTTTCTTGATATCTTTTTAACTATGTAATCTAACTGTTTGCCAAATATTAGATGATTATCAATTATAAAACCCAAGTATTTAATATCAGTCACTATTTCTATTCTACTATTATTCATTTCAAGATTAAGTAAACTTGTGTTAAGTCGTTCATATTTTTTGTTTGTTGTTACAATCATAGCCTTGGTTTTTAGTACATTTAGTTTAAGTTTATTGATCTTTAAGAAACGTTCAATATTTTTTAATGCTATATTAATTTTTTGTACGGCAGAATCTAAATGGTAGTCCGAGACATAAACAAGTGTATCATCAGCAAAAAGATTTATAGAGTGTGGTCCATGAACATAATTAATGTCATTTATATAAATAATAAATAATAAAGGACCTAACACACTTCCTTGTGGAATTCCTATGTTATTAATGATATTATTCGATATTATATCACATATTTTAGTTCTTTGACTTCTATTTGTAAGATAGCTTTTAAACCATTGCAGTACTTTTCCACCTATCCCATAATATTGTAGTTTTTGTATTAATGTTTCTCTATTAATAGTTTCAAATGCTCGTTGAAAATCAAGAAAAACTGCCACAATATATTCACTATTATCCACAGCATTTTTCCATTCTGTTATTATTAGCTGTAATGCAGTTTCACACGAATGATTTCTTCTGAATTCAGATTGACATCCCAAAAATAAATTATTGTGATTAAAATACTTGATAAGTTGTTCATAAACTACCATTTCAAGAACTTTCTCTAATGCAGGAAGAGTATTTATTGGACGAAAGTTTATTGCTTCATTGGTATTAGATACTTTTGGTATTGGTATTATTGTACTGATTTTAAAAAGTTCAGGAAAAACGGCCTTTGTTAAAGACATTAACGAGGTTTAATATAAAATGCCCTTCAAAGGTTTGTTTTAAAAATTTACTGTTTAGTACATCATGTTTATTCACCTTTTTTAATGAAAAAATTATTTTACGTAACTGTGTCATACTGATTTCTTCAAATTTCTCTATTTTACTAGTTATTAATGGATATTCTACAGGAGACCATTTTCCTGCTATACCTATGCTGTTTGCTATTTCAGATATACTATTCACAAAATAATTATTAAAACTGTCTGCGATATCAACATAGTTGTTGCAAACTTTTGTTTGATCTTGCACATAGAAAATAATTTTATTGAAATTTGTATTTTTTGAAGGTTTTAAAAGTTGCTTCAAATATTTCCACATCATATTTGAATTACAATGATTATCATCAATTTTCTTTTCATAATATATTCTTTTCTTTGCTTTTAACATATTAACATATTTATTTCGTGCTATTTTATACAGATTCCATTTTGCTCTCGTGTATAAGTAACACTGTTTTTAAAATTTTTATATGCTAGGTCTTTTTCTTTAGATAGGTTCTTTTAATTGATCATCATAATATGGAATTTGGTTTGATTTAATGGTTATAGTTTTAAATGGCACAATATTATTTACCACTGAAGTACAATTATTAACGATTTCTTGCAATATTATATTTACATTATCTGTATTTAAGTGTTTTAATTTCTCCATTGCTATTAAAAGTTGCTCATTTATCTTTTCGTATATATCATCATTAACAATTTGAGTTCTTATACATTTTGCAGTATGTTGCTTATTATTACATTTGAAAATGTTTATTAATATTATAGAATGGGCAGTAATTTTTGGTGTATCATTCACACTAACACTAACACCTTCATAATTAGTAATAACGTAATCAATTATTGTTTTGCTACTATTAGTGATTCTAGTAAAATCATTTACAAGTTGATCTACTCCAAAATATTAAACAAATTTTTATCTTCTTTGTATAGTAGTAATTTAAGTTTGTGTAATCAATATTAAAATCTCCTATTATAATACACTTTCTTTTAGAAAAATATTTTTCAACAACATCTTCCAGAAAATCTAAAAATACTGAATGATTTGTATTTGGTGAATGATATAGACCACCTATTAGCCACTTACTGCTACCAATCTTTACTTCAACAAATTGCAACCAATAATTCAACTCTAAAACAAAAGAATTCTTGATTTTGTAATCAGTATTGTTTTTGATATAAATTAAGACACCACCAGTATGCCGGCTACTGCTATCACAACGAATTACATTATAATTGTCTATTATTATTTCACTATCTTCGACATCTTTGGTTACCCTAGCTTCACTAAAAATGATTACAACAGGATTGTAACTTACTATATTCATTAAAAGATCGTCCTGGCGAGCTAGATAACTTGTAATGTTTACATACATAATGTCTTGATTAAATGCAGGCCTAGAAATCGAAGGAATTGATGCACTTACCATAGTTGATTCTTGCCATGTTAGTTTTTTAAATGTTGAAATTTCATTTTATCGACAATGGTAGGTTTGTTGTTGATATATTTAATTGTTTTTGTCTGAATGCCTTGATCTTGTAATTCCTGTAGTTTCTTTTTTATATTTACATAGTATTCATATTGTTTCTTTGTTTGGTCACCAAATACACGAATATTATGGGCTGATAAATTTGTTTTATTTTTAAGTACAGTTACAGCATCTTCCTTCGAATTCAAAATAACTTTTAATGGCCTTTTTCTTTCTTCAGAAAATTTTCCCAACCTAAAGGTTTTAATGTTGTTCAAATCCAAGTTAAGGTTCTTCAAAAATTGCTTAACTGCATCCTTATCGTGTTCATTTCTCTCAACAAACATTTTAGATTGAGATTCTTTAATATCTAATATAATAATGTTAGATGCACGAGCTTGTCTATCCATTATTTCGGCTATAATATCTTCAGCATTTTCTGGTAGTTTCTCAGAACATATAGCTTGAATGGTTTCATCTTTATTACCACCACTGAGTTTACTAACTTTTTCTTCCAATATCATAATCTTATTTATTAACTCTGGTACACGAAACATACTATTTTCACAACCTTCACAAAGGAACAACAGTTTTCTTTTACTTAATTTTAAGCATCTTACTTCAGTTTCTGAAATATCACCACATTTTTTACACAACTGCTTTTTACAGCTGTCACAACTGAAAAGTTGATCTTCTTCCTTTTTGCACTTATAACAAAACATTCTATTTTTGTAAAGTAATTCAAATTTTCCTTAATTTATCCTTTATGAATGTTTGTTTATATTATTATTAGAAATATAAGTAATTATCACTTCTGCCACATAAGGTACTGATAAAAATGTAGTTTTAAAAACAATGTTATCTACTTGAAATTATTTAACATTTTATTGCAATTTATAAATGCTTTTTAATTGGTAATTTATTACTTATTCACCTAAGCAGTAGCACTATTATTTAGATCATCTTTAGCTCTTCAAAATGATATCAAGCACCTTATTTATTTCACAATAATTACATTAATAAATTTTAATATTAAACAGAGCACATGTAACAGCATGCATATGACATATAACCTCACTAAAATGAGAGCTTTTGTCCAACATTCTTTTAAATTGTACATAATACCGTTTGTAAAATAAACCAATCAGTAGAAAAGAATAAGTGTGTGTCTGTCAAACATTTTTAACAATGGTACATCACACCTGTAGAGCGATAATATCGATTTGCAGCAACAAACAATAGTCCTACAGTGTTATGTTTCTTATCACGTAACTACACCAAACGCTGATACAGATTATGCCCTTGATATACACAAAAGAAAACAAGTTGTATACCTGTATGTGTCCGGACACATAGCTTGCAAGCCGTCGGGGGTGTCAGCACAGCAACGCCACAGTAGTCAGGATCCATTTGCCCTGCCACCGTAACTGCAGCAGTGGTCTACCGACAAAATCAGTTGGTCTACGTCAACGAACAGTTGGGCCTATATAAAGAAAGAACCCATTTGGCCTCCAGCTAAGAGCTAAAAAGATAATTTGATTAGAATGGGTAAGCACGGGAAAACTCACCAATACACGCAAGATACCTCCTACTTGTCAAATAAAAAAACGTGCATTGCTTTTGAAGTACTGTGACGAATAATGTAGAAAATATTTCAACGCACAAGCTGCAGGATCAAATTCAAAAATGGGTTCAAATGACACGAGTTCGAACTGCAATTCTTATCGCGTGATTAGCAAACTGGAAAACATGCTATCAAATAATAGTAGGATCTATTATTTCGACAAGTCTTTAAATGGGAAACACAAAAAAAGCAATTATACATTATTGGTATGTTTAACAAATTAACGGATACCTAAAACAAGGTATTGACTATTTATTTAATTTATCGAATAAATTTTCGTTTTAAAAGCAAAGTGGATTTGATTTAAAATTATGTTAAGCGGGCTTATACTGAACAGATACACTTTATATGGTATTTAATTTATGTAGAAAAGTAAACGTAACACATTTATGGGTGACTACTATTCTTTTCAAATCTCAAAATTTGGTTTTTAAGGTGACATGATTACCCTTGTAACTTGCTGCTTTAAATATTTTGATTGAGTTGCAAATTTAGTAACTTTGTATTACTGCAATGCTGACAAAACTGAAGGAAATCTACGTATACTGAAATAAGGTTAAATTACCTCACACATATGTTGTTTTTGTAGCTAGGCTTGGAACTCTTTATCTACTCTTGTATATTGCAGAATCTGCAAAATTTCTGTTTTTTTCCTTTTCAATTTTACTGTAGACATGTATTGTTTACATATTAAATTATTTGTTGCATATGTATATGTGATTGCAAATGTAAAAAGATTGTTTTACAAATACGTTATGAAAGTTTTGCATTTGTAGGTACTGGATGGAAATCGAGAACCAACAGAAAAGCTAGTTGCTTTAATAGATGTTTACCATGAATTTAATGAAAGTTATGCTCCTTACCTGACATTACAGTCATTCAAATCAAAGAAAGTTACCAAAAATTATTCCTTTGATGCTGATGTTCCTACTCAGTCAGAATATTTGGAAATAAAATATCCAGTAAGTATTATTATTTTATAAAGTCCTTTAGAAGTTTTTTATTAATTTACCAAGAGTTCTGTATTTTTTTTACTGATAAATGGGCATTAAACTTAAGTAGAATAAATTTCTTTAGTTAATAACCAAAACTTGTAGTAATTACAATTTTTATGCGATTTCTTTTTAATTTAAGCATTAAAATGTTGAAAACTATACGGAATAGAGATTTGATGACATGGGGAAATATATTTAATTTTTAGAGCTTGTGCTCTGTACAATCATGTTCCAGTACTTATACAAATTATTGATTTGGTTTTACTGCCTTTACACATCTACTACTGTTATACATTGACATTGTGGGGGATATTTAACTATAATATAAGAATGCACCTAGAAAAATTCACCGAATTCCAAACTCCTGGACTATTTTCCAAAAATTGGCATGAATTTACAGATTTTAATTAGACGTATATGGTTTAGGTACAATTTGAAAAATGCCATCCACTTACCAGCTGTACATAGAGATAATAAATATACTTTGACATCTGTAGATGAATGTTTGGCATATGCATGCACCTGAATTTTTTGCGATATGTTGAGATTTTATGTTTGTAGAAAAGAAAGTGCGAACTGTTTTAATCTTCTGAGACAGTAAAAGCAATTTAAGTCCTGTGAACTATGCAAACATTAATAATTAAGATATTAGAGAATATTGAATCATAATTTGTAGATATACAATCATTCAGAAATGAGAGAAGCATTGATAATTATATTTCTATGTCAATAGAAACAGAAGATTGCACAAAACATTAAAGAAGCCTTCTGATGTGTCATGGCAGATGCTATGGAATAGAGCTAATAAAATGTCATCAAACTACAAATAAAACAAAGCATTCTTTCTACTGTCCACCACAGTACAAGTAACTGCATTTGGGACGGGAAGGTGGATTTTCAGACATGACAGAATCTGCTGTAATACAAGCTACACGACTTGCAGTTGGTTTTTTTACTCATGTTAAAAATTTATCACAAGGAAACTAAATATAATAAAACTCAGTAGTGATACAGTTGCATGTGTTTTATAGATTCAAAATCTATATCAAATGTAATATGAAGGAAGTATTGAATAATTGAAAAAATTAGTAATCGAGGAGCAAGCGACATTAAAAATCGCGTATACTTTGTTGAAATTGTGCTAAATATGTTGCAGTTAGGTTCATATATTAAAATATTATAAATAAAAAATTTTCAACTCCGTGTAAGGAACTGAAAGTGAAGTCTTTAAATAATTATGGCCAAAATATACAAAAATTTTGAATATGTTATCATATAATATTTGTATTTTTCTCTTTCATCTCAAAACTCTGTATTTTGAATAAAAATGAATAAAAACCCTTAACCACAAAAAATATTTAAAATACTAGATACGTATTTCGACCACTATGTGGTCATCATGAGTAGCAATTTTAAATGATAATTAGCTGTTATTCCGGAACACTTCAAAGGATATTCTCCTCACCACTTAGGCTGAAGTGAACCTTCCCAACATACAATTTACTATAATGTTGCTTTAAACACTATCGAGGATATTCTCCTCACTCGCAGGCTGGTGTTCTCCACAACAAACAAGTGAATTCACAATATCCTCAATAGTGTTTAAAGCAACAATATACAAAACGTACATATCCTTATTCTAATAATAACAACATTAAATAATTAACAAAGGTTTGCTTATTAGTTTCTTCATATTTGTATAATACAAGTAGAACCCACATACCATAAATGAGTAATGCCATCCTTACCTGTCGATCATGATTACATTCTCTCACGTAGGATTTTAAGGGTTATTGGTAACTCAACGCACCCATGTTATCATAACCCAATTTGCATACAAACTGCAGTCAGACGAAATCTATTGTAATGAAAAAGTGTGGTTTCCGTGGTAAGTCCAAGTAAGCATTGATTTAAAGAACTTATGATTATGGGTTAAAATCCAGGCTGAAAACTGAAATTTCTATCAAAGAAACTTGCCCTTCAATTATCTACCAGTTCCATAAAAGGAACGCGTTTTCACCATAAAGATTTTGTAACGGACAGGTTGGATTTATAATTGTATCACAAGAGAAATCACACAAAACCAACACGAGTTCAGCAAATGTATTATAAAAGTTTTCGAAAGAATAATCACCGAAAATTCATTATAGACTAGCAACAACTTTGAGCATTCAAAGATAAATACAGTGGCCTTATCTAATTACAATTAAATTAGTTCATGTAACTACAATATATATCGAATTCTAACACATCATTTTCTAAACATGAAAGTAAACATTTATTAAAACTGGGTTTCAAGTGTAAAATGCAAAAAATATTCAAGCTAGGAAATGGAACGTAACAAAACTCGATAGTCTTATTTACATTATAATGAGGCCAACACTTCTTTTGCTGCTCCTTAGAAAGATGGATTAAATTGTGCTGAGTTTTTGATTATTTGAAGTTGTTTTTTTAATTTTTTGGTGTTCTGATGATGCTCGTTGTGCAAGTTTTGTTCTGTAGTGTTGAAGCAGGTCATTGCATATTCTGTAAACTTCGAAAATGGAACCACTTTATTATTTGAACGCAAACAACTGTTGCATTTTACACCCTTCTGTGTATACATGAATACCTAACTGTTTGAATCATTTATAATTTTTTGTGCAGCTTTGTATGGTTTGAAATCCTTGCGAACAAAGCATATCTGGTATTTTTCCAATGGAAACTTAGTTATTTCCGTAGAAACATCCATTCTTGCATTGATTGTACGATTGATGTGTGGTTTTGTTTAACAAGAATTCCAACAAATGTATTGATAAATATCAGTTATCTAATTAACTTCCCGACCTTCATCAAGTAGTCTTGCATAAGGTAAACTATATTCCTTTCCGACATAGATAATCTTTCAGTATCATCAATATATGATATATCGTAAATATATTTACCAATGTACACTACACAATTACAGGTATAACTTCTAATTTTAGGGTCATCTAGACATAAACAAAACACTTTTATACCAAACCGTGATTTTTTAGTTTTTATGTACTATTTGAAATGCACGCAACTTCTGTACAACATCAAATATTCATTTATAGCCCATGTTTCTCCTGTGTCAACAAATAGCTTTGTATTTTCGAAGGTAATACCACAATAGCTTCGATTTAGCTGGGAATTTTTATAGTTTGTACAAACACTTGGTTTCTATGGAAATACGATGAAAAAATTTGCTTTGACAAAATCACAAGAGCTAAGCTTGAGTGATTGTGTCGAAGCAAATCTTTGAATCAAATTGCCTAATAAAACCAAGTGTGACTTTACAAACTAAAAAATATCCTGCTAAAAATCGAAGCTTGAGTGGTATTTTTTGAGAAAATTCCATGACAAAACTTTGATGCAATTAGTAAAATTTAGTGAATGTTACTATTTAAGCATGTATGTATTGCTCACCGTAATAGGAACTTAAAACAAAAAACAAATAAACAATATTCAAAATGAACAGCTATTGAAAGTACAGTTATTGAAAATCTTCTGTTCGGGCTTTGCTGTTTCCACAGTTGTTATTATCTGTTTTGATGCCGATTGTGTTGTAATTTGATGTTTTGTGTGCTGCCTCAAGTTTGCCATCATACTTGAATGGTGGTTCTTGTCAAGTTGTAGATATGGCTTGATCACATATTCCTGTTTTAGCTAAGCTTGTTACCGCACTTAAACGATGAGAATGATTAGAAATTTTCTTCTCCTTGACGTTTAACCCCATCTTGCTTGCTGATATTGTTGTCCATTTTTGTATTTCATTAATGCCTATATGAGTATTTTTGTACCAACCTTTCAAATTATTATGCATCCAAAATGGATTGGGCGTTAGCAATAATCTGTCTGTTGCAATGCGCTTTGTTCTATGCATTTGTATTTTTTGAAACAATCTGACTGGGCATAAAGCTTCACTTTCTTCGTTTTTAATTAACCATTTACTATCGCAACACTTTCTATTACCTCCTTGACAAGTTTTAGAAAATACGGGATCGTACTCAATGCGACCAGTTAAGGTTCCATCATTTGCTCTCTCTTCTTTAAAATAGTATATTTTGCAATTTGAGGCTTCTTCTCCTCGCCATGCTTGTTCAAATGCAGCTATATGAAAAAATTTCTTCAAAAGTCCAATTGGCGTATTCTCATTCCATAAATTTGCCATTTGATAAATTTCTGATTTGGTTAAAGCAACTGAACTTTCTCTCCTTTTGTCTATATCAGATTGTAGCAACTTACGTTTAGCATCTCTGGTATCAGGAGCTCTTTTAAAAATTAAGTCCGAGAAAGGCTCGTAACTGGTATTAAAATTTTCAAAATACAAATTCTGCATCATTTTAGCCGTACTGTTCCACACCGTCTTCACAGCGTATTCTTCATTAACCTTTTTCATGTTAAATGCCCAGTTCATGAGTATATCCACCACATTTTCCAATGGCTGGGCTTCACTTAAATTGAAACATCGTTCCTTGTTAAAAATGCTAAATTGATTCCAAATAGAATTTCTGCATTTTATGATGTTTTGAGGCACTGAATTTTCTACTTCCAAAATTATATCTTCATTAGAATTACTTCCAAACTTTGTCATATCAATATATTGTTTAACTTAAGGGATGACAACTCAAATTAATCTTAGTAACGTCAAAATAGCGTCTATCGACAGCTACTTATATGGCGTTGTCATGGTGAAGGTAAATAAAAATATATCCGAAATTTTTAGCCACATTAATTTCTCTTCCTTCCTATTTATCCGATAGCTAACGTCATTTTTGACAATTCTCATACGAGCGTTTTTAAGGAGTGGAATTGTCATGTATGTAAGCGAAAAATATGGCAAAACGGGTAACCAAATGTGCTGTAACTGTAGCACCCATAGAACTAAATCTGAGAAACTTTAGTATAGAAAATGTTCTATTTCTATTCACTATTCATGAGGAAAACACCGGAGGCTGCAAATTAGAAACCTTTTTTGTTTTTTCAATAATCATGCGTGTCAAATTCGTCCAATGAAATTTTATTGGTACCTCCACTTTATTTCGACTTTGTGTTCATTGCTTTAATAAACCTTTTGCCACAGCAGTAACTTCTTTTCTTGTTTGTTTTATAAATGTAATGGAAATTTCAGTTGCAGCTATTTTGATCACCTAAATTTCATTCAACGGCAGGTTTCTGTTTAGCAAAGAACTCAATAACAGACTTAATAATACATCTTTCATCGGAATTAAGTCTTTTTGGATATACAATCCATTGTGTTGATATTCAAGGGCAACCTACAAAATATACATTTTGGTCGACTTCTAAACTGCCATAAATAATGTCATAAATAATATAAATTCCTGAGAAAATTTCAGATTCAGTTAATTTGTGGATATAATTTTTGTATGGTATTTATACCTACCTACCTTTAAAGAAGTAGAAAAAAAAGTTTTAAAAAACTGTTGAATGAGGACAAATAAAGCTGAGAATTTATTAAAACACAATATAAAAATGGGTAAAGCTCAAACACCGACAAAAACACTCAATAGAATATTCAATGCCCAAGATCGTGGTTGCAATAAAAGATTGTTAATGCTTTTTAGTAGAGTAATTTATTACATATTTAAATGGCATATTACTTGTACAAATTATTATGTACCACCCTGACTTGTACATAATTAACTTTACGATCCAGTTCGAACCAACTCGAACTATTATTCCTTTGTTGGTGCCTACCTTAACTTTGAGTGTTCTCCTAGATTGCACGTAGCAAATCATACATTAGAGACGATTGTCTCATACCTTACAATAAGGAGTATTATCACCCAAGTGTGTGTGTTTTCGTTGATGGCATTAAAAACATTAGTGTTTCACATCAATCTTTGATAGATAATAAAATACAGTCCTAATCAAAGATCTTAAGAAATTGAAGCTAACGATCAGAATTAAATTGGCATTAAACTAGCTGGATGGCGAGTATTAGTTCATAGAAGGCTATTTTTTAAAATCTTTAACGGCATATTGTACAGCAGGTGATATTTTAAATATTGATATATTGAATCGCTATTGAACAAATATATTTGCAATAACAGCATAATATTAATGTAAGCAATTATATAAAAGTGAAAACTATTGATTAAGATACAAATATCGCAGTTATGCATTAATTAAATGTGGTTTACACACGTACAGTACATTACTATTTATTACTAATTTTAAATCTTTAAACATCGTTTCGATTATTAATTTAACACGGCACTGTAACAGTTCTTTATGATGTGCAATGTACAATCAAATTCAGCAGTGTTTTGATTTGCTATTGATGACACAATTTATTTCGCATATTTTCGTGCTTTTGTTTGTTCAGGAGATATATATTTCATGTTGTGTTAGCTTTGTAGTTTGAAATGATTTGATTGATGTATTTTTAGGCTAAAAATCCAAGATTGGAGCCAGAAGTTTGCAAAAATGGAGGAAAAACATTTTCAAAAGTATTTGGCAATAAGAGTAGTTTCTTAGAGCTTTTTTTGCTGGAACGTAAAATTAAAGGACCTTGTTGGCTTGAAGTTTCTGCTCCAGAATTGGCAAGAAATCCGATCAGCTATTGTAAATTTGAAGTTAATTGTGCAGTCTCAACAAGTGTGAGTATTGTGAATGAAATTATTCCACCACCTCCACTGGTAGTTGCAACAATGAATATAAGAACCGCAATTAATGCTAAGAATGTGCACAATGAAATTGTCATGATGTCTCTTCTGGTTCAGACGAAATATTCTGTTGATAAAAAACCTCCAAATCCTTTGTTTGAACAACATTTTTGTGGTGAGTATATTGAAAACCATTTTAGTTGAGATTATTATAGTGTGTACAAAATATCATAAATGGACACTATTTATGCTTATTGGATTAAAAACATTCTTATTGTGTATTGATTTTACATGGACTAGAATTCAAATTAATTTTTTTGTAGAGTTTTAGGGGCTGATTCTGGATTAAAATTTAAAAAAAGCCTGAACAAATTTCAGAACAAAGTATAAATTATATACACCCATACCTCGCTTTACGGCCTAGACACGTTCCACGAAACTTGGTCGCAAAGCGAAAAGAAGCGAAAAGCCGAATATGGAATCGGTTCCAAATTTGTTAAATATGTAACATGGTTTGTTAACGATAATCTATAAACAAAAATGAAACAACTTCATGTTACATAAAATATGTGTATGTATACATACATAATTTTTGTTAAAATGGCTTTAATCTGAAGACGATGAAGAAATGATAACCTGTGCAGATCACTGTCATCATTATGAGCACACACTGAATAACGCTCGTAGACAAGAGGAAATAGAAAAGAGTGTGCATCGAGATTGCGCTTGCACAAGATTGGCAACATGTAGATATATCGACATCGAAAAAAGTTTGTTTTGCCGTTATAGTGAAACATTTTAGGTCGTAAATCGAAAACGTGCCTTAATTGAAGAGGACCGTTATAGCGAAATGCCGTATAAAGAGTGGCTGTATAGCAACGTATGACTATTGCACTGTACACATCAAACCGTGGTTTAAATACTGCGACTTCATGCCTAACACTATATGCTAATATTATATAGCAGTACCTTGTGTATTGACAATAATTTCTTCTAAAATCACATTTGGTAGTCAAAATCTTTCTCATTAATTGAAACTATTCATCATCATCATCATTAGGTCTTCAGCCCTGGAACTGGTTAGACACGTTGTTTCCTATTCTGAACTAACCTACAGATTTCCCTGAAATTTGCACAGTCTGCATCTATCACTATCTGTAAATACTCCCTGTATGTTTGTTGTGGTTTGTTTAGCATTCTTCTTAATCTTCTTTGGGAATGAAACCACTCATAGTTTTTTTTTTAATATCACTATCTGATCTAGGTCTACATCTACCTCCTTTGAAACTATTCATGGAAATGGAAATAACGAAAAAATAATTAACTATAAAAGACATTTACGTCAACAACTTATTTCTTTCAATAGGAGTAGAATTTACTTACGTAATGAATTACTTAATACAGAAATATGCATACTTCTTCTTTTATTGCGACAGGCCATTCTTAATTTGCAAATCTAAAACTTCAATATATTTTTTAAGTACAAAATATACACTTGTGTTTCAATAGCAACACTTTCTGCATGATTTCTAACATAGTAGAGGCACCTTTGCCTGTTGAAGTCGCATTACATCATCACCAATGTAAACAGCGGTGCGATCAACAAAGAAACTCTATATGAAATCGGCAACCCTCACAGTTTTCACATCAGTATGTCTTATACCAGCAATTATTGTATAATAATAATATTTCGGTTCTTTTGTTGGTATGGATAATATCAATAATTATTAAATCATAAGTATATCTTCGAACTTGGGCGTATTAGTATGGATAATTTAATAATTGTTGAATAATAAAAATATTTCCGTAGTTGTGTGCTGTAAAATAAATATTTACAGATTATTTTACCTTCAGAAGTATACTGAATGTTAATAGATCGCCCTAGTACAATAGTGCAATAAGTGGAACCTTGAACCTCTAGGGCAATGTTGAGGTCTTGGGTGATACCATTTAAAGAATATTGGAACAATAGAATGAAACTTTTTCATAAATGCTCAGCGGATCTTCTGCTTTATGCCATATACAATTCAAGCACATCTTTCTAAATAATTTCAATCTCACATGTACGTAGCAACTACATGTGCTTTAGAATTTATGATAAGTAAAGAAAAAGAACAGTAAGCTGTCGCAAATTCTACCTTCATTACAGTTATGTTATAAAAGTCTTTAAATTGAATAGCGTGGTTTCTGAATTCATGTCAACTTTAATACAACATAACCTAACCTTAGTCTACATTTAATTGACTAATCTTGATGCATAAGTATACGATTGGTGGCTTAAATGCATTCTTTTGTGATTTCTACTATACCAAATAATTCTGTCACTTTTGAAGAATGTTGTTCAGTAGCAAAGTTACCTAAAACCATTTCGAAGAACTGTAATATGATTTTAAATAAATTTTTTACTCAAGTTGGGTTTTTTTCAGTAAATCGTGAATATTACAAAAACTTTTTATAGCACTTCATTGAAAATTATAGGGGATTGTAATTATATGGATTAGGAGTTGGAAACTATAAAATAAACGTATTTTACTTTTGTAGTTAACAGTTGAAAGTTTCATTGTGAAGTTTGAAATATTGTCCATTTGCTATACTTGCTCGGTTAAATATAATTATATAAACGGCATATCTATTATCAGCTGTAATAAATTAGTCTGTATGAATTATTTTGTCAGCTTGAGTGTAATACCTTAATTTTTTTAGTCTTTGCAAGACCTCACGAACAAGTGTTACCTTTTGACATACATGATGCTTTATCTAAGTTTAAATCTACTAAAGTCCAGAAGATGGATTCTGAGCGTGCACTTTTGAATTACTACATATCACAGATGGCAAGAATAGATCCTGATTTGATAGTTGGCCATGACTTACAGGATTATCAGATTAATCTTTTATGTGATCGGTTAATAAGCAGCAAAGCTACAAATTTTAGCCGCTTGGGAAAAATTAAACGATCCGATATTCCTATTAAGCGAGTTCTAGAACGAGAATTATTTGTTGGTCGACTTGTTTGTGACATAAAAATATCTGCAAGAGAACTAATTAAAGCACGATCATACGATTTGGATACTTTATGCCAAACTGTCCTTAAACTTAAAGAAGGGGAACGTACTGAAGTTGAAGTTGAAGATGTTCCTAAATATTTTCAAACCTCCAATGATTTATTAAGACTCATTACATTGACTATGCAAGATACTGCTTATATTTTGAAAATGATGTATGAATTAAATGCTATTCCTCTAGCTTTGCAAATTACTAATATAGCAGGGAATATAATGTCACGGACATTGCTGGGAGGTCGTTCTGAGCGAAATGAATTTCTTTTACTACATGCCTTTTTTGAAAAGAATTATATTGTTCCAGAGAAATCTTCAGGTAAAGATGACGAAGGGGCTAAAACTGAACATAAGGGTTCCAAAAAGAAGCCAACTTACTCTGGAGGTCTTGTATTAGACCCCAAAGTTGGATACTACGACAAGTTAATTTTATTAATGGATTTTAACTCGTTATATCCTAGTATTATTCAAGAATATAATATTTGTTTTACAACCATGTCTGGTATTACCGAAGACCAAAATGTGCTCCCTGATCAAGATTTACCTCCAGGTAAGTTCGTGTTTTTTTCACTTGGTGGATGTAAATAACATAGTTAATAGATATAATTGTTTATTGTGAACAGGGCATATCTAATCATCTACAAATCTTTTGCTAAAAAAGTACATCCACCGGTTGAAAAGTTTCTTTTACTATTTAATTTGATTTTATTAAAAAAACATTCTTATTTACTTTTAATAAACATAGTACTTTTAGTCTAGCCTGTTATATATATGTAATATATGCGTACCTCTCATATCTTACGAAGCCCTCTATGTACTGCAGAATAAACGAAGCCCGGGTCCAGTGGAGCGGTAATATAATTTAATTTTTACTCAGGTATATTCTTTCAGGGTATATTAGAATAAATGTGTATAATTATTACAACTAAGCATCTTTATGAAGCCCGCCAATGTTGTCATTAAAAAAGGTCTTATATCTCCTACTGGAAATCTTTATTTACTTTACATTTCAAACTTGTATTATTTATTGCGGTGTTGGTTCTACAACTATGTTGCGGAAAATATTATAAAAGAGGTAGGTTTGGTGATTAAAATTGCATATGTTATATGTATTTAAAATTACATTTACTGTCAACTTTGTAAAGGTGTAAAGATATATTCATGTAACTGAATACCATTTTGCTAATCAAAGTCGAACACCTCTTCCTCTCCTCATATTTTAATGCCATTAAATGTATGCTATTTTTAAACAGTGTTCCATATTTTAATCAAGTGAATTTAAAAGTATATTTTGTTGAATGTACTTAACCAAAAGCCATGGATATGTTAAAATTACAACAACATCCAAAAGCTCAAACTAAGCACTAAGTGAATTCGTGTTTCTGGTTTATTACAGGTTAATCAACTAAATTCTAGGTTCTTAAGTTCATTCGCGTATTCGAACTCAAAAGTTTTTAATATGGTCTTTTGCCCAGTATGTTTAATATTTAGCCTTTGATCGTTTCTGTTATCACACTGAAAGTTCAGAAATGCAAAATTCAGTTCCTTTGACCATTTCTAAATTTAGCAGGGTAGTCGTGGAAAGGGATGTTGCAGTTGAAATTGCAATTTCTAAAATTCCATGTCTAAAGACCATGTTCGTCTTCCGTGCTTATAGTTGCTTTAATATTAAACCAAGTTTTAATGCTGTATTTTGTATTTCAGGGTGTCTACAGTCACGAAAGTCGCGAAGAAGACACAAATTTCGTTTTGCGGTAACTAAAGTAACGAAAAGTCACTAAATCCTATATCTCGGTCACGAATTTTTTCTTCATTGTTTGATTATCGTTTGTATTTCCACAAATACGTCATAAAATTGTATAGCCATACTTCAGATGTTGCAGCAAATACATGTTAAAGGACAACAAATTTCCTCATCGCACCGAAAGCAGCCTGTCTTTTTTCATTATACATTTATTCCGTTGGGCTATATAAACTCTGCGGTTTTTGTTTGACGACTTGAATCTAGAAATTGTGGCTTATCAATGCTTGAGCAGCAGTTTTGTGTGTATATTTCTGGCATGCTTTTTTATTATTGTATGCGGCCGTAATAAATACCTGCTATTGTAATCAACCCCAGACACTGTGGCCGTGGCGCCAATGACCTTCATTGTAATAGGGAATTGGAATGTGGGGTAGGTAGCAGTCGGACGACCGCATTTAAAGAATATTACCGCAAGTCAGTCGTAAATAAAACCTTATGAGATGTGTTTCGTTTTGATTATTTGTAACGTGACAAGATTTTACGTTTTTAAGTTTACACAGTGCGTATGTACTTAAAGTGAAAACTTTCTTGTAAAAATGCCTGGAAAGTGTTTGTTTTCTGAACTTTTTTAAAAGCTGGTTACAACCGGTACCTGGAAATGTTCATGTTGCTTTTTGCGCCTACTGCAAAATAAATTTTGATATTTCAAAAGCTGGAATATATAATGTAAAACTTCATTCCAAGGGACTAAAGCATTCTAAAATAACTAATCCAATACTCAATATGAAGCAACCAACTATTGAGAATAATTTAGTTGGAAATACTCCGGTCTCTGACTCTCAACAAAATGATATTTCAGCTTCAGTAACAGCTGATTTACCTGCAAAAGTGTATTCTGAAGAAGCTGATTGTGAAAATAAAAATATTGCGTCATACATGATCTGTAACGAGATTACTAAAGCTGAAATATTATGGATTATGCACAAGATAGTATCTTATTCTCCGTCAAGAGTTCATCAGGATGCTACCGAACTTTTTCCAATAATGTTCCCAAACTCTTTTATAGCGAAAAACATGCAGTTACACAAAGACAAAATATGTTATATAGTCACTTTTGGCTTGGCTCCGTTTTTCCAAAACGAACTTTTAAATAAAATTAAAGATTGTATATTTTTGTGTATAAGTTTTGACGAAAGCCTGAATAAAGTTGTGCGAAAATGCCAAATGGACATTCTTGTCAGATACTGGGATGCTGAAGATAATATGGTTAAAACAAATTATTTGTCTTCGTGTTTTCTTGAAAAAACCACTGCCATCGATCTTTTAAATGGTTTTTTAAATACCCTGGATTCTCTTTGTATACCCATTAAAAAAAATTTGTAACATCAGCATGGATGGACCTAATGTGAATCTGAAGATGCTTTGGGAACTAAAAGAACACATTCGAATTTCTTGTAGTGATGATGACCCTGTAATGTTTGATCTTGGTACGTGTGGGCTGCACATTGTTCATGGAGCGTATAAAACAGCACACAATGGCACTGGTTGGTTTATCCATGAATTTCTACATACATTGTATTACCTTTTCAAAGACAGTCCTACTAGAAGTGGAACTTTTATCTATCATACAGGTACAACAACATTTCCATACAAATTTTGTTCAATAAGATGGGTGGAAAATGGTGGTGTTCTACAGTGAGCAATAAAGCTATTAGAGCCTCTTAAAAAGTATATTACAGCAGTTTCAACTTGTTTAAGAAAATCAGTAAAACTTTGTCAAATAGTTCCTTGCTAGCAAAACTAGAATTTCTTTTGTCCATAGTGTCTGATCTCGAACCGTTTTTAACTAAATATCAAACAAATGAGCCGATGTTGCCCTTTCTTCATCACGATCTAAGTTCGTTGGTGCGTTGTATTGGAGAAAGATTTATAAAAAACGAATTAATAAAAAGTGCAAAAACGTCTTTGGATTTAAATAATATTAAACTTGAAGTTGCCAAAAATTTGTTATCACCAATGCAGATAGATATTGGCTTTGGTGCTAAAATGGCAATCAAGAACTTGAAAAAAACTGTTTCAGAACTTCAAATTTTAGTGTTTAAAAAAGATTGTCAGACCTTTCTTAACTCCTTTTTAAGAAAATCAGTGAAAAGTCACCTCTCTTAAATATAAAATTGTTAAGAGGTGCATCATGTCTTTCTCCATATGTAATGAAAAGTGAAACACTTAGGAAACAGAGGATTCAAGACGCATTAGAAGAATTTGTAGAAAAGAAACAAGTCCAGGTTGTGACGATGGTATAAAAAGACAATATGAAACTTTGTGTGTATCAGAACGTGATTCTTTAAAAGAGTGACGTAATTAAAGGCTGGATATATATTTTACCGAACTTTTTGTAAAATCCTCTATAAACGATAAACAATTTCTTACTTTTGTGAGGATAATTTTGACAATGTATCATAGCAATGCTATGGTAGAAAGAGGGTTCTCTATAAACAAAGAATGCTTACAGGGCGGCTTAGAAGAAAGATCATTGATTTCACAAAGATTAATTTATGAAGCAACATTTAAGAATTTAGATATAACTGCGAAAATGCTTCATGCTGTAAGGAATGCATCTTCTTTAAGACGTGAAGCTATTGCCGAAAAAAAGAAATCTAAGGAAAAGGAAGTATGCAGTAAAAAGCGGATTGTGAAGGAAGTTGCAAACTTAGAAAAGAAACAGAAGGACATAGAGAAGCATAACTTTGAAGAACTAAAAGCATTGGACATTGAGTTGGAAAAATTAAAGAAAAAATTATGAATTTAAATTGTGTTGCTCTCAAAATAACCTTTATATACTTAAGTACGACAAATGTTCTAATTACTTAATTTTGTGATTATAATGTTATGAAACTTAACAGCAATAGAATAAATACAAGTAAGTTTTTTTAACACAGGTCACTAGTATGGTCACTAAAAGTCACTAAAAAGTCACGAATTTTAGTTTTTAAATCTCAGTAGACACCCTGTATTTCTAGATATTGTTCCAATACAATCTTCAAATTTCCAGTTTGGTAGCATGTAACAAAAGTTTAGAAACAACCAAACATTCCGTTTTTAATGTCGTGAATATCTTTTATACTCATATGACATTAATTTTAGTTCCGCCTGCAATTTTTGCCAGCATTGTTAAAAATAACTATAATTTAAAATCAGTTGATAATAATTTTAATGTCAGTCTAGATTTTAAAATAACTAAGAAGGTGGTTGTTCTGTGTTTTGTTGCTATGGCTGTAATGTATATTCACATTCCTGAAATGGTTTAAATGTTTTTTGTAAGACTTAGAACACTAGGACATTAGTAGCTAAAGCAATAATTTTGGATAAAAGTCTGTTGTATATTAGCTTTCCTATTTAACATGTTTTCCTTATATAAATCTAATATCCCCAATTTACCAGAGGTAGAGAGGGCGGTATTTCGATTCTATAAAATGTCTAAATTTTGAGTAAATGCCTAATCTAAATTAATAACTTTAAGTTCGAACTAACTTTTTTTGTAACTCTATCGTTTTGTAGATTCACACTAGAACCCATGCAATTCCTAAAATTGTTCACTTTTTATAAAATATTTTACCGAATAATTTGTACTTCAGTTTGAACGATGTCTACAAAAGACTTTCGTGTTTATAACTGCATTCGATGACATGAGTTACAAAATATTAAGTGTTAATATAAATGCAAAAGGAAAACCAAGGTATCCCTATTGAAAACAAGAAATTTTAACTATACAAATTAACAGTTTAAAATATGAAATAATATGCAATAATCACGAACTGACTTAGGTCAGATCACAAAATACGCCATTCAAATGTGCTGGATACTTTACTTTCCTGGAGGAAGTTTTAAATATACAATATAGTAAAAGGCTTAGCACTTGCGGATTCACATGCCCAAACCACGCCAAAAGTTAAACGACGCATAACAGCTGGTTTGACCGGAGAAACGCATTAACATGCTTTAGAATTCAAATTTTATGAAGTTCTATCATATATTGTAGTAATAATCGAAGGATTTCCTAGTTTATATAACTTTTTTACCCTACTTTAGGCGTAATTGACATTTACATCATTAAAATGCCCTTGTGTAAGTTTAATATATTAGGGCCGCTGTGAAGCAGTTTGTAAATATTTATCAATAGGAAATGATTTAAAACTTATTCATAAATAGGTATCATTAAAATGAGCGATTTCTTTTAGAGCGGGGGCTGCAAAAGTGAGTCACTGTAACTCGCTTACATCCCACGATATATGTACATTATTTTATTTCTATCTCTGTGTCATTAAAAATTGTATTAAATTTTGAAGCCCGCTGATGTTAACTGCCCGAGCGAAACAACTTATTTTAAAATGTGTGTTTGGTACATCCAACAGTTTCGATAAAAAAGACCATTGACATTGTCATAGATAATATCATAAGGCCTTGATAAATAGTCTGCTATTTTATAGTGATCAATTTATCTTTAACGTGATACATGTCAATCAGACAATACCAAATTGCCATTTTGCTGACTAGTACTCGAGCGCATCAGTCTTCAGTTATTAATGGCAATTTTGTCGAGTCTGATTGCAGAGCACTCAAAAAAAATTTATGCAATAAAAAGTAACTAAAAAAGCAGATAAATTACTATTTTTTGTATTTTTTAAGGAAATAAAGAAAAACATTTACCGCCCTAATATGCTCATAGCACGACTTACGAAGGGTTAATACACACAAATTTTTAGGAATCCCATTTTAGACTTTTCAGAATTTATTTCACCGTCTCCTTAGAAGTAACACAGTGATTTGCAATTTCGGCAGTAGATGATTTGGCTTATAGTTAACAAACGCCAACATATTCGTTCCAACAGTTTCTTCATGTTTTCATAAACGTTTATGTTTGGTAAATGCAACATATGACTTAGATTATTTTCAAGTTGACTAAATATCCTACAGTGAGGTTTCTTGCGTTCCATGCATCTTTCAAAGTGCTAATCTGCTACTACCTGCGGGTTACCATTTGTATTATAATAGCAAAACAGCATGTTATTTTTTTCTTCATTTGTATAGAACATTCTAACCAGGAGAAGAAAATAATGTAAAACGTAAATGATAGTACTAATCTAATTTCAGCAATTTAAACAAGTAAAATCCATTGTTTTGTATCATGCCTACTTGATTCTTAAAATTCGTTCAATGGAACTTATTATTAAATTTAAAGTTTTTGTATTTTGTAAAAGTTATCTTTATTTCAATTAAGGGGATGCCTGAACTGCCTCTTCTACCAATAAATTCCTTTCACAATTAATTTTTTTACTGTTTCGTACTTGCTAGTAGCCACCACAATACCAGTTTCGTAAAAATGATATCGCACAAATTTTAATACCTAATCAGAGCTGGACATAACTGTTAGAAATATGCAAGTGCGGTTATATTTGTGTAATAATGTGACGGCGATATATTTAGCCTTGCATTTGTAAGACAAGGATGCACAATGGATTTGTTGATATTGGTTGCGCAGTTTGCATCCTTGTTAATAGTTAAGTTTTAAAAAAGAATGTAGTGCGCTAATGACATCGGGAAATGTCACACAATTTTATTTTAAAAAATCGTAACTAGTTTTCCCTTAACGTCAACACATATAAACATTATGCTGCTATAATATTTGTTTATTAATATAGTTATAAACCAGTAAGACTCGTCAGCTTCCGAGTACTTTACATCCTATTTTTGGTGTAATCCTTTCGTGGTAGCAGAGCGTGGTTTTATGGTTTTGAGGTTCACGTGATGG
Organism: Platerodrilus igneus; assembly: GCA_036346225.1. Taxonomy (NCBI): domain Eukaryota; kingdom Metazoa; phylum Arthropoda; class Insecta; order Coleoptera; family Lycidae; genus Platerodrilus; species Platerodrilus igneus. The sequence goes on along the minus strand of JARFIW010000237.1, from coordinate 3,840,946 downwards.
AAGTACATAATTCGTTTGGTTTGATATTTACGTGACGCGTGATATCAACCAAACTTACGAAGTTAGGTTAATATAATTGCTATGTCGTCACCGTCGTCCGTTGCCATATTCCCATAATGATACAATAAATGATATATATGTACCTTGTTTAGTTTTTTACGCTGATTACAAATATGCTATACACTTTTCGATGTCTCATTTAGTTTTCGATATAATCAAATTTATTTGAGAAATGTTAACAGTACAAACTAATATAAACTTTAATAGATATCCTATATAATAATGATTATAATTTATGTTTAAATTAAGATTTATGTTTGTTTGAGTGGTGCTGGGAGCTTATATCATTAAGTAGTCTGACTCAAACTTGATTAAAACAATAAAATTTATTAAATTATATTTTTAATAATAAAATTTTGTTTAACATTTAAGTACTAGTTATTTAATTTATTTAAAATATATAATTTCCTTTTATAAAATTTCCGTAAGTTTGGTTGTAAGGCGTACATGCGTCTTAGATTTTTTTAAATTAAATTAAAAAAGCTAGTGTTTTGCACATGTGTTGTAAACAAGTACATTTTGTTTTTTGTGAGGTTATCTTGCTTGGATTCTTTGAACGATGGCGGGAAAGATGTGGCTAATTTTCAGAAATTCGATGGTACGAATTTTGAAATGTTGAAATTTGGTGTTTCATTTTTCTGGATTCAGAGGATCTGAAACAGTTTGTAAATGAAGAAGTACCAGAAGCAGATAAGCAAGAAGTTAAGAAATGGACTCGATGGAAAACTAGCAAGGCTAAGGCAGCGGTAATTTTATTAAAATCAATTGATCAGATACTACATTTCATTTATGTAGTTATAAGTTGTCTAAACAAATTTGGGATCGCATGATTTCTTTATATGGTTCCGCCGTAGAAGATCAAAAACAAGAGATTTGGCAACAGTTTTATGCATTTAAATTTAGTGATAATATACCATTTGCTCATCAGGTTGTGCAACTGGAGCTTATGATAAATAATTTAAAATCATTAAAGGAAATAGTGTCAGACACTATGATCATAAATAAAATATTAAATGTGTTGCCATAAAAATTTTTAATTTCCGGTTGGCTTGGGAATGTACACCATAGGTGGTTTGCAAAATGGAAAATCTAGTATCTAGATTATTCAGGGAGGATAAACGCTTGTCGCAAACAACGAATATTGGACTAAAAAATGCAACAAACGGCTTGATGACATTAAAAAAGGGTGTGTCAAAAATCATAAAGGTGGACTTTCCGATGAAGGTCAAGGCAAGACGTATATAGTGGATATATCTATATTTTATTCAGAAACTCTGAATGAAGATGACGTCGTCTGGATTCCGGATTTGGGTGCAAGTATGCATATGACCTTTCAGAAAGAACTATTTTGTGAAATTGGGCCTATAGAAAACATAAAAGAGGTTAAAGTCGCAAGTGATAAAGTGTTGCCTGTTGCAGCTCAGGGCACTATTGATATTCAGGCAAAAGTAAATGGGTAATGGCACAATCGTCAATTGGCAAATGTGCTTTATGTTCCAGATCTCGGGAAAATTTATTTTCTACAATTACTGTGAATAACAAGGGGTTTTCGTTTCATAGTTATCAACATCAATGTGAAATACGACAGTCAAATAGGGTTTTATCTGCCGCAGGTGTGAAACATGACAATTTATTTCGCATTCACAAAACATTGGCATGCTCGGTTTAACAAAAAGAATCGTTACAATTGTGGCATGAAAGGTTGGGACATGTAAATACAAAGTATATTAAGGATACTTTAAAACAATTTATTCCTAATATATCAAATGACGAATTTTTCTGTGAAGCTTGTAAACTTGGCAAACAAAGTAGTAAACCACATCCAGTTAGTACTCGAGTGAAAAATTTCATATCTGGCGAAATGGTGCATAGTGATGTTTGTGTGCCTATAAATATTATATCACCAAGTGGGAGTCACTACTTTGTACTTTATATAGATGAAAATTCAAGTTTCAGAACGTTTATTTTTTTACAAAATAAATCACAGGTCTTTGAAAAATTCAAGGAATACGGTGGCGTATTCTGAAAAACATTCAGGTAATTCACTCCAGTTTTTCGCTCAGATAATGGTATAGAATTCACATCATTTCAATTTTCTACGTTTCTAAAAGATAAAGGCATAATTCATGAAATGTCGTCGCCATATCTTCATGAACAAAATGGTCGTTCAGAACGGGAACTGAGAACAATTGTGGAATCTGCTAGAATTATGTTGTATAACAGGAATATTTCAAAAGCACTTTGGTCGAAGGCCGTTGCATGTGCGATATATCTTTTGAATAGAACGGTTTCAAAACAGTCTAATGGTATGACTGCTTTTGAAGGATGGTTGGATTTTAAACCAGATATACAACGTATTCGACTTTTTGGGTGTGGCACTTACCTGAACTTACCTAAAGAAAAACGACATAAATTTAATCCAAATTCAATGAAATTAATTATGGTTGGTTACGAAAAGGTAACGGTTCTTTATCGTTTATGGGATCCTTCTACTAAGAAAATTTTTAAGAGCACTAATGTCATGTTTAATGAAAATTTGTCGTCAGTTGAATCAGTGAAACTACCAGGTGTGTATGACATTAATCTTGTGTTTGAGAACTCTGGTTTGGACATTTTAGAGCCTGATTTGATCGAACCGGTTTCTGTATATGAAAGTGACTGTGTATTAGGTAGGTTACTTGATCGAAGCAAAATTAAACCAGCTATTCCATATGAAGAATATGAACTTTTGGCTTTTATTGTGGATAGTGTACCGTTAACGTATCAAGAAGCAATTTCTGGTAAAGACTCATTGTTTTGGTCATGGGTCATGGAGAGATCGTTGCTCTTCTTGAAAATTCGACTTGGACATTGGTAAAACTTACTAATAAAGAGAATATTCTTGGGTCAAAGTTTTTAAAACGAAGTATGAGCCTAATCATAGTGTTCGTTTTAAGGCATGCGTAGTCGCTCAGGGTTATGCTCAATGTAAGGGCATAGACTATACAGACACTTGTACACTGGTTGTGCGTTATGAATCGGTACACGTATTATCGGCAATCGCTGCTGCAAAAGACTATCACATCAAACAGTTCGACGTAAAAACGGCATTTTTATATGACGAATTGAAGGAGATTATTTACATGCAACAACCTGCCAGTTTTGAATAAGACTTGCATTCAGTATGTCTCCTACAAAAGTCTTTGTATGGACTTAAACAGGCACCTAGGTGATGGAATTCAAAATTTGTCACATTTTTGGAAGAACTCTATTTTAAAGCAACAAATGCAGACAGCTGTGTTTTTGTTATAGAAGATGAAATAAACACAATTTTTGTGGTCTTGCATGTTGACAATGGATTGCTAATTTTCAGTTGTTCCAAAACAATTTCTGTTATATTGACGCAACTGAAACAAAGATTTCAAATCTCAGTTTCAAATGGCTTACATTTCATTGGCATGGAAATAATTTGTAATCAAAATGAACGGAGCATATGTATTTGTCAGGCAAAGTATGTTAAGAAAATGCTTAGAAAATTCGGTATAGATACATGTAAACCATCGAAGGTTCCGGCAGAACCTGGTTTACATTTGAGTTCATTGGAAATATCCAAAGTGGAAAATACCAAAGAAATACCATATTGAGAGGTAATCGGTGCACTTCTATTTTTGGCTAGAGTCAGCCGACCAGATATTGAGTACGCTGTAAATCAGGTTAGGCAATATTCTACATGTTTTCGTACTCAACATTGGACAGCCATAAAGAATATTTTCCGGTATTTTCAGGCTATCCAAAATTATGGCATTATCTATGGAGGTAGTGGGAACAGTAATTGTGCATTAACCGGTTATACTGATGCAGATTATGCCACTGATGTAAACTCCAGAAAATCTACTAGTGGTTGTATATTTATACTAAATGGTGATCTTGTGGTATGATCGAGTTGCTCTTTCGACAACAGAAGCTGAATATATAGCTCAATGGATTCTATTTGGGTGAAACGTTTTCTTCAGGATTTAAAAATCCAAGAAGAGAGTGTTACAGTAATGGTTGATAACCAATCAGCTTTAAAATTATCAAAGATTATTAAAGCTAAATAATTTTCTAGATCACATAAACAATCAACATATATTAAGTTCACTATAGAAATTGAAAAGAACGGAACTCTGCCATTCCTTGATGTTCTGGTGGAGCGTCAACTCAGCGGACGACTAGGTCATTCCGTATACAGAAAACCAAGACACACAGACAGATACCTACATGCGTCGTCATATCATCATCCATCACAGAAATCATCGATAATCAACTCTCTAGTACACCATGCAATTAAGATTTCACAACCAGAACATTTATCTAATGAACTGACCCATCTGAAAACCAGTCTTATAAAAAACGGCTATTGCAACTCAGATAGCAGCAGAGTAATAAGCCACCATCTGCATCCAACACGAACCCCCAAACCTTGCTGTAATTCAGACACACGATTTTTAGCAATCCTTTCATATATACACAGAGTAACAGACCGAATTGGCAAAATTCTACGTAAAAACACAACATCAAAACAATCTATAAACTCGCAAATAAAATTTTACAAATATTACCAACTCCAAAAGATCTAGAAAACAGTCTTAAAGCACCAGGCGCATATAGTATACCTTGCAGCTGTGGTTTAGTGTACATAGGAGAAGCAGGACGCTCAGTGCAGACTAGACTAAACGAGCATAAGCGATGCTTAAGAACAAGTCAGTACAATCGCTCAGCTGTGGATGAACACCAACATGGAACAGACTATACCATTAACTATGGACAAGACAAAACTAATTGCCAGAATTCCATTTTTCTACAATAGAAAAATCAGAGAAGCAATAGAAATCATTAAAAATTCTAACAATTTGAACAAAGACAATGGCTACTACCTTTCTCCCATTTGGAAAACGAGCCTATGTTCACAAAAGCAGAACCGTAGCTTTCACTGATCCGTTACACACTCCTCTCTATTCATGATAACTCAAGCATCAAGTTCTCGCCCTAAATATTTCTAATTTTGATGTTGAGTGGAACAGTATGCATATAGTATTATTATATCTCAAATCTAAAGTATGAATGAAGAGTCTTGCTGTGTAATAATTCAGATAAGTAATTATGCATATGGGTAATGAATATGTTGTACACAAATGCGCATAGTTTAGTTTCAGTCGTTTATCAAATTTCAGTATCTCTTGCATTATAATTGGTCACATGTTGAATACCTTCTACACGGAAAACAAACCTAAGATGCACATTTTGGAGTGTTTGTATTGTATTTTTTAGGTGTGCTTAAAAAATTGGAAAAGAGTGACTACAGTTTGTCCATATGCCAACACCAGTGTATTGAATTATCTCCATTTTATATTTAGGGTTAATAGCTTTATATTTGAAAAGTGTGCACATTTTGTAGTAACATAGTCTCATTTTATTTGTAATATGACTTGCAAAAGTAAGGTGCCTATCAATAAATGCTCCCAAATATTTTACAATGTTGGTAGTATTAACAATATTATTATTTATTATAATGTTCACTATGCAAAGCTTTTTCGATTTTACACGTTTATCCTTGAACCAAGGCACATTGCTATAGTTTTTGATATATTGAGAATAAAACTATTGTTTTGTACCCATATGTGTACACTTGTGTATCATATCGTTGACTTGAGAATTCTCCTAATAGATGTAAAATATTTGCATTTCTGTTGTAACATTTTAAGAAAGTCCACTATAAATATTGCAAACGTCAATGGACCTAAGACACTCGCCTCAGATTCTCCTTACTATTTATAACTACTTTCAGACAGATTTGTGATTTGAACCTGATCTTTTGATATTTTAAATAAATAACACGACTCCTTTTTTATGTAAAATTTTTTAATAAATTGTGCACATACACGTGAAAAATCAAACGTTTAACTATTTCTTGTTGCAATTTCATATTATTTTTCTTCGTAATCTGAAATTGTTTACTATGTGTAATTTTAACAGAACACAAATGACAACTATTGCATTAAGCAAAATATAAACATAGCAAACTTTTCTGGTGCGATTAAAAAATGAGAATTTGTCAAACTTGATGTATCAGACCAAATTATTGTGCTTAAAATATTGTCATCACCATTTAGCATTCTTAACAGCCATGTGCCTACGCTATCCATTGCTATCGTTATGGTTTATACTTTTTTGCATACAAAGATCACTTATGTCCGAATTCAATAGCTACTTCACATGTCGAGATTGAAGGATTATCATTTATCCAAACAATAAAATTATTAGCGACATAGTACGATGCGGTTGTTGTCTTTCGGGATACATTTGTAAATACTTTTCACTGCCTATGATTTAATATCGACAAGAAGGATAATCACATATTTTATTCTTTGTGCCGACTAAGAGGCATTATCGATACTGGTAATAATGCGTTCATTAGATGATAAGTATTGACAACAATAGCATTAGTTATGTTCATGGTCTACTAATAATTTTACTATAAAACATTTTTGAAAATGCTTTTTGTAATTATGTAATCAGAAAAATGGGCATATTGGAATGTACCAAAATGGAATCAATAAAAAAGTTAATAGTGGACAGTTAAAGATGAAATCAAGTCAAATAGTACCAAGCTATAAGGAATAAAGTGGATGCTATAAGAATATACTTTCTTTTTATATATTATTTCAAACAATAGCACTACAAATAAATAAAAACCGGAAAACATATTTTTACATTTTTGAAAATACTTTCTATGCGAACTGATATTTGCCAAATTGCTTTACAGATTATTATTTGGTGTAAAATTTATACAACTTTCTGTTGATAAGCAAGATACCCATTTTGAAAATTTAATTTAAATCACCCCCTATATTAATATGTTTAGTATGCCTGTGTAGTACTCTATGTATAAATGAAACTAATTAATTTTCAGGTATATTACCTACAGAAATCAGGAAATTAGTAGAAAGTAGACGTGAAGTGAAAAAGCTTATGGCCAATCCTGATTTAACATCAGATTTACGAATGCAATATAATATTCGTCAAATGGCTTTAAAGCTCACAGCAAATAGTATGTATGGATGTCTTGGTTTTACAAATTCACGTTTTTTCGCTAAACATTTGGCAGCGTTGGTGACTTACAAGGGCCGAGAAATTCTTACTAATACCAAAGATTTAGTACAGAGAATGTCTTATGAAGTAATTTATGGGGATACCGATAGTATTATGATTAATACACTATCTGAAGATTATGATGAAATAATGAAAATTGGAATGAAAATTAAACAAGAAGTTAATAAAATGTATAGACAAGTTGAATTGGAGATTGATGGTGTTTTTAAATATTTGTTACTTTTGAAGAAGAAAAAGTATGCAGCAGTAACACTCACTAAGGATAAGAATGGTGAAATTATATCACAACAAGAACATAAAGGTAAATTTATTGATTTATTGAAAAATGCAGTCATTATAATTGATCATACAACTAGTAATTTAAGAATTTTTAAAGAATCTTCAATTTTAGTAATCTTTTCTTAAATTTTTATTCTTCTTTAATTTATACAAGGTTTGCTCACTAAATTCAACAAACTAGTAAAACAAATTTTGTTGAAAACAAGTTTTTATTGAATCATCCTGCTGTCCACCACCACTCTGTGTCTTTTAATATCCTAATCTTAATTATGCCATTGCTAGCTCAGTTTAATTCACACAGAGTGCATAACGCTACGATAACAAATAATTTACCCCCATTTTTCAAATACTTTTCCTATTTTTAATGAGAAAAACGAAATCGACTAATGTTTTTATAATGAGAAAGAAAATATTATCTACACTTCATCGTTTAATATGTTGTACTATGTTACAAAATCAACTTTTGAATCAAATAATCATAATATTTAAATTGTTTATCTCCAAAAATTAGCTCCCTTTCCTTAAATTAAAGCTAGCAAAAATGACACTATATCTTACTGGAAAATCTCGAACGTTCAAGACCGTTTCCCTTTTTTACGTAAATTTTCACGTATAAAAAGATTTTTGTTAAATCTTTACAAAATATTCAGGTATAATAAACTATAGTCAATGTTCAAAATAAAAAGAAAATAATGCCTTATGTTAGATAGCTCTGAACTGTAGTTTTCCTGGTGCGTCTTTCTTTGTTCTCCCTGGACCTGCTACTGCGTGCAGTGGATCAGTATCCCTTGATTACTTTTAATTGAGTTGCTTCATTCAATCTTTAAAACGATGCTCTGTTTTGTGCTCCTTCATGTGGATTTAAACCAATAATTTTAATGACTTCTTCCCAATATTATCAATACTTTCAATTTTCTTGGTATACTTGGATTTACCTTTTGTTTTCTTAGATTTACATAGGTTTCTTAGGTTTACTTAGAGTTGCTTAGAGCCCTACATTACAAATATTTAAAATTAATTAATTAATAGACTTCTACTCACGTCTTCCAGCAAACGGCAAACTTGTATTATGTATTTTTCACTAATTTTCATTTTGAAATTTTTAATATCATGTTCACAAATATTTGATTATTCAACTTCACTCGTTGCATAAATTTTTGACTGTAAGTGACGTGAACTTTTCTCGGTTTGATTGAATACTGTGTGCTTATCGAATTTGCCTGTTATATAAACACCGCCCCATCTAAAATTCATTGGTTATCGGTATTGTTTGTTCAAAGTTTACGACCAGCCATAGGATGTTTTGAATATTTTTGGGCTAAAACAGATACATTTCTGATAGTAACTCGCCGGAACGATTTCTTAGTCACGTAGTCTACTAGGATTTCTATTATGCATTGGTCCTTGACCGTTTGTTTTGATGTTATTACAGGAAATTTTAATTCGCCTTGGCACGTAATTTTAACCTATGGCTTTTGTTTGTCTAGATCTGTGAAGTGCTGTTCAACGCTATCGCTGAGTATTAAAACATCGTCCACGCAGTGAATGCAAAATTCCTCTTACGGTCCCAAAATACTTTGCATAGATTTCACTATTGCAGCCGTACTCGAAGACAAACCAAAGGGGACCATTTTAAATTGGTATATATGCCCTTCTACAGAAAACCCCGTATATTTCCTCGATTCTCGCTAGTGGAATTAACCAAAATGAATTCTTTAAATCTATCTGGGTAAAGATTTTCTTACTACCTATCCTCACCAATATGCTGTCCATGGTTGGTGGACAATTGTATTACGGTTTGGTTTGCTTGTTTATTTTTCTTGCATCTAAACATAACCTGATGCTATCATCACTTTTCTCAAAGACCAATGGATTCACAAAGTGTGTACTTGAGTTTTCGATGATACCTTCACGTAACATTTGTTCTATTTCTTCTTTTACTTTATTCCTGTATGCTGCTGGAATAGTATATAATTTAGTGTTAAACGGTTTAGTGTTTACTACCTCTAACTTGTGCTTATAACTTATGTCAATTCTTGATTCCGACCCTATCAATTCTGAATGTTTCTGTAATAATAAATTCACTCTATTTTTCACATCCTCTGGACTTTCTTCGTTTGTATTCCCCCATTATCTATTTCACCCTCAAATTGGTTAATATTTAAGCAGTCAACCTCGACTTCTACATTCCCCTCTTCGTACCATTTAATATATTCTCCCTTGTACTCTATTTCCTTACTTTCTGCATATATTCTCAGCCCCAGTTTGTCTATAAGATCCATTTCAAATATAATGTCCATCTTCAGTTCAGGGTACAACCATGAATTCATTCTCCCATTTTATCTTTCCTATTTCACATTTCACAATTACCATGTTACCTGCTTGCAAACTTCTTATTGTTTGGTGCCACCAAATTACACTTTGTTATAGGTATCGCCTTCTCCATTAATTTTCCCCGTTTAACAAACTCTTCCACAACAAGTGATGCTTCCGCTCCAGTATCAATCAGTACTCTAACTATATTATTTTCCACCTTTAAATTAACTATAGGTAATAAGTTTCTGTCTAATTCATTTTCCATCTCATGTTTGATAAATATGTGCTGATGTTCATAACTGTTTATTCGTAAGGGCTTGCTTGGTTTGTCTGCATCTAAAAATTTTGATTTCATGTGGATGGTCCTACCTGACTCGTGATCTCAGTGTATGTGCGGTTAATTGTCCTTGGTTCCATTCGTTGATCCTCATGTTCCTGTCTGTTTCATGGTTATTGTTCCCCTCATGGTTAGTCCGCTCCATTTCTCGCCTTGGTATGTGACCCGAATTTCAATTATGCCTGAAACCATTGTTGAAATTATTATAATTACCCCTATTAAAATTTTTCCCATAATCACGATTATTTCGTTGATGATTAATTCTTTCCATCTCTGTACTTCATGTTCTCATAAAATTTATGGGTTGACTCGTGGTTCTACCTTCTATCCTGCGGTTTGATCCTAATTCATCATGTCTCTGTAAATATTTTAGAAATATATCCCGGTCTACTATATTTTGTAGTGTGATGACTGTTTCACTTCCACCTTGAAATGCCCTGCCAAATATTTTATTATTAGTTTATCCTCTAAAGGAGGATCTAATTGTTTTGCTATATTAAATTTTCTTATTGCATATAATTCCCGGGTCATTCGTGTGTCTTGATTATATCTACCCATGATCAGGTCTTCCCTCACTTTATCCTGTTGGTTGTCCCCCAAAAGTGCCTTAAAAATTTTTATTCGAATTACTGAAATGTTTCCAACTCGCTCTCTATTAAATTAAACCAGATTTCTGCTCCCCCCCTTTTAGCATTGATTTTACCAAATTTATTTTGTATTGCTCGTCTGTTGAGCCCTGTACTAACATTTTAATGTTTTTCAAAAAATATTTTTGGTTTGAGCTTACCGTCCCCGTAGTATTTTGAGTATTGGTCTATCAAAATATTCGGTTGTATTAACCTTATGTGTTCCGTAACATTAAAATTTACTAAATCTTTATATAAGCTATGTACTATCTGTCTATCCCGAAAACTCATTCCACTCTTTTTGATTATTTTGAACATTGTTTTCCATTTTACATTGTCGAATGCTTTTTCCAGATCTACAAACCCTATATACACCCTTTCCCCTTTTTCTATTGTTTTCTTCAATATCACCCTCAAAGCTAAAATAACCTCCCGTGTTCCCCTGTTTTGCATAACCCAAATTGATCTTCTCCTAGTATTTCTTCAGCATGTTTTCCCATTCGTCTTTGTACAATTCTAATTAATATTTTTGACACGTGTGCTGTCAAACTTATTGTTTGAAAATTTATACATCTATCAACGACTCTCTTTTTGGGTATAGTTACTATGATGTTACGTTTGAAATCTTTGTGTATCTTGCCTGTCTCGTACATATAGCGTACAAGTTGGAAGAGACTTCTGTTACAGCTTGCCTAGCGGCTTTTAGAGTTTCTGCTTGCACCTTACTTATACCCCTGCCTTACCATTTTTTAGACTCTTTAATGCTAATTCAAACTCATCTCTAAGTATAGGATATCCTGTCATCATTTTCAATGTCTGATTATGATGCTGTTAGTTCCTCTCCTGCATATAAATTCCCTATATATTCTTGCCATCTAACCACATTCTCTACATATTCTATAATGATGTTTCTTCCCGCGTCCCTTATATTTTTGCAATATGGTTTTATATCCCTATAATTCATTCTAATTAGTTCGTATGCTTCGTTTGTCTTTCCTGTTTCCATCTTAGTTTAAACCTCTTTGTATTTTCATCAATCCATTGTTCTTTAGCTCTCCTGCATTTGCGAATAATTTCCCATTTTTATGGTTTTATATCTGTTTTCCTGTTTTATTTGATCTACTTTTGTATTTTCGTCTCATATTAAATTCAGAATATCTTCTGTTATCCATGGTTTCTTATTTTCTTTTTGTGTATACTCCACAATATCTCTGGCCGCCATGTCTAAGCTGGATTTAATGTTAATTTCATTCTGTTTTTACTACCTTAGTATTAGAAATTTTTCCGATATCTTTCAGCAATTCATTTGACTTTTTTTTTAAATCTTTCGTGGATATCTTTATCTTTTAGTTTCTCAAAGTGAAAATGCCTTTTTCCATTTCTTTTTTTCAAATTTTTTAATTTAAGAAAAGCCTCTATAATTAAGGCGTTGTTATCACTGTCTATATTTGCTTCTGGGTAGCTTCTACAGTCCTTTACTTGATTCCTAAACCATTGTCTAACAAGAATTTAATCTATTTGATATCTTCCTATGTCTCCTGGCATCTTCCACATATATCGTCTTCTAGTATGATGTTGATATAATGTGTTTCTGACGGTTAAATTTTTTTTTTGTCGCAAAATTCTTCCAATCTATTTCCCCTATTGTTTCTCGTGCCTAAACCAATTAAACCTACTACTGCTCTTTCCCTACCCTCACCTACCACTGCTTTAAAATCCCCCATAATTATTAAGTTTTTATGTCCTTTTACGTTTCTTAGTATGCCTTTGTTAGCTTTGTAGATCACTTCTACCTCTTCGTCACTGTAGCTAGAGGTGGGCATGTATACTTGTATTATTACTGTGTTCACCGGTTTAGATTCTAATCTAACCATGAGTACTCTTTCGTTCTTTTGTAAGTAATTTTCTACACAGTGTCCTATCTTTTTTCACATAACCATCCCCACACCCGAATCTCCTTCCTCTGCTCCTATATGAATTACCCTGAAGTCTCCACTCTAAAAATCCCCCGCCTCTGACCATTGAACTTCACTGATCCCTACTATAAGATCAATGTTTTGCGGTGGTTTTGATAGCCACATATGTGAGATAGTGGATGTGTAAATTATTAGCAAAAGTTGATAGAAATCTAAGCGTAACCTTCAAGCACTTACCGGTAACAATCTTCAGCAAAGGTGATGGCAGTAACAAGAAACGGTCGACTGTTTGCGGCACTCAAATGTTTATAACACCATAGCTAGGGACACCTGCCTGTTTAAAACAACGTTTCTGTACAGCAGTGTGACACATACAACACACAAGAACTTGAAGGTTAAATTCTGGAAAACCCTAGATTATACTATCTACACGACGGAAGGGAATTTACCTGCGAAACACATCTTATGCTACAATTTAAATTACATTTACTACAATTACAAACGGAACAAATATGGTTTTGAAAACATTTCAAATAAATCTATCAGAAGTGATAAAGGTACAATTAGATTAAAGAAAAACTTCACACAAACGGGATTTACCGCAGTGACTAACGAACGGACTAATATACCCCGGACAGAAAACACGTGAGAGCAGAGCAGATCACAATAAATATGTTGCCACTTATAAAGTATAAGTAATGCTTATTATTGTTGGTAAATTAGATATTGTATTAACTTGTATAATGTTTTTATGTTATAGGATTGGATATTGTTCGACGCGATTGGTCCCAACTTGCGGCAGCTGCTGGAAGATTTACTTTAGATAATATATTAAATGATCAATTACTTGAAGATCGAATCGAAAACATACACAACCATTTAATTAAATTGAAAGATGATTTGGAACAAGGCAGAGTACCGTTATCACTTTTAGTTATAACAAAACAATTAACTAAAGATCCAACATTATATGCTGATAGAAATCAACTACCTCACGTTCAAGTTGCATTGCGATACAATAAAAAGGGTGGTCGATTATTAAGAGCAGGGGACACTGTTCCATATGTAATATGTAATGATGGAACTAATGCATCTGCTACCCAAAGAGCTTATCACATTGAAGAAATAAAAAATTCTGATACATTAAAAATTGATGTACAGTATTACTTAGCACAACAAATTCATCCAGTGGTTTCACGCTTATGTGAACCACTTGAAGGGACAGATACGTATCAGCTTGCCACATGTTTAGGCTTAGACTCAACATCATTTAAAAAACCTGTCAATAAAAATACTGATACTACAGGTGAAAATATAAAAAGTCAAAATAAGTTTTTGAATGTCAAACCTTTTGTTTTTAAATGCATATCGTGCAAAACTGAAAACATTATCAAAGGACCCTTGCATGATAGAATACCATTTTTAAGCAAATGTATGAATTCAGATTGTAACGTAAATCCAATAGATTACTTATCATCAGTTCATAATCAACTAAGTATAAAGATGCGCGAGTTCATCAGAAAATACTACAGTAATAAAATGACATGTGAGGATCCTGCTTGCATTAATGAAACTAAACGTCTGCCTCTTAGATTTGTTGGGAAGTATCCTGTATGCACATTTTGTAAGAAAGGAGTAATGTATAAGAAATACACCGAGAACAACTTATACACCCAACTTAGTTACTTTCGGCATATTTTTGATTTAAGCAAATTAGAAACACGTAAGTATCTTCATGTTTAATATTTTTATAATTTGTGTTTTGTATTTTACAATTACAGGATGAAAAATACTTTCTTAATATGCGATTTTTGGTTATCTATTAAAAAAAAAAATATTTGCTAGGCTGTGCTGGCATTGTTTTATATTACATGATATTTTAAGAAGAATTTTAAATTAAAACACAGCTACTAATCAGCTATAACACAACTTAATTTTTTTTCCAAGATTTACATTCATCGCCACAATTCAAAACTGTGGGACTGAAGAGTGGTGATTCATTGGTATGTTTTTTTTTTGTGGATAACAGTTTCAGCCAAAGTTTCTGGATAACTAAGTATGCACTGGCACTTTCATCTATTATCCTCCGATATCTGCTGCTTAGGATTTGCTAAATCTAGAATTCAGAACGATTCCTCTCTTAACTGCTTATTTATTCTGCACAACCATAGCTTCGTCTACTTGACTTAGAACTGATGTTAGAAAATTTTACATCTTCTAGTCCTCGTTGGTTGCCTTGCCTTTTAACTTGCTTTCTGATTTTTAAAATTTGTGATCCCAGTTATCTCAATTTTTTTTCTTTCAATTTCAAAACTATTTAGATTTCCAAATAGGCTTTAGTTTTCTCGTGCTAATTACACTAGACTATTTAGCTGGATTAACACAACATTTCTAACACTGCTGTCAGTTGTATCAGGTTTGATTGTAGCTAGTTTCGCATCTGAAATCAAAATGGCCAAGTCTAATTCTTCTACTTTTGAAGAAGACAATATAGCGGCATAGTAGATGGAATCCTAAACGAAAATTTTAATTTCCAAATAATTTAATTATGCTGTTTCTCAATTAAGCTTACTTTACATAAAATGTTTATATCACTTTAGATGGCAGTGTCTAACAGTATGTTAGCATTTGTTAAAATATATGAAGAATAGTTAAATCTGAAAATTTTGGTCCCCACAAATCACTCCAATGAACGAAAGCTTTAAGGAATGTGTTCAAATACAAAATGAAACTAATAAATAAACCCGATATATTGAAAATATGTTATAGAGAGCTGTTCTTTTTTATCCTTACATTTTATCAATTTTTAAAGTTAACAGGTATATAATGTGAGAAATATTGTTCTGTTTAGCTGAAATATTAGAAGGTAAATTGTAATAATTATTCAGGAATCAAATAACACATAATAAGTGAAATTCCTCTTAAAAAATGTGTTTGGATAATTTTCTAATATACTTTCATAACGTTTCTAGAGAAGGCCTATGCTTAACAATTTGTAACCAAATAAACGTCTTGCAAATAATGTTTTGCTCGGTTTTATGTGGGGCCCATCTTGAACCAGAACACCCAAGTCGATTTTTTATTTATGATTCGATTTAAACCTTATTTTTTAAATGTAGAGCATATAAAACTGTATTTAGGAACAAGATGATTATATTAGTGCATCAGACCAATGACCACGACAATTTTTCATGGTTCAAAATTGAGAAAATGCATGTTTCCTTTTATTATCGGTAACCAGATCTTAAGAAAACTGCACTTTTTACGTTCAATGTTCTTTCTGTGGGTTCTTTGCTTTAGTCTAAGAAATCTGCCTTTTGCTTTTTTAACTTAGTACAAACTCTCAAAGATATAAATTACAGTTTTGACAAGTGTTCACGAACATTAGACAACTTTAACAAAAAATTTATTCTACTAATAAAAATGAATCCTCTTGAAATTTCAGTTACTTAAAATGTCATACAATTTATACATATTTACAATTTTCTTTCAGTCGTACCAAATATTATGTTCAACTGAATTACGCAATTGCTAGATAAAATTATTACAAATTTGTTTTCAAGACAATGAGTTCACTTTGCATTAATATTCTTCCCTACTCAAAAGTACAACAATTATAACTTACAGTATAGTAAAATGTTTTACCTTTGATTATTCACTATTACAAATACAAATTATATTCTATCAGAACACTTTTTTTATTTACCTGTTTGCATTTTAGGACTGATGGGCAATGATCAAACGTTAACAGAAGCCGGTTGGTTGAAATCTTCAATTGCCAGGCGACAATACAATTTGATAAATTAGCAAAACATGCACAACTGGTAATTAATTAACCCTTTAGCTGCTACGTCCATAAATATATGTTTTCAAAACGCATGCTTAAAGTGCTACGTGCGTAAATATACATTTTATAATTTCAAAAAACTGTGCGTTGTCAGTAAATATACGTATGAGAAGCTCGCCTACTCTATTTTATAGATGCATATATGTACTTTGTAAATCGCAAGTATTTGCGGTTTTATTAGATTTAGTCGTGTTCAGATTTTCAATCATGTCGCAGGTGCTTTTGCTGCTGAATAGTGCATTCTTGTATAATGGCAGGATATGTCGGTTTGACTGATAAGGAAGCTTAGCAATTACCGAAAAAGATGAAAGGACAGTGGATATTGTTGTCCCCGACTGTGACGTCGGACTTTGCACGGTACCCTGTTTTGAACTATTTCACACATTGAAAAGTTTTAAAATATTTGGCAGAACTGATTTTTATTTATATAATAAAAAGTGTAGTATTTATTTGCATTTGTTAAATACCTAAGTTTGACGGGTATGCTATGAACGTATGAACGCACCACAAATTATATAATATATATGCTATGTCAGTAATTATATGTTCTATGTAATTCTGAATGCTACATCCGTATATATACATTTTTAGATTTTCTTAATTCAGCACACAAGCGGTGCAGGTTCATCCTTAATTCAGCAGCGAAAGGGTTAAGTAACAAGTTTTCGTAAAACTTATCGTGCAATTGATTTAATAAAATGTGTAGTCACATATCTTCCTTAACTTCTAAACAATATTTTTAATTTACAATAAATACCATGAATTAATTTTCATTAACAAAATAAGTATGCATTGTATATCCAAAATCTAAATTTAAGTTTGAACCTTATATACAATAATTTGAATATTCTAAGCAAGTATAAATTAATAATTAGACATCTCTAATTACGTTAGTACTGTGTAAATACCATCCAGATCAATTCATATTTAACATTTCTTACTCTTTTTTCCTGTTTAATAAATTTATTCAGTAACCTTTAGTATTCATTCGTAACATTTTGTCTGCAGTAAATCAGTATTTAAAATTATAAGCTAAAAAGAATAAAAACAATAACGAGAATTAAAAATGGTTGTTTCTTGCTGGCTAACAACTCTCTGTCGCTAGACTATGGATGTGACTGGGTCTGCGATGATCAGACCTGCCTCCTTGCAATCGCAACAGTTAATCAATGGTAATCGGACCACTGGCGGCAAGCTAGTGCTATTCCTACTTGACAGACATGCCTATCCATAAGTAATTCCGTGTAAGTTAAACCTTTGCTGTTACAGTCTAATTTCGGTAACAACATTTCTATATTTTTCTGCTAATTTGTAAGGTGAAATTCTATGTTTGTATCATTAACCCTATTTAATGGTGCATTTGTTTAATTTAAATGTTAGGTTAGTCTTCATGTGGCGATTAATTTAGTTAGCTGTTATTGATAACGTCATTGGTTAATTCAAATATTGTTTATTATAAATTCATAAAGTCCACTTGGTTATCTTGAGCGCATTATCAATTCAAGTTTAGCATTTGTTTTCTGTCATTCTGTCTACTTCGATCCTGGTTGTTGCTTTATGTAGTTTAGCCATCTGCCAATTTTGGGATTTGTAACTCCAGGAATTTTTTAAGCAATCTATTTGATGTTAAATTATTGGCTACGTATTCTTTGTTATGATTGTTCAATAAACTCATTTGCGAGGATTTATATATCGAAATGAAGATAATTATTACATTATTCGAGTTCATTGATTTGTTATACAGGTGTTTTAGGTATCATCTATAGTTGCTGTCCATATTGGTCATCAGCTTATCGTTAGATTATTTCATAGTTTATTGCCCATTGCACGGTAGTTGTATATATGAGTTTATAAAGATTACTAATATTAGAAATTGTAGGGCTTCTAGTGTTACTTTAGGTGTATCGTTTACCTTCAAGTCTCGTAGTGCAGGTTAGGTGTTCACGTACAACTTCAGTTTAGTTGCGTGATGAAGATTATTGACATTTCCGTGAATGCAGTATTTGGTTTGGTGCAAGATTCACTTGATGGGTATCGTTATTGCATGCTTATGTTATAAAATTTATTTGTCATTTATATTAAATGCCAGTGTAGTATAAGTTATGGCATTGAGTTCTTAACGATTTTTGTGTACAATTTTATACTACTTTTGTTGTTATAATTTGGTGATATTGAAATCACTATTCCACATAATTATTCATTCCATGACGATCAATAACTAATAAAAATCTTTATTTACATATAGTTGCATAATTATAAAATTTATTATACCATACAGTACATTAGTAATTTTATTTGTTCCATTAAGTTCCACATATTTAAAATAATAGAGTAATAATTTACATGAATTCTTGGTCAATAAGAATTATTTATTGATGCTGTATACTACTAAAAATTTATTAAACATTGTTATATTGTATTTGGTATTTAATTTGGTAGGTTTCGTGACTGTGGGTGTGATTAAGGTTCTATTTATTGTAGAAAATCTGAATATCATTTTGACGAGAGAACGTCCCAATTGGGTTTGTGGAGATGCAGGTTATTTCAATTAGGTTGCACTTATTATTATTCGATCTAAGACTTTTCTTAGGGATGGATTTGTGAGACCCACTCCTTCCTCCATTGATCTAGTTACGGCAACGTTCCTAGTAGTTTCCGCTGTGCGGTTATATTTATTCGTCCTTGTTTGTGTATGTATTTTGTCTTTAGGCATCAGCGCCTTATGGTTCTTACTAGCCAATGTTTAAATGGTAGAATTGGTAGTAGTGTTGTCTTCCAACGTGCCACTGTAACATTGATTCTTCCAAATCATATTTTCTTAAAAATGGTAACTTTGGCCAATGAAAATGTAGTTCAATTTGTAATAATAAAACAGATTGTTACATGCCTAAGGGTATTTTCATTATTTTGTTTCTGTGCCATTCTCTTCAGCAACTTCAAGATAGGTATACACTAACTTTCATTTAATAATCACCAATACGAAAAGTTTTATTAAACTTCAACCAGGTCACGATTCATTTCAATGCATTTTACCCATTGCCTGAAAATGTTTCTTCATGCCTTTCGCAGTTGTTCGGGAGTTATTTCAACGCAAGCATTTATAATTCGGATGCATAGATCGTCGATTGTTTGAGGACTATATGTTCAATCGTACCCCACGTGACAAATCCTTGTAGAAGGAATTGATCTGATGCATTAATATAATCGTCTTGTTACTGCATATTGAATAACCAAATAAAACTAGATGAACACAATTCTCCAAGATTTATTAATGTACCTTTTACAACGTTTCTTTTACAGTGATCAGTCTTTTTTACATAAAAAAATTCATTACTTAACATAACCGAACATTCCTCTAACAACTAATAAAGGTAGTACTACCGTGAGCCATTAACTAAAGTTCTGAATACACTGCAATGTCTCCTCTTATTAGTTGAACCTGTTTGGAACCTTAATATTAGTTTTTGGCCTCAATTAACATTACTTTTTATTCCTTTGCCCGTACTTGATTTTACAAGGTGAGCTCCCTGATTTAATTATATTGAGTCTGCTGCTATCATTCCCCGGTAATGCCATGGTGTCATGTAACCCCACTTGCTCTACTACTAGCTTGGTAGGTTTCCTAATGTCGTCGTCCACAATTGGGCTGCTGCAAGGCAGAGCTACTGTGTCTGAAACACCTTTAAATATTAATTCTTCTGTATTACGAACTTGAGGATAATTTATGATTTGGCCAATAATACGCTTCCAAACAAGGTTCTTGTTACATTTCTTACATCAATACACAAAATCGCATACCACCTCCATAATTGTGGGTTTTGCCGATGTTCTTTCTAGGATGCCTAAACTCCCTACAGTACATTATCTCTCCTATTCTAAATGTTGTATCTTGCATCCTTTTATGTACAGGCGCATTTTATCATATTTTTCTACCTGCCATAAAAGATCTAATCTCGTTCTTGGTTTATAATCTAAAACTCAACTTGCAGACGCGAGTCCTGTAGAAGTGTGGTTTGCTTTCTATTATTATACTCTAGACCGTTCTATTTTAAGGTATACTCGTTAAAGTCCCGGCGTAATTGATAAGAGTCACTACGACAGTTGGCAATACATATAATAAACACGTACATAATATTGCGCCACGAAATATTACGTCAAATTTATGTTTCAAATTATTGTATCACATGCAAAAAATGTTTATTGCGATTATAGGAAAAGATAAAATGTACTCACGTAAACTGTGGAGCTCTTCACGGCATTGCAGCTATTCAGGCGGCAAGACCTCGGCGTTGGTTGGGCGTTGTTGGGCATGGGTAGGGCTTTGCCCCCTCGTCGAAACCAGATTAATGTCTTCCCTCTTCTTGTGTAGCGGTACGGTAAAGGATCAACCATGCAGGGGGAACGATTATAGGTATAAGGCAGGAAACCTACATATCTGAAAGAGAAGACAAAGGCACACCACAGATAACCACACTGTTCGACGTCTCGTTGACTAGCCCCTGATGTGACGGAAATCACCACTTACTTCCACACTCCGCGTCTGTGCAATCTCGGGCGTCGACGCAACTATCTAAAGTGACGGAAATGCACGCACGTCTTTTAAAATATTGGCGCGAATTCACTCGCAAATTAAAAACTTACAATGCCAATTTTTGGCATGTAACAACACTATAACTAAACAAAAAACCGTTAATTAATGTTTCAAAGCTTGCATTTTTATTAGATTCATCCTTCATATTTCTCAGCAGACTCTCTTTAAAAATTTTGTAATAGAGTTCCAGCCATTCCATTACTAGGTGGATGATGTACAGGAGAAGTAAAAAACTTATGCCTTTTTTTAAATAAAACAGTAAACTCTGCTTAAACAAATGAATTACCATTGTCTCTAACTAACAGTTGAATTAGTCTAAACTTTGACATTATATTCTCTAAACGTCTCTATTACTTGTTTGGAATCCATATCCTTACTTATTATATTCGGGCCATTTAAAATAGATATCAATTATAACCAACACAGTTTTACCCAAGAATGGACATAGGAAGTCAGCATGTACCCTCTGCATTGACCTACTTGTACGAACTCGCACATTAGTAGTGTTTGGTGGATCCGGTCTCGGCTTTACAGATATTGTGCATTTCCTAACCAACTGCTCATCGACGTTATCAAGCGACTGCCACCACACATACGTCCGTGCTGTCATTTTCATTTTTACAATACTCTCATGGTTAGCATGCAATTCTGAAAAAAGATGCCGTCTTAATTTCAATGGAATCACCACCCTGCAACCCCACATTATTACATCGTGATATAAAGCCAATGCTTCTCCTCTCATGTAAAAAGGTTTTAATGTTTCATCCTGTTTTATTATCAAACCTGTACCTGACTAGATTATAAACATTTTCCAATGTAATGTCTTTACGTGTCACCAATCTTACCTTTTTTACATCAATAACACTTACGTTTTTGACAAAAATAATCAATATACTCCATTTCCATGACCATAATTCCAACTGCTAATTTTGACAATGCATCTACCCTTAAATTCTCCCAATTGTTTATGTATTTGAAACTGTAGTTAAAATCGCTTATAAACAATAACCACTTATGTATTCTACTGACTGTGATTTTAGCGTTACCAAGGCTTTATGATTGGAAGTAAATTTGAAATGTCGTCTTGCCAAAAATTGACACAGTTTTTACTTTGCTTTATTTAAAACGAGATATATGTAGCAAATGGACCTTTCAGAACCATTTGCCTCCACATGCGACAAACATGCACCGACACCATCGAACTAAGCATCACACTCCAACTTAAAAGGTTTTTCCATCATGTACAAGACTTTTACCCAATACTAATTCTTTCTTAGCCAACTAAAAAGTCTTCTCACACCCCTGAGTCCACTTAAAGGTTTTATTCTCTTCCCACAACCCATCCAAGTTTCAAAATTGTTTAAATATTTGCTATAAATTTGTGATAGTAATCATACCACAAAACGGTTTGACCTCATTAACATTCTTAGGTTTTAGCACATTTTACAATTCTAGCAATTTTATCAATGTCCTTTTTTTTTTAGACTTATAGCCAAAATATTATGCCCCAGATAGTCAATGTTGTCCTTAGAGAATTCCTATTTAACCGCAACCCAAACTTTTACAATTTTTCTATCCCGTTTTTAAGTTTTGCGTGGACGCCATTGTTACACTTTCGGGCATTTGTTATACTATTGCGCAGTTGTTATACTCGCGATAACTACACGTCATTGTCATAAATTAACGCATAATTATGCCGCAAATTTACCCGCCATATTATAACTTATACCGACCACGCTTTAAAAGTGATACAACCGTTTTTTAAGTCAATTTGCAAGCACAATTTAAATCAAAACAAATTACTCACGTGGCGGCATCTCGTGAATTGGTCTCAGGGTCCCACGATGATTTGCAGATTGGGTTCAGGTACGCCATGTTGAATCAAATTACCATCCGTCCTGAAAACACTAACACGCATGTTGTATTGCATTTCCAATTTCAGAAAAGTTTTTTGTTTTGGTAAAACCATGTCACATAAGTTTTTTACAACTTTGTATACTTATCGTTGATTAACATCAACAGCACTGCTGTTCTTTTGGTCGCAACAACAGTATTTGCTCCAAAAATATTTCAAAATCATCACCTTACTTAAAACTGTGTAACTGGCAAATACTACCGTTGACAACAACCACTTCTTTAGGGGGTGTTATTTTACTGCATTCTACGAGTTCTACTTCATTTCATCACATGAAAGGCGGTCGCACTTTTGCAACAAAACATCTATATAGAATCGGCATTTATCTCGAGAATACACCTTACTTAATGATTATTGTACTTGTCGTTATACTTTACCGTACATTGATTAACCAAATAAAATCAGACGAACATGAATGTCCAAGATTATTAATTTACTTTTTACATCGTTTCTTTTCCAGTCATAAAAACGTTGATCACTTGGCATAACCTGGCATTCTTTTAACAACTAATAGAGGCGGTGTTACCCTGACTCATAAACTGAAGTTCTCAATACACTGCACTTGTCCCAAAATACTTTCATATGTCCTACACTTTAAAAAAGAAACGGTTCAAATCGAATCATAAATAAAAAATGGACATGGGTATTCTGGTTCAAACTGGACCACACTGTATATACAGTGCTTTACATTCTCTTGTGTATTTAGCTTCACTTAATGTATTCATTTTTATTTTAGCTCTTGTCCTTCCTGCAAATATTGAAGCTGGTTATCATTCGCTTCGGGAGAATGTTGAAAGAATTCTCAGAAATTCTGGATATGCTATTATAAATCTCACAGAACTATACTCTTCCTTTTTGATCCGAGATCGTGTTTCGTTAAAACAGGAACTAGCTAACGCAGGTGATGCCATTTATTATGAAGACGATGAGGACTTTGATATTTAAAGATTGTTAATTTTGTTTTTTTGTAAATATTTATAACTTTATCAAAGGTTTTAGATTTACATTTAATATTTATTTTAACTGCTTGTGTGAATAGACGAGGTAAGTTTCATGTTCTGTATTTATAAGTAGGGAATGTTTTATAATAAATTATGTAATCGAATGAATAGATAAATGAAATACCTTTATTTTCATTACCGTGTAAACAAAGCACTTCATATCACATCTAACACGAGATCGTTATAGGAATATGTTTGACAAGGAAAATGGAGGGTTCCATATAAGGTAAAACCTGTAATTTTAATGATTGCTATTTTTAGGTATGTACAAAGCAATGTGTCCACAATTATTGTAGTACTCTGGGTGACTAGAAAACATCAACATCCATCTTATTTTACATTATTAAATTTTGACCTCAATAAAATAATTCCTATGAATATATTTACAATGTACTTACAATTGAAATAATAATTATTTAAAAATGTTTACATGAGAAAAGAAAAAACATTTGACAAGCTTATTTTTACAACTGCCATCTCTTGGAAAATAAATCTGTCAAACTCGATAAGATTGCTTTAATTTGTGTATGGATCTTATTAAAGGAAGTTATTTTAAGATTCATATATAAAACCATTTTTATACCTACCTTTTCTTGTGCCAACACCAATTACTTAGATGCACATGCATTATCCTTGGTAACAAATCATTAAACGTCTACTTATTACTTCCTTATCTTTCCACATCGTAAACATATTGACATTCAATATATAACAGAATATCTTTCTTTTTTGTATCCAATAAAACTTTAATAATAAAGCGAAACGTCTACACTGTATGAACTAATAACATATATTACAAATTGGCTGCAGAATATCTTTTCATTTTTTTTTAAACGATTTGTACTTGATAACTTCCTTCAATAAGAGCCAGACACAAAACGATAGTCTTATATCAAGAATCCTATCATTTTTTGTACATTACAGAAATGTAATTTCTAGTTACTAACTTGTAAATAAAGTATTTTATGTATGAATATAGGGAAGTACTCTGTTGAAAAAGAATACTGCATATTAATTAGTGAGGTTAGGACCAAAAACGTGGCAACATAAAGTGTAAAGCGCTAGAATATCGAAAATAATGTCTTCGAATAGTAGCAAAGTAGATTTTCCTAGTAAATGATTTCGATCTTAGAGAATGCAAGTTCAAAGCTATGGACCTATCAAATAATATGTGGTGTTTATTAAAAAAAAAACTAGCATTTGTAATGTTTGTTCGTTCTTTATAATTCTCTATTCTGATATTTACTACAGATATGACAGTTTAAACAATTCTCTGACTAACCATTGCAAACAAAGGATATTCGCTAAAATATAGTAAACTACCCCATACTTTTTGTTGTCTAGCTGGAATATTGTCAGTTGTTGGTTCAAAAATCAACCGCTTAGAAAGTTCAGTTTTGCTGAAAGACTTTAACATAAAATATTTAATAAAGACATTTAAAAATAAGATTCTAATAAACATTTTTTAATTGTTGTTACGTTCCAATTTTGCTTTTAAAATTTACACGTTACTTCATAAGTCCGCTTTATAATAATTTTGTTAAATCAACTGCGTTGCTATTCTCACATCAGCCAACTTAATTAATAATAAATATGCGGTCTAATACCTTAACTCAAATCCCTTTTTCTTTTACAACGAAAACTATTATATAAATTAAATGGTCTATGCTTTGTTTTAGGTGTACCCCGTAATCTCTTAAATTCTTCAGTAACATCCTGTTTACAATAATAAATACGCTTTCTCAAATTTTCATTTTGAACTCATTTATTTCGAAATGACAAGTTTAGGCTACAAGTAAATAGTTATATCCTGTTTTTAGGTACCCGCTATCTTGGTATACCTTATGACCGCCGTATTAGGGTTTTCTCTATTGTTCCAATGTAACCACTTGTTGAAATAAGGTCGCGCACTATCCGATATAAGCCGGGTTTTCCAGTTTTACCATGCTTCGATAAGCTAGATTTTGCAGTTCGACTCTGTGTTGTTTGAACCATTTTGCTGAATTTGATTCTACAGCTGTATGTCGAAGTGTTTTCTACATTTTATTCGTCTCCGTATTTCAAAAAGCGATGCACGTTTTTCTGTTCAACAACTAGGAGGTGTCTTGCGTGTATTCTCTTTTTAGCTTTTTTTAACTGGAGGCCAAATGGGTTCTTTCTTTATGTAGAACAACTGCATTTGTTTGTAGACCAACTACTTTTGTCCGTAGGCTGCTGCTGCAATTATGGTAGCAGAGTAAATGTATGCTGACGACGATGGTGTTCCTGTGTTGACTCACTCCCGACGGCTTGCGAGCTAAGTATCTGGACACCTACAGCTTTGCAACTTGTTTTCTTTTGTGTGCATCGATGGCATATTCCGTATTAACGTTTGAGTGTAGTTACGTGACAAGAAACGTCACATTGTAGAACTATTGTTGGTTGCTGCGATTCGATATTATTGTTCTACAGGTGCGATGTATTATTTTTAAACATGCTTGTCAAAAGAACGCACACGTTTATTCGCTTTACGGACTAGTTTATTTTACAAAAATTAGATGAAATTTTAAAAACATTCGACAAAAACTCTCACTCGTTAATTCGTTCCTACTAATTAGTTATTTTATAAAAAGTATTAGGTGAAATTTTAAAAACACTTGACAAACGCTCTCTGTTTTTATTTGCTACTGATTAATTTTATTTTGTGTAAATACGAGATGCGCACTTCGTATCTAATGTACTAAATTGTTCATATCACCTAATTGTTTGCTTTGAAATAGTAACGCTTAATTTATTTTCTTTTTGCTTGTTTGTACAGAATCCTTTATTTATTTTTATGTGTTAGTAAATAATCGTGGGCGATTTACTTTTTTGTTTTCTTGGCATGTAGGGGAATCCCCCACTCTCCACGTCTGGTAGTTAGCCTGGTATCTACTTTTCTTCCGGCTGCGTCTAGGTGCATAGCATTGTTATTTCCTGGCATGATTCGGACAAGTTGTATGTAAATCAATTAACATTATGCGTTAAGCTTCTTGTAAATATTACTTATGCCCTGGAGTTAATCGTAACATAACGGTTGAATGATATATCAAGACTTGAAAGACCAGAGATATTAAAAAATTTCAGTTATGGTGACACATTAGTTGTAATTTGCATTTAGCTAGTTTTTTGTTGAAGAAAGATATTGTGGAAATTTTTAGAATTATTTAGAAAATTAAATAAATGTGACCATGTTGCTTAATCACTTTAATGAGTACTTGTTACATCCTCAATACTCTTATCTTTGTTACTCTTATTTCAAAACATTAGATGCAGATATATGTAAGCTATTTGTTATTGTTAAAATTTAGTACTTTTTATTCAACATTAACATACGAATACAGATAGGACGTGATGGCAGTAACAAATATACTAAATACAGTTTATTTAAAAATTCTTCAATTATCAATATAATACAAATCAATAAAGTCACAATAATATGTAGCAACTTTCATTCTCTGGGTGTAATTCAAATAATATAAAATTAAACTATATTTTACGTCGGATATAATAAAGACCCCTTGACCATACAAAGCCTACGTACATATTTCAAAATTTTTTTTAGTAATCAGAATACATATTTACTTTAAAATACCGTGCGGTCATTTGTGCCAAGTTTTTAATCATCATTCACGGCATCTGATAGTCATGCACAATCTATGCAACGGTTGAATAGCAAATAATTTTAAGTAGATACGAAGCATAGTCAACAGCGTTCTGCTAAAATGATTATCATCTTCAAAGTGGTCTGTTATAGTATATTGTGTCACAGGGGCAGAAAGTGAGCATTAGCAGCCCACAGCTATTAGATGCCTGAGCGAGCGAGGGCAGCTGATAGCTAAGGGCTGCTAATGCATTTTTGCCTGTGTGACACACAACTGTTTTTCGCCTAGCATTAAAGAAAATAAAATAGGAAAAATAACACAAAATAAAGAAGGTTAATAACATTTGACATATTTATTTATTATAGTAATTGATATTAATTAAAATGTCAAAGTTGCAATAAATGAATCTCAATGATAGTCATAGGTGTCTAGATTGTGAAAAACCTACAAAATCATGCTGTTGCGAGTTTAGCGGCCCTAGGGCCGCAAAGGTTTACTTTCCAGTCACATTTGTAGGGCAAATATGATTCATTTTCATATACGCTAGGCAAAAAACTTGTTTTAATTTTTTAGCAGATGCCAAACAATTATTATACAACTGGGTGGTTGTGGAATTAAATATTGACATCAATTCCTACATTGCACTATTGAATTGGCATTTCATATTTTACCCGCCAGATAAATCAATCCACCTCGACGTATTTAATGTTTTACTGCAAATTGAAACAATAACTAGTTAAAAATTTACACAAACTTCAAAAAAGGGTTCATCTCTGGAATTAGTTTCAATTTTATGAACGTAAGGTTTGATACATTTTGAGTAAAGTAAGAATCCATATTAATGTTTGATTTCATGGCCAGTTAGAGCTACAATAATTGTTAGACACCCGTTATCATTTTATTTATGTTTTTTCATATGAGCTTTAAAAACTGATATAGATTTAGTGTTATATGTACACATAGCACAAAAATAGTTATTTTGCAGGTGAGATGTCATGTGTATCTTCAACGTGCTCATCGTCCTGCATTGGAATTTACACATGATACATTTAAAAGGTGCATCTACAAGATGAGTTTGCATATGAATTTCAAAAGAGGTTTTTTGAGCTGTTTTATGACCACATATACTACAAATATAGGGTTTGTTATTATTATGAATTCGTAAATGAATTTTTAAATAATCTTTTGAAGCCGTTTTATAATTACATTTATAACAAGAAAATGGTTTATCTTCAAAATGTGTCTGCGTATGTGCTTTCAAATGAGCGCGTTGTGTAGCCCTATAGTTGCATAGTTTGCACGCAAATGGTCTTTCACCTGTATGCGTTCTCATATGTGCATTTAAAGCAGCCCTTTCAGGTGCTGCAAAGTCACAAGTATTACATGCATACGGTTTTTCCTTAGTATGCGTTCGTATGTGCCGTTTTAAATGAGGCTTTTGAGTAGCAGAATATTCGCATATATTACACAGAAATGGTTTTTCTCCTGTATGAATTCTAAAATGTGCATCAAGAAACCCTTTTCTATTAGTTTTATACTCGCAAAGTGTGCATTTCAGAAACTGTTTGTTTCCATGTTGTTTTCTACCATGTGAATCTAAATAACGCTTTTGATTCGTTGTATAATCACATAATTTACAACAATATGCGCTTGATTTTAAAGGAATTTTATTAATATTATTATGTACCCTCGTGTGCCCTTTTAATGTATAAATGTTGTAAGTTACATAATCGCAAATATTACACAAAAAAAGTCTTTCAGTATGCTGTAGGAGATGAAACCGTAAACTAGCTCTGTATGTAGTTTCATAATCGCACAATCTACAACGGAATGGCTTTTTTACACTGTGTATTAATACATGTTGCTGAATCCCATTCCTTAGAAGCGTTTTATATTCACAATGATTACATGCATAATACTTCTCTGGAGGGTGCTTTGGAATATGATAAAACATATCACTCCTAGTATTTGTTCCGTATAGATGTGGTACTCTGAAAAACTTTTGAAACATTTTTATATTTAAGCCAGGGGGCAAATCTTACGTTTCCCAAGCAACAGGAAGATGTTTTCTTATGCAATCCTTACAGTTGGCTTCATGATTTATGTATGACAAATAAATGCAGGAAGTAGGAGCAACAACCTGTTGCTTTGCACCTATTACTTAATTGAATCATCGCTAGATGTCAACATTGAAGCACATTTAATCACGAGCGTCTCACGGCAGTAATGATAGGTTAAGTTACTATTAGAAATAGATTTTATTATTAAAAAACACAGTTGTTGCTAGAACTATTGCAGACTGTTCTGATATGCGTGTTAAGTGATTTGTATTTTGTCTTTTTTAATAATAATATCTAATTTGCGTTTTCTAAAAACAATATCTATTTCTAACAATAACCTAACCTGTCATTGCAGGCACGGCATTACTGCCGTGAGACGCTCGTATTTAATCGAAAATATTTAGTTTATCAAGTTCAAATCAACCTCTATTATTTAATTATGGTTTATGGTAACAAGTACTTTTAAGTGAAAATATATAAACATTAATATTAATAATCAATATTTAAGACATAAACTAATGCCCAAGTTGTATACAATTGAAGGACATTGAATAAAGTTTCAACAACAATTAATTAGTCATATGAAGGTTACTCCCTTTCAAGATATCATATTCAGAGTAAAGATAAGTCTTTGATTATCATTCATTCAAAATAAGCCAATCACCACCAATGAAGATATCTGCAAATGATAGTACTTATATTAAAGTTGCCACCGTTCAATTTATTTGGACCAATACATCAATTTCGGAACGTTCAAAATTTTACAATTTATTAAAATGAACAAATTGTTCTAAATAATGACCAATCCTTAGAGTCGTCTCGGCGATAACTAACGCATGGGTACTAAATAATATAAGATTCCCTTCGACAACTTATGTGAAATTAGTTGAAAGTAAGAGCTCGAAAAAAGTATTAATTCTCTGAATAATTTGAATTTCACAACTTTTTAAAAAAAAGGATTCACACATGACGAGAAGAAAAGATTCCATTTTTTACTAATATATTTTTAAAGGATAGCTCTAGTTCATTTCTAATTGTGATATGCCCAACAATGAAATTAGTAAAGAAATAAAATAAATATTTTGTGTTATAAGTAATGATTAAAAAAAATCATATACGCAATTTAAGTAAACCCTATATTCTCCTAGTAATAAAATCAGATACGCGTTAACAGTTTAACACATAACACAAATTTATATATACTGTAGAACCTTCAATACGTAATGACCAACTAACTATACACGACATTTGGATATAAACTAACTGATGTACACGCAACCGATCTTATATATATATATATATATATATATATATATATATATATTGTAATGTAAGGGGGTACAAGGCTTCTAAGGGTAGATTTGTGTTAAAAAGGGTGTATGCCAAACGACATAATTCATATATCAGAAACAGTAAGTTAAAAACTATATTTTGCCGTACTTTACATATGCCAAAGTATTTACCAATTTAGTTTGAAACATATGTGCCAAAAGGTAAAACAAAATGACTTAATGACGTTAATACAATGCACGATACTCAAGGTTTTATACTGAGTTGAAAGTTTATAAGCCATTGAAAATACATTTGCCGTCGGAAAACCGGACGCGTCTACGGATATCTACAATCAACCAAGCGTCCAGGTCTTGTGTGAATTATTTTGGCTTTTCATTTAAGTAGAATCAACTTTTAGACGAATTGTAAATTCAAAATTATAAGTGAATAGAAATCAAAGACATAATTGGAGAATTGTGAAGTGTTTAGGACCAATGGTAGAAATTAGGATTATGTGTAAAAACTATAGTTAAGGTATTTGTGACACTGGTGAAAAGAAAATTTGTTATTGGATAATTTTATGATGTAAAAATGTATTTTAAGTAAGCTAGTTTAGTTATGCTTATTGCTTAGCGAAGTAAATAAGAAGATTCTATTTCGATTTCTTTTAGTAAAAAGATGTGTTTTGAAAAACCTGCGTTAAAGTTGTATTATATTTGGATAAAATAAATGTTTTTGAGTTTAAAGAGTATCATTATTCAAGTGAAAGTATAGAAGCGACGATAATTGAAGAGTATTATAAAGTGTTTAAAGTGCAACGGGAAAGCAGCGGATATTTAGTTAGAGTGGAACGAGATTGGTATTTGGAATTGGAGTGATTTTGGTTAAAAGGCAGTAGGAGATTTGAGTGGATATATAAAGCGACGGCGAAGCTACGACGATATTAATAATTTTGGAGTGAATTGGATAAAGATTAAAGGCAGCAGGACATTGAGTGGATATTGGAGCTATAGCAGGGCATAGATTGAATTGGAATAGGACGGCAGGATAGATTTGATTTTGATTGCGGAAAGGTGAAAGGATTTATTGGAGCACGCAGAGAGAGAATAGGAGAGCAGCATATTGCAGAAGAAGATTTCAACGCAGAAACGAAGGGAACACGGAAGGATAAACGCAGGGGAAGTAAATACAACGGTATATTCTAAAATCAGGGTAAATTATTTCAGATTTGGGGTCAGCAAAATTATCTTAAAACACCTGGAGGCGATACTCAGGATCATCAGTGATTGTGTATCCTTGTGAAGGCGCGTACGGCGATTAAGAACTTGAGCCAGCAACAGTCAAAGGAGGCATCAGCGCGGTATAGCTCAGTTGAGTATCGTGTAATATCTTAAAACGTCAAACATAAGTCAGAATTGTATACATAAATTAATTTGGCACCAAGCAACATTGATCAGTTAAATTTGGCATATACAGTAAACTAATTTCATTTTAAAAAGTGGTAAAACAAACGAGTGTGCAGTTTGGTTGGGTAGTGCACATCTACTCACGATTGAACCCACGGTGAGTAGGTGAACACCCTGAGATTAAGGTTTCATATAGTCGAGGCATAAAAATAGTAAACAGTAAAATAGATAACCAACCAAATTTTGCTAAAGCACATCGGATAGAAGTCAATCATTGAATACTAAAAATTAGGGGCGACGACAAAAGGTCGTCCATAATAAAAGAATTTTTTTAAATAAATATTAAAATTAAAATATTAGGGTGGAGGGGTGGAGTAGTATTTAAACTTTCTTATAAATATAAGAATATATATATATATATATATATATATATATATATACCCTAAAATTAACTAGATGAATCATATTCTGGTGTTTGCTCGAATGTTCTAAACTTCTACAGAATACACTTCGGTAATGCAATTTGCGTGTTTGACGGGTTGCCTAACAGTTCGTAACAATAATATAAATCCTTAGGGTGATTGATGCATTCATTAATTTTTGCACTATCGTGTAAATCAAATCCTGTATCGATCGACCGGCGTAATATTAAATTTTTACATAATCCCTAATTCCCTTCACAATGAGGCATGCATCCGAAGACTTAATTTGTTTTTCAATTTTGCTACAATGGTCTCTAGCAAGTCGATCTTTATTATCATGCATCTTAAATTGTTTATTGCATATTTTTCTGAATGAGGTTTTTCATTTACTTGTTTGGCCCTCTTTAATTTATTCCAACACTACAAATGGAATATATACAATAAAACCATGACATTTTATAGCACAGCATCAATAAGGTTACAACGCCTATATTTAACTAGACGATAATTAACTACGTCAAGCTTGATAACGCAACCTACACAGTTGTAAAGCAACCTATTATTTTACGAACTTTGATAAGATTGATAACTCTGTGGAAAAAACCCCATGTATTTTGTTTTTATTTTGGAGAAAAATCTTTAAGTTTGAATAAAAACATAGTTTTTGTTACTTTTAAGCTATTTAATTCCTAGTTTATTACATTAATTTGGTAATGCAGCTAACAAAACTACAAGACTTGCCATAAATATTATATACTCATTTATATTAATTTTATAATAATTTTAAGCAGTTTCTGTAATTTGAAAAAATTATAAAGCGTAGAAACAGATTGATTTATTATTCATTCCTGATTGCATATCATTGTTTGAATGTCATTAAGCATTAAACTGAAATCGAATGTTTTTGTATAATTTTAAATTTGACAACTTTATAATTAGTACAGATACTTGTATGTAAATACTCGTATGTATCATATTATTTAAATTAGGATTTAATTTTTTTATCATGATTAAAAATACTTTTTATTTTTACAGCAAAGTTCGTCATTTTGTATACAACCTTTGGCAAACTTGGAAATTGAAGACTTTAACTAGACATAATCTAAAATTTCTACAACTTAATATTTTTATACCACCGTATCATATTGTAGCGGGCTACTATTAATGCGTTTCACCAATTTAAAACAAGTAATAACAAAAGTCTTTATTACTCACTGTTCACAAGTCTAATTAACAGTATATGTCCTATTTATAGATATTTTTAGTCCAATTAACAATAAAGCACTATCATACTAAGGAATTTACAAGCACTAATATCTTCTTAATTAAATTCTTAACCACAGTTGTATTAACAACACTAACACTACTATTTGTTTATTACACTTTTATCTGTTTATGTATTTTACAAGCTGTCTGTACAATATACACGTTCACATAACACAGATTTATATTTACTAAAAGACTGAAAACGTAACGAACAATTAACTATATACGAGATGATTTATATACGACATTCTGATATAGACTAACTCCTACATTAATCGCCGATCTTATATATACCCTATAATTAAATAGATGACTCATACTCCGGTATATGCTAGAAAGTTCTAGGCTTCTGTAGTATATACATTGCTTACGGCGCTTTTGTTTGACGGGTTGCCTAATAGTAGCTCTAACAATATTTTATACAATTACATGCAAATACAAAATTGTTTTTGCAGGATATATTCTTTTTACGATCATTACAGACCCAAAAATTGTATTGGAACCTAATGTTTAATATTTTTGCCGTTACACTGTTGATAGACACATAAAAATTGTTATTCGTCCACAGTTTAGGTTATGGGTATCTAACCCATGGTTATGGGGTTGTAATTCAACCTGAAACAAGCTTTTGAAAATACAGTAAGTATTGCACAAAATAAAAATGTACTGTTTTATTTTCAATGATATTGATATTCCCTGTTAATTCACAAAACTGTGTATGATTTTCTTTGCTCCAAAACTAAACTAATTTAGTATTGCTTCATATTTAATATAGTAGCTAATAACATATTTCTGTTTGTATCAGATTTATAGCAATAGTGTTATAACAATTTCATATAAAACTATGGACAGTACAGAAATAAATAAAGGCCGAGTACCCTACTAGGACAGTGAAGACAGTTGTGTAAGTAAAAATGATGATTGAACATACCATTCAATGTCATAGCGCTGGATTTTCAAAATCAAGTGAAAATGAGAAAAGGAGGATGAAATGAACATTCTGTTTCTTCGGATGTGGTATAGAATAAAAAACTTAAAAATATACTCCATTAGTAATGATATCACATCGTCAGCTGTCTATTTTGGGTTATTCCATGCCAAACCAACCAAAATATTTCAATATCCAACCTGACCATTTCAGATGGCAACGAAACTTTCAGGGATTATTTTCCCCAATGATGTAAATGAGTATTTATTTTTAAAAATTTTTATCCCTTGGGATTTTATGTAATTAATTTTTAAATTTTTGAAAATCGTCGTTTTTTGGCTCGCATAAACATTTTCTATCTTTAATTTCTCAGGTTGTATAAGGGCTAGAGGGTTGCCTAACCTCTCTTTTTAAAGGGAATTTAATAAGCTTTAATTTGATATGTAACTTGATGAAACAAAATTTTTATTTTAAATTTTGAAATAAAAAATTATACAAATTTTAGTGCTTTTTAAAATTTTGAAAAAAAAATTATTTTAGATAATAGTATAAGCTTTAAATTCTGAAAATTTTAGAGTAGGATCTCAGTGAGATCAGCAGTTGTGGTCAAATGGTGCAGTTCTAAGTACTGATTAGAGCTACATTTTACTTGTAAGGTCAAAAAAGAAAATACTTTAGGTATGTATAAGGTCAATAATTTGCATTCTTGTCTATTGCAAATTCCACTCCCGTAAAAAATGCTCATACGAGAATTGTCAAAAATAACGTTTGCTATCGGATAAATAGGAAGAGAGAGAAATTAATGTGGCTAAAAATTTTGGATATATTTTTATTTACCATGCCAACGCCATATAAGTAGCTGTCTGTAGACACTATTTTGACGTTACTAAAATTAATTTGAGTTGTCATCTCTTATGTTAAACAATATATTGATATGGCAAAGTTTGGAAGTAGTTCTAATGAAGATATAATTTTAGAAGTAGAAAATTCGGTGCCTCAAAACACCAGAAGATGCAGAAATTCTATTTGGAATCAATTTAGCGTTTTTTTTTTAGCAAGGAACGATGTTTCAATTTAAGTGAAGCCCAGCCATTAGAAAATGTGGCGGATATACCCATGAACTGGGCATTCAACATGAATAAGGTTAATGGGGATAAACAATACGTTGTGAAGACAATGTGGAACAGTACAGCTAAAATGATGCATAATTTGTATTTTGAAAAATTTAATATCAGTGTTGACAGTCAGGCGATCTATAATTAAATTTAACGCTGAGATTAGCCGGCCTTGCTTCGAGAACAAAAAGAACTATTGTCAAAATTAGGATACTTTTTGGTAAAAAAGTATTGGAAGAAAAGCAACATATAATAGTCAAGCAGCGTCTCAATTACGCTAGTTTATTGGTGACATGAGTGGAAAAAACACTTGTAAGCCACAATGATTTATTATTAGTTTACAGTTTATAATTGTTATACTTAACAGGTAAACTTTAGCCTTACGGTGAATTTAAAAATAAAGTTAAAATACACCTGCTCAAAGTTTTATTACTCCACTTGCTGCGAAGACAGTGAGTATACAAATTAAAAAAATATCCTATTAAAATCGAAGCTTGACTGGTATTTTTTGAGAAAATTCCACGACAAAAGTTCAATGCAATTAGTAAAATTTAGTGAATTTTATTATTTAAGCATGTATTGCTCACCGCAATATGAACTTAAAACAAATAAACAATATTCAAAATGAACAGTTATTGAATGTACGGTTATTGAAAATCTTTTGCTCGGGCTTTGCTGCTTCCACAGTTGTTATTATCTGTTTTGATACCGATTGTGTTGTAATTTGATGTTTTGTTTGCTGCCTCGTTTCCATCATACTTGAATGGTGGTCCTTAACAAGTTGTAGATGTGGCTTAATTGAAGTGAAGGTTGTATGGCCTGTTATTTTAATCAGTTCTTGATCACATACTCCCGCTTTAGCTAAACTTGCTACCGCACTTGAACGATGAGAATGATTTGAAATTTTCTTCTCAACATTTAACCCTACCTTGCCTGCTGATATTTTTGTTCATTTTTGTATTTCATTAATGCCTATAGGTGTATTTTTGTACCAACCTTTCGAATTATGCATCCAAAATGGATTGGGCGTTAGGAATAATCAGTCTGCTGTAATGTGCGTTGTTCTATGCATTTGTATTTTTTGAAACAATCTGACTGAGCATAAAGCTTCACTTTCTTTGTTTTTAATTAACCATTTACTATTGCAACATTTTCTATTACTTCCTTGGCAAGTTTTAGAAAATATGGGATTGTACTCAGTGTGACAAGTTAAGGTTCCATTGTTCACTTTTTCTTCTTTAAAATAGATATTTTGCAATTTGAGGCTTCGCCTCCTCGCCATGCTAGTTCAAATGCTGCTGTATGAAAAAATGTCTTCAAAAGTCCAATTGGCGTATCCTCATCCCATAAATTTGACATTTGATAAATTTCTGATGTGGTTAAAGCAACTGAACTTTCTCTCCTTTTGTCTATATCAGATTGTAGCAACTTACGTTTAGCATCTCTGGCATCACTGAGCTCTTTTAAAAATTAAGTCCGAGAAAGGATTGAAACTGATTGTCTTCGCAGCAAGTGGAGTAATAAAACTTTGAGCAGGTGTATTTTAACTTTATTTTTAAATTCACCGTAAGGCTAAAGTTTACCTGTTAAGTATAACAATTATAAACTGTAAACTAATAATAAATCATTGTGGCTTACAAGTGTTTTTTCCACTCACGTCACCAATAAACTAGCGTAATTGAGACGCTGCTTGACTATTATATGTTGCTTTTCTTCCAATACTTTTTTACCAAAAAAGTATCCTAATTTTGACAATAGTTCTTTTTGTTCTCGAAGCAAGGCCGGCTAATCTCAGCGTTAAATTTAATTATAGATCGCCTGACTGTCAACACTCACACTTGGTTTTATTAGACAATTTGATTCAAAGATTTGCTTTATATGTTTATTAACCATTTCCTACATCTTTGTTTTAAACAACTAGGCCTATCTTCAGTTCAAAAGTACAGCCAGTTCTATTTAGCCTTAAAAGCCTATCGCGTTTCAGACTATTTGACATTTACTATAACTCTGTGACAATATGGACGAACCCAGCATATCTAAGCATGTTTTGGTATATTGTTGTAATCCATTTAAGAAACCAGACAATGATTAAGAAAAGCTTGAAATCTGTAAATGAAAATATTTTGAGACTATGCCATTTTACATGAAGGTGATAAGATATGCTGTACTAAAGTCATGAAGTTCAGTTCCATTGAATACATTTTCAACTCTAGATAAAATAGAGGCAATGCAACTTTGAACAAAAATATTACTGCTATCGAATAATCGCCCACTACTACAAAACGTTTGATTGAGAAAACATCCAGAAGCAAAGATTAGAATAGTGGCAAATGCTTTTCGAACAAAAATATTAGAATTAAATAGTAATTTTACTAAATATTTACTTGTAGGAGATAGCGGTTTTTCTATTAAACCATACTTGATCCTAAAATTACAAACTGTTGTAACACCGATGCAAAAATGTAGTTGAAAGATAATATGTGATATGGAAGTTGAGGTTCCCGATATTATCAACATGCATAAATTGAAGCTGGAAACAATAATGGCCGTTACTGTGGCAATAGCTGTTATGCATAACATCACTTTAAAGCTGTTTCAACATATTCCACAAGAATGCTATGAAAACAATGAGAATGAGGAAGTCGATTTAGAGCAGTATCACAATACTAGAGGAAGACAAATTAGGCAATTACTATTAAACAAACATTTTGCACGATTATTGCAATAAAACTGTATTAATACTTCATATTTAATTTTTTGTATTCATTTTAATTTGTAAATCTAATAAAACCATTTTCTTTATGCTCTTCTTGTTCTCGTTCACCCCATTTCTTCATTTATTCTACTTTCATATCAACTGCTCCAATTTTTTTTATAATATAACTTCTTCACTTCGAACACAGGGTTGGGAACTTTAGTCCAATATATTTTATTGATCGGCTACTTCAATTTCTTTTATAGAATACTTGCTCCACTAAAAATACGATTATGAAAGAAGTTTTTGTTATCAATGTGTACTTACATTTTCTCCCTCATACGCATCTGGCTTATACTTTAATACCAATGGAATTTGATGTAACACATAAATAGTAATGTAAAACACCAATTGCTTATAAAAACTTTTATTACATTCTGGTTATCAGTACAATCAGTAGCCGTACTACTACATGGTTTCGGTGGTATTTATGCTGCTGTTTTCCGTGTTATTGACCTTTAGCCAACGAGTGATTGTTGGAGTCAGCTAAAACCACTATTTTTAACTCCAATATTATATAACACAAGGTAGTAGCCATCCCCCATTTGGGAACCGTGACATTCACTGATCCCCTACGGCACTCCTCTCTTTTCATGATCACTCATGCATCAAGTTCATGCCCTATATAAACTACCACTTTCGCTACTTTCACCAGTTACTTTGCCACAAGACACTTTTGGCTTAAATGGGCTGGTGAGTCTACTAGTTTAGAAGTATCTTTCCATACTCATTATACTTTAACTTATCTACTTAATATTATCATTCGTATCTTTATTATTATTTATTTTCTTTTCTTGTCCTGATGAAGTCCCTTACAAAAGTGGGCGAAATGTTGACCTTAGTTTACTGCATATTTACATACCTATATATACAAACATGTATATAATTGATATTCAGGGATTTAAATACAAGAAAAACGAGTTTGTGTGCAAAGAAATTGCGCTTTTGGACTTGTTGGAAGGTGTTGTTTGGCATCAAATTTTTAAACTGCCAATGCAGTCTAGTTGTTTGAGCCAAGATCATATAAAACATAACGACTGGGTGACAAGGAATATT
The DNA here is from genome assembly GCA_036346225.1 of Platerodrilus igneus. Classification (NCBI taxonomy): domain Eukaryota; kingdom Metazoa; phylum Arthropoda; class Insecta; order Coleoptera; family Lycidae; genus Platerodrilus; species Platerodrilus igneus. Next base: position 3,801,024 of record JARFIW010000237.1, on the reverse strand, counting down.
CATGGCATTTCTTGGGATGAATCTTCAACGGCTGGAATGGTGTCGTCATATATAGCGCTTTATTTGAAGCAAATTATCAGACCCGGTGAAGAAGTTTGTGTGAAGGGTCTAGAAAAGAAGAAATGGACGGAAACCTATTTAATGCAAAACGTTGCAACTGAAATGCTTGCACTAGGTTGTCCTAAGCTATCGGAGTTAAAAATCAACAATCGTTTACTATGTAACATCCATTGTTATAGACATGGCAATAATAGTCTGCAATGTGCAAAACAAAATACCTTGTTATTAAAAGAATGGTTTAATAATAATAAAAAACAATAGAAAGATGGTCTCTATTATTGTAGTCAGTAAGAAATTTAATGCTGATGTCTGTAGAAAAAACGATTAAACTCAGTCAGCACGAATGGGACTCTCAACCCTGAAAGCAATTATAATTGATCAACGCAATAGCTCTTTACTGGTTTTACAACATTTAACTAATTGTTCAGATATCTCGAAATTTGCCAAAGACAGACAGACTGATTGCACCAATTTCTCATTCTCGCTTTTAAAAAATAACAAGTCGTAGTTATTAAATCGCAAACACAGTTATCTGCAAGAAATATTTACCGATTTGTCAAAGAGAGACAGACTGATTGCATCAATTTTTCATCATGGCTTTAAAGAATAACAAGTCGTAGTTATTAAATCGCGAACTCAGTTATCTGCAAGAAACATACAAACGGGGAAATTTATGAAATGCTCCAACTTCAAAAACTAGAAATTGTTAGAGTATGAGGGAGCATACAAGAAATAACAGGAAATCATTAAGTGTAGATATATTTCAATTTAATGTTGACAGCATATATATTTATTTTATAACAACAAATATTATTATGACAGACAAGGCCAACCTATTATAAGTATAACTATTAACAAACTAACACATACTACAACAAATATTTGAGTATAGGAACATACATATTTTAACACTTCCCCTTACTCAAATATGTATCACAATTTATAAGTCCTAATTCTTTTACATGTTTTGAATGTTTGATCTGATTTAATGCTTTCGTAAACAAATCAGCTAACATGTCATCGGTTCTTTTATATTTGATTAAAACTAAACCTTCGTCAACTGCATTTCTTACAAAATGATGGCATACATCTATGTGTTTAGTACGCCTATGCGGTTGCGAATTTTCAACTATTTTGTGTGCACTTTGATTGTCGTTATAAATGGTAATCGGACAATCAATATGCCATAAGTCATGTAGAAAATTTCTGATAAAATATGCTTCTTTTGTAGCACTACCTAAGCTGTAATATTCAGCTTCTGTGCTGGAGCATGCAATGGTTTGTTGTTTTCTGGATTCCCAGCTAACAACAGACTGACCAAACTTTACTACAAGTCCAGTGCAGGATTTTCTGTCACTAATATCACCGGCCCAATCTGCATCTGTGAAAATCTCTATATCATTTCCACCCTTTTTAATTAGTAATCCATAATCCAAAGTACCCGATAGATACCGTAAGACCCTTTTTGCCGCAAGCCAATGCTCTTTATTAAAGCTATTGTTAAATTGACTGAGTTTACTACAAGTATAAGAAATATCAGGTCTTGTACAAACAGAAAGATACATAAGACTACCTATCAACTGTTGATAAGGATTCTTGGTATCACAAGTTTCTGATTTTACTAATTTACAACTTACGTCCATTGGAGTAGCAACGGACTTGCAATTAGACATCTGAAATTTATTTAATAGATTTTTAATATATTCTTTTTGAGACAGTATCAAAAAACCTTTTTCACGATCCCGAATAATTTTCATACCAAGACATTGTTTTACAGGTCCAAGTATTTTAATATCAAAGTTTTTAATTAATTCTTCATATAAATTCTTTTTAAGCTTTTCGTCATTGCTAAAAACAAAAAAGTCATCGACATACAGGGCAACAATAACCCTTTTATCATTCTCAGTTTTTACATAAACACATTTTTCACACCCTGACTGTTTAAAACCAATAGCAGAAAGAATTTTATGTACCTTCAAATTCCATGATCTACTAGCTTGTTTTAATCCATAAATACCCCTTTTTAATAAGCATACAGTATGTTCTCCATTATGAGTATAACCTAAAGGTTGCTCCATGTAAATTGTTTCATTAATTTCACCATTTAGAAAAGCAGTAGTAACATCGATATGTTCAATATCCATATTTAGCTCTACTCCTATAGTGAACAACATTCGTAATGTGGAATGCCTAACAACTGGTGCAAATGTGTCTTCGTAGTCAACACCAAATATTTGACTAAAGCCACGAGCTACTAATCGAGCCTTATATTTGTGTATAACGCCATTTTCATCATACTTTTCTTTGAAGACCCATTTACTTTTAATGACATTTTGACCTTTTGGTCGATCTACTAGCTCCCAGACATTATGCTTCATTAGTGAATTATATTCTTCATCCATAGCTTGAATCCAATGAGCACTCTTTTCTGAGGTCACAGCTTCATTATAATTTTGCGGTTCATTACTATTTGATGCATTCAAAAAATAAGACTCGTCCACGTCGAAATCTTTCATCCAAACAGGTAAGCGTCGATCTCTTTGGGGCCTCTCGTTTACATGTTCGGATAAGTCATCAAGTCTGTTAGGTTCTATCGGATCATTTATTTCATTTGAATGAGTATTTTCCATACTTGGGTAAAGGTTTAACCAACAAATCATTTCTAGTAGGTAGCATAATTGTACTTTCTACAGAAGTTGAGATGTCCACTTCGGTGGATATATCTTTAATAAACTTATCCTCCAAGAATATTACATCCCTAGCAATTATTATATCTGCTGGTTTTAGTGGGTCTACTAGTCTGTAACCATTACCGTATAAACAATATCCTACAAAAATGCATGTTTTGGACTTACAGTCTAGTTTCTAACGCTGATGTTCAGGTTTTAGAGCATATGCACTGCATCCAAAGACACGTAGGTGACTAAGATTAATTTTATTACCAGTCCAAATCTCCATAGGTGTAACTCCTACAATAGCTGCAGTGGGACTCCTATTTTTTAAGTATACTGCTGTAGACACTGCTTCAGCCCAAAACTTTTTACTTAAACCTGATTCGTGAAGCATCGCCCTAACCTTTTCCATAATAGTTCTATTTAATTGCTCAGAAACTCCATTTTGCTCTGGCGTATATGGTACGGTTGTTTCATGAATAATACCACTTTTCTCTAAATAATTTCTAAAAATTTTGTTACAATATTCTGTGCCATTATCACTCCTAAAACGCTTTATTTTGCAATTGGTTTGATTTTCTGCTAAAGTTTTAAATTCAACGAATACATTAACAAGACTCGCCTGATCTTTAGTCTTAAGAAAATGCACAGATGTGTATCGGGTGTAATCATCAGTAAATGTTATGAAATAACGAGCTCCAACCCAACTATTCTCAGACATAGGTCCACATAAATCTGAATGAATCAGTTCTAGTTTTTGAGTTGACCGTTTTGCTACACCTTTTGGAAAAGCAAACCTTTTTTGCTTCCCCTCAATGCAAGGGGTTAAAGAGTCATTTTTAAAACTAATACCTTGAGCTAAGTTATTACGAAGCATCAACATACCATTTAAACTGAGATGTCCTAATCTTCGATGCCACATATCCAGAGAAACCTCTGGAGAACTGAATAAACAGTCATTTTTGTTCCATTCAGTTAACTTTGTATTTGACATACTGATATTTGGAACATTCTTTTTGTTGAGTTTGTATACCCCATTAACATTTGTTGCTGAAAAATGACAACGTCCGTTTACTTTTATGTTCGACTGATCAAATGCATAGCAATTTTTGTTGTCAAATAATAATGCATAACCTTTGTTAGTTAATTTATGTACTGAAAGCAAATTAGCAGCAATATCAGGTACATACAAAACATCAGTAATGATTTTTTCTTCGTCATTATCTAATAGAACATTAACATCTCCTACACCCTTACTGTATATTTTACTATTATTAGCTACCGTAATTTCAGATATTTGATTTGAATTAGAAAAATTCGTTATCCAATCATGACGATTTGTCATGTGGCTTGTACAACCTGAATCAAGCAACCAATCATTAGATTTAGATGCATCACAGCTAACAAAAATGTTTTCAGTAGAAAACATAGTTTTACTATCTTTAACAGTATAAGAATGATTACCATTAGAATTAAATTCGGAGCTACTTAACTCATGTGAATCTCTCTTCATTCTTTTTTGTTCCTTCCTGTACAATGTACATTTTGGCTTAATATGACCTGGTTTGTTACAATGATGGCATACAGGTACCGTTTTCTTTTTAGTTTTTCCAACAAAAGCAGTAGATCTACTTGCACCAACATTATCATTCTTACGATGAACATCCAGCATCAGTCTTGATTTAATAAATTCGCTACTCAACTTTGTTTGTGTAGCTTCAATTCCCATGACCAACGAATTAAATTCATCAGGAAGTCCAATTAACATCAATTCAGCTATTTCTTCATCTTCAATCTGACAACCTATATCTGCAAGCTCTTGTGTTAAAGAAATAATGACCCCAATGTACTGATCCATGGTTTCAAAATCGTTGTACTGAATATGGGATAGTTTACGTTTTAATGCTAAACGTCTACTAATACCTTGGTTTTCATATGCAATTTTTAAATTATTCCATGCTTCTTTGGATGTTTTTGCATTGCGTACATGAGGATAACATGAAGGTTTAACACACAAGCATATTTTTGCATAAGTTCGCTGATCTTTGTTAACATCAGTAACAGAATTATCCTCTACACATTCCCAAAAACCGGAATCAAAAGTAATTTCATATGAAATTTCCATGTTGCATAGTTGTGAACGCCATCAAGTTTATCAACATTACTTAAAGAACTTCCACTATTTATTATAATAGGCGTAGATACAGCATGAATAGCATCAGTAGCTTCAATTTGTCCGTTTTGAGTCATATTAGAATCTAGACAAATTTACACTATAATGTCCAAACAAGTCAACACTGTTCTTTAAATATAAATCCACAAATTCACTGTATTTCAGTTGAATTCCCTGCTGGGCCCATAACCAATGTTAGAGTATGAGGGAGCATACAAGAAATAACAGGAAATCATTAAGTGTAGATATATTTCAATTTAATGTTGACAGCATATATATTTATTTTATAACAACAAATATTATTATGACAGACAAGGCCAACCTATTATAAGTATAACTATTAACAAACTAACACATACTACAACAAATATTTGAGTATAGGAACATACATATTTTAACAGAAATAAATCTATTGAAATATATGCTATGAGTTATTTACTGGTTACTGGTTTCCCAATGTACAGGTATCTCGAAATCCAAATGCAAAATATCACATCTAAGTCAATTGTATTTAATTAAAGTGGATTCTGATTTGTTTTTTGCTTTTGTTTAGATGCTGCAAATACACATAGGCTGGTTTGACTTCAAAACGTGTCCACACGTATGCTATATTGAAAAAAAGATGTAGATGCATGCAGAAAAATGTAGAGCTGTTTTGAATTCGGTTCTCTAGCGAGAAGTTATAAAGTATGCCAGATGCAAAATATCGCATCTAAGTCAATTGTATTTAATTACAGTGGATTCTGATTTATGTTTTTACTTGTGTTTAGAGGCTGCAAATACACATAGGCCGGTTTGACTTCAGTGTGTCCACAGTAGGAAAAGCAGCGGTGATAATCAAGGTCAATCCTATCTAATATAAGTGAGAAATCTTCGACTTGCAATCCTAACAACATAAATTAGTTAACGTAGTGTTGTGTGTAAGATAGAAGCAAGTAATTAAATGCAATATGGATTTTAATACTCTTAATAAAACCACATATCGCAAACCTTATGTAAATTCAAAAGATATTGTAGTGAATAAGAGGTTTGAAGTTTTAAAAGTGGAAACAATCAAGACAAAATATGGAGAAAGAGTATTAGTGGAAACAGAAGAGTTCAAGAGTATATTACCATTGAGATATTTTGAATACCTTCAAGCACATGGAGTGAAACAATTAAATGAAAGTATTGGCTCGAACAACCACGTATACATAACTTAAAACTAATTATATTTATTATGTTGGCGACATAATGTAAGAGTATAACTATTATGTATAGCAGTCTACTAACATTGGACAACTTGCCTGTACAATATGTTCTAATTATTTGTAAAATAACTAATTACACTAAATTTTTTATTCAGAAGCCAGCAACACATGGTTATAAACTGATACGCACCTGAAACAACACCCGTTGTTATATTAACCAATTATGAGATGAATTTGCAATTAGGATGTTCCGGTTGGAGATTCGACCGCTGTGCATTTATAGTAGCTGTAGTAAGTCAACCAGTGCATAATTAAACCAGCATTGCTTTTAGAAACTTTTTTTTTCTGCATTGGTTTAATTATCAACCAGTATCCTATGAATTGTTAAGCGAATTCACATGTGATTTCCATAATGGAAATAATAAAATAAGCTGCGATTCATGTACAAACAGACATGGTGGACCTAATAAAAGAACTATTTATACTTGTGCTACCATGCAAATTCTAGTATGTAATTCACCTGCTGTACTGTTTTTCCATTTAAAGCATTTTCAGGTTTTAAGACTTCGACCTACAAAGCTGAATAATCATGTTTCATTCTCTATTCCACTGGATTTCACGTCATTTTGTTCAAAGCGATTTCAAAATCTTACAATGCTCAATTTTAATAAGACTAAAGTGTTATAAACATTATATGGTGTTGTGCAATATAGCGGCTCACTTCATGGTGGACATTATGATGCATACGTAAAAATAAGAACTTAGAAAGCGATAATTACCATTGGCAATTTTTATTTAAAAATCAAAAACAACTCTTGTCCTCGCCATGTATAGATGCCAGAGCTAATACCAAAATTACATTGGGAAAATGGTATTATGTTAATGACTCATGTTTCAGAATTGCCCGAAAAAAGGGTTCTTGAGGCACAATCATATTTGTTACTTTATGAACGAATATAAAACTGTTTGTATTTTATTAATAGTTACTATCTTATTAGACTATAGTAAATATTGTGAATGTCTTATGATACAAGAATGAATGTATATTCGAAAGAAGCTATACTGCAATGTTTTTAGAGGGTTCGAAACATATCAAAAAACAAAACTGCATGAAGAAAAGTGAGAGTTACAGGTGACCCAATTTCAAATTTTGTAATTAAAGTACATCATTCATAAAAAAGAAAAGCAAATACAAATATGCATAACCTCAAATATCAAACACTAAATATTTCATATTCGGATATCAACAGTAAAACGTTTTTTTATTTGACTGATTTATTATTGTAAGTATAAGATGTTTTTATCAGTCATCAATTAGTATGGTTACTTCCCACACATTCTAAGCATAACAACAGAGGTAAAGGTTACCTAGGCAGGATAATTGCCAATTTTATACATCGATTATGTAAAACAAACATTTCAACTTCCACCTATACCTTGTGAGCAAGATATATGGAAATGTTCCGATCGCATTTTTTACTATTTAAATAAAGTAAGGTAAAATTGTTGCAAGTTGTGTTTTATGTTCCAAACACTAATGATCCATGTCCAAGTTTATTTAGTAGAGACTATATTTCAGCTACCATTGGGTCTATAAGGTCAAAAGGCATGGGAATCATTCACTTAAATACACTTCATTATAAACCAACCCTCTCTCTTACATCTTGGCTGCTGCAAAAAGAACACAAAAAATATAACAAATTGTTTATTTTATAAAAACACTTCTAATAATAATAATATACCATGATACTGAAAATTATCTTGGTCAAAGGTGCCCATAGATTTTAAAATATCATGAATTGACAAGCAAACGATTTTTGCAAAATGTGACAACTTTTCTAAGTTTTCTTCTTATTGTAATTAGCATAGAAGTTTTCCCGACAGAACTCAAATCATATGTACTTGAAGCTTATTTTTGAACTGTGCCGGTTAACAAAATTTCGTAATCCAGATATTTGTTTGGTCAATCTTCAAGATCACTTTCCAACTTTACCAGTTGTACTAAAGCATTTTCGTGTATGCATTAGAAATTATACCAGTGTATTTGCGAAACTAGGTCGTGATGCATACAAAAGGTGCTGCTATACCAACCATACGTAACAAAGACATTGCCGATAACAAATAGTCTTTATACAGGAGAAGAACCTGCAAAACCTTTAGTGTTTGTTTGAACAAATTAGACTTTCTCATGAAACCTGCTAACAAAGCATAAAGAAAGACTGACGCATTCGTATCAGACGCAATCATATCATGTTCTTTTAAAGACACCCCATCCCAGCCTTCTTGTGTGCTACTACCAGGGTTTGTCAATAATTTAATATGTAATAAATGGCAGCTTGGTGAATTTGAAATTTTTTCTAACAAAACATCGTTACATACAATTTTGGCTCCAGAAAGCCTGCAGGTAATCTACAAAAAAACTCCATGAAGTACCTCGCTAAAAATTCTGTTTCGGTAAAGTACCGAAAACCTCTACTGTGTGACTACTAAGCTTGAAAAATGTTAGGCGAGCTTTTTCACAAAAATTCGTCCTTGTTCGGATTAGAGGTAAAATATGTGTGAGTGTGAGTGTTGTCATGCATGCTAAATATTCTCGCCTTGCTTGGAACAGCAAGGAAAAACGCCTCCTGGGCAAAGTAGCACCTTCGGATGTGGCATTGGAAAATCAAGTGCAGGGATGTAAGTGTTTGAAGAGGGTCCCGGAATACTGTGTGTACAATATGTCTTACTTGGGAATTATCTTTGATGTCACCTAATATCTAAATACAGCGATTTCTAGGGAAATCTCCAGAAAAAATAACAAGAGGATGTCCAAACCTGAGATCAGTAGAAGGGATTCTGGTCAAATCAGTCACATCAGAAATCAATAAGTACAATATTGTTACAACAAACGTTTACCATAGGAACACTAAGTTTCAGACGTTTTCATAAATCCCTGGTGAGTGATTTTTGCCCGTAGATTACTAGATAGCCATTATCCTCTGCAAGTTCGAAGGAAACTAGTTGTTCTCAACACGCTGATGTTCAACATGAAGTTGTTAATTTAATGGAACCAAGGTGTTCCTAGAATTAAAAAAATCCAACCTGGTAGGATATTATCAAATATTATTGACTACTTCTAATCAGTTCGATACCTATTCGTCAAGGTTAACTAACCTACTCAACTACATAGTTTCTTTGGACATTAATTACGAAGTGCTCTATAAAAAATTGACCTTCCCTCCATAAAACAATTCTGGATACCTTCGGCAGAATTAGAAGAGATGAATTAAGACTGTAAATTGAAATTACTTGCATTGTTTTTCTCCAACTAAGTATATCTAAAATTAACTTATGGAAAGGTAACTAGAACCAAAGTAACAGATTTTTTATTTTATTTAGTCAGCACAATTTTTCCCATGAGGTGTCAGCATGATATATTATTAATCAAAACAAATGAATCATACAACCAATACTTTTAGTGGTACATTATTGATGTCATTTCTAGCCTTTAAAACCGATAATGAATTTGACAACCTTTGAGTATGAACAATTTAAGATACAGAAATAATTCAATATTGCATGTAACCTAAAATTGTATTTCTTAAAACGAAATAAGCCTAGCCCTATTGGTGGAACTTATTAATATAGAAACTATGAAGATTAAATATGATTATAAGTATTTCAAAGGAACATCACAGCATGGTTTTAATTTTGAAGTACAAAAATCCGCAAAATATGTCTGCAGAGCACTCTAATCACACTACAATTGATTTTCCAATGTTCCATCCAAAGGTACTACATTGGCTAGGAAGTGAGTTTCTTTTTAACCTGGAAATTTTGAATTTTGTCGAACGCTTGCGATTCCAAACAAGATAGGGATCTTTAATATGAATAACACACACACACACACACGGGATCTACATTTTACCTCTCATCTAAACATGGGCGTATTTTTGTAAAAAATGCTCGCCTAACATTTTTTAACGGGCCATGTTGCGATTTGATCTACCTGGGGCCTTGGACATAGTTACATGCACACCACCAACTATGCGACAAAGCTGTAAACTGATAATCACAGTATATTTTTGTCAAATCCCCTCCAGACTCTTATAAAATTGATGTTCTTGCAGCAAACACTTGGGTGGAAAGGTAATTGTTTCTTCAATTTCGCCTTCAATGTGGAGCGATATAGAAGCAAATTTTAACTGAATTTGATGTACAACTACAAAATGATGAACTTAAATTTGTCTATTTTCAAGGTAACACACCAGCATATATGATACAAAAACTACAGTTCTTTTATGTAAGATTTATGATGTGAAAGGCTGATGAGTTTGCATGAGTTTCATCGAAGATCATCTGAATTGTCTGTTATTTTATGTATACTTACTTAAAAAATGGGATATACAGAACCGCTGTAAATAGTTTGCAACAAATGTAGAGAAAGAACTTTGTGAAAGTGTGCTAGCGTAACACCTGAAGTGTTACAAAATGGTTTTGACATGAAAAGAAGCATAAACGTGTACATAGGGCAACACTGGAGGTACTTCCAACATTTACTTTAGGTACAGCGTTTTGTCAATAATAATGTTATTATTAATCCTTCCAAATGCTCATTACTTTCTAATTATCACAACTGATGATGTCGAATATCATAATCTTAAAATTTTAACAGGATGTTATAAGCTAATAAAAGTGTTTTCTAATCCATGACCACCCCAAACCAAGATAATTTTTAGTGTCATGGTATCATTTTTCATTTGTTTTCATTGAACTATATGTAAAATAAATATCAACAGTTAAAATAACATGGAATATAGTATAATAAAGTTATATAAAAAAATTAAAATTTACTGTTACATAAGATTTTAAATCTAAATCAACAACTGTTTTATACATCTTTATAATAAACTTAACAATACTTAAAGTATTACAACTAAAATAATATTGTACTTTATAGTTTGATTTGTTTAATATATAAAACATTATCACATCATCTGTAAAATTTCATTTAAAAATAGCCATTCGTGGAAATATGTCGGCGAAACAACAATTTAAACAAGCACCCATATTAGTTACCAGTAATTTTGATTATAAAACATCAATAAATATTATAAATAATTCGGACTGTAGATATAGTCTTGAATTAATCGTTTATTTTATGTTTAATACATTAAATTATTAACTTTATTAATTAATTGATTAATATTTTTCACATTGTATTTTATGTTTGCCCAGTCTGTAGTACGGCTAGTATATTTTTGTGTACTGAATAAGTTTGAATCGCATGCCAGAAGTGACAAGTAAAATTGAGCAGTGTGAGGAAAGAGCATCGTTAAGTGGTAATAATGGTAGTTGGAAGAAGATATTAGTAAAATTGTATTTATACCACTAGTCATTTAGTTTTGAATATATTTATGTTTGTGATACTGATTGCTGAATCAATCTATTTTCTACAAGCAGTTTTGAACCATGATTCATGAATATTCAATATACTTCAGTTAGAATTTTGTTAATACTTATTGCTTTAGGTTTAAGCACATAAGCGATACAATTCCTACTATTGTGGCTAATTAACAACCTCAGCAAACATAAACTATTGCAGTTTGAACCTTCACACAGGCATAATCTTTAATTTCTAACCAAAAGAGGACATTTTTAAGCATGATATAGCTGAAAATTGATACCACAATCATAATAGAGCCACAAACACACAAGAACCAAACTACATACAAGTGAAAACTCTAACTGGAACAAATTATGTAACTTAATAAATAAAAATGTGTCGCAAAATTCTTGAAACATGTCAATTTTATTTTCAATTGGGCATATTATATTTATTTATATTTTATCTGGTGGTTTGCCGCAATCAATTTTTTTTTAAATGTAAGGCCGATCAATTTTTTATCTTAAAGCTTTTTCAATTGCAAATGGAAATTATGTTGTTTTTTTTTGGTACTTTTTATAAGCAACGTGTCAAAAAATCAAATAAGAAAATAGGTTCTAAAACTACTTTAATGCAAAAATGTTCAAGTACTCCCTACCTTCTTGCCGACAATAACCTAATCATTAATAAAAGGCATTCTGAACACTTAGTAACACTTCGGTGTTACTTGCCTAATTATTCTTTATTGGAGCTTGGCTGTCATTTGGTTTAATAACATAAACCTTGTTTTTTGGATATCCCCATCAAAAATCTAATGGGGTAAGATTGGATGATCTTGCTTGATCACTCAATTGGACCCCCTTCATTCAATCAACCTATTCGAAAACACTTCGTTGAGATAGATAGGTGCATACATTTTGAGCAAAATGTGACGGTGCCCCATGGTTTTGAACCCACAAACGTTGGTGAAATAAGTTGGGGAATAAAGCCGCTAAAGCAGGAACCAGTTCATATTGAAGCATAGTTAGATGTTTGTTCGGTTACATTTTCATTGAAAAATATAGGACCTTCTATGTGATCCCCATTTCCTTATTTTATTTTTTCCACACATTACTTATAAAACAATAACAAAAAAATATGTAACTGTATTTGCAAATGAAAAAGCTTTAAGATAAAACATTTAATCAACCTACCCCATTTAAAATAAAGTCTAGGTTGCAGTAACTCCCCAGATAATTAAGACAAATAAATAAATCTTGTTATGCCTTGCATTATGCTAACAATAAATTAAATGTGAAAAAATAAAATTTAGTTTCGAAGGGACAAAATATATGGAAGTGCTTTGTATAAAAGATTTTGTAAATAATTATTCTTAATTAATCGAGATGTTTCAGATTTTGATGATATAAAAATAATTTAGCACTAGATATAGTAGGGATCAGCGATTTTTGGAGTGGAGACTTTAGGGTAATTCATACAGGATCAGAGGAAGGATATTCTGGTGTGGGAAAAGTTATGCGAAAAATAATAGGGCAACGTGTAGAAAACTGCTTACAAAAGAACGATAGAGTACTCACGGTTAAATTAGAATCTAAACCGGTAAATACAGTAATAATACGAGTATACATGCCCACCTCCAGCCACGGTGAGGAAGAAGTAGAAGCGTCTACAAAGATATCGACGACATACTACAATACATAAAAGGACATGAAAATTTAATAATTACAGGGATTTTAATGCAGTGGTAGGCGAGGGTAGGGAAGGAGCGGTAGTAGGTTTAATTGGTTTAGGCATGAGAAACGACAGGGGAAATAGGTTGGTAGAATTTTGCGACAAAAACAATTTCCCATCACAAACACAATATTTCAACATCATGCTAGAAGACGATACACGTGGAAGATGCCAGGGGATATAGGAAGATATCAAATAGAGTACATTCTTGTTCGAAAACGGTTTAGGAATCAAGTAAAAGACTGTAGAAGCTATCCAAAAGCAGATATAGACACTGACCAAAAAATCGTAATTATGAAGGCTGCTCTTAAATTTAAAAATTTGAAAAAAAGGAATGGAAAAAGGCACTTTGACTTTGAGAAACTAAGAGCTAAAAATATCCACGAAAGATATAAAAAAAAGTCAAATGTATTGCTGAAAAATATCGGGAAAATTTCTATACTAAGGAAGTAGAAACAGAATGGAATAACATTAAATCTAGCTTAGACATGGTGGCCAGAAATATTCTGGGGTATACACAAAAAGGAAATAAGAAACAATGGATAACAAAAGATATCAAGAATTTAATATAAGAAAGACGAAAAAACAAAAATAGATCAGAAGAAACGGGAAACAGAGATACAAAGGCATAAAATGGGAAATTATTTGCAAATGCAGGAAAGCTAAAGAACAATGGATTGATGAAAAGTGCAAAGAGGTCCGAACTAAGATGGAAATAGGAAAGAGAGACAAAGCATACAGACTAATTAGAATGAATTTTAGGGATATAAAACCGTATAGCAAAAATATAAGAGACGCGAGTGGAAAATCATTATAGAAAATGTCGAAAAAGTGATTAGATGGCAGAAATATATAGGGAATTTATATTCAGGAGAGGAACTAACAGTACTAGAACAGGAATCTGACATTGAAAATGATGATGGGATATCCCATTACCACGAGATGAGTTTGAATTAGCATTAAAGGATCTGAAAAATTGTAACGAGCCGGGTACAGATAAGATGCAAGCTGAAACTCCAAAAGGCGCTAGACAAGCAGTAACAGAACATCTCTGCCAACTTGTAAGCTATATGTATGAGACAGGCGAGATACTCAAAGATTTCAAACGTAACTGTACCAAAATAAACAGGCATGGATAAATGTAAAATTTTCGAACAATAAGTCTGACTGTACACGTGTCAAAAATATTAACTAGAATTGTACAAAAACGAATGGAAAAAAGAAGTTGAAGAAATACTAGGAGAAGATCAATTTGGTTTAGGGGAGCACGGAAGACTATTTTAGCTTTGAGGGTGATCATGGAGAATACAATAGAAAAAGGGAAAAGTGTGTATATAGGGATTGTAGATCTGAAAAAAGCATTCGACAATGTAAAATAGAAAAAAAATCGTGCAAAATACACAAAAAGATTGGAATAAGTTTTAGGGGTAGACGGATAGTATATAGCTTCTACAAAGAGCAAACAGCAGTAATAGAATTAGAACAGGAACGTAGACAAGTAAATAATAGGAAAGGTGTGAGAGATAGGGATACAACCTATCCACATTATTTTTTAACTTGTACAGTGAAGAGGCAATGAATACTGTCAAATGCAGGAAGACATTTGGAATTACTATGCTGGGACAAAAGATCGATAATATATGCTTAGATTTGCAGATGATAAAGCGGTATTAGCATCTACCAACAAGAGTTAGAAGATGCTCTTAATGAAATGGAAACATTTCCAACAGAGAGATACGGTATGAAAATTAATACAAATAAAACTAAAGTTCTAGTATCCAACGGAGGGGGAAATATACCAACACAAGAATACAAATAGGTAATGAGAACTAACAAGACGTTAAGGATTTCTGCTACCTAGGAAGCCAAATAACGTAAGATGGGAAAAGCACAAAAGATATAAAACAAAGATTAGCACAAGGTTGTGCTACATTTAATAAGAAAAAGCAACTACTGTGTTTAAAGGCAACACACATAGAAACACGGAAAAGATTGCTTGAAACATATGTGTGGAGCACGGCACTGTACAGCTGTGAGGTCTGGACAGTAGGAGAAGTGGACAAGAAAAATGTAGAAGCCTTTGAAGTGTGGTGCTACAGACGTATGATGAAGATATCATGCACAGACAAAGTTAAGAACAAAGAGGTACTCGAAATGGTAGGGAAAGAAAGAAATATGTGGAAGACAGTAAAAAATTAGGAGAGAGAGAATGATAGGTCACATATTAAGATATGACGGAATAGTGCAGAATATATTAGAAGCACAGATAGGAAAAAAAGAGAAGTAGAGGTAGACCTAGGTTAGAATATTGCACATGGATTGTGAAAGATGTAAGATGTAGGAATTTCAGGGAAATGTGTAAGCTAGCTCAGAATAGAAATCGATGTAGGTACGCATCCAACCAGTCCCAATATGGAAAAACTAATGACGAAAAAATAAATGTACTTAAACATGATGATTATTATAAACAGCTACAGGTATTGGGCTTGCAATATTCTCAACTAATGGTAATTGTACGAAAGGATTTACCGGAAAACCATTAATTCAGCAAATGTCTAAGTGTTGGGGGATCCTTGACAGCCACAGGCTGCTTAACCCCCATCATACGCCACTGAATCTCGGTGAAATAGGGCATATAATTAGAAAACAATAGAAGGGGAACCGAGCGGTATATAGGCTGTTGTGAAAATTTCAGGGAATGTATACGCTAGCTCAGAACATAAATAAGTGGAGATACGCCTCCAACTAGTTTCAAGACGGAAAATCTAATGACGAAAAAATAAGTGCACTTAAATCTGATGATTATTATAAACAACTACAGGTGTGGGTTGTGAAATATTTTCAACTAATGTTGATTATGCAAAATGATATATTGGAAAAACTATTAATTCGACAAATGTTCAAGTGCTGGGGAAACTTAGTAGCAGCGCCTCCCCCCAGTGAATATCGGGGAAATAGGGAATATAACTGTAAAACAATAGAAGGTGAGACCGAACTACATCTAACAAGAAAGAAGAACGAATATGCTCAAAGACAACAAACAGAGACAAGAAGAAAATTGTTGAGAGCACATGTGTGGAGCACAGCACAGTACGTCTATGAAATAGGGGCAGTAGGAAAAGCAGACAGAAAGAGATAGAAGCCTTCTGGAATGTTGTGCTTCACATGTATAAAGATGATAGCATGAACAGACAAAGTTAATAACAAATAGGTTATAGAAACAGTAAAGGAAGAAAGATCTATGGAAAACAAAAAAAAATCAAGAAAGAAGGATAGGATACGTTATAAGGCATTTTTGGGGAATAATATGTTACAGGCAGAGATAGGAAAAAAGAAGTAAATGTAGACCTACATCAGACTGTTGCACGCAGATAGTGATAGATGCAGACTGTGCAAATTTCAAAGAAATGTGTAGGTTAGTTCGGAATAGGAAACAATGAGGGTTTGCGTCTAACCAGTTCCAGGACTGAAGACCTAATGATGATGAAAAATAATTCACGTAAGAAAGTACAAATTTATTCCTTTAATACATTGTATGGTAAGATTGAAGGGTGATGACATTAAAAATCCAATAAGCAGACATCGAAATGTGGCAAACACTTGTGTATACATTTCCCATAGATAAATACATTGTAATGGATTGTAAGCATGAAACTTGTGTGGTAAGCAAAGATTAAAAGCTCAATAGATTCGATTGTCAGATGTTGACCGTAATAAAATATGATTTAGAGTGGGCAAAAATTAGATTTGTTGGGCACAATGGAAAAAGAAATAGTCAGTTATATAGGAATCGGTTACCTGAAAACTTTCTATCACTTCAGCTAAGACATAGAATACAGGTCATGCAAAATATGTTTCAGATTCGCCTACAATACCCCTTATTCGCAGCACATAACTCCGTTCTATAATGTTAAACACCTACTGATGTATGACAAAAGAGCCAAATTGTCACTGGCAGTCTTCATTTATACTTTAATTGCTTTTAATAAACCAGTATACTTATTTAGTCTGCTAAATCAAAGATCTACTGCTCACAATTGAAACCTACGGACTATTGATTACCTCAGCATACCTGCACACTCAACTTCTAAATTTAAATGTGGTTTTACATATATGGCTCCTTGTTTATATAATAGATACAAAGGAATATTTAGTAGTAAAAACAAAAGCAGGTTTTATAATGAACTGTTATGCTTCCTCTCAGCTCAACAACAAATTTCCTAACTATTGTAATTCTAGGTATTATGCTTTTACCATGTACAACTAACTTTATTTTATTTTATGTTCATTTTGGTGGAATTGAAAACCAGCTTGCTGAATTCCCACCATTTGATAAAACCAATAAAGTTAATTTGAATTTTGAATTTGAATATGCAGGAATACGAGAACGTGAGGTCGCGGACGGGCGGGGGCTCTCTGTGAGCCCATAAGATAATCTATCTATGACTACGTTTATGTCGGTATTTTCAATCCGGATTGAAGTCAAGCGGCCTAAGCAATCCAGTTTCAAGCTTTGATTTAAACACACAAGATTATGATTTCAAGTGGCTTGAACAGTTCAAGTCAATCCTAAAAATTTACAGTTTGACTTGACTGAAGTGACTTCAAACTGCGACATAAACAGGTCAGCTCATCAGCCCACATGAAATGTCACTCGAAGTGTCAACATGACCTTAAACCAAGGAGGAAAGGAAGATTGATTGTAATTCATACTAGTTTGAATTATAGTAAAGTAGTGGAAAATATAAATACACCTCAGTTACAACTATGTCCTTGACGCCGTAGTCATAGTTAAAGTATTAATTAATATCTATACCTGATGTGTCTGATATATTTTAGAACGCATCTAAACAGTAACACAAAGTTGCAGTTCAACAGATGCGTACACGCAATAAATGAAATTGAAATATCTCCTTTCCCTTTTACAAACCCTTTACATCTAAACACTTGGGATTGCAATTGACATTTGAAGCCACTTTACTTCAATCCGGATTGAAAATACCAACATAAATGTAGTCTATAAGTTTGGAAAATAAAATTAAGCACAGTTAATTTAGAAAACTAAAAATATAATAAGATGAGTGAATTGTAGAAATTTGAATGGAACGCAGTTTAATGGGGCAGAAACAAGGCATATGATAAATTACATGAACTTACTCTCGCTACGTGAGGTATTTCCAATGCACCTGCGTGTCGTTGTGACCATATAGAGAAAGTGCAAATGAAATTATTCATCTGTCATTAAATTGAAATTTTGGGGTTATGTGCAGCTGTCGTTTGAAAAATGGAAAAAAACAAGAAGTATACTATTAACAAAATGGAAGCTGGTGTGGTCTGGAAATTCTGAATATTAGAATAGATGAATCAAACTGTAAGTATTATTATGGGCTTGTTTATGATTCGGAATAATTTATATGTAAGTATTGGATGTAACTAAGGTTGGTATTTTATGTATACGATATTAATTGAACATCACAGTCATTATTTTTTTATTGATTGATGATTTACCGACGAAACGAGTGGTGATTAAATTTAAGTAGGTCATTAGTTTAAAATAGTAAGAAATATGTAGATATTGATATTAATGTATTTTGGAAAAGGACAATGAAAAGATGCAGAAAAAGTTGGGATTTAACTGTCTTTTTTGTTTTTTATGAACATCATTGTCAATAATTTGGGATTTATGAATATCCTATAATTAAATATGAAAGCAGGAAAAATTTAGAGTGGTGAATAGTTTTTTTGATAACTTAGATTTAATGTTTTTCTTTAGGATATTTTTATTTTAGCAATACCTGGGCAGGGCAATAAATTGTTCTTAGGAAAATATATGTGTATGTGTACTGAAATTATTTTCATGTTAAATGAGTTAAGTTTAGGTTGATTTTTATTTCAACTTATTTAGGAAATATGGGAGCCAGCTACTTGTAAAAGATATATCCAGCTACCCCAGTGATAGACTTTTATGTGGAAGAAGTGTTTTAGTTCACAATTTTCCTGAATTATGGCCAAATTGAGGATACTAAAGTAAGGGAGTTTTATGTAGAAAACTGCCTTCCATATACAATTAACATAATAAGGAATTGCTGTGACTGATGGTTTGACATCCATCGATTTTGACAAAAGTAAGAAAACCATTCAGGATAAATGTTAACGTAATGTATTTAAGCCTTGTTATTCATTATTTTTGTATTTATTTATTTTCTTTTCTCATTTAACCATACGAACCCATCCCAAAACCACTGCAGTTAGCCGACACACACTTATATTATTATGGTTCCCTGTCCTTTCAGGACAAATTAAAATTCAATACATTTAACGCTTGTTCTACCCATAACAACCTCTTTGTAGTAGGTCTCATTGAAAATAAAAATTGACATGTTTCAGAAATTTTGAGACCAACCTTAATTTATTAAGTTACAGAACTTGTTCCAGTTATAGTTTTCACTCTGTATATTAGAAGTAGCAACAAAACTGGTTTTTGATAGTTAGTATTCCAGTTTCGGTAAACCGATTTATAAACTCATTTTACTGAAATGTGGCAGAAGCGATTTTGCTAAAAAAAAAAGTTTCTATAGATTGCATTTTGTCAATAACAGTTTTAGTAAATCACTTTTGCTAAAACCCTTTTCCTACACCATTTCGTTATAAATTCGTTTTCTTGGTGTAAAAGTGTGTTTATTAGTTTTGCCAATGAAGATTAAATGGGTTTTATTACCAAAGGGTATTGAGAAAGTAATCAATACATTGTGTGGTAGGTCTATGTTCCGATCGCAAGTACGAAAATTCACGAATAAATTACAAAATCCAGTAATTACTTAAAATAATTATTTAATGTGTAATTTCCCTTACTATTTAGAATTCAGTCGCTTCAGGGAAGAATTATAAATGTACATCAAATCTTTTTAGCTACTAACAATATCCTATAATAATAAAATAATTTAAAAAAGTTTCTACGAACTTTGTAAATACCGTCCAACATTTAAAACAAATTTGATTTAGAATCACAATGATCCCAGTTTCTATTAACTAAAGTACCTGCATTGTAGTATTATTTGATTGAATGTGTACAAATGTTATTTTGAGAGTAAGCTAATCCACCGGCTTTGGAGGTTTGGAAGATACGCACCTTGATTGTTATGCTATCATAAAAAAGTACAAAAGTGTTATACGTTAATGTTTTAAAGAAACGAAATTATTGTGGTAGTACACCGTTTATGCATTCTATAACATTCAACTTTCCGTTGTCCTGTCGAGTAGAGAGTACCCTCGGAGACCAAAGTAAACACAATCCGAACACTGGACAACAGATACCATCACCTATTATGTGTGAAACTGACACTAATGATTTTATAAGTTACTTTATCACAGAAACGTAACACAAAAATTATGCCAGTTATCTGCAGTGGCGAGAGGGTAGATTCTATGAACAAAAAAGACAATTCTTTGAAGGCTACAAAATTCTAACACGTGCACCTACCTGGAATAGGCTCTGAACTCGCAGCCCAATAAAATGCTGGGTGCAACCTCACCTATAATTTATCGTTATCTCACAAGATAGTAAATGATTTACACGAAGGTAAAAGTTTGCTCAATAAGAAATGATTGTATACATTTAGATATTGAAAAACAGAGTTTGAAATATATTGCAGGAGGAAACAATTCAACAACTTCCAGTTTTGTTCCTCCAAGACTCGAGCAACCACATGCAAAACAATGGGGTGTTAATGAAGTAATCCTTTGGATCTAATAGGTGTTGCTGAAAGCGTTTCTGACCGAATCACTTTCACTACGTACTGGTAACTTATACAATTTCACGCTGGCAAAACATGCTTTTTACTAACGCACTCGAATTTAAAATAGTGTACTTTCGATTACTTAACACTTGTAATTGCTCAATTTGGTTGATGATCGAATAAATTTTACCTGTTAGAAAAGCATGACTGATCGATTGTGTTCAAATGCTCCCTACTATTATAATTGGATGGTATACATGTTACAATGTCCTCGGAGGTTTAGGTGATGTTCTAATGCACAGCGTTCATGTGACTTGCACTAACCTTATGGTTACGTTAAGGGTTTTTCGGTACATGGGAAAATATGTGTAATGATATTTCCGCACTGTCTAATTACTAACACATCTGTGTCAGGATTTAGTCCCTACCGATTAAATCCTATGACGTTTTATGGATTGTGCATCTTTAAACAATTTACAATATTTTCAGTTCTTTTCAATACGTGAGAATATTGTCATATGCAAGTAGGATGATAATCATGAAAAAAATGTTAGTGTTTGTCTCAAATTTGGTATGTTTAGGAAAAAGTCCCAATTTGTAAGTGCTGTTGTGATAGAATGTACTACGTACTTTACTATTTATTTCAGTATTTTAATTTTAAGAATTGATGAAATAGCCTACCAGTAAATTGTAAACCCACTCAGCTTCTATAAAATTATTCATAGATTTACTTACTACAGTTCCTAAACTAGCTAAAATTGAAATGTGTTTTCCTATATACCAACACTTGCATAGTTATTGCACTAATGTTACAAGCTGTCAGGAGACCAACCATAAGTTGTTGAAAACATTCTTGTATGTTGTTTACAAACCAATTAAGTAACACACTTTTTAAACCCATAGGTTAACATTCCTAGTTATTGTTTAGGAGCAGTTTGGCCAAAGAACTTAGGAGCGTATAATTTGTCCATAGGTTATGAATAAGGAATCTATTGTTGCCGCAATTATTTTATGTTAGTAGATTGAGTTAGGTCGGAATTTAATTTCTTTTAAATTGATGTAAATGTAGCGAGTCCTCGACTCTAGTGCAAAGTTTGAAATATAACTTCAGTCCAAAATTCAAAACGATTGTAAAATTTTAATTTCATTTTTTTTTTAAACAGAACAGTGCTATACCCTATTCACGTTAAATATGGGATGACATCATAAACAGTAATAAAGTACTAGCGATTGTAAAATGTGAACGTAACTATGAACGTAGGTTTAATGACATTAGGATTTAGTGTGTAGCAGTTTGCAGTTCTGTTCGGTGTTGCAACATTTTTTACTTGTATTACTTTGACATTTCTCATTTTATTGTCATTATTTAGTTTTGTAGTAAATCGTTTGTGCTTTATATTTGCTAAATAAAACCTTTTTTTCACAACTAAAACACTTTATACATTGCAAGTTTCGAGTATTTAACATTTAGAATGCCTAAACATTTGGATTCGTGCGTACAAGAACTGGTTACTCTGATCAGGAAATGCACATAAAATAACCTAACCATGACAATGCAGGATTTATTTGAATTATGACGTCATCCCATATTTAACGTGAATAGGGTATATTTAAACTTTTTCTTGATATGTAAAATAAGAACGACCTTTATCATTCACATTACGATCAAGTACATCGGCTGTTTTGGAGTAACAAGTCCTTTAAAGCAGTTCGAAAGTGTTTCCTGGAGAAGTAGACTTGTTTCGTGCCCTTTTAATTTTGACTTAAGCACCAACACTATCTTAAACTCAGGTAGGTCCTAAATTTTTATTAATTTTGTTTCCAATCCACCTCGTCGCTAGATAGTCGAGATTAAACCCAAAATTATTGTCGCAGACTCCCATGCACATTTGGTTTTCACAATTTTTTTTAGCTAAATGTGTGTAACAAACTGGATAATCTGGGGCGGGTAGATGTTATTTGCATACATTTTATTATAAGCGTTTGACAGTATCGTTCATGTTACATTATTAAACTATTGCATATAGTTTCGATTTTCTGAAGCCATATCTGTAAAAAAATAATTGATATTAGACAATTCGTATCACATATTTTTGTTGCTTTGTCAGGAGTACCTCAAACATCAAAACCTCTGCCTGTTTATTTTTATTATTTATTAATAAGATACTCCCAGTAATATATTTTTTCCTTTATTACTATTTGC
The DNA here is from genome assembly GCA_036346225.1 of Platerodrilus igneus. Classification (NCBI taxonomy): domain Eukaryota; kingdom Metazoa; phylum Arthropoda; class Insecta; order Coleoptera; family Lycidae; genus Platerodrilus; species Platerodrilus igneus. Next base: position 3,777,891 of record JARFIW010000237.1, on the reverse strand, counting down.
TGATGACTTCAAGTTGTATGCATCAATTAAAGATTTCCAAAATTGTAAAATACTACAAGCTGATCTAATAATATGTAAAGTAGTTTCATTTCAAAAAAATAAAATCTACTATACATCATTGGAGATGTAGCGATACATCATTTATTAGAGATTTGAGGGTTTTATTCGACAGATGCTTGAAAGTCAATGCTTATATTCTTACTGTATTAAACCGAGTGTATGGGTTCTTGGTTTACAACATGAAACACTTTAACAGTATAAAATATATATTTTTCTGTGACGGGGAAAAATATAACATTTAATGTTTCTTGACAGGTAACAAAATGTCACTTTTTATGAATAAATTTTTTTTCCCGGGAAAAAAATTAATACTTTTTCCGGGGTATGTGCAAATATGTAACCACTCGCAGAATTAAATTCACAGATATTTGATTACTTTAAAGGTTTCCTTAGCAACGCAAGTCTAACTGTCCCTATAAGTAAACAGCCTACTTTTTTGAAACTTCAAATTTGACATCGATTGATTTTTTGACTTTAATATATTGTAACAATTTTTTCAATATTAAATCATCGTTTTGCCTGTCACAGAAAAAAATAGTGTATTATACACGGGTAAAAATGTAAGATTTTAACTCTCATTGTTTTGTCTCCCTTCGCTTCGTGTCGGGAGATAAACACACTTCGAGCTAAAATCTAGTACTTTTTCCCTTGTATAATAAATAACTATTTTTCAAAAGTATGACTTCATACCTTGATTTTCAGGATGTAGCCGATGATGTGTAACATTAGTGCAATAATTATGCATACATGGTATATAGGAATTTTTTTAAAAATTTTAGCAGTTTAGGAACCACAGTAAAAAGCTACACAATTTTATAAAAGCCCGGGTAATTTACAGCTTATAAAGGCAGTAATGCATTATATTGTTCAAATTTGATACTGAAATTTATGAGAAAGTACGGAGCACATTGTTTTCAAACCAGTAATTAAAAATCGGGACTTCGCAATAAACATATTAAAGTCAACATAACATCGACATATTTTTCATGATACATCAGTTTACAAGCATGGAACAGAAAATATTCTCAGGCATTGCACGTTATCGAAAACATTGTAAATAATGTAAATAAACCGGAACTCATAAAATTTAAATGCGTAGGAATAAAACCATGATGCATGTGATTAGTAAACAGACCGCATGAACAATTCGATGCATAATTTTCTCAGGACCAAGAGAACGCTTGACCTTAAACCGTCAGTGTAAGTTCGAATGAACTTGATCTCAAGCTACCGCAACACATAAAATATCAGGGGACATTTAACTTAAATATACCATCGAATCACACTTAATAATTTTCTACTTCTTTTTCACATAGATTTGGCCAAATGAATCTGTTTTGTTATGATATTTATGTTAAACAAGCAGCTTGAAGCTTTTATTTGTAAATTTTAAATGATTAATTTCAGGAAACAGAAAGTGTAAACCGGAATTGCAAGGAGTTAGTAACAATTAATTCTGTAGCATCTCGAGATCAACCACGTCTGACGAGATAAGCGATAAATTATAGGCGAGGTTGACACGACATTTTATTGAACTGAGAGTTCAAAAACCCCTTTCCAGATAGGTTGCATGTGTTAAAAGAATTCCTTGTTTTCATTACAATCTACACTTCGCCGCTAGAGCTAGCCGGCATACATTTTTCTGTTACATTTCAGGGTCACTAACATCAAATTTACATGTAACAGATGTGAGAGGTACTATTCGGCCCAATTTATCAAGATGTAACAATTCAGATATCATTTATCAACATCCGCATATAGCTGCTGCATGAGATTAGTTCGTTAATTGTATATTATGCAAAAATATAGTTTTATGAATATTATTGCAGTATTCTAAAAATTCTGAGCAAACTATTGTATCTGTTTATATTTGGTGTTTAAGATTTAATAAAGTAGGTCAGGATCATTTCCGATAATCATCCTTTCGGGATGGTCACGTGTGAGCTCTGAGCAATTTCCAAATGTGCTATGATGCAGGTAGCAACTTAGTTTTAATAAACCATGAGGGCAAAAAATGTGTTGTGGATGCGTACGATTTTCTGTGTTGTTGCTATAATGCATTCATTTTTTTGCTATTTCCAGTACTTACTTTTTATCGGAACTCGAACTAGTTTAATTAACATGTGTTGATATACTTGTGTTAATTTTTGTTTTTAAAAAGTTTTTCAAATTTGACTTTCGAACGATTGGGTTAGGGTGGGGGAATGATGATGATGATGGCCATTCATTTGTGAGGGTCAAATCATCTTATATCTACTACTTTGGTGTTGGGTTAATAGTACAATAAAAGCAATTGCGTGACCAAAACTTTGTGCTGCAGTGTCGAAAAATAGTTATATGCGATATTATACCATATTGTTTAAATAAATTCAAACATATCCAAATTGCTTCACAACTTTTGGTGACAAAACTGACGTTTACTTGTTTGTATAAACAAATGTAAGGCACATTACTTTTCCGTGTTAAGTAAATAAACTTTTTTTGACCAGAAAAAATTTGACGTTTAATGTTTCTTGACAGGTAACAAAATGTCAGTTTTTATGAATTTACTTTTTTCCCCAGGAAAAAAATGAGTACTTTTTTCCCGGGTATGTGCAAATAAGTAAGAACACGAAGATATTTAATTCATAGCCGGGTCCACACTTGTAACATTCGGGTGTAACATAACATCGTATCATAACTTCGTCGCGTTCAAAACAACCGATATAAACCACTTAAGTAAGCAATTTTTGAAACCACTCGCAGAATTAAATTGACAGATATTTGATTACTTGTTTGAAACTTCAAATTTGACATCGATTGATTTTTGACTTTAATATATTGTAACATTTTTTTCAATATTAAATTATCGTTTTGCCTGTCACAGAAAAAAATAGTGTATTATACACGGGTAAAAATGTAAGATTTTAACTCTTGGTGTTTTGTCTCCCCTCCGCTTCGCATCGAGAGACAAACACACCTCGAGATAAAATCTAGTACTTTTTCCCTTGTATAATAAATAACTATATTTATTATTTATTTAGGTAAATTAAAATTTCTTATTTAACCGGTTAAGGAAATAATATGAGTTAATTCGTTATACGTAATGTTTGCAATTTCATCTATCCCAAGGGAACTCAGACTGCCTTACTGTATCAAACTCGTATAGCTCGTTTATGTTCAGGCAAAGACAAACAATTATTGTGCATGAAAATAGCACTACTAAACTACGAATATTGTTTACTTTACGAGTAGGAATAGTAATTTAAGTATCAAAATAAGTTCAACTAAATACGAAATTATGGAAAAAATGTGAATAAATGCTAAATAGGGAAATAAAGGAAAGTTAAGCGCTTCTGGTAAAATCTGTAATCTCTATTCGAAAAATTGTTATTACGACATGCTGTTAACAACTGCTTAAGGTGGAGGGCAGGCTCTAGGTCTTTAACAGCGTGAACATGGAAGCGATGAGTGAGGGGGTGTGCACCTGTGGTACTGCGGACACCAGACTGTTCGACAGTCGTCTACGGACATAGGAAATGTCAAGATACACTATTGCATTCCATATTATTTTACATTTTATGTATCAATATGGACCGTCCAAAGAAAGAAGTGATCTAGTGAAAGTATGAAAAAGGATTGTATTTTGCAGGTGAAAAGATACTCTGTAAAACATACATTTCCCTCTCCTCATCATCTCTATTAAGTCTTCAAACCTGGAACTGCTTAGACATGTATCTCCAGTGCTTCCTATTCTAACCTTACCTACACGTTTCCCCAAAATTCCCAGAGGATACATCTTTCAGTATCTGTGTGCAATCGTCTAATCTGGGCCTACCTCTCTTTTTTTTCTTTCTTTACTTCTAATATATCCCACACTATTCTCTCATGCCCTAGAATGCGTCCTTTCATCGTAAGTCTCAAATTACTGTTTTTCATATATTTCTTTTTTCCCTTATTATCTCTAGGATCTCTTTGTTCTTAACTTTTTCCATCCACAGTATCTAAATAATACAACTGTAGCACCACATTTCAAAGGCTTCTATCGTTTTCCTGTCGGCATCTCCTACTGTCCAGGCTTCACAGCTGTACAATCCAAGTTTTCAAAGCCGTACAGCACTGTGTTCCACACCTATGCTTTCAGCATCCTTGTTAGGTGCAGCACGACCTTGCAATAATTTTTGTTTTATATCTTTTACACTTTTGCCATTTTGCGTTATTTGGTTTCCTAGGTAGCAGCAATCCTTAACCTCTTGTAAGTTCTCTTTTCCTAAGTGTATTTAGATTTTTTATTTATTTTTCCTTCCCTTACCTACTAGTAATTTACTTCTACTTTTGTTAATTTTCATACTGTATCTCTCTCTGTTAATACTGTTTCCATTTCATTTTATACTACCTTGCTAGATACTATATCATCTGCAAATCTAAACATATCCATCCTTTGTCCCTGCATAATAATTCCAAATGTCTTCCTGCATTTGATAGTATTCATTGCCTCTTCGATATACAAGTTAAAAATCAACGAAAATGGCACACATCCCTGTCTCACCTCTTTTCTAATATTTACTTCTGTAACGTTTTCCTTTACTCACGCAAAAAAGAAAAATGCTTCTTCTGGAACAAAACGGCAATTTACCATTGTAAACAGTTTCGAACTGCAAAAATATGCAAAACAAGATATTTATTGAAGACACGGTAAGAATGTGTTTAAAAGCCAATATTCCTTTACATAAATTGAATAATCCAGCTGTTCGCGACTACTTTGCTAAAGATATACTTGGTTTTGGCAACATTCCATCACGAGATCCTCCAAGATGAAAATACCTACTGCTTTGTGGAAATACAGATAAGGAATCGTTAAAATAACAACTTCATGATACACAGGTAGTCATCGTGGCCGCTGAAACGTCTAGCGAACAAAAAAGTGCGTTTTTGCAGTTCTTTTGAAAACTATTAATTCAGAACTTGAACAAACCTGTTACTTGGCTAGTGTTAATTTCTTAGACTGTGCTAATTCTTCCACTTGTTCTCAAGCAATTATCGACACCTTAAAAGAATACAAAATTGATTATTTTTATGTAAGGGGTCTAGTATCAGACTCTGCACGTTACATGGTTGTATGTTTTGGTTTATTGAAAATACTTCTTGATGACAATATTTTACACTACCGATGCTGGGTGCACAAGGTAAGTCTTGTAGATGGCGTATTCTTGAAAGAGTATAACGAATTGAATTCCATTGTGGCAAAGACAAAATCTGCTTTGAAACATGTCATTTTACCTATGGTAAACGCCACGTTTCAGCTTGATTTATCTCTCCCTTTAAACCTCAGATTTTACTTTAAAAAGTCCATTGAACCTTAATATACACTTTTACTTTAATAGATTTATTATAATCTCAGAATATAAGAAGGTTATAGTACTTTATAAAGTACCGTGTTTGTTTTTCTAATATTCATACTTGTTTGTAAAGTTGCCTACAATCCAGTATTCTTGGTATTTAATTTCACGCTTACTTTGCAGAAGAGCTCTATAGTTTTCTTTCCTTACAATCCTAAATACCCGCTCTGATATTTGAGACAGATTGTTTGCCTGTCAAAACGTTCTGACAAAAGTTTCATTTCTTGTCTTGACTTGTGCACAACAGGTCGCTTTTGAGTTCAAGGTGATAAAAATTGACCATGAGGTCGTATCAAGTATGTATTATTTTGTTAAATAAAAGATGTGTAATCATTTAAATAATATTACAGCTATCTTGTCTAGCGTTTCCTTCCCTTCATGGGCTGCGAATCCCACCGGATTGCTTTTCCGATGGTAAGAAATTAACAGATGTATTTTAATTTCCTTTTGACTTTTTTTTGCGTGTTAACTAATTCACATATTGTATTTTAGGGTCGTTCTCTACCCTCAGTTTTCCTATATTTGCACCTTACGCTCCGTAAAGAAGCAAATGTGTTTTGCTGTCGTTTGACCATGAGATGACGATGGCGTTGTACATTTAAATTAAGCTACCGCAACATACATTTTTAGTTTTATTAATTACTCTCTTAAATTTTGGTTTAATATGGATCTATGAAGTTAACACAGAATAATGTTTTCAACTTGTTTGTATGCTAGCGAATTCTACCTCATCATTTGTTTTATTTTGATGTTACCTGGGACTCCTGCAGTTTCTACACATGTGATTTGGATTTCTCGGATGTTCCGTTCAAGAATATCAGGGTAACAAAAATATGTTATTCAATGCACATGTCAGGTATGACAAACTAAAATACTATTTATCTACTCAAAATTTAATGAACTGACTTATACAATATTAAATTTTCTCTTTATGTTACACTTGTAAAACATATTAATCTTACAGATAATTTATCTGGTGTTCACAAATAGTAATTCTTTTTATACATAGTCTTACTGGACGCATACTGTCCAAATGTAAGCCACACGTTTCATGAAACTTATGGTAGTAAGTACATTTATTAATTTTACGCATTTAAAAGCACAAGATACTTTTCTTTGTATTTTTGAACGCGTTTAGTTCACGTTAAATATTTTATTGACTTTTATATGTTACATTCACATATTTAAAAAACTCTCTTAGACTTAAGTACCTACATTGACTAGTTGCAAAAAAAAAGGAAACATGTATCATAATCTTTACTGATCCTTTCATTTTATATGACTTCATAGAATATTTATGTTTTGTTCAAAAATTTATTTTCTATAAAAATTTAATAAACACACTATATAACTTTTCATAGTTTCTCACAGTTGTTTAATTTACAGTTATTAATTCACAAATTTTCTCCCCTTCGAGATTTTAGGTCTCTTGCAGCCTCTGCAACCTCAACGGTCGATGCTAGCTGTGCCAGAGTGTAATTTTTTTTATGCTCTGTCGTGCGCCTATCCTTTTTAAAACACCTGGAAAAAGGGTAGGGTGCAGCTTTTTACACTCGAGAAAAATGAAAGGTGCATATTTAAATTTTCTGAAAGATAACGCTCCTCACTTAGCAGCAAAGGTGTACTCCAAACCCGTTCATATCTGTCATTTATTTAAACGAATACATGGATTGCATTGTTGCGTTCATCAAGGAATACAAGGGCCAAAACTCCAGTACTAACTTTTTAAAGGAAAGCTTTGAAGATGAAATTCGGACTCGTAAAATAAGAGTTTTGCCCAAAGGTCTTGAAGTTGATTGACCACTTACAAGGGTCAAAATATCCATTCGCACATCTATTGTGAGGTAAACTAAATTGAAATACTCTTTATAGCAGCAAAGTTGCGGGTTTTTCTTTGAAAAAACTGAATGCATTCTATCAAACAACAATAACAAGATTGAGAACTTAAAAGCAAGCTGAGTACAGCAGAGAATAGTTTGAATAAATTAATCCTTCACATGAAATCTAATGAAACGAAGAAGGACTACCAACACATTTATCCCTCTATAGTTATTGCCACACAGTCACTCAGGATAGATTTCTTAGTCGTACGTTTTTCCAAAATTTGTTTTTCTAAAAAATAACCTGCTAGTGAGCTTGATATAGTCACTTTCATTGACGACTCTTACCTGCAGCAGATAAAACAGACATGCTCGATGTTCTTCAGGTTTTATGGCCAACTAAACACATTCGTATAAATTTTGCTAAAGCGGCAAATGAAAGTTTATGGAGTCCTGGAAATTCTTTATTTTATTTTATTGTCCAACAGCAGCAGCCAATAACAAGACAAAGCAATTTACACAAATATTAGCAATAACAATTAAATAGTGTTGATGTGGAGCGATTTTTCAGCACTTACAACAGTGTCATCACGGACACATTCAGATAGGACTGTGAAGAAAATGTAGAAACGACAACAGTTGGCTTTCAACTAACAGTAAGACTATCCGATACATATACTATACTTACAGTATATTTAAAAGTGTTGCGCTAATAGTTTTTATAAAGTGAAATTCTTTTATTTTATAATTTTATTATTCTGTTGCTGACTTGAAGATTTGTCTTTGGTTTTAGTGAATAAATGCAAAATTTTGTAGAGGCCGGTATTTCTTTACACAAGTCAAGTCAATTTACATTGCTTTTATGTTCTTTAGTGATATTTTACAATGTTTTTTATACATTCAAAATGCCGGGTGATGAAAGTGAATATAAATATTGTGATAGGTCAGATTTTGAGCAAAATTTAGATGTTAGTGAGAATAAATCGTCTAACTCAACTGATAAATTAGGTTCTAAAAAAAAAGACGACTTGTCTCTCAATGGATTATACTGAAAGTAAATACATCACCTCCACTGATGTTTGCCTTTGTTGCAATATAAAAATAAATTTTCAAAAGAAGACAAACTGTTCTAGACTATTTCAATATATTTTTGAATGATAAAATTATCGACATGATATCATTTGAAACAAACAGGTATGCTCAGCATGTTACGTGCCATTGCACTTCAACATGTTTTTATGTTAAGTTTTTTGATATACGGAAGTTTCCCGCCATAATTTCAAATACGCAGTGCACGGGAACTTTTAAATGGACTAGGCGGTACTTCCGTACGCCATAGTAGTGAGTTTGCGCAGTGTGCTTATCCCTAGAGGGATAGAGCAATACTAGACAAAGGGAGGGAGTTCTCCGCTTCTCTCGAGAGAACGTGTTTTTTACCGAGTATCGTCGGGGTGTGAAGTGCTGGTTTCTTTCCTGGTAACGTATCGTTAGGGTTTACCTATGTAGAAATCCCTTCCTAATTATTGTTTGTTTGTCTACCTCTACCTCTTTCCCGCCCAAACCCTACATAGGTAAGAATTTGCCGCCACCTAGGACTACCGAACTTCACGCCTGAGGATGACCTCATGTCCACCTTAGCTAGCCGGAGCTGATTCGTACGCATTTGAGAGCGTCGACGTTCATCTCTAATTCCTTCGGGAGGAGCCCGACTGGAGTGGTTAGAGGCCTACCCGAGTGCAACTTCGGGCGAAGGCAGGATATCTGATGTAAGTAATCCTTTACTTAATCTGTGCGCTTTATTCTTTGTTTTTGAATTATTTAAATTTGCGTAGTATTGCGTAATATTGATGACCTCATTGGTAGATGACCGCACCCAAATCCGTATAAGATTAAGTGCTGCCAACTGCCGATAGTGCCTATTACACCATGCTACCGGTGTTGCATTTATAGAACTTTTTGGTATATGTAAGCACCGGGGTTATAAGAAGCAGTCCTTCGTAAGCGAGCTTCAACTTCTAAAATGATGAAGCAATACTAATTCAAGGATGTGCTCATGACACCATTTTTTCTTAAAACATTCAAAAGTGTTACACTTTTCAAACAATGCTGCATTGGATATAGAAAAGCATCCAAGTCTTCAGTTGAACAAAGTATAATTGGTATATGGAAAGTTAGTCGACAAATTTCGTTCTTTATGCACGCCAAAAAAAATTTGAAGCTTGTCTATTATTTTGGTGAATGGTCTAATAAAAAATAAATAGAATTGTTGGCATTGTATCTTATTATGTATAATAATCACTACTAGTATGCTTTGTAGTGCTGCCACTAGATGGTAGCCGTTGTATGCACAATGCTTATTTTTATTTAAGAGTAGTACGCATGATGTCAGACCAAGCGTCGGTCTACTATAACTGGTACATATGTTTAGTTTACGGTTTAATTGAATAAAATACTTTTGAGTGAACCTTTATTTTGATTATTGGCCATCCTGAGAGAAAGCTAACACTTCAGAAGTGGGAGTACAGTAAAAAATGTTTCAATCGTGTTGGAAAATTTGTATAAGATGGCGACTAACAAAGATAACAAAGAAGCTCAGAGTAACGGCTTCTCGCGAGGTTATCATGAATTGTCAAGCAATCCTTTTACGGCGATGATGGAGATGTTCGAGAGAATATAACAATCCAGGGCAAAAACAGATAAATTGTTGTACTTGGTATTGGAACAACAAATGTCACAAACGTCATGCAATGTGAGTATGCAAGCGTTAAGTAACTTTCATGTGATGCCTGATTTATCGAAATCTGTGGAAAATTTTGCTGGTTTATGCGGTTCAGGCACAATCGAATGGTTAGACAAAATTAATAGTTGTGCAATACTACATAACTGGCCAGAAACATTTAAATTAGAAACTGCAAGAATGCATTTAGTATCAGCAGTGCGTAATTGGTACGATATCCGACATAGTGATATAAAATCATGGCTAGACTTTGAACGTGAATTTCCCACTACATTTCTACCAACACCAAGTGTCACTAATTCGTGAAAAGACATGATAAAACGAATCCAAGGTTACAAAGAACCAGTCGAAATGTATTTTCATGAGAAGCTTAAAATGTGTAAAGCGCTAGATTTGCCATTTGCGGAGTGCAAGGAACAAATCCTAACCGGATTGAATAAAAACCAACTCGTTCCGGGTTTGTTAGTGAAACAACACGCCAATAAAAATGAGTTGTTATACAACTTAATTAGTTCGTATCGAGTGTACGATCGAGTTATAACGCGTGAATATACTTATCAAAAATATGGTTCACAAACAACAAATGTGCGAAAAGGTGATAATAAACTTCCGGATGTGAAAACAGTTGGCGCCAACAAGCAAAGCAAAAATGTTTTGTTCCCTTCGAAGCGCGCAGGTACCGGACCGAAATGCTATAACTGTACAGAGCGAGGTCATGTAGCAGCCATGTGCCCCAAGCCAAAGGTGAATCTGTCTGTTTTAGTTGTAAACAGCCGGATCATAAATCAAGGAATTGTCTGCAAAAACGAGTGCTTACGGATAATTCGAATAACGAATCGCCTGTGATGCAAATAGAAGCAACATTGCAAAAATGCAATGCACTTGATAAATTTCTACGTTTAATAAAAATAAACGGTCACACAGTGAAAAGCTTAATTGATACTGGTAGCAGTGTATGTACGATAAAGGAGTCAATTGCATTAAAACTTGGTAATTTAATCCCTACTAAAGAGCATTTGTACGGATTTGGAAAAACAAACCAGCTATTATATGCAAATTCTTATTAGAAACTAAAATCGAAATTGATAGTGTTTATGTGGAATCAGTCAAAATGTATGTAGTATCAGAATTGCACAATCGGTGGATGCTATAATAGGTCGTACGCTTTCAGAAGATAAACAGATTACATACGTGCGGGTTGGCGATCAATTTGTTTTCGGATAGCACAATGGCCTACCCTTTAAAGACCTTGAAGTTGATAATGTAAATAGTAAAATAAAATTGAAAAATACGGAAACGTATGTGATTCCGGGAAATTCTATTAAATATGTACAAGTTGAATGTGATAACAACTTAGTTGAAGTGACAGTTGCGAATTATGAAAATAAGATTGTTTGTTTACCTCAAGGACGAACTATTGGTTATATTAAAATGAATAGTGTAAATTCAATAGTGCAACCAAGTGTAGAAAATTTCGATTTAATGCCAGAAATGTTAAACATTGATGATGACGGTGATCAACAAACACGTTGCAAACTTTTAATTTTGTGTCGCAAGCATTGTAGTTGTTTTGCTTTAATTTACAAGAATTAGGGTGCACTAACCTTGTAAAAGTGTCAAGCGTGTTAGTAGTAAACCTTATAGAGCAAGTGTAGAGCAGCGTAAAATTATACAACGCATTGTTGATGAATGGAAAGATGCAGGAATAGTGACCGAAACATCTTCACCATCCGCAAATCCAGTGTTATTAGTAAACAAAAAATGTGGTGAACCACGTTTGATATTTGATTACAGTGCCTTAAACAAGCAAACCGTGAAAAGTAATTTTCCGATTGCTACTATAGATGAGCACTTTGAAAATATAAGCCATGGTGTTTTGTTTACAACATTAGATTTGGCTCATGGTTATCTACAATTACCTTTGACTGAAGAATCAAAGGCGAAAACTGCGTTTATTACACCAGATTGTACAAGACAATTTCAGCGGTTAATTTTCGGTTAACAAACGGTCCCTACGAATTTAGTAGATTAATGTCGTTAGTGCTGGGCCCATTAAAGAAGAAAGTTGCAATATCGTACCTAGATGATTTGATCATTCCTGCGAAAACTTGGGAAGAAATGTTTGAAAAGCTGGAGAAAGTTTTTGAAGCATTACATAAAGCAAAGTTAACATTAAAATCGAAAAAGTGCAAATTTGGTTATAGTGAAGTGGAATACTTGGGCTTTTTTATTTCTGAAGGTAAAATTAAGTCAGGTGATGTGAAAAAACAAGCGATATGCGATTTTCCTAAACCGAAAAATTTACATGAAGTGCGAAGATTTTTGGGTTTAATTTCTTATTTTAGTCGTTTCATTAAAGAGTTTGCATCCAGAGCACGTGCATTACGCGACTTAATGCAGAAAAATCGTTTATTTCAGTGGAAGAGTCCACAAGAAAATGCGTTTATAGATTTACGTGATGCATTTATAAGTGAACCTGTTCTGAAGTTATACGACCCATCAGCTGTTGAAACTGTGTTGTTTACTGATGCGAGTTCCATCGGTATATCAGGGATTTTAATGCAGCAAAAAACGATTGATGATGACCTTCAACCCGTGTATTACGTCAGTAAGAAAAATAACGATGCAAAGAAAAATTACCATTCCTCAAAATTATAGTTATTAGCAATTATTTATTGTGTTGAAAAACTGCGAAACTTTTTAATTGGTATTTCATTTTGTGTATATATGGGTTTGTCAAGCATTAACATATCTAAATACAATGAAAACGAAAAATTCTCAAGTGATGCGTTGGGTTAGTGTACTCGCTGAATATGATGTAGTTATAAAATACAAACTAGGTGGGAAAATGCAACATGTTGATGCTTCATCACGTGCACCTGTGTCTTGTGCAAGTGACATTGATAGAGAAATCCAAAAACATTTGGAAATTTTCAAACAATGTGTGAAGATGATTACATTACCATGATTCAACAGAGCGATGAACAACTGAAAAATTTAATTGAAATTTGTGCAAAACCTGTAGCTGAGCAAACACAACAACAAAATCATGATTTGAAGGATTATGTTTTTGAAGATGGAAAACTTTATCGAAATGTTACAGTAAACGGACAAGAGAAACAATTGTATGTGATTCCGAAAGCGATTAGGAAAAGCATCGTTGTAAAATGTCACGATTTACTGGGTCATTTTAGTGTAGATAGAACTGTAAATAAAATACGGGAACTATATTGGTTTCCTCGCTTAAAACGATATGTGCATCGACACATTAGTACTTGTGCAGAATGTTTATTAAATAAAATTCCGACAGGTAAGAAGCCGGGCCAATTGAATCCAATTCCGCCACCGTGTCGACCATTTGTAAGAGTGCATATTGATCATGTGGGCCCTTTTGTTGCAACCGATGCAGAAAATGCATATGTGTTAGTGATAACAGATGTATTAACAAATTTTGTGAAACTTTACCCATCCAAAACAGTGAAAACTGATGCAGTCATAATTGCGTTAAGAAAAGTTATGTTAGAATATGGCATACCTCAGTGTATTGTGAGTGATCGAGCTATGTGCTTTACGTCTGATGTTTTTCAAAATTTTGTACGTGAACATGGTATATGACATACCCTAAATTCCAGTCAATGGCCAAGAGCGAACGGAATAGTCGAACGTGTAAATCAAACGTAGATTACAAAAGTTATGGTGTGTATGAATGAGGAAACACAATGGGATTTAAAAATACAAGAAATTGAAAGGAATTTGAATTTCTTTCCTAATAAAACTACAAAAAAAAAATCACCATTCGAAGCGTTATATGGATTTTAACTAGATTCTCTGATGGTAAATTGTCAAATTATGTGGAGAATGAGGATGGAAACTGGATCCCCCCTGTTGTGCTCTGTGCCACTATAACCGCATTGTATATATGTAATTTAGAGCGAGGGAATGCGGCGATGGCTAGGGGTTAAGCGGGGATAGTAGGAAAGAGGTTTTGATGGTGAAAGGTGAAGGATTATCTGAATTCATCGACCGCGTTAATTATTATTAAGATTTACGTATTATAGATAGTACGGGTCCTGAATTGTATTTCGGTTTAAATTGCAGCTCAATGTACCAATTTATTATAATTTTATTCGATACACTTGCTGTTGCTAATAAATGTTTACAGATATCGTGAGTCTCATTTTTAGCACAACACAAATTGACGTGCAACGGGGCTTGGTGCAAAGGTGAGTTGCAGATCACAATTCAGAAGATCATCGTAAATATACGAAATAAATATTGGAATTGGGTTACAAACAAGCAAGACCCTTATGTTGGGAGTGCAACAAGGATAGACGCTATCTCAAGTGCAAAACGAGTATGAAGTTCTGGAACAGGTTTTAATTTTATAGATGTGCTTGGTAAAATAAACTTCAAGTTTTCAAGACCAGGTTAGAAGATAAAGGTCAGGTTATAACACATGTGGTGTGTGTGCTGTATTACACTGTCTTACATTGTTTACAATTATAATACTGTCTGTTTTGTACAAACTAATATTGTTTAATTTTTAAGGAAGTAGGAGTCGCAATGGTGGAAAAGTACCCGCACTTTGGTAGTAGAAAATAAAATAATAATGGAGGGTGACAAAGGCTCAGGAGAATCCATGGATATAACTGATTTACAAAGTTTAATGGTTCATTTAACACACAATATGCTTAAAATGCAGGGTAGTATATCGGATTTGGCAGAAACAGTAAGGGAAAGTTCCCAAGGAAGTAAGTCGCCCGTTAGCGTTCAAATAGTTCCTTCAGATATTTTAGTTAAACCAGAAAATAGAAATTATATATCACTATGGCGAGACTTGGGGGGCAACGAGCTCGTTTTTCAACCGGGGGGGACAACTACACCCCATCAATTTTTTGATGAAATTAAAACAATTATTTATAGATGCAGGGGTGCCCAACAATGTGAAACTTAACCTCGGGATGTTAGGATTAAAAACGGCAACGGCAGATTGGGCATCTGCTCGGGAAAATTCATTTACAGACTTCGGTGATTTCGAAAAGCAATTTAAACATCGATATTGGAACGCGGATAGTGAGCGTGAACTATTCTACGAGCTTAAATATGGGCAATATGAAACTGGCAGCTGAGCTGATTACATCTTAAAATTATCTGGGCAGGTAGAATATTTATCGGAGCAAGTCGACGAAGAAGTATTAGTCAAATGGTTAACAACACATTTTAATCTAAAAATTCAAAGGGGGATTGTGTTGCAGGGTATCGGCAATACAACTAAGTTGGAATCTTTTCTACGGAAAATTGATGCAACATACATTTCGAAAGATAGATACAGTATGCCACCACAAAGGAGCTACGAAGATCGTAGGGTTGTAAATCATAGGGGGGAATCATGATGCACCTGGTTATCAAAATAATTACGCAAGATTTCCAGAAAGGCGAGAATCTTCTAGAAATAATCTTAACGAAAGAGAAAACTAGCGTAGTACAGATAATAGGGAAATGGCCAACCACGATAACAATAGGGAAATTCGATATTTAAATAAACATATTAATTTGGAGCCAAGTGAATTGTTAAGCGAAGCGGAAGACACCCCAAATTACAGTCAAATGTCACACCTATCATAAAAATATATGTAAATGAAAACCCCGTGAATATTTTAATCGATACTGGCAGTCAGGTATGTGCAGTATCAGAACTTTATCTTAAAAAATTACAAAGCCAAATCCAAAATACCAGCATTATCTGTATCAAATGTTACCGTGTTGGTAGCCATAGGTTGTAGGGTAAGTTAGATATCCAAACAGGTCCTGTTGCCTATAAGCATAAATGATTCTACTTTCGATGTTCCTTGTATAGTAGTACCAAAGCTCAATCAAAAAATAATTCTAGGTAGCGACTGGCTAAAACAAGTAAATGCGAAAATTGATTTTTATAGTATCTCTTCTTTTACCGGAAGAACAAAAAAATTTAAAATTTTTGGAGGACGAGGGGCCAACTAAAAGGGTTTCTATCAATTTAATTCATCAAGTTAAAAGAAGTTCTCGTCACAGGTATTCTGATGAAGAACTAAGGGAAGCGGCCTGGTCAGCTCAAACCTTTAATGACAAACAAAAGGCACAATTGTATGAGCTATTACAGTCTAATAGTCAGGTTTTTTCGGAGACGCCTGGAAAAACTAATGTCTATGAACATGAAATTATTATGAGGAATGAAACTCCATTCTTTAAGAGGCCCTACCCCATCCAATTTGCTAACCGGGAAAAAGTTAAATGCAAACAATGTTAGATGAAGAAGTTATCGCTCCCTGTAAGTCTGAATACATATCTCCGTTAGTAACGGTACAAAAAAAAGACAAAACCCCAAGGGTATGTTTAGATGCCCACTTTTTAAATTCCCGCATGGTTAAAGATCATGTATTGCCTCCTTCACCCGAAGAGTTGCTGGCCAAGTTTGGTAGGGGTTAAGTAGTTTCGACATTAGACATGACGGCGTCATATTGGCAAATTCCGATTAAAAAGGAGCACCGCCAATATACGGGACTTTTATATGAAAACACCACATACTGTTTTAATGTTCTTCCATTCGGACTCTCTACATCAGTTGCAAGTTTTATCCGGTGCTTAAGCAAGGTCCTAGGACCTGAATTTGAGGGGTTTGTTTTGAATTATGTTGATGACCTCCTTGTTTTTTCAGCCTCTCCCGAGGATCATTTAATTCACCTTGAGAAGGTATTTCGGAGATTTTTGGAAAGTAATCTTACTATAAAATTGCAAAAGTCACATTTTGATCAGTGCGAAGTCGAGTTTTTAGGGCACACTATTTCAAGCACGGGTATTCGTATAAATCCAAAACGCATTGAGAGTATCCAGAAGTTTCCTGTACCACGAAATATCCGGGAACTGAGAGCTTTTCTGGGATTTGTAAACTATGAACGCAGATTTTGCGATAACTTTGCTGGACTTACCGTCCCACTACTAAAATTACTTAAGAAAAATTGTAAATGGGAATGGGATAACGAATGCATGATTGGATTCAAGAATGTTAAGGAAGCTTTTCTACAAGTTACTACTGTGGTACACCCAGATTTCAATAAATGTTTTTATATTCAATCTGATAGTTCAGATCAGGCAGTAGGTGCAGTTCTGTACCAATTAAACAGTGATAATAATCACCAAATTATTGCATTTGCAAGTCGGGGGGGGGGGGGGCTACCTTTAGTCATTGTTGACGCATTTACACGATTTGTAAAATTATATTCTCTGAAAAGGGCTTCCACTCGTGCCATTGTAAATCGTCTCATTAACGTTTATTTTGTAACTACACAAATCCCCCGAGCAATTCTGTCCGACAACAGGACACAATTCAAATCCAAGTTGTGGTTATCCCAGTTGGATCAATACCATATCTCTGCCCGATTTACGTCAGTGTATTTCCCAGAGGGCAACAAAACAGCGTGTGAATAAAGAAATAGGAAGATTGCTTCGCACTAATTGCTTCGACAAGCATACATGTTGGGCTTGTTGTTTGACTAGGGTAGATGAGTGTCTTAACAGGGTCATACACAGTGTTACAGGGTATGCTCATGTAGTTTTGCAATTTGGTGAAGGTACGGAAAACAATATTAAAAAAATTATTGAATTTCCGCAGCATCATTTTCCAATACGGTCACAGGATCAAATTATACAGTTGGTTTATGAACGGGCTATTTCAAAAGCAACCAAATATATAGTAAAGGCGGAAAGGATCAAAGGTCCTACATCTTTCAAGAAGGGGGATTGCGTTCTTGTACGGACCCATCCCATGTCGTCAGCCATAGATGCGTGTATTGCAAAATTTTTCTTGCTGTACGAGGGGCCTTATACCGTTAAACGGGTTGTAGGGCCTAACTCGTACGAACTTGTAGATGATGAAGGCCGCTATAAGGGCTGACAAAATATTAAAAATCTTAAGCTATTTCATACTATGGCAAATCCTGAGTTTTTGTAAGATGTATTTAGGCTAAAATTATTTAGTATTGGTGTATTAAGGAGATTTTGCTTGTTTTCATTTCTTTTGGTTGTGTTGTATATTTGTATTAAAATAGTGCTGCTGGGGATACCGCTTATTATTTTAGGGGGAGGGGGGTTTAGTGTTGTGCTCTGCGCCACTATAACCGCATTGTATATATGTAATTTAGAGTGAGGGAAGGCGGCGATGGCTAGGAGTTAAGCGAGGATAGTGGGAGAGTAAGGTTTTGATGGTGAAAGGTGAAGGATTATCTGAATTCACCGACCACGTTAATTATTATTAAGATTTACGTATTATAGATAGTATGGGTCCTGAATTGTATTTCGGTTTAAATTGAAGCTCAATGTACCAATTTATTATAATTTTATTCGATACCCTTACTGTTGCTAATAAATGTTTACAGATATCGTGAGTCTCATTTTTAGCACAACACCCCTCAGAATTTACAACGTGAAATCAGAAAAAACATTCGCCAGGAACAAACGAAATATAAAAAAACAATACGATTTAAAAAGATGTCTGGCAGAATCATATACAGTCGGTGATATTGTGTTATTGCGAAAATTTTTACAGCCACTGGTGAGAGCACAAAACTCAACCAAAGTACAGAGGTCCACTTGTAATTAATGAAGTGCTTCCGGAAGATAATAATAATATCGATGGTACAAGAAGTTGACACTTTTCAACTACGGCACATGTGAGCAGATCAAAAATATTTAAATTACCCGAAAAGGAGGATTCAACCTCTGATGAAGATTCGGTGAGCAATGATGACACTTCACGACAAGATAAATCTACTGCTGAAAGATGTGTAGTGGAGGTAGATGATACTAACGGAGATAGTGCTGATTATAAAAGTGCTAGTGAATGTGTAGAACCAGTTGGGAGAAGTGGACGTGTAATACGAAAACCAAAGCGTTTAGACGATTATTGTTTAAATTAATTTTGTATTGAAAATAGGTTTTCTTTTCTCCTTTTTGTGTCAACGAGGACGTTGACCTGTCAGAATGGCCAAGTGTTGGCATTGTACCTTATTATGTCAATACTAGTATGCTTTGTAGTGCTTCCACTAGGTGGTAGCCGTTGTATGCGCAATGCTTATTTTTTATTTAAGAGTAGAATGCGTGATGTCAGACCAAGCGCCGGTCTACTATAACTGGTACACATGTTTAGTTTACGGTTTAATTGAATAAAATACTTTCGAGTGAACCTTATTTTGATTATTGGCCATCCTGAGAGAAAGCTAACAGAATGCACATTGGAAATACCTCTACTTGTCCTCAGAGTAATCATCACCAGGCACAACACATTTTTGACAACAATTTGAATAGCGTCTGGAAACTGTTGGAAGTTTTTTTAACCGTTTCCACAGTTTAACACAGTTCCGAGTCTCCTTGATGTCTCCCTACATTTAATTCTCCCATGCTTCACCCCAAGATACTACACTGGCCAAGAAGCAAATTTTTTAACTAAAAATTTTCAAATTTGTCGAACCAATGGTATTCCAAGCAAGGTAGGCATCTTTAACATGCGCAACAACACACACACATAGGACACATTTTACCACTCATCCGAACAAGGGTGTATTTTTGTGAAAAATGCTCGCCTAACATTTTTCAAGCGGACGGTGTCGGGATTCGAACTCGGGACATACAGTCATACACAAACTTGTCTGATCTATGGATGCACCCATCTCTCTTCTTGACATTCGCAAACTGTGCTCCCTTCAAGGTCCTCTTATGAAATAAACAAAAAAAAATCGGCAGGCATAAGACAATTTTAAGTGAGCATTTTTCACAAAAATATGCCCTTGTTCAGATGAGGGGTAAAATGGAGGTCTGGTGTGTGAGTGTTGTTAAGCACATTAAAGATCTCTACCTTACTTGGAACTGCAAGGGTTTGGAAAAATTCAAACTTTTTCAGGTAAAAAACTGCTTCCTGGCCAATGTAGCGCCTTCGATTGGGTATTTGTGGAATTTTTTCATTTATACAGGAAAAGGGATCGTTATAGATGGTAAATATAAACATTTGCCGGTTTCTACCCAAGTAGTGATGTCATTTGCTGGACCTCTTCTCAAAATAGAATACTATTCGACAATGAACAACTTTAACAATTCTCCCGATTTGGCTAACTTGCTAAGACAAAACAATACTGACATATACGAGACTTTGAAGAATAATAGAAAAAGAATTGCTACAGATTTGAAAAGAAAAATTCCAAAAGAAGAAGTTGTTGGATATTAAAGATGTAAAATATGTTATAAAATGCAGCGATAAATAGTATATTGTATACCCAGTAGAAAAAGTTCAACATTTCCGGACGTGAAGATTGCTTGTCAAGGCGCAAGCTGAGACAAGCAACACAGAGTCCGGGAATGTTGCTTTTCCTACGTGGCATACATATTATTTTTCCACAAATCGTTAAAAAACGACAGAAATTAAAATACTCATTTTAAAGAAACCTGATTAATTTTATTTATAAATAAATGGTGCTGTCAAATTCTTATTAAAATTTTTTGCGTAACCATCGAAACATTCCTATCGAGATATTGAATTGTCAAACTTGACACATGAAATATGATTGCTGGCATTTTTGAAAGTAACAATACAAATTCTATAATTGTACTAATTGTAAAATACCTGAAAATATAACACACAACTTACAATTTACATAATGTGTTAAGATTGTTTAAATAGAACTTACCATGAAAGCATGTTCTCGGTCATTTTTGTAGTCCATGTGTATACACATATCGACGGTGGAAAAGCAAATTAACTTAAGCGACATATACACGTGAAACGAGTTATTTACACACATGGGTTCAGATTTTTTTTGCTATATAACGGACTCGGTCTTGTTCGATTACTTGATACTTTATGGCGCTTAAGTGGGACGATTATTTACTATAATTTTTAAGCAACACTTATTCTTCGTTTTGCGAAGAAAGTGTCTCTTAAGGTATTTGCACACCGAGTTTCTGAACGCTTAAGATATTTTTCAAGTTCGCTCGTGGCTGAACAACGATAAATAAGTTGTTTTACCTCGTTTAAATACAACAAAATGGTGACTTAAACTGTTTTGTTTTGCAATTAAAATGATCTACGTTGGCGCTTAAGTTATATTTTACTACACTTCAATTATATTTACAATATATTATAAGAACGATTAATGTACTATAAAATTTTGGTTAGCGAGTTTCTGAACAAGCTATTTAGATTTACTATTTCCATTTTAGTAATTATACCTTCATTATACCATGTTCGAATGATTTAATTAAAGTTGATTTTCTTTAAAAATAAGACATATCTAACCAGCTTTTACTAACCTTTATGTAGTCTCTCGGAAATAAAAGTTCGTTTCGCAGTTAAATACTTTTTTCCCTCTGTTTTTTGAGTATCGTAGTAAGCTAGCGCTTCTTAAACTTTTATTTGGGTGAAAGTTATTAAATTACAGAATTATATTCGGCACCAAAGGGCAGGTAGTTAAAGCTATTTTTCAATAAGGTACACAGGATAACGTACATTATCAGACAACTGTATGTTAACTTAATGTATTTTACTCCATTCAAAAGAAATATTATCTGTTGCTTCAATTACTTATGCAATCACATTTTTAAAATACAAATCCGTTTAATTTACTTTCCCGTGCTGCAAAAGACTGTTTATTTAAATTAAGCGCCATCTATCTTCACAACCCTATTAGCTGGATTTACCGTATTCGTACAACTGATGCGTGATATGTGAATGATAATAATGGCGCGGTCGGAGTAGACGTGTGTGTTAGGTGTGCTACAATATTTTAGTTATTGCCGGTTTATATGTATCTTTATTTACTGCTATTGCTCATACATTTAATTGTAGTGATATTATTACCAGGTGATAGCTTTGTACTCAAACTACCTTCAATTTCATAGCTGCCATAAGTATATACAAGTATTCGTTATGGTTTTAACGCAGTCGCAAATAAAGGATATACAAGAGATTCTTGATAAATCGGTAAAAATGCTTATCGCTGATAAGGAATTTATAGCTAGTGTTGCGGCAGGTGTTGCAAAGGTCGTTGAAATTAATTTGGAAAAGGCCTTGGAAGAACAAAATAAGAAAATGCATTCCTTTGAAACTCGTTTGGCGGTTATCGAAAATCAGAATGAACAGCTTATACGTGAAAATACTAAGTTGATGGAATCTTTAGATAATATGCAACAATATTCTAGATGCAACAATTGGTATTCAAGATGGCTGAAGGTGTAAGTATATGTGATGATGCCTCTGCCAAACATTATAAATGCTGCAGGAATAAAGTTTGTAACATATTAGTCTGTGTCAATTGTGATGGAGTTTATCATCAAAGCTGTGCTGAAAGGTCAAAGAATGTAAAAATTGTTAGTAATAACAAGTTATTGTGCTGTGAAACTAAAATAACCTCACAATTTGAAAATGATTACTACCTAAAAGAACAAATTCTATTATTAAAGGAAGTAAACCAGCAAAAGGATGTAATAATTGGAGATAAGGATATTATTATCAAACTAATGGAAGATAAAATAAAAATCTGGAATTGCTAATTGGTAAACAAAGTACATTAATGGATATGAATGATAAGCCACAGCATGGTATTGATAATCAACAAAACAATGTATTCATAAATCCTAGTTATAGTGAAATTGTCAAACAAGAAACCCTTATATTGAAGGGTACTAATAACACATCCTCATCTGATATTAAGAAAAGTTTATTAGAAAATATAAATCATAAAATGTTCAATCTGGTAAAATTAATAATGCTAGAAAATTTCCTGGTTTAGTTATAAAAAGTGACAACAAAGAAACCTTACTCGATTTACAGAAGACTATAACAAAGTCATGTGGTGAAAATATTCAAGCACGTATACAGAATAAGATTCGTCCTAGGATTAAAATTATGAATATAGACGGAATTCATTTAAATGATGAGCACTTAAGAGATAATATAATAAATCAAAATGATATACAGGCAAAGCAACAAGATTTTGTATTTGATATTAAGCACAAGAGTAAACCTATTAATAATTCTTTTAACATTGTGGCAGAAGTAGATGCATTAACTTTTAAGAATCTAATAAAAAATCAATATTTATATGTAGCTCTTAATAAATGTAGAATTCAAGAGACATTCTCTGTATTTCGGTGCTATCGGTGTTGTCAATACGGACATCTTGCAAGAAATTGTGATAATAAAGAGACTTGTGGGACCTCGCTGGTAGTCATCTTTCTAAAGACTGCAATAACAAACAGCAAGTAACCGAGCATAAATGTATTAATTGTATTCAAAACAATTCCAAACTAACAACTAATCAGAATACTAATCATGCAGTTTATTACTCTGACTGTTCTACTTATAAAATGATTTTAAATACCATTGCTAGGAAAATTGATTATGGAGCATAGCAATTACAGCATCAATTTAGCGTATATTGCTTAAATATTCAAGGATTTTAACAAATCGTTATGAATTACATCATTTTGTAAAAGAGAACTATCCGTTATTATTATGTATAACTGAAACACACATTACGGAGGACATTAGTGACAATGAAATATACATACCAGGATATATATTAATTAGATGCAATTCACATAGTAAGCATACTGGGGGAGTACTTATATATCTGAGAGAACCTTATGATTATAAGATAATTATAAACAAAAGCTTCAACAATGAGTGGTGGGTTGTAGGCATATCCACAGATGGTTGCAATTATGTATGTCTATAGATCCCCAAGTGGTAATTTAAGAAAATTTCTGGATGAATTGGAGGCATTTGTCGATGCCCAAGATCTCGATCAAAAGTTTATTATAATGGGAGACTTTAACATTAACTGGTATAAAGTAACAACTTACTCAAATAGACTTAAGACTCGAATGGATGATAGAGGATTTTTCAAATTATTAATGAATGCACTCGATAGTAAATAATAGTAAAACACTGATTGACTTAGTATTTACAAACTGTAAGTCAATATGTTCTGATGTTTTAAATTCTCCTAAAATATCTGATCATGCAATACTGAAAATTACTCGGTGCGTCGTAAGTCTGTTTCCAAATTCACAACTGTAATGCTCGATAGAGTGATCTCTGTTCGTGATGTTAAAACATTGATAAATTAACTTTTGAAACTCGTCATCGCAGTTGCCATGGATAAAAATACGTCACTTCACGAAATGATAGATGTTTTGTACAACAATGTTACTACTGTTATGGATGAACAGGCCCCAAAAAATCTTCACAGTATCTAACAAGAAGAAGAGTAAATGGTATGACTCTGAAATTTGTCATTTGGCTAAACAAAGAGATATAACATACCAACAAGCTATATTTACAGATAATAACAAGGATTGGATTACTTATAAAAAATTACGAAACGCTGTTACTACTATGATACAAAGTAAAAGAAGAGGTACTATACAAAATTGATTGATAAAACAAACGCGATCCTAAGAACCTTTGGCGTATTATTAAAGAATCAATTGATGGTCTACAAAATACACCTACTGTGGTAATGAAATTTGATGATGCTAACGTGATCCACAAACAGTGGCTGAAAAGTTTAACAAATTTGTGGTGGATAGTATAGAGGAAATTATAAGTGACATTCCCAATATTACAAACATTGACAAGATAAATAAGATAGGTTGTAGGAATGAATTTACTTTTAATGAATTCTCAACGGGTTGTGTGTATAAGGCGATTTACAATACAAAAGATTCTAATACAGACTTATTAAATAAAATATAGTTTTGGCTGGCGGGGCTTATCTAGTTGGTAAGATAACGGAACTTTATAATAAATCTATAACTACTGGATTTTTTCCATCTCAATGGAAGGAAACTGTAATAAAACCAATACCTAAAGTAAGAGGTACCCTAAACCCTATAGAATTCAGGCCAATAGCTACAGTGCCATTCCTTGGAAAAGTATTTGAAAAACTAATATACGACCAAATTATTAAACATATTGAAGTGAATAACATTCTCATCAAAGAACAATCAGGATTTTCGTGGCAAACATTCCTGTGAGTCTTCACTACAACTTGTGCTGTCAGAATGGAAAAGAGTACTGGATAATAGTTCTAATGTTATAGTTGCGGTATTTCTAGATTTTAAACGAGCATTTGAAACGGTTGATAGACTGATTCTAATAAATAAATTAAAAATGTTACGGTTTCGGACCAATCCTTGAAATGGTTCTCGGACTACCTATATCAGCGAAAGCAAATGACTAAAATTAATAATCATACCTCTAGTGCTATATTAAATAACCACGGTGTACCACAGGGAACTATTCTAGGCCCATTGCTTTTCATACTGTATATCAATGATATAGCAGATGCAGTTGATGACTCTGCAGTTTTACTGAACTTATTTGCAGATGATACCCTTATAGCAATCTCAGATACAAATATAGATAACGCAATACATAGGATGAACAGTTTGCTCAATGCTGTTTCAAAGTGGTTGATCAGTAATAAATTAGTTATTAATACTAAGAAAAGCAAAGCAATGATTTTAGGGTTGCGTTATAATGGAAAAATGCATATGTTACCTCCATAGTTTTCAATTGTGACAGGCTGCATTATGTTGATGAAATTAAGTACTTGGGTGTAACTATAGATTCATCGCTTTCATTTAAAACACATTCGGATAAATTGATAATACAACTTACTGGTAAAATTAATTATTTTTATCGTATCAGTCATAACCTTAATATGCTAACTCGATTAAAGTTTACCAAGCGCTAATTGCGCCACATTTTATATACTGCTCGTCTATTTTATACTTTCAGAGTCAAACAGTGATAAATAAACTACAGGTCCTTCAAAATCGTGCTCTCCGTATAATATTAAAATGCAATATTTATACAAAGGTACATTTTATGTTCGATTGTTTAAAATTTTGTCAGTGCAACAACATTTGTATTTTTAGTTATGTGCTTTATATATAAGATTACCAGAAACTTGTTGCCTACTTACCTACAATGTAAGTTAGTTATGGTTCACGGAATCCATAACTACACCACTGCAATTGCCTAATTTTATATTTATCCTTTTAAGAAAACATGTACTAAAAGATCCTTATTTATTGACGGCATCCGAGAATTTAATGCGCTCGCTGCCAATATTAAACAATCATCATCTTTGCGATTATTTAAACGTCAATTGAGGACATCAATGACGACAAGGATGTGAAACTATCGTATCAACTATTTATGTGGTTGTATTCTCTATGTAATATATTTAATACTATAAAGTAATTGTAACATGTATTATCATACATTTAAATAAATTATTATTATTATTATTATTAACAATATCCGAATTATTGGTATAAAAGAAGAACATGGTGAAAACTGTGATAATCTAATTATGCAATTATTTAAAGATAAGCTAAATGTGAATTTGGATTATGAACGTATTGATAGATCGCATCGTGTTGGATCTTCAACTGGTAATAAACGACATATAATTGTAAAATTCATTAATTATCATGATCGTAAACGTAAACGTGTTCTACTTAATAGATCTAAGTTAAAGGGATCAGGAATTTATATTGCTGAGGATCTCATTAAGTCTAGGTTCACTCTCTTTAAGCAGGCTCAAGATAAATTCTCTAAGCAAAATACTTGTAATTAGAAATAATGCGGATTTGCTTAATATTAATTGTTAACCCCTAATTTGTAGCATACTTTTCATAATGAATCTTATTTAATTAAATTTAAGTTATTTTTTTTTTATTTTTCGTATTAGTAGGGTTGTGCTTCTTCTTGTCTGTGGGACGTGATTAAATTTAATAATATTTTTATAAACCGATTTTCTTAACATATGATTTTCGCGCATCTCAATACTCGATCCCTTGCTTCTAATTTTTATAATTTTGTTGACATTATTGACGAGCATAAATTTGACGTTATAGGTGTCACTGAAACTTGGCTTGATGCTAGTCTTGACTCTAAATTGATTTCTATTCCCGGATATAGATTTGAATGTGTCGATCGTTTGGGCAGAGGAGGGGGCGTAGGTGTTTACATTACTCAATTTACTTAAATATGATATATTAGCCTTTGATTTCACATTTAAAAGCAATATTGAATGTATCTTTCTTAAATTTACTATTAATCATAAAATAATAGTTATGGGTGTCATTTATAGACCACCTAATAAAAGTAAAAATCAATCTAGAATTTTGGATTTTGTTAGCGACATTGATTGTATTTTATCCTATTTGGCTACTTTTGCTAACTACACCGTCTGTCTTGGTGACGTGAATATTAATTTACTTAATAGTAATAATCCATTATCTCTATGTTTTGACTCTTATGGATTTATTCCTTTGATTGATGAACCGACACGTATAACTCAAAACACGAGGACTCTGTTGGATCAAATCTTTGTAAATTGTACGCATGATTATATTCTCAAGTCAGGATGCCTTAATGCTGATACGGTTAGTGATCATAAACTAGTGTATGGTGATATCAATTTAAAGCTTAAAAACCCAAAACAGCGCTTTATAACTATTCGTGATTTTAAAAATCTTAATCATGATAACCTTATAAAGGACATTCAATCAATTAATTGGCGTACTGTTTTTCTGGAGAAAAACGTTAATGAGAAAGTGATATCATTCAACAAAATTATACTCGGTGTTTTTAATACACATGCTCCTTTAAAATCAGTACGCGTGTCTAAACCTAAAGCGCAATGGCTTACGGGTGATATTAGATATTTAATGAAACGTAGAGACTTGGCCCTTAATAAATTCAAGGTGAATTCTCCCCTTGACTGGGGTAGTTATAAACAACTTTGCAATAGCACTCTTTCTGCTATTAGGAAAGCAAAAAGAACCTATATATACAATATAGCTAAAGACAATAATCCGAAACGAACATGGTCTGCCTTAAGCTCTTTAAAAATTATGAATTCAGGTAATGCTGCCTTGACTTTAGAACTTTCTAACCCTGATAAGATAAACAACTTTTTTTCATCAGTCTATAAAGAAAATGACGACATATGTAAAGAAAAGATTGACTATTACAACAACAACAATGTTAATTCTTCTAATAGCTTCGAATTCAAGTTGGTAACTGTTGAGGATATACGTTATGTTTTAAATCATTCTAAATCAAATGCATATGGTTCGGATAACTTGTCGTTATTCATGATTAGATATTGTTTTCCATACATTGAGCAAGTTATTCTTCATATTGTTAATAGTTGCATCGAATTCAGTGTTTTTCCGGATGTTTGGAAAGAGGCTATAGGTAGCCCTATACCAAAAATTCCCAACTGCAAGCTGCTGTCGGATCTACGTATTATAAGTATTCTGCCTGCATTTTCTAAAATATTAGAAATGGTTTTGTACATTCAGCTATATGACTTTGTTGTTTCGAATAATTTAATTCCAGATGTTCAATCTGGATTTCGTAAGTTTTTTAGTACAAATACCTCCTTGGCTTGCGTTACCGATGATATCTTACGTGCGCGAGATAATGGACTTATAACTTTTCTTATTCTTCTTGATTTTTCGAAAGCGCTCGATACAGTAAATCATAAGCTTTTGTGCTCTAAACTTAAATATTATGGTGCTAGCTCGTCAACAGTGTCTCTTATACAATCTTATCTTACTAATAGATCCCAGAAAATTATGGTTAACCAACTCTATTCGTCGACATTGCCAGTTTTATCTTGTGTTCCCCAAGGTTCCATTCTTGGACCCATTCTTTTCTCTCTTTATACATCTGACATTTTAAAGTCTGTTGGGAATTGTAAAATTCAAGCTTATGCTGATGATACACATCTTTATTATAGTTTTCCTAGTTGCGATATGTTAAACGCTCAAGAGCGAATTAATGAAGATTTAAAACTTCTTAGTTCTTTGTCGAAGGCTCATAATCTGATCCTTAATTCTCAAAAATCTAAACTAATAATCTTCTGTCACAACAGTATATACGACACTGTAGCTTTAAATATAATTATACACATTGATAATGTCCCTTTACCTGTCGTTAATTCTTCTAGAATTCTTGGAGTTACTTTGGACAATAACTTTAAGTTTCATTCACACGTGGCTAAAGTGATTATTAAAGCGTACTCTTCTCTTAAATTACTCTATGCCTCGCGTCATTTTTTAACTTTTAAATTAAGATTAACTTTAGTTGAATCTTTGGTTTTGTCTCATCTAAATTATTGCGATATTGTTTATGGCCCTTGTCTCGATAGCATTCATAAAAAAAGGATTCAAATACTGCAAAATTCTTGTTGTCGTTTTGTGTTCGGTCTTAGAAAGTTCGATCATATTTCCGCTAAGATCAAACAACTCAAATGGTTAAAAATGGATGATCGTAGAACCCTTCACCTTGGCTGCTTCGTTTTTAAGTTGCTATTTGAAGCATCCTCGGTTACATTAAAGAATAAGTTAGTTCCTAGATCTCTCGTTCACTCAGTAAATGTGAGATATAATGAACGTTTAACTATGTCTCGACACAGTACTGCCATGTTTCACAAATGTTTCACTTATAATGCAGTTATTTAATTCTTTATCCTTCGATTATCGCTCTATTAGTTTCATAAAATTCAAATCCAAATTACACAGTAGCCTTTTGAACTAGCCCTGTTTTTATGTTACAGCGCAATACGCTAATTTCTGCATGCTCACTCATTGTATACCTTTTTATGCTCATATTAACTTGCTATCTCATTTTTTCTAACTATAATTATCACTGCCGCATGGACAAGAGAATATGTACTACTAACTTCGTTAGCTTAGAAATAGTTTTTAATTATATAACTCAACTGGTTTGCTTTTATAATTCTTACTTCCCTTTTAGTACTTGTGTTTAGTTTTCTTTATATGCCATCAGCCTATTCCGCGGCCTTTCTTTACTTTTAATATTTAGCTTCAGTAGAGGTTAAGTGTAAGAGTAGCTCACAGCTAAACTTCGCCTCTTCTGTGGCCTACTTCAACAACTTTATGGTTATTCAATTATTTATATTTTTTGTACTTTGCTAGTTTGTATATCTTTTATGTTTCTGTAATAATTTGATAATAATAATAATAATAAAGACTATAATAAATAAATAAATAAATAAATAAATACAGTTCCATTAACGGTATTCAAACTTTTATCGAAAATAATCAGCGCAACAAAATGTTAAAAAATTTTTTTTAAGGAAAGAACCTTTTTAACCATCCTGTAGCAAAACTGTTAAAAAGTCGCTTCAGTGGATTTGCCTTTCCAGCATCGATATTATATCTGTACAGTACAGTGATTAATATTTCCTTGCAGTGATTTGTCGTTGCTTGGCAACGACTAAACACTTGGAAATATTGAATTTTTCTTTAAGAAATTTTATCAGAAATGTCAAAATTTCTGAACGATTTGCGAAAAAATAAGTTTATTTACTGTCGATAATTCCCTTGTTAGAAAACATTATCGTTAAAAAATGCAATAAACAAATTACGAAGTCACAAGAGATTCGTTCCTACAATGATACCATGGGTGAGGTAGATCAACATTTATCTACCTACATCCTTCCTAATAGCAGGAGTAAAAAATACTATAAGAAACTTTTTTTATTACATGGTTGATTTTGCTTTATGGAATGCGTTTATATTATACAAGAAATGTGGCAACAACAATGCTTTGGACTACGACACTTCTACTCGAATAGAAAGGCCAGTAGTACTCTGACTCCAACCAACCTTTCTAGGTGACATTTTCTAGATCTTATTCATGCAACCACTAAAAGAAAACCCTATAAAACAATGTGTTGTGTGCACACAAAGCGGTGTTGAAGGGAAAAGTTTCAAAAAGAATCAAGATACTACTGCAAGGACTCTGAGGATTCGTTATGATTCGTACCATGTTATCGTATATATCACATGACCACCCGACAACGAGTTATAACACGGGCTGTGAATTTTTCAAAATTTGATTAAATATTTTTGATGAAATTTGGTCTTTGTTGGAAAAAATATTTTTGGATTATAATCAGGCACATTGATTTTTCTTCAAAACGACAATGAAAAAAATAGAGTTTTTTGGCTGATAATTAAAAAATAACCTAGTTAACTGGTTAACTGCAAAAAACTTGATGCTTCTTACACAGAATTCGTTCAGATTTAGGATCTTTGTCAAATTACATTACAACAACCATATTTTAAAATTATTTAAAAGGGCAGACAGCAGGCGAGACATCCCCATGATTTACACAGTTCTTGCTCTTTATTGTAACGCTCATTTCTGTTTAATAAAGGCTCTATTAGAAAACCAGAAAGAATACCAACTTTTACTATTCGTACCTATTTATACATAAAATAACCACATTTAAAATTTAATAAATAAAAAAAATGTCAAACTTAACTATAAAATTTTAAATCATCTTACCCTTTTAATATCCCGGAGCTCATCAAGAATATGAAATCGATAAAAAATGTATCATAAATAAGAAGTAGGTATATCCCAAAACAATTCAATGAAATTTTCCAGATGCCTATTTAAAGATAAATTAGTGTCTTGACTTACTACGATGGGCTTTAAGGTAACCTGGACTTTTAAACAGTCGATTACATGTAGAACACTTAAAACTTCGTGACTGAAATTGATCTTTTAACTGAGGATTAATAAAAGGGTTACCACGAGTTCTGCACTTAATACTGTATGGCCAAAACGTCCTTTGTCTTTGTAAATTATTTATAGACGAATTACTTTTATTTAAAAACTTATTACTGGATAATGGAGGTTGTTGTAAATAACTCTGTAATAATGGACTGTTATTGTTATTATTGACTTGTGTAACTGGTATTATTTCAGCTAGACGATTGTTTTCAGCTACGTATGTTGGACTGCAACTTCTTTCTCTTTTAATATTGACTTCATGGTCGCTTTCATAGAACGTCTGAACAAAATTTGATGTAATGTCATAATCGCTATCGTACTCCTCTGTAATCTCAGATTTTATATTGATAGGTTGTTCGCAGATGTATTCTTGTTTTACACACACCTGTTCAACTATGTCATTATGTTCATCAAACATATTTTCATCGTCTGATGAATCAACATCCACACTATCATGTGCGAGTAAAATTGTTTCTCTAAAATCATTAAAATGATCATAGAAAAAAGTTTCTGTAAATCGGGTCAACTTTTCTAAAGGCGTTAAATCAACATGTTTCATAATATTACAGCTAGTTATATCATATCCAAAATCAAAGTTTTTTGTAAAATCTAAGAGATTTCTTAAACCTCCTTTATTGGTTTCGTCTTTTAACTTTAGCTTTACATGTTCTTTAGGCTCCTTGTTATTTACTTGAGTTGTATGCAGTGGTGACGGAATTCTATCACATAAAGTACTTAATTCCTTAATGTGTACGTTGTATACAAATTGATCTTGTGCTATTTTTGATAATAATTTTCTTAATAAAGAACAACGCTCCTCCTTGCCAACACGTTTTCGTCTGGGTCGTGGTAACTTTGTCGATATTGTTACTTCCAAATTAGAATTAAAAAGGGTATCTGTAGGTATTTTATCAGAGCTGTTTAGTAATTTAGTCAAGTATTGTTGTAAAATGTTAGTTGAGTTCTTGCACATATTTCGAAATTGGTATGATACTCGTAACTTATTAACACAGGATAAACATATTTGTGTAGACAAACTTTCTCTAGTTATTACCTACAATTTAACATGAAAATCAATATGGCATCTTATTATTATAAATTAAAGTTACCATTTCTGTACAAGCTTTTAATTTTTCACTGAATTTTATAGAATCAAAATCGTTCTCTTCAATATCTACTAAATTTTCATGAGTTTGTATACATATTCGGCAAATTTCGCTAAATAATACATTTTTTATGGGATAAAGTAGGGACGGAAATATAATTCACTTTGATTAAGCATGTCAACTTTAATAAATGTCACCTGTCTTTCAATCAAAAATAATAATAATAATAACAAAGTTTTAAGTTGGTAACAAACTGACAGTTTTGTGTAGGGAGTTTTAGTTTTACTATTTCCATCGTTGACAATGAATATCGTAGATTCTGTTACTATTTTAACAAATAAAACAAAATACTTCCAGAATATGAAAGTCTACCGAATGTGCTCATTGGGCATATTTGTCAGACTAAATAGTTGTAGAATTGTTTATTATTTTTCTGCCAAATGCACAATTACTTCTCAACATGCTTCGAAGCGGTCGCCATTTTTTGTAGCATTACAAATCTCCGCTTATTTACTTAACTGTTGTGTCTTCTCAAACACGTAATGCAAAAATGGAAGGAACTGTAACTTATGAGTATGAAAATGTGTAAGGCTTCACTCGACGAGCATATAAAATTATTAAAAGGGTAAAAAGTTTAAATCTAAACCACCACAATCAACTAAAAATAAATGTAAATTATCCGGAATACTTTAACTTAAAAAAATATTATTAATATTGGTAGTTTATATGTTATATTATAGAAGGTAATTGCTTTGGTTTATGTATGTATGTTAAATATCAAATATAGATTGCTAATTTGACATTTGATGGAGCGAGGCGTTTGGCAGGTTTTTGCTATCGCTATGTAGTACAATCAGAAACTGATATCTCTGCCGAATGCGCCCAATGCTATACAGTAAAAGATGAATTAAATTTTCATTGAGGTAGCGATACTTGGAGCAATGTTTCTAAGATGTCATTGTAACAAGATCTAATTGAAGGTGTTCCGCCATTATTTTTACAAGTGGTGACCCGAATATGAAAGGACAATGTGAATAACAAATTTACAACGTAACACACATGCTGTTTTAGACACAGGTAATTTGCGGTTGTGCTAAAACTATCTTTTGTGCATGCAAGCTGGTTACAGTGAGAGTTTAAGAACTCATTAACGGCATCGCGTCAAATGGACACCCCGTTTTGGTATCAGACATTTTAGTGCATTCAGTAAAGCACTTTGATGCTGTTTGGTGCTGAAATGGAAGTCAGAATTTTCAACTTGTTTTAACGTTCTGCTTTATTGTGGTTTGTTGCAACCTTAGAAAGAAAATTACCAAGTACCATAAAAGATATTGGGGGGTTAATTGCAGCTTATAACTCAAAAAATTCCCTAGTTCCAGTGTTACTTCAATCAATATTGTTACGAGCTACTATTAGGCAACCCGTCAAACACACACAAGCGCCTTAAGCAACGTATATACTACAGAAGCCTAGAATTTTCTAGGATATACTGAATTATGAATCATCCTTTTAATTCAGGGTATAAATAAGACCGATGATGAAGTACAGAGTTAGTCTTATCTGAATGTCGAATGTAAATTATATCGTGTAAAACTGTAAACTTAAATAGTTAAGCTTTTGGAAGTCCAAGAGTAAACATAAATTTATATTATGCGAAAGTGTATATTATACCGACAGCTTGTGGAATACATCAATAGACAAAAGTGTAATAAATAAATCGTAGTGTTAGTGTTGTTAATAGACCTATGATTAAGAAGTTAGTTTAAGAAGATATTAGTGCTTGTAAATAGCGTTAGTGTGATAGTGCTTCACTGTAATTAGACAGAAAACATCTATAAATAAGGCATATACTGTTAATTAGACTTGTGAACAGTGAGTAATAAAGACTTTTGTTATTAGTTGTTTTCAATTAGTAAAATGCGGTAGTAGCAGCCCGTTACACTGGTGTTAAGCCTGTGTGGGCTATATAGTGATTAATTTAAAAGAAAAAACACACAAGTATTTAATTAGTTTGTATATGCCTGTTACAAGAAGCCGAAGTAAAATGGACGCAGAAACTTTAAGGAATTTCCTTAAGGATTTTAAATCCGGTATGGAAGAGAGGTCTGCTAAACTAAAAGTGACACTTAGTGAAAACGTAGTGAGGTCAGTTGAACTGGAATCAAACCTTACCGAAAAGTTAAGTGAAAATGCTAAGCAAATGGAAGAGTTAAATGAAAATACAGCCACGTTAGAACAAAGATTAATGGAAAGCTCCATTGCATTGAAAGAAAATTTCACTCAAAAGGTAAAAATAGTTGAGCAAAAGTTGGACAGTAAATTGGTAAAAATGGAAAAAGGTGTGATAAGGCTGCAAGAACAAGTGATTTCACTAACAACGCGGCCACTTGAATTAGTAAACCAAGTTGTAAGTATGAACTTTTCAGAAATAAAAAGATTGGAAGGAAGCGAGTCAATACCGACAAAATTTAAAGTGAAACCACTCACATTTAATGGTAAATCACCTTGGTTCACATATTTGAAACAATTTGAAGCTGCTGCAATAGCCAACGGTTGGTGCAACAAAGAGAAGGTTATCTCCTTAATAGTGGCCCTACGGAGGAAGCTCTTAAGACCTTGCAAACGATTCCTGATCACCAGCAGAATGATTACGGCCTCTTAATATCGAAGTTTGAAATGAGATATGGAGACGCTCACCTTCAACTGGTTTACCATGCACGAGTTAAAAACCGCTCGCAAAAGACAAATGAAAGCCTGCAAGAATTCGAAGATGACATTGCCAGATTAGTTAGATTGGCATAACCAACGGCACCAGATAGTTTCCTCGAACAACAGGCTGTACAAACATTTGTGAATGGCGCTAAAGATGGCGAAATACAGCAAACGTTAAGATTAGCACGGCCAAAAATGTTAGATGACGCACTGGCTCATGCGCTTGAATTTCAAACAGCTAAGCAGACATCACTCAGGATGAGCCACAAAGTTCGCTCTGCCTTAGTTGAACCTGATCAAGCGCAGAACAACATAGATGAAATAATCAACCGTGTGTTTGAGAAGCAAAAGGCGGAAAGACTGGAAAGACGACGACACGGAGATGGCGTCTGCGATGCTGGAGCTGCGGTGAAGTTGGTCATATACAGAGACGCTGTACTCAACCAAAGAAACAACCGGTTGAACTAAAGCAGGGCAATGTAAGGGAACGAACGTCGACAGCACAACGTAGTGCCCGGAGATTATCATACGTGCTGCATCGTCGAAGGGAAGTCTGGACAGCATTTTATATCGATGGTAGAATTAATGGTAGGGTTGTCCGATTACTCGTGGGCGCATGAGCAACAAGGACTATTGTGAGTCCAGATTTGGTTGGTCGTGGAAAAGTGCTACCTGTACCGGTATGTCTTCGAACGGCAAGTGGTGAGAAAATTTTTACTCACGGAGAGACTGCTGTTACGTTGGCAGTTGGAGACAAACTAATTAATCATCGGGTGTTGGTAGCTGAAATTACAGAAGAAGTGATCTTGGGAATGAATCTCATGAGAGAATATAGGTTTCATGTGAACATGAAAGAAAATGTGTTACGGATAGATAATGATGGGATTCCATTTCAAGGGACGAGTAACCAGACTATGCGAGTTTGAATGATTTGTGATATGAAAATACCCGAGAAAGCGGAAATGATAGTAATGGGACGCCCGGATGGTACGCTCCGGGAAGGACAAATATGCATGATGGAAGCAACTGAATTGGGAATGGGTCAGGAGGGATTACTGATTGGAAGAGCCCTGGTAAAGTTTTGAAATGTGATACCAGTAAGGGTGCTAAACATTAATCCGCATACAGTGACCCTGAAGAAAGACATGATTGTGGGAAGTTGCATTCCAGTATGCCATATTAAACGTTGTGTGGTCGACACGAAAGATAAACCAGCCAACGGTTGCTCACAGAAATTGTTGGATATGTTGATACCTTCTTGTCAAGGATTAAACGGCGACTAACTGGGCAAGGTAAAGGAACTGATTGAACGATATCAAGGTGTGTTTGCACTGGATGGTAGCGAGGAAGGAAGGACGAATGTTGTGCAACATAAGATCAATACTGGAGATGCGCAACCGATAAAACAACACCCCAGGCGGCTTTCTTTGGCAAAACGTAAGGAAGTCGAGCAAATTATCACCAATGTGGAAGAACAGGGAGTGATTGAACCCTCGAATAGTCCATGGGCATTCCCGGTAGTGCTTGTCAAGAAAAAGGACGGGTCGACAAGGTTTTGTGTAGACTATCGGCGGCTTACCAATGTGACAAAGAAAGATAGCTATCCTTTCCCCAGAATTGATGACACCTTGGATACTCTATCCGGATCTAAATGGTTTTCGACCGTGGACTTGAAAAGCGGATACTGGTAGGTAGGTTTGGAGCCAAACAATAAAGAAAAAACTGCGTTTACAATTGGAACTGGATTATGGCAGTTCAAAGTCATGCTATTTAGATAATGCAATGTCTCTGATACTTTAGAACGTTTGATGGAATCGATACTGCGTGGACTGTCCTGGAAAACATGTCTGGTGTACCTAGACGACGTGATAGTGTTAGGCCGGTCTTTTGAAGAACACCTTAAGAACCTAGAGAGATATTCCACAGATTACGCGGGGCAAACCTTACATTGAGCCCCAAGAAATGTCACCTATTTGGAAAAGAGGCGAAATACCTAGAACATGTCGTTTCGGAGGCCGGAATAAGTGCTGACCCTGATAAAATAGAAACGGTACAAGAGTGGCCTACACCAGCAGATATACACCAACTACGCAGTTTGCTAAGATTGTGCACATATTACCGAGGTTTTATACTTGGGTTTGCGAACACTGCCAAACCGTTAACGAAATTAACCGATTGGTTATTTCAGCAAGGTCTTGTCGCGGCCTGAAAGGAACTATTATGTGACAAGAAGGGAGCTGTTGGCCGTCGTCAAATCCGTACAGGACTTTTATAAGTACTTATACGGCCGTAAATTCTTGTTAAGAACAGACCATGCTGCACTAAAATAGTTACTGCAGTTTCCGAATCCCGAAGGGCAAATTGCAAGATGGATAGAGCGGCTGCAGGAGTATGATTTTGACACAGAACATCGTGTAGGAACTAGCCATCGGAATGCAGACGCTCTGTCAAGAAGACCTTATCCAGTAGACTGCAATCATTGCTCCAAGATGGAAGAGAAAATAAGTGTCATTCATAGAATGACGGTAACCGATGATACTTGGCAACCCGAAAGAATACGAGAAGAATAGGAGAATGTCGCCGAATTGGGACGTATTATTGAGTGGAAAAGTAGAGGACCACGACCAGTTTGGGAAGAAATTAGTATTTCAAGTAGGAGCCTGAAGGCATAGTGTGCACAATGAGACTCGTTGGTGATTGAAAATAGAATCTTGAAACGAAGCCTGGAATGTGAGGATAGCACTGAGAGACTTCAAGTAATAGTGCCGAGAAGCAGAGTGCCGGAAGTGTTGCAGCATTTTCACAATGGTATTTCCGGAGGGCACTTTGGCGTGAAAAGAACTCTCGAAAGAGTGAGAGAAAGATTCTATTGGGTGAACTGCAAAGAAGATGTAAAGGAGTGGTGCAGGAAATGGAAGTTGTGTGCCTCTGCAAATGGCCCGGTCACAAAACGGAAAGCCCCAATGGGATAGTATAACGTGGGGAATCCTTATGAGAGGGTGGCCATTGATATAGCTGGTCCGTTTCCTGAATCAGAGAAAGGAAATAAATACATCTTGGTTACAATGAATTATTTTACCAAATGGCCGGAAGCGTATGCTATACCTAACCAAGAAGCCGAGACGGTTGCAGATGTGTAAGGGAGTTGTTTTGTAGCTTTGGAATTCCGTTGGAATTACACTCCGATCAAGGTCGGAACTTCGAATCAGCGTTGTTTCAAAACGTCTGCAAGCTTCTTGGAATCAGGAAGACTAGAACCACGCCACTTCATCCCCAATCGGATGGAATGGTTGAAAGAATGAACAGGACGTTAGGAAAGTACCTAGCCAAAGTTGTCTCTGAACATGAACGAGACTGGGACCAATATTTATATTTGTTCCTACTGGCGTACCGATCTTCGGTACATGACAGCACAGGATACTCGTCCGCTTGAGTAATGTTAGGACATGAATTGCGGCTACCTTGTGATCTTCAGTTTGGATTTAAACCTGGAGGAGAAATCGCAGGTGAAGATTACGTTAGTAAGCTTCGTGAAAGATCAAATAGCATTCACGAAAACGTCCGAAAGAATATCCAGGCAGCAAGCGCTCGAATGAAATCACAATATGACACGAGAGCACAAGAAGGTGGTTATCAACCTGGAGATTTAGTGTGGTTGTATAATCCACAAAGAAACGTGGGTTGTCGCCAAAATTACAAAGACAATGGGAAAGCCTGTACGAAGTGTTAACAAAAATTAATGAAGTAGTGTACCGGATTAGAAGATCTACCCATGGTAAACCGAAAGTGGTACACTTTGACCGTTTAACGTTCTACGCTGGCAACAACCAGGAAGGCTCGAATAATGAGAATGGAGTTCGACGAGTTATTAATCATGAGCCAAATGTAGATTTTGAGAGTTTTATGGCGGCGTATGGTGGTTCCGCTTAGGCGAGATTTGGCGTTGTTGTTGAAAAACAGCAAGATCTGTTTAGAAAAAATACGAAAAGAGCGCTACAACAAAATTATTCAGTTGGTCTAATAAATTATTATTTTAATTCTTACCATCGTTAAAACACAAAGCCTAGTGTTCAGCGCACTAGGGCTCTATTACCGCACAAAGGCCAGACGCAAGTTACATGCCAGAACCTTTATTAGTTCCACAATCGTTCTCGACGAAAGCTCTAGCTAATGTGAGTGCAGATGTGCTATCACGAAACAGGAAAGCTGCTTGGCCTTGATAATAATTGTATTAACATTCGGCGCCTGATGTTAGCAACCAAACTAGCATTTCTGTATGGCGGTTAGCACGTACAATACCAATACTGGTATTTATTTGTTTAAAAATGGTTTGCATGATATTAATGACTATACTAGAGTTATTAAGACTAAAAATTCGTTGATGTTCTGCAGTGGTCAAAAAAACTATTACAAGCTTCTACAGTCTTTTACTTGATTTCTAAACCGTTGTCTAACAATAATGTAATCTATTTGATATCTTCATATATCTCCTGGCATTTTCCACGTGTATCATCTTCTAGCATGATGTTGAAATAATGTATTTGTGATGGTTAAGTTATTCTTGTCGCAAAATTTTACCAGCCTATTTCCGTTGTCATTTCTCGTGCTTAAACCAAATAAACCTACTATCGCTCCTTCCCTACCCTCTCCCACCACTGCATTAAAATCCCCCGTAATTATTAAATTTTCATGTCCTTTTACGTATCTTAGTATGTCTTCGATATCTTTGTAGATCGCCTCTACCTCTTCCTCATTGTAGCCAGAGGTGGGCATGTATACTTGTATTATTACTGTATTTACTGGTTTAGATTCAAATCTAACCATGAGTACTCTTTCGTTCCTTTGTAAGTAGTTTTCTACACGTCGTTCTATCTTTTTTCGCATAACTATCCCCACACCCGAATTTCCTTCCTCTGATTCTGTATGAATTACCCTAAAGTCTCCACTCCAAAAATCCCCCGCCTCTGGCCAGCGGACTTGATTCCTACTATGTCTAGTGCTAACCTATCCATTTCCAGTTTTAGGTTCTTTAGCTTATCTACTTGTTTGATACTTCTGACATTCCAAGCTCCGACTCGCAGAATGTTCACAGATCTTTTTCTAGACTTTCGGATCACATCCCCCGAAGTAGTCCCCTCCCGGAGATCCGAATGGGGGACTATTTTACCTCCGGAATTTTTTACCCCAGAGGATGCCATCATGTTTACTGATAATTTCTGTATGCAGTGTACTTGGGAGGTAATGTGGTGGTTTCCCGTTGCCTTCCACATCGTAGTAGTGTGTTTTAGAATGTCATACCGACCCTTATGGTCTCTGCCACTCTAAGTACCGAAAAAACTGCTGCCCTCTTTCGGGGACATGTCCTAGTCTGGTTCCTCACTAAAAACCCCCACTAATTTTTTTAAACCTATAGTTCGGCTCTGTAGCTCATTGAAACCCGCAAGCCATTTTACCTGTTCTAGTATTTTAGAACGTCAAGGTGCAGGTCCGTTCAGAATGGGTTATGCTGGTAATGTTTCTAAAATTGCAATGTATTCCTGGTGAGATTACTTTTTAAATAATTTTATTAGTTAGATTACTGTAAACTAGTTTACTTCTAAGCTCAACTAATGATTCTACTTTTTTCAATATGATTTAATAGATTTGCCCTAAATGATGTTTTGTCAGATTTATATTGAACTACACTATGCAAACACGATTAGACTACTTAATTTAAAATTTTATATAATCGCTGTTAAATCTATTGGAATTACTCTTACCACATCTTCCGTGCGAATTTTGTTTGTTCTATCTTTTGCCCATATATATGTATAATACCCTCCTTTTTGAGCTTTTTGCTTGATTGGATATTTACCGAGTATATTATGGTTTAAAAAGTTTTAATGGGGATTGTTCTTGAAGATAATTGTAATTCACCTGAGTTAACCTGTATATTGATATCAAATAACGATTTTATTATTTTCGGTTAACAATATGTTGATATTCATTGGAAAATGTAATCCATTAAAACGGGTGTATATTTACTTCAAAAACGTGATTGCAGATAAATTTTCCTCCGCTACCTTAATCTAAGTATTTTGAGATGACGTTTATTTAAACGACAACGTGGCGTGATGTGTTTGTTATAATTTGACGCGTAGAGTAAAGTAAGCTTTTTCTAACCCAATTTTCTTCCATTCCAGTATAGGTAGTGAACGTATCAGGAGGACCGTTAACTAATTTTGTTTTAAAAGTACTTGCACTTTAAAGTTTAATTAAAATGGTGAAATATTTACATAACGTAATTTATAAAGTTTATATTTATAATTTTAGCCAGCAGCACCTAGTTCAACATCTGTTGGTTCTACTACCAGATCTCCATCAAAAGCGGTAGCACCTAGAAGTGGTGGAGGAAATACTGTACGGCAACGAAAAACTACCACAAGTGTAGCTCCAAGAGCTCGTACAACTAATGCTGCTTCTGGTGGTATGTGGAGGTTTTATACTGACGATTCACCAGGAATTAAAGTGTAAGTATTATTTACGAGCAAATTGTTGATTTGCTAAATGTATTGTTACAGAGGTCCAGTACCAGTACTGGTTATGTCACTACTCTTTATAGCTTCTGTATTTATGTTACACATATGGGGAAAATATACTCGAGCGTAGTTTATGTAAGGATTTAATCATTCCACTTTCTTCCATAAAGACAACGCATTTTAAGTTTATTATTAACATCGTTAGAAATACTGTTTGTTCATATTTTATAATAAAATACTATGAATTTTTTGTTAACTGGATTTATTGCAATTTTGATTTAAGAAGCAATCTTCTAAAATTTATTTATTTATTTATTTAAAAATATGGCACTACAGAAACATTGTTTCCAACTGACCACCTTTAACTAAAAATAAAAATATAATAACATAACAACATAATAATATAACAATATGGTAGAATAAAACGCACAATAGAGTAATAATCCTAAATATTGCATGCTCCTTTCTTTCTAAGGGATCATGCAATCTTCTTCACTGCACTCAAACTTAAACTAAACAAATCAATTCTTGAAAAATGTTTATTATAGTTAACCAATAGCCGATCTGATATGTGGTAGGTGCCATAGTTAGTTCGATGTTGCCTTTCTTGAAATAAACGTACCATACGTGTGTTACGCTGCGGTATTCGAAGCAATACCTCAGCAAGTAAGGATTCACAAATTACAAGACCATTGACAAGCCTGAACAAGAACATTAGCATAGCATTAAGTCTTCTCTGGTGTAAAGTAGTCATGCCACACAATTGCAATCTGGTACTTGCTGTAAAAGCGTCATGTGTAAAGTGAAGTTTCCACAAGAGATACTTAGTGAATTTATTTTGAATACACTCTAGTCTCGTAGAATGACAAATATAAATAGGAGACCAAATAATACTATTGTATTCAAGGATACTAAGTACTAAACCATTATACAAAGCTTTGATTGCAGTAACATCTGAAAAATGTTTTGTGTACCTTT
The DNA here is from genome assembly GCA_036346225.1 of Platerodrilus igneus. Taxonomy (NCBI): domain Eukaryota; kingdom Metazoa; phylum Arthropoda; class Insecta; order Coleoptera; family Lycidae; genus Platerodrilus; species Platerodrilus igneus. Next base: position 3,734,921 of record JARFIW010000237.1, on the reverse strand, counting down.
TGATGAAGCCCAACATCCTGAAAGCTTTAATATTAATGTTATCAATGTGGCAGCTGAAGGCTAACTTCGAATCATATGTTACACCCAAATCATTAATAGTGGAAACAGATTCTAGAACCTGGGATTTACAAACATACTCATAAACAATCGGGTCTCTGCATCTGTTAAATCTCATAACTTTGCATTTACTGATATTTAAGCACAGCTTTTTGATGTCACACCATCGAACAAGGTTATTGATATCGTTTTGGATCATGATACAGTCTTGTGTAGAACCAACAGCTGCAAACAGTTTGAGGTCATCTGCATACAACAGGAACTTAGTGTTACGTAGTATTTGGGATATGTCATTTATGAAAAGGCTAAATAAAATGGGACCCAAATGAGACCCTGAGGAACTCGGAGGTAACTGAAATATCAATTGAACTTGCCCCACCAATAACAACTTTTGAACTCGTTCAACCAGATAAGAACTTATCCATTTAAGGTAATTGCTATGTATTCCCAATAAATGTAATTGGGAACATAATAATTCATGACACACACTATCAAATGCCTTCTGGATATCTGTGTATATCACATCTATTTGTTTGCCACTTTCAAGTGACGAAATTAGAAAATTCTGATAGACTGCCAAGTTAGTACAAGTAGAGCGGCCCTTAAAGAATCCATGTTGTTCTTCGACTATGCAATTTTAAAGGTTTCAAAACTTCGTCAGAAATAATAGCTTCCATTAACTTAGGAATAGTGGATAATAGTGATATTCCTCTATAATTATCTATTTGGTCTTTTTACCAGACTTAAAGATCGGAACAACTTTGCAATTTTCCAAGTTGATGGAAATTCCCACATCAAAAGATTTTTGAAAAAGTTGTAATAATGGTTTACAAAGTGCTTCTGCACACTTCTTCAATAGAAGTGGAGGAATACCATCAAGTCCCGCTTTTTATTCACATCAAGTTCAGATATCTTCTTCATTATCTCCTCCTTAGTAAACTTATGAAACGACAAATTTACAGTACTCTTACTATAATATAAGTTTGAGGTACCATGAGAAATATTTTTGTGGGTTGTGTAGCATGCTTGAAAATGTTTGGCAAATCCGTTAGCAATGTCAACCGGATTGTCATACTGATTAGTGTTTAATTCCATCCTAGCGGAATACCAGTCTCTTTACAAATGCCATTGATATAAGACCAGAAATGTTTCATATTCGAAGAGACCCCATTTTCAATATTTGACACATACAAAAATAAGACAAGTCGATCAGATTCTTGCATGTCCTACGAGCATGAGTAATTCTGATAGTCAGTGGAAGATCCGGTTTGCTTAAATTTTTATAAAGCCTATTCTTTTGGTTAATGCATCTTTTAGTGTCAAGATTATACCATCTAGGATATTTATTAACAAATATTTTTTTTTTTTTTTTTAGTGGAACAAACTGCTTTATGCCACCAAAAAGAGCTTCATTAAATTTGTCACACGCCTCATCTATGTTATTTATATCAGTAATAAAGCTCCAATCATAACTTTTGTAAAAGTCATTTAGTGCATGATAATTTCCTTTTTCAAAATAGTATACTGCATCTTCAGAGGTGTTAATAGTATCCCTTACTTTCACAGACTTAAATAAAAACTCAAGAGCAGGATGCTGCTTATCAATATTTACTAATGGAGAAATAGATTGAATAATCTTCACATCATCAAGCTGATCTGTAAAAATTAGGTCTAAAATTCTACTATTATTGTTTCTTATATAATTATGTTGTTGAAATCCCAAAAAGAAAAACAATTCTAAGATTTCTTCCCCAGCATTGCTGTGAAAATTTTCAGGCATGAGAATCCCATCTTCCAAAATCCAGATAATTTCAGGAAGATTAAAATCACCCAATATTATAAAAGTAACCTCAGGAAACCGATCCTTTAAATGTTCAGTCGATTCGGCAAGATGTTTGTAAATCTCAGGGGAACTACTTGGGGCAATATAGACCACACCCAACATATATTGTAATGTACCATACTTGATGTGCACCCACAATTCATCTATTGAGGGCCGAGAAGAGGATTTAACAATCTTAGTTGGATAAGAGGCCAAAGTAGCAATAAGCACACCACCACCTCTGTTACAACTTTGATTGGCATAATTACGATCTTGACGAAATACCACATAACTGTTATTAAAAAGTTCATTGTTACTGAAATCACTATTTAACCACGTTTCTGTAAGGACAATGATATCATAATTTGCACAAGCAAGTGCTCTATTAAAGGAGTCAATTTTGGTACGAAGACCCCTGACATTTTGGTAATAACACGTAACATTATTGTGAAGCGAATCAATGATCTTGTAACTCTTACCTTTTGCCATCTTGTGAATATCACTTTTAATAGTCTCCGTACTACTATAGGAAGATAACTTATGTAATTGCTGTAATGGCTAGGATGTCTTATATGCAATTTTAGCCCGTTGGGACTGCATTTTTTTCTGCCATACAGGACACGTTCTATCATAAGGTGAATGCAATGTATTCATTGCTAACGAAAATCTGTGATTGAAATCTGCACAGTTCGGACAATTTTATTGACTTCTTTACAGTCCTGTATAAAATGTTGACTAGATCCACACTTTGCACAATGCTGTAGCCGCATACATACGTTAGCTGTATGATCAAAGCCATGACATCTATAACACCTGCGTAAATTAACATATTCAAAAACGGAACAGACTGAGAAATCTATACAAAGTGCACCATTGCTCATAATATTAGTATAAGTGGACGGATCAGTTTGTATTATTACCATATATCGGTTAATCATTTTTTTTAAATGTGACCACTCTGATTTCTGCATCATCGCTCACAAAATTATTTTGGTTAATAATTGCTTTAACTAGATTTTCATGACTGATCTCTTCTTGTATTCCTATAATCTTGATATGAGGTTTAAGCTTACTGGGAACCCTTATATTATACGCATCTCTTAGCTTCATTTGAGATTCTGTATTAAGCTTATTTAGATCCTCTTTAGTAGTACAATTTATTAGTATGCCCCCACTGTTCATGTTTTTAATTTTAGAGATAGCTATACCCAAGTCTCTAACATTGATGCTTTTTGTCACTTCACTCATGGTTTTTATAGCTTCCTGCTGAGTTTTAGGTTTAATGATAAGAACATTTTCATCAGATTTAACAATATTAGCATATGTTTGTTTACTGCAATCTGTGTCCTTTGTTTGCTGTACCTGTGAAAATTCTTGATGTTTTAATAACAATTCTTGGACTTTATCTTGCAGAAGTTTAATAATAACTTCCTTATCATTGATAATTACATCTTTTTGTACAATTAATTCTTTAAGTAAATTGATCTGTGTATTCAATACTTCACTTTGTTGAGATTTACGAGGTACTAATAAATGTGATAACTTTAAATGATTTTTTAGTTGAAATATTTGATCATGAGGTAAGGTTTAGACACAATGAGGGTAAATCTTCAAAATGTTTAAATTTCATAAAACGGCTAATGTTATATTACAGAATGCAATGTTGGATTTTAACTTCTACCATCTTATGCGTATTACCAACACCACCTATATAACAAAGCCTCACAGCTCCTTCGTGACGTCACTACTAAGAAGCCTGTAAACCATTATTGCATATAAAGTGTTTGTGCGTTGTTCATCTTAGAATTTATTTTTGTAGTAACAACAAAAACAAAACAACGGTATCATGAACAGCTTAAACGTACAAATACATAAAATGTATATAACAAAGATACCAAACTACACAAACTAGTGTATTATCGAAAATGCTAAATATCGCATTGTTGAATATTTTAATATCCTGTGATATACTAAGTACATTTTTATATGTATAAATAGATGAATCAAATGATGCATCAATAACGATAAAAAACTTAATTTATTACAATTATGAAAACATTATGGTATACTTAAAATTCTTATTGTAGCCCCATTCGTAAAAAAAAGCAAGAACTGATTAGCGTCTATACAGTGTGATTGATTTTACATGTCCTAGCAGATATCTCGGTTATTAGGGTAGATACAAAAAAAAATGTAAAAGGGCTCTTCCCTTTTACCTTGTTAATAACCCCTTAGTGTAAACTAACTCTTCCCTTTTTCTATTTTTGTAACTTCCTTAATAACAAAGATATCTTCCGAGTTGCGATGTGAAATACCTGGGTATTTATAATTTAGGGTAATTACCCAGGTAAATACCCAAAATTCATAACTCCCTAGGTATTTTTAAATTTGTATAAAATCAAGATTAGGATTAAGCTAAACCTTGTAAAATCTATTTAAATAAATGACACTTTACTCAAACTAAGAGTCTTCCATTTGTGCAAGCTTAATAAACTATTTTAACGTGTTTATGAAGCTCAAGCATATAAGCAGTTTTCATTATTTATATTACTTGCTATTTCTTTTTGCAGTATTATTTGAGCTATATTGACTGACAACCTAAACCTTGGTAATAGTATATATTATAAAATATTAAGCATTTTAATTTCAATTATGTACTTGTGACACTTGTATAACACAAGCAAAACAGTTAAATTAGTTACACAAAACTATATGCAACTCTTGACGTAGACCTCAAATACAGTAAATTCTGTTGAAAACAAAAAATTACCTTCGTGAATATCAGATAACAAACTGCGCCATTATATATAATAAAACCTTAACTGATATCACAAGGTCGAGAATTTCTTTTTAACAAAGAAAGCCCAAGGTAAAGTTGGATGGAAAACAGCTTGAGGAAAAGAAAAAATCTTTAGACATAAACGGCTAATAGAGTGTTAGCTCTGGGTAGATCATGAGCTTGGGTCATGGGTTGTCAGATGACCAAAAATATAGATAATGAATGCCACCGTATTTTTCAATACAACAACCTACAAAAATTATCCGTGCTTGTATTAGGGGAATGCGGAAACCTTATATCTACACCACTAATATAGCCACAAAACCTGAATTTCACCTTTGTAAAGCACTTACCAAAATCTCAATTACCAGATGTCTTACAGATGACTCGACTTAACCTGTGAACAAACAAATGCACAACATGGACACCATTTGTGTCCTTAAAAATATTTACCAAAAATAATATAATAGAATTGAAGTTCCAAAAATATACACCCAGGGTATTTGTTATCATTAGACACAATGTCTGCTCATGAATGACCTATAAGTTTTACTTGTATTTTGAATAATAAAAGAGATAGGCAATAATGGATTCTATTTGATTAAATTCCTTGATTTGTTTTAACATAATCTTTTTCAACTAAAAATTATTTATAGAACAAAATTAATAAGGTTTCGTATTCAAAAAATATAAAGATCTCTAAATTGAATATTTCATAATAAATTTTCTAAAAAGTTTGAGCTCTCTTAATAATTCATATTACATATTTTAATCTTTTAGCCATGTGTAGTACTACGTTGACTTCACAATAAAATTTAATTATTTAAGTTCTCATAAAATAGCATGTTTCAACATAGAGTTAGTTTTACTTAATATGTATAAAAAGAATTCATCACGTTGTTTAAGAGTTAAAGTACATGACCTCAAAATTATTAAATATATTTTTTAATTTGCGTTAAATAACATGTGATATTTAAATTGGACAGCTGAATATTTTTTGACATTATGTCACTAACAACTTTTTCAGTTTAGTTAGCGTTATCTGTTTGTGAAATAATTATGATAAGCAAACTGAATAGCCATCTTTAAAAATTATGTAAGGTTACAAATTTATTACGGAATCTTTCTTTTACTAAATAATTTTTAAGTTACTTTAATCAAGGTAAAGCTTCAACCTTCTACCTTCTGTATTACGTTTAAATGATTATAAATGTGATTAAAGACTAAATATCACTCACGTGTCGAAGTACAGTACGACCAAAAGAAATTGAACTATGACATCAGATGTGGGATAGTCCATAACCATCTGCGATGCACAAACAGGAAATACATGATTACGAACGAATTTATCGCTGGAACTATAAGAAATCTTCTGAACAAAACATTATTTAACCAAACCAATTCCTCCTAAAGTACATCCTATAAATTCTTGTATTTCAAATCTCAAACTAAATTTTCTTTTCAGCATTAAATACAACAATTACTATATTAACGAAATCCGTGATATAATTCCATGATATTGCTTACTTCCTTGATTTTAACTGTATATTAACTGCATGATATTGCACTAAGAGGAAAGCATTAATAAAATGTATTTAATTAATTATACCAACTGGTTTAATGATGGGGGAACCACTAAATCTTCGGTCAGCAGGAATCGATTGAGCAGCTACAGGTGGAACACAAAATGAAATCTGCACGCTATAACCGCCAAGAACCACTTTCCGACTCGAAGGCTAAAACCATTCTCTTTTCTTGCGGACTGTGTTACAGGCCACGTGCCTGTCTATCATCTTGACTTTTTATGCCGCTTATAGCAGCTTACCTGTTCAAACGCTGATAGAAAAGTGACACGAAATGACAACTTGACGAAGCTTATAGTAGGAACTTAGACCTATAAAGCGGAGGAGCGCATATGCTATTGTAAATTATATGAATTATTTTTAGTGATCAAAAATTTATAAATTATATTTTTATATTATTGCGGTATTATTTTAGATTAATAGGCAAAATGTAACCGCGTAAAAAAATACGTTACACTGTACCCAAAACAAATAAAACTTTATATTTTTCATTGCATACAATATTAATGCTTTGCTTTAATATGAATTATTTTCATCACTTGAGTGGTTCGACAATGACATATGTTCACTTCATCATCATCGGTATCGGCAGATGAAGTTTCCATCTTATCTTCTTCGTTCATTTTCAACATAACATCTTCAAAACCACCGTATTCTTTCTTATATTCTGTTCGTTTTGTTTTTACTTTAGGATGATTGATGTTGTTAAGCAATTTCCAATTATGAGACAAATAAGTGATCTTCCCGGCTCGTTCAGTTGTCAGTCTATTTCTTTTCTTACTATGGATCCAGCTGAACGTGCTGAAAGTTCTCTCAATCGCAGCAGATGTCACAGGAGCGCCTAGGATTCTCACGGCTACATCAACCAACACTAAGGTGACCAGATTTTTAGATGGGCAAAGCGGGACAACTCTGAAGAACTCGTACAGAATAAAAATAATATCGTAATATTTTTTTATTTTTAACATGAGTACAATTTATAAATATAAAAAAATGTATAATATTTTATTCCTTGACATATTTTTTTATTTGAGTGAATTTGTTTCAGTAGATTGTTGTAATTTTTTATAAAATTTAACTTAATTCTAAAAGTCGGGACTTTTGAAAAACATTGCGGGACGCGGGACAAATTGTGAAAAATCGGGACTGTCCCGCCAAAAGCGGGACGTCTGGTCACCTTTGCCAACACGCATGTCCCTCTCAATTCCCTCCACCATAACATGGGACTGATTGCCTTCTCTTTTTCAGAATCTTTTACCCCTTCCCAGACAAAAGCTCTTCGCCACAGTCCTTCTTTATCTCTATAATCAGCTATAGTTTGTCAAAGTTCAACTACTTTCAATCCCATACTGTTGCCAACTTCACAAACGAAATGAATAGTATCGAGAAGCTCTTCAGGTTTAAGTTTGCAACCCTGAGAAGAAGGATTCAACAAATCAGCAGCAAGATGAATTTCCCCCACACTAAACTCCATCCGTTTCTCTAAATTTTTCAGCACCTCTTTTTCTTCAGAATTCTTTAGAGAGGAAGCTCTGGAATCTGGTTTTTAAGATTTTTTGAAGATTGTTTAATTTTGTGAAAACCCTGTGAATCTGCAGAGTGTTTGACTCGAATGCAGAACTCTGACCCAAAACACACCATCATCAAGCATCCGACGTTTCATGTCTGATGTGATTTCTGCTAATTTCCGCTAACAGCTAGTTTTTGAAGCACAGATTTGTTTGATAGCAAACTCTGTAAGCAGAACAAGTTGCTTCCCCATCTTGTTTGCCCAGGCAGTTTCAAAGAAATCCTATTTCTGAAAATTTTGTCCAATTGAAAGCAGTCAAACAGTGCTTTTAAGACATGACTATTTTTGATAGTTTTTACTATGTCAACGACAGTAGCCATAAAAGATGTCTTCACAAAAAAGGTGTAAAAGGCGAACTAGACAACCTAATGGTACAATTGACGGGTACTTCTTCTTTATCAATGCCAAGGCGGCTCGCACGTTAGAAGCGTTGTCTCCAATGATTACCAAAAACTTCTCAGGGTCATAATTTTCAATTACGTTGATTATCAGATTATCAACTCAGCTAAGTAAGATGCATTGTGTTTGTTCTCATTTGTTGTGACAAATTTCACAAACTGGCTCTGGCTTTGTAACAACAAAGTTTATTATTGATTCATTCCTGATGTTACTCCAGCCATCACATTGTAAATGTAAGTGTTTTGAGTCACTTAGCTGATTTGTAACCTCACTTTAAGGTACGTGTAAGTAAGGCGATACCTCGATGGTGGTTTATAAGATGGACGAATTTTTTTGAAGAATTCTATCTTACGATGCAAAACGTACAAAAACATGATGGAATCAGGAAAACAGAAGATTATTGCAGTTTTCGATAGTTTTCACGTTTCTAAGCATTCTTACGATGCAAAACGTTCAAAAACATGATGGAATCAAGAAAACAGAAGATTGTTGCAGTTTTCGACAGTTTTCAAATTTCCAAGCATACTTATGCAAAACGTTCAAAAACGTGATGGAGTCAGGAGAACAAGAAGACTGTTGCAGTTTTCGTCACTTTTTAAGTTTCTAAGCATACCTACGATGCAACACGTTCAAAAACATGATGGAATCAGAAAAACAGAAGATTGTCACAGTTTTCGATAATTTTGAAGTTTCAATGTGTTGTGTGCTTTCGTGTGTGTGCTGTGATTTTGGGAGATGTTGGTTTTGTTTTTATAATTGCGTGTTTTTTTTCGTAATAGTTTATTTTCCTCAATCAGTTCTGCTTGGCATAGCGCCCATTTTGCAATATGTTCCTTCAAGTCCTTCTTCATTCCTACTTTTAGAGGGTTGGTGGTGTCCAGTTCATTAGTTATGAATAGGTCCAGCTCCAGGTACATTCTGTAAAGCGGGTGTTCTGTTGTAATGTCGTTATTTCCTTGCTCTGCTTCCATTATTACTTTGTTTCGTTTTGTTGTTGCTTCTGTTGGATTTGGTGTTTTGCAAAGCCTCTGCGTGAGCCTTGACAAAAAAATTCTTTTACAATAACTTGAATGCTGAGGGCGCAAAATTTAGTTTCAGCGGTGCAAAATATAGCGCTTAATTAGTACAAGAATTTTTGGATAAATCAAGATAGGTGCGGCAGGTTTGTGCACCTTAATTAGGTTGAATCGAGGGGTAAACCGCTGAGGAAGTTTGGTGTACAAACCTTAGGAAGTACGAGGAAGTATCAAGGAAGTACAGGAAGTATCAAGGAAGTACGGGAAGTATCAAGGAAGTATAGGAAGTATCAAAGAAGTGCAGGAAGTACCAAGGAAGTATGGGAAGTATCAAGGAAGTACGGGAAGTATTAAGGCTTGTTTCCCTCATGAACTAGATATTTATCATAAACCTATATTTTAATTTTGTTCGAACATTTGTTATGTAAGATCCATATTTGTATACATGTTTGAAATCGGAACAAAATGTTCTATTATAAAAGCCAGAAAACAAAATAACATTTAATTTTAAAAAACAAATGAAAATCTCTGCTTTTATACCAGTGCAAATGTTGAAATTTTTTTGAGTGCTATGTTACGGAGAATTTCCGCCCATTTACAAATTCATAATTAAGATTTATTATTGTAATTTTTCAAAATAAACAAGGTATCTCGGGAGTCAAGTTTGCATCACCCAATATAAATTTTTGTACTTCACAACATGTCTATGTAATAAACTATACATGTAGTACCAGAATTGAATTATTGCTATAATAATAGAATAAGTTCACTTATACGATATTCGTGGCACAAATCTATAACGTACACTGAATTTGAAAAAGCTAAATGCAGGGCCGTACAAAGGAAATTTAGCGCTTTGAAAAATAATTGAAATGTATTCAATTCCAGGCTAATAAAATTAAAATTAGGACATATAAGATATTAACAAACAGAACCACGAAAAGTAAAAGCCGTAAAGCTTACCAATACCAATATCAAAACTAGAACAAAATATTTATAGTAAATTAAATACTCGAATTAAAAGCCATTCTTTGTTAAAAAAAGTTGGCTCTAAATCCAACTCTGTTTACTGCTCTCTGTATATCTCGTCTGTGGATCGATGCAAATGTATTAAAAATCGTAAGATTTAGATCTTTAATATTATTAGTTTTTGATAGTACTGCGTTGTGTCTTTGATTCATCAGGTACAAGCACTTATACAATGCACTAAAACACTTCACAGCAGGTCGCTGTTAGACAAGATGAATTATCATTTTTTACTTTTGCAAACAAGATATACAAAGAGCAGTAGACAGAGTTGAATTCAGAGCGAACCTTTGTTTACATGCAAAAAGAATGGATTTTAATTCAAGTATTTAACTTATTGCAAATATTTTGTTGCAGTTTTGATTTTGGTATTGTTGAGCTTTTGCGGCTTTTACTTTTTGTGGTTTTGTTTATTAATATCAGATAAGTTCTAATTTTAATTTTATTAGCCTAAAATTGAATATAATGTTAAAATACAACCTTGTTTCAATTGTTTTCAAACCATATTCCGTTTTTTATCAATAATAGAAGTTTTCACAAATAAAAGTATATCGTGCGGTACCGAGTTGAAAGTTGAAATCGCCAAAAAACAATATATATAAATGTAAAACAATCTAATCCATAAGAAAATATGAAGCCGATGATGGTTGCGAAGAATCGAAACGGATTACGACGATTTCAACTTGACCATCGTTTTTAGCATAAGACTGCTCCAGAGAAGTTTATACAAATATGCAAAATTTTTGGACAAAAAACGAAAAATGCTTTTTTCAAATTGCTACGTACCTGGACGTAGCCGGAAGAAAAGTAAACACCAGACTAACTACCAACCGTGGAGAGTGGGGGATTCGCCTACATACCAAACAGAAACAAAAAAAAACATCGTCCACGACTATCTATTAACACTGAAAATCAATTAAAATTTCTTGATTCAGAGGTACAAAGAAAATTATTAAACTTAAGTTATATTTTACAAAACAAATTTTATAAAGGATCCACGAAGTGTGCATTTCGTAGCTAACAGGTAATAAAAATCATTAAAAAAGTAATGCTTAGATTTTTCTCGATAGCAAGTGTGTTAAATTACAGTATTTACTGTAGGTTTTCTCAATAGCAAGTGGTTTGAATTAAAATATTAAATGTAGAACAAGGTGTAGTAAGATTAAAGAAACATAACGCGAAGCACTAGCGAAGCTAGCTTCTAAACATGGGTGGTGAACTGGTTTTACAGCATCTACCGCTGATAAATAAGGTTCTTCGATGTACGTAAAAGAAAATGAGTCACATACCTGTATGCATCAGGATGCGTATCTTGCAAACCGCCTGGGGTGAGTCAGCATAGCAACGTCATAGTCGCCAGGGTTCATTCACCCTGCCATCGTAATTATAGCAGCGATCCAAAGACAAAAGGCAGCTGGTCCACAGACAAAAGTAGTTGGTCTACATAAAGAAAAAACCCATTTGGCCTCCAGCTAAAAAAAAGCTAAAAAGAGAATCTGATTGGAATGGTTACGCGCGGAAAAACTCACCAAATACACGCAAGACACCTCCTAGTTGTTGAACAAAAAAACGTGCATGGCCTTTTGAAATACAGAAACGAATAAAATGTAGAAAACACTTCGACGTACAGCTGTAGAATCAAATTCAACAATGGTTGAAACCAAACGGAGACTAACTGCAAATCCTCGCTTATTGAAGCGCGATTACGAAACAGGAATACACGGTTTTATCGGATAGTTCAATACACTATGTAGACAAATGTTTAGATGGGAAACACATAAGAAGCAATTATACGCTTTCGGAAGGTTTAACAAATTGAAGGTTGCCTGAAACAGGGCATAGGCTATTTAATTATAGCATAAATTTGTAGTTTCGAAATAAATAAGTTCAAAATGAAAATTTGTAGAAAGCGTATTTATTATTGTAAACAGGATGTTGTAGAAAAATTTAAGAGATTACGGGATACCTAAAACAAGACGACTATTTAATTTATCGGATAAATTTTCGTTTTAAAAGAAAAAGGGATTTGAGTTAAGGAATTTATTGGAAAGCGTGTTTATTATTAATTATGTTGAAAATCAACGGAACAAAATTTTTTACCATAACTACAAAACAAAAGCGGTTACGATAAATTTCTTTTGTGAATATTGACAAACATCAAAATCTTCAACTTTGCCCCAATTTAACCAACTCCTATCTCTTACCGGTTCTAAGATTCCAATGGTGAGCTTCCAAATTGAATAACCCTGTACACAACACGTTTCACTTTTCATGAGGACACCCAAATAATTTTTTTATTTTGAAAGCAATCGATACAACATTTTTATCAGTTATGTAGACCAAGATAAGGCATTTTCATGAGTGAATGGGGTTTTTATAAAGTCAAAATCTGGCCAATTATGATTAAAATAAAAAGTAGCGTTTCAAGTAAAATCCTAGTCACGATTAAGATATACCAAAAAAAGTATTACTTAAGAAAAGTTGTTGTAAATCACTCAAAAATCCAAAATGCCAAATTTCGCTGAAAAATTTTCATTTTGTTTTAATTGGAAAAATTATTCATCTTCAAGGAATTTTGTTGAAAAAAGTTCTATTTAAAATATTGTTCGTTAAATTGTTGTTATTTTGTTGTTTATTAATGCGGAATAAAATTTGCAAATTGTTTTCTTGTTTAATGGCAATCTCACTATAATTATTATTGTCTTTATTTAAACCACAAGTAATTCACAACAATGATAATAATATGTAAACATAAAATACAAAATATGATTGTGGTAAAAATGGGCGAAGTTCAGAGTTGAGCTGAAGTTGCAAGCACTGAGCTCGCTCTGCTATCTACTAAATAGGTTCAAATTAAATTAAATATGGCTGAATTGAACTTAATAAAATACAATGCAAGTGACAATCATCAAGATTTTACATAACATAATTATATAGACGAATGGAATGAACTTGATAGTGCTCTGTATGGAATCATAGTTTATTTGTTTGTGTGGATTAGCTGAAATGTTAACAAATTAATATCTCTTGACTACATAAAAACTTTGAAAATTAAAAATAAAAAGTTGTTGAAAAATTTTGTTATTTGGGAGGTTTGAGTGATTTGTAACAACTTTTCGTAATACTTTTTTGTTCTATCTTAATCGCTACTTTTCATTTTAATCATGGTTGGCCAGATTTTGACTTTAGAAAAACCAAATTCACTCATAAAAATGCCCTGTCGTGGTCTACACAACTAATAAAAATTTGGATTGATTACTTTAAAAATAAAAAAGTTATTTGGGTGTCCTCATGGGCAGCATCATATATACGACGTAAGTAATGTAAAATTGATTTCCGTATCTTTTTTAAATTACTATTATAAACTAAATATGCTGTTTTTAGGTCAATAGAGCAGACATAATATTGTGTCAAACTTATCATAGATAATCTGTACATACAATAATTTTACTTCTCTGTAATCAATTTATTTTTGTGATTTATGTAATATGAATTTGTTATCCGCCTTCCAAAGAGATTGTAGTTAAAATTAATTGTGATTTTTTTATCAGACATTAATTAAGGAACTTCCCAGATGTCGTAAATATAAATATTTAAAAAATTGTAACTAGAGTAGTATTTTATTAGGATTTTTGTAATCAATGGACTACATAAAAAACTTAATAATCGATTAAATTTTGTCAAAAGTGACCTAACTTTGAAGAGCCTTGCAAACCTTATAAATTCACTTATCTATGACATTTACATGTTATGTTATAGGTTTGCAAAATTTGAGTTAAAGTTACTTAACGTAAGATTGTTTCTAATGAAATCTTGACAAAAATAACATCATTTTAAAACAATATATCATCGCTGAGGTAAAACCTATTTTACTTTTGAAAAGCTTTAGTTATAGGTTTATTTGTTTAATACATAAAAACTATCATATTTGATTTTGGGATCCTACATCAGTAAAAAATTGCAGAAAGTACGGGAAGTATGGAAAGTAACAAGGAAGTATAGGAAGTATCGGGAAGTACATAGGAAGTATGGGAAATATCAAGGAAGTATGGGAAGTATCAAGGAAGTACGGGAAGTACACAATACTTCCCAGGAAGTACATACTTTTTGGAAAGTAGTGTACAACATTTGGGTCAGCGGTTTTCCCCTCGGGTTGAATGAAGAAAGCCTATTGTGACCAATATTGTATACGTTTTCGATAACCTTTTTAATCTATAGTAATTTTCCATTTTCTCACAGCTACATATTAGAATTTTGCGCCTACGGCTGGGGCCATATTGGCCATATGCTATTTACACTGCTGCTCCATAAACTCACTAAAAACCTACTTTATTAAGAGTTGCAGAAAAAATATGTTTACACACTAGTCACAGTAACAATTAAATACTTACAAATAACTTTCCGTCATATTTTGTAATAAATCTACTTATTCGTCCATGCCTAAAAATGAATCTGCAAACTTTATTGGACCTGGTATACCCGCCATCGTTTACGGATACACATATACTAAATGAAGCACATCATTTAAAAATACTAGTGGATGCAGACATCACCATGCACAAATTTATCACACAACACTGAAAACCATGTCACATACCACAGATAAAGTAAACTGAAGCCCCACAAAAACTCACTTTTTTAGCAATAAGGAACATAAAACATTGCCAACTGGTAAAATCTGAATAATTATAAAATTTGACTTCTAAAGTTGCTTTGTTCAAGGAATTTTTTATCCTACAAAAATTAATGATTATGTTAGTGAGGAATAGATAACAGAACATAAAACGATCACCTAAACAATGACAAACAACTCGATTGCAAATTAAATAAACTTATCAATACAGTAAAAACATAGAAAGCAAGACCAACGCAGCCTAGACAGGGCACAAAATGAACTCTCATTGTAGCTATGATGTTGTTATTTGATACTGCAACAATAGAGATAAGACAGTCTGGTAATCTGTGACACACTCACAATTTTATACTTCATGATGTGTCTGTTAAAACCACTTTGTTTAAAATTGGTTAATTTAAAACCGGAAGAATAAGTTTTTATTGTAGGAATATGTCTAAATATAAATGCATAATGGTAACATTTTATTTTTTAAGGCATATTACGTTGTGGGTAGTATTGTAGGACACCTTCAATCCTTATTGTACACCTATTTATTATATATTTATATAAAGTTATTTTGATAAACCTTCAAACAGAGCTCGCATGGCCGCACCCATACTGAGTGGCTGCACAATATTGGTCGATTGTTTCAGGTTTTCTTCCATTTTTCTAGTGGGAGTTCGAGGGGGAATCTAAAAAATTAAAATTTTACGTTCTTACAGTAGAATGCATGTGGCGCACCTATACTGAGTGGCCGCACAATATTGGTTGAGTTTTTTTAGATATTTTTGGAAAAGGAGGTGGAAGGGGGTGGCAAAAAATTGAGGAATATGATTGAATCCACGTGGCCGTACTCACACAGTATGACCGCATTTGATTAAAAAAGTAGTACATACTTTTTTAAAATATTATTGGTTGGTCAGTAAATTAGCATCTCCGTATAAACTCTTCAACCGTGGACTACGTGCATAGTGTGATCAGCTTTATGCATATGATTCTGCAGAGTACATTATTATTGAATTGCATACACCTTCCTTGCTATTTCTACATAGCCAGACTATTTCTATTTTCTGTGGCTGTGAAATATGGGGAGGTTTCTGTTACAAATGGTTTTATCACATTGTAAACCGTAAATTTTCAGTACATTGAAACATTACAATTTTGTCTGATGAAGAAAATGACAATACTTATTATGAGTCATTCCCATATAACTTGAAAAACGAGCCTGGCGTATAATATTTTTTGTTCTCATAATCGACTGTGAATAATCCCAAAATTTAAAAACCGCACAAATTTTTGTCTTCATTTTTATTTCTTTAGTTTTTTTAATTTGCAATGTCGTCCATGCCATAATATGTCATTTGACCTAAATGAAACCAATTCCACAAAACAACAAAAACATTAAATTTTAATAAATAGTGATGATAATTGTAAAGCGCAATCCAAAATATTTTAATCAAAATTTTTGGAAATCAGTTTTTGTGATCTATATGACAAATTTGCGACGTAGGTGACTGTTGGTTGTATGGATACTATTGTGAAAAAAATTTATTTCATTGTAGAATACGAACATATATTTGTCATCATCATTAGGTCTTTAGTCCTGTAACTGGTTAGACACGTACCCTCATTGTTTCCTATTCTGAACTAACCTACACATTTCCCTGAAATTTGCAGCCTGCATCTTTCACTATCTGATCTAGGTCTACATGTACCTCCTTTTTCCTATCTCTGCTTGTAATATATCCCATACTGTTCCCCAAAAATGCCTTTGAACGTATTCTGTCCTTCTATTTCTCCTACCTTTTTCCACAGATATCCTTGTTCCCCTACTATTTCTATAACCTATTTGTTATTAACTTTGTCTGTCCATGCTATCATCTTCATACATCTGAAGCACAGCATTCCAAAAGGCTGCTACCGTTTTTCTGTCATCTTTTCCTACTGCACTAACACGGTTTCCTAACACAAAAAACATACACACCGTTAGCCGCAGGAGTAACCGTATTTTACCATGACTAGACTCTGGTCGGCGAGGGGGAGTGGGAATTTGCACCGAGATACAAATAACCTAAGGTCGACACGGTGAACAAGAGTCTTGAAGAGCGCCACCTAAATCGGAACTGTATGCCTCTCGCTAAATCAATCTAGGAAATTTCGCACGCAATCTGTAGATGCTTAACGGACATAAAACTCGACAACAAGGAAATACAAATAACATATAATCGTTTACTGCCACAGTTATGGTTTCTAGTATTCAAAGGGTTGAACATAAACATCAACTTTACAACATAACTAGGCTTAAATTCAAGCGCTTGGGTTAATGAAACCAACTTACTTTTCAATATGTAACTTACACTTATAAGAAATTAAATAGCTGCAGTATATTTTCCTTATGTTCACTTTGTATAAATTTAAAATCAGTCGAACGCGGTTGTGCGTACGATTATGCAGATGAAAACGTCTATCAAACGAAGGTGTACAATAATTCGTTGGTTAAATTAATTCCGACGCACAACTGTTACAAAAATGATATTACAATCATCATCATTTTGTTTTCGACCTTACTTAAGGTCGGTTTGACGCAGCTCTAAATTCTTTTCTAATCTGTGCTAATCTAATAAGCTCTACATACCCTTCACAACCTAAATTTCTAATAATTTGACTAATATAGTTTGGTCTAGGTTTTCCTAAATCCTTCTATCTTTTTCCTATACAGCTGACTCTACATAGATATTAGCAACCTGATGGTTGTTAAAGAACTCTAACATGTTTACATGATTACCATTTATAAGGAAATGAAATATAGCCTGGTTATTCGCTTCAAAAAGGAAAAGTGTTAAATTATATGTTATGGTAAGGCTTAAGCAACGAATCACTGCCAACATGCCAGACCGCTAACTAATTGTGGGTTATGTTCTGGTGACATTTAGTTAACTGATTTTTTTTTTTGTTTTGTTTTCGAACTTACTTAAAGTCGGTTTGACGCATCTCTAAATTCTTTTCTATTCTGAGCTAGTCTAAAAAGGTCTACCACCTACAACTACAACCTAAATCTCTAATAATTTGACTAATATAGCTTTGTCTAGGCCTTCCTACTCTATTTTTATTTGGTAGTCTATAATCTAAGACTTTACTAAATAGTCCCTCATGCCTTAACTGGTGCCCTATCATTCTATCTCTCCTGACCTTCAATTGTTTCCACATACAGGGATCCTCACCTATCCTTCTATAAACTTTCTCGTTTGTTACTCTATCTGTCCAACTAATCTTTAACATTCTCCTATAACACCAAGTTTCAAAAGCTTCTATCTTTTTCTTATCTACTTCTTTAATTGTTCAAGTCTCACTACCGTACAGTAGAACGCTCCATACGTACAACTTTAAGAAACTTTTTCTATTATCTAAACTAATACTATTAGCTATTAGTAAGTTTTTCTTTTTTAAAAACATTTTTCTAGCTTGAGCTATTCTAGCTACTATATCCCTTCTGCTACGTCCATCCTTTGTAATTATACTACCTAAATAGCAAAATTCATCTAACTCCTCTAACTCGGTATTACCTATTTTTAATTTTGGTTTAGAACTAGGCTGTAACTTTGTCTTTACTGAGTTAATTCTCATACTATAGTTACTCCGTAGTATCTCATCTAAAATATTTAAAAACTCTCCTAACGCTTTTCTAGACTCTGCTATAATGGCTATATCATCTGCAAAACGTAACATGTCTATTTTCTGTCCCTGTACACTAATACCTATCTCTTTTCTCTCTCTAGCTAAGTTTAAAGCTTCCTCAATATAAACATTAAAAATCAAGGGAGACAGTATACAACCCTGTCTAACACCATTTCTAATCTTAGCTTCCTTTTCTATTTCATCAAATCTAATTACTACGCTTTGGTTTTTATATAGACTGTAAATAATTTTTCTATCTTTATGAGAGATTCCTATTTTTTGCAAAACCCTGAACATAACAATCCAATTAACCCTATCAAATGCTTTTTCTAAATCTACAAACGCGAAATGAGTCTTTTTATTTTTTGTAACCTTTTTCGATAATTACCTAATCATTAGTATCGGTTCTCTAGTCCCTCTGTCTTTACGAAAACCATATTGGTCTTCGCCTAAATAATTCTCAGTCAAAGCTTCTACTCTATTTTTAATTATTATTGTTAGTATTTTGGAAGCATGAGAAGTTAAACTAACCGTTCTAAAATTCTCACACCTATGAGCTCCTGACTTTTTTGGGATTGGGATAATATTTTTTTCGAAATCTATTGGAACCTCACCTTGTCATATATTACATTTACTAGTTCATATAATCTGTCCAAAGTTTTCTGACTTGCATATTTTACTAATTCTGCGGGAATATCGTCTATCCCTGGCGCTTTATTTAATTTAAGATTCCGAATACCTCTATCAAATTCCTCTCTTAATATTGAGAACCCTATTTCTACATCCTCTTCTTGGTCGTTCTCTAACTCATCCATATCGTCTCCCTTATATAAATCTTCTAAATATCTTTTCCATCTATCAGCTACCTAAACTTTATTTATTAGAAGCTCATTATTCTCGTCTCTAATACCATTATATTTTTTCCTATCTTCCCCAAAAAACTTTTTAACTGCCCTGTAAGCCCTGTCTGTCTTACCTACTCTCAAATCATCTTGTATTCCCTTACAATTCTCCTCCATCCATTTATTTCTAGCTTTTCTACACTCATGTACTATCTTATTTCTAACTCTATTATATTTTTGCTTACTTTCACTATCCACTTCTCTGAAAGGTTTAAGCTCTCTTCTATTCTCTATTAAATCTAATATCTCCTTTGTTACCCACAGTTTTCTCGCTTCTATTTTTTTCTTACCTATAGTCTGTGTTGCTGTATCATGTACAGTCAGTTTTATTTCTTTCCATCTATTTTCTACGTTCCCTCCTACAGCTATCTCTTTGCTCTTATTATCTAATACTTGTTTATATTCCACTTTTACCCTACTATCATTAAGCTTACCTAGATCCCATCCCTCTCTTTTAACCGTTCTCAATTTTTTGAATTTTAGTTTACACTTCATTTTAACTAAGTTATGATCGCTATTTATGTCAGCCCCTGGATAACTATGACAGTTTTTAACTTGGTTTCTAAATCTTTGTTTAACTAAAATATAATGTATTTGGTATCTAGCTCTATCACCTGGGGCTTTCCAGGTATATCTTCTCCTAACATGTTGTTCGAATAGGGTGTTTACAGTTACTAATCTATGTTCCTGGCAAAACTCAACTAATCTTTCTCCTCTATCATTTCGTCTGCCATACCCAAATTTTCCTACCATTTTTCCCTCACTACCTTCTCCCACTGACGCATTAAAATCGCCCATAAATATTAAATTCTCATCTCCTTTTACTTTTCTCACTATACTATTTATATCCTCGTATACCTTTTCTACTTCCTCATCCTAGTACTGAGTTGTTGGCATGTAAACCTGTACTAAAACAGTGTCTGTGGGTTTTGTACTCAATCTAACCATAATTATTCTATCACTAAATTGTAAGTACTGTTTAACTTTATGCCCTAATCTTTTACCTAACACTATTCCTACGCCTGCCTGTGCATTAGTTGAAGAAGTTGTAATTATTCTATAATTATCCTTCCAAAAGTCATTACTATCTGACCATCTCACCTCACTAATACCTAAAATGTCCAGCTTTTGCTTTCTCATTTCGACTAATAAATTCGTTAACTTATCTACTCTGAGTAATGACCTTACATTCCAAGTCCCTATCACTAAATCGAACTGTTGTTTTATATTCTTACGATGACGAGCCCCAAGTACCCCCTCCCGGAGATCCGGATGAGGGAGTATTTTACCTCCGGACAAGAATTTTATTTGTGAGCTCTCCATCATATGTATTTCGTGTTTTAAGCCACGCACACCTGGGAAATATTGTGGTAGGCTCCCATATCTTTCCACAACGCAGTTTTTAAAGATTTTAGCAAAAAGCCGTATCCGTCACGGCCAACCTCCAACAAGCTTGTAAATTATTGAGGATCGCCCGAGACCAACCGACCCTCCTCCAATATCTTTTAGCCAGCAAGGCTGCTGCCCCTTACAATAAATTACAATATCAGTTATTTATACGACATATGTCATGGAAGATACCTTTTGATTCCTATTTTAACCTTTTTTAATTTTAAGATATTCTTATAATATGTATAGAACATGTTAACGATATTTATGTTTAAATACAATACGCTACAATTAACTTTTAAGTAAAGTACTGCTCTACAACTTCATTTCGCACGGCCTCACCCCTTCTACATAAATCGTTGTATACTACGAACTCATCTGGATGATTATTATCATCATCATCATCTGATAACTCAATTTCTTCTTCTGGCAGGTCATCTTTATAAGATTGAGCAATATTGTGTAGTACACCGCAGCTATAAATAATTTTTCCTGCTTTTATGGGATCATAATGTAAAATGTGGTGTTTCGATAGGCACCGAAATCGTGATTTTAAAACACCATTGGTTTGTTCGATTATATTCCTTGCTCTTTTGAAGTAATGATTATAATTACTTTCAGGGGTATTTTCTTGAGGATCCTCAAATGAAGTAAGTAAATAAGGTTGTATGGGATAACCAGAATCACCAATAAGAAATGAATCATTACCCCTAGTATATTCTTGCTGCATGATCATTTGTAAATTGGAGGCTTGCCAAATTGCTGCGTCATGTGTGGAACCAGGGAAGCGGGCATTCATGTTTAATATGTTATAAGCACTATCCGTAATGATCTGGCAGTTTATGCTATGGTATCCTTTTCGTGAATAATAAGGAAGTGCTGGATACTCTTCTGGAGGTGATATAATAGCAATGTGGGTGCAATCTATAGCGCCCACACACCTGGGGAAATTATACCCCTCAAAAAATCCAGTTATGTCTCATTTGTTCGTTGCGAGGAAATGATATCCAGTGTTGTAACAAATAAGTATTGATTACATTAACGACTTCATCAATGCATCGGCTCATACTCGGTTGACTTATTGCAATATTATAACTAAGCCCAGTTGTTGTTTGATACCCTCCAGTAGCAAAAAGTGTAGGCAAGCAAGCACTTTTAGTTCTATTGGAATGGCTGTAATTCGTTCTGATTCCTGCATATGTTCACCTATTAAATCAATTATACTTCTTGCAATTTCTTTACTAAAGCAGAATATTATTTTAAAAGCAACATTAGGTATTTTAAAAAGATTACTCATATCCCGAATTATCCTTTGTTGAAGCTTAAATGCAGCTCTACAAAATTTTATGTTTATATGTGCATTAGACAAGCAATTTATTATTACCTAACTTCGTTCTCCATTATTTCTTGAATGATTATTTCACATGCAACATCATGGTATGCCATTTTTGCACTTTCAAAGGAAAACAATATATTCAATTTGATCCGTTAAAAACTAAAGAGAGGTTTTAACCACCCCTTAAAACAAACCATTTTAACAGACAATTTTAATAGAATACGGTACAATTTTAACAGACCAAAGAGTTAGTGAATAAAGAAATAAGAATAGTAGCCTCTAAATTTTGAATGTCTTCTTAATGTTAAAGGAATGGTTACAGAATTGACCCCATAATGTGAGATGGTTCGATAATGTTATCTGCAGGTGGCAATGCTAGCATGGATACCAGATTAGCGGCACGTACAATCAAAATATAATATGGAAAGATCTTACCAGAACAGGTCCTGAGCGCAGATATCGTATCTTGGAGGTACACTTGAGTTTGTTTCAATAAAATACGTACATAATGTACCAGAGTGAAATAACAAGCACCTTGAATTTAATACTAACAGTATCTTCAACACATAACGGTATCACACCACAAGACTGCAAAACTACAAGACTGTAAAACTGCAAACTACAAAACCAAACTGCAAACTGTAAAACTGCAACCTACAGCCCTAAAATGTTGTAATTAGATGTGAACACACTTACTATTTACTTTGCCGTTTTGTGGTTCCTTTTCAAAACGGGATTAAATCATAAGAACAAAACTCGATGTTATCAACAAGTTTTCAAATGTGTGTCCTACAAAGCTAACAAATGTATGAAGTTTACGTGTATAAAAATTATAAATAACCTTACCTTGAACTTCTATAAAATTCTCAAAAGAGCAGAGCGAATATAAAATTTCCACTAATAATTCGCTCTTAAATAACGGATCATCAATTCCCCAATTAAAATAATAAGGGCCGAACTAAAAATTAGTTCACAATAAGATGCACGTTACCAAGCATCGAGGATCAAATTCAAGAAAAGAATAAATAATCACGACTCGTATTGAAGTGATAAGAAGTAATTTTATGCACTCTATCAACATACAAGAATTAAAACTTGAATTTATGGACAAAACATGATAAATTACAATAAGGAAATAAACCATAGGCGTCGTATTTGGGAACGAAGTATATTTAAAAATTGGGAAACGCGTTACGTAAAATTGAACCGTAATAGCACGTATTTCATAAGCATACTGTGCTGTGCTCCACACATATGCTTTAAACAATTTTCTTCTTGTTTCTATGTTTGTTGTCTTTCATCATAGGCGCTGTTCTTTCTTGTTAAATGCATTTCGATCCCCTTTCTATTTTATTACAATATAATTGTATTTTCTAAAAAAAAATTTTCCGACAGAAAATTGTAGTCGTATAAAGCAAAAACTACAAATTTCTTAATTAGAAACTTAAAAAATATTTTGAGGATAAATTGAAATATATAAACTTGAAATATTCTTTGATAAATTTTTAAAATTTCTGTAATAATAAAACAAAATTCCGCATTATTGCATGATCGTTTCGATCCAGGTAGCATTGGGAAAAGTAAGTATTTTTTAGTTACATTTTGTAGCATCATTGCTTGGAAAACTGTCTTATGCATTTTTGCACCCACATATTTAAATATTACTTAACAGTAAGTGATTTCTTAAGTAAGACATTTCTGTTGCACCACACTATAAGACATCCTTAATGCCCGTTTGCACCGTTATTGTTAAGAGCTGCTTAAGTATCGGATGATAAGATAAGATAAGATAAGGTATTTATTCGTGCTTTAAAATAGAAACAATTTTTTGCATAGGTCAATATTACAATACAAATTTGTGTCATGTGTTAATAAAAATATAAACTATAAATAAGAAATGACATGTTTCAAAGCTTTGCAGACACAAAAAATAACATGTTTATAATGTAATGTATGTTAAGTGAACATTAAAATCACAATTCATGTATTCTTCAAATGAGTAGTACTTTTGATGTAGCAAAAAGGTTTTGATTTTGTTTTTGAACTCATTCCTTGACAATGATTTAGTGACATGTGGTAGACAATTAAAGAACTTGTATGAATAATAATTAAAAGAATGTCTTGAGACTTGTAATCTAGAAAATGGAACACGAAAAAGATTATTGTTTCTTGTATCATATTGGTGATATGTAGGAAAGGCCACGTGTTGTGAATTGTACGATTTGTGCATAAATAGCAGGCATTCTAAGATGTATAAACATGGAAATGTAAGAATCCCAAACTGGAGAAAATACGACTTACAATCGGCTCTATAGCTAAGTCCGGCCATAATTCTAACTACTTTGCGTTGTAGTCCAAATAGTCTTTTTGTATAAGAGGAGTGCCCCCAGACTAAAATAGCATATAGAAGGTGGCTTTGAAAAAGCGAATAATATGCAATCAAAACGATATTCGTGGAAGCGTAGTGTTTTAAATTACGAATACAAAAAATTGCGCTATTTAGTTTAGAAGCAATAACATTTATATGTTGATCCCATTTCAAGGAACTATCAACATATACACCTAGAAATTTAACAAATTTAGGGTTTATATAAGAATGGTTTTTTAAAGCAAATAACATTTGTTGGCATTTGTTTTCATTAATACTTAATTTATTAGAAGTGAACCAAGAGGTAGCCGAGAAATGGGTGATAACTAGTTTATTGAAAAGGTCATTAAGTGAATTAGAGCAATTGACTAAAGTGGTGTCGTCAGCAAATAAAATTGAGTTAGTTAATGTTACAGATGATGGTAAATCATTAATATATATCAAAAACAAAACGGGTCCCAATATTGATCCTTGTGGTTCACCATATTTTATATTTTTAATTTCAGAATAATTATTGTTAAAAGTTACAAATTGTTGTCGATTGCTCAGATAGGATTTAATCAGTGAACAGCTATTATGATCGAATTTGTAGTATTCTAATTTTTTTAAAAGAATATCAAGAATAACACAATCAAAGGTCTTGCTTAAATCGAAAAAGGTAGCCATACAAAAATCTCCTCTTTCAAAACTAGCTGTTACTTCGTTTACAAGTTCTAAAATAGCTAGAGTTGTAGATTTATTTAATCTAAAGCCAAATTGTTCAATGCAAAAAATATTATTTAATTCGAAATGTACTGTGATTTGATTGCAGAGAACTTTTTCGTAAATTTTAGAGATAACGGGCAGTAATGAAATTGGACGATAATTCGACAATGAATTTGGGTCACCAGCTTTAAATAAGGGTATTACCTTTGCCAATTTTAAACAGTCTGGGAAAATGTGGTTTTCAATGGAAGAGTTTATTACATTAGTTATAGGTGAGATTAAAATATTTTTAAAGAATTTAATTATTTCAGAGGATAACTCGTAAGCATCGCTACATTTACTAGTTTTAAGAGAATCGATTATTTTCCTAACATCCAAATATGACACAGGTTTGAAAGAGAAAGTATTATAAGTCTGATGCCCTTTATTAGTTAGATTAAGCATGGGATCATGACCATTAAAATTATTCAGTGTAATAATATTTTCTGCTACAGAGGTAAAGAAATTGTTAAAATCATCAACAGTCAAATTAGGGACAGTATTGATTTTGTTGTTTGGTCTCTTTAGGTTAATGATTTGCCATATGGCTTTAGCTGGATTTTTGGACTTCTTATTTTTTCAGAATTAAATTTAATTTTTGACATGTTTATGGACTGACGATATTGTGTTCTAAAATTATTCACTAATAATTTATTCTCAGTAGTACGACACTGGATCCAGGTATCATACAAATCTTGTAACTTCTTGCGCATATCATAAAGATTTTTGGTAAACCAGGGATTCTGACAAGTTTTAGAATTTTTGATAACTTGTAATGGAAAACATTTCTTAAAGATGATATTAATTGTAGAGAGAAATTTATTGAAATCTGGTACATTATTTAAACTAATGACATTCCATTCTACTTGTTCTAACTGCCTATAGAAAATAAACTTATTTTTTTCAGATATAGTACGAAACAGTTTAGCAGGTGGTGTGCAAATATTGTTTCTTATAATGGTTTGGAAGTGAATTCCCAAATGATCAGATAAAACACTGTTGTGGGTATTCAGCATATAGGAACTACAGTTTGTAAATAAATTATCGAGACAGTTATTGAGCCTTGTTTTGAAAGTAACAGTTAAGTTTAGTCGAAAAGATTGACATAGGTCAGTTAATAGTTTAGCGTTTTTATCATTCAAATTAAACCGAACATTAAAATCTCCACAAATCACAATAGACTTAGAATAATCAACTCGATTGAGAATTTTGTTTAAGGTGGCCAGGAATATTTTGAAGTCCCCAAGTGGGGACCGCGTAAATCTTAACTATGATAGTGTTTAAAGATTTAATCAGTACTGCTGAAATTTCACAGTGAATTTCCAGGGATAAAGTAGTTAATTTATTCAGTACACAATAATGATCCTTGAGAATATTTTGTAGTAGGATACAAGAGCCACCATGTATTTTTGTAGTTCTTGAGAAATTGGAAGCTATGAAATATCCCTCAAGGTAGAATGTCGATATTTCAATATCCCAAAGCCAGTGTTACACAAAGCTGAGAACATGAAATTTCTTATCAGCTAAAAAAGATTCCAATTCCCCTATTTTGTTTCTAATACATTGTATATTTTGATAATAGATAGATAGGTTTGACCCAGCCAAGTCATATATATGGTTTGGCTGCCAGTTTTTTAATTGCTTATTAATACTAACATATACTAGATTAGCATTTAAACCTGTAGCAGAAGTAAAAACTTCATTGTCAACATACCTTAAAAATGATTATGCATTCTGGGTGTAACCTTTACAGATATTTTACAATGATTAGAAAACAATGAAAGAACATTTTTAACAAACAATGTAATTAGTTTATTTTTACCATTCCTATTTAAGTGAATACCAAATTTTGTATAGTCAGAATAATTTAAGTATTGGTTAACATTAAAGACAGTAAAATTAAAATTATTTTTGTTTAATATATTTATATACCTGTTGACACTCTCAATTTTCTTGTTGTATTTAGTATTGTCAAACCTGTAAGGAATATCCATGAGTATCAAATTTGTATTTTTACACAAGTCCATAACATATTTGAAAGAGTTTATAATTTGAGCGGGGGTATGTCTATCCAAATCATTTGTTCCACCAATAAAAAATATGATATCTCTATGTGATAGGTTGCTTATAGTGCTTTCCAATCCATCAACTATTTGGCGTACTGAAGCATTAGGTTTAAGACATGTTGTAATTATGTAACTTGGATTTAATTTGGAAAATAAGACATTTAGACCACGCACATGACTGTCCCCGATAATTAGAATTTTTTGAGAACTAGTATCACTACTGATTACATCATCAGGAGATAGATTAGCTCTACTTGAGACAGATCTAACATTGTTTTTAGATAGAGGAACAATTGCATTATCTAGGACTAGATCCACTGGTGATCGATTATTAATATTGTTCCCAATGATATTGTTAATTGTTGCGTTTGGTGTGTCGATCTTTCTAATTGGAGTTAATACCGATACCGTTGAATTATTTGTTTTGGTTGGAATGTCAGTAATTTGTATATTCTGTAGTTGAGTTTTTAAAAATGAAACTTCCTTTTCGAGGTTTTCTATTTTAGTTGTATATTCCTTTAGTAGTAGATTACTTTCCGTTTGCTCTCTGATGAGCGATTGCTCCATATTGACACCTTCCATACGGCAAATATCCAGTTGTGAAGTGAGACACTGATTTTGCTTTGTAACATAATTGCACTCAGTTTTTAGGTTCACATTTTCTATTTGTAGGGAAGTAACTAAATCATTTAAATTTATAGTTTCATTATTTGAGGTGATTATACCTTTCTCGTCACAGCATTTGACTCTATATTGGTCAAGTCTTATAAGAGTTTTACCTTTCTTGACTTCTAAGCAGCTTTTATGGAAGATACAATGGCAGTTTATGCAAACATAGTTGCTGCAGGGCTTTTTTGGGCAGCACGTAAAGAAACTACCTGCCATAAGAATCAGTATAATAATAGAGAATAAAAGAATGAATACAGGTAAAGGATGAAACTAGGTAAAGGATGAAACTAATCTTCACACTACAGGGTCCTTTGTAGTGACTAATTCAACACAAGAGCACTGGACCACGGACATCAAAACATAAGAGAACAAAGGAGTGTATTACATTGATGTTTTAGAGTAATTAATATACAAGTGAAAGAAAGGATAATTATTAACTTATTGAAAATAGGAGCAAGTGTATTATATAATTAGGAAGAGCCCAAAAAAAAAACACTTAAGAATAGAATTTTTAAACAAGATGTATTAATGGAAATTATTCGTATGTAGTAGACAGATAAAATAAATCCTTATTACCTGGCTGGGTATATCAATAAATAAACACATCAAATTAATCAATAGTGAAAGCATATGTCCAAGTTAACAGATGTAAGCATTGAGCTGATAAATAGTTTAAATTAAACTAATACACATTATATCAATTTTCCATAGTAGTAGTAAGATAACAAATCAGCCCTTTGATTGATTGTATTGAAAATAGTATCAAACAACTCAGCACTTCTAATTACACAATGCGTATCAATTTGAAAATTATAAAAACTAAATTAACCACATAAATTCAATATTAAAGCAGGAGCACACAAAACACAACTTGCACTTTGTATCACTCGTCTTTCTTTTTTTTGAATCGGTGTAGTTTATTTATTTATTATTTATTAAAAGTAGTACATCTGGGCAATATTCTTTCAATGTTTCTTTCATTTCCTCTGTCAGTAAGTAACGAACTTTGTTTGCATCGAAATCAATTCCAACTTACGTATAGTTTAAGGCGCTCTCATGCGCATTGTTTACTGTTTTATGTAATATGTATGGTTATGTTTGACTATCGTTTCACCGGTATCACTGCATTATCTTTCATAATTTTTTATATAAAATACATACAATACTTATGGCTAATTATCAAGAAATAAAAAGTTAGGCATCGGCAGTTTATTGATAAAAGCTTAAAAGTTGAACCTAAGTGTTCCTTGGAATTTGCGGACGCTTGTGAAAAATTCTTGTTATAAATGCTCCTTCAGACCAAATGACAGGATCCATAACAGCATCCAAATTACTTAAGTTAACTGTTACTTTAAAAGAAGTGTACAAGTTGGGATGTTTTGAAAGCAATTCTTCGCATTCCACTTCTGGGAACTTAGTCTTTAGAAAAAATGGTAACTGTTCAGTTTTAGTTCCAGCTTGCAATCGTGAAACAAATAAATTTACTTTCTTGGGGTTTGCCTTAATATTTACCATGTTTTTTGCACTCCCGACAATGCTGAACTGATTACGTCATTTATTAGAAGCTGCAGACCATTGAGTTCCAGTGTCTTGTTTAATTGAGTCATCTAAATTCGTACCATTCTCATTCAACTGAATGCTAGTTTTAGTTAATTCTGAATAGATACTAGGTAATGTTTTTGGTTCTTTTTGTGCACCTCGAACATTCTGAAATCAGAATTTACATGTTTCTGTTTGGAATTCTTATTCAGTTTAATATTTTCATTAACTATTATTGTTTACATTTTTTGTATCTGTAGATTTAGTAAGTGAGGATATTACACTGCAGGTGATGTCCTTAGTTTTGAATGTAGTATTTATTTTATCAATGTTTCCATTCGTATGTTCAGATTTGTTATCACAAATGCTGTTTATCAACTCATTATTGGAAAGTAAAGGTATACCTTTATTTGTAGTAAGCAGTTTAATTAGGTCTATATTGCTTTGCTTAATGCAGACAATTTCGACCCTTAATTCTGCAATCTCATTATGTAGAGGCTGCCACCCCTTTTCCGATCTCCTAGAGAAAAGGCAGTCGCCAGACACGGTGGAATAGGATAAGGTTTCCCCGCTAACTCGATTTGGCTGGGTCATGGAGACCAAACTTGAAGCCAATAACTGGTGTTAAGATAATTTTGCAAAATCTTAGCTATAAATTTGATGCTATTTTCAATTTCATAAATAAAATTAACGGACTTTACAAAACTGCAAAATTAAGTATTTGCATAACTTACTATCTCCAGATTACTATTTATAAAGGATATAAAAATACGAAATCCTTCCAAATTAAAATGCCTGCACGGATAACGCCAAATAACCATCAAATTCTGTAATGTTCATAACTGAATATGATTCATCCATTTAAATTAAAAGTTGAATTCTCCAGGTTTTATCGCTCGTACGATAACCAACTTGTGATATGGTACTCTTCAAGCACAACAGTCGGAAATCCTAAACATCTGTCCAGCATAAACTAAATTTACCCATAACAGATACGGCAAAACTAATAACGAGAATAAGAGAGAAAGATAAGAACGAAAATAAGAAGCCCTAAAGGAATAAAAATTAGTTAAATGTATTTAATATGTTAACTTACGATTCGTGTTTACTTAACAACACGACTATCAGCTTCCTTTAAAAATTTACAGCAAAACCAATTTGCTAAACGAGCATATGCCTATTTTTATCAATCCAAACCAGATATCTGTTTAACAGTGAAAACCCATGCACCAGCCAAAATTCTATATAAATATTTTCACCGTAAATAAAGTGTACGGAGATCCACCAAAAGTGTAGGATTATAAATTGTATGGCCGCTATGCCAAATCCATTATTCCATAGCACCTTGCAAAAATGGCGTATGTACTTTTAACTTACATTGTTCACGATTTAAGACCAAGTTCTGTCGTGTAGCCGATAATGTAAAGAGTAGGGACTATAACCGGTACCACTCTTTAATTAGTAACCAATCCATTTAAATCATTTAATAAATAATAGACAAATGCTTGACAACTTAAATTAATATAGATTTGTACAAGAAGAAACTTTATATACAGAGCGTTCATTTAAGATGCGCTCGACAATACAAAAATAGTAAGTGTTGGGAGGAAAGAAACACGTTACAAGGCAATATGATATTTTTTACAGCAGACTTAAGTATCATCCAAAAATCTTCACTGATTATTGTTTTACATGCTTTATCATTAAATTCACTTTTACCATCTGTTGTAGTTCTTGATTTGAAAGTCACTTCACTATAGCAGGTTAAAAAAAAAACAATTATGATTTTTTGAAATTTTTGAAAATTCATCACTAGATAAACCACAACACTTTTTATGTGCACAATTACATTTTGTGTTCTGTATTGCAGCAGAATTAGCTTTAATAAACTCAGAGCAATCAATGCACTTGTACTTGTCAGCCATACAGACGATCCACGTGAAAGATGCCAGGAGATATAGGAAGATATCAAATAGATTACATTATTGTTAGACAACGGTTTAGAAATCAAGTAGAAGCTACCCGGAAGCAGATATAGACACTGACCACAACATCGTAATTATGAAGGCCGCACTTAAATTTAATAATCTGAAAAAGAGGAACGGAAAAATGCACTTTGACTTTGAGAAGCTAAAAGATAAAGATATCCACGAAAGATTTGAAAAAAAAATCAAATGAATTGCTGAAAGATATCGGGAAAATTTTTGATACTTAGGAAATAGATACAGAATGGAATAAAATTAAATCCAGCTTAGACATGGCGGCCAGAGATTTTCTGGGGTATACACAAAAAGAAAATAAGAAACCATGGATAACAAATGATATCCTGAATTTAATAGAAAAAAGACGAAAATACAAAAATAGATCAGACGAAACAGAAATACAAAGCCATAAAATGGGAAATTATTCGCAAATGCAGGAAAGCTATAAACCAGTGGATTGATGAAAAGTGCAAAGAGGTGCAAACTAAGATGGAAATAGGAAAGACAGACGAAGCATACAAATTAATTAGAATAAATTTTAGGGATATAAAATCATATTCCAAAAATATAAGGGATGCGGGAGGAAACTTCATTATAGAAAATGTAGAGAAAGTAGCTAGATGGCAGGAATATATAGGAATTTATATGTAGGAGAGGAACTAACAGCATTAGAACAGGAATCAGACATTGAAAATGATGACCTGGGATATCCTAAACTTAGAGATGAGTTTGAATTAGCATTAAAGGGTCTGAAAATGGTAAGGCGCCGGGTATAGATAAGATGCAAGGAGAAACTCTAAAAGCCGCTGGACAAGCAGTAACAGAACGTCTCCTCCGACTTGTAAGCTATATCTAGGGGACAGGCGAGATACCCAAAGATTTCAAACGTAACATCATAGTAACTATACCAAAAAAAAAGAGGAGCGGATAGATGTGAAAATTTTCGAACAAAAAGTTTGACAGCACACGTTCCAAAAATATTAACTAGAATTGTACAAAGACGCATGGAAAAACGAGCTGAAGAAATACTGGGTGATCAATTTGGGTTTAGGCGAAACAGGGGAACACGGGAGGCTATTTTAGCTCTGAGGGTGATAATGGAGAAAACAGTAGAGAAGGGGGAAAGCGTATATATAGGGTTTGTAGATCTGGAAAAAGCATTCAACGATGTAAAATGGAAAAAAATGTTTGAAATACTCAAAAAGATTGGAATGAGTTTTAGGAATAGACGGATAGTGCACTGCTTATACAAAGAGCAAACAGCGGTAATAGAATTAGAGCAAGAAAGTAGAAAAGTAAATATTAGGAAAGAGGTGAGACAGGGATGTGCCTAATCCGCATTCATTTTTAACTTGTACATAGAAGAGGCAATGAATACTGTCAAATGCAGGAAGACATTTGGAATTAATAAGCAGGGACAAAAGATTGATATACCTAAATTTGCAGATGATATAGCTGTATTAGCATCTAGCAAAGAAGAGTTAGAAGCTGCTCTTAATGAAATGGAAACAGTTCTAACGGAGAGATATGGTACGAAAATTAACAAAAATAAAACTAAAGTTCTAGTATGCAAAAGCGGGAAAAATAAATCAAAAACAAGCATACTAATAGGTAACGAGAACTTACAAGAGGTTAAGGATTTCTGCTACCTAGGAAGTCAAATAGCGCAAGATGGGAAAAGCACAAAATATATAAAACAAAGATTATCGCAAGGTCGTGCTACATTTAACAAGAGAAAGCAATTACTATGTTCAAAGACAACAAACAAGGAAAAGATTGCTTAAAACATATGTATGGAGCACAGCACTGTATGGCTGTGAAGCCTGGACAGTAGGAGAGGCAGACAAGAAAAAGTTAAAAGCCTTTGAAATGTGGTGCTACAGACGCATAATGAAGATACCATGGACAGACAAAGTTAAAAACAAAGAAGTACTAGAAAGGCTAGGGGAAGAAAGAAGTATGTGGAAAACAGTAAAAAATAGGAGAGATAGGATGATAGGCCACATACTGAGACATGAAGGGAAGTGCGGAATATATTAGAAGCAAGATGTATAAACTAATGACAAAAGTAACAACTGTACTTAAACATGATGATTATTATAAACAACTACAGATATTGGTTTAGCAATATTCTCAACTAATGTTATTTGTGCGAAAGGAGGTACTGGAAAACATTAATACGGCAAATGTCCAAGTGATGGGGGATCCTTGGCAGCCACAGGCTGCTTACCCCCCTTCACATACCACTGCATATCATGGAAATGGGATATATTGTAACAGTTTTTTTGACCACTGTAGAACACCAATAAATTATTAGTTTTATACACCTTTTGTCTAGTCCATAATACCAGTAAACATCTTCAATTAAATAAATATCTGTATGGGAATCATGTGGTCTAACCGCAATACAGAGATGCTAGTTTGGTTGCAACATCAGGCGTTAAATATTAGTATAAATATATCAAGGTCAAACAGTTTTCCTATGTCGTGCACAATGTGCCAGCGGTCACTTTAGCTAGAACACTTGTCACGAAGTTAACATGGGGAACCTGAAGGTTCTAGCAAGTCATTTGCGTGTGGCTTTAGGCCGTAGTAGAAGAACTCAAGTGTAATGGACACTTGCAATAGTGATTTTTAATAATGCGCTCTTTTACACACTACGATAAAATATGCATTTAAATATTTCTTTTATACACTTTTAAAATTTTCATTTAAGTATTTATTTCACAAATTCTTCTGCAAATTTCTATGAATACCTTTTAAATAACCGTTTTGTATATTCATTGGAAGACTCCTTTGTATATTCATTTGTTAGAATGATTCCGTTTTATCTGGTTTTATGAAAATTAGGCCGTTTAAATGTTGCGTTTCAAGATGATATTGATCCTTTATTTGCATCTACGAGTATCGAGTTTATAGTTCAATCACGTCAATGTAGCGACAAGAAAATATTGGTCTAGCATGACCGTCCTTCAACTTTACTATAGTAGTTGGATTTAATGAAAAGTTCTGCGATGAAACTGTATGTTTAAATTTTAATGAAATGTTCTGCAAAAGTAGATAGAAATTTTATGGTTTGAATCTAACGTTCAATAATTAATAAAAATGGTCTTTTTGAAATTGCAAGTATGAATTTACAAGTAACTATGTGGACAACTACACGAAGATAATTATTTTGGTAACGATCTACATATGGTAGTACATCAAAGTTTGGCATATTTGTAATAACCGTTGTTATGGATTTTGGTTTGTCCC
The DNA here is from genome assembly GCA_036346225.1 of Platerodrilus igneus. NCBI lineage: Eukaryota > Metazoa > Arthropoda > Insecta > Coleoptera > Lycidae > Platerodrilus > Platerodrilus igneus. The sequence goes on along the minus strand of JARFIW010000237.1, from coordinate 3,700,129 downwards.
TTTGGTGCGTATAGGAAACACGCTTTTAGCTCATATGGTCAGGCACAGGGATAACGCAGCTGATTATTTGCTGTACAACATGTGGAGACGACGTCAATCGTTTGCCCAAGGACCGTATGTATAAACATCTGCTTACACATGATGTAGTACCATCACACAAACAACACTTGTTGAAACGAGGTAAGAAATTTGTATTATTCTTACATCACGTCTGCACTTGGCGAACTTTGATACAAGGCTGCACCAGAAAATAACTTTACGATGACCTGTTAGTACTATTATTCTGTTTAACAAACTAGAAAGGACTTTGATAAATTTTTATTGCCAATATAAATGCAGTGTAATAACAGTTATTATTATTAATAAAATTAAGCAAATCCCTAGAGTTCTGACTAAAGTTTCATTTATGCATAATTTTAATTACAGCTTTTGAACATTGAATTATTATACAATTTAGATATTTTCATATATATGTGTAAACCGAATAACAGATCTGGTATTTTTGGTATAGATTTGAGTTAAATTTTGTAGTAAAAGAAACACTCAAAGTTTTCGATATTTCGTTCAATTTCATAATCCTACCTCAGGGTAGATGAAATTTATATTATCTTTTTTAAACGTAAATTTTCTACATACAATTTTTTATGAAGAAACAACTTTTAATTAAAGAATCAACATTTAATTCTCTTAATTAATTGTTTTATTTTGAACAAGTGAGTTCAGAAATAGTGTAACCAGGTATATGAACAAATGGCATAAAGTGGTAACTCCGATTTAACAAGAAGCTTTAATAGCCCTTTTAGAATTTGAAGCTCAATATTTGTGCTCATAAAATTGTGTGCATAATTAATCTTTTCAGTTTTTTATACGAGGTAGCAAGAGAATACCTCTTGTGTCCTCACTTTGTTAATTTAATTAAATTTTCTTTACAGCTTCTGCGTTAGCAGTTAATACGATATTCCTCTCTAAGGACTTCCAAGTCCCTCTTAGGGAAACCCTGTGTTTAAAACTTAGTGACTTGGTGGCGCCCTCCCTAAACCCCTGTTTTGATACGAATCAAGCCATAGTAAGCAAATAATGTTTTGTAAAAAGAACCACGACCAATCCTCATAAGCTCTGCCTTCCTTAAAGTTCACTGGTTCCATTTGGGGATATTAAAGAACCCACGGGTTACTTTAATTAACCAACCAACCCCAATAGAAAGGGAAAATTGTGTAAGAATATAACTGTAAAACAATAGAAGGTGACTGAACTGCATCAAACAAGAAAGAACAGCGGCTATGTTCAAACACAACGAACATAGATACAAGAAGAAAACTGTTCAAAGCATAGTGTAGAACACAACACAGTACGTCTATGAAATGGGTGAAGTAGGAAAACCAGACAGAAAGAGATAGAGACCTACTGGAATGTTGTGTTTCAGATGTATGGGGATGGTAGCATGGACACACAAAGCTAATAACAAATAGGTTGTAGAAATAGTAGAGGAATAAAGATAGGAGAAATAGGACAGGATACGTTCTAAGGTATTTCTGGGGAATAGTACGGGATATATTACATGCAGTGATAGGAAAAGGGAGGTAGAGGTAGATCGAGATCGAAATCAGACTCTCGCACACGGATAGTGATTGCAGACTACAGATTTCAGGGAAATGTGTAGGTTGGTTCAGACTAGAAAACAATGAGAGTACGTGTCTAACCAGTTCTAGGACTGACGACCTAACGATGATGATGAGAAGGTATATTCGGCTTCTACACGTATTTCAATAAAAATGTAGTTTGAATGCTCTGTAAGCAACTAGCCGTTCGAGTCCCTATTTTAAAAATAGTTATATAATTTTTGCATCAAACAAAAATTGTTAAATTTTTTCTTGTCCATGTAAATTTTATGAGATTGCCTCATCAATCGATCAATGTAGTTCCTTTATGGTAATACAATAGTTTTTAAAATACAAATTATTAATACTTCTAAAATAGATCAACTTTTAAAGAAGTTAGTTAGCTGAAGTCTTTATCAGATAGCTCATTCCAAAAATCCTTGTTCCTGTGCAAAAAATTTAGAATTATAGCACACCACTACCATGCCTTAATTTTCATTAAAGCCATTACATTGTTTGAAAATATGCTTGTCCCACCTAAACAAAAGCTGCGTGAAAAATGTACGACTGTACAAGTTAGAACCATATGCAATCAATGTAGTCGTCTAATCAGTTATTTAATTACAATTCTTAAATTGATACTTTCTACATACAAGTACAAAAATACAAATAAGCATTATATACAACATTGTTCAATTTGTGTAAGACAATTGTACTAATACAGATTCTGGCAATTGTTCATTTTGTGGCCAGTCATAAATCTGAGCAGCTTTGTTCGATAAAACTTCATTATGTGTTTTCCAAAATTCATCTTTTAACATATCTTCATGTAACGGTAGGACAACCTGATATGACTTATTGTTACTTAGATGTTTAATCCTTTTCCATAACAAAATTGTACCTTTTTTAAATATTTCTGGCTCGTTATTATAGTTAATATTAAATTCACTGAATAATATTTCATTCTTGTCTGACGACAGTGTTCCACTAAGACGATCTTGAGCCTGTAATCACTTCATTTTATTTGATGGGTATATGAAACGAAACAAACCTGTTGATTAGTTAGGCCACCTTTTTGTATTAAAGTCCAAAATGTAGTGTTGTAAAGATTGTTTATGTGTGTATCAACTTGTCGCCAAGATAAATAATCACAAAGGTTTTTATCAGAAGGGTATAAAACAATTCTTGCATCAAATGAAGGAGGCCATTGTAAAATCACATTATCGAAATAATGTTGCCAATAAAATACATAAGAAGAAGAAAATAAGCTATTAATATATGACAATATTTTAGATGCCCTGCGATTATAAATCTCAGTTTCTTTGCGAAACACAAATGAATATTCGTCACTTTCACCGTATCCTAACACTATGTCTTTATACTCGCGCATAACAGCTATTGCAGCCCTATTCATCAACTTTAAAGCCCTTAAATCATTAGGTTTTGAAAAGTTGTGCTTATTAGAAAATTTATGGAAACCTTTGCCATCAATTCTAACAACTATCCAACAGTTTTGTAACAATTTATCATCAGTTTCAAACTGCTTAACATATTCGAACTTACTTTTAGCCATTTTTGATATGAAGAAAGGAAGTCTTGCGGAAAGTTTAAAATGTACCTTTGTAAAAATCATGAAAAGTTTTAAGTAGAAATAAAGTTGTTTATTACAGGTTATAAAATTCTTTAACCTATAAATTTGTCAGGAACAAACCAAGCTTTCACGCCAATAGACTTAGAGCAGGAATGATGCAAGCAATTAATTTGAGCACGCGGGATATATATGTGATCAGATAAGTTTTCCTTCACAAGTACATATTTTGTTTTCAATAAGTTCTTACTGAAAATTATTCCGTTTGTATAATATTCAGTAGTCAAAAACTATATTATAGTACAGCACATATAATCATAATCGCACCGAAAGAAAAGTCAGTGAAAAGCTTCATAGGTAAGAAATGAAAGAATTTTTTAAAAAAAGCAATCTTTCGATCTTTTTAATGGCATTAATAATTTTAAACAACTTGCTCGCACAATTTTATTGAAAAGCCACAAGTTTTTTTTATATAAACTTATTCTGCTACATCAAAGGCGATTATCACTTTGTTCACACTCTAAGTGAAACCATCTGAATACACACACTGCGTTTTAGAAGTTGTACAACCTTTTTTAAATTAAAACTTACTACATTCAGACGAGTTAGAAAATTATAAATACCTTGTGATTCGGAAAAGGAACTTTGGATTCTAGTTCGCTCATTAAGGTGGCTTTACATTATGCCATTTTGAAGCAGTGCAAGGCATTGCACTTCGTCACTTGCATGCCGTTTTCTTTTTACACTAGTGCAACTTTATGCAATTTTAGTTTGATGTGCAGTGTTACCAACGAGTGAAAATAGCATTGCATTAAAAAAATATGAATTTATTACTCAAATCAATATAACAGGAAGTTGGTTTTCTCACATTGTCGCAATTTGGTTATTATATTGTTCAGCAATCAGATAATAAAATTTAGATTATCTTATGGTTATGATAATTTTATTTCTAATTTGGTATTTTATTTATCACTAAAATAAATTACTAGAATTGCATAAAAATTGCTACAAATTAGAATACGTTCTATTGTTAAAGACTAGCTATACTATTGCGGGCAATTGTTATACTATTGCTAAATTATCAAAGCCGTAAAATATCTATAACATGTATCACCACGTTTTAAGTATGACGCAATAGTCAAATTTTCATGCACATTTAAAGTCAAATTTTCTACACAATATAAGTAAAACAGGTTACTCACTTGGATGGTATTTCGTAGCTAAATCTCAGGGTCCATGTTTGTAAGTTAGGTTACGCCACTGCTGAGTTTCTTATTGGCAATCCGTTTTAAAACACTTTTCCCCTCGTAGCGGTTTGATAGGAATACCAGGTAAAGTAACGACAGAAGGTAAGATACAGGAACCTACATCTCTAAAAAGAGAAAAGATACACACAACACAGATAGATGTTCTTGGCTTGAGGCCTCGTGGCTTAATGCCCGCTTTCGACACTACCCGCATCTGCGCATTCTTCTGCCCAAACACGACTGTCCGGAATGACGGAAGTTAACAAGTTTTATTTAAAAATATCCGCGGGGATTTATTTACAAATTAAAACTAAATCCAAAAATGTACATTGCCAAATTTTGGCATGTAACGCTATTTTTTTAAAATTGCAACAGCTGACTGAAAATTTGCTCGAAGGCATGCGCAGTACCTTGCATTTGTATTGCATTGCTTCAAAATCGCATAATGTAAAGCCACCTTCACATGTTTAGTGATGATGCATTTTGCTTTTAGGCCTATCAAAGTCATGACGGGTCGACCTTGATATTAAAAACTAGTGCATAGAGTACAGAATATACATTGTATAGGGACGACTGTCTCACGCCTGTAATGCAATGGCTGCAATGACAGTTTAGTTTACTGTTAGAAATAGATATTATTATTAAAAAACACAAATTAGATAATATTATTAAAAAACAACACAAATCACTTAACACGCATATCAAAACAGTCTGCAAGAGTTTTAGCAATAACTGTTCTGATATGCGTGTTAAGTGATTTGTGTTTTAATAATAATATCTTTTTCTAACAGTAACCTAACCTATCATTGAAGCCACGACATTACTGGCATGAGACGGTCCTGTACAGGGTTTGGTACATGAAAATTAATACACCAATAGTTATAATAAGGTTAATGTAAATGCTGTTTTGTTTATGTAAACAAAATTTCATTATTATTTAATTATGAAAATATTGATGTAGTGCTTCTTATTAGTTTGAAACCGATATTATCATTAATTATTACTGTTATCTTTATTGACTAGACCACTCGGGCAGCAACTTTTCGTGTTAAACAGTCATTTTCTAAGCACTACAAATAAGACAATGACTTTGTAATAAAAAGTCATTTCTGAAGGAAAGAATTGAATGTGCAATCTTCTACATTGAACATATTGCAAACCCATGAGTTTCATGTCCCATACCCCGTGGTTATTAATATGATTTTAGATCTAAAAACAGCGACCAGTAATTTTAAAAACTGTACATGCTGCTTTTCTTATGAAATATATAGGTACATATCCCTACATAGCTTCAAAGAAAGATTATTATCTTAAAACTAACACTAGTAATAATAATTAGTATCTTCTTACATTAGTACTTATACTTCTGTTGAAACTAGCATCGTCACCTACGAATGCAAGTAAAGTGATGAGTAATTTATTTTACGCTTAAATAAAGAAATTTTTGGTTTTAACTTTTTAATTGTTTAAGAGTATATACTTTTGTGTTCTTTATGTTAGGCAGACCCAATAATTTCCAAACGAGTACCGATATTTCTGTTGGAAACTTATGCTATAATACATGCAAACTGTTTAGGAGTAGTCGCCATTTTTTGTAGCGCGAAAATTTTATTTTCACTTACCAAACCTGTTTAAAAACCGCGTTCAAGGTAGTTTATCTTGTTACATACGAATATAAAAACGAATGCTATTAACACAACTGCTGAAATTCATGATAGTTTAAAAAAAAGAACTTTTATAAAAGAAACTTGTTCTGGTTTATATATACCTTTGTATGATTATATGTATTTAGTTTTTTATAAACTACATGGTTGTCCAGAAGAGACGCTATAGTTGGGTAGCAATAGTGCAAGTTTCTTTTTTCTGCTGAACGCGGCCTATGTCTATATTTGCTTAATAACAACGTAGTAGAGTTTGGTGTTACCTCCATAACCTAACCTAATTATTTTTTAACTTTGAGTATTATGTCCCCATATTAGCCATATATCGCTTGTTTAAAAAAATGGCATCTACAGGAAAGACTGTAGACCGAGCACTAACGTTGTTGCGTAGTCTTCCTAGGGTGTGCTTAGCAAATATTAGAGATAATCCTGGGTCAAAGTCGGTAAGGTTTAGATATAGGTGTTAAAGTTATTTAAATTGTAATTTTTTCATAAGTGCAAGAAACGAGGACGCGGCCAGCACGGCGGAGACAAACATGGGGCTGGTAATAAAGGTTCAGGCCAGCGCCAGAATTACATGCGATTAGGTTATGAAACTGGAAATTGGGCGTTCTATACTAGATTTGGTAGAGAACCTTATTACACAGGACATCAGTAATCTAGTCAAATATTTAAGATTGTTTTAGCTCTAGTTAAAATGTTATAGCTTGCGTCGACAGTATCCACCTTTAACTATGCTTCAATTACAAACATTAATAGATACAAATCGCATAGATATTAGGAAACCTATTGATTTGGTTGCTATCTGTAATACAGGTGTTTATCAGATGTGTCCAGATCAACATCATTTTGGTGTAAATTTAACAGATGATGGGGCTGACATCTTTAATGCTAAGATTAATATTGAAGTTCAATGGGCAAGTGAAATTGTAGTAGCTGCAATTGAACGTGCAGGTGGTATTATTACCACTTCTTATTATGATCAACATAGTTTGCAGTGTATGGTTAATCCCAAACGATTCTTTGAGCGTGGTAAGTATCTTTACAATGTGCATGCAATATTTATTATTACTAGTGGCTTAAGAAATAATGACATTCATGGTAACAACTTTAAGTTAATAATAAATAACACAATTCTATAACATCATGTGTGATAGAATATTTGTAGATAGTTATTTTGCAAAACAATCATATATCAACGGCTTAATCTGCAAACAAACTCCATTTTAACACATTTGCCACGATATTCTCGTACCGTAACTAAAAGGATGTGCCGACTAGGCTGCATCCGAAGATTGGGAGTGGGGGGAGTAAGCTAACTGAAGTAACTCAACAAGGAGAAAATTAATCATTGAAATAAAATAAGGTTTGTACCTGCAAAAGAAATGCAATAATTAATGACAGGACGCCAGTCCGTCCAACTAAAACATATAGATAATAAAAAAATAACTTTGTTAAAAAATTCAAGTTAAAAATATACTTTATTTGCTTATCATAAGATTTGTATTCAATAATCGTTTCAGTAATCAATGTATATGATTAGTAAAAGCATAAAATAAACTGTTAAGGAACGTTCACTAATCAATAAGTACGTTTGTGCATCTGTGACACTTGGCGTTATGATAAAATATTACAAGCACGCCCCTGACGCAATCAGGATAAAGAAAATAATTTATAATTAATAACCCTAACGAGCTCATGTAATTACATTCTAACACATTTATAGAACGAAGGAAAAAATTGAATATTTATTTTTATACAAAAGGGCCCATCCAAAACACTGATGTTAACTATGTTCATAATGGAATATTAATGATGTGCATAAAGAATGTGAGAGTATCTCAAAAGTAACTACTCTAGTAACTATAACTTATTAGTATTGAAGGATTGTAGATGATGCAAACTTATTAAACATTACAGTAAAATTTGTAACTATCAGAGCTATAGTAAAGCACTACTGGTGCGGAACGTGTTACGCAATTATTAGCATATATGTGGGAAATAATTTATTGTATGGACTACTAGTAAAATAGAATTTAAAAAAAGTAGTCTGCTTTGGTCTACGTACTTATAATGAGACAAAGAAATGTTTAACATACCAGTAACCTGCCAAGATCCGGAACAATGCATTTTCTTTTATAGTCACAATATCTGGTAGCTCGAGGATTCTGGTAGACCAAAAAGAGTTGTGAGTAGTTAGCAATCCACGTGGTCCAACATCAAACCTGAACCACGATCAAATCCATGCGATAAAATTCTACACGTACGAGAAACTTTTAAAACCTTGGGTACGAACAACTTTTAAGTCCTACGATAAGACCATACGATACGAGCCAGAAAGTAAACATGAAAGTCAGTAATTTATCAACCATTTTATTCACTTACCAAATACACAAGAAGTAGAGACAGAAAGGAATGTGCGTGTAGTTGCTCGTTCAAAGTTAAGAACTGTTTAAGAGGATCTGTTCAACGTGTAATAAAGTACAAAGTAAAAATGAATTAATTCCCAACAGAACAATTTAGAATCTCCACTCTGATAACAATAAGGTAATACCGTTAAAACAAGAAATTACCAGGCATTGATAAGGACAATAATTTGTATACTAAATTGTAGTATAGGTGATAAGAAATTAATATGAATAGAGAAACTAAACTGCTTTATGAATAAACTGATAGGTTAGTGTGCTTTATCTATAATAGGTATAACTTTGAAAATAGTCAAAAAGAGCGAATTAGGATATTTATTTAAACTGGTAATAATTTATCAATGAAAGGTATTGGAAAGATGCAAATTCAGGAATTGAACGCAACACATTTTATAGTAGTCTTTAAACTGTGAGTGGTTTGTTTTTGCATGGTCTAGTGGCTTTTCATTTCTACTTAATTTGGTTATGGTCCTTTAACTAATTTAAAATACTTATTAATCTAAATCTCCATCAGTTTTCTTAATATTATTTGGTAAATGGAGTCTGCATATTATTCAAACGAAGATGCATATTGAATTTATGGAGTTGATTTGGTTTCATGTTAGTGGAAATGAAACAAAGAAGGTGTACAAACTCATCATCATTTTAATATAGCTAATTAAGTAAACAAAAATCAAAGAAAGAAAAAACTAAAAAAGTAAAATTTAAATTTGTAGTAAATTGATGTAGAATGTATGACAGTTCCAAAGAATTGTGACCTGAAGGTCATTATGTTTTATGCTTGTTATCAGCAACCGAGTTTGGCGCGAATTTGGTAATAAATGATATTACTTTTCTTCCATTTTTTGTTGATGTTGAGAGAACAACTGCCGTTCATCTTTGAAATTTACATTATAAGAAACGTTTCCATTTTTTGCCAAGTAGTGTAGTGCCCTGATGTCATTAATCTTCAGATCACCCACTTTCCTTCTCGGATGGCTGGATTTAAACAATTTAATATTCGCAAATGATTTAAAGAGGACTGTTCTTACATTTAAAACGATAATTACATTTTAAAGTTCGATAAATACAACACTGGAAGCGGGGTTTACTAGACAACACCGGTAGTTGGTAGCGCTAATCTTGTACAGATTTTGGGCGCGCCAACTGCCAATGACGTCACCAATGCACAAATTACGACGCAGTTATCGGAAAAATGTATAAAGTTCAGGCAATATATTCTAATGCAATTAATCACATGAATAAGTCTCTGGGTTAAAGTTGGCTTCTATTCCAAGTCCATCAGGCTACGGAGGCCCTGTTGAGGTAGTTAAAGATGAGACGCCCGACGCTCTTCCCAAGCGTTCGGACCAGCACTCAGGGCTCCGCTCCGGGGTGATTAAAGATGGTGCTTGCCCCAGTGCTGTCTGCGGAGCATGGTCTTCCGGCTCATTCTCGGGTCGTGCAGTACGGTTCGCCCTAGGTGGCTGCAAATTGTCACCTACCTATGTAGGGAATGGATTAGGAAACATGGTAAGGGCGACAAACAAAGATAATTAGGCAGGATATCTACATAGGTAAAGATAAGCACGATACGATACCTCAAACGTCTACTCCACTTGAAGGTTCGGGCGAAAAAGCCACGTTCAAGCGTCTAACGGAAACTTCCCACCACTTTTTTCCCTACTCCACTCGCGCCGCGCGATCAGGCGCAACGCACTGTGACGTACCGGAAATACGCGTCTAGTCTTTTGAAATTGTGGCGCGAAACTTCCGCACATCAAAATTAAACTAATACATGTTTAAGGGCCAATTTGATTGGCACTTAACAATCGCGACAAAGCCACAAAAGAAAAAACTTAAAAAAAGAAAAAGTCTGTTAGCACAGTAACAGCTTAAAATCTAAGTCCTAACTACCCTATATAAAACCTAACTTAAAACCTACAAAATGTTTATATAAGGCGCCACCTGGTTTTTTGACCGATAACACGTCTACCGAATTACCAGGAAACGGAATAGGTAGCCCCACTGTTTTTGACTACACTAATGATCGACAGCACAAATTTGTCGGGGAGCATGAAACACTACTTAAATTAAAACGGATGCGACAAGTCGCCTAACCTATCTAAACTAAAACTAACATTAAAGTTCTTACGTGCAAACACACATGAGTGTTGCATCAAAACTGTTCCTTGTTGGCAAGAAGTACCCAAGTTTAAAAATGTTCACAGAGTGAGTCACTATACACTCTAGCAAATTTTGTTACTGGTACTTTGGTTTTCTAACGATGCACATTTAAAACTTGTCCATGACAGTTGTGAATCAACAAATTTACCAAAAGTACCACCCTACTAAATCCTTATATGGCTAACCTAACAAATTACATTTCTATATCGGGTTAGCTTTTTCACTTAAATTTCAAGGAAAATAATTCCCACGTCTGGTCATAGATACCACACGTTAGGAAGATAAAAAGATAAAACAAGATCTCAAATTGTTGTTAAAGATAAGAGATAAGATAACGATAATGAGCTTAAATTGTTATCCTCAAAGGTAATGGATAAGATAACGATATTAAGCTTTAGTTATTATTTGAGATACTAGATAAGATAACGCGATATTAAGCTAAAGTGATTATTAGAGATAGTAGGTAAGGTAACGCGATATTAAACAAAAGTTATCACTAAAGATAACAGGTAAGATAACGCAAATTTAAACAAAAGTTATTACTAACGGTAGTCGGTAAGATAACGATATTCAACTAAAGTTATTATTAAAGGTAATCGGTAAGATAACGATATTAAAACTAAGGGTATTATCAAAGATAATAAAGAAGACAAAGGTATTGGTCTAGTTATTACCAAAGACAATGAATAAAGGTAAAGTTAGAGTGGCTCCGGTAGAGCCGTTTAAATGGGGATTGTCTCGTGCCCTCTAAAAAGAGAAACCTGTGAAGCAGGTCCGTTTACAAGAAACGGCACGAGTATATAGCGATATACACATTCACTCACACATCCACACACTCATACATACCTTCACTGCCAGAGCCCATGCGCTGACAGCGGCACCGCATGGCCCCATGAAAGATTCGCAGAGACGTGGTCCAGGTGTCTGTGAAAACCTCCCGCGCAACCACACGGTGACTAACGGAAACGAAAAAGGCAATAGAAATAGGAACGGTAAAAAGAAGGAGGTTGGTTATTTGGAATGCATAAGAGGCACTTCCAGGTAGAAGAAAGTAGAGTAAGGGCTCGCATTGAGCAAAAGAGAGAGAAAGGTGGATAGCAAAGCGCCACTCAACCAGCCAATGTGGTCAGTAGCTCGGAGTGAGGGAACATCACTCTTATGTGGCAGACGGGTGTTCCGGGACAAGAACAGGTCCACCGAAAGAAGAATAAGGCATAGCGGAGACAGCGGGATAAGAAAAAGTATAGTTTTTGGACAAGCGTCCGAGAGAAGGTAGAGAGTTGTCCCTGTTAAACACAGCGCAGTCTGAAGGACCACCTGCGATATTAATCCGACAAGATAAGATATACACATAAATTTAAAAAAACTAGACCCTTAAGAGAACTAGTACGATCATTTTCCTAACGAGTGCATCGACTACGATACGAAAATCAGACAAAAGTTGACACAACTTAAAAGTATCATTACAGATACATTCACACAAAAACAAACTGTTTTAAGGTAGTTTTTCAAAACGGTAGCACCCTAAACACACAAAAATGCCCAATTATAAGCAGTTAAATACAGGTACACTGTTCCCATATGCTAAAACAACCGGGAATTTAATAAGATATCAATAAAAAGCAATAGCACCTCACCACAAAGTTCAATAAAAAACAATGAAAAAAAAATGTTTATAAGTTATGTTGATTTAGTAGAAAAAGAAAGAAATAATGATATAGTATAATGTGGGCGACTGCAATAATTCAGGTGAAAAACACATGGAATAGACAATCCTAGTTTTTTGCAACTGCGAATATGAACTATTTCTTACAATGGCATAGGTCATGACTCCTATGTTAGCCCAAAGAAAAAAATCATCCACTCAACATCAGCTAAAACCAATCATAAAAATTCAATGAGTTATTACAACCAAAGTTACGACAATTACCACACAAAATTAAATGACGTAAGAAAATACTAAAAACCAAGTAATATGCAGTACGAAAAGTTCGAAGGTTAATTAAATGAAACGACAAAGTTATATTGGGGGGTGTAGAGAATGAAGTGATATATAAATAACGGTAGGGTCAAGGAAAAGTCAACCAAAAGAAAAAGATAGCTAATTTAAGGTAAGTAAAGTTAAACGTGTAAGAGATTATACACTGTATGAGAGAGGGAATAAGTAATTAAAGTTAACTTATTGATGGTGAGAACAAAAAATATTAGGTAAATAGTAAGGAAAATGGAACGTGAAAAACTCAACTATCATTTGGGTCAGCAGAGAATGGCTTAAGGTCTTTGATATGCCACCTGCCTTGGCGTTTTCCTTCAGCATCCTGAAGTTTGTAGATAAGGGGACTAATGACACGAATAATCTTACAAAGGATGAATTTAGGGGCTAATTTTGAAGAAAATTTCTTAGATGCATCCGATAAGACATAATTCTTTTTCCAAACTTGTTCGCCCAAGGCGAAGGAAATATTTCGTTACGTAAGTTATAATGGTCCTTACTCTTTTCGTAAGCTTTTAATAAATTTTTCTAACGTTGTTAAAGATAGAAGGTAATGACTGTTGGTCTTTGTCCCAGCGTACTTTATCGTCAAACTCAATTACGTTAGTATCATCAGGCACTAAACCATAATAACTCCCATCGATTGGGGTATATCTTCCAAAAACAAGAAATGACGGAGTGAATTGGGTTGCTTCGTGTTTAGATGTACGCAAAGCTTGAGCAATTTTAAAATATGTTCATATATATATATATATATATATATATATATATATATATATATATATATCCATTTCGAATGGACCTGCACCTTGTCAAGTTCTAAATTACTAGAACAGGTGAAATGGCTTGTGTTCTAATGAGCTAAAGAGCCAAACTACAGGTCCAACCAAAGTAGTAGGGTCGTTAGTGAGGAACCAGACTAAGACAGGTCCCGAAGAGGGCAGCGGCTCTTTCGGTACTTAGATTGGCAGAGACCATAGGGGTCGGTATGGCAGTCTAAGACACACTACCGCGATGTGGAAGGCAACGGAAACCACCACATTAATCTCCCAAGTACACAGCGTACTTAAATTGATACAAACATGATGGCATTCTCTGGGGTAAAAGATTCGGAGTTAAAATAGTCCCCATTCGGATCTCCGGGAGGGGACTACTTGGAGGATGCGATCGGAAAGTTAAAAATAAGAGTAGGGAACATTCTGCAGTCGGAGCGTGGAATGTTAGAAGTATGAACAAGTAGGTAAGCTAGAGAACCTAAAATCGAAATGAATAGGTTATCACTAGACATAGTAGGGATCAGCGAAGTTCGGTGGCCAGAGGCAGGGGATTTTGGAGTGGAGACTTCAGGGTAATTCATACAGGAGCAGAGGAAGGAAATTTGGGTGTGGGGATAGTTATGCGGAAAAGATAGGATACTGTGTAGAAAATTACTTACAAAAGAACGAAGAGTACTCATGGTTAGATTAGAATCTAAACCGGTAAACACAGTAATAATACAAGTATACATGCCCACCTCTAGCTACAGTGACGAAGAGGTAGAAGCCATCTACAAAGATATCGAAGACATATTAAGATACGTAAAAGGACATGAAAATTTAATAATTACGGGGATTTTAATGCTGTGGTAGGTGAGGGTAGGGAAGGAGCGGTAGTAGGTTTATTTGGTTTAGGCACGAGAAACGACAGGGAAATAGGCTGGTAGAATTTTGACAAGAACAATTTAATCATCACAAACACATTATTTCAACATCATGCTAGAAGACGATATACGTGGAAGATGCCAGGAGATATAGGAAGATATCAAATAGATTACATTCTTGTTAGACAACGGTTTAGGAATCAAGTAAAATACTGTAGAAGCTACCAAGAAGCAGATATAGATACGGACCAAAACATCGAAATTATGAAGGCCGCACTTAAATTTAAAAATCTGAAAAAGGAACGGAAAAAGGCACTTGGACTTAGAGAAACTAAAAGATAAAGATATTCAAGTAAGATTCGAAAAAAAGTCAAATGAATTGCTGAATGATATCGGGAAAATATTTGAAACTAAGGAAGTAGAAATAGAATGGAATAAAATTAAATCCAGCCTAGACATGGCGGCCAGAGATATTCTGGGGTATACACAAAAGAAAATAAGAAACCATGGATAACAAAGGATATCGTGAATTTAATAGAAGAAAGACGAAAATACAAAAATAAATCAGACGAAACAGGAAAACAAAGATACAAAGCCATAAAATGGGAAATTATTCGAAAATGCAGGAAAGCTAAAGAACAATGGATTGATGAAAAGTGCAAAGAGGTACAAACTAAGATGGAAATAGGAAAGACAGACGAAGCATACAAATTAATTAGAATGAATTTTAGGATATAAAACCGTATAGTAAAATATAAGGGACCCACAAGGAAACGTCATTATAGAAAACGTAGAGAAAGTGAGTAGATGGCAAGAATATATAGAGAATTTATATGCAGGAGAGGAACTAACTGCATTAGAACAGGAATCAGACATTGAAAATGATGACTTGGGATATCCTATACTTCGAGACGAGTTTGAATTAGCATTAAAGAGTCTGAAAAATGGTAAGGCGCCGGGTACAGATAAGGTGCAAGCAGAAACTCTAAAGGCCGCTGGACAAGCAGTAACAGAACGTCTCTTCCAACTTGTAAGCTATATGTATGAGACAGGCGAGATACCCAAAGATTTCAAACGTAGCATCATAGTAACTATACCAAAAAGAAAGGCGGATAGATGTGAAAATTTTCGAACAATAAGTTTGACAGCACGTGTCAAAAATATTAACTAGAATTGTGCAAAGACGAATGGAAAACGAGCTGAAGAAATACTAGAGAAGACCAATTTGGGTTTAGGCGAAACAGGGGAACGGGAGGCTATTTTAGCTCTGAGAGTGATAATGGAGAAAACAATAGAAAAGGGAAAGCATGTATATAGGGTTTGTAGATCTGGAAAAAGCATTCGACAATGTAAATTGGAAAAAATGTTTGAAATACTCAAAAGATTGGAATGAGTTATAGGATAGACGAATAGTACATAGCTTATACAAAGAGCAAACAGCAGTAATAGAATTAGAGCAGGAACGTAGAGAAGTAAACATTAGGAAAGGGTGAGACAGGGATGTGCCCTATCCCCATTGATCTTTAACTTGTACATAGAAGAGGCAATGAATACTGTCAAATGCAGGAAGACATTTGGAATTACTATGCAGGGACAAAAAATTGATATGCTTAGATTTGCAGATGATATAGCGGTATTAGCGTCTAGCAAGGAAGAGTTAGAAGCTGCTCTTAATGAAATGGAAACGGTTCTGACAGAGAGATATGGTATGAAAATTAACAAAACTAAAACTAAAGTTCTAGTTTGCAAAGGTGGGGAAAATAAATCAAAAACAAGAATACAAGTATCTAACACGAACTTACAAGAGGTTAAGGATTTCTGCTACCTAGGAAGCCAAATAACGCAAGATGGGAAAAGCACAAAAGATATAAAACAAAGATTAGCACAAGGTCGTGCTACATTTAACAAGAAAAGCAACTACTGTGCTCAAAGACCACAAACATAGAAACAAGGAAAAGATTGCTTAAAACATATGTGTGGAGCACAGCACTGTACGGCTGTGAAGCCTGGACAATAGGAGAAGCGGACAAGAAAAGGTAGAAGCCTTTAAATGAAACGACAAAGTTATATTGGGGGTGTAGAGAATGAAGTGATATATAAATAACGGTAGGGTCAAGGAAAAGTCAACCAAAAGAAAAGATAGCTAATTTAAGGTAAGTAAAGTTAAACGTGTAAGAGATTATACACTGTATGAGAGAGGGAATAAGTAATTAAAGTTAACTTATTGATGGTGAGAACAAAAAATATTAGGTAAATAGTAAGGAAAATGGAACGTGAAAAACTCAACTATCATTTGGGTCAGCAGAGAATGGCTTAAGGTCTTTGATATGCCACCTGCCTTGGCGTTTTCCTTCAGCATCCTGAAGTTTGTAGATAAGGGGACTAATGACACGAATAATCTTACAAAGGATGAATTTAGGGGCTAATTTTGAAGAAAATTTCTTAGATGCATCCGATAAGACATAATTCTTTTTCCAAACTTGTTCGCCCAAGGCGAAGGAAATATTTCGTTTACGTAAGTTATAATGGTCCTTACTCTTTTCGTAAGCTTTTAATAAATTTTTTCTAACGTTGTTAAAGATAGAAGGTAATGACTGTTGGTCTTTGTCCCAGCGTACTTTATCGTCAAACTCAATTACGTTAGTATCATCAGGCACTAAACCATAATAACTCCCATCGATTGGGGTATATCTTCCAAAAACAAGAAATGACGGAGTGAATTGGGTTGCTTCGTGTTTAGATGTACGCAAAGCTTGAGCAATTTTAAAAATATGTTCATATATATATATATATATATATATATATATATATATTCAATCTTTTGCAATAACGACCTCCTTTTAGATAATTGATTATAATTATGTTAGCGGGTATTAGGTCTGCTGGGGTAAAAGAAAACTCTTTTTTATGGCCTAAATTTTCGCATTTATTTAATGCTTTCTCAAAGGCAATAACTAAAAAAGTAATACAACAATAATAAAGACACTGGTGTTAATAAGCGTTACTTACATTGAGGTTAATAAAAATTAGCTTCCATAAATAAAGAATCAAACAAATTTGGTAATAACGACCCAATACAAAGTTACAAATCTCTTCCTTACATAGAAGGCTTAACTGAGAAATTAATGAAAATATTTAAAGATAGTAAAATTAAAATTGCAAAAAGAAATTTAACCACTATTCACAAATTATTTTCAAAAATTAAAGATAAAACCAACAATTTAGATCAGAGAAACATAATATATAAATTAAATTGTTTAGATTGTGATCATATATACATAGGACAAACCTCTCAAAATTTAAAGCAAAGAATAACACAACACAAAAGCGATATAAGAGTAAAACCAAAAGCCTGCGCCCTCACAACACACGTTCTAGACAAAGAGCATAAAATAGATTTTAATAATCCAACAATTTTACAAATTGAGCACAACAAATCAAAAAGAACATTTCTGGAAATGTGTCACATTTACATGAACACAAAAACACTAAATAATAAAAAGGATATGGATAATCTCAGTTGTATATACTCGTATCTTTTAAAATTTAAATTTAAATCTAAAACAAATCGTATTTAATTACTATTTAAATATATATATTTTTTATGTATACGTGTGTGTGTATTTGTGTACGTGTTTTGTATGTATCTATGTGTGTGTGTGTGTATGTGTGTGTGTATGTGTGTGTATGTATATATATATATATATATATATATATATATATATGTATATATGTGTATGTGTGTGTATGTATGTGTATATATGTGTGTATGTGTGTATGTATGTATGTATGTATGTATGTATGTATATGTGTATGTGTATATATGTATGTATGTGTGTATGTCTGTATGTATGTATATGTATATGCATGTATATGTGTATATGTGTATGTGTGTGTATATGTATGTATGTATGTGTGTATATATGTATGTGTGTGTATGTGTATGTATGTATGTGTATATATGTGTACATGTATGTGTGAACATGCCTATATAGGTAAATTATTTTACGTATATAAATATATATCTCATTGAAAATGTATTTATGTGTATGAGTATACATATATGTATATTAGTGCATATACATTTACATAATGTTCAGATATACATATATGTATATGACAATCGCTTATTTGCACATGTACGTTTCTCTTTTATTCTAATTCTTTAACAAAATCAACCTTTCCGCCTATTCATTAGAATTCTGTCAAAATTTTATTTATGTCAAGCCAATATTTTATTTATACTTAAAATTTTTTATTCAATTCAATTTTATAACGTTATATAAAGGAACCTAGTTTAAATTTTATTTATGGAAGCTAATTTTATTAACCTCAATGTAAGTAACGCTTATTAACACCAGTGTCTTTATTATTGTTGTATTACTTTTTAGTTATTGCCTTTGAGAAAGCATTAAATAAATGCGAAAATTTAGGCCATAAAAAAGAGTTTTCTTTTACCCCAGCAGACCTAATACCCGCTAACATAATTATAATCAATTATATATATATATATATATATATAAGGTATACAATACTGAGTTAAATCAGAAGGTAAAAAACGATATAACTACTTCAAGTCAGTACAATAAGATATTTAAGGGTGAAAACTTGCTATGAAAGCATTCGTACCGAATAATATTCAAATTGAATCACGCTAAGTAATCAAAAAACTAAACAACACGTTTAAAACTATATGCGGGCAAGGTTAGTATTTAATAAAGGGATATATCATTGATAAACTACAAAAAGACACTCCAAATTATAAAAACACGCAGGTAATGTATTATTTAACAAAAGCAACAAGAACCCATAGTTTGACGTTTCATAAAAAGATATTAAAAAGGCAATTTATTTCGTTAAGTGCTTTTAAACACAAGGTTTTCTTGTAAAGGTAATTGAGATATTATTAATTAAATAGGTAAATCACTAATGCACTTTTTAAAATGTAACATACAAGACAGTGTATTCAAGTTTCAAAAACGGTCTTCTAAAGTTGAAAAAACAAACAAAGGTTATATTTTAATTTAATATAAATAGATAATTTTGTAATAAACCGTGTTTAAAGAATGCAATTACTTAATTGTTTATGTATTAGTATTTATTCATATATAAATGATGCACTGACCTGTATAATTTAAAAGCAGGTTGAAGATATAAATCCTAAAACTAGCAGTTTTGTTTAGAACAACTAAACACATATTTCAGATAATTTCAGTTATACACTTTATTTAGAGTTACAGTAAATTAATTAATGTGTCATTTTTTTTTTAAGACAAAAGGTATATATCACAATAACCTCAAAATGACGGTTTTCATTACAACAGCTGACATGTCAATTCAGGAAAATCTCTGGGGAATTTTACAAGATACCAACCTAAAATTAAAAATCCACAGATATCTTAGGGAACATAGATAATGACGTTTATTAAATTTTTTTAGGTGAAAAAGCTATTTAAAACATTAATTAATACATTCTATAGGCATAAAGGAATTATACCACCTAAAAACAACACATTGGACGGCAAATTCTTACATTTACAAGATAATTACATTTTAAATTTCGATAAATACAACACCGGAAGCGGGGTTTACTAGACACCACCGGTAGTTGGTAGCGCTAATCTTGTACAGATTTTGGGCTCGCCAACTGCCAATGACGTCACCAATGCACAAATTACGACGCAGTTATCGGAAAAATGTATAAAGTTCAGGCAATATATTCTAATGCAATTACTCACATGAATAAGTCTCTGGGTTAAAGTTAGCTTCTATTCCAAGTCCATCAGGCTACGGAGGCCCTGTTGAGGTAGTTAAAGATGAGACGCCCGACGCTCTTCCCAAGCGTTCGGACCAGCACTCAGGGCTCCGCTCCGGGGTGATTAAAGATGGTGCTTGCTCCGGTGCTGTCTGCGGAGCATGGTCTTCCGGCTCATTCTCGGGTCGTGCAGTACGGTTCGCCCTAGGTGGCTGCAAATTGTCACCTACCTATGTAGGGAATGGATTAGGAAACATGGTAAAGGCGACAAACAAAGATAATTAGGCAGGATATCTACATAGGTAAAGATAAGCACGATACGATACCTCAAACGTCTACTCCACTTGAAGGTTCGGGCGAAAAAGCCACGTTCAAGCGTCTAACGGAAACTTCCCATCACTTTTTTCCCTACTCCACTCGCGCCGCGCGATCTAGCGCAACGCACTGTGACGTACCGGAAATACGCGCCTAGTCTTTTGAAATTATGGCGCGAAACTTCCGCACATCAAAATTAAACTAATACATGTTTAAGGGCCAATTTGATTGGCACGTAACAATGTGTAAGATACTCTACTTTTTTTTATTTGGAAATTTTGAATTTTGCCAAATGCTTTCTATTCCAAGTGAGATAGGGATTTTTAACATGTGCAACAGCACACACACACACACAGGACCTACATTTTACTCTCATCTGTACAAGGCGTATTTTTGTGAAAAATGCTCGTCTAACATTTTTCATGCGGTCTGTGTCGGGAATCGAACCCGGAACCTTGGTTTAATAGTCATACGCAAATCAACTAAGCCATGGAGGCGCCTTAAATTATTCTACACAGTAAGGTTTTGGAATTTTCCGAGCACTGAGACATACTTTGCTGGCGCATTGGCTGTCTTATTTCAAAGTTTCTTCTCGATGGAGGTATGTATTGAGTCCACCTCCATTTGTGTGTGCCCAACCTTGGGATATTTTTGTTGTATAGTTGGATACGTACCTAGACGTAGCCGGAAGAAAAGTAAATACCAAGCTAACTACCAAACGCTAAGAGTGGTGATATTCACCTACATACCAAAAATAAACAAAAAAACACATCGTCCACGATTTTCTATTAACACATAAAAATAAATAAAGGATTCTGTACAGACAAGCAAAAAGAAAATAAATTAAGTGTTATTCTTTCACAGCAAACAATTATATTGTACGGACAATTTAGGAATTTAGATACAAAGTGCGCATCTCGTATTTCACACAAAATAAAATTAATCAGTAGTAAATAAACCTGTGAGAGCTTTTGTCAAGCGTTTTTTTTTTTAATTTCACCTAATACTTTTTGTAAAATAACTAATTGGTAGGAAAGAATTAACGTGTGGTGGGAGCTTTTGTCAGACATCTTTTAAATCGTACATAGTACCGTTTATAAAATAAACCAATCAGTAAAAAGGATTAAGCGTGTGTCTGTCCACCATTTTTAACAATGGTACATCACACCTGTAGAGCAATAATATTGATTAGTAGCAACGAACAATAGCTTTACAATGTCACGTAACTACACCAAAGGTTGATACTGAATATGCCATTGACACACACAAAAGAAAACGAGTTGCATACATGTAGGTGTCCGGATACTTAGCTTACAAGTAGTTGGGGTGAGTCAACACAGAAACGCCGCAGTATTCAGGATCCATTCACCCTGCCATCATAACTACAGCAGCGATCCACAAACAAAAGCCGCTGGTCCACGGCAATGAACAGGGGGGCCTACACAAAGAAAGTACCCATTTGGCCTCCAGCTAAAAAGAGAGTCTGATTAGAATGGGTATGCGCGGAAACTTACCAATCCACGCAAGACACCTAGTTGTCGAACAAAAAAAAACAAACGTGCATTGCTTTTGAAATATGATGACTCATCCAGTAGCATACAGGGATAGAGGAAAGGAAGAAATAGAAGAAATGTTACGTGAAGGTATCATCGAAAGCTCCAGTACACACTTTGTGCATCCATTAGTCGTCGTGAAGAAAAGTGATGATAGCATCAAATTGTTTAGATGCAAGAAAGATTAATAAGCGAACAAAACCACAATACAATTGTCCACCAACGATGGATAGCATATTAGCGAGAATAAGTAGTAAGAAAATCTATACCAAATTATACTTGAAGAATTCATTTTGGTTGATTCCATTAGCGCGAGAATCAAGGAAGTATACGGGGTTTTTCGGTAGAAGGACGAATATACCAATTTAAAGTGATCCCGTTTGGTTTGTCCTCGAGTAGGCTGCACTAGTGAAAGCTATGCAGAATATTTTGGGACCGTATGAGGAATTTTGTATCCACTACGTGGATGATGTTTTGATTTTAGTGATAGTGTGGAAGAACACTTTGTACATTTGGAAAGAATTTAATAAGAGTTTACAGGTTTAATCGCGATTGAAATAAAATTTAGATCTGAAGTTGGACAAGTTCATTTAAAGTTGAATATATAGGTGAATTTAATCAAAGTGATAAACAGGTTCTATAATCTAAAGTCTAAGTCAAGTTCGAAACAAGGTTGAATTTGGAAATTTAGATTAATCAGTATATTTTTATCATTGGTAATCATGTGATTAAGTATAATCAGTTAATGAATAGAATAAAGTCAGGTATACAAGTGTATATAACATTATGAAATTAAGGTAATAAGATTACTAAAATGTAAGTGTGAATGTAAGTATATAGCTGATAAGATATGAGTCAATAGCGTTAATCTAAGTGTAAGATGAAATAACGTAACATATAGTAATGTTTAAAGTGTAGAATGACATAATTGATCTTTAATAAAGTACATATACGTAACAAAGTGAACTACAATTAAGTGTAAATTAGGTCATAATAGTTAAATGAATGCAATAACTTACATATAAAAACAACGATAGTATCAAAGTTAGTAATTGAGAATAATACAATGTATTAATAGATATTAAAATCAATCAATGAAGACATCAGAAATACATATAAATATAATAACCTAATATGTAATAGAGCCAGTATATAAATAGCAATTTAAAATAGTTTCAAAAATATCTAAAATTAACAACTATAAGCGTTATTAGAAAATCAACGGACAGAAAATACATTTGTTACAACATATGAATATTAATATGAAAAATTGCAACTTATTAGAATCACGATAATACATAAAATCTTACATAGCAGAACAATCTAGCATTTTAATTAAAATCAATAATGACAGAGTACGAGACATATCGATATAAAATAACTATTATTAATTCCAATCGATACAAAGCAGTAATTCAAAAATTACAATATGGATATATTTACAAGTCAGCTTAACCAGGATAAACTTTAATGTGACCAGGCCACCCTAGGTACTTAATTCCGAAGTGTTTGACCGATGCTGTCCATGCAAGGGATTTTACCTTGCAGTACACCTTGCACAGGTGACTCTCACTAGACATACGACCTGTGAGAATCACGGCGACTGATATGTCGACCGAATCAGTACGGGACTTGGATCGACCGCTAGTAACGCAGTCAACACAGAGCATGGTAAAGCCAGTAACGCAGATGAGAAGATAAGATAAATTTGGATAAATGTGTAGCAAGAAAAGGAGGTATGTCCGAACTGATAGGCATGAAGACGAAGACTTTAAATACATTAAATGACGATTGACAGTATACATCAACTTCCAAGACTATTTCGACAGTACTAATATTTAGAAAGTAACAAATTAAAGAAATATTTTTAAATGTACGAATCTTTGAAATCTGAATTAACGATCTGTTATAACTGCTGTAATTTATGATATTTAAATTGTATTCTAATATCTATTTCGAAGATTTTTATACACTTTAATGGGATTTAATACCTACATTGAAATTGTTACTCTACATTAATTTGGATCTGACTATGTAATTTTGAAACTTTCAAAGATCAGTTTAAATAAATACGAAAACAGCGATCGTGTTACATCATTTATTTCGTACAATTCTCCAAAAGCTTTATCTATACAAAACAACAGACATATGTTAAAAGTCCGGCCACGACAACAAATAATAAGGCAATCAAATATCATAACTAATCAGCATGACACGGAAATACAAAAGTTTTATCAGAAATCAGCTTAAAAATACTGGGAACATTAAAGACAAACGTGGTTGGTTGCAACAATCTGTAAGACTGCTTGGAAAACCAATCCAAATGTAGTGGGAAAAAGCTATATAACACCCACAGGTGATAAGGCACAGTCAGTGCACTTTTAATCAGAAAGTTATGCGTCAGATAAATAAAATTTATGTTATAGTGAAATAGTGCTGTGCAACAATTATGCGTTAAGAATATATGAAGAGTTTTGCCATTTTTTTTAGAAAACGTGAGTAGAAATTGGGTAATTAATTTAAATTAAATATTCATAATGATACAGGGCTTCTAATCTGCGTCGAAAACAATTCTAATTCTGGTCTGGAATTCTGGGACAATTCTAATTCTAACACGCTGCTAATTTATTATCCAAGTGTGGAATTCAAGTGCTATTTAAAGCATATACAGAGAAATATAGAATAAAGCATGAGGTGATTTTTGGAAACAAGGGTAACCGTATTGAATTATTGGTTCAACATAAGGAGTACAAAGTAGAGCATTGGTTTCGATTGAAGATAATGAGGGGTGTTGATCCACAACACGAAACAAAGCAGGTCAGACCTAGGGTGTATTTAAAGATTTACGAAAATTGTGAAGTGTAAATATTATTTCCTTTCATTATATGAATGTTGATTGACTTCGTTTTTCACACAGGTAATCATAAAGGGGTGAAAGAAAATTGATCATCTAACGTTGTACACTCTGTGTAAATTAAAAAGGGCTAGCCGTGGCATAATAAAAGTAAAGGGGGGTACTACAGCAAAAATATAAGGCGTACAACTTAAGGGGGGAAAACACATAGCAATATATTGCTATAATTATGGGGTAGTTTAGGGTAGGTTAAGTCATAGGGTCGTAGAATAGATAAAACAACTTCCAGTTCAAGGAAAGCACATAATTCCAGAAATTATAAGAGTAAATCGATCACTCTACATATTGTTAATTGAGATGCACACTGTATATAAAATACGCCAGATTAAATGCATAAGAACATAGAAATATCTAAGAGTAGTTTACAAGTTAAGATAAGATTTGAAAACGCAACAAAATGCATCAAAATTAAATCACCGAGAGACCTATATGAATTGGCATTACAAATATGTAACAATTGTGTTTAAAATATCATCGACACGCAATCTAAATTATGCGTTATTAGAAAATCATTACGTGACAGGAAGAATCACATTTGTTCAAAAATCCAATATTATTAGAAATAAACAAGTGCCAGACTATTCAGTTTAGATAATAATAAATAACAAACATTCCAATACGTGACTTAATAAAGGCAATTGTTGGAATTTCTCAAATAATACCACGATATGCGAATGGAGTACGTAACAGTCAAGGCATATATTAGAAGATATGAACTTTACATGTGATTTTCCAATGCTCCACCCGAAGGTACTACATTGGCCAGGAAGCGAGTTTTTTTTACCTGGAAAATTTTGAATTTTGCCGAACCCTTGCTGTTCCAAGCAAGGTAGGGATCTTTAGCGTGCGTGACAACACTCACACACGGGACCTCCATTTACCTCTCATCCGAACGAGGGTGTATTTTTGAGAAAAATGCTCGCCTAACATTTTTTAAGCGGACCGTGTCGGGATTCGAACCCGGGACCTTGGGCGTAGTAGTCACACACATACCACTACGCCACGGAGCCGCCTAGAAGATATGAACTAAATAATTGGTATAAATTTCGATGTATGCAAGATAAAGGTAAAGGTGTCGTCCCAGAACGTGGATGGGCCAATGAAAAGCAGGTGGAGGTACGCTTTTAAATACGATAATGATGAAGCGACGAGCGAGTATACATTCAAACTGGGCCACGACTATGTTCGACAGTACTAATAATTTACGTAACCAGTGAAACAAAATTAAAGTGAAATCATTTTTGGAAAGTGTACAATTTGTGCAACGAATAAGCCGATCTGTTATAGGACGGCTGTTAATACTGATATTTAAATTGGATTCTAATATCTATTTCGAAATTGTTTATAACTACATTTAAATGGGATCTTAATACCTACATCGAAATTGTTCTCATACCGATATTTAAAATTGGATTCTAATACCTACATGTAATTTGGATCTGGATTGTAATTTTGGTTTTGATGTCGACTTCTAAATTCGACTTTCAATTTGGACATATTCAGACTTGGCACGAAACAACTCATGGGGATGCAGATCACAGGCTAGGAAGGAACTACAGAACCATTCCAGGTTAGCAATCTTGACACTATCTATTATTGAAAACTGTTTTTAATTCAACATTTATCATTTTTGTATCTGTAAGAGTCAACAAAATATAATAGGGTCATTTACCAATTTATAACAAAGGGAATAGGCATCTTGGAACGTTTGAAGGTCCCTTAATAAGTAAAAAGATAGTTTTGCTGGCTTCAAAAATCAGAACTCTGGTATATGTAAATATTCTGAAAAGGGGAAAATTTTAAGAGTTGTAAATATTTAATCATTATATTGTTGTATTGTAGAATTGCTTTATTTAATTAAATAAGCTAGTCGGGGCAAAAACCCTAATTTAACATTCCACATCATAGGTGCTTGATTGTTCAGGGGGAATATCACAGCAATATATGTATAATATTGCTGTGTTATTTGCCCCACGATTGGGCATGTCATAAAAATTGCTATGTTACTCGATTTTTGCCCCAATGTTATGAAATGTTAAATTAAGATTCTTACGCCAACTAGCTTACTGAATAGATCTTATTGAGTCAAATAAAGCAATTCTATAATACACAATATAATAATTGATAATATTTACAAATACCTGATTTGTGTTTTTGTGAAAGCCAGCAAAATATCTTTTAATTTATTCAGGGACCTTCGAACGTTCCAAGATAGCTATTCCATTTTCATAAATCTTTAAGTGACCCTTTTGATGACTCTTTACAAATATAAATGTGACAAATATTAAATCAAAACAGTTTTCAATAATAAAGTGTATTAAGATTGCTAACCTGGTTCCATCCTAGTCTTTGATCGGCATCCCTTTCTGTGTTTGGTTTGCTTATTGATGTGCTGGCCTCATATAAGCATCGCCTGCTTACAATTAAAATCGCACCAAGTCGGAATATGTCCACATTAGAATATTTTCATTTTTAAAATTATCTCCAAAATTAGAGTATGTTCAAATTACAGCCCAAATTAAAGTCGAAGTTAAAATCCAAGATTAAGAGTCGAAATTAAAATCGAATTACATGTCGAAATTAAAATCGAATTACATGTCGAAATTAAAATCGAATTACATGTCGAAATTAAAATCCATGTCAGGGTTAAAATCCAAATTACATGTCGGAATTAAAAGCCGTGTTTATATTAATATTAGAAATGAGTTTAATTAATTCGTTGTACTTACGTCTATTTATAGATCGGCTTATTTTCGTTGCACAAATTCTTGCACGTTTAATTCAGATTTATTTTGGTTTATTCTTCACTGGTTACGTAAGCTTTTAACACTTGAACATAGTCGTTGCTCAGTTTGAATATAGACTAACCTGTCGCTTCGTCACTATCGTATATATAAGCCTAACCTCCAATTGATTTCATTGACTTGTTGACGTTCTAGGCGATACTTCTACCTTATCTTACATACCTTGGAATTTTCACCAATTATTTAGTTCAAATCTTTCAATGTATGCCTTGTCTGTCAAGTATGCATCCCGCATATCGTGGTATTATTTGAGAATTTCCAAGTTTTGGCTTTTATTAACTCACGTATTCGAATGTTTGTTAAATTTTATCGTCTAAATTGAATCGTCTGGTGCTTATTTATTTCTACAGAATATTGGATTTTAGAACAAATGTGATTTCTTCCAGTCACGTAACGATTTTCTAATAATGAATTATTTGGAATGCGTGTACGATGATATATTCGACGCAATTGTTAAATATTTGCAATGCCAATTTATGTTTCCCGGTGATTTAATTTTGATGCAATTTGTTGCGTTTTAAAATCTTATCTTTACTTGTAAACTGCACTTAAGACATCTTTATGTTCTCATGCATTTAATCCCGTGTATTTTATATACAGTGTCCTCTCAATTAACAGTATGTAGAGTGACCGTTTTACTCTTATGGTTCCTAGAATTATGTGCTTTTCTTAAAGTGGAAGTTGTTTATATTTATTCTACGACCCCCCATAACTTAACCTACCCCTAAATTATCCTATTATCAATAGCATTATATATATATTTTGCTGTGATATTTCACCAGCCCCTATGATGGTTTTATTTATTTTAGCCCCACGGTTGTGCATGTCATAAAATGCTGTGATATACCCCTATATTAGGCCCCACGGTTGGGCAGACCATCAAATTCTGTGATATTGTAGCCCCACGATTGTGCGTACATAAAATGCTGTGATACTTTCTTTATTATATTTAGCCCCTGTGATTGGGTCTATCATAAAATGCTGTGTTATCCCCTTTTTATTAATCAAGCACGCATGATGTGAAATGTTAAGTTATGGATTTTCTTTGCCTCAACTAGCTGATTCAATTAAATATATTCTACAATACACAATATAATGATTAAATATTTACAACCTTTTTAAAATCTTCCCCTTTTTCAGAATATTTACATATACCAGATTTAAGAAATTTAAGCCAGCAAAACGAGCCTTTTGTTATATTTAGAGATCTTTTGAAACGTTTCAAGATGCCTATTACCTTTCATAAATTGATCAAAGAAACCCCGGTTTTGTTGGGCTCTTACATTTGCGAAAAATATTGAATTAAAACAGTTTTACAGAAATAAATTATCAATATAGCTAACCTGGAATGGTTCAGTAGTTTCTCTGCATTCCCCCAAGAGTTTTCGTGTCCAGTCTGAATATTTAGAGTCGCATTTGGAAGTCGACATCAAACCAAAATACTATCCAATTGTTATTCAAAATTCCATAAGTTAATACAACTTAAGATTCAAATTGTATATCAGTAAATAAAAGGTTTTCCATCTCCATAATTAACAAAACAGTAATAGAACATTTACCATGTCAGTGATTACCAAAATTAGTTTAACAGGAGGAGATTAACCACAGTAATCTCCAGAGTCGTCTCAGAATCGTCTCCAGAGCCCTGTTTTATTTATGTTAGAAATTGTATATTTTTTTACAAAATTGTTGTTTACTTATGTCTATAATAGATCGGCTCACTTGCACAATTTTTACACTTTTATAAAATGATTTTCATTTATTTTCGTAGGAGTGGTTACGTAAATAATTTAGCACTTCTGAGTATCGTGATAGCCCAGTTTAAAATGTATACTAAACTCGTCGCTCAATTGTTATCGTATTTATAGGCCTTGCCTCTTTGTTTTCTATTCGTTGTTTCACGTGTTGGGTCGACACCTTTTGCGATTATCTTTTGTTTACACCAGGAAATTTTACCAATTGTATAGTTCACTTACTTGGATGAACGCTTAAATTGTCACGTATTCATTTACATACCATGAGGTTTAATTGAGAAATCCCACGAATTTCTGAGTAAATTGGCACGTACTCATTTTTATTTGCTTATTCTAATCCAAACCTAGTTGTCGAACAAAAAAAAACAAACGTGCATTGCTTTTGAAATATGATGACTCATCCAGTAGCATACAGGGATAGAGGAAAGGAAGAAATAGAAGAAATGTTACGTGAAGGTATCATCGAAAGCTCCAGTACACACTTTGTGCATCCATTAGTCGTCGTGAAGAAAAGTGATGATAGCATCAAATTGTTTAGATGCAAGAAAGAGTAATAAGCGAACAAAACCACAATACAATTGTCCACCAACGATGGATAGCATATTAGCGAGAATAAGTAGTAAGAAAATCTATACCAAATTATACTTGAAGAATTCATTTTGGTTGATTCCATTAGCGCGAGAATCAAGGAAGTATACGGGGTTTTTCGGTAGAAGGACGAATATACCAATTTAAAGTGATCCCGTTTGGTTTGTCCTCGAGTAGGCTGCACTAGTGAAAGCTATGCAGAATATTTTGGGACCGTATGAGGAATTTTGTATCCACTACGTGGATGATGTTTTGATTTTTAGTGATAGTGTGGAAGAACACTTTGTACATTTGGAAAGAATTTTATTAGAGTTAAAAATAGCAGGTTTAAGGATAAATATAAAAAAGTGCGAATTTTTTCAAGATAGAATTAAATTTTATGGATATAAAATAGATAGTAAGGGTTCATTTATAGAGCAGGGAACAAACAAATATGAGCAAAAGGACATAGAGTCGGGAACAATAAAGGGGAAGTTTCACACCCATACAAAGGGACACAGATAAATGATTGAAATGTAAAATAAATTTAGGTATAATTTAGGTATAAGAATAGGAATAGGTATAAATAGGGTAGTAAAATAGGACATAGGTATAAGATTAGGTAGATGTAAATAGGAGATTAACAAAGGGAGAATTCGATTTCTAAAATAAAATAAAAATATAAGAATTTGTAGACCAATGGTAGTTTAACTTCACGTTGGGCGCCAAAAAGGACATTGTTCTAAAATTTTATATTTTAATTTGGGGGAATAATGCTGTGGTAAAGGGTTGTTTAGGGGTGTATTGAGTAGTAAGGGTCGTGTAGTAACTATAAATAGCAATAAGAATCAGAAAACTGCATTTATTTAGCAGAAAAATAAGTAATTCGTACATTATGTAAATAGCAAGCATTTAACACCCTGTATATAGACCGTAATTAACTTTAACCAATGCCAGTAAACATATTTTTCAATAATAGAATGCGTATTCAGCAGGGAAATAATTGCACATGTAATTAAACTACGTTGAGAAGTGTTTAACAAGTTTATAAAACAAATACGCTGGAGATAAGATAAAACCTAATGAATCCTCATGCAATTACGCTTGTGATAAAGAAGGAACAATAAACGCTTTGATAAGAAAACACACTTTCAAAGATCAGTTTAAATAAATACGAAAACAGCGATCGTGTTACATCATTTATTTCGTACAATTCTCCAAAAGCTTTATCTATACAAAACAACAGACATATGTTAAAAGTCCGGCCACGACAACAAATAATAAGGCAATCAAATATCATAACTAATCAGCATGACACGGAAATACAAAAGTTTTATCAGAAATCAGCTTAAAAATACTGGGAACATTAAAGACAAACGTGGTTGGTTGCAACAATCTGTAAGACTGCTTGGAAAACCAATCCAAATGTAGTGGGAAAAGCTATATAACACCCACCGGTGATAAGGCACAGTCAGTGCACTTTTAATCAGAAAGTTATCGTCAGATAAATAAAATTTATGTTATAGTGAAATAGTGCTGTGCAACAATTGCGTTAAGAATATATGAAGAGTTTTGCCATTTTTTTAGAAAACGTGAGTAGAAATTGGGTAATTAATTTAAATTAAATATTCATAATGATACAGGGCTTCTAATCTGCGTCGAAAACAATTCTAATTCTGGTCTGGAATTCTGGGACAATTCTAATTCTAACACGCTGCTAATTTATTATCCGAAGTGTGGAATTCCAAGTGCTATTTAAAGCATATACAGAGAAATATAGAATAAAGCATGAGGTGATTTTTGGAAACAAGGGGTAACCGTATTGAATTATTGGTTCAACATAAGGAGTACAAAGTAGAGCATTGGTTTCGATTGAAGATAATGAGGGGGTGTTGATCCACAACACGAAACAAAGCAGGTCAGACCTAGGGTGTATTTAAAGATTTACGAAAATTGTGAAGTGTAAATATTATTTCCTTTCATTATATGAATGTTGATTGACTTCGTTTTTCACACAGGTAATCATAAAGGGGTGAAAGAAAATTGATCATCTAACGTTGTACACTCTGTGTAAATTAAAAAGGGCTAGCCGTGGCATAATAAAAGTAAAGGGGGGTACTACAGCAAAAATATAAGGCGTACAACTTAAGGGGGGAAAACACATAGCAATATATTGCTATAATTATGGGGTAGTTTAGGGGTAGGTTAAGTCATAGGGGTCGTAGAATAGATAAAAACAACTTCCAGTTCAAGGAAAGCACATAATTCCAGAAATTATAAGAGTAAATCGATCACTCTACATATTGTTAATTGAGATGCACACTGTATATAAAATACGCCAGATTAAATGCATAAGAACATAGAAATATCTAAGAGTAGTTTACAAGTTAAGATAAGATTTGAAAACGCAACAAAATGCATCAAAATTAAATCACCGAGAGACCTATATGAATTGGCATTACAAATATGTAACAATTGTGTTTAAAATATCATCGTACACGCAATCTAAATTATGCGTTATTAGAAAATCATTACGTGACAGGAAGAATCACATTTGTTCAAAAATCCAATATTATTAGAAATAAACAAGTGCCAGACTATTCAGTTTAGATAATAATAAATAACAAACATTCCAATACGTGACTTAATAAAGGCAATTGTTGGAATTTCTCAAATAATACCACGATATGCGAATGGAGTACGTAACAGTCAAGGCATATATTAGAAGATATGAACTTTACATGTGATTTTCCAATGCTCCACCCGAAGGTACTACATTGGCCAGGAAGCGAGTTTTTTTTACCTGGAAAATTTTGAATTTTGCCGAACCCTTGCTGTTCCAAGCAAGGTAGGGATCTTTAGCGTGCGTGACAACACTCACACACGGGACCTCCATTTTACCTCTCATCCGAACGAGGGTGTATTTTTGAGAAAAATGCTCGCCTAACATTTTTTAAGCGGACCGTGTCGGGATTCGAACCCGGGACCTTGGGCGTAGTAGTCACACACATACCACTACGCCACGGAGCCGCCTAGAAGATATGAACTAAATAATTGGTATAAATTTCGATGTATGCAAGATAAAGGTAAAGGTGTCGTCCCAGAACGTGGATGGGCCAATGAAAAGCAGGTGGAGGTACGCTTTTAAATACGATAATGATGAAGCGACGAGCGAGTATACATTCAAACTGGGCCACGACTATGTTCGACAGTACTAATAATTTACGTAACCAGTGAAACAAAAATTAAAGTGAAATCATTTTTGGAAAGTGTACGAATTTGTGCAACGAATAAGCCGATCTGTTATAGACGGCTGTTAATACTGATATTTAAATTGGATTCTAATATCTATTTCGAAATTGTTTATAACTACATTTAAATGGGATCTTAATACCTACATCGAAATTGTTCTCATACCGATATTTAAAATTGGATTCTAATACCTACATGTAATTTGGATCTGGATTGTAATTTTGGTTTTGATGTCGACTTCTAAATTCGACTTTCAATTTGGACATATTCAGACTTGGCACGAAACAACTCATGGGGATGCAGATCACAGGCTAGGAAGGAACTACAGAACCATTCCAGGTTAGCAATCTTGACACTATCTATTATTGAAAACTGTTTTAATTCAACATTTATCATTTTGTATCTGTAAGAGTCAACAAAATATAATAGGGTCATTTACCAATTTATAACAAAGGAATAGGCATCTTGGAACGTTTGAAGGTCCCTTAATAAGTAAAAAGATAGTTTTGCTGGCTTCAAAAATCAGAACTCTGGTATATGTAAATATTCTGAAAAGGGGAAAATTTTAAGAGTTGTAAATATTTAATCATTATATTGTTGTATTGTAGAATTGCTTTATTTAATTAAATAAGCTAGTCGGGCAAAACCCTAATTTAACATTCCACATCATAGGTGCTTGATTGTTCAGGGGAATATCACAGCAATATATGTATAATATTGCTGTGTTATTTGCCCCACGATTGGGCATGTCATAAAAATTGCTATGTTACTCGATTTTTGCCCCAATGTTATGAAATGTTAAATTAAGATTCTTACCCCAACTAGCTTACTGAATAGATCTTATTGAGTCAAATAAAGCAATTCTATAATACACAATATAATAATTGATAATATTTACAAATACCTGATTTGTGTTTTGTGAAAGCCAGCAAAATATCTTTTAATTTATTCAGGACCTTGAACGTTCAAGATAGCTATTCCATTTTCATAAATCTTTAAGTGACCCTTTTTGATGACTCTTTACAAATATAAAATGTGACAAATATTAAATCAAAACAGTTTTCAATAATAAAGTGTATTAAGATTGCTAACCTGGTTCCATCCTAGTCTTTGATCGGCATCCCCTTTCTGTGTTTGGTTTGCTTATTGATGTGCTGGCCTCATATAAGCATCGCCTGCTTACAATTAAAATCGCACCAAGTCGGAATATGTCCACATTAGAATATTTTCATTTTTAAAATTATCTCCAAAATTAGAGTATGTTCAAATTACAGCCCAAATTAAAGTCGAAGTTAAAATCCAAGATTAAGAGTCGAAATTAAAATCGAATTACATGTCGAAATTAAAATCGAATTACATGTCGAAATTAAAATCGAATTACATGTCGAAATTAAAATCCATGTCAGGGTTAAAATCCAAATTACATGTCGGAATTAAAAGCCGTGTTTATATTAATATTAGAAATGAGTTTAATTAATTCGTTGTACTTACGTCTATTTATAGATCGGCTTATTTTCGTTGCACAAATTCTTGCACGTTTAATTCAGATTTATTTTGGTTTATTCTTCACTGGTTACGTAAGCTTTTAACACTTGAACATAGTCGTTGCTCAGTTTGAATATAGACTAACCTGTCGCTTCGTCACTATCGTATATATAAGCCTAACCTCCAATTGATTTCATTGACTTGTTGACGTTCTAGGCGATACTTTACCTTATCTTACATACCTTGGAATTTTCACCAATTATTTAGTTCAAATCTTTCAATGTATGCCTTGTCTGTCAAGTATGCATCCCATATCGTGGTATTATTTGAGAATTTCCAAGTTTTGGCTTTTATTAACTCACGTATTCGAATGTTTGTTAAATTTTATCGTCTAAATTGAATCGTCTGGTGCTTATTTATTTCTACAGAATATTGGATTTTAGAACAAATGTGATTTCTTCCAGTCACGTAACGATTTTCTAATAATGAATTATTTGGAATGCGTGTACGATGATATATTCGACGCAATTGTTAAATATTTGCAATGCCAATTTATGTTTCACGGTGATTTAATTTTGATGCAATTTGTTGCGTTTTAAAATCTTATCTTTACTTGTAAACTGCACTTAAGACATCTTTATGTTCTCATGCATTTAATCCGTGTATTTTATATACAGTGTCCTCTCAATTAACAGTATGTAGAGTGACCGTTTTACTCTTATGGTTCCTAGAATTATGTGCTTTTCTTAAAGTGGAAGTTGTTTATATTTATTCTACGACCCCCCATAACTTAACCTACCCCTAAATTATCCTATTATCAATAGCATTATATATATATTTTGCTGTGATATTTCACCAGCCCCTATGATGGTTTTATTTATTTTTAGCCCCACGGTTGTGCATGTCATAAAATGCTGTGATATACCCCTATATTAGGCCCCACGGTTGGGCAGACCATCAAATTCTGTGATATTGTAGCCCCACGATTGTGCGTACATAAAATGCTGTGATACTTTCTTTATTATATTTAGCCCCTGTGATTGGGTCTATCATAAAATGCTGTGTTATCCCCTTTTTATTAATCAAGCACGCATGATGTGAAATGTTAAGTTATGGATTTTCTTTGCCTCAACTAGCTGATTCAATTAAATATATTCTACAATACACAATATAATGATTAAATATTTACAACCTTTTTAAAATCTTCCCCTTTTTCAGAATATTTACATATACCAGATTTAAGAAATTTAAGCCAGCAAAACGAGCCTTTTGTTATATTTAGAGATCTTTTGAAACGTTTCAAGATGCCTATTACCTTTCATAAATTGATCAAAGAAACCCGGTTTTGTTGGGCTCTTACATTTGCGAAAATATTGAATTAAAACAGTTTTACAGAAATAAATTATCAATATAGCTAACCTGGAATGGTTCAGTAGTTTCTCTGCATTCCCCCAAGAGTTTTCGTGTCCAGTCTGAATATTTAGAGTCGCATTTGGAAGTCGACATCAAACCAAAATACTATCCAATTGTTATTCAAAATTCCATAAGTTAATACAACTTAAGATTCAAATTGTATATCAGTAACATAAAGGTTTTCCATCTCCATAATTAACAAAACAGTAATAGAACATTTACCATGTCAGTGATTACCAAAATTAGTTTAACAGGAGGAGATTAACCACAGTAATCTCCAGAGTCGTCTCAGAATCGTCTCCAGAGCCCTGTTTTATTTATGTTAGAAATTGTATATTTTTACAAAATTGTTGTTTACTTATGTCTATAATAGATCGGCTCACTTGCACAATTTTTACACTTTTATAAAATGATTTTCATTTATTTTCGTAGGAGTGGTTACGTAAATAATTTAGCACTTCTGAGTATCGTGATAGCCCAGTTTAAAATGTATACTAAACTCGTCGCTCAATTGTTATCGTATTTATAGGCCTTGCCTCTTTGTTTTCTATTCGTTGTTTCACGTGTTGGGTCGACACCTTTTGCGATTATCTTTGTTTACACCAGGAAATTTTACCAATTGTATAGTTCACTTACTTGGATGAACGCTTAAATTGTCACGTATTCATTTACATACCATGATGTTTAATTGAGAAATCCCACGAATTTCTGAGTAAATTGGCGTATCATTTTTATTTGCTTATTCTAATCCAAACCTAGTTGTCGAACAAAAAAACAAACGTGCATTGCTTTTGAAATATGATGACTCAGCCAGTAGCATACAGGGATAGAGGAAAGGAAGAAATAGAAGAAATGTTACGTGAAGGTATCATCGAAAGCTCCAGTACACACTTTGTGCATCCATTAGTCGTCGTGAAGAAAAGTGATGATAGCATCAAATTGTTTAGATGCAAGAAAGATTAATAAGCGAACAAAACCACAATACAATTGTCCACCAACGATGGATAGCATATTAGCGAGAATAAGTAGTAAGAAAATCTATACCAAATTATACTTGAAGAATTCATTTTGGTTGATTCCATTAGCGCGAGAATCAAGGAAGTATACGGGGTTTTTCGGTAGAAGGACGAATATACCAATTTAAAGTGATCCCGTTTGGTTTGTCCTCGAGTAGGCTGCACTAGTGAAAGCTATGCAGAATATTTTGGGACCGTATGAGGAATTTTGTATCCACTACGTGGATGATGTTTTGATTTTTAGTGATAGTGTGGAAGAACACTTTGTACATTTGGAAAGAATTTTATTAGAGTTAAAAATAGCAGGTTTAAGGATAAATATAAAAAAGTGCGAATTTTTTCAAGATAGAATTAAATTTTATGGATATAAAATAGATAGTAAGGGTTCATTTATAGAGCAGGGAACAAACAAATATGAGCAAAAGGACATAGAGTCGGGAACAATAAAGGGGAAGTTTCACACCCATACAAAGGGACACAGATAAATGATTGAAATGTAAAATAAATTTAGGTATAATTTAGGTATAAGAATAGGAATAGGTATAAATAGGGTAGTAAAATAGGACATAGGTATAAGATTAGGTAGATGTAAATAGGAGATTAACAAAGGAGAATTCGATTTCTAAAATAAAATAAAATATAAGAATTTGTAGACCAATGGTAGTTTAACTTCACGTTGGGCGCCAAAAAGGACATTGTTCTAAAATTTTATATTTTAATTTGGGGGAATAATGCTGTGGTAAGGGGTTGTTTAGGGGTGTATTGAGTAGTAAGGGTCGTGTAGTAACTATAAATAGCAATAAGAATCAGAAAACTGCATTTATTTAGCAGAAAAATAAGTAATTCGTACATTATGTAAATAGCAAGCATTTAACACCCTGTATATAGACCGTAATTAACTTTAACCAATGCCAGTAAACATATTTTTCAATAATAGAATGCGTATTCAGCAGGGAAATAATTGCACATGTAATTAAACTACGTTGAGAAGTGTTTAACAAGTTTATAAAACAAATACGCTGGAGATAAGATAAAACCTAATGAATCCTCATGCAATTACGCTTGTGATAAAGAAGGAACAATAAACGCTTTGATAAGAAAACACACTTTCAAAGATCAGTTTAAATAAATACGAAAACAGCGATCGTGTTACATCATTTATTTCGTACAATTCTCCAAAAGCTTTATCTATACAAAACAACAGACATATGTTAAAAGTCCGGCCACGACAACAAATAATAAGGCAATCAAATATCATAACTAATCAGCATGACACGGAAATACAAAAGTTTTATCAGAAATCAGCTTAAAAATACTGGGAACATTAAAGACAAACGTGGTTGGTTGCAACAATCTGTAAGACTGCTTGGAAAACCAATCCAAATGTAGTGGGAAAAAGCTATATAACACCCACCGGTGATAAGGCACAGTCAGTGCACTTTTAATCAGAAAGTTATGCGTCAGATAAATAAAATTTATGTTATAGTGAAATAGTGCTGTGCAACAATTGCGTTAAGAATATATGAAGAGTTTTTGCCATTTTTTTTTAGAAAACGTGAGTAGAAATTGGGTAATTAATTTAAATTAAATATTCATAATGATACAGGGCTTCTAATCTGCGTCGAAAACAATTCTAATTCTGGTCTGGAATTCTGGGACAATTCTAATTCTAACACGCTGCTAATTTATTATCCGAAGTGTGGAATTCCAAGTGCTATTTAAAGCATATACAGAGAAATATAGAATAAAGCATGAGGTGATTTTTGGAAACAAGGGGTAACCGTATTGAATTATTGGTTCAACATAAGGAGTACAAAGTAGAGCATTGGTTTCGATTGAAGATAATGAGGGGTGTTGATCCACAACACGAAACAAAGCAGGTCAGACCTAGGGTGTATTTAAAGATTTACGAAAATTGTGAAGTGTAAATATTATTTCCTTTCATTATATGAATGTTGATTGACTTCGTTTTTCACACAGGTAATCATAAAGGGGTGAAAGAAAATTGATCATCTAACGTTGTACACTCTGTGTAAATTAAAAGGGCTAGCCGTGGCATAATAAAAGTAAAGGGGGTACTACAGCAAAAATATAAGGCGTACAACTTAAGGGGGGAAAACACATAGCAATATATTGCTATAATTATGGGGTAGTTTAGGGGTAGGTTAAGTCATAGGGGTCGTAGAATAGATAAAAACAACTTCCAGTTCAAGGAAAGCACATAATTCCAGAAATTATAAGAGTAAATCGATCACTCTACATATTGTTAATTGAGATGCACACTGTATATAAAATACGCCAGATTAAATGCATAAGAACATAGAAATATCTAAGAGTAGTTTACAAGTTAAGATAAGATTTGAAAACGCAACAAAATGCATCAAAATTAAATCACCGAGAGACCTATATGAATTGGCATTACAAATATGTAACAATTGTGTTTAAAATATCATCGACACGCAATCTAAATTATGCGTTATTAGAAAATCATTACGTGACAGGAAGAATCACATTTGTTCAAAATCCAATATTATTAGAAATAAACAAGTGCCAGACTATTCAGTTTAGATAATAATAAATAACAAACATTCCAATACGTGACTTAATAAAGGCAATTGTTGGAATTTCTCAAATAATACCACGATATGGGAATGGAGTACGTAACAGTCAAGGCATATATTAGAAGATATGAACTTTACATGTGATTTTCCAATGCTCCACCCGAAGGTACTACATTGGCCAGGAAGCGAGTTTTTACCTGGAAAATTTTGAATTTTGCGAACCCTTGCTGTTCCAAGCAAGGTAGGGATCTTTAGCGTGCGTGACAACACTCACACACGGGACCTCCATTTTACCTCTCATCCGAACGAGGGTGTATTTTTGAGAAAAATGCTCGCCTAACATTTTTAAGCGGACCGTGTCGATTCGAACCCGGGACCTTGGGCGTAGTAGTCACACACATACCACTACGCCACGGAGCCGCCTAGAAGATATGAACTAAATAATTGGTATAAATTTCGATGTATGCAAGATAAAGGTAAAGGTGTCGTCCCAGAACGTGGATGGGCCAATGAAAAGCAGGTGGAGGTACGCTTTTAAATACGATAATGATGAAGCGACGAGCGAGTATACATTCAAACTGGGCCACGACTATGTTCGACAGTACTAATAATTTACGTAACCAGTGAAACAAAAATTAAAGTGAAATCATTTTTGGAAAGTGTACGAATTTGTGCAACGAATAAGCCGATCTGTTATAGACGGCTGTTAATACTGATATTTAAATTGGATTCTAATATCTATTTCGAAATTGTTTATAACTACATTTAAATGGGATCTTAATACCTACATCGAAATTGTTCTCATACCGATATTTAAAATTGGATTCTAATACCTACATGTAATTTGGATCTGGATTGTAATTTTGGTTTTGATGTCGACTTCTAAATTCGACTTTCAATTTGGACATATTCAGACTTGGCACGAAACAACTCATGGGGATGCAGATCACAGGCTAGGAAGGAACTACAGAACCATTCCAGGTTAGCAATCTTGACACTATCTATTATTGAAAACTGTTTTTAATTCAACATTTATCATTTTTGTATCTGTAAGAGTCAACAAAATATAATAGGGTCATTTACCAATTTATAACAAAGGGAATAGGCATCTTGGAACGTTTGAAGGTCCCTAAATAAGTAAAAAGATAGTTTTGCTGGCTTCAAAAATCAGAACTCTGGTATATGTAAATATTCTGAAAAGGGGAAAATTTTAAGAGTTGTAAATATTTAATCATTATATTGTTGTATTGTAGAATTGCTTTATTTAATTAAATAAGCTAGTCGGGGCAAAAACCCTAATTTAACATTCCACATCATAGGTGCTTGATTGTTCAGGGGGAATATCACAGCAATATATGTATAATATTGCTGTGTTATTTGCCCCACGATTGGGCATGTCATAAAAATTGCTATGTTACTCGATTTTTGCCCCAATGTTATGAAATGTTAAATTAAGATTCTTACCCCAACTAGCTTACTGAATAGATCTTATTGAGTCAAATAAAGCAATTCTATAATACACAATATAATAATTGATAATATTTACAAATACCTGATTTGTGTTTTTGTGAAAGCCAGCAAAATATCTTTTAATTTATTCAGGGACCTTCGAACGTTCCAAGATAGCTATTCCATTTTCATAAATCTTTAAGTGACCCTTTTTGATGACTCTTTACAAATATAAAATGTGACAAATATTAAATCAAAACAGTTTTCAATAATAAAGTGTATTAAGATTGCTAACCTGGTTCCATCCTAGTCTTTGATCGGCATCCCCTTTCTGTGTTTGGTTTGCTTATTGATGTGCTGGCCTCATATAAGCATCGCCTGCTTACAATTAAAATCGCACCAAGTCGGAATATGTCCACATTAGAATATTTTCATTTTTAAAATTATCTCCAAAATTAGAGTATGTTCAAATTACAGCCCAAATTAAAGTCGAAGTTAAAATCCAAGATTAAGAGTCGAAATTAAAATCGAATTACATGTCGAAATTAAAATCGAATTACATGTCGAAATTAAAATCGAATTACATGTCGAAATTAAAATCCATGTCAGGGTTAAAATCCAAATTACATGTCGGAATTAAAAGCCGTGTTTATATTAATATTAGAAATGAGTTTAATTAATTCGTTGTACTTACGTCTATTTATAGATCGGCTTATTTTCGTTGCACAAATTCTTGCACGTTTAATTCAGATTTATTTTGGTTTATTCTTCACTGGTTACGTAAGCTTTTAACACTTGAACATAGTCGTTGCTCAGTTTGAATATAGACTAACCTGTCGCTCGTCACTATCGTATATAAGCCTAACCTCCAATTGATTTCATTGACTTGTTGACGTTCTAGGCGATACTTCTACCTTATCTTACATACCTTGGAATTTTCACCAATTATTTAGTTCAAATCTTTCAATGTATGCCTTGTCTGTCAAGTATGCATCCCGCATATCGTGGTATTATTTGAGAATTTCCAAGTTTTGGCTTTTATTAACTCACGTATTCGAATGTTTGTTAAATTTTATCGTCTAAATTGAATCGTCTGGTGCTTATTTATTTCTACAGAATATTGGATTTTAGAACAAATGTGATTTCTTCCAGTCACGTAACGATTTTCTAATAATGAATTATTTGGAATGCGTGTACGATGATATATTCGACGCAATTGTTAAATATTTGCAATGCCAATTTATGTTTCCCGGTGATTTAATTTTGATGCAATTTGTTGCGTTTTAAAATCTTATCTTTACTTGTAAACTGCACTTAAGACATCTTTATGTTCTCATGCATTTAATCCCGTGTATTTTATATACAGTGTCCTCTCAATTAACAGTATGTAGAGTGACCGTTTTACTCTTATGGTTCCTAGAATTATGTGCTTTTCTTAAAGTGGAAGTTGTTTATATTTATTCTACGACCCCCATAACTTAACCTACCCTAAATTATCCTATTATCAATAGCATTATATATATATTTTGCTGTGATATTTCACCAGCCCCTATGATGGTTTTATTTATTTTAGCCCCACGGTTGTGCATGTCATAAAATGCTGTGATATACCCCTATATTAGGCCCCACGGTTGGGCAGACCATCAAATTCTGTGATATTGTAGCCCCACGATTGTGCGTACAT
The DNA here is from genome assembly GCA_036346225.1 of Platerodrilus igneus. NCBI lineage: Eukaryota > Metazoa > Arthropoda > Insecta > Coleoptera > Lycidae > Platerodrilus > Platerodrilus igneus. The sequence continues at coordinate 3,657,289 of JARFIW010000237.1, read as the reverse complement.
AAAATGCTGTGATACTTTCTTTATTATATTTAGCCCCTGTGATTGGGTCTATCATAAAATGCTGTGTTATCCCCTTTTTATTAATCAAGCACGCATGATGTGAAATGTTAAGTTATGGATTTTCTTTGCCTCAACTAGCTGATTCAATTAAATATATTCTACAATACACAATATAATGATTAAATATTTACAACCTTTTTAAAATCTTCCCCTTTTTCAGAATATTTACATATACCAGATTTAAGAAATTTAAGCCAGCAAAACGAGCTTTTTGTTATATTTAGAGATCTTTTGAAACGTTTCAAGATGCCTATTACCTTTCATAAATTGATCAAAGAAACCCCGGTTTTGTTGGGCTCTTACATTTGCGAAAAATATTGAATTAAAACAGTTTTACAGAAATAAATTATCAATATAGCTAACCTGGAATGGTTCAGTAGTTTCTCTGCATTCCCCCAAGAGTTTTCGTGTCCAGTCTGAATATTTAGAGTCGCATTTGGAAGTCGACATCAAACCAAAATACTATCCAATTGTTATTCAAAATTCCATAAGTTAATACAACTTAAGATTCAAATTGTATATCAGTAAATAAAAGGTTTTCCATCTCCATAATTAACAAAACAGTAATAGAACATTTACCATGTCAGTGATTACCAAAATTAGTTTAACAGGAGGAGATTAACCACAGTAATCTCCAGAGTCGTCTCCAGAATCGTCTCCAGAGCCCTGTTTTATTTATGTTAGAAATTGTATATTTTTTTACAAAATTGTTGTTTACTTATGTCTATAATAGATCGGCTCACTTGCACAATTTTTACACTTTTATAAAATGATTTTCATTTATTTTCGTAGGAGTGGTTACGTAAATAATTTAGCACTTCTGAGTATCGTGATAGCCCAGTTTAAAATGTATACTAAACTCGTCGCTCAATTGTTATCGTATTTATAGGCCTTGCCTCTTTGTTTTCTATTCGTTGTTTCACGTGTTGGGTCGACACCTTTTGCGATTATCTTTGTTTACACCAGGAAATTTTACCAATTGTATAGTTCACTTACTTGGATGAACGCTTAAATTGTCACGTATTCATTTACATACCATGATGTTTAATTGAGAAATCCCACGAATTTCTGAGTAAATTGGCACGTACTCATTTTTATTTGCTTATTCTAATCCAAACCGAAATAAATTTGGTGTTTGTTTATTTCTTAGTTAATTTGGATTTTTGAACAAATGTAATACTTTTATGTCACGTACGATTTATTCAAATAATGCATAATTTTAGCTGCGTATGCGATGATATATTTAACGTACTTGTTAAATATTTATCCAGCCAATTCATATAGGTTTTCCGTTGATTTAATTTTGATGCATTTCGTTATGTTTTTAAATCTTATCTTTGCTCGTAACTACTCTTGAGATTTCTATTTCTTATGCGTTTAATCTATTGTACTTTTATGTACAGTGTGCTCTTAACTAACAATATGTATAGTGACCTATTTACTCTTATAATATCTGTAATGTTGTGCTTTTGTTAACTGAAAGTTTCTTTTACTTATTCTACGACCCCTGTGACTTAACCTACACCTAAGCTACCCTATAATTATAGCAATAATATATATATATATATATATATATATATATATATATATATATATATATAAATTGCTGTGATACTAAAATGAACGTCCTTACCAGTTTCAAACCTATAACTTTTCAATTTGTACTTGGACATTGTAACCAATAGAGCCATTGGGATCAGTAAATTAAGCTATGAATATATTTGTCGCTTTATTAGGATTGATGTATACATTATAAAGTATAGGTATGTGAACTATTTATTTTAGTTAATACTCCAATTATATAGTATATACATTTATGTTAATCGAAAACGATTTAGACATAAAAGTTATCAGGTTGTTTTACCATATAAAAATATTGTATAGTTGCAAATATTTTCTATTATTTGATTTAATAATTTAAAATTTATAAATTTTAGGTGTACCAATTCCAAGACGTATGATGCCACCAAAGGATGCGATTGAGTATTATACAGATCCATCGAAACGTGGTTATTTAGCAGATCCTGAAAAAATTTCACAAGAACGATTAGCATTAGCTCAAAAATATGGTTATATTTTACCTGAAATTGAGAAGGATGCTGATCATGAACTGCTAATGGAACGTAAAGATCCACGGCAAATATTTTATGGTCTACATCCTGGATGGGTTATCAATCTAAAGGATAAAGTAATTTTAAAACCTCAGGATGAGAAGTTTCTGCAATACTATGCCACTTAGTATAATCATTGGGTGTGTATTAGATAAAATTAATTAAATCATTTTACCTCAATGTTGCTGTTCTTGTTCTTTTTTTTACTCCTAGCCAGATCTGATGTAGTAGTAAAACAACAAATTATCAAATCTGAAGAAAAACGCATAATTAATTAAATTTTAACATCACCATTCGTGCTTCAGAACATTGAGTAAATAAATCCTTCATGCCCCCCACACCCCTATTAAAATCACATCTCTACTTATTATTGTACAATATTCTTATAAAATCATCAAAATATCTCTTTGCTCATTAATATAGGAGTAAAAGCTATAATAAAAACATATTTATAATATTTATTCTTTTGACTGAAACTTATTGTTATTTTCTTTTTAACATGCATGTACCAACCACTTTGTAACATTATTTCAATTCTTCAACTAAAGAAATCTACTTTACTTTTCAATTGTAGATTAAAATTTGTACTTACCATTACCATAAATTCCAATGTAATATACGTTCTGAACAGACCTGCACCTTGAAGAACTTCTGGAATACTAGAACGGGTAGAATAGCATGCGTGTTTCAGTGAGCTTATTGCCTTTTTACTTATTATGGGTTTTTATTTTACGAGAATTTCCAGTAAGCGAATAGAGCCCACGGCAAGTTCTGATGGAAAATGGCCCAAAGTTGTGGAAATCTCAAAGGCAAAGCGGCTAGTCGAACTATATGCTCTGGGTGGAACATGAGCTGTGGGTCGGGGTTGGATTGCGACCAAAAATATGGAGAATAAGGCGCCACCGTATTTTTCTATACAGAAAAGACCTTACTCAAGTCCCTTGTACAAGGCGAATGCGGAAACCTTTATTCTTTAACCGCTATACATTTTATTAAAGACAACATAATCCCTAAAGTTCTTACCTTATGGCTCGACTTTGACGTTAGTACCTCACTGCTTCACCTGTGAACAGATTAAATAAAGAATAGCACTGTTTGTGCGTTTATACTCCAAATTTTTAAAATCCAATTCGAATCATCTTTCATTCATTCTAATCAAAAAGAATAGCCTTGTTCAAAAATAAAAATCTATTCCTCTTGTATTCAATTAACGTGCTTTTTTACAAAATATCCTTCCATATATTATATATTTTTGATTAAATTAATTTGTGAAAATTATTTACAAAGGCACTGGATATAATCAGTACCGTTCAAGTTAAATGTGGTTATGTCTGTAAGAAAATATCTAGCCAAGTTATATTAACAAATTGATTAAGCATAAAGTTGCTTTCTAAACTGTTACAAACTGATAACAAAAATGTTGGTTTGGGTAGATCTACCATAACCTCACAATAAATAATTCCAGTTAGTTATTAATGAAATAGCAAATTTAGAAGTTTAAATTCTAATTTTTCTTAAATAGGAGAATTTACTTTCTCTATCACATAATGACATCTTCCGTAGTTTCAGTGAATTAATAAAAGATTTAGAAAAGTAAAATTTACAGATTCCTATTGCTTAATATCGAAAAATATATTTATAGTCTGTCCTTGACCTATTTTGAAGTTTAAATAACTTGATTAAACAAAAAATTATCTAACTGCTATGTCCATAATTCAGCTAACATACGAAAACAAATTTCTACATACCAGATGTCCGTCTGACAGAAAAATACCTGCTAGGCGTCTTGCGTCAGCATTAAAATAAAGAAATCTCCAATTCAGAACAAATAATTTTTCTGCTTACTGAAGCTCCAAACTACTCGGCATCCATTTTAAGTAATTAAATCTCACCAGATCCACACTCGAACAAAGAGTAAATTCCTATATTTTCTTCTTGTGCATTTAATTAAAACTACGTTAAACCAGGCTTCTGTTAACTAAAGGTATGTTTTTTCCAAGCTAAACATTATTTCCAATTTTCACATTATTACCAAGCTGCATGTTAATTTGAAGTTGCTTTACGTATAAATTAAAATTACGAATATTATTTCCAAGTAAAAGATTATATCAAACGTTGAATACTATATATAAAGTTGCATGTTATATCGAAAGTTGCACTGAAAATCTTTACTTAATATGGTTACAGAATCAAATTTTACTTACTGTTACCACGGCCCTTCAACCAAAAATTTCTCGTCATCTACGAGCTGTTCCAACAAGTGGACAATACAAAAGTGCTTTTCGGAGATGACATTCTCTCCTAAAACAACTTAAATCGAACGTGCTTCCAACACGAAAAAACTGCAAAAACCATTGTCCTTGGGTTCAAGGAACAATTCGACTTGCTTTCACCACAGCTGTATTGGAAGTGTCTAGGTCAAGCGAGTTACCGCTCGGCAACAAGATTACCTTACAATTTCTTAACAGATGGAGCTCTAGGAATGATACCAAATGAAAAGTTTATTTTGTCACCGTGTAAATTAAATTTTAATTTGAATTGAATGCTAATATTTTATTGGGCAATAGGTAATATTTATTTAGTGGATTGTGTAGCATTATTATGCATTATATTGTTTATTATTAAATAAATAGATTAATTATATGAACACATCTTGATAGGAAATAAAATCGTTACAAGTTAAAGAGGCGAATTATAAGTTTAAACAAATTGTGAGGTTTTTAGTGAAGAACTAGACTAAGACAGGTTCCTAAAAGATGGCAGCATGGTTCTTTCGATACTTAGAGTGGCAGAGAGCACGGGAGTCGGTATGGCATTCTACTGCAATGTGGAAGGCAGCGGAAAACCACCACATTACCTCCAAGTACACAGCATAGTACGATTATTATTTAAGATGATGGCATCCTCTGGGGATAAAAGATTCTGGAGTTAAAATAGACTCCATTCGGATTTTCGGAAGGGACCTACTTCAGAGAATGTGATCGACAAGTTCAACAAGAAAAAAAGAATGGCTGAGAACATATTACGAGTCGGGGCGATGAATGTAAGAAGCATAAAGCAAATATGCAACTAGAGAATTTGAAAAATGATATGGAATATTTAGCGTTAGATAGGTAGGGATTAGTCAGAGGCGGGAGATTTTTGGAGCAGACAAGATTTATTTATTTATTTTATTTATTTATATAAATAATTACATTACAGGTAATACCCAAATAGTAATAATATACATAAGGAATAAGAAACATAGTTAACACTTTACAAAAAGGATAAAGATGTCTTCAAATATTTACACGTACAATGTTATCGATATCGGATGGTATAGAAGCATTGTAAACTCCCATTAACTTATCACTAAATGCACTAGCTCCATAGTTAGTACGATGACTACCGATGTAGAATAAATCATTACTCCTGGTGACTTTAACTGGTACCCGAAACTGCAGCATGCTTAGTAATCCCGGACAGTCAACTATATCATGTATCAATTTATAAAGAAATATTATAAACGCTGCAGTACGTCGAGCTAGCAGTGATTGATAACCGACCAACTGACGCCGAATGTGAACTTTCGGCATACGGATATCTAAGCTTCCAGAGAATGAAATTAATGAACTTGTTTTGTACACGCTCAATTTTCTGGATGTGAGTGGCATAATAAGGTGACCAAATGATGCAACTGTATTCTAAAATACTGCGAACTAAAGAATTGTATAATGATTTCAAAGCTTGGACATCGTTGATGTGTATACGGTTTCTTTTAATGAATCCCAACATCCTAAATGCTTGAGAGACAACTGAATTAATATGATTAATAAAATTTAAACCAACATCAAAAACAACCCCTAAATCAGAGATGGTTACCACAGTTTCGAGTTTAGAACATCCAATGCAGTAATCAAACAAAATCAAGTCTTTACATTTTGTGAACCTCATAATTTTGCACTTCCCAATATTTAGTTTGAGTTTATTATGAGCCAAGTAGATTACTAGATTGTCAATATCTTTTTGCACTTTAAGACAGTCATGTATAGAACTAATACACCCAAAAAAACTTTAAGTCGTCGGCATATAGTAGGCATTTCGTATTTTTAGATGCAGAAACAACGTCATTGATAAAGAGAATAAAAAGAATTGGGCCAAGGTGTGACCCTTGAGGCACACCTGACGAAACACTGATGCTTCTGGATATTGTGCCTGCAATTTTCACACATTGGGTGCGATTCACTAAGTAGGAATATATCCATTTCAAATATGAACCTGTTATACCAAGAAAACGAAGTTTATCACTGAGTAACGTGTGACAAACACTGTCAAAAGCTTTCGAAACATTGGCGTATACTGTATCAACTTGTAATCCACTTTCCAAACTATTTATAAGAAAATCGTGATACATGGCAAGGTTAGTTAGTGACAGTAGAGCGGTCTTTAAAGAAGCCATGCTGTTCAATAGCAATACAATTTTAAAATACACTGAATAACTCATCGCATATGATGGACTCGAACAACTTAGCAATAGAGGATAAAATTGATATGCCACGATAATTCTCGATTTTAGCCCGGTCACCCGATTTAAATATTGGGATTAAAAATGACCTTTTCCAAGCTAGGGAAAATGATCCACTACTAAAGCTTTTATTAAAAAGAATCGCTAAAGCTTGCGATAGACTATCACAGCATTGGTGTAGGAATAAGGAAGGAATGCCGTCAGATTCCGCACACTTAAATGAATCTAAGGCATGAATTTTTCTTTTTACTTCTTCTTCAGTAAAGGTATGTGAAACAAGAGTAGTAATTGTAAGAATATGAACATATTTGCTAGAAGAGGAAGGATCATTCAAGTGATTAACATAGCAAGATTCAAACACTTAGAATTTTGCCATTGTGTGACATCCGTTTTGGAATGCCTGAATCTCTCATTAATGACTTAATGAAAGACCAAAAATGTTTTGTGTTGTCGGAAATCATTAGCTCGCTATCACTGATGAATTTTAAATAACAAAAGTCAATCAAACGTTTTGATTCCTTACGAGCCGTGGAATATCTAACAGAGTCAGTTTCCGATCTAGAGTGCTGATACCTATTATATAGTTTATTTTTTAATTGAATGAGTTTAATCAAAGAATTACTATACCAACACGAATATTTTCCAGACTTTCTTTTTAATATGGGAACAAATTTATTAATACCTTCAAACACAGTTGAATAGAAGTAATTTGTGGCTTCATCTATACTCTGAAAGTTGTCTAAAACTGGCCAATCAATTGACTTATACATTCTGTTAAGTTCATCATAGTTTGCTTTTTTATAAGTAAAGACATGGACATTCTCACAAAACCTAATACAAGGAATAATATTACTCTTGATAGAAATAAGCAAGGGAGGATGATGGTGACCGTCCACAGTAGTTAAAGCAACATCAGATTCACGCACTAGAGCATTAACCCCCTCATCAGCAAAAACTAGATCCAAAAACTTACCAGAAGAATTAGAAACACCATTAACCTGCAGTAAATTAAGAAATTGCATATTCTCAATTAGATTTTCTGCCTTGATTGGCAAAGTGCCACATGTGCTGTAAGAATCAACGTCAGGTACCCAATTAATTTTAGGTAAATTAAAATCTCAGATTATTAAAAATTTGGGATTTTTATAAGCCATTTGAAGTCTTGCAACATTGTTCATAAATTCTTGATATAATTCACAATCTGAGTTGGGTGGGAAATATACTCCACATATTATTATACACTGCGAAAATAGGTCGATTTTTACCCAGGTGTCCTCAAAATGTAAATTGGAACAACCAGGAAGCTGGATACAGGATCAAAGAAAGGGGATGGAGATAATTATGCGGAAAAAGATAGGAGAACGTGTAAAAAACTACTTACAAAGGAACGACAGGGTGTTCATAGTTAGATTAATGTATAAATCGGTAAATGCAGTAATAATACAAGTATACATTGTAGCAGTTTTTTTATATATAGCAAACGAAAATTGTTACACATTTCGGATCCCATTGTGAACATGAATGTAGAGGTTACTTTTAATTATAATAGCGAGAACCTTTTAAAATAGTGGTACACATGAGACATGGTAATTCGGAACTTCAAAGGGACTTAGAATTTTTACACGTACAACATGGAACGATAAAAAAACTGCTGTAACGATGGCTAACCTAACCGTAAATTATCCTTATAAAAATATAAAATGAGAACTTATTCTACTTTAAATTACAAAATGTTCAATTATTTTTATCAATTAACAAACAAAGAACAAAAGTTTTATATTTGGGAAAAATAGTGCTTACCAAAATTTCATCTCCAACGTAAATAATGATATTGAATACCTCATGTATCCATTTTACATTGTCTTACAATTTAAAAGTTCATAATTACAACTCCGCAAGCGTGGTTTACTAGACACAGCGGCAGTTGGTAGCGCTAATCTTTATACAGACTTTGGCACGCCCATCTGTCAATGACGTCACCAATATACTAATTAAATGCGCAATTTGCGGAAAAATATAAATTAAATTAGCGAACAGATTAAGCAAATAAACTACTTACATACGACGTCCTGCGGGGTTGAGTTAAAGTTGGCTTCTGTTGACGTCCATCAGGGCTACTGATGGCCCCTTTTAAGGCAATTAACGGAGGGTACGCCTTCCAAATGGTTGGAGCCCCCTTTAAGATAGTTAAAGATGGTGACTGCTCCGGTTAGCTGTTAGCGGAGCATGGACATCCGGCTCGTTCTAGGGTCGTGGGACTGCTCCAGGGTCGTATCAAATTCCTATATGTAGCGGGAACGATAAGGAAACAGGTTTATCAGTTAAAGTCAGACAAAGATAAGCAAAAGGAAATCTACATAATAAAAATGAAGATACGATACCAGACACGACCGCCGTTCTCGATGTTCAAAGGCAAACGGCCACGTTACAGAGTTCACCGGAAAAAACCCCACTTTTTCTCCTTTCACGCGTCGGCGCGAAATTATTCGTCCAACCCACTTTTGACGTGACGGAAACACACGCCAAGTCTTTTGAATTTTAAGGCGCGAAAACTTCCGCACATCAAAGCTAAAACTAGGGAATGTTTAGTGCCAATTTATTGGCACGTAACAATCGCGACAAAGCCATAAAAGAAAAAACTTAAAAAAAGAAAAAGTCTGTTAGCACAGTAACAGCTTAAAATCTAAGTCCTAACTACCCTACATAAAACTTAACTTAAAACCTACAAAATGTTTATATAAGGCGCCACCTGGTTTTTTCGACCGATAACACGTCCACCGAATTACCAGGAAACGGAAAATGTAGCCCCATTGTCTTTGACTACACTAATAATCGACAGCACAAATTTGTCGGGGAGCATGAAACACTACTTAAATTAAAACAGATCCGACAAGTCGCCTAACCTATCTAAACTAAAGCTAACATTAAAGTTCTTACGTGCAAACACACATGAGCGTTGCATCAAAACTGTTCTTTGTTGGCAAAAAGTGCCCAAATTTAAAATGTTCATCAGAGTGAGTCACTCTACACTCTAGCAAATTTTTGTTACTGGTACTTTGGTTTTCTAATGATACACATCAAAACTTGTCCATGACATGGTTGTGAATCAACAAATTTACCAAAAGTACTACCCTACTAAATCCTTACATCGCGAACCTAACAAATTACATTTCTACATCAGGTTAGCTTTTTCACTTAAATTCAAGAAAAATAATTCCCACGTCTGGTCATAAATACCAAACGTTAGGAAGATAAAAAGATAAAACAAGATCTCAAATTGTTGTTAAAGATAATAGGTAAGATAACGATATTAAGCTTAAATTGTTATCATCAAAGGTAATAGGTAAGATAACGATATTAATCTTTAGTTATTATTTGAGATACAAGGTGAGATAACGCGATATTAAACAAAAGTTATTACTAAATATAATAGGTAAGATAACGTGAAATTAACTAAAGTTATTACTAACGGTAGTCGGTAAGATAAGACACTAACTAAAATTATTATTATATGTAATCGGTAAGATAACGATATTAAAACTAAGGGTTTTATCTAAGATAATAAATAAGATAAAGATATTAGCCTAGTTATTATCAAAGATAATAGATAAAGATAACGATAGAGTGGCTCCGTGGAGCCGTTAAATAGGAATTTCTCGTACCCTCTAAAAAGAGCAACCTGTGAAGCAGGCCCGTTTGCAGTAAACAGTACGAGGGACCAGCAAAGGCATTTCGATGCATCCCTGCACCCGGCGTTAATTGATATCAGTGATACAATCACCCGATACCCACACGATATATCGATACGTATATACACATCCACTCACACATTCACACACTCGTACACACCTTCACTGCCAGTGCCCATGCGCTGACAGCGGCACCGCATGACCTCACGAAAGATTCCCAGAGACGGGGTCCAGCGGTCTGTGAAAACCTCCCGCGCAACCACACGGTGACTAACGGAAATGAAAAAGGCAGAGAAATAGGAACGGTAGAAAGAGGGAGGTGGTTCTTTGGAATGCATAAGAGGCACTTCCAGGTAGAAAAAAGTAGAGGAAGGGCTCGCATTGAGCTAAAGAGACAGAAAAAGGTGGATAGCAAAGCGCTACTCAACCAGCCAATGTGGCCAGTAGCCCGGAGTGAGGGAACATCACTCTTATGTTGCAGACGGGTGTTCCGGGACGAGAACAGGTCCACCGAAAGAAGAATAAGGCATAAACGGAGACAGCGGGATATAAAAAAGTAGAGTTTTTGGACAAGCGTCCGAGAGAAGGTAGAGAGTTGTCCCTATTGAAACACAGCGCAGTCTGAAGGACCACCTGCGATATTAATCCGACAAGATAAGGTATACACGTTTAAAATTCACTAGACTCTTAAGAGAACTAGTACGATCATTAATAAGATTATAGTTGTCAATATGGATATATTCATTGGGATTTAACCAATGTTCCGTTATGCATAATATGAAAGGAAAATTTAAAGATTCTAATATAATTAATAAGCTATCAACCTTGTTACACAAACTACGAATATTAAGTAATAGAAGTGAAAAGGAATCTCTGGCGAATGCTTATTTAAAAAACGATTTGCTATTAAAATCACATGTACTAGGCGGAAAAGAGTTATTTTGTCAGCAGTAGTGTTTAGTGAATCCTCATAAGTATTAATATAAGAATCTGGTAAGGATTCAATTGAATTGGTACAAGTATTATCAATACTAATTTTAATGCTCACCAGGCTGTTTTTGGTAGCAAGAAAATTAGGAAAATACGATGAATTTATTTGTACTTTGCACTACATGTTGAAGAAGAAAAACTTTCCGTTATATTTCATGTGAAGTCCATGACGGTGAAATGATCCACAGATAATATACTATTAATATCAAAGTAATTAAACACAGCATTCCAAGATGTGAGAAAATCATATATTTCAAGGTTTAAGGAATGAATGATCTGATTCAACACTATACGGCCCTTCCAGAACGGTGCGGCAATCAAGTGAAGGTTTGTGCAATCTGCGATATTCTTTAATAAAGACAATGTTGCAAGAGGTACTTTAGAACCTTTCAAAGCATTGCCAATGCCACCTAGTATAATAATAGAATCAAGTTTAGAGAAATCACTGAGTACTGCTGACACATTCTTTATAGACTGTTCTAATGTTGCACTGGGTTTACATTCTATATAAATTGTGTAGGAATCAGACCCTAATAGAGAATATAGGATTTCAGAAAATCGTCTAACATGGCTATCACCAAACACAGCAATTTTTCGTTTGTAGGTAGATGTTATTGTTCTGATATTACACTTAGGTACTTCATTTTCATTAACAAATGGAGCATTCTTAGTAGCTGCATTACAAAGTTCTTCTTATAGCAAGACATTATAATTTTCTTTGCAAGAAATTGAACTAGGTACATAATGTAATTTAACACCTCGATTTGTGCCACGTGGATGGACATGTGCCGGTATTTGATTTGTGGTCAACTGCTCATGGTCAATCTTTCCCAAATTTTCCTGCTCAGTTTGCAAAGCAACACTAACTGAACAGTTGTCATCCCCCCATTTATACTCAGTTTGAGAGCATACGTTAACACAAAACTTTTCCTTATGCACATTCAGATAAGGATCAAGACCACTAGCATCAGGTGTTTGCGTAGCTTTATTAGTTAGTGCCAGATTTTCAATTTTTTTATTATCTTCTAGTTTCATTTTGAGAGTTAACAGTTCATTTTCAAGTATCTTAGTTTTATGGGAAAATTCTTTTATTTGTAGTTGATTTTCTTTATTTGTATTTGATAAGGAATCTTCCATATTAACACTCTCTTCAAGACAAGTATCTAGTTGAGCGGTGAGACGTTGAATATGACGTCCCAGACTGTCACGTTCAATTTTAAGATTTTCATTCTCTGATTTTAGATTGCATATATCCTCAGTTAATTTGTTATATGCATCCAGTGTAATGGTCATGTTTGAACTATTGCAACAGCTAACTTTAAAGTTTTCAATTTTTGTGAATTTTTTTATTTTCGATTCAAGACAGCTCTTGTGATATATAGCATTACAGTTTACACAGATATAGTTACTATGGAACTTAGTACGACAACAGTTAAATACAAATCGTTCAGACATGATAGAGTATAGGATACTTTGACGATGGACACAAAATTGAGAAGTGAGGAAAGGTAAGTGAATATAAACTCTTCACACTAGCGGGGTCCTTCGCAGTGTCTAACAAGTTCAAAGTAAAAACTGGACCACGGTAGGAATTACAGTAGAGTAACAAAGGTATATATGGGTACAATAAAAGGATGAATGATGTAACATAAGTTATAATAACAAATTGAAGATTATATGGAATGCAATAATTCATAAAATAGATGATAACAGCCACAATAAAATAAACAAGAATTTATACAATTATAAGGTGAATTATTGTATTCAAAATCATTCAAATATTAGGAAATTTTAATAATATTAAACCTTATCAAGCTGTTCAAAAGACAATACATATGGACAGCATTTGATGAATTTCCAGGTGTAACATAAAATGACTTAATGAAGGTCAACTAATTTCTATAAGAATTTCTATACGCTTTTAGTCTTTTATGAATAATCAATCAGCCTTAAGTACAAAGCTGATGAAACTATTTTCATAAAACAAAGCACCATAACTTCACAATGTGATAAACTTGACAAGTATTTAAAACTATTTTTTACCACACAAAACAAGTATCAAAGCTGGAGCACAATAAACACAACACTTCAATTGTTAGAAAACCGTCTTTCCGATGGATTACTTGAGTAATTTGATACCGAGTAGGAACGGATATCAGCATATTTTAGTTGTAGTTGATATTTTTACAAAGTTTGTGCAGCTCTATCCAGCGAGGAGATGTAATTCTAGGCATGTATTGAGTTCTGTAAGAAAGTTTGTAGAACGAATAGGTAAGATGAATAGGGTATTGTTGGACAATGCAACGTATTTTCGTAATAGAAGGGTTGAAAGTAAATTAAGGAATGATGGCATAAAGATGACATTCTGTAGTATCAGACATCCTCAAGGAAATCCGTGTGAAAGATATATTCGAGTAGTAATAAAGTTTTTGAGGTTAATAACGCAGGAACAACATGATCGGTGGGTAAGGTATTTACCGCAAATAGAAGAATATATTAATTTTGTACCAAGTTCAGTGACAGGAATGTGTCCTGTGACATTGATGAAGAAGGTGATTCCAGCAAGACCGTGGAGAGCTGAACAAAAAGTGGAGGATATAACGGAGTTGTTGCATAAAGCCAGACAACAAGTCGAAACGATACAAAGAAGGGAGTTGGAGAAACGTAACAAGAAAATCAAGAAGCAAGTGGTTTTTTCAGTTGGGGATCTGTTATTGTTAAAAGATTGAGAATGTCAAATTGGGAAAGAAATATTTGTGCCAAGTTGTTATTTCCATACGAAGGTCCTTATCGAGTGAGAAGAATTTTTGCAGAAGGGAATACTTACGAACTGGAGAATGACAGGGGTGAATGTCGGGGACGTTTTCATATAGAAAATTTGTATCCATATTTCCACGTGGAAAATAAAGTATCGCAAGAATAAAATTAACACTGTAAATAATACTAACAAGCTTAAAACTATACAGAATATACAGAAACTAACACTTAATCCTCATACATAAAGTAAAATAAAAACTATAGTGATTTTAACTAAAAATTAAAATTTATCAACAATTAAAAGAATTACTTATATCCAGGAAGCAAATTTTCATTTTTATTTAAAATCAGGGGCATATATAAAGGGGAGAGCGAGAGAACTGGAGTACAGATGGTTTTTATATATACTGTAATATAAGACTCAAGTTTAATCAAAACAATTAGTGAGGTGAGAAACGATGCTAATTGGCAAAATGCTTTATCTTCGAGTGAATATTACTTTGTAGATCAATAATTATACTTGTCCAGAAGGTGTTTGACTTTTAATTTAGAAATGAAATTAGTAGCAGTCACATGTAAAATTAAACGAGGGTGAAACATATAAAAAGGTTGTCTAAATATGCTTTTTAACATTATTGATTATTATTATACAATGCAATATTTGTTTGTACCAATCAAAAGGCCATGAAAATGTAGGGAAGACTAAGCTAAGGTGGTTTTGAATGTACAATTATGATTTAAAAATTTTTGATTTATATAAAAATAAAATAGTAGGTAAGGTGTTGGTTGCTAGGTTACAAAAGATGTGATGGTTGTTAATTTTCTTTGATTTATATGTTTTGTGGTTTATTATTTGCTACACTTCGTTTAAAGTTTTATCTGGTCGGTAATGCAGTTAACAAAATGTTACACTTAGATTCTGGTACATTGAAATGGCGATAGATGGCTCTTAAAAGCCGGTAATACAATTACCAAAGTTCATAAGATACACCATTACGTCACTGATAATTTATATTGCGCCATAATTAAGCGAAGTTACATAAAATTAAAACAATAAAAATTAGAGAGTCTACTCACGTGAAGGATCCGCTAACCGGCAGGAAATCACGCTGCGGTAGCCTCTGCATCGCTGCTGCTGGTAGAGTTGGACCTCCAAATTATCTCGGGGTCATGGGATGCTCCAGGGTCATCTCCGTTCCTATATGCAGTGGAAGACAGGAATAGGTAATTAAGGAAAGATAATCAAGATAAGGAAATCTACATAATAAGATAACACGACACCCCGCACGACTGTTCACTTCAAAGTTCGGCGTAAAAAAGCCACGTTTCCGCGCGAGAACCGCGGAACTCCCTTACTCTTTTGTAGCATTGCCTTACCCCTATCGGGATAATTCACACTTGCCAATTGCACTATTGTGACGTACCGGAAGCCCCGCCCAGTCTATTTAAATTGTTCCCGCTTCTTGCGTATTTAAAATTATGGCGGGAACTTCCGCACATCAAGAAAACTAACCTAAACAATGTTAAAGTGCAAATTCGATTTGCACGTAACAATCGCGACAAAGCCACAAAAGAAAAAACAAAAAAAAGAAAAAGTCTGTTAGCACAGTAACAGCTTAAAATCTAAGTCCTTACTACCCTATATAAACCCTAACTTAAAACCTACAAAATGTTTATATAAGGCGCCACCTGGTTTTTCGACCGATAACACGTCTACCGAAGTACCAGGAACGGAATAGGTAGCCCGATAGTCTGTGACTACACTACTTACCGACAGCACAAATTTGTCGGGGAGCATGAAACACTGCTTAAACTAACACGGGTGCGACAAGTCGCCTAACCTATCTAAACCTAACTAAACTTATCTAACTAAAGCTAACATAAAGTTCTTATATGCAAACACACATGAGTGTCGCATCAAACTATTCTTCTTTTTGGCAAGAAGTGCCCAAATTTAAAAATGTTCATGAGAGTCGTCACCTTGCACTCTGGCAAATTTTGTTTCTGGTACTTTGGTTTCCTCCGATGCACATTTAACTTGTCCATGACACAGTTGTGAATCCACAAATTTACCAAAAGTACCGCCTACTAAATCCTTATATGCTAACCTGACAAATTACATTTCTAAATTGGGTTAGCTTTTCACTTAAATTTCAGAAAGATAATTCCACGTCTGGTCATATATACCACACGTTAGGACGATAAAAGATAAGATAAGATCTCAAATTGATGTTAAAGATAGTAGATAAGGTAAAGATATTAAGCTTAAGTTGTTATCCTCAAAGGTAATGAATAAGATAACGGTATTAAGCTTTAGTTATTATTTGAGATACTCGATAAGATAACACGATATTAAGTTAAAGTGATTATAAGAGATAGTAGGTAACATGAATTTAAACAGAAGTTATTACTCAAGATAACCGGTAAGATAACGCGAAATAACTCAAGTCATTCCTAACGGTAGTCGGTAAGATAACGATAAATTAAACCAAAATTATTACTAACGGTAATCGGTAAGATAACGATAATAAACTAAGGTTATTATTAAGGGTAATCAATAAGATAACGATATTAAACCTAAAGGTATTATCGAAGATAATAAAGAAGACAAAGATATTGGCCTAGTTATTACCCAAGACAATGATAACAACAAAAGAGTGGCTCCAGTAGAGCCGTTGAAATGGGATTGACCCGTGCCCTCCAAAAAGAGAAACCTGTGAGGCAGGTCCGTTCGTAAGAACAGCACGGGGGACCGGCAAAGACCTTTGGGTGCATTCCTGCACCCAGTGTTGATCGATATCGGTGAAACTATTCACCCGATATCCATGCGGTATATTCTATATACACATTCACTCACACATTCACACACTCATACATACCTTCACTGCCAGAGCCTATGCACTGACAGCGGCACCGCATGACCCCACGAAAGATTCGCAGAGACATGGTCCAGGTGTCTGTGAAAACCTCCCGCACAACCACACGGTGACTAACAGAAAAGAAAAGGTAGTAGAGAAACAGGAATGGTAAAAAAGAAGGAGGTTGGTTTTTTGAAGTGCATAAGAGGCACCTCTAGGTAGAAGAAAGAAGAGGAAGGGCTCGCATTGAGCAAAAGCGACAGAGGGAAAGGTGGATAGCAAAGCGCTACTCAACCAGCAAGTGTGGTCAGTAGCTCGGAATGAGGGAACATCATTCTTATGAGGCAGACGGGTGTTCCGGGACAAGAACAGGTCCACCGAGAGAAGAATAAGGCATAGCGGAGATAGCGGGTTAAGAAAAAGTATAGTTTTTGGACAAGCGTCCGAGAGAAGGTAGAGAATTGTCCCTATAAAACACAGCGCAGTCCGAAGGACCACCTGCGATATTAATCCGACAAGATAAGGTATAACATATGTTAACATTCACTAGGCTCCTAAGAGAACTAGTACGATAATTTTCCTAACGAGTGCTTCGACTACGATAAGAAAATCAGACAAAGATAGATACGACAACTTAAAAGTATCTTCACAGATACAAACACACAAAAACAAACTGTTTTAAGGTAGTTTTTTAAATCGGTAGCACCCTAAACACACAAAAATGCCCAATTATAAGCAGTTAAATACAGATACACTGTCCCCATATGCTAAAACAACCGAGAATTTAATAAAATAACAATAAGAGCGATAGCGTCTCACCACAAAGTTCAATAAAAAATAACGAAAAAAAAGTTTATAAGTTATGTAGATTTAGTAGAAAAAGGAAGGAATAATGTTGTAGTATAATGATGTAGTATAATGTGGGCGATTGCAATAATTCAGAGGAAAAACACACGGAATAGACAATCCTAGCTTTTGCAACTGCGAATATGAACTATTTCTTTCAATGGCATAGACTGCGCATGTTCTATGTGAGCCCAAAGAAGAAAGCATTCACTCAACATCAGCCAAAACCAGTCATAAAATTCAATGGGTTATTTCAACCAAAGTTACGACAATTACCATTCAATTAAACCATATAAGAGAAATACTAAAGACCGAACAATATGTAATAGGAAAATTTCAAGGGTTAATTAAATGAAACGACAGAGTTATATTGGGGGGTGTAGAGGATGAAGTGATATATGAGTAACGGTATGGTCGAGGAAAAGTCAACCAGAAGAAAAAGATAGCTAAATTAAGGTAAGTAAAGTTAAACGTGTAAGAAATTATATACTATATGAGAGAAGGAATAAGTAATTAAAGATACTAATTGATGGTGAGAACAAAAAGTATTAGGTAAATCGTGAGGAGAATGGGGCATGAAAAACTTAATTAGCATTTGGGTCAGCAGAGAATGGCTTAAGGTCTTTAATATGCCACCTGCCTTGGCGTTTTCCTTCAGTATCCTGAAGTTCATAGATAAGGGACTAATAACACGTGTGACTTTACAAAGAATGAATTTAGGGGCCAATTTTGAAGAAAATTTCTTAGATGCATCCGATAAGACATAGTTCTTTTCCACACTTGTTCGCCTAAGGCAAAGGAAATATTTCGCTTACGCAAGTTATAATGGTCCTTGCTCTTTTCGTAAGCTTTTAACAAATTTTTCTAACGTCGTTAAAGATAGAAGGTAATGACTGTTGGTCCTTGTCCCAACGTACTTTATCGTCAAATTCGATTACGTTAGTATCGTCAGGCACTAAACCATAGTAACTCCCATCGATTGGGGTATATCTTCCAAAAACAAGAAAAGACGGAGTGAATTGGGTTGCTTCGTGTTTAGATGTACGCAAAGCTTGAGCAATTTCAAAGATATGTTCATCCCATGTAGTATGGTCTGAATCAATATAAGACGAGATAGCGGTAATTAACACTCGATTTACTCTCTCGGTAGGGTTTACTTGGGGTGATATTTTGCGTTAAACCAAATTTTTGTACTTTGTAACTTTTAACGAAATTCTGAAAATCTTTAGAGATAAATTGTGCACCATTGTCACAAAGAATAATCTGGGGGACACCAAAGATAAGAAAGACATTCTGTTCTAGAAATTTAATTATTGCAGCGGAGGTAGCTTTACGTAAGGGTTGTACCATAACAAATTTAGAAAACCAATCGGTAACGACTAAAAGATATTGATTGCCTCTTTTCGATCGAGGAGAGGTCCTAATAAGTCAAGCGATATTAATTGAAAGGGATAAGATACACGCTTAAAGTTACCCATTAAACCAGGGCGAGCATCTTGTGAACTCTTATGGGAACCACAAATTTTGCAGCTCTTAATGTAACGACAAACAGATTGCTTAAGTGTGGGCCAGTAATACAATTCAGATATTTTCGCGAGAGTTTTTGTAACACCAAGGTGTGCAGCTAAGGGATCGTCGTGACATAATTTGAGCACCTCACTGCGATTTGCAGTGGGCACAACGAGTTTCCATTCAGGTATATTCGATATTTTATGTGGGGACGAGGATACAAATTTATACAGTCTATTATTAGTTACACGAAAGGTAGGAAATTTGTCTGGGGTATCGGAAACTTTTCTAATCATATTGAGGTACCAGGTATCCAGAATTAAATTTGGAAGGTTAAGAGAAAAACATCTCGAGATAACGCATCAGGTACGATATTTAATTTGCCAGGCCTATGCCTAACGTCAAAAGTAAATTGAGATATACGCAAGTTCCATCTTGCCAAACGACCTGCGGGTTGTTTCAAGTTATTAAGCCAAGTGAGTGCTGCACAATCAGTGATTACGGTAAAGTGTGTACCTTCGACATATCCTCTAAATTTCTCGATGCCAAAGATAACACCCAATAGTTCTCAGTCGGTAGAGCATGAGACTCTTAATCTCAGGGTCGTGGGTTCGAGCCCCACGTTGGGCGCCATCTGCTACACTTCGTTTAAAGTTTTATCTGGTCGGTAATGCAGTTAACAAAATGTTACACTTAGATTCTGGTACATTGAAATGGCGATAGATGGCTCTTAAAAGCCGGTAATACAATTACCAAAGTTCATAAGATACACCATTACGTCACTGATAATTTATATTGCGCCATAATTAAGCGAAGTTACATAAAATTAAAACAATAAAAATTAGAGAGTCTACTCACGTGAAGGATCCGCTAACCGGCAGGAAATCACGCTGCGGTAGCCTCTGCATCGCTGCTGCTGGTAGAGTTGGACCTCCAAATTATCTCGGGGTCATGGGATGCTCCAGGGTCATCTCCGTTCCTATATGCAGTGGAAGACAGGAATAGGTAATTAAGGAAAGATAATCAAGATAAGGAAATCTACATAATAAGATAACACGACACCCGCACGACTGTTCACTTCAAAGTTCGGCGTAAAAAGCCACGTTTCCGCGAGAACCGCGGAACTCCTTACTCTTTGTAGCATTGCCTTACCCCTATCGGGATAATTCACACTTGCCAATTGCACTATTGTGACGTACCGGAAGCCCCGCCCAGTCTATTTAAATTGTTCCCGCTTCTTGCGTATTTAAAATTATGGCGGGAACTTCCGCACATCAAGAAAACTAACCTAAACAATGTTAAAGTGCAAATTCGATTTGCACGTAACATATTTTGGAATGGTTGTAATTATTATTAATGATGATAAACTGTTGAATAAAATAGTACTTGTTATTGGAGAGCTGTGGTTTTATTCCTAAAAATAAAATTATTAATAAAGTGATTAAAGGTCGAATGTTAAACAAGCTTAGAGTACATACACTATTTCAAAGTAAATATAAAGATGTCCAACCAAAATTTGAAGATACTAGGAGCAAGCTGTTTTTGGTGTAAAAGTTAGCAGAGCAACGAGGCATAGAGAGGATACACGTAGAACTAGAAGAAAACACTGCTGGTATCATTTGTATTGGTCCAAGTCTGAAAGGTGAAGCAGCATACCGTACAAGTATTCCTTAGTATCGATTTAAATAATTAATTCATTCTTAAAACCATCTAAAAATTAACCAAATATTAAAACAAACAATATTGTTATTAGGTAACTGACCTGAGATCCTGTAGGTGACCTGCAACAATTATATAGAAGCACAAACACACGAATCTGGGTATTAAGGTATTGTTTCAAGTTTATTAATAAAATATTAACTCTTCAAAATTAAGATAAAGCATTTTTAATTCAAGGAGCATTGTTTTCACTGAAATTTATTTGACAACGGTAACACAGCTTAGAGGTATCTGCATTACCATCTACAGTTGTCTTACATTTGTAAAATGTTAGATTGGGCCAACAGAGAAAGAGGGTGCTAGGTGTTGGTTTCCTATATATTTGTATGAGAGCTTATTTGAATATAGAACCCAGTTCAAATAAGTTCTATTCAAAACAAAACAAAGTAACCCTGAGATTAAGAGATATCAGTTCTGTAGTCGAGGTATATTTGGTATAAATTAGCAACACCATTTTATAAAGCTGCACACAACCAATATCTGAAGTGTTTTTTTTAAATTGCTTAACAATAAAGTTTCTTTTTATAAAAAGAGATTAATGTTCTCTTAAATAAAAAGTGACACCCGATAGGGGGGCTGGAAGTTTGCAATATATATATATATATATATATATATATATATATATATATATATATTTCAAAATTGATTTGTGGGTTTGAGGTCACTGGATTAAGTTGAAAACTCTTTTTTATGGCCTAAATTTTCGAATTTATTTTAAATTCTTGATCACATGCTATCTAAAAAATTTTTATACGCTAGATTACAAATGTGGTACATAAATTATAAACTTACAAACTTGAGGTTAATTAAAAACTAGCATAACATTTTTTGTTTCATAGGATATAAGATGACTAATTTGTTTGATGACAGAGTATCGAGTGCATACGTATGTGTGAGTGTGCATGTATATTATATGATGTAAGTGTATAGTGTATGCATGTGTATGTGTGCGCGCATGTGTATGTATGTTTACTTTCAAATCAAAAAGATTTTTTTTGGAAATGTATCATATTTATAAAACTAAAAATACAATAAACAAGAAAACAGATATTAGTAACTTAAGTTCCATATACACATATTTATTAATTTTTGAACAAAATTAATGACAAAAATGAAAGTAAACATACACATGCGCGCACACACACACACATGCATACACTATACACTTACATCATATAATATACATGCACACTCACACATACGTATGCACTCGATACTCTGTCAACCTCGCTTTGGGGCGTTACTAAAAAGGTGATATGAAAATGGCCCGACATTGGGCGCCACTAAAAGAGTGCTGAATCTCAACTTAATCACAACAATATCTAATAATTGAAATATGTTTATATAAAAGACATGTTTTATATTAACAAGGCATGCAACTAGTGAACGTTTTTAATAAAGAAGTTTTATCTTAAAATAAACAATAAAAACACAAAACTAAAACATCGATACATCAATAACACAAACAGATCACTAATACCCTACAATTCTATAATTATAACTGAATCTCAACTTCTCCACAACAATATGTAATAATTGAAATATGTTCATTTCAAAGACATGTTCTTGTATTAATAAGGTATAAAATTAGTGAATGTTTTTAATAAAAAAGTTTTATCTTAAAATAAACATAATAAAAACTCAAAAATAAAACATCGATACATTAATAACACAAACAGATCACAATAATACCCTGTAATTCTATAATTACAACTGAATCTCAATTTGTCCATAACAATATCTAATAATTGAAATATGTTCATATAAAAGACATGTTTTATATTAACCCGCAAGTGGTCGCGCTATGAGCATTTTGCTAACATTGTTACAAAAATGTACATAAATATAATGCCAATTTGAACATCGGCTAGTGGTTATTTCTAGCTGGATTTTTGACCTTCTATTTTCGAATAACACTTTAATTTAAGGTCTAAAGTTGTTCCGTCAGTACCAGTAAGGGCGTTGTTCCAAGCATATGCAGTGCATGAGCAATTTTTTCATTACACAACCAATGACGTTAGTAATAATTTCAGAGCTGTGGCGACATCACACGACGAGTAGTGTATTATATTTGTAATATTTGTTTTAATTTGCATATTCTTAACTTTTATAGTTCATTGTATTTTCACTGTGTTAATTTTGTTTAACCTATGAGCAGAGATAAAAGGCTAGTCGAATTAGCAAAACTAAAATGTGCAGAAACTGAATACAAAGGTAATGTATTTTATTTTAGTATCTTTGAACATTACGACAAAATATATGCTATAGGACCGCCTGCTCCACTGTGGTGTGTTGCTTCAACCGAACCGGAAAATATTGAAGCCGGAAGATGCGTCAACATTGAAAGTGATGCTGAATCTGAATTTAGTGAGCATGATTCGAACACTGAACAATCGATTGATAATGATCGAGAACCTTTTCATGCGGGTCAAAATATGATTGGAAAAGATAAAAGTACTTTTTAGTTCGTTTCCTCCATGATCAAACGTTCGAACACGAACAAGAAATATTGTTATTCATTTGCCAGAGGTAAAACAAGTTGCAAAGAATGCACACGCCGTTTTCAAATCGTGGAAGCTGTTTCTTCAGGATGAAACAACTGAATATAGTACACAGTGCACAAACGTATATCTTCAACAAATGCGAGCGAACTACATATGTGAAAGGGATTACAACAACACAACTCCAGATGAAATACGTGCTTTGCTGGGATTGCTGAATATGGCTGGTCTAAAAAGGGTGGATGATGGCACCACACCTGAATGTTTTAGAGCAGCTGTCTTCAAAAAGATTTTATACCCTTGTTCGGGCTCTGCGGTTTGATGATGTGAACACTCGTGTCGAACGTAAAGCTATTGATAACTTGGCTCCAATTGCAAAAGTCTTTTCAGAGTTTATTGAAAAATGCAAAGCCAATTATACCCTGAACGAATATACCACAGTAGACGAAATGTTAAATGCGTTTTGTGGGCGTTGCTCATTTCGCCAATATATTGTTAATAAACCCACCAAATATGGTGTAAAGATTTTTGCACTGGTTGATTCCCATGTATTCTATACGAGTAATATGGAAATATTTGCAGGCAGGCAGCCTGGTGGGCCATACAAAGTAGATGATTCAGCAGCAAGTGTTGTAAATAGAATTATTTCTCCTATTATCAATATTGGGTGAAACGTTACCATGGATAATTATTTTACCTGCATACCTTTAGCAATGGATTTGTATAAACAAAATACTACTGTTGTTGGAATGTTGAGGAAAAATAAAAGAGATATTCTGCCAATACTTTTAGAAACAAAAGAAAGGCCAATATGCAGTAATATGTTTGCATATCTCAATGAAGGCATGTTGGTTTTTTATGTGCCACGTACCAATAAATATGGTCTGGTTTTGTCTACAATGCATGCAAGAGACGCAATTGATAAAGATGCCGGTGATAAAGCCAAACCAAAGGTTATAACTTTCTATAATTTTACAAAAGGCGGCGTGGATGTAGTGGATAAACTAAAAAGTATGTATAGTGTATCAAGAATAAGTTGTAGATTGTGGTGTATTATCATTGGCTGCCTAATTCTACAGTTCACTGTCAAGGTAGATTATGTCTGTGGAAGCCAGCAGTCATGTCAAGTACAACATCTAGGTACGTGATGAAGCTGTCAACTCCCCTCTTTCCCCCTCACAAGTCAAGGGACAAATCTTCAGAAATTGAACACGCTGTAATCAATTATATAAATGCAGTTAGGTTAATAAAGTCTTCCATGAAGCCATATTTAATTATATTGGTCAACACGTTTTAAAATCATAACATAGATGGTCGCTGATAATTTTTTTTTACGATTTTGAATATCTGTGGAATAAACTGTAATATTATATATTCTGCAAATACTAAAGAAGGATTAGATCCAGGGCTGCCGCAATTACTTCTGAAAGTAATTCAATTACAATTACCAATTACCGGTCTTATATCAAATGTAATTGAATTACCAATTACTACCTGTGTTGCAAATGTAATTGAATTACCAATTACCCTGGAAAGGAATTCAATTACTTATACAATTACTATAATCGAATTACAATCAATGGATTTGAATTACTTTTTTAGTAATTGAATTACAACAAAAGTAATTGAATTACATTTTGGTAATTTGATTACAACAAAAACAATTGAATTACTTATTGATAATTAAGAAGCAGATATATATGTTGTCAAAAAATGCAATATTATTTATATGCACATGCAATTAAAATATGGTTAATAGATGCCTACTATGTAGTTTTAAAATACGGATGAGATGTGCGATTAAAATAAAAAATATGTAACAAAATCGGATTTTATTATCCTAAAAATAAAACAAATAGAGAAAAACTTAAAACATTTGTTATCTATTTAAATTTGATTTCAAAATTACCAACTCCTCGAAATGTTGGTCCGAAAGGGCATGTCTTCTTGGGTTATTTATAATTTCGGCAAATGAAAATAGTCTCTCAACTGGAGCAGAGGACGGCAAGCACGTATTGTATTTAAAAAACAATTTTTTAATAAAAGGATACCCATTTAAAGAGGTAATTTGCATTGATGGGTTATTAATATATGGAAGAATCTCCAACTCAATTTTCTTTTTTTTATTTTCCAGCTCATTCTTTTCTACCTGACTGTCATTGTTGGAGCCACCATCACCATCTAATTCAAAAAATGGATGTAAATTAAAATTTTTACATTCTTTCTGGTTAATTTTGGCTTCTAAATCATTTTCCAAGTTCATATCTTGCGCGTTTTCAAAAATAAAATTTGTAATAGTCTCTGACAAGTCCTCTTTGATGAAGGTTTGAAAACAAGTTTTCCACTTAAGCTTGAATTGAGGCAGCGTAAACGATGCAATAGTTGCCTCTTTTGCTTCTGAGCTTGAAAAGTCAAAATATGTACTAAATCGTTTCAATAAACCATCTCGGCATGCTACTAAAAGTGGGAAAGCTCTGTTGGTGGTAGCTAAATCCATCCGACTTAGCTTCTTATAAAGAGATCCTAAACATGGCATTAAGTAGCCAAAATAGACATTTTGATCTCCCTGTAAAATATCTATGGCATTTGCAAGGTTGTAATATTGCGCAATACTGCGTCAAATATTCTAACTCCCTGTCCTTAAACATTTGGTTCTTAATCGTAAGTTTTTCAAAAAGCTCCGCTAAACGTTCTTTTTTTTTTAATATTTGAGCTATTGTATCATATAGTGAATTCCATCGTGTTGCACCTGGATAACTCAACATGTGGCCTAAAACTTGTTTAACTATTTCACTCGTTTTAGGTTTGCCAGCCATTTTCCACAAAACAATACATTTTGCAAGAGCGTTGGTATGTCTCGTTCTCAATGTAGTATTTTTCTGGATTGCATTTTTTATATCAGTAGTAGCTATAAGATTCAAAGTATTACTTGCGCACCTAACGTGTTTGGGCAATATTATATTATTTGCCATATCGCCCATTTCCAGAAACTCAATATCGCTGTCGCTGTCGCTCACGCCATCATCAGTACTAACAACGGAAGCAATTGAAAGTCCAAATTCTTCGAAAGCTTTGATAAAATTTGAACCATTGTCTGATACAGTCGCCACTAGTTTACTATTTCTAAGATTGAATTGCAAATGGATGTCTTCCAACATTTCAGCAATTTTATCATATGTGTGCCTACCCGTAAATCGACGACACGCTAAAGTTGCTGAACATCTTTCAAACTGTTCATTAATCCAATGTGCTGTGACGCCAAAAAATCTACGATGCTTTGTCGACCAGACATCTGCCGTTGTACACACATATACTGCTTGATCTAAATCACTTTTCAAAAGAGTCAGACTTTCTAAAAAATAATCTCCTATTTTCTTTGCAGCAGTAGTTCTATGCATAACATTTACGTCCATTCCGTCAAACAACCCAATAAAAGCTGGATTATCGACAATGCTTAAGGGTGACATTGTGCTTACAATGAAATTTATTATCTTTTTGTCAAAAACACTTTGATTCAATGTACGAGTACTTTGTCTGGAAAATACATCTGTTATTCTCCTTTCTTTCTTTAATAGATTTTCGGCACCTTCTATAGAACGATCAGGTGTCCTTTTTAACCTTTTTAAATTAATTTTTTTTACCTCCTTGTAAGTGTTATACTCCTCCATTGCCGTTGCGTGCCTTTTCCTCAAATGCTTTAAAAAATTGGTCGAAACGCCTAAAAATCCTTTTATTGTAACATCTTTCGGCAGACACAGTTGACATAGTCCTTGAACTTTTTTCTCTTTTTGATCGATCGAAATAAGTTTAAAAAATTTCCCATCCAAATAAGGATATTTCTCGGTTTCAGAGTTTGATATTAGATCTTTACCTTCTGCTTCGTTCAAGTTTATATCTCTTGAAGACTGCATTAAAGTATCAGGTGTTGATGATGAGCAGGGGGCAGATGTAGATGAAAAAATACCGACACTTGCAAGCTTGATTGAACTATTAAAACTTATTTGCGATTTTGACTGCGATCACTGGGATATACTCCTATAGTTATTTGAATTTACATGGAAATAATCTGGAATTTTTTTATTATTTTTATCTTTCTGAGGTGTATACGTTGGATCTTCCCAATCTGAGACATCATCAAAATTTAATTCAATGTCATTAGTGTCAATAGAATTATTAAATTTGACACTATCAGTATTTACATTCTTGTAACTGATGTCGCTTCTGCTAGCGCCATTAGAGTCAGTCTTACGTTCCATTGTTTAGAAAAAAAATGAAATTAGCACTTGGCGCGTTAAAAAACTGAAGTCTTTATATAAATGGTACAAACAATATCAGTTGTAATATTTATACTGCATATTTTGCTTAACAAACTCAAACACAAAGTTCAAAAAAATTATTTAGATTCATTTGCCAGTTTATAAAACACCTCAATTACAATTCGTTGCATAATCAATTTGCTTTAAACACAATTGTAACATACCCTCACTAATAACCGCCCGACGCTAACTGATAAAACCACAGCGACACGTGCGACGTACCACTGCAAACTTCTAGACTTCCAAAAAAAGAATTATTGTGCAATATTCGCAATACTCTGTAATGTAGTAGGCAAAGCAGTTAGTTTAACTACTAAAAGCCGGCAAAAAGTAGTAAACATCAAAGTATTGTTTGAAATGCCGCGGAATATGTTCGCCGATAAGATATGATACAAATGATACGTGCAACATACAACGACACAACAAAAACAAATGACAAAGTGTAGTCTAATACCTTGGATTATTTAAAGTTTCAAAGTAATTGAATTACATTTTAAGTAATTGAATTATAAATGTATAATTTGAATTACTCATTTGTAGTTCAATTACTTAATATTTTTGAAAATCAATTACCAAATACAATTACATTATCTTAGTAATTGAAATTACAATTACAAATTACTCTTCCACAAAACTAATTGAAGTAATTCAATTACAAAAAAATAATTGAATTCCATTTTTCAATTATTTTAATTCAATTACCGACAGCTCTGATTAGATCGGCATATATTTTTGAAAATATTGGCACCGGATTTGATGAAACCACACATTATAACTCGCTCTTCGATTCTAATTTTTCCCTTCGAGTTTCGTGAATCAATTAGTGAGTTTACAGGTCTTGAACCAGAAACCGTAAACCACAAAAATGATTTACAAGGAATTTGTTGCTTTTGCTCTAGACGGAAAAATCGTAAAACAAAAAAAAGTGTAACACTTGTAAAAAGTTTGTTTGCAACGAGCACGCTCACTATCATGGTCTGGAGTGTATCGTTGAATAAACAAGAAAAGTGCAACCTCGTTTTTTATAGAATGGCATCGTATATTCCTTTTCTAGCTTTTTTTTTCTTGAATTATGCATTTTATCTTTGAAATATAAGTAATCCTTTAATTTATCAATGCTGAAAATGTTTTCAAGTCATCGCATTGTTCTAATTTTTCTGACGGCTGCAAATGTTTTAAAATTATTCACTAAATACGCTGCATTGTTTATTTAAATAAACAGTTAAATCTTGCTATATAAATAAATATTTAGATCGGGGCCGTGTAGCCCAATCACACGACAAAAATTATTCAATAATACTGGTTTAGTTAATATCAGCAAACGTTGGGCGTTTGAATAGTCTTCAATGTCAGGCGCATTGAGCAGATCGGTCAGTCTGGCACCACCGCTTGATAAGAAAACACCATGCAGTAGAACTGGGTCCTCGCCAGCAACCTGTGTCTAGCCATAGGCGTTGCCGCTTGGCCAAGTGCGAGATGCACTTGAATTAAGGTGTGTTTTAATAATGCGCTCATATGCTCAACGATAATTTTCTTGTAGGAATTTGCTCATACGTTCAATGTTAAATTTTTAGTAAGAATGCTCTCAAACGTTTAATGATATTTTTTAGTAAGATGTCATTTAAAAGCTCTATGGACTTTTGATAATGAATTGTCTAAATTCGATAATTTTGATTTCACAAAATTTGTAAAACGTGTTTCGAGCATTTTCTAGCATTAATTTCAATCCATTAAAAAAATTAATCTAAATGGTTAATAAAGTGTTGGTCTTTGTAATTATCAAGTTTAATATCAGTAACGTAATTGTAAAAATGTTTATTCTGGATATTCAGCAAAATTAGACTGCGAGTTTAAAAGTTCAAATACGATATTTAATTCACCGAATTATCATTAAATTAACTGTTTTTAAAACAAGTACAAGAACGTGGATAATGGTGTATTTTGGATAGCCTGTTTTATGGTTTTTTTTGTTTCGATTTGCGAAGATGAGATGCACTTCACGTTCATATAAATGGTTCCTGTAAAATTCCAGTTTATTACGCAATAAAATGTGGATAGTACGTTGGCGTCATTCTTCCTGCCCATGTAGAAGACGAACTTTGGGAAAATACTAAATCACGCCATCAGCGAAAAGATAAGTCTGTAGTTTTGTTTGTGGCCCACATGGAGAGCTTATTCAGTAGGTTACCCAAGATGCCTGTGGAAATTACAAAGGTTCATGTTATGAGGAAGAATTTATTACCAGCTTATGTTACTCAACTTGCTCTATCCAAGATTGAAGATGTTTTCACGTTAGTGAAATTAGGTAAAAAGATTGAAGAGGCAGTTCCGTCAAGACAAACCATGGTAGCTACCTCATCGAAAAATAATTTTTGGTTTCGTAAAGATTTTGTCAGTCTGAGAATAAACGTCAAGAAGAAGTTAGAAACACTTCTGCATTTCGTAGTAGGGTTTATAGAAATAAATCTTCACCTCCTCAAGTCCAGGTTGTAGATCATGAAAAACCTTTAGTTGAGAAGCCACCAGGCGTAGAGAGTCAACAAATTTGTGTGTTGGAATTATTCACGTCATGGTCATACGTTTAGTTATTTTAGAGCCTCAATGAAAATATTTTGTTTTAAATGTGGACGTAAAAGCGTTACGTCAACCTCGTGTTAGTGGTGCTCAAAAACGAGTAAAGCACTTGCATAATAATTAGCATGTTATTTCATATTATGAGATTACTATAAAGTGTGTACTAAAAATAATGTTTTGGTAAATTAGGTACATTGGTTTGTGCTGTTGTCATATCGTTTGAGAATTTTCCTTGTGCATAGGCACGTTTTTGCCTTCATGAAAATTTTCGTGATTTATATCAGCGTTGCAACGCAGCATAATTGGTTTTGTTTAGTCTAGGCGAGTTTGTCTCTTTAGCAATTTTTGCAACACTATTTTTAAGGTTGGTGATGAGGTAAAAATTTTTTTGTTGATTAGTCTAGGTGAGGCTCGACGAAGAGTCTGTCATTCTAGCAAGTTTATATGTTGTGAAGCACCTTTGGTTGTTTCGACAGTTTGATTAGAAGTTAAGTGGAGTATACTCAAACGTTAATCTTTGTTAGCTATCGTCATGATTAGTTTTTGATATAGATAAATTGTTTAGTAGACAAAAGCCTGAAAGTGGCATATAAAAGATCTGAAACCCTTTTCAGTAGTAGATCAAGACGATGCCGTTTCGATACAGTTAATTGTTGTCTTCCCTTGTTGTTTCGTTTAGTTTTTCTTCTAGTTTCTGTGCCGCAAACAAGAGGTAGAACCTCATTAAAATTTTTTTTAATAGGAATTCAGTGATATTTTCATTCTAGTAAATTATGTGTTTTAGTGAGCGTATTATTAGAACACCTTTGTGATAGAGAGCGTATTATTAGGAGCACTTTCCCTGTGCATATGCAATATGTTATAAGAAACACATTCCGTAGGTGTGCATTATCTGATAAAGAAGCACTTTCCCCATACGTTACGTATCGTGTTCTTAGGAGCACCCCCCGCTGTGTGTGTGTGTGTGTGTGTCCAGACCGTTAACACATAAAATACTTTTTTTTGATTCTTTCGAAGTTAACAAACGAAATTTTTTTTGATTCGTAAAATGTTGACAGACGAAACGTTTTGGAATTATAACATGTTAACTGGAATAAATTTATATTTGTTGAGTTTGTAGAAGTTGACTATCTTGTTAATAATAGTCATGTCTTCTACAATGTAAGCTAGAGAACTCAAGTTTGTTCTTTTCGCGTTTAGTACATTCCACTGAGCAATACATAAGCCTAGATGAGACTCATGAAGAGTTGGTCGCTCAGCAGTGTGTGCTTAGTTGAGTGGAGTGTAAATTTTTTGAGTATTTGGTTTAGTGATGCTCGGTGCAGTTAATCACTATTGAGTTTAGCTATGGAGAGTGAGCCAGTAGCTCACATGTTGTTTGTTTGGTTTGAGTATAGGCTAATAGCACAATTAGTAGTAGAGTTGACTATTAATTATTGAGCTTAAGTATAGTAAGTGAGCCAGTAGCTCACCGGTTGCTTGGTTATCGTGAGTGATGTAACGTGTTGATTTTATTTCCTCCCAACACTTACTATTTTTGTATTGTCGAGCGCAGCTTTAATAAATGCTCTGTATATAAATTTTCCTCTTGTAAAATCTATATTAATTTAAGTTGTCAAGCATTTGTCTAGTATTTATTAAACGATTTAAATTGATTGGTTACTAATTAAAGAGTGGTACTGGTTGTAGTCCCTAATCTTTACGTTATTGGCGACAAGACAGAACTTTGTCTTGAATTGTGAACCATGTAAGTTGAAAGTACATACGCCATTTTTGCAAAGTGCTACGGAATAATGGATTTGGCATAGCGGCCGTACAATTTATAATCCTACACTTTTGGTGGATCTCCGTACACTTTATTTACGGTGAAAATATTTATATAGAATTTTGGCTGGTGCATGAGTTTTCACTGTTAAACAGATATCTGGTCTGGATTGATAAAAATAAGCATATGGTCGTTTAGCAAATTGGTTTTGTTGTAATTTATAAAGGAAGCTGATAGTCGTGTTGTTAAGTAAACACGAATCGTAAGTTAACATATTAAATACATTTAACTAATTTTTATTCCTTTAGGGCTTCTTATTTTCGTTCGTATCTTCGCTATTATTTTCGTTATTAGTTTTGCCGTACCTGTTATGGGTAAATTTAGTTCATGCTGGACAGATGTTTAGGATTTCCGGCTGTTGTGTTTGAAGAGTACAGTATCACACGTTGGTTATCGTATAAGCGATAAAACATGGTTAAGATTTTGCACTATAACATTTATTTAAAACGTCAAAGCTTTCCCTTTTGTAAAAGGTTTATATTGGAGAGTTGTTCCAAAATCGGGTTTGCTTCTAATATAATTTACTGGTTTCTGTGTACACAAAAAGCAGGTCACGAATGGCAGTTTTTTTTTTGTAAAGACTATTACCTACAAAAGCAAAGGTAAAGGTAAATTTTTATAAAAGTTTTCCAAGATTTTACCTTGCTTGAATTAATATTATTGATTGGTATAAAGTGTTATTGATCCAATATACAGGGTGTCCCAAATTGAGTAGGATAGCATGGGTATCTTTCTTATTATTAATGATAGAGATCTGCTTAAATGAGCAAAGTTATGTCATTTGGATAGCTTATTTAAATTCCGCATAGATACATTCTAAATTCCAAACGGTTTAGAAATTATTTAAAAAAAACTGAAAACTGCCAATTTCTTCGAAGTCGAATATTTTTGTTATAATAAAAGATATTCTTATAAAAGTTACTTAGTTCAATTGTGTGCACTTAAAAGTGATATTAACATTAAATTCAAGATGGCGGTTATCGAGATATTAGCATCAACTTTCATATTTTAAATGGACGCCATATTGGATTTTTAGATGGTTAGATAGCATATTTTTTTCTCTTTTCAACGATGTATCACAACATATGTTTAAATGAAAAAATTTACTGAAAATAATAATTTTAATTTTTTATCAAGTAGGCATCATCAAATTTCTCTTAAACAAATGAAATTATAACAAACTGTCATGTTGAATTAGTGTATCTGTTGTACTAATAATTGGCATTTGTGTATTTTCTTTCCCAGTTATAAGTTGTGATATACTTATTCTATAAAATATTCAAATGGTAAATTTTTCAACAAGCGAACAATATCATATGTTTTGTACATACATAAAATGTAATAAGAACAGTCGCCTTGCTGTCGAAACATACTTAACAAACTTTCTCGAAAAAAGATAGCCAAACATTAAAATCTTTCAAAGACTGGACACAAATATG
Source organism: Platerodrilus igneus (assembly GCA_036346225.1). Lineage (NCBI taxonomy): Eukaryota > Metazoa > Arthropoda > Insecta > Coleoptera > Lycidae > Platerodrilus > Platerodrilus igneus. The sequence goes on along the minus strand of JARFIW010000237.1, from coordinate 3,623,591 downwards.
CAGCAGTATGGATGTTTAAAAAAAACCTACTCGAAACATAAATGGAGACATTGCAGATGAGGTGTCGACACTGGCCTGTGTGGAAGCTAATCCAAACATTTCAACACGGGAAATAGAAACCCAAGAAAACGTATCCAAATCTCAAGCATCAAGAATTTTAAAAAAGCATAAATATCACCCTTACAGATGTCACATTGCTCAAAACCTACAACCAAACGACTATCTCCGCAGATCAACATTTTGCAGATGGTTTATCAATCAAGTTAGGGAGAACGATGATTTTATCAATCGTGTTTTGTGGACCGATGAGTCTTATTTTTCTAACTGTGGAATATTTAATCGTCATAATGAACACTATTGGGCACCGGAAAACCTACGCATAACAGTTCCACGCTGCAATCAAATTCGATTTGGATGTAATGTTTTTTGTGGTATATTGGGAAACCGTTTACTTGGTCCTATAATATTCGATGGAACCATAACCTCTCAACGTTATTTGGAAATGCTTCAAACATCTTTAGAATATTTATTAGACGACCTACCTTTGGCACAAAATAATCAAATTTGGTATCAACAAGATGACGCACCTCCACACAACGCTAGAGATGTTATCACCTACTTAAGTAACCGTTTTGATGGCAGGGTAATCACGACCCACACACCTGTAAAATGGCCGCCTATATCAGCAGACTTAACACCCCTGGATTTTTATTTATGGGGCACTTTAAAAGATAATGTATATGGAAGTAATTCCCAGTACAATAATGTAGATGAACCACGGGAAGCGGTTATGCAGGCAATAAACGGTCTTAATGGGAATACATTACGATGCGTAACAAAAAGTGTTCTAAAACGTTGCCGATTGTGTTTAAATAATAACGGTCAACATTTTGAACAATTGCTATGATTTATTAGTTGGTGTTTAATGTTATTCTAATGTTTTTTTTCGTTTAATTTGTTTTAAAACTGATTTGTGTTGATGCCTACTTGATAAAAAATTAAAATTATTATTTTCAGTAAATTTTTTCATTTAAACATGTTGTAATATACATCGTTGAAAAGAGAAAAAAATATGCTATCTAACCATCTAAAAATCCAATATGGCGTCCATTTAAAATATGAAAGTTGAAGCTAATATCTCGATAACCGCCATCTTGAATTTAATTTTAATATCACTTTTAAGTGCACACAATTGAACTAAGTAACTTTTATAAGAAACATTTTTACGTATCTTTTATTGTAACAAAAATATTCGACTTCAAAGAAATTGGCAGTTTTCAGTTTTTTTAAAATAATTTCTAAACCGTTTGGAATTTCGAATGTATCTATGCGGAATTTAAATAAGCTATCCAAATGACACAACTTTGCTCATTGAAACAGATCTCTATCATTAATAATAAGAAAGATACCCATGCTATCCTACTCAATTTGGGACACCCTGTATACACAGGGATTGATAGGACGGTTAGTGAGTTCTGAAACTGTTAAAAATTAAGAATTAAAATATACATAGTGTTATTTTGAGCTTTAATAATTATTGCTTCCTGAATACCTATGAGTCGTCGTTGCTAGGCATTTTTTTCTATGAGAGTGATTGAAGATGTCACTTTCAGTATTTTGAGCTTTAGGGTTTCCAGACAGTCTTCTGGCGCCCAAAATTATCTTACGCCAGTTATTGGCTTCAAGTTTGGTCTCCATGACCCACGACCCAGCCAAATCGAGTTAGCGGGGGAGACCTTATCCTATTCCACGGTGTCTGGCGACTGCCTTTTCTCTGGGAGATCGGAAAAGGGGTGGCAGTATGTGCTGATTGTACAATTGTTAGTAGAGTTGATAGCGTGATGAATTCAGATTGTGTAGAGATATGGAGTATTTTATCAGGTCGCTAAAATAGTTTGTTGCGGTAAGCAATTAATGCTTACCTTTAGTGCAGTGATGGTGTTGTGATGACATTCGATAATTTTGATGGTAGGATATTTTGTTGCTGCCTTTTTTTTTTAAAAAAAAAGAGCTCTAGTTATTTCCTTCGATTTCAGTTGTCATCAAGTTTATAAGTTTTGTATATAGTTTAGAGATTTGAATTTTTTAGTCAGAATATTTTCTCTGCTATTTGTGAATATTTTTTTGGTTGGTAGTTTCCGTTTAGTGTTAGTTTGGACAGTTTCTTGCTTTTTGTTCTAGTACAGAGTGTATTGTAGAGACCTGTAAATCATGTTAATTTTTTTCCCGTGAGAGTGTTGAACTTCCCGATTGTGACAATTCCCGAGAGTGTCATACCGATATTGTTTCCTTGTGGACGTGTAGTACGCGTAGCTACTAAAACACTCACCCTTTATTATTCTGGTCCCCTATTTTTTTTATTTTCCCACAGGTCAGTCCTAAGAATAGTTCGATTTTAAGGTTAGAATTTCGCCGAGGTTAATAATAATTTAAAAAATCTGTGGTTATTCTAAGGAAAGATTTTTTTCTTTTTGGAGAGAGGCAGTGTAACAATTTTTTCTGACAACTGCAAATCTTTTAAAATTATTCACTAAACACGCTGCATTGTCTATTTAAATAAACAGTTAAATCTTCCTATATAAATAAATATTTAGATCGGGGCTGTGTAGCCCAATCACAAGACAAAAATTATTCAATAATACTGGTTTAGTTAATATCAGCAAACGTTGGGCGTTTGAATAGAGTCTTCAATGTCAGGCGACTTTGAAGTTACTTGTGCGCATTGAGCAGACCGGTCAGTCTGGCACGACCGCTTGATAAGAAAACACCATGCAGTGGAACTGGGTCCTCGCCAGCAACCTGCGTCTAGCCATAGGCGTTGCCGCTTGGCCAAGTGCGAGATGCACTTGAATTAAGGTGTGTTTTAATAATGTGCTCATACGCTCAACGATAATTTTCTTGTAAGAATTCGCTCATACGCTTAATGATATTTTTTTGAAAGAATTCGCTCATACTTTCAATGTTAAATTTTTAGTAAGAATGCTCTCAAACGTTTAATGATATTTTTTAGTAAGACGGCATTTAAAAGCTCTATGGACTTTTGATAATGAATTGTCTAAATTCGCTAATTTTGATTTTACAGAATTTGTAAAACGTGCTTCGAGGATTTTTCTAGCATTAATTTCAATTAATCCATTAAAAAAAATTAATCTAAATGGTTAACAAAAGTGTTGGTCTTTGTAATTATCAAGTTTATTATCAGTAACGTAATTGTACTAATGTTTATTTTGGATATTCAGCAAAAATAAGACTACGACTTTACAAGTTCAAATACGAAATTTAATTCACTGAATTACTGTTAAATTAACTGTTTTTAAAACAAGTACAAGAACGTGGAAAATGATGTATTTTGTATAGCCTGTTTTATGGTTGCTTTTGTTTCGATTTGCGAAGATGAGATGCACTTCACGTCCGTATAAATGGTTCCAGTAAAATTCCAGTTTATTACACAATAAAATGTGGACAATACATTGACGTCATCTGTTTGTCAAAGGATTGTATGCCAGCACATCTGGTTTCGACAATGTAATTATCACAACGTAACTTATAACAACGCTGTGTAAGGTAAGCTTTTTTTTATTACTTTGACATCACGACAGCTGTTCGCCTATCTTGACAACGAAGCAAAACATCGTAAACAACATTGTAACAACCTACAATTCTAGTTTTGCTCTGTAATTATGAAAACCTTTGCTGTTTAGAATTTATCACCTTATCGAATCAAGGACTATGCATGATATTGTTATAAATGAATATGAATACCTTAATTTAATCCTAACAAAATATTTCATTTAAATTCAATCATACCTTAAGTAGTTATGAAAACTAAAATTATTAGACTTTGAAAATTTTAATACACACTTGTAAACCAAATAACATCTGATATTTTTGGCAATTAATTTGGAAAGCCTTGTAAATATGTTTAATATATTATTGATAATTTTAATGCTTAGTAGAGACAGTCATAATTTTCTCATTCTACTACTGTGTTGAAGAAATTAATCTACCTTAGAGACGTATATTTTGTACATAAAATTTCATTACTTAAAAGGCAATATTTAATTAAAGAACAATTATTTAATTCAGTTGAGTAATTGTTTTGTTTTGAACAAGTGAGTTCAAGAATAGGTTAATTAAATCAAGAGGTAAAAATTTAATGTTTTAGATCTCACTTGACTACGGAACACTAATAGCACTTTCAAGAATTTTAATGCCTAAACTTGTGTTTATAATAGTGTTCAAATAAATGATATCAAAATAGCCATTCCTTTTTTATTGTATAAGGTAAAAGATAACAAGAGTACATCTCTTGTGTCCTTCTTTGCTATATTAATAATATTTTTCTTTACAGCTCTTGCTTAGGCAGTAAATACGACATTTCTCTCTAAGGACTTCCAAGTCCCCCCTTAGGGCAAACCTGTGTTTAGAAAATTTAAGGACTTGGTGACGCCCCTCTTGCACGCCTATTTTAGTAATATTAGAGTCAGTAAGTAAAAAATGTTTTGTCATAAGCACCACGACCACTTCTCATAAGCTCTATCCGAGGAATAGAACCCTAGCATAGTCGGAAGATAGTGGAGATTCCATCATTTTAAGGAGATCCCTTCACCATAAAAAGATATCAAAGTTAGCCTAAGGCTATGTAAAAAAAGTTATAGCATTACATATCGTTACGCTCAACACGTGCTGTGAGCAAAATGCTAACGCACGACCTATGGCGTTAGTAATTATTGCGCGACCACTCCCAGGTTAACAAGGCATGCAATTAGTGAACGTTTTTAATAAAAAAGTTTCATCTTACAATAAACATAATAAAAACCCAAAAATAAAACATCGATACATCAATAACACAAAAAGATCACAATAATACCCTGCAATTATGACTAAAACACCTTACAAATAAGACATCTAACACGTTAAATATTTGACACATTACACTAACAAAAACTGGGATTCATATTTATCGTAAAATTTGAATCTGTCACATTAGGAACTATACTATTTATAAATAAATTTGTATTATTACAAACAGGAACAAAATTAATATCTTGATTAACTTGCATATTATTAAACCCGGAAGTTAGAACTAAAGGTGAGCTTTGGGATAATGAAATAGTAGGAATTACTACAGGTTGCATTAAATTTAGTCCCACAATATAATTTACATTTGGTTGATAATTCATAAATACATCAGGATTAACGACTGCTACAGTTTGAAAGAGATTTTGTCCTGTTACATTTTCTTGTGTGTTTGTATAGTATGGTAAGTTTACAGAATCAACTTCTGAATCAGACGATGAACTTTCAAGATTGGAGTCTTCGTTAACATTTGAGTATTCTGTACTATCAAAAACTAAATTGTTAAAATTTGGCACAGCTTGAGGATTCGACATTTGTGGTTCAGAGGATATTAAATTGGAATTTAATTCCAACTGTATTAAATTTGATTCCAGAATTTCATTTAATTGATCTGGGTTTAAATCATTGCTGCAAGTTATTTCACAGTTGTCTGAAGTACACATAAATTCGTGTAAGTTTGATTGAGTATTTGACGATTGTCGATTTTGTACAGAACTGTCTTTTAAATTATACGATTCTTCATTTCTATTTGCTGTATTACCATCTTGTGCAAATAACTCATTCAAATCGTCTGTTGCAATTGCTTTGTCGCTGAAAGTTTTATTAAAAAGTGACAATTCTTCATTACCATACATACTGATATATTCATTCTGGTCTGAAATTTGCAAGTTATTAAAAGTTGGTTTACAATTTTTCAACTTTTCATCTTTAGGGTGTAATTTCGAAATGTGAACTTTAACTCCATACTTCTTCCCAAATTCTTTACCACACAAAAAACAAATAAATGAACTCATTTTAAGATGACTCAATTTATGCTTTATTAAATTTATTTCTAGGTGTGTTTTGTAATGGCACAAAGAGCATCTAAAATCGTTTTTGTGTAACTCAAGATGCTGTTTAAGTCGACATTTTTGAACAAAACTAGATGGACATCTATGACATTTAAAAGGTTTATTTTTTAAATGCCTACACATATGGTATTTTAAATTATCTTTTCGAGCTGTTAAAAGTTGCATTCAGAACATTTGAAAGGCTTATCATTAGTGTGTGTTTTAATATGAGCTTTTATAATATTTCTGCGTGAAAATTTACGTTCGCATATGGCACATTCATAAGGTTTCTCACCTGTGTGAATACGTGCATGTAACATTAACGTACTTTTAGTAGCTGCCGAGAATTCACAATCCTTGCATTTGAACGGTTTTTGATTGGTATGTATCATAAAGTGTTTTGTAAGGTTAGATTTTCTATTAGTTTGGTAATCACATATGATACATTCAAATAATTCTCCGTACAGGTATTGTTGAGATTGTTGTTGCGAAATCATTGTAAAACTTATAGCTTCATCACAGTATACTTTGGCTTTGGAAAATAATGTACATTACATACTTAAGGTACATGACGGATGTATGGTGTAATCTTTAGCACCATGGTATATAAATGTATTTTTTATATAAATATATTAATTTACATCTATTTTAACAAAGTTTAACAATTAACGTATTCATTTTAAAATGTAGACACTAGTTCACATCACAGGTAACATACAAATAATTATTAAAATCAATATTGAATTGACCAGCACAACACCTGACCAGATATGCCCGTCCACTTTTACTGGTGGGCACACAAACAAGTCATATTATAACAAGTGTTTTTGCCATTGATTAATTGTTAATTTGGTTTTAAAATGTCACTAAAGAAGCGAAGTAATTACTTCAAAAAACTAACTACAGAAACAGCTTCACGCTACCTAATAAAAACCGCCATTATTGAAGGTTATGATCCCTATTGTTTTCTGTTAGATGATCTATGCCAAGCTTTAGTACTTTTTCAAAGGTAGCAATGCTGGATCTATTAAACTATTTAATATTGACTCACAGCTATTACACTGGTAAACAATTAAAAGCGTTTAAAAGTTTGCAAGCTTCTAAGTATTATAGGGCAGGCTTTATACAGAAAATGGCCTTTAAGAAATGATGTACATCTTCATTTTACACGGTTCTTGGTAAGGTAAGTGCAATTATCGTGCAATAAACGTCATAATATTAATATTTACCAAATCGTTGGTCAAGCATTCACAAAAATTTTCTGAGAAATCCTTGGACGTTTAGGTGATTAAAATCTTGATGGGAGTATTTCCAGCGGACATTGTACATGTGTTGCTGGTCTAGGAGCAGTCTGCAGTCACGTAGCAGGCCATCCTTTTTACATTGCATGAAACAAGAGAAGCAAGAAACAATTTATTGTGAGAAAGAGCCATCAATACACCATTTAACTGTCATAATAAACTTGTGTGCCCACCAGCAAACATGGCTGCTACCTAGTGACGTCACGTTGGAATAATCAGACAGCTTGTGTATAACCACCCATTTACGTCCAATTTAAAAATATAGTTACACCTCAATCAACGGTAAAACAAACAACATTTTTTAAAAGGAATTTAATGCGTTTTAATATGTTATTAGCAGCTACCATTGTTACTGTAGATTATGTTTGATAAGGATTATAACATTATGGAGTTGTGAATCGTTTCACTTTCTCTTCATTAACATTATACCTTGAGTATGTACCGTTGATTTAATACTTTAATCAACGGTTGTACAAAAGCCAATGTGGCTCGATTAGCAGTAGCTGGACACGACGCTCTCACCGTCGTTAAAAGTGCCTTACAACTCTAGCGAGTTTTTTGGCTTGTTGATGTTTTTGTTTCTTGAGTTGTTGTGGTGTTTCTATCAGGTTGATCTTCTTAATTAAATAAATAAATAAATATGTAGGACTGGATTCCAAGAGCTTGCTCCTGGAATCCTCTTGTTTTGGTGCAGTGAGCAGTTTCCCGGATCTTCCCCTTGATTGTCCTCCAACTACACAGTATTCCGGATCCTGGGTCCACTGGCCTGTGGTTTTCGACCGACAGGATGGCTACTCGCCACAGACCGCTCCATCGTCAGGTAGCTCGTCTAAACAGGACTGACGGATGTGCATCCCCGACGACTTCACTTGTGTACCCATTCCTCGGCACCCCGCATAGCTGGAAAACTCCTTCAGGACGTCACCGTTCCGCTACTAACCTGTGGTTGACCGAAGGCGGTGGTAGGTATACGCGCGTTGCTACCTCGTCGGTGTCTGGGCAACAACTAATGTGGCTCGAAATAATTGAAGTACTCTAAAAACCTATGAAAAATTATTTCATGGGTAAATGTATTTGAATTAGTTTTCTTTTACTTTTAATGTGTTTTAAATAATAACGACTACTCAAGCGTTAACTTTATCGAAATTTAAGATAGCTTTCACGAATTTCATGTTTAATATTCCGTTAACGATATGTCACATGATCGCATACAATACTGTTGTCGAATAGAAAAAGAGAAATCTATGCCTGCCTGCTTCACATAATTGGTAGAAGTGATATTACAAACCACAAACAACAACTAAAGTGAATTGTGTTAAGTGCCATTTTGACGATACGTATCAAATTCCTTTTAGTATTTAATTTTTGTATGTAATTCATCATTACTGCAATTAAGCGCCTTTTTCAATTATTTACGTGGCTTCTATGTTGAATTGTGCGATTGATTTATAGCGAGCGCTTTACCATCGTAAGTTAATGAGAATTTGTTACGTTTATTTTCCACATAAATCAATTATTCTAATTTTTTCCCTTGTTCATTCATTACTCGTTCGAATAAACTTCGTTTCAATCCTTAAATTCTTCAACAACTTCCTATATAGTTTACTTGTTATTTCATACGCCCGTTATACCACAAATCTGTTAAATCTTTCAAGCTAATTCATAATAAACACGCTCCCGAATAACCTCCTTAATTCAAATTCCTTTTTCTTTTACTACAATAATTTATTTAATAAATTAAATAGTTTATATCCTGTTTAAGTAATCTTCAATTTGTTAAACCTTTCGATAGCGTATAATTGCTTTTTATGTGTTTTCTATCTAAACATTCGTCTACATAGTGTATTGAACTATCCGATAAAACCGTGTTTTCCGGTTTTACTGCGCTTCGCTACGCTAGGAATTGGCAGTTCGAATTAGTGTTGTTTAAACCATTGTTGAGTTTGATTCTGCAGTTTGTGCGTCGAAGGGTATTCTACATTTTACTCGTCACTGTATTTCAAAAAGCGATGCACGTCTTTCTGTTCAACAACTAGGAGGTGTCTTACGTGTATTCGGTGAGTTTTCCCGCGCGTACCCATTCTAATCAGATGCTCTTTTTAGTTGGAGGCCAAATGGGTTCCTTTGTTACATTCCAAATTTGGTAATGTAGATTGATAAATATGTAGATAAATTCCCACAAATATTTTTAAATGAATTTGTCAATTTCCGTCATTCCGGACAGTTGCGTTTGCGCAAAAAAGTGCGCAGATGCGGAGTGTGTAATGAGACGTCATTAGACTACGAGACTTGAAGCTAATAACATCTACCGGTGTTGCGTGTCCGTCTTTTCTCTTTTCAGATGGTAGGTTCCTGTACCTTACCTTGCCTTATCGTTGCTTCTACCTGGTTATCTTTGTAGTCACCTCTACGAACAAGTTAAGAGGATGGACGTATCTAAAATCTGATTCTACAATGGCGTAGCCGACCCACCCAGAAACAACAAGGACCCCGAGATGTTAAGAAACCCACGTGAGTACCCGTTTTATTTAGTTTGTGCTTAAACTGTAATCATTGTATCACTTTTAAAGGTGTTTGGTGTTTGATACAAATGGCACGCAATTTGCCGCGTAATTTTACGTTATATTAACGATTGCGCAATAATATGAAACGCGGGAAACCGTAACAACTTCTTTATGTAGAACAACTACTTTAGTCCGTACACTGTTGCTGCAATTATGGTAGCAGAGTAAATGTATGCTGACGACCATGGCGTTTCTATGCTAACCCAACCCCGAAGGCTTGCGAGCTAAGTATCAGGACACCTACAGGTATTCAACTTGTTTTCTTTTGCAAGCGTCAATGGCATATTCCGTATCAACGGTTGGTGTAGTTACGTGACAAGAAACGTCACATGGTAGAACTATCATTTGTTGCTGTGATTCGATATAATCGCTCTACAGGTGCGAGGTACTATTGTTAAAGATGCGTGTAAAAAGAACGCACATGTTTATTCGCTTTATTAATTAGTTACTTTACAAAAATCATTAGGTAAAAAATTAAAAACATTTGACAAAAGCTCTCCCAGTTTTTATTTGATACTGATTAATTTTATTTTGTGTAAATACGGGATGCGCACTTCTAGCTAAATTTCTAAATTGTCCGTAGAATATAATTGTTGGCTGTAAAATAGTAACGCTTAATTTATTTTCTTTTGCTTGTTTGTACAGAATCCTTTATTTATTTTTATGTTTTAATAGATAATCGTGGACTGTGTACTTTATTCTTTTGTTTTCTTGGTATGTAAGCGAATCCCCCTACTCTCCGCGGTTGATAGTTAGCCTGGCGTTTCCTTTTTTTCCAGGTACGTAGCAAATTGACTAGCGCGAGTAAAAATGGCTATGGTTTATCCTGTAGTAAAGTACGTACGCAGAACGTACTGCGCACAAAAGCATTTCTATCTTATTCCTTTTAAGTTATGTTAATTAGTCATTTTACTTTTGTGTGATTTTTGTGAAAGATTGCCTCATGAGGTATATAACCATCAAATTAACATTTAATATATAATCAGGAAAGTTCAAAATGTAAAGAAAGAATAAGTTGTTTTTGTTGTTCGGACAATCACTCTTTCAAGGACTGTGAGAAGTGCTCTAGAAAAATGCGTAATAAATATTAATAGTAAATATTAAATCCTACATCATTCACTGTACTTCCTACGATGTAGCATGTCCTACATATACATTTTTGCTTAATCTAAATAAATAAAAAGTTTAATAAATACAAAACTAGTTACAGAATCTAACACTGAAGTAATTAAATTAATAACTTTTCAAAATTTGGAAAAATATGTTTCCTATGTATGTTATTTATCTGTTTTTCCTTATGTATACTAATAGTACTCAAAACCACACGCATTACCAAACAAATCTCCTTGGCTTACTTATCAAATATAAGGGATGAGATGTATAAGAGATGCTGCAGCGCAAAATTTTAGAAATTTACAGATAGTTGAAAATTATCAGCATTATAAATTGATTGGTTATAAAACAAAGCAACCAGAAATTTAAAAATCACCAATTAATACAAACTTGGAAAGAATTAAAATCTTTTGGATATTGGTTTAGGTAAAGTAACACAAGGAATTTTAACTCAATACATTTAACATATAAACTTAAAATAATTAGAGACAAGATTTGTTTTTAACTTGAAATGGCGATATGATCACAAATATTTTACAAGCAATGAATGACGTATTATACATGCATTTTACTTTCTTAAAATTTATAGTGATTGGTGACTAAGTTACTCAATGTTTCTATTAGCGGTTTAAATATGATGTAAAATATGTTGGGGTTTTGGTTAGTGCTATGTTAGATAGATCCTATAAGTTATGTCCTACGAATTATTGCGCAGGCGTCGATATTATCATATGTCATTTATGACGTTTTATCAATCATATGACACTTGGGCGAGGTGATTAATTTATTTTCATCTGTCCATTCCAGATAAAACATTATTTACAATGAAGGGTTGTATGTTTAATATTGATGGCGGATATTTGGAAGGACTATGTAGAGGATTTAAATGTGGCATCTTAAAACAAGCTGATTATCTGAATTTGGTACAATGTGAAACTTTGGAAGGTAATTTTACATATTTTAATTATTTAATCTTATGCTTTGTTTAATGTATAGATTTGAAACTACACTTGCAAGGGACTGATTACGGGACCTTTTTGGCTAATGAGCCTTCGCCGTTGGCTGTATCAACAATCGATGATAAGTTACGAGAGAAGCTGGTTATAGAGTTTCAGCATCTACGTAATCAAGCTGTGGAACCACTTTCAACATTCCTGGATTTTATTACATACAGTTATATGATCGATAATATAATTTTACTGATAACAGGTACCCTTCATCAACGACCTATTTCAGAACTCATTCCAAAATGTCATCCACTGGGAAGTTTTGAACAAATGGAGGCTATCCATGTTGCTGCAACTCCTGCTGAATTATACAATGCAGTTTTGGTTGATACTCCCCTAGCACCGTTTTTTGTTGATTGCATTGGTGAACAAGATTTAGATGAAATGAATATTGAGATTATTCGTAACACTTTATACAAAGCATACTTGGAAGGTTTTTATCAGTTATGCAAAGAAATTGGCGGGACAACGGCTGATTGTATGTGTGAAATTTTAGCGGTAAGTTAATTAAAAAGTTTTTTAATAAAAGAAAATTGTTTACGTATGTCTAGTTCGAAGCTGATCGCCGCGCAATTATAATCACCATAAACTCATTTGGAACAGAATTGAGTAAAGACGATCGTGCTAAATTATATCCACGGTGTGGCAAATTAAATCCAGATGGTTTATCTGCATTGGCACGTGCTGAAGATTATGACCAAGTGAAAGCTGTTGCCGAATATTATGCAGAATATTCGAAGCTTTTTGAAGGAGCTGGAAATAATCCCGGAGATAAGACTTTGGAGGATAAATTCTTCGAGCACGAGGTAAATTAGTGGGTTATTAAATAAATTGTTATTGATAATTTTTTTAAGGTCAAGTTGAACGTGATGGCGTTTTTACAACAATTCCATTTTGGTGTATTCTATTCTTATTTAAAATTAAAGGAACAGGAATGCCGTAATATAGTTTGGATATCTGAATGTGTAGCTCAGAAGCATCGGGCTAAAATTGATAACTATATTCCTATATTTTAAAAGTGGGATAAATAATAACGTTTTACTGTTATCACTTTCCACGCCACCTTTGATGTAGATATGTTTCTAAACTATTTAGTAAATGTAATAAAGATATCCTGTAATGTGTATAGTATTATAATGTTTCATTAATGTTCTATATATTGTTTAAATTGTAATTATTGAAATCTAATTATGTTTTTAAAATAATTTTAATATTAATGCTATATTTTAGTATTTCCTCTAAATATTCATTCGTGTCTATTTTCAGTTCGTACTTGTCTTTTATTAAATAGGTAAATGCAATAGTCGCATTCATAACACTGGGCAACAAAAAATTTTTTTTGAAAATTATCTGGGTTTCTTCAACTGCCCTAGGACCATTTCGCTATCCTGATTCCAAAAATGACATCCATTTTTTTCAATCAGGTCAGGTTTTAATGCTATTTTGAATTTTAAATATCCAATATTCTGAATAAATTGATCACATATTTGTAACACTCGGTTTTTTTACGTTAATATTTCACACCCAAAGGAGGTTTCAGATACAAGCCAAGTCAACATCACTATCCTGTAGAATATTCTCTAAGTTTTCTGAAGGAGATGTCAATGGATGTGTTAAGATACTTTCTTCTAATGACTCATTGGGTCCTCAAGATACAGATACTTATAACAAGCTTTTACATAAACATCCAACTCCAAATAGAACTATCGAATTTCCTTCGCCTCCCGAAAATGTGGATAGTTTGACGGTAACTGAAAAAAATGTCAGGATCGGGAATCGACGGTTTGAGGCCTCAACATTTGAAAGATTTAATTTCTACCGGTAATGGAGAAGCAGCATCAAGACTTCTTAAATTTCTAACTAGTTTCTGCAACTTAGCTATATCCGGAAAAATTAACGAAGAGATCCTTGCTTTATTTTACGGTGCTAACCTTTGTGCCTTGAATAAGAAAGATGGCGGAATATAACCCAATTGCAGTTGGAATGACGCTTCGACGACTAGTCGCCAAGTTAGCTTGTTTCTCTGTTCGAGAGCCAGTAGGTCAATACCTTCGTCCAAAACAACTTGGTTTCGCTACAAAGGGTGGTTGTGAGGCTGCCGTTCATGCCACCAGAACAATCTTACATCATCCGCTAACTCCGGGAACTGTTTTACTAAAAATTGGTTTCTCCAACGCCTTTAATACCTTGAATCGTGACTCAATGCTAAGTGCAGTGAAGAAAATGATTCCAGCCCTGGAAGTCTGTTTTTGGCAAGCGTACTATTTCCCATCTTTTCTATGCTTTGGAGATATGAGCATTCCATTGATAACTGGATCCCAGCAGGACCCCTTCTTTTTTGTTTGACCCTGCAATCTATAATAGATTTACTAGTATCAAAGATAATGTGCTTCTATCTTGACGATGGATTATTAGCCGGAGATCCTAATACCGTACTACATGACTTTTCCATCATAATTCGAGAATGTCAGAAGATCAGACTAGAAATTAACCCTTTAAAGTGTGAGCTTCACTTTTGCGATTCTGTTGACACCAATATCCTGTCCAAATTTTCATGCATGTCTCCTGGCATTCAGGTTGTCTCAGATGTTAGTTTTCTTGAAGTTGCCGCTTCACCTGACTATATACAGAAAAGTTGGATGCAAAAAATGAACGATCTAGTGATTTTATTCGGAAGATTGCGAGATTTGGAGCAATTCCACATATCCTTTTACCTGCTTAGACACTGTTTTGCGATACCAAAAGTAACATACTTTCTCCGTACAACACCTTTATGGAACCATCAAGATCTACTTATAACTTTTGACACAATGGTAAAAGATACCCTGGAGCATATCCTCAATTGCCAGTTGGACACCCCTCAGCTTTTCACTTCTTCATTGCCTATTAAATATGGAGGATTGGGAATAAGAAGAATTCAAGATATTTCACTTCCTGCATTCCTTTCATCTGTGTATGGAACTTTTAATCTTGTCACTACGATGTTAAATCTTCAAGATTCAGACAAAAGCCGACAGTTGCTTTACACGATGAAGCTATGGTGGAATGGAATATTCGTACACATGACTTTGGTGTCCCGGCTGGCTCTTCTGAACAAAAAAATTGGGACGTCTTGATGAAATTTTGTATAGAAAATCACCACCCGTCATCTGGCAGGAATAAAGCAATACGTTTAGCATCCGAAAAGCAAGAGACAAACGCATGGATTCAAGCCTTCCCATCTCAAAGCATAGGTACTTTGCTAGATAACAATAGTTTCAGAGTAGCCATTGGCCTTCGTCTTGGTTGTAAAATTTGTAAGCCTTATAGATGCTCATGTGGATGCTTTGTAGATGAGTTTGGTCAACATGGTCTAAGCTGTGCCAAAAGTACAGGCCATTATTCTCGTCATCAGGAGATCAACAAAATTTTAAGCCGTGCTCTTATCTCAGCGAAAATACCTAGTCATTTAGAACCTGTCGGACTATGCCGAAACGATGGAAAACGAGTTGATGGAGTTACTTTAATTCCCTGGGAGAAAGGAAAATGTCTAGTATGGGATGCCATATGCACTGATACTCTTGCCCCCTCTCAATTGCCAAATTCAATCAAAAGCGCTGGTTCTGCTGCCCAACATGCAGCATACGCGAAGACTCTAAAATACTCATTTGTTATTGACACTAACTACTCTTTCCTGCTTTTCGCAGTGGAAACAATGGGTCCTTGGTGTGATGAAGCAATCTCGTTTATGAAAAAGCTCGGAAGTCTACTTGCCTCCCAATCTGGTGAACCACGTTTGCTTTCTTTCTTTTTTCAACGATTAGGAGTAGCAATTCAACGTGGGAACGCAATTTCAGTCATGGGAACTTTCCCTTCATCGAAATCACTTTCAGAAATTTTTTATATTTTAAAAAATAACATGTTCTATCAGAATGTATTAATTAACTGATAGAAACATCATTTTATGTACATTGAATAACTAACATTGATAAAGATAAGTACAAGTAAATTGAACGTTACGTCATCATTGTCAAAAACTTAGGGCATGAACTTCCGTTTCTTCGAAACCATCATGACTGCATCCCCGTGTCCTTGATAACTGGTTTCTATCTTTTTTATGTCCTGATGGAATCTCTCACCCTGCTCATCACTCATTGATTCCAAATTCTCGGGAAACCGATCCATATGTGAGCATAAGTGATGCATTTTGATGCTCATGTTGCATCCAAGGTTTCTGAAAGCAGTCAACATATTGACCACAAGTTCTGCATAGTTCACGGCCTTGATGTTGCCAAGAAAGTTCTTCCCGACCTGAATAAAAGCTTTCCATGCTTCCAGTTCCATTTGGTTCATAGAGTTTTCAAACTCAGGATTACAGATGAGCTGACGGATTTGAGGACCATTAAAGATGCTAGCTTTCAACTTCTCTATGGTTAATCCTGAAAAAACATGGTACAAGTAAGTGAAATAGCCACCATCTTTGTCTATAGCTTTGGTGTACTGTTTAATCAAGCCAAGCTTGATGTGCAGCGGTGGGAAGAGTATCTTCGCTCTGTCTACCAGTGGAATGTTGATGACGTTCCTTGTTCTGCAAGGCACTAACTCCTCCCGTACAGGCCGGTCCTTCTTTGTGTAATGGTGAGCTGTGTCTCTACTATCCTACATGCACTGAAAGCATGGGTACTTGGTGAAGTCGGACTGTTGTCCCAACAAATATTCACCATCTTCAGGTCAACACATATAGGCCACTCATGCTGATCATAACAAATTTTCTGCAGCACATACTTTACCGCTTCATACTTCAATTCCAGTGTTGTCGAGTGAGCAAGAGGTACAGAGCCAAACTGGTTTTCGTTGTGAAGCAGAACACATTTCAGCGATCGCTTGCTGCTGTTAATGAACAGTCTCCAATGTCTGGGGTCATACTGTGACACTCCAAGCTTGTGGAGAAGCTGAACAATATCTGTACAGTACACCAAGTCCTCTTCAAAGAAAAACTAAGGAACTCCTGATGTCTGTTGTGGTAAAAGATATTGTGAGCACTGTCGGAGAGGAGGTTCTTTTCCTTCAATCTGGATGCCAATAGCTTGGAAGAGGACTTCGACAAGTTGAGATCGCGAACTAGATCATTCAGCTCTTCTTGGGAGAAAGGATGTGGAGCATCATCGTTCAGAATCACTTCTTCATCTTCCAGAACACTCAAGGAATCTTCATCACTGATGTTAGAAAGTTCTCTAAAAACAGGTACCGGAATTTCATCACAGTGAGGCACAGGACAACGTGCTAATTCAAGATTAGGATAGATGAGGCTTCGGTTCTTTCTGTTTATCCCAGTCACATCAATAGCGCAGAAGTAACAGTCGGCTAAATGGTTTGTCGGCTCCCTCCAAACCATGGGAATTCCAAATTTCAGAGAACTCTTCTTGCCTTTGGTTCACTGACGCAGATACTCCGTGCATGACTTGTACACCATGTATGGCGCCCATGCTTTATCCTGGTCACCAAGTTTAATATTAAAATAAGAATGGTAACCACGCTTAATGAAACTTGTGACTCGATTCCTGTTAGTTGTAACGGTGAATTCTCCGCAAATGTAGCAGAATATGTCAGACTTATTTCTGCAACATCTAGTCGAAGCCATTTTATTCACCTGCAATATGTAAGAATTCGATTAGTTATCAGTTGGCACATGCAATATCCAAATTCGTTTATTACAAGAAAAATAAATGGATTTTGCATCATATGAAGTGAGAATGCCCGGACATGTAAACAAAAATGTGGGAAAAACATATATTTACATTATTTCAGAGAGTTGACCTGATTGAGCAAAACCAAGGTGATTTTTGGATTCAGCACAACAACATTATCATAAATCACCCCAAAAACCTTAAACAAAGTTGTTGGCCAGTGTAATCTTTTCCAGCAGCCTTTTTATACCGATAGATTTTGTGTATTTCATGTGATACAATCTGCTATAACTGCAACTCCATTTTCTTGTCTTCTGTATCTGCTACCAGTAAGTTCCATTTTATAGCGAGACAAATTTCATTTTTTAATGTAATTATCCAAAACATTTTCTTGGATTTGTGACTGATGATCTTACGTTTTTTAAATTTTTTATGTTCTGCTCTTTCTTTTCTATTCAGCATTGCTGCCACCTCAACATGTTTGCTAGTTGGTTTCTGTATATAATGTTTTATCCAGTTAGAGTCACCAATTGCGATGGCTCAATTTGCTTGACTTGAAATTATCAGACATAATATAACAATACCTTGATAAATAGTTGACTATTTTTATTGTGGCTAAATTTCGAGTATTTATTTGTTTCAATTTGTCGAAACATAATTTTGTCATTAATAATCTTTGATTATTAATAACAAAATTATGTCGAGATAAATTGTAAAAAACATGAGGAATTTTGTTACGTGCCATTGCACTTCAACATGTTTTTATGTTAAGTTTTTTGATATACGGAAGTTTCCCGCCATAATTTTCAAATACGCGAGACGCGAGAATTTTTAAATGGACTAGGCGGTACTTCCGTACGTCAGAGTAGTGAGTTGCGCAGTGTGCTTATCCCTAGAGGGTTAGGGCAATACTAGACAATGGGGTGGGAGAGTTCTCCGCTTCTCTCGCGATAACGTGGCTTTTTACCGAGTATCGTCGGGGTGTCAAGTGCTGGTGTCTTTCTGGTAACGTATCGTTGGGGTTTACCTATGTAGATATCCCTATCTAATTATCTTTTGTTGTCTACCTCTACCTCCTTCCCGTCCAAACCCTACATAGGTAAGAATTTGCCGCCACCTATGGCCTACCGACCTCCACATCTGTAGATGGAGAGACCTCATGTCTACCGTAGCTAGCCGGTGCTGATTTGTACGCATTTGGTAGCGTCAGCGTATCATCTCTAATTCCTCCGGGAGGAGCCCCGACTGGAGTGGTCAGAGGCCTACCGAGCGCAATTTCAGGCAGAGGCAGGATATCTGATGTAAGTAAATCGTTACTTAATTTGCATGCCTTATCCTTTGTGTTTTGAATTATTTAAATTTGCGTAGTATTGCGTAATATTGATGACATCATTGATAGTTGACGCGCCCAATCTGTATAAGAATTAGTGCTGCCAACTGTTGATAGTGTCTATTACACCACGCTACCGGTGTTGTAATTATCGAACTTTTAATTTTAACTACCGTTTTAAATGTAAGAATTTGGCCACAATAAAAATAGTCGCTGATTTATCAAGGTCCCGTTATATTTAGGAAGATTATTTCTTGAGTCTAGAACAATGTACAAAATTTTAATCTAAACATTCTAAAAAATGTAACTCTGAACACAAAATACAATTTATTTTTAATAATATTTAATTTGGCCTTTAGTAATTTTGGTGTAACAACAATAATTGTACACTACTTGAAATTAAACACAACTTTTATATGTAACGTTGCCTGTGTGAACAATTTGGGACATATCAGCTTTTGAAGATGTAGCAGTCATTTTGTCCCCTTCATTTACTAATAATATTTTGGTGATGTTGCTAATTCATCTGAAGGTAGTGCTGAATGGATGATGAATTAGCATGTCCCGTTATTCGAATTAATTGTTGTTCCAGTATGCCAGATTTTGCAAGTGGTGGATCTACAAGAGTGATTTGTAATTTTTAAGCGTTTGGTATCTAAACCAATAGACTTTGCTGCCAATTTAGACCACTTTGAGATTTCATTTTTTCCAACTGCTGAATTTTTGTACCACAGAGATTTGCCCATTTTCGAAAATGGGCTTGATGTCAAAAATAACCGTTGATAAGTAAAATTAGGACCTCTCTTCTCCAGTAATTTTCAACGAACTTCGTTCGTTTATGAAATCGATTTGTCGTCCGTCTGTCTGTCCGAGGCCTTTCTAATGGTCGGACATCAATGTGTGATACATCAATCGATTCAGCTCGGTGTCCAGAGCTTAAGTTTTGATGTCAGTTAAAATCGGGCCACGGGGACGCCGAGCCCGCGGGAAAATCTACAGGGATAATTAAAATTTTTAATAAGTTTAAAATCAATATGCGACACATATTTGAACAATTTATGGCATTTCATGCCAATTATTCCAATATTATAGACATTATTTAAACTTAAATTTTGATTGCCGAAAATAATTAGATTCATATAAAAAAAAAATCTTATCTTATGGATGAGAACTAATATATAGCTTTTAAAATATTTATTCAATAAAATAAAATATATTAAAATGTCTCTTTTGTTGTTTATAAATTTTTGTATTTTATCTGAATACTTATAATTATTACAACATAATAATTTTAATTTCTTTAAATTGTTTTAAAGTAAGTCTACATTTGGAAGTTCGTTGCGACAATGCCTTGCATTTTCAACTTGTTTTTAAATAATCTTACAGGGCATCTTTGAGTATTTTGATTGGGTTCAAGCTACTTACTGTTTGCACATCTTTTATTTTCTCCTTGGCATGTTTTTGTAAAAATTTGATTGTATTCTACTCTACCCGATTCTGTTCCATCAATTTGGATGTCAAATTTAAAATGTTAAACCAAACAAGATACACCTCCGTGCCATGCTTTATTCTACTGACACTATTGTAATTAATTAGACCAGTAGTAAGGCTGTAATGAACAGAGAGCTCAACATATACATTAGTTAAAACTACTTGACATTAACTGATAGTATGCAAGACAAGATAACACAGCTAACTAAAGTATTTAATTAACACCTCATTCTATCCGCCTATCGAATATAGTCACTCAAGTACTCACTTCTTCGACGTATAGCAACGTCTGCTTCTCTTGAACTCAAGCCCGCTCGATTCCTTGGTGATGCATTTTCAGCAAGAGATACCTTGGATGGCAGTCCATCGTTAGGCCCAAATTGTGAAGTTTTGATGTCAGAACTAGACTCATCATTTTCTCTAATGGGAGTCAGTGTGTCTTCTCGCTCTCGAGTAGAAGTAGAAGGCGTATATAGCTCCTGCCCCAGGGGAACCAGGTGTCTAAGTGAAACCGTAGATTCCCGGCCATCTGTTAAACTCACTTGAGCATACTGTGGATTAGCATTCAGAAGTTCTACTTTTTCAACTAAAGCGTCGTATCTACTATTCCTGTCAAACTTTCGAAGTAGAACCGGACCCATGAAAGATAGCCACGATGGTAAGGAGACTCCATTTGTTGAACGCCTCGTGTGTATAAACATCCTTTCGTGGGGAGTAGCATTTGTAGCAGTACACAATAACGACCTGATTGAGTAAAGCGCTTGGGACATTACCTCTTCCCACTGACTAGCTTTTAAATTTCTGGATTGAAGGGCAAGATTAATGGTTTTCCAAATGATGCCGTTACAACGTTCACACTGTCCGTTGCCAGGAGGATTGTATAGCGTAGTTCTGCTAGTGGCTACTCCTACGGAATTAAGAAACGTTTTCAGTTCTTGGAACATAAAAGATGTACCTTGATCGCTATGAATATAAGAAGGATTACCAAAAATGACAAAAAGTTTCTTAAGGCACCTAATAACCTACGAAGTCGCCATGCTCAAACAGGGAAAGGCAAACGGAAACCTAGAAAATTTATCGACAATCGTTAGCACATAAGGTTTCCTAGAACAAGTAGGAAGTGGTCATTTGAAGACTACATTAAGCCTTTCAAAAGGTGAAGTGGATTTAATCAAAATGCCTTGATTTTTAAAAAATCTGGGTTTGACTTCAGAGCATATTTGGCACGAAGCAGTCATCTGACGAACTTCATCCAAGGAAACTGCGAGATTCTTGAGCTTCAACCAATGGTACATGCGGGTAATACTTGGGTGACATAGATCTATGTGTAATTGGCGTATGTCAACTTTGCTACCCACGGCAGAGCAAACTCTAGACATCGTATCAGCTGCTCTGTGTTTAGAGCCCATGCAATAGAGAATTTCATATTTGAATGGAGATAATTCAAGCCACCATCTTAGTATTTTATCATTTTTAACTTTCCCATGAGAGTTATGATCAAACATAAAATAAATACTCTTTTGATCAGTAATAAGTTGAAATTTCCTGCATAGCAGCAAGTGTTTCCATTTTTGAAGAGCCTCTACTATGGCGTAACGCATAAGCCTCTTTTTCAACTGAAGAGTGACATCTTTCGCTACCAGTAAGAGTCCTGGAGAAGAAAGCAACCGGTCTACTGCACTGTGATAAGGTAACTGCAATGGCAAATTCAGAAGCGTCCGTTTCTACTGTTAGCAGGTCAGTTTCGTTTACACAAGTGATAGCAGCTGAAGTAATTTCTTCTTTTAATTCTTTAAAAACTCTTGAAGCTTTTCAGATATAGGAAATTCATTACTGTGAACTAAAGGATGAATCCTCTCTGAAAAACACGGAATCCATTGAGAATAGTAAGCGATCAAGCAAAGTGTTCTACGTAAAGATGAGCTATTGTGTGGTTCTGGAAGATCCATAAGTGGCCTAAGACGATCAGGATCGGGTTTGATAGTTCCATCTCGAATAATGTACCCTAGCAATTGTATCTCTTCCTGGGAGAATTTTGACTTTGATTTATTTATTGCAAGGTTATATTTTAGTGCCACATCTAAAAAATTTTGTAGGTTTTATCATGCTCTTTCTGAGTTCGGCCGCATATGGTTATATCGTCCAAATATGCAAACAACCCCCTAAGTTTCTCCTGAAGTATTAAACTCGTTGGAATGCAGCAACACCATTAGTGACGCCAAATGATATTCTGTTAAATTGATATAAACAGCCGCATGCTTCAAACGCTATATATGGCTTATCCAATTCTATGATCGGAATCTGATGGTAGGTATCACAAAGATCAATGGTACTAAACACTTTATATAGGGCAACTTGTTGAACTACTTTATCTATCCTAGGTAGTGGAAAAGCATCTAAATGAGTAGTTTTATTTACAGTCTGTGAATAGTCAACCACCATACGCTTTCTGTGGTTTTCCGTTGATGTAACTAGCACCTGTACTCTCCATGGAGACTGACTCTCTTCAATTACGCCCTCTTTTAACAGTTTGCAGAATTCAGATTCGATAAACCTTTCATCTTCTTGCGAGTATCTTCTAGATTTAGTTGCTATTGGACGACACATAGGATCCATCTTTTCAAAAAGGCGAGCTTCTGGCACTTTCATTGCAGTTAAACAGGAGATTCGAATAAGTGGTTTCTTTCCACCAAACTGTAGCTCTAAAGAAGAATGTTGCTTTAGGATATCATGGCCAAGAATAACATCCAAGCAAAGTTGATCTAAAATCAGCAGTTTAACGTTCTCATACAAATGTTCCCGGATTTCTAAATCGGCTATACAGAAGCCTTGAACTTGGGAAAACAAGGAAGATGAAGCCATAGAGACCTTTCCGGAAAATGGAACAGTAGGTAGGTTCCTTCCTTTAACAATGGCTGAGTTTAGTATACTTTCAGAACTACCAGTGTCCACCAAGGCATCTGTAAATTTACCATTTACTTTAATCTTAATAGACGATTTTGTTAGGCTTGGGTACATAGCAGCCACAACATAAGACCCATCTGCTGCTAATGAAATAGCTCCCACAGTCACTAGTTTAGCGTTTGAAGATTTGCAAACATTAGCCGAATGGCCCATTTTATTACATAATTTACAGACAGTTTTTAGCGGGGCATATACTTCTATAGTGTCTAGTACGGCCACAAAAAAAGCATCTCTTGGACGATTCAAAGCATTGCGGAACTGCCCCTACTTGTGAATTTTCGTTTTCGTTTTGAAACTCTAATGAAACATTGTTAACAGTAGGTATAGGCGATGTTTTATAGAGATTTGATTGTATTTGAGCGGTTTCCAGGGATCTTGCTTTATCTAGTGCTTGTTGAAGAGATAAAGTATTACTTTCTAGAAGTCTTTGCCTAATGTCACCTGAAAATAATTCTTTTATGAAAGCATCTCTAATATATTCGTCTTGATATTGTCCAGTGGTAACCGATTTAAATACACAATTTTTTCCGAGAGATTTTAATATTTCAAATTACTGATCGATGCTTTCACCAGATCGTTGTTTGGTATAAGTTCAGTTTACTTCGAAGATTCGGATTTGAATGCCCTTTGGCCTGGATGTTCCTTTAGTGTGTATAAGTCGATATCAAAAAGAAATAGAGGCAGTTCGATGTCCAAACCGCCATGGCGGGTGCCCAAACCCGCCAAAGACATATTTACGTTTTTAATAAAAAATGATCAAATTTTCAACATTTTGGCGCCAAAGTGATGGTTACCGAAGATTTTGCGAGTTAGATGAGTTCCTGTCATGCATCCCGCCCGGCGGGTACCAAACCCCGTCAAAATTAAATTTTACAAAAAAAAATAAAAATTAATTTTCTCCGTTCGGAAACGTTGAAACATCCATTTTTCAAAAATAAGAATTGTGGCACTCTGAGATTTCCTCATATTATACTTAATTGTTGAGTTTTCCTTTTCGAAGTTGTAAAAGCGTTTGTAGCTGTCAAACCAAACAGTAGTTTGTTATCTTCTCACAATTTACATTTTCTTTCGAAGCGAACTTAGAGGTTAATGGAAAGTTCAACATACGTACTACGTGTTAGCTAGATTCGTTTCTTATAAGGGCCGCGAAGCGGCCAGGTTAGACGTAAACGAAGTGAGATATAACTGATGTTCGAACCATAGACCTCGGTTAGTTGTCGTGTCGAATTTTCGTTGTGTAGAATTTTTCTTGAAGAACTCTCCAGTGTTGTATTTTCTTTGATTGAAGAGGATTTTGTACGACGACGTCATTGAGGTAAGAACGATTTTACTTTTTAATCGCGTTATTCTTAGCGAGTTACACTTATTATTTCGAATCATTTCATATCAACTTCGAACTCTTAAACTAGACGTTAAGAAAAATATTCTGATTGAATTCAATCCTTGGTCTGTTGCTTGTAATAATTTCACAGGCAAAATGTCAGTGGCACAACAATCAAGGGAGAATCGCCCAATAATTCTTCGTCACTGTTGAGTTTATGAGAGCTGCTGGACGTTTGTACAATCCAACTCACCCAAGGGAAGATGAAGACGAGAGTGAATATGATGTAGATACAGAACTTAATAATGATGATGATATATTTGTGTAAATACAAGCGTCCAACAATTTCGAAGTAATTTTCTAAGATTCTAATACCGTATTAATTTTGAATATAGAATGGATTTTCTTTAATTAAAAAATTAGTAGAAATTTTTCTACGCAGTGGTAATAATAATAGTTATAACACCATAGTTTTGGTGACGTTACTTAAATTCATTTTGTGTTTGACTCATTGTTAACACGTAATAAAGTTAATGAAATAAAATAAAGTGACTTTGTAAAATAAAACAGAAATTAATAATCTGCACATGCTTATCTCTATATACTATACACTTAATGTTACAGTAAATTTGACATTTTAGACATAAGTAGGCTTATTTATGAAATTTTATTTGGGAAATCTCAGAGTGCCACAATTCTTATTTTTGAAAAATGCATGTTCCACGCTTCCGAACAGAGAAAATTAATTTTTAATTTTTTTTTGTAAAATTTTATTTTGACGGGGTTTGGTACCCGCCGGGCGGGATGCATGGCGGGAACTCATCTGACTCGCAAAATCTTCGGTAACCATCACTTTGGCGCTAAAATGTTGAAAATTTGATCATTTTTTATTAAAAACATAAATATGTCTTTGCGGGTTTGGGCACCCGCCATGGCAGTTTGGACATCGACCTGTCTCTAATTTCTTTTTATGGATGTTAACAAAGTTTTTTTAAAGATTTTTGGAAAAAAATTTGAAAAAATCAGCTTCGGAGTAAACTGAACGTCGCGAGGACATGTTAACTGTATATCTGATTTACTTTTTTAACATATATTTTAGTTAAATGTTCTATAGCTAGTTCATAAGACGAACAATCAAGAGATGTACTCGTATACAGCCAAAGATACGTAGTTTACGAGTATACTCAGTTTTTAAAGATCTGCCTTGGGACCTTCTGCTGGAAAAGTCATGGAATCAATTAAGTTTTGAAATGTTTGAAACCAGTGTTTCCATTCTTGGGTGACAGTCTGTAAGTTAGGATCTACGCCAAATTTCTCAGGACGTAGCAATTGATCCATTTTACAAGTAACAATAGTTTTGTTCATTAAATTGTAATGAATTAGACCTGTAGTAAGGCTTTAATGAACAGAGAACTCAACATATACATTAGTTAAAACTACTTGACATTAACTGACTATGCAAGACAAAATAACACAGTTAACTAAAGTATTTAATTAACACCTCAACTATAAAATAAAATTTATTCTGGAGGCCCTCAGGAGTTCTTCATCACAACTGTCGACTATCGTATACACATTTTCAATATTCAAAGCAGTAGAACTTTGTTTCCTCTTCTCTGGGCATTTTTGCAACTCGCATCTTTTTGTGTTCTTGGCATCTCGGGCACTTTTAAATTGTATTCCTTGAAATAGATCAATTATTACTATATTTATTATAATAAAGTTCTTGTAAGCTTTTAGCAACAGAATTCCACATGCATTTTACGGTATACTCTTTATAGTCTTTGCCACTTTCTTTCTTTATGTTCCAGCCCAAGCTTTAAGTATATTATTCAATTTGGAAATAGGTGTATCTTGATTAAAGACATATCTGCGCTCATCGCAAAACTTTTCGAACTGATTTCATATGCTATTTTTGCTTTTTTTTTGTAATATCTGGCACATTTAATTATATTTTATTATTAATTTTATCGCTATTGTTTGTACCAAAACGATTCATTTTGAAATTTGTATAAATTTGATATTTAAAAATTAATTTTAGCATTTGTCAAACGGAATTATGCCTACTTTATAGAAGTGAAAAAAAGGACCATGGCAAATAGTCACTGATATTTAGCAACAAGCAATATAGTCGCTGATATGTTGTTTTGATTGGTTTGAATCATGACATAGTCGAAAGTATGATTAGTGAATAGCTTAGATTTGACAGATGAAAGAAATAATCATGTATGTATTGCATTGTTAAGAGTAGTGCAATTCTATTTTGCATGTTGTTTGTGTTTAATTATAGTTACCCTAGATTACGTAATTGTTATGTTAGATATCACCTTAAATAAAAAAAAACAATGTTGAATTAGATAATGAGTGGGCATGGGTTTGACACGAGGGAATGTCAGATTTTCGTTTTAACTAGAAAGTAAAAGAAAAATGTTATGCCTAAAAGGGCAACAGAATTTGAGCTGTTGCTAATTAAAGTATATACAAATTGTTGCTGGCTTAAGTCTATATCATTTGTCTAAAGCACAAGTTTGTTCTTCTTGAAGCTGCTGCAAATAGTTTCCCAATCGACCCATCAAAAATCGGTTGCATTTACAATATTTCTCAAATTCTCTTTAAAGCTACAGCTAATACAATTTGTCAAGAAACATGCTGGACCACAGCTCTGCGTGTGCCCATCAGAACTGTTGTCTTGTGTGTGATAAACCATATAGTAATCAGGACATGGTTGAGTGTACAAACTGAAAAAAATGGATTCACTATGAATGTGCGGGCATGAATGATGAAGTGGTTAACGTAAAAGATTGGAAATGTCCTAATTGTCAGGAATCATCTTTCAAAGCCAATCTTCATAAACCCACATGCCAATCGTCGAACAAATCTACAAGCTCGCAAAGAACACGAAGCTCGAATAAGCGTTTACAACTCAAAGCTATCGATGAGGAAATGAAAATACTACAGGAACGCCAAAGACTAGCTGCTAAACGACTGCAGCTTCTGGAGCAAATAGAGAAAAACGGCTCAGACTGTAGTCAATACATTGAGGATTACGAATTACAAAAACTTGATCCATAAAGAAATGCTGCACTGTCACAACAGATTGAAGATGGTGTTGCTTCTTGTACTGATATACATAACGCAATGTCAGCAGTTGCACTCGTTCAACAACGTCCTTTTATAACCGTCTGTGGAGGTTACTAGGCCCATGATTACAGATTCAGTTGTGCAAGTACCTCACGACCCAAAGTATCTGACCGCGACCAATTCACAAATCCAAAAGGCAGTCTGTACCCAAGACTATCCAACGTCAATTCCACACCTTAACGATTATTCTGCCATGCTAACTCCATAACAAATATCAGTTAGAATACGATTTTAAGGGATTTGCCCTGCTTCGCTGGTAATCAATTTGAATAACCTTTATTCATTAGTTCCTTTTAGAGAACTACGGCTCTGTATGGATTGACAAATGACAAAAATCTCATTCGTTTGCAGTGTTGTCTAAAAGGCGCTGCTAGAAATGTGTCTACGTTACTAATAATGCCGTAGTGCGTAGCCGAAATTGTAATGACGCTTAAAATTTTATTCCAGGGAGACCCGAACAAATAATAGAAGCATGTCCAAAAAATCCCATTACAACCACCTATAAGGCACAACAAATTCGAATCGTTAGTTGAATTTGCTGTAGTCATGGAAAACCTCTGAGCATCTCTAAAAGCATCACATTTAGCGGAGTTCTTGAACAATCCTTGTTTAATGCAAGAACTACTTCTATAGTAGGAACAACAAAAGTAGTCCTCTACGTCATAGGTGTCTAACTCAATTCAAAACATACGTTTAAGATTACTTAAAAGCTTAACTAATATATATGATATAGTAATACGATTTGTACATGTTTTAAATAAAGACATACGTGAACACGTTCATCTGGGAAAACGACAAACACGAGTATATGTCCGTATGTTTTGAACTTTATACTTAACAGGCCTTTTCTTTAAAATAGGATATCTTTCTTAATTTTTTTGTAAATGGAATATACTTTTTAAAGTTTTAAAAGCTTGACGGAAACTTCGGAATCGGAATATTTATTGGATATTTATGAATTAGATGCTACATAGACTTAAAATTTTCAACTTAATTCATACGAATACAAGTGATGACGCAGACGACTTCTTTCATGGTTTCAACTATAAAACTACCTGCTTCATTAAAACTAAATTGGGCAATGCAGAAAGCAACCCAGACACATTTTGACT
This sequence comes from Platerodrilus igneus, assembly GCA_036346225.1. Classification (NCBI taxonomy): domain Eukaryota; kingdom Metazoa; phylum Arthropoda; class Insecta; order Coleoptera; family Lycidae; genus Platerodrilus; species Platerodrilus igneus. Next base: position 3,594,672 of record JARFIW010000237.1, on the reverse strand, counting down.
TGCTTGTATTCGGTGAATGGTTGCACTATTTAGCTACTAATGTTTGTAGCACCCTACCAACACTGAACGTATTTGATACCAAACTGGAACACTCGATGCTCACGATTATAATGCAAGAATACATTTCGAAGCAAGTAAAAGCATAAATTCAGCAAACGTGGGTTTAAAAAGCACTATGAAGTAGTCTTGCAAGTAGTGTGATCGCAACTGCAAATACATTGTGCATTGTAGAATGTTTTCAATACTATTGATAAAGGATTGGTGGAATACAGTTACGAAATTATGTTACGTGCAATTTGCACTTAAACAGTGTTTTTAGGTTAAGTTTTGATGTATGGAAGTTTCGTGCCATAATTTCAAAAGACGCAGTGCGCGGGAATTTTAAATAGACTAGGCGGTACTTCCGTACGTCATAGTAGTGCATTTGCGCAGTGTGCGTGTCCCTAGAGGGTTGGACCAATACTAGAAAAGGGGTGGGGAAGTTTCCGGTTCTCTCTCTATAACGTGGCTTTTTCGCCAATACCTTTGAGCAGAGTGGTCGCTTTTCTGGTAACGTATCGTTAAGTTTACCTATGTCGATATACCGTGTGGATATCGGGTGATAGTATCACCGATATCGATTAACGCCGGGTGCAGGGATGCACCCAAATGCCTTTGCCGGTCCCTCGTGCTGTTCTTGTGAACGGACCTGCCTCACAGGTTTCTCTTTTTAGAGGGCGCGAGTCAATCCCATTTAAACGGCTCTACTGGAGCCACTCTATTGTTGTTATTCATTGTCTTGGGTAATAACCAGGCCAATATCTTTGTCTTCTTTATTATCTTTGATAATACCCTTAGTTTTAATATCGTTATCTTACTGATTACCTTCAATAATAACTCTAGTTAAATATCGTTATCTTACCGACTACCGTTAGTAATAATTTTGGTTTAATTTCTCGTTATCTTACCGACTACCATTAGTATTAACCTTGAGTTAATTTCTCGTTATCTTACCGACTACCGTTAGGAATGACTTCGAGTTATTTCGCGTTATCTTACCGGTTATCTTTAGTAATAACTTTTGTTTAAATTCATGTTACTTTACCTACTATCTCTTATAATCTCTTACACGTTTAACTTTACTTATCTTAAATTAGCTATCTTTTTCTTTTGGTAGACTTTTCCTTGATCATACCGTTACTTATGTATCACTTCATTCTCTACACCCCCCAATATAACCTTGTTGTTTCATTTAATCAACCCTCGAACTTTTCCTATTGCATATTATTTGGTTTTTAGCGTTTTTCTTACGTCATTTAATTTTGTGTGGTAATTGTCGTAACTTTGGTTGAAATAACTCATTGAATTTTTATGATTGATTTTAGCTGATGTTGAGTGAATGCTTTCTTCTTTGGGCTCACATAGGACACGCGCGATCTATGCCATTGAAAGAAATAGTTCATATTCGCAGTTGCAAAAACTAGGATTGTCTATTCCATGTGCTTTTCTTCTGAATTATTGCAGTCGCCCACATTATACTACATCATTATACTATATCTTTATTTGTTTTTTCTATTAAATCAGCATAACTTATAAACTTTTTTTTTCATTGTTTTTTATTGAACTTTGTGGTGAGGTGCTATTGCTTCTTATTGTTATCTTATTAAATTCTCGGTTGTTTTACCATATTGGGACAGTGTACCTGTATTTAACTGCTTATAATTGGGCATTTTTGTGTGTTTAGGGTGCTACCGTTTTGAAAAACTACCTTAAAACAGTTCGTTTTTGTGTGTTTGTATCTGTAATGATACTTTTAAGTTGTCGTGTCAACTTTTGTCTGATTTTCTTATCGTAGTCAATGTACTCGTTAGGAAAATGATCGCACTAGTTCTCTTGAGAGTCTAGTGAATGTTAACATATGTGATACCTTATCTTGTCGGATTAATATCGCAGGTGGTCCTTCAGACTGCGCTGTGTTTAATAGGGACAACTCTCTACCTTCTCTTGGACGCTTGTCCAAAAACTATACTTTTTTCTTATCCCGCTATCTCCGCTATGCTTTATTCTTCTTTCGGTGGACCTGTTCTTGTCCCGGAACACCCGTCTGCCACATAAGAGTGATGTTCCCTCATTCCGAGCTACTGGCCACACTGGTTGGTTGAGTAGTGCTTTGCTATCCACCTTTTCTCTATCGCTTTTGTTCAATGCGAGCCCTTCCTCTACTTTCTTCTACCTGGAAGTGCCCTTATGCATTCCAAATAACCTACCTCCTTTTTACCGTTCCTGTTTCTCTACTGCCTTTTCATTTCTGTTAGTCACCGTGTGGTTGCGCGGGAAGTTTTCACAGACACCTGGACCATGTCTCTGCGAATCTTTCGTGAGGTCATGCGGTGCCGCTGTCAGCGCATGGGCACTGACAGTGAAGGTATGGATGAGTGTGTGAATGTGTGAGTGAATGTGTATATATCTATATGTCGATATACCGTGTGGATATCGGGTGATAGTATCACCGATATCGATTAACGACGGGTGCAGGGATGCACCCAAATGCCTTTGCCGGTCCCTCGTGCTGTTCTTGTGAACGGACCTGCCTCACAGGTTTCTCTTTTTAGAGGGCACGAGTCAATCCCATTTAAACGGCTCTACTGGAGCCACTCTATTGTTGTTATTCATTGTCTTGGGCAATAACTAGGCCAATACCTTTGTCTTCTTTATTATCTTTGATAATACCCTTAGTTTTAATATCGTTATCTTACTGATTACCTTCAATAATAACTCTAGTTAAATATCGTTATCTTACCGACTACCGTTAGTAATAATTTTGGTTTAATTTCTCGTTATCTTACCGACTACCATTAGTATTAACCTTGAGTTAATTTCTCGTTATCTTACCGACTACCGTTAGGAATGACTTCGAGTTATTTCGCGTTATCTTACCGGTTATCTTTAGTAATAACTTTTGTTTAAATTCATGTTACTTTACCTACTATCTCTTATAATCACTTTAGCTTAATATCGCGTTATCTTATCTAGTATCTCAAATAACAACTAAAGCTTAATACCGTTATCTTATTCATTACCTTTGCGGATAACAACTTAAGCTTAATATCATTATCTTATCTACTATCTTTAACAACAATTTGAGATCTTGTCTTATCTTTTTATCGTCCTAACGTGTGGTATATATGACCAGACGTGGGAATTATTTTTTTTTGATATTTAAGTGAAAAAGCTAACCCAATATAGAAATGTAATTTGTTAGGTTAGCATATAAGGATTTAGTAGGTGGTACTTTTGGTAAATTTGTTGATTCACAACTATGTCATGGACAAGTTTTAAATGTGCATCGTTAGAAAACCAAAGTACCAGTAACAAAATTTGCTAGAGTGCACAGTGACGCACTCCATGAACATTTTTAAATTTGGGCACTTCTTGCCAAAAGAAGAATAGTTTTGATGCAACACTCATGTGTGTTTGCACATAAGAACTTTTATGTTAGCTTTAGTTAGATAGGTTTAGATAGTTTAGGCGACTTGTCGCACCCGTGTTAGTTTAAGTAGTGTTTCATGCTCCCCGACAAATTTGTGCTGTCGATAATTAGTGTAGTCAAAGACTATAGGTCTACCTATTCCGTTTCCTGGTACTTCGGTAGACGTGTTATCGGTCAAAAAACCAGGTGGCGCCTTATATAAACATTTTGTAGGTTTTAAGTTAGGGTTTATGTAGGGTAGTTAGGTCTTAGATTTTAAGCTGTTACTGTGCTAACAGACTTTTTTTAAGTTTTTCTTTTGTGGCTTTGTCGCGATTGTTACGTGCAATTTGCACTTAAACAGTGTTTTAGGTTAAGTTTTGATGTATGGAAGTTTCGCGCCATAATTTCAAAAGACGCAGTGCGCGGAATTTTAAATAGACTAGGCGGTACTTCCGTACGTCATAGTAGTGCATTTGCGCAGTGTGCGTGTCCCTAGAGGGTTGGACCAATACTAGAAAAGGGTGGGAAGTTTCCGGTTCTCTCTCTATAACGTGGCTTTTTCGCCAATACCTTTGAGCAGAGTGGTCGCTTTTCTGGTAACGTATCGTTAGGTTTACCTATGTAGATATCCTATATAATTATCTGTGTTTGTCTACCCTCATACCTTATTTTCCTGTCCAATCCCTGCATAGGTAAGAAATCTGCCGCCACTTCTTTTTAATCTTTCTTGGGAAGAAAGATTAAAAAAACACAAGTTTTGGTGTCATGAATCAGCTGAATGTGGGAAAGATGGTTGTCAAAACCGGTAGCATTCGCTGCTCTACAGCGAGTCAGACAAATGAAAAGACAAATTGTCAAATACAATCCCGCTTCTAAAAATGTTCAGCCAAGATCCAGCATCCCCGATACAGGACTCGCGAATAGGCAAAATGGTGTTTTTGGGATTACGTTGTGGACGTCATTCATTTTCGTATTATTCTAGTGATAATTAGAAATAATGAACACTAGGTCGAAACTTATGCTGTCCTCGATGAGGGCTCTTCAATCACTTTGCTACATGGAAGGTTGGCAGAAATGCGTTGTCAATGGAATCCCAGATCTACTTACTCTAAGGTGGACGAACGAGACTTACAGGGTAGAAGAAAACTTACAAACAGTCCATCTTTCTATGGAAGGTAACTGTCGTGGCGCTAAACGCTATGAGAATAGACCTGCTCGCATGGTTGACCAACTGACTTGCCAGAGCAACGCCTCAACTTTGAAAATATAAAGGAGAGGTTCAACTAACTTCAATGACTATCAAATCCTACGCTCAAGCCAAATCAGGCAGGTCTTGATAACTGGAAATTGGCAGTTCCATAAAAAATAAGAGAATGCAGTGAGGGGCAGCCAAATGTAAGCTCAGATGGTCTATTTTTGCAGCACGAGTAAAAACTACTATTCAAGAACTAGTAGTAGTTTTTGCTCGTGCTGCAAAACTACGTATCTTCTAAGTCAATCATAATTTAATAATTTGCCAGTAAAATGGCTACTAAACAAAGCAACTAATAACTGTAAGAAGAACTATGCTAAAACCGTAATATAATTAGTATTTTAAATACCGACTTAAAATATGGAATACCTGTAACATCAACATCAATTTTTTGAATTTCGTAATTAACAACAATACCATTACAATTAGCTTCAAGATGGTAAAGGGCTTAACTAAACAAAACAAGTAGAATAGAGGTTAGGTTGTTTATACTTCAATTATAAGGGTACCTTTAGTGCTATGGAGATTTGGCGATTTGGATATTTGGACAATGATTCTATTGGTTAAAGCGATCACGTGACACCGCCGAGAAACGTCAGAAACACCGAATCTCCAATCTTCCAAAAGTTGGTTCAAGTTCAACTTTTCTGGCTATTTTGAGATCGGGGCATGCGCGTTTGCTCATAAAAGCACGTGATTTGTTTGTTTTGTTATAACCTTAACCTAACCTTTTCGTGTAGTTCGCCGTTATATATTTTGCGTTTTGCCTATTAAACATTTTGGAAATGAATAGTAAATCCGTTGTTTTTTTAGATACTCATAGCTTAGTAACAAACATTGAAAACTTAACATCCGGGAACCTAAAACAATAACAAATTTCATATGTCAAACTTCTCCAAATACCCGAAGCAGAAAATACCCTAGATGATTAAAAGTGAAAATATTTAATTCCCCAAATATCCAAATCGCCAAATCTCCATAGCACTACGTTTTTTTTTTTTATAGTTGTAAAAGATTTTATATCCGCTGTGTGGGACTCTTCCTTGCCGGAGCAAGGACATACCCACTAAAAATCCACTTTGGTGTCGGACTCGAGATCCCTTGTCAAAGGACGTTTATATAGATCCCGTGACTAGCGTACCTGGACTAGGTCCTTCACCGTGCATTTATATTTCCAATGCTCCACCAGAAGGTACTACATTGGCCAGGAGGCGAGTTTTTTGTTGCCTGGAAATTTTAGAATTTTGCCGAACCCTTGCCGTTGTAGGCAAGGTAGGGATCTTTAACGTGCGTGACAGCACTCACACACGGGACCTCCATTTAACCTCTCATCCGAACGAGGGCGTAATTTTTGTGAAAAATGCTCACCTGTCATTTTTCAAGCAGTCGGCCGTGCCGGGATTTGAACCCAGAACCTTGGGATCCTAGTCTTACGCTTACTACATTGATCCACGGCGACGCCTTAGGTCCTTCACCGCCGTCGCGATTGGAAAAAAAAACATGGCGTTACGCTCAGTTTATTCCTTTCGGACGTCTGATGGAATCGCAGCAATTTTCATTGCCGGAGCATCGCACTGGGGTGCTTATGTCGTCGCCATAGGGCTTCTTAATACGCGCCCAGAGCACGTATGAGCTGGTTTTCGTGATCTTCTAGAGATCCGTAAAACCTCTCTGCGTTCGACCGGAGCCATTCCTTGACGGTTTGCAGATTTGCCTCTCTGTGAAGCTGAGCGTTTCTGATGAACCAGGGAGCTCCGAAGACTCCCCTTAGGGCCTTGTTCTGGATAACCTGGAGTTTCCGCATGTGCGTTTCCGCTGCGTTACCCCACACCGCTGATGACCATAGCACTAAAGGTACCCTAGTGGAGATATACGCTATAGTATATTGTGTCACAAAGTGAGCATTAGCAGCAGGGTGTAGTCACTTTAAACACAGCATTGTTATTACGATTTTAATGGTAACACAATCCGTTCAGATGGCGCTGTTTTAAATCTAGGGTCCCTAAGTAATTTTAGAAACCCTAGATCTAAATTTAGACGCCACGCCAGGCTACAGGTATCTAAAACTATGCTACATGTTTTATATTTATTTGTTAAAAATTTCTCTATTTGGTCTGTTGTTTTTACGCTTTCGTAATTATTTCAACCGTATTTGTGTGTAAAAAGGTATGTATTTTTTGTTAAAATTAAATAAATATATTTTTCCATTCCTATAATTGCAGTGAAAACAATTTTCAAATTTTTAGTAAGGCTTGTTGGTTTAAACTTATACCTTAGATAATTTAAACTTTTTCTTAATTATATCTTTAATAGTATTGATTTTGATGTTTTTGTAGCTTCGTCATGGGTGGTGGATATGTTCTTTGTTGCGTGTCTACTTGTGTTAATAGCATAGGTTAGATAAGTTAGTACACCATTTTCCAAATCCTACTAAGGATATACAACGGTACTATGTTTACTACAGCAGTGTTCCAATAGTAGTTATTTTACATGATTTAATATGAAATCAGTGATTTCTATTATTTCCATTTAGCCAAATAATTTAAATAACAATTTAGAGTTGTGTAGTTAATCCTAGGGTATGGCATCTCAAATGCCTATCACGATATTTAAAAATTTAGAATTATATGTGTATTTTAAAATTGTTTGTTCTGTTTGTGAATAAATAAACTTTTTGTAAACATCTTTGTAGCTATACTACCATCTTACAATAAACAACTACAGGTAGTCTTGTTTTATCACTAATGTTAAGTATGTATAAATTACAGAGGTAAACTGTACTAAGCCATATGTATTGAATTTTGAAGTAGCTTAAAATGAAGAAAGGAAATCCTTGTAATTGCTTGTATTTTTATATTGTTGTATCCATGTTAAAAAATTACTCGAAACTTTTTAAGCATAGATACCACTATTAGAAATACAAGCAATTATAACGATTTTCTTTCTTTAGTTTGAGTTTCTACAAAAGTTAATATTACATGAATGCATGTCATATTTCCTAGTAAGGTTTTAAACCATTTTGTTAGCATGGATGCAAACCTTAATCAAGATACATGGTAATGGGTAACACAATCCAACAGATGGCGCATCAATTAAAAAACAAACCTTAGTATAGAAGTGGCTTATCTATAGTAACTTATCTAACCTATGATTAGCAGCCCGCAGCTCTTAGATGTCTGAGCGAGCGAGGGCAGCTGATAGCTAAGGGCTGCTAATGCATTTTTGCCTGTGTGACACACAACTGTTTTTCGCCTAACATTAAAGAAAAAAAAATAGGAAAAATAACACAAAATAAAGAAGGTTAATAACATTTGACGTATTTATTTATTATAGTAATTGATATTAATTATCAAAGTCGCAATAAATGAATCTCAATGATAGTCATAGGTGTCTAGATTGTGAAAAACCTACAAAATCATGCTGTTACGAGTTTAGCGGCCCTAGGGCCGCAAAGGTTTACTTTCCAGTCACATTTGTAGGGCAAATATGATTCATTTTCATATACGCTAGGCGAAAAAATATATTTTTATGATACTGCAGCGCCTCTAGGTAGGGGAAGGCGGGACAAAGTGAAACAATGGGGTAAAGTGAAATGATGTGATTTAGGAAATATTAGTTGCGCCATCTGTTTAAGTAAGTGACAGCTGTCTACTCTTGGGCTAATTCAATTGTTGACCAAGTCTAGGCTGGTTCAGATGACATGTGTGCTAATAAAACAAAATTTATTGTTTTTTAACTTTCTATTGTAAAAATCCTATGTAAGTGTGTAACATTTTTTGAAGAATTGATTAAACTTTTTAAACATCTACTGATCTCATAATATACATTCTTATTTGTATTACGAATTGCCGCTAATAGCACTTTTGTAGGTTAGAGATGTATGAGTGATTCAAGCGATTTTATTTTTGTGATTGCTTTGGGGTAAAGTGAAATATTTCACTTTGCCCCCTTAAGAGATTAGTAAATGTTAAGATGTTTTTTATGAGGTTTTTATGTAGGCATTATTAATTAATTAGCAAATTATGCATTTCAAGAAAGAGAATGAGAAACTACAAGCGGAAGACTAACCAGCAAGGTTGGTCAGAGGATGTAATGAAGTATGCAGTAGCTGCTGTAAGATCTAATCAACTTTCGCAAAATAAAGCTGCAAAAGAATTTAATATACCTTTAGCCAGCTTACACAGGCGTATAAAGAGTAATAAATCTGAAGATGAAGCAGCAACAAAAAAGCTTGGGCGATTTCAAACTGTTTTTACAAAAGAGCAGGAGTTGGCTTTAGTAAAACATATTGTAGATTTAGAGGAAAGATTTTTTGGATTATCAGTTCTAGAATTACGAAAATTAGCGTTTGATTATGCTGAAAAAAATCAAATTCCACATAACTTTAATAAAGAATTAGGATTGGCTGGCAAAGATTGGTATAGTGCTTTCATGATAAGGCATAGAAAATTATAACTGCGAACTCCAGAGAATACGTCAGCTGCCAGAGCTTCAGGTTTTAATGCTGTGTCCGTAAAAGCATTTTTCAACTTGCTGGACAAACATTCTTTTCCAGCTAGTAGGATTTATAACTGTGACGAAACCGGTATAACTACGATTCCCAACAAACCAATTAAACTGCTGTCACTAAAAGGTAAGAAGCAAGTTGGAATTTACAGTTCTGGTGAACGTGGAACATTAATTACAGCCGCAATTTGTTTTAATGCAGCGGGTCACTACATTCCTCCACTACTTGTGATACCACGTGTTAGAAGAAACTCAATTTATAAAAATGGCCTTCCTGCAGAAAGTATACTAGCGTTCCACAAATCAGGGTGGATGCAGTCGGATATTTTTGTAGATGTTTGGTTTTCTCATTTTTTAAAACACACCCATCCAACTTATGAAGATCCAGTGCTATTGTTGCTAGATGGACATGCTACTCATGTAAAGAATTTACCATTAATAGAAAAAGCACGTGAAAATAATGTTCACATTTTGGTGATACCTCCCCATACATCTCACAAACTACAACCACTCGATGTAGCTTTTATGTTCCCCCTCAGCAGTTATTATAATCAAGAGCTGAAAAATTTTCAACGAAATAAACCGAATAAAATAATCGAACTTTCTGATGTTCCCGCAATTTTTGGCAAGGCATTTTCAAGAGCAGCAACTTTAACAAATGCCACAAATGGTTTCAGAACCACAGGAATCAATCCTTTTGATCCACATAAGTTTACAGATGAAATGTTTGTACCAGCATCGTTAACCGAAAGAGAGCAATCCTGGAACATCCTCCCAGTGTCAACTATCACAACCTTCCTTGATTGATGAACAAAATATAAACACTCGACCTGATGAAATAACTCCACCTAAACCAGTAAGCATAATGCCAGCAGATCTTCAACCGCTTCCAAAAGTCATTCCGAAGCAACAAAAACAGGTTAGGCGTCGTGGCAAAACTGCTATCATAACTGCCTCACCATATCTGAATGAACTAAAGGACGACAAAGCAAGGCAGACGCCGCCTGATCGAAATATAATCAAGCGAAAAATATTTGAAATGCGCACATCAAAATCTAAAAAATCTAAAAATTATATTTGCTCATCTGATTCTGAGCTATCAGACACGGAACTTTGTCAGCACTTGTCTGGCGATTCAAATTTTGCAGATTCATCTGGTTCAGATAGTGTCAGTCAAAAAAACGAACCTTTTACCTTATCTCAAAGCAAAATAGTCGTCGAGGATTTTGTGTCAGTATCAATGACACACGAAAAAACAGGTGTCGAGAAGAAATTTGTTGCCCAAGTTAGTGGAATAGAAATAGAAAATAAAATAGAAATATATCATGTAAAATTCATGCGAAACTATAGACAACATCCGGATATCTTTGTTTTCCCAGAAATAGATGACAACAGCGCAATCGGCAAAGAAGAAATTCAAGGTGTCTTGAAGAACTTTATTTAGCTAAGATACGGAAAAATAAAATTTTCTTAAAATGATTTAATTTCTAATTATGAATTACCTTAGTAGGTATCGCTTTGTATTGTTTATTTTGATACTTAATCAAACACTATAAATTAAAGTCGCACTTATTTCGCTTTACCCCATTAAATATTTCACTTTACCCCACCCTCCTATAGTAGGAAATAAAGAATACTACTATAGTAAGCCTGCTTATCGTAAAAGGCGATTAAAAGGCGCAGCAAGGGCAGCAGCCTTGCTGGCTAAAAGATATTGTAGGAGGTCGGTTGGTCTCGGGCGATCCTCAATAATTTACAAGCTTGTTGGGGTTGGCCGTGACGGATACGGCTTTTGCTAAAATCTTTAAAACTGCGTTGTGGAAAGATATGGGAGCCTACCACAATATTTCCCAGGTGTGCGTGGCCTAAAACACGAAATACATATGATGGAGAGCTCACAAGTAAAATTCTTGTCCGAGGTAAAATACTCCCTCATTCGGATCTCCGGGAGGGTACTTGGGGCTCGTCATCGTAAGAATATAAAACAACAGTTCGATTTAGTGATAGGGACTTGGAATGTAAGGTCATTACTTAGAGTAGATAAGTTAACGAATTTATTAGTCGAAATGAGAAAGGAAAAGCTGGACATTTTAGGTATTAGTGAGGTGAGATGGCCAGATAGTAATGACTTTTGGAAAGATAATTATAGAATAATTACAACTTCTTCAACTAATGGACAGGCAGGGGTTGGAATAGTGTTAGGTAAAGATTAGGGCATAAAGTTAAAGAATACTTACGATTTAGTGATAGAATAATTATGGTTAGATTGAGTACAAAACCCACAGACACTGTTTTAGTACAGGTTTACATGCCAACAACTCAGTACGAGGATGAGGAAGTAGAAAAGGTATACGAGGATATAAATAGTATAGTGAGAAAAGTAAAAGGAGATGAGAATTTAATAGTTATGGGCGATTTTAATGCGTCAGTAGGAGAAGGTAGTGAGGGAAAAATGGTAGAAAAATTTGGGTATGGCAGACGAAATGATAGAGGAGAAAGATTAGTTGAGTTTTGCCAGGAACATAGATTAGTAACTGTAAACACCATGTTCGAACAACATGTTAGGAGAAGATATACCTGGAAAGCCCCAGGTGATAGGGCTAGATACCAAATAGATTATATTTTAGTTAAACAAAGATTTAGAAACCAAGTTAAAAACTGTCGTAGTTATCCAGAGGCTGACATAGATAGCGATCATAACTTAGTTAAAATGAAGTGTAAACTAAAATTCAAAAAATTGAGAAAGGTTAAAAGAGAGGGATGGGATCTAGGTAAGCTTAATGATAGTAGGGTAAAAGAGGAGTATAAACAAGTATTAGATAATAAGAGCAAAGAGATAGCTGTAGGAGGGAATGTAGAAAATAGATAGAAAGAAATAAAACTGACTGTACATGATACAGCAACACAGACTATAGGTAAGAAAAAAATAGAAGCGAGAAAACCGTGGGTAACAAAGGAGATATTAGATTTAATAGAGAATAGAAGAAAGCTTAAACCTTTCAGAGAATTGGATAGTGAAAGTAAGCAAAAATATAATAAAGTTAGAAATAAGATAGTACATGAGTGTAGAAAAGCTAGAAATAAATGGATGGAGGAGAATTGTAAGGGAATACAAGATGATTTGAGAGTAGGTAAGACAGACAGGGCTTACAGGGCAGTTAAAAAGTTTTTCGGGGAAGATAGGAAAAAATGTAATGGTATTAGAGACGAGAATAATGAGCTTCTAATAAATAAAGTTGAGGTAGCAGATAGATGGAAAAGATATTTAGAAGATTTATATAAGGGAGACGATATGGATGAGTTAGAGTACGACCAAGAAGAGGATGTAGAAATAGGGTTCTCAATATTAAGAGAGGAATTTGATAGAGCTGTTCGGAATCTTAAATTAAATAAAGCACCAGGGATAGACGATAGTCAAATTATTAGATATTTAGGTTGTGAAGGGTATGTAGAGCTTTTTAGATTAGCACAGAATAGAAAAGAAGTTAGAGCTGCGCCAAACCGACCTTAAGTAAGGTCGAAAACAAAATGATGATGACCCCACCATACGGGCCAAAGTGACATAACTACCACATTTTTAAAACAATGTCATAAGTAAAAAACCACCAATGGGAAATTGTTTAAATCTTTTAAAATTGTTTTATTATGGCTCAATAAGACATTCTAAACTTAAAATAACGATAAAACTTTCAAACTGGATCAGATGTTCCAATGTTTTTGTTAGCTATTTCGCTTTGCCCCGCCTTCCCTATACGCGGAATTTAGTTCCCATTCTCCCCTATCAAACGAAAGATCACCGCTTATTCATCTATAGCAATGAACCCCAAGCATAGATATGTATGTTCTCTATGACCCCAAGATAGATAAATATATGTTTCATCTATATTTTGACATAGATGAAGACATGGTTTTTTTTCTAAGCAAAGAGTGTTGCTTATGCCTACAAAACGAAGACATTTTCCAAATCTATGTGATAATGAGAAACTATTATGCTGATATAGTTTCGAAGGAAGCTTTGTACTATGCCAAAAACACTACTAAGCGAAGAAGTACAAAAATTGATCCGAAACTACTTCCTAGTTCTATAAATGGCTATACAAGTATGTTTTTTATTTTGTTCTACACAAATTCGTTATATATATATATATATATATATATATATATATATATATATATATTGAAGTGTTAGTAAGAGAAAAAGGTTATAAAGGTTATTTATATGAAGGTAGTGTATGCCAAAGAAAGCCAAATATCAGATCCGGTAACTGAAAATTTCATGTTTTGCCGTACTTTACAAATGTTAACGTATTTGGAGTATAATAGTCAAAGTATAAGTGCCAAGACGTAAAAAAAACAATGACTTGATGACGTGATAAAGCACAGTATTCAAGGATTTACACTGAGTTGTATATTAATGAGCCATAGAATGTACATTTGCTAATCGAGAAACCGGATGCGTCTGTAGAAATTACACTATTTACCACACAGATCCAGGTTTATACGTGTAACATTTCGGCATTTATTTTAGTAGAATCAACCTTTGGACAAACATGTAATATCAAAATTATAAGTAAAAGTATTGTCAAATATGATTGAAGGGTTGTGCGATATTAGGGACCAATGATTGAACATTTATATATGAAAAAGGAAAGTGTAAAAGAAAGATTATAAGGTATTAGTGACACGAACTTGTTGGGACGATTTTATTGGATGGAATTTGTATAAAATGTATTAAAGAGTAGGCATATTTTAATTGTAATAATCACCTAGGAAAAGATAAACAAAGAGTCGATTTATAAATATTTTGGGTAGTAAGACGTATTTTTGTAAACTGCGCTATATTTTGAATATAAAGAGTTAATAAATGTTTTTGAAAAGTTTACGAGTTTAATTGATATACAGAAGAGTACTGATAAGCGAGAGAAATAATTAAATGATAGTAACGACGAAGTAATAAAGTGATAAGAGTGGATTAGTGAGATTGAAAAAGGCGGAATAAATAGTTGAATTGGAACGAGATTGATAAAGGCAGAAAGGTATTGGATAGGATTTACGAGATTGAAGGCGATATTAATGGAATAGATTTGGATAGGGTATTATGGATAGAATGGTATTGAATGGTAATTAGAAGGAAGCAGTGATTTGGAAAGGGCAGATGAAGGAAAAAGAAAGCAGTGAATTGGAAAGAGTGGACTTAAGAGGAAAGCATTGAATTTGGAACGAGCGGAATTTGGAAAAGGAAAGCATTGGAGTAGCAGGAGGATTAATACGAGTAAAGAAGATTCAACATCAGGAAAATTAGCGCAGGGGAAGTAACATTATAAGATAGTCAAAATTCTAAATTTGGTCATATTTGTTTTAGATTTGGGGATATCAAAATTCATTAAAAGAAACCTGGAGTCTGGACAGCAGATCTTTCATAGTGATAGTGCCACGCATTGTAAAGACGCATACGGCGAGTGAGATTTTTGAGCCAGTTTTCAAAGAGGCCGACGACGAAGTGTAAAATAGGTGAGTACTGTGTGTTTTGAACGTCAAAGTCATAAATTGGTAATATTAATTAATTTGGCACAAGGCTACGTGGATCGTATATAAAAATTTGGCATATACAAGTGTAAAAGATCACAGGTACAAAAATAAAGGTAGTGCCGTTTGGTTGGTGCAATACACATCTACTTACCACTGAACCCACGGTAAGTAGGTGGATACCCTGGGAAAACGAGTTTTCAAATAGTCGAGGCTTATTAATACAGTTTTGTTTTATAAACCAACCAAACGTAGATAAAGCACGTAACATAAAGTAAATATTTTCATATCATATATAAAATTAAATAAATAATTAAATAAAAGGCGAGGGGGCAGCATAAGAATATATATAATTCGTTATTACGAACTGCAAATAACTTGTCTCAGACTGACGTCAGGGTTGAGTTAGTCCGCTGGTCCACGTCAGCGAGTAGGTAGGTCTACGCCCAGGAAGAACGCGTTTGACCTCCCATTACTAAAATAAACGACAGCTCAAAGGATTAATGTGTACCCCGCAGGAAGCTAGAATAATTACGAACAATAAATTAATTTATTGAAGCCGAAAAGTATTGTTTTATACAAACTCTAAATACTCACCACGCTAGATAATGCGTGCCAGAAATTTGCATAACGAAAAAACGGAACGAAGCAAAGCATGACGGATGTTTTCTTGTTGCTATCCGAACAGAAAGTTAATATTAAATTTGTTTACTTAAAGCACCAAAGCTCAAGGAAATAAAACAGGAAAACCCTAATTTATTGAAACAATTTCGCCGAATTCTTTAAAAAGGGAAAACACACCAGCCTTAATTATTGAATACTTGGAAAGGCGCCAGTAGAGGAAAATCAGTGAACCCACCGCCTCATTTCCACCAGCATCCTCATTTCCACACACATCTGGACCAAAAAGTTTTCTTCGACTAACCATTTTTCATCTTTCGAGATAAATATCTTAAATTTTTTCTTTCGAGATAAATGAGCATCCTCATTTCCACACGAGATAAACCTATTTTAAGATTTTTACTGCTAACATTCTGGACCAAATAGTTTTCTTCGACTAGCCATTTTTTTATCTTTCGAGATAAACCTATCTTGTTTGGTATCAATTAATATTAGAATTTTCTCAGCTACCCAAATTTCTAGGAATTTTCAGATTGCACCATCCTAAGGAGCTACCCCAATTTTAAGATTTCTTACCAAGACCGATTTCTAACCGTCATAAATTTTTTAGTCATGCGATACATCTTGTTAGCTTAGAATTTTATGTAGAATCCGAATCTGCAAACAGATTTGAAATCGGACCACGCCCTGCAAAGTTATACCCCTTTAAAGTCCTGATCTTCTAATTTTGCTATTTGCTCTATAAGCAAACCTAACAAATAGTTTTCTTCGTCTAGCCATTACATCTTTCGAGATAAACCTATCTTGTTTGGTATCAATTAATATTAGAATTTTCTCAGCTACCCAAATTTCTAGGAATTTTTCAGATTGCACCATCCCTAAAGCTACCCCAATTTTAAGATTTCTTACCAAGACCGATTTCTAACCGTCATAAATTTTTTAGTCATGCGATACATCTTGTTAGCTTAGAATTTTATAGAATCCGAATCTGCAAACAGATTTGAAATCGGACGCCCTGCAAAGTTATACTTTAAGCTCTCAAACCTCTAAATTTCGCCTTTGCTCGTATATTTAACTCCATTTTTAAAACCTTTTCGCTACCCAAGGTATGCTTTAACCAAACAGTTAGAGGTAGTAACACAAAAGTTTAATAATTTATTTATCCAATTTACAGTTTAATAAACTATTACAATTTTACAAAGTATAATTATTTCCTGTGTAGCCGAAAGTTTAACCTGTAACAAAAAGATTAATGTGTTGTTTAAATAGACCTGTAACAAAATGAGATTAATGTAAAAAAGAAACGTGTTTTCAGTCAATAAGACATATTATTGTTAACAATATGTTTTACCGTCAACACCACGTGGAGGTAAACACATGCCGCCGGAACAAAGGAAATTTAATTAAAAGCAGAAAGTTTTGTTCACTACTGTAAAATATATAGAGCAAATAAATTATTCCCTGAATGTGTTTTCAATTGCAATAACTGACTATACAATCACTTATGAATTTTAAATTACACTTTATTTAACTAAGTTACTTTAAACAAGTACCGCATCCAAAATTCCAATGCATGCTTAACAATAATGTAGAAATGGCAAGGTCGACTTTTGATGTCCAATGTAATGTGTTTAAATATCTAAGAAAGCGCATTTGCTGGTATGAAATCTATGGAATTTCTCCTGTAATGAAAGAAGAATGCATTCGTAATTGAAAATGGATGCTACAACTTTCGCTAGATACCAGCCATGTATGTTAATTAGAAATTTTGTGTATGACATCATTAACTACCTAAATTCCAGAATTAACAAAATGTAATAAACCAGATTAAGTACTGAAAGTAACTCGTAATCCAACAAATATTCTAGATTTCTTAACGAACATTTGAATACTGTTTTATAATTTCTTTTCTTGGACTTTCTATTAATTATGTTGAGAATATGTTTCAATGACGCGCATTTCAAATCGAGATATAATTGTTTGTAGATTACCAATACCACGAGGTGCTGAAAAGTGCGTATTTCCGGAAAATACAAACCTCATTTAGTAGTATAATTAACGGAGCTTAACAGTGGACGATGTTACACCACGACATTAAATGGTGCTTGAATATTTTCTTTGGAAACAATCGAAGATTGCCGAAGACACTCGAAGAGTGCACAAACGCGGTCACTAAACCACAATTAATAATCGCCTTTATAGGTTTAACATTTTTACCATTACCAATGACTTTAATTTCTTATTGGAGAATCCTTATTCTCCCACGCACTGCTACGTAGTTGCATGTCCATTCCTTTTGAGGTATATGCTCGTTATAGGTTGTAAGACCCTCGGTTTTACTTAACTACACTTTGTGAGATCCCTTTAATCTTTTTAATCGTGTCCTTCTCGCGTACAATACAGTAGGACTTAGCCTTACTACCTACAAATTCCAACACCAAGTCACCGTAAAACTCGTCTTTAAATTTCCCCACAACTTTTTGTTAACATGCGGTATATTGTGTTTATTATTTCCGCGTACACCACTTTAAACCTAAAAAATAAAAACAGGATAGTTTAATACGTCTATTAATAATTTATGGTAATGTTGGCGATACAAATATGTAAAAACAAACTTTATCAAGAAATATGTTTTAATAGAATACATACACGTATTGATAACATCTATAAACCGCTGTGGTAACCAGAGTCTGGCGAATCTGGGATAGCCAAATCTCTAAACATTTGCGCAAGCGATTGCCTAAGTTCCAACACTGTCAAGTAATTTAAATTGCTGCAATCATTAGACAGAGAAATAATGGTACTGCTCTCTCCCTCTAATAACGTTTGAACCCTTTCTTCCTCCGTCGTATTTCCACATACTTTTTTTATATCACCAACAAATTTTCGTAAAATTCTGGAAAGTTTCTACACCTTAACTCAACCATTTTAAAACAGATCAATTCTCGCAAATTTAATAGCTTGATGCACTCGTACGCAGGTAGGACAATAACATTCCCATCTTTCGTAATCTCCATATTATATAAATTCTCTTTTTCAAAATTGTTCAACAACCATATACTTCTATTAAAGGCTGTGCTCAGCTGCAATTTGAAATCTTGATCCAATTGTATGTCAACAACATCGTTTCCAGTAGTCAGACCATTTAATCGTACTTGTTTTGAGTCTTGAGCAAATTGGTGAATTTGAAATTCCACTTGAAAAGTACACAATTTCTTCCAATCGAAGTAAGAGAATGTTATCGTAGAATCAGCACACATACCACTACAGCAAATCACTTGGATGACAGGTTGAAGACCACCATATAAATCAAAACCAACTTCTAATATATGGTGGTGATAATTTGGAGGAAATTCGCCTAACCTATAGGTTGACTTACCAACTAGTTGGTTGATATTTAATTGTGGTACTCGCACATCACTTGTAACGTCAACACAAGAAAAATCCATCTTTAATTTATAATTTTAATCAAACTCGACGATACTTTGACGACTAATGCACTGGAACATGGCTCTCGCCTTTTATGCCGATGGTCGAGCGTGCGCAGCTCCTTATTATATTAGTTGGCGTTATATGCAAGTCTTGACTGGAAAAGTGACGTCTATAATTGTTTTATAGTGGGTTTTACCTGTATGTATTTAACCACCAACGCCATTTTAGAATTATTAAACAAAATTACTCTTAGCAGTATTTTAATATACCATCGTGTAAGATTTCAATTATTATTATGTTTTCCTCAGGTTCTCAAATCCCTCGGAATTTTTCAAATCGAATGACACCTTACTGATTTGCAGAATAACCTTTTGCAAGCACCGTATATAATTCATCTTTAATCTATTTCTAAACCGTATCGCTCTGTCTTTTGAGATAAACCCTGGTGTAACCCAATTAGACTTCCTTTCCAAAACACGTTGACACTGATGTTGTTTAATTCCTCGAACAATATATCCTTATGGATATCGAACTATCCTGTCAAATTGAGAATGGTGCCAATGGGGTAGCTACCGACCCTTTGCGGATTGTGAGCACTGAGTAGGTTAACCAGGCAAAGCATGCGTTGTCGTCATTTTGTATATTAATAACAGCTCTGGTGTTTCGAACCCATTTGGGAGCTCGATGTATGAGGATCCGCAAAGGTTGTACTTGTTTACATTAATCTCCAAGTACAACGCCTGTTTCAAGTCCATCCTAAAATTTAAAAATTAAAAAATAAATTGTAGAAACTAACCAGAATCTCGTTCTTGGAACTCCTCTGACTTAGCTGACATCCTCTCCACAAAGGAATTGTAGATCTCTAGGTTACTGGAGGTGAGCACAACATTTCAGTGTTGAAAGATTTAACATCCTCTACTGTCCATCTTAATGTAGCCACTAATTAGGTAGTTTACTTTTAAATTAGGAGAAAAGCGTCGTTTAACAGTAACATTTCATACCAGTCTATTCGTCGGTGAAAATCAATTAACTTCGCCGCGCTACATCTTATCGGATGTATCAAACGAGAACAAAGTTAGACATTTTATACATATTTTCATTGTGAAATTGGAATAGTCTGCATTTGCATTTTGATAAGTAAACATCGTAATAAAAATGAGCAGGAAAGTATATCATAGATGCAATAAAATTTTTAGAAAAGTTGTCGAGATGAAAACAAGTTTATCAAACAATTCAACTAGCCAACATTTGAATGGTATGTCTAATGAATCTCTGGTAAATACTAAAATAGTGCAAGATAAACCTACATTATGATAATGTTGATGCGAAAGATCAGAACATAGACTCCAAGTCAGACGTTTCTGACAGAAAAGAGACAAATCGTATACTAAAGAGGACATAAAACGAAATAAACAAAGGATGGATTACTGGTTCAGCATCCGAAATCTGTGTTAAAAGCTACACTCTATACGAAACTCAGATCAAACGAAAATCGTGTGCAAAATTTGGATATGTATACATTTGCCAATTAAAAGGAGGAAAAAGTGACTTTTGTGTGTGTGTGTGTGTGTGTGTGTGTGTGTGTGTGTGGTTTAATGAATAAAATATGTTTCTATGAAGTGTACATATTAAGTATTTGGTGTAATATAAATATTGTTTCAAACGTTTTGGTTTATTTATATATAATGGTATTGATACAATTACTCAGATTAATTTTGGTTTATGTAATATCATAGAAGTTGAAAAAAAACAAAAAAAACTAAAGGTATGTTTGAAAACGTAGTTGTAGTCATTTCTATTAAAATTAAATGTACACATCTTTGTTATAATTCTTTTTATAATTACTTAGATACCCATTTCAGTTACGTGAACATTTGAAAAATTAAACAATGCCAATGTATGCTTTATATTTTAAAACGTAAACAAGCTAATATATACAAAAATAATTTCTAAATTCACATCATTCATTTCTTATGATAACAGTTGTGGTGGTTAAATTTTTTATTTTAAAACTTACAATTTAGTATATATTCCATTTGAATATCTGCCAACAGTTTTATAAACCCCATCTCCTCGATTATTTCCATAAAATCATCCAGATCCTCGGGCATTGATAACACTGCAGTACAGTGCTGTATTGCCTCGTATGACTGACACATAAGACATTTTCTCCTTCTATCGAAAAGCGTTGCCCACATTCTGCTTTTTACTCGTAGAGCATTGCGAAATCTTCGAATAACCTCTCCAAAGTTTTATACATGTTTATTATATTGTCTCTTTAAACCGTACAATCAACAAATAATAACTTCTACGCGAACAGTCCTTTTATATGAGCTACTCCTATTCGGATATGTACCGATTGCACCCGATTTGTGTACACGTAGAAGCAACAGGTAGGAATGTATTCTATGAATTAATCTATTACATTCTAAACAAAATGCTAAGGACTTTAAAAATAATTATAACTCTTGTTAGACCTCTAGCCACCGGATAAACGTTATTATTTTAGGTTGTGTCACTGTTTTCTGAATCAACTTCCTACACTTTTCCTAAACTATGCGTATCAATTGGGGTTACTTTACTCTATAAACCGACTTGTATATATTTTCGTATTAGTCTCTAGCTATCACGTCCGTATAATAAAGATTGCACAGACTCGTCGTCAACTGGTGACTTAATCTTTTTTAAAAAACTAGCCTTTGTTTTCAAGTTTAACCCTTGTTGTACGTGTGAGGATTCTTTCCGCTATTCCTTGTGACTAGGAATCGGTGATTTGCAAAGGTTTAATCAATTGTTTGTACACCTCTTCAATTTTTGTAGAGATGTAGTGTCTCCCTTTTTGTATACCACAAAGTTCTTTCGTACGGAATCCTGCATAAAATGAAGCTTACGTTTATTTACAATTAAATCTTTAACGTTCGTCACCATGAAACTTCGGATTGGGGCTAACCATTGAACGCCTTCTTCTATATTTATATACTCCTCAAAATTTTACTATATCGCCTTTTCCAAATCAAAATCTTTTACAATAGTAATAAAACTATGTATCAGTCACCCCAACACTGCAAGCACATTTCTTTAAATTTTGGATATGACATGTCGCCACTTATATGGTCAAGAAAAATATGGTGAAAGTTTGTGTGACCCTGTTTCCATAATGCGATTACATTGGCGTCATCTCAGAGTCTATGTTTTAAGGTCCTAGCGTAAGTTTGACATAAGTAAAGAAATCAATGATCTTTTGTCGGAACACTTTCACCTTATGGGGCAATTTCACCCTATGGGGCAATTTCACTCTATGGGGCAATTTCACTCTATGGGGCAATTTCACCCTATGAGGCAATTTTACCCTATGGGGTAATTTCACTATTCTGATGCAGATAAATTCAAGGAACTTTGCCATTAATGCACACAATCAGACCTAAATCCGATTATGCAAATAAAGAAATAGTTTAATATTATTGCAATATCACAAAAGTTATACGTAACAACCAATTTTAAAAAAATTGTCTTTGAAACTTAAAATGGATGTTATGACTAAGTTTTATCATTACAGTGGTACCATATCTGGTTGAACCGAGAAACAGTGCAATTAAGTTGATGAATCGATGCGAATTGGTGTAGCTCCGACTCCAGTAAGTGGGGTTGGGGCTGTCTGACCGCAGAGTAGTCGTAATAACTGGCTTTGTAAATTTTGGTAGCTATATCAGTTTCGAGTTAGAGGCCTTGGTATAAAATTTACAAATTTATGTTAAAATTTTCTAAGTCGAACTACTAAAAATTTTGTCAAGCCCCAAAATATTCAAAATGGAATATCTCAGGTGTATGTTGGATATAGTTTGGATGTATGTCGTACGGATGCGAAAGGAGGAGAAGGACAAAGTAGGGTGGAGGGTAATTGCTTTTAATGAGTTTTCTCATTAAAACACATTAACACTAATTGCTTTTAATGAGTTTTCCATTAAAAACCAGTGTGGACCTAGGTTAGATAAAGGAAAATTAATAGGTTGGGTCGGCGCGCGGCTAACCTGTTCGCTGTCAACCTGAGTTGTAAAACTCGTGCTGGTGGTGAATGAAAACTCGTGTGATTTTCCTGCATATCCCTGTCATGATATTTTGGGGCTTGACAAGAAACACTGGCATAATTTTATGCTCACTATAACACCAGGTGATCACAAATCAATTCATTTTCTCAGCTGTAATAAAACCAGTCGATCCATTTTCGACAGCCGGCTGTGCATAACTGTTGCGTTCGTTGGGTGCGTAATCAATTCGCGGTGCCTCATAAATTGCCCATGGTATAAGGCTTGTGCTGCTGGACAACGCAGTCTGGATAATCTGTCGTGCTGAGTCATGGCGACCGAATATCAGGGCATGTGAGCGTATGTTGTGGGACGATTGACGAGGCGAAGAATTCAAAATTTCATGTTGTTTCAGCGGCATTGGTATGCGTTTTATGTTGTTGATTAAAAAGAGCCTCATCAAAATGGTGATTAACGAATCACCATTCTGAGCAGAATCTTGCTACATGGCTTTGAAGGCTCAAATGAGGTCTGTGTTGACATCTACATGTTTGATGGTGTAATGATTGCGTTGATTCAATGACAATGGGCGTTTATTGGTTGTGGAGGTCATAACGGCAAATGTTGAATTGCGGTCGGGCAATTCGAATGGCTCGTTGTGAAATGAGTTGGCACTTAAAGAGACTGTGAAATTTGGGCTGCAGTGGTGGTGCGCTTTTCGTGAAAGAATGTTATATCGGAAATCGGTGTCTGACTGCGTGAGTCTGGACAGCAGGGATGTTTATTTGACAAATGAACTAATGGTGTAGCAACAACCAAAATGATAAGGTTTTTGTGACAACGTTGTTTGCGAAAAGATCATTAACGTGTCAGTGTTCATTAGAATTAAAGAATTATAGTTGTGTTGTTCAACGTGTATGAAAAACTTTCGAGTTATTATTTGTGTTTATCAAAATTTAATAGAAACATGTTTTTGTCGTTAAACAGATGTATTAGCAATCGTGCGCATTTTGTTTCTGAACGGTGGGCGGTGTCGGTTTTAATCCGTCGCGTTTAAAACGTCTGGTCTGATGATTCTGCTGGGCGACATCTGCGGTTTTCAATCTGCTGTGTTCAGATTCGTGAATATGGTGATGGTGTTTGAAAACGTTTCGTGTTACAATGTGGGACTGCGTCTGATTTTGTATTTTGTGGATGTTTAAATTTGTTCTGATTTCGTGTATGTGTTGCCGTCACCGTGATTCTGATGACGATCATTTGTGCTGTACTCGGTCGTTTTCTCAAAGTAAACTGTCGTATACGTTGAAAATGAAAATCCAAATGATTAAACCTGGTAATTCAAATTATTGCTGTGTATCATCTAAACAACTTGAAAAATAGCACAATCTGTATATAATCGTTGTCATTGGAACGCAATCTGTGACTGGGTTTACAGTTCATATGGTGTGTGGCAATCGACGGTACTGTTTGTCTCATTCTGATTTAAATGTTGGAAATTTTGCGGTCTGAACGTGCGTCGAAGGTGTGTCGTTGGTCGTTCACTGATATCTTAGATGTTGCTCTTGTTGTGTCAAATCGTTGATGTTGCTGAACTGTCGCGGATCAGCTGGTGACGCTCGCGCTGGGCGACGTTCGGTCTTTAAAATTATGGGTGAAATGACCGTTCTGGTCATCGGCGATTAAATGGTTTTGTTCTGTGGTTTCAGTGTGCTGTGTGTCTGTGCAACAGTGGTATCGTCTGACGTTGGTGTTGAAATTGTAATTGTCGTCGATGCTGGTCAGTGTTACCGGTGGGTTGATGGTTGAAACGACGAAGAAGATGGTGGTCACAACTGCGGCAGATTGATGAACCGTGTTTCATGCAAGATCGGCTGATCGTGGCAATGGTTGCGCTCTGTTGAAAGTTTATGTTACAATACTGGATTTCATGGTTGTTTTATGTTTGTGCATAAATTCCTGATTGACGGGCGAACTGTTGTTCGGGTTAAATGTACGCGGCATAATGTCGTAATTAATGGGGTTGAACGGTTTGACACAATGGTGGTTTACCGAAATCTTGAATGCGGATGCTGATATCAAATAATAATGTGCGTGGGATTCTATGAGGTAAATGTTAAAAATTAATGACCGGTTTGCGTGTCTAATGCGTGTTGTTCAAAATATTCAATGACGTATCTGCTGATTTTGATCAGATGATGTGTGCTGGTGATGACTCGATTTGTGGCGTGGCTGCTGTTCGGCGGTGGTCAAGAAAAATGGCGTTAACTGTTCGGTGTGATTAATTTCTGATTATGTTAACGGTTGGCATCATGCATTGTTGGAGATTCATGCAGCTCGTGAAGATGTTAAAAGTGCTGGACGTCAAGATTATTGAGCGCGTTGGTCGTGTCAATGTTTAAATTAACAATTATGATCGGTTTTGCAATTGACGATTCAAATATTTGATGGCGTTTCAGGCTGACCTGGACATGGTACGTTGACGTGACTGGTTGTTGCAATATTGACGCTCATTCTGTTTATTGGCTGTTAAGTGCGATGTCTTTGCAGTTGTGACTGACTGTTGCGCAGTGACGGACAACAAATGGTTCTGGTAAATTTTGAAAGGGTTTGTGGTAAGTAAATCTGTTGCAGATGAATTGTTGCTGGGAAGGGTATGCGAACTGTGAGTATCCTGTCGTTCAATGGGTATGTAATGTGCTGGGCGTTTACGTGACAATATTGCTGCTCATTTTAAATTGGATGATAAAATGTTTTGGCGTCTGGTCAGGTCTGTGTCAAGCTTTTTAAATAAAATTGTGCCAGACATATTGCTGGAATGGTGGGCTCTGATTCTGGTGTGTGACAATTTTCTCGAGATAAAATGCGCTGTTGGTCACGTGTGAAATGGTTTATCGTGAATGTTTATCGGGCATATCGGTAATCTCGGCAATGGTGACGATTAATGTGTCGTAAATTCACGGTGAAATTCTTAAAAGATGTTTATTTTATGAGCAGAAGGTTTCAGTAAAATGTATAGTTGTTTATTATTATACAATACAAATTTTAATACGAAACGGTTGTTTTAATTTACGGAAATAATTTGTGTTAACGCCAAAGGGTTAAGTTAAAAATTGCATAAACAATCAATTATTTACGAAAATGAACGTAACAAGGAAATGATTTAAAAACTCTGAAGGATTAACTGATATTGGATATCACTCTGGTTTATAGAAATATATTGGAAATGAAAGGTTAGTTTATTTAGTTATAAGTAGGGTTAAGTGCTAAAGTTTACTGAAAAATACTAATTTAAAATGAGCAAAGAAATTTTGTACAAGATCAGGAAAATCATACGGAAGAATGATGACACAGGAGATATGGAAACGACACAACAGGAGGGTTCCTGAGTAGGAGTAGAGATCATACAGGACGATGGTGAAAAATGATACATGTAGAAACTAATGTGGTTAATCGAGCAAAGGACATTAAATCGAGATGGAGGAACAGCTTCCAGTCAAGAAATGGACCATTTAATGTTACTCAGAAATATGGAAAAAAAATTAGAAGGACAAGATGAGCTGAAGGAGATACAAAATATGAATGGATCAACAAAGTTGAAACAACAGATACAAGATATGCAATGTATACATAGGTTTAAATTGAGGTACAAGACAATATAAGTGTATAAAGCTGATTAAAGATGTTCAAAGTGTTGAAAAAAAAAGCTGGATGAAAAGGTGAAACGATGTGTTGAGTTAGTTGTTACAGAAAATACAGAAATTAGGAAAGGAATCAGTTGGTTGACGAGAAACATGAACGTTTAAATACCAAAAATTTAATCCAAGAAAATAGGGATGATGAATTAAGATTGAAGAAAAGTTTTGAGGAGGATAGAAGTTATAGAACAAAGGAATTAAGTGAACGCATACAAAAGTTACGGGGAGAAGTGAGAAAGATTGTTGATATTGTAAAAAACCAAATTGAGGACCAATTAGAAAAGGATCGAGGTCGATGTCATCTACATGAGCAAAGTGGTTATTCGAAAATGGACAACCTATGACGTTTTGGATAAGTTAGACGAGGTGGTTAAAACGACGAAGGTACAATGAATCTGCATTAGCTGGTAGCGCGAAAAATGGAATAGCATAATAAAGGACAAGTACCGAACTTATGACGAATTCAAGGTTTTGTTCACTGAACAGTACTGGGAAAATGCAAGGCAAATGGATATTCGAATGACCTTAACATCAGGGATGTAAACAAGGAATTACGGAACAAGGGAGGAATATATTATTGAAAAGTTTAACCAGGCAAGACATATTACACCAAAGATGAATGAACAAGACATAATCCAACTGTTAGCCAGACACATAGATAATTAAGTCAATCGGGCAGTCGCCATACAAAATTTAAAGACCTTAAAAGAATTTTTAGAAGTGATTAGAAATTATGAAATGGCAACATCATTAGAGAAAAAAACAGAACTAGAAGAGATGTTCATAGAAACAGGTTTTGGAAGGAACGGGAGGTGGAGCCTAGTGGACCAGACCGGGAAATGGCAAGAAAGAAACCTTGGAGATAGGAACGAGGAAATTTTAGGCCGCCGTTAGGGTACAATTATTTCGGACGGAAACCAAGGAATGTCGGGCTATGCAACAAGCAATTTAGCCTCCAGCTAAGAGCTAAAAAAAAGGAAAATCTTACTAATAATAACAACTCAGGAGCGCTTACCGATCCACACCAAATCTACACATTTGATAGAGGAGAAACGTGCATCGCTCTTGGAATAACAGAACCAGTAGTTTTTACAAGTGCATCAAACGCACAAGCTGCAGAATCAAAGTTTCAAAGAAGTTCAAAATAATACGAACTCGAAATCAAACATCCGCGTTATCGAAACGCGATTGAAACTGGGAAATACGGTTTTACCGGAGAATAGTAGAATATATTATTTCGACAAATCTTTAGATGAGAAATTCACTGGAACGAAATTATACGTTATCGGAAGGTATAACGCGCTCACAAATACCTAAAACAGGATCTTGACTAATTAATTGTAGCATAAACTCGTCGTTTCAAAACTAGATTTACGATGAGAAATTCTTAGAAAAAGTATTTATTATTAATTATGTGGTAGGATTTAACAATAGACATGGAATTTATACGAACGGATAATGAATTAATAAGGGATTCGAGTTAAAAAATATGGTAAAGCGAGCTTATCTGAACAGGTACAATATATCGGGTATTGTTGAAGAATTTAATACTAGAAAAGGAATTTATTTAAATAAAAGAACCAATTATTGCCGAAAATGAACGTAACAAATCCCCCTCCCCCCAGCAAAATTAAAAGGTCGGGGTAGGGAAGCAAAAGTACGAGAGTGGGCAGTACCAAACAAAAAAAACTCAAACAAACAAAAAGAAAATTCGCTTAAAACTAAAAGAAAACTCATTACAAAAACAAAAGAAACCAAAAAAAAAGAACCACCCAACAAAACACAAAAATAAAAACTCGTATCCGGCTTAAAAAGCCTATATATATAATAATGGAAAAAGAAAAAAATTCGCTTAACGGACTAAATAAAAAAAAAACCCAAAAGAAAACGCTCGAAAATTTAAAAAAAAACAGAAATTCTTATCTGGCTCGACGAACGAAGGTACAGAATAAAACAAACAAAAAGAGAAATTGAAGAGAAGATATGTAAGTAATTGCAATGAACGAGGACGAAGGTAGAATGACGTCAACACTGTTAAAGTCGTCAAAGGACGGACGTTTCTCAGAAGAAAAACAGGAAAGTCCTCTACCTCAAAAGAAGATTGGTTTCTACAGAAAACCAAAAGTAAAGGAAATAAGCGAGAAAGAAAACCAACAGTAATGTTCAAAATGACAAAGGTGTCAAGTTTCAAGTAAGCAAAGGAACGACAAGGGGGAACGAGAGGAAGCGAGGAAGAGTGCTGGTAAAAGAAACGATGTACTATAAACTGTGGTACCGAAGAACCGTAACAAACAAAAAATCGAAGAAAAGAAATGCTGACTAGTCTTAAAGTCGACTAAGTCGTGATTTCCGAAGGAAGAAAAACGGACTACAAAGTACCTACAACAGGAGCGGATAGACGAAACACAATCAGACTAGAGACCGACAGCAAAAAAGACCAGCAAAAGGATAGGGAAAGGAAAGTGAAACGAAAGGAACGAGAAAAAAAAGAAAAAAACCAAAAAGAATAACACCAACACCAAGTACAAAACCCAAAAAAACTAAGAATCGTACAAAAGAAAATAAAACAATCCCAGTGTAGTTATGTATGAGTAGATGTGGGCGTGCGCGTGTGAGTGTGTATGTGTGTGGGTGTATAAGAAGTGTGTGTGTATGTGTTGTGTTGGACCGCTGTAGTACCATAGGGCTATTCTATTCTCAGACCCACACCGGTGAAAGAAAATGAAAGAAAACGAAAGGAAACCTAGCAACACAAGCAAGTAAAGCGAAATCGTAACGTCCAAAAATCAAAACCTAAGAACAAAGTCGGCAAAGAATTTGGGGCGCGAGGACTAGATATTGGGCTTAAGACATTTCCGTCGCCAGAAGGAGAACGAAACGAGATCAAGGACATTAGGATTTTGTCGACCAACATCTTCAGGTTCTGAATCAATATAGACAAATTTCTGCCTCTTATGGGCAGTTTTCCGCAAGACAGGGATAGCAGGGGTGTAGCAGTTGTAGCGCGCGGTATAGGAGGTGGCAAGGGTAGTTTAGGAAACTCGAAACGAGTTAAAGAAGAAAGTTGTTTGTTGTTAAGATTGGAGGTAAGAAAGTCAATGGTAGAAAAAGAAGCATCATCGGTTATCCGAATATCAACGGTAGAAAAATAAAAAGAAGTGGCTGTAAGAGAATCAACTTTACGAAAAGAAACACAAGCAGAGCACACTTGAGTTACGTTAACTAGAGGGACAGAAGTAGATAAAATTTCAACGATGGTTAGATAAAGGACTAGAAGTATCACAGTTAGGACAGAAAACAGCATTGACTGTAGGAATATCAACCTTAGGAAAAGGAGCAGAATCCGCTAACACTTCAGTAACATTATATAAAGGAACAGAATCAGGTAGAACTTTATCAACCTTACAAAAACAAACAGCATCGGGAAGAACTTCAACAGTAGATAAAGGAACATCAGAAAAATGAGTAAGAGCAAGGTAAAATTTCATCAAAATCCGAAAAAGGAGTAGAATCAAGTAAGACTGTATCACTGTTAGACAACGGAGTATGAACAGACAAAACTTCAGCTCCAATAGGAACTGATTCCTTAACAATAGTAGATAACGAAACAGGATCAGGTAAAATTTGGAAAACGACAGCAGCGGGCATTATAGCTACGGGCTCACTAATCTCAACAGGACCTTTTCTATCCATATTAGGAGTTATCGTCAGTTCAGTTACAGCTGTTATTGTAGACACGAACGAAAGTTATTGAGTAGAACAATTTAAGAAAGCAGGAACGTAAAATTTTGACAGCAACAGCAACAGACATTAAAAATACAGGTTCATGGACCTCAACAGGACCTTCGCTGACTGAATTAGAAATTATCGTCACATCAGCGACATGTATGCTTGTAGACATGACAGAAATTTCTTGGGTAGAATCGTTTAAGAAAGCGAGAACAAACTCTTGAGAAGCCACCTGTAAGTCACGAATTCGAAGTATGGGTTTTACTGGTGGTGGAGGCACAGTTTGGGGTGGAAGTAAAACGTAGGATCCATTTGCTCATCTTTGGATTCTCGAATGACAGAAGAAATTTGTTTCTTGTTGGTAGAGGGTCGGTAAGTAGGGGCGTGATAGCCGTAAAAATCAATATTACAGTTCAAAGGCTCATATGACTGAAAAGGGTACGAGGTGATGGTTGTAGGGCGAGCAGAAGTAGGTGCAAAAAAGGATGTAGAACTAGAAACAGATGAAATTTGTTCGGAGTTGTATTTGCCGAAGAAGAGTAGGTTTTCATAGTAGTAGTAGGATGACAGTTTGGACAGTTACGGCGAGAAACTCCCTTATATCCGCAACCATAACAATGGAGAACTTGAGGACGAGTACAACGTGTCAAAGTATGACCAGGTTTGTCACAATTAAAGCATGTGACCTGGCAAATAGAAGCAGTACTAGGAAGAAGAATAGTAAAACGTACGGAAGAAGTACCGGATCTACCCGTAGGCGTAGGAGAATTCTTAATAACTCGGTCATGTGAAGCAAAAGTATTTTCCTCAATAGTAGCAAACTTATAAGCAAAATCCGAGGGTTCAAAATGTTGAATCAGTAAATTGAACAACGACTTCCAGTCAGAAAACCTATGCCGGTAACCACAATACCAAAGCAACTCTTTAACCTAGAACAAATCCTCTGCAGACTCAAATAACTGCAATTCTGACACATGGTGAGCTCGTCGGAGTTTTTCGACCCGTCCCAAAAAATCATGTACAGTAAAAGTGTTCGGGACACCAGAAAATTTCAAGTTTCACTCCCACACAAGAAGACCTTGGTTAGAAGCCGAAAAAGAAGTCATTTTGAATACGAACAAGAAAGAAATTGGTAGAAAGTAACTAAATAAAGGCAAACTGTAACTCGATAGAAGCCAAAAAAAGTATTGCGAATACAGGACAATCTAAAACATATCCGACGGATAAAATTCTGAAACACCAATGGAAGCGAAACAACAAAATAGAAATTAGAATTAGTCCAATAATCTGAAATTAACCAACCGATAATATTGAGCGATTAGGAAAGAAAACAAAACTAAAATTTAAGAAGATCGAACCCACACAAGAAATAAATACTAGTTCGAACGTAAGGGAAGAAAACATAAGTAGCATCAGGCCGAGAAATGCGGAAAATGTAGGAACTTAGGCACTAACAATGAAAAAAATCGGAGCAAAAATTAACTAAAACAAACTCGGAGCAGAAGTTAATCAGTAAAAAAAATCGCGGCCTCACGCCAAGGCGTCAAAAATTATGCTACGTACAATGACGCAGCCAGAAGAAAAAGTAAATATACCTGGTTAACTACCAATGCGTAGAGGGAAGGGGTCCCAGCAACACAAAAATAATACATCGCCAACGATTTTTTATTTACAATAAAGAAACACAAATATAGAAATTTCTATTGAAACAGCAAAACAAAATGAACTGAGGTTACTATTTAATAAAACAATTTTACTCTATGGACAAATTCACTAAATGTTCCACGAAGAGCGCAATTCGTAGCTAACATGCAATCAATCTAATCAGTACCAAAAAGAATAATGCTGATACTTTCGTATAAGCAGATGAGTTAAGTACAGAGCAAAAGCATTAAAGTTCGAAACTTTTCTAGTAAGGATTTTACCAGAAGAAACATTAGCCTATCTAATTAAAATTGGGTTTATCCCTGGGATTGTTAGAAAAGGAAAACAAGTCATACATGTGTCGGGATACTTATCTTGTCAGTCCTCGGAAGCGAATTTACAGCATCGCCGCGGTAGCCAGCAACTACCATGCTACTACCGTAATTGCAACGGCGGTCTACATGCAAGAGCAGTTGGTCTACATCAAGAAATAATCGAGCTACGCAACAAACAATTTAGCCTCCAGCTAAGAGCTAAAAAAAGAAAAGTCTTACTAATATTAACAACTCAGGAGCGCTTACCGATCCACACCAAATCTACACATTTGGTAGAGGAGAAGCGTGCATCACTCTTGGAGTAACAACGAGTAGTTTTACAAGTGCATCAAACGCACAAGCAGCAGAATCAAAGTTTAAAAGAAGTTCAAAATAACACGAACTCGAAAAGCAAACATCCGCGTTATCGAAACACGATTGAAACTGGAAAACACGGTTTTACCGGAGAATAGTAGGATATATTAGGGAGTTATCGTACGAACACCGATAAATTTTTGGTACGTTATTTTTGCAAATTTAGCAGAAAGCGCATGCGCGCAGACATACGTACGATAAATAAATAGCCGCGGTCCGCTATTTTCGTAAAATAGCGTGTACAACATATCGGACGCTATTTGTTTTATTTGACGTTAGTTGTGAAATTGTAATTTATTATTGAGCTTTTAATTGTGAATTGCCATTAATAGATGAATACCAACGCAATACAACAAATATATTCGTCATCATCTAAATACTCCCTGTATGTTTGTTGTGGTATGTTGTTACGTGCCAAGGGTCACTTAAACATTGTTACGTGCAATTTGCACTTAAACAGTGTTTTTAGGTTAAGTTTTGATGTATGGAAGTTTCGCGCCATAATTTCAAAAGACGCGGCGCGCGGGAATTTTAAATAGACTAGGCGGTACTTCCGTACGTCATAGTAGTGCATTTGCGCAGTGTGCGTGTCCCTAGAGGGTTGGACGAATAATAGACAAAGAGTGGGGAAAAGTGGTGAGAGTTTTCCTTTTTTCTCGAGAACGTGGCCTTTTGCCTTTGTTCTTGGAATGGAGTGGTCGTTTTGTGGTGACGTATCGTAGCTTTACCTATGTAGATTTCCTTTGCTTGATTATCTTTTGTTTGTCGTACCTTATACCTTTTTTCCGTCATTCCCTGCATAGGTAGGTGATGAATCTGCAACCTTAGGCGAAACTGGACTCCACGACCCTGATGTCGATGCCCCGCTAGCAGCTCCGGAAGAATCACCATCTTTAATCCCTCCGAGATGTAGCCGGATGGACTTCAATAGAGGCCTACCCTAGCGCAACTTTGTGCAAATGCCGGATTTTTGATGTAAGTAGATTATTAGCTAATTTGTTTGCTTTTATCGTGTTTACTTATGTAAATTTCCGATTATTGCGCAATATACCTTTTGTATCGGTGACGTCATGGTAGTTGGCCACGCGAAACCTGTAAAAAGGGTTCGCGCTGCCCTCCGCTAAAGGCGTTACTCGCTTTTCTTATTGCGCTTGCGCGATGTATCTTATGAACTTTGGTAACTGTATTACCGACTTTTAGGAACTATTACCATATAAATGTATCACCATCTAAAGTGTAATACTTTGCAAACTGTTTTATCGACCATATAAATGTATCACCAATAGAAGTGTAATAATGTTTAGCATTCTTCTTAATTTTCTTTGGAAATTAAACCACTCATAGTTTTTAAAATCAACTTTATTTATGTTTCGATCCATGACCTAGGATCGTTGTCAAATAAAGTTGATTTTAAAAACTATGAGTGGTTTAATTCCCAAAGAAAATTAAGAAGAATGCGTCATCATCTACTTTAAACACACGGTTGCGATTTTCATATGGAGATGATTAATGAACAAAGCATTCTCTATATCTTCCATTTTCATGTCCTCCAAGACCACAATATTCAGCAAATCGTCCATGCTGAATTTGCTAACAAATCATCAATCGGGAATTAAATATGAAAGTTCACACATTCAAGGATAGGTTTTTCGTACGGTAATATAGTAGGATGCGATACCTCTAGTTTGTGTATCTACATAAAATACATTAATCTAAACCATCACGTGACATTTAGCTTTAATGGATCTTTAGCGTTGTACTTGCGATAACTCCCTATTATTTCGACAAATCTTTAGATGGGAAACCCACTAGAACGCAATTATACGTTATCGGAAGGTGTAACGCGCTCACGGATACCTAACAGGATCTTGACTAATTAATTATAGCATAAACTTGTCGTTTCAAAACAACTAGATTTACGTTGAGAAATTCTTAAAAAGAGTATTTATTATTAACTATGCGGAAGGATTTAACAATAGACATGGAATTTATAGAAACGGATAATGAATTAACAAGGGATTTTGAGTTGAAAATTATGGTAAAGCGAGCTTATCTGAACAGATAAAATATATCGAGTATTATTGGAGGATTTAATACTAGAAAAGGAATTTATGTAAATAAAAAAACCAATTATTGCCAAAAATGAACGTAACAACGGCTATTTATACCTTATTCAATTGCACTAGTTTTTTCGAGAACATACAACAATTTATGCAAATAATATCTCGATTGTATTGTTACGACCTCGTATTAGGCATCCCGTCAAACACACACAACCGCCGTAAGCAATGTATATACTACAAAAGCCTAGAATTTTTTAGGATATACTGGAGCATGAATCATCCTTTTAATTCAGGTTATATATAAGACCGCTGATAAATGTAAGAGTTAGTCTATGATATCAGAATGTCGTATATAAATCATCTCGTATGTAGTTAGTTGTTCGTTACGTTCTGAAAGTCTTTAGTAAATATAAATCTGTATTACGTGAAAGTGTATATTGTACCGACAGCTTGTCGAATACATAAATAAACAAAAGTGTAATAAATAAATAGTAGTGTTTAGTGTTGTTAATAGACCTATGATTAAGAATTTAGTTTAAGAAGATATTAGTGCTTGTAAATAGCATTAGCGTGATAGTTGTTAATTGGACTGAAAACATCTATAATTAAGGCATATACTGTTAATTAGACTTGTGAATAGTGAGTAATAAAGACTTTTATTACTACTTGTTTTAAAGTAGTGGAACGCGTAAGTAGTAGCCCGCTACATTGGTGTCAGGCTGTGTGAAGTATATAGTTATTAATTTAAAAAACACTAAAGGCTTTTGACTAGTTTGTATATGCCTGTTACAAGAAGCCAAAGTAAAATGGACGCAGAAACTTTAATGAATTTCCTTAAGGATTTTAAATCCGGTATGGAAGAAAATGCTACGAAAATGCAAGTAAAGTTTAGTGAAAATGCTGAGACAATGGAAGAAAAGTTGAATGAAAGTACAGCCACTTTAGAACAAAGTTTAATGGAAAGCTCCCTTGCATTGAAAGAAGATTTTACCGAACAGGTAAAAACAGTTGAGCAAAAGTTGGACAGTAAATTGGTAAAAATGGAAGAAAATGTGATGAGGCTGCAAGAACAAATGATTTCACTAACAATGCGGCCACTTGAATTAGTAAGCCAAGTTGTAAATTAGAACATTCCAGAAATAAGAGGCATGGAAGGAAGCGAGTCAATACCGTCAAAATTTAAAGTGAAACCACCCACATTCGATGGTAAAACACATATTTGAATCAATTTGAAGCTGCAGCAATAGCCAACGGTTGGTGCAACAAACAAAAAGCTATCTCCTTAATAGTGGCTCTACGGGGGGAAACTCTTAACATCTTGCAAACGATTCCCGATTACCAGCAGAATGATTACGGCCTCTTAACATCGAAGCTTGAGATAAGATATGGAGAATCTCACCTTCAACAGGTTTACCATGCACAAGTTAAGAACCGCTCGCAAAAGACAAATGAAAGCCTGCAAGAATTCGAAGCTGACATTGCCAGATTAGTTAGACTGGCATACCCAACGGCACCAGATAGTTTCCTCGAACAACTGGCTGTTCAAATAATTGTGGATGGCATTAAAGATGGCGAAATACAGCAAGCGCTAAGATTAGCACGGCCAAAAATGTTAGATGACGCACTGGTTCATGCGTTTGAATTTGAAGCAGCTAAGCAGACGTCACACAGGATGAGTTACAAAGTTTGGTCTGCCTTAGAGGAACCTGGTTAATCGCAGAACAGCATAGATAAAATAATCAACCGTGTGTTTGTAAAGCAAAAGACGGAAATGTTAGAAAGAAAGCGACCGCGGAGATGGCGTCTGCGATGCTGGAGCTGTGATGAAGTTGGTCATATACAGAAACGCTGTACTCAACCAAAGAAACAACCGGTTGGACGAACGTCGACAACACAACGTAGTGCCCTGGAGATTATCATCCGTGCTGCATCGTTGATGGGAAGTCTGGACAGCATTTATATCCATGGTAGAATTAATGGTAGGGTTGTCCGATTACTCGTGGATACAGGAGCGACAAGGACTATTGTGAGACCAGATTTGGTTGATCGTGGAAAAGTGCTACCTGTATCGGTATGTCTTCGAACGGCAAGTCGTGAAAAAATTTCTACTCACGGAGAGACTCTATATGTGATTTTTTCCAATGCTCCACCCGAAGGTACTACATTGGCCAGGAAGCGAGTTTTTTTTTACCTGGAAAATTTGAAAATTTGCCGAACCCTTGCTGTTCCAAGCAAGGTAGGGATCTTTAACGTGCATGACAACACTCACACACGAGACCTCCATTTTATCTCGCATCCGAACGAGGGTGTACTTTTATGAAAAATGCTCGCCTAACATTTTTCAAGCAGACCGTGTCGGGATTCGAACCCGGGACCTTGGGCGTAGTAGTCACACACATACCACTACACCACGGAGCCGCCTTCACAGAGAGACTGCCGTAACGTTGGGAATTGGAGACACACTAATTAATCATCGGATGTTGGTACTTAAAATTACAGAAGAAGTGATCTTGGGAACGGATCTCATGAGAGAATATGGGTTTCATGTGAATATGAAAGAAAATGTGCTTCGGATAGATGATGATGAGATTCCATTTCTAGGGACGATGCAAGTTCGAATGATTTGTGATATGAAAATACCCGAGAAGGCGGAAATGATAGTAATGGGACGCCCGGATGTTACGCTCCGGGAAGGACAAGTATGCATGGCGAAGCAACTGAATCGGAAATGGGTCGGGAGGGATTACTGATTGGAAGAACGCTGGTAAAGTTTTGAAATATGATACCAGTAAGGGTGCTAAACATTATTCCGCATACGGTGATTCTGAAGAAAGGCATGATTGTGGGAAGTTGCATTCCAGTATGTCATATTAAACGTTATGGGACGACACAAAAGATAAACCATCCAACGGTTGCTCACAGAAATTGCTGGATATGTTGATACCTTCGTGTCAAGGATTAAACGGCAACCAACTGGGCAAGGTAAAACAACTGGTCGGACGATATCCAGGTGTGTTTGCACTGGGTGATAGTGAGAAAGGAAGGACGAATGTTGTGCAACACAAGATAAATACTGTAGATGCGCAACCGATAAGACAGCATTCTAGGCTGCTTCCTTTGGCAAAACGTAAAAAAGCCGAGCAAATTATCACTTATATGGAAGAATAGGGAGTGATTGACCCCTCGAATAGTCCATAGGCATCCCCGGTAGTGCTTGTCAAGAAAAAGGACGGGTCGACAATATTTTGTGTAGACTACCGGCGGCTTAACAATGTGACAAAGCGAGACAGCTATCCTTTGACCAGAATTGATGACACCTTGGATATTCTATCCGGATCTAAATGGTTATCGACCTTGACTTGAAAAGCGGATACTGGCAGGTAGGCTTGGAGCCAAACGATAAAGAGAAAACTGCGTTTACAATTGGAACTGGATTATGGCAGTTTAAGGTCATGCCATTTGGATTATGCAATGCCCTGCTACTTTTGAACGTTTGATGGGGTCGACACTGCGTGGACTGTCCTTAAAACATGTATGGTGTACCTAGACGACGTTATAGTGTTAGGCCGGTCTTTTGAAGTACACCTTAAGAACCTAGAGGAGATATTTCAAAGATTACGCGGGGCAAACCTTACATTGAGCCCCAAGAGTGTCACCTATTTGGAATAGAGGTGAAATACTTAGGACATGTCCTTTCGGAAACCGGAATAAGAGCTGACCCTGACAAAATAAAAACGATACAAGAGTGGCCTACACCAGCAGATATACACCAACTACGCAGTTTTCTAGGATTGTGCACATATTACCGACGTTTTATATTTGGGTTTGCGAACATTGCTAAACCGTTAACAAAATTAACGGAAGATGGACAAGAATATGATTGGAATGACGACTGCCACAGTGCATTTGAACAACTGAAACGGCTACTAGTTACAGCGCCAATTTTGAGTTATCCACGGATGGAGGGGAAATTTGTGTTGGATACCGATGCCAGTAACACAGCTATAGGAAGCGTTCTTTCTCAAGTGCAGGACGGACAAGAAAAAGTAATTGGGTATTTCAGCAAGGTCTTGTCGTCGCCAGAAAGGAACTATTGTGTGACAAGAAGGGAGCTGTTGGCCGTCGTCAAATAC
The DNA here is from genome assembly GCA_036346225.1 of Platerodrilus igneus. Taxonomy (NCBI): domain Eukaryota; kingdom Metazoa; phylum Arthropoda; class Insecta; order Coleoptera; family Lycidae; genus Platerodrilus; species Platerodrilus igneus. The sequence continues at coordinate 3,555,909 of JARFIW010000237.1, read as the reverse complement.
GTCGAGCACTTTTATAAGTACTTATACGGCCGTAAATTCCTGTTAGGAACATACCATGCTGCACTAAAATAGTTACTGCAGTTTCGAAATCCTGAAGGGCAAGTTGCAAGGTGGATAGAGCGGCTGTAGGAATATGAGTTTGACACAGAACATCGTGTAGGAACTAGCCATCGGAATGCAGACACTCTATCAAGGAGACCTTGTCCGGTAGACTGCAATCATTGCTCCAAGATGGAAGAGAAAATAAGTGTCATTCATAGAATGACGGTAACCGATGATACTTGGCAATCCGAAAGAATACGAGAAAACCGGGAGAATGACGCCGTATTGGGACGTATTATTGAGTGGAAAAGTAGAGGACAACGACAAGCTTGGGAAGAAATTAGTATTTTAAGTAGGAACCTGAAGGCATACTGGGCACAGTGGGACCCCTTGGTGATTGAAAATAGAATCTTGAAACGGCGCCTGGAATGTGAAGATGGCACTGAGAGACTTCAAGTGATAGTGACGAGAAGCAGAGTGGCGGAAGTGTTGCAGTACTTGCACGATGGCATTTCCGGAGGGCACTTTGGCGTGAAAATAACTCTCGAAAGATTGAGAGAAAGATTCTATTGGGTGAACTGCAAAGAAAATGTAAAGGAGTGGTGTCGAAAATGTGAGTTGTGTGCCTCTGCAAATGGCCCGATCACAAAACGGAAAGCCCCAATGAGACAGTATAACGTGGAGAATCCTTTTTAGAGGGTAGCCATTGATATAGCTGCTCCGTTTCCTGAATCAGAAAAAGAAAATAACTACATTTTGGTTGCAATGAATTATTTTACCAAATGGCCGAAGGCGTATGCTATACCTAACCAAGAAGCTGAGACGGTTGCAGATGTACTAGTGAAGAAGTTGTTTTGTCGCTTTGAAGTTCCGTTGGAATTACACTTCGATCAAGGTCGGAACTTTGAATCAGCGTTGTTTCAAAACGACTGCAAGTATCTTGGAATCAGGAAGACTAGAACCACGCCACTTCATCCACAATCGTATGGAATGGTTGAAAGAATGAACAGAACGTTAGGTAAGAACCTAGCTAAAGTTGTCTCTAAAAGTCAACAAGACTGGGACCAATATTTACATTTGTTTCTTCTGTCGTACCGATCTATAGAACATGATAGCACAGGATACTCGCCAGCTTGCGTAATGTTAGGACTTGAATTGCGGCTACCATGTGATCTTCAGTTTGAATGTAAACCTGGAGAAGAGATTGCAGGTGAAGATTACGTTAGTAAGCATCGTAAAAGCCGGAGTGGCGTGGTTGTACAATCCACATAGAAAGCGTGGATTTGCGCCAAAATTACAAAGACAATCCGAAGGCCCGTACGAAGTGTTGAAAAGAATTAATGATGTAGTGTACCGGATCAGAAGATCTCCGCGTGGTAAACCGAAAGTGGTATACTTTGACCGTTTAACATCTTACACTGGCAACAATCAGAAAGACTCAAATAATGAGAATGGTGTTCAAAGAGTTATTAATCGTGAGCCAAATGTAGATTTTTAGAGTTTTATAGCGGCGTATGGTATTCCGCTAAGGCGAGATATGGCCTTGTTGTTGAAAGCAGCAAGATCTGTTTAGAGCATCAGATGAGTATTTCCTTGCATATTGCGTAGCCCAAGATCTGGAAATGTCAAGAGGAATAGCTGTTGTTTACAAGAAGAAGTTTGGATATGTGGATGAATTAGTACAACAGCAGCCAACTGTAGGAAAAGCTTTGGTTCTTCAGGATAAAAATCGTTATGTTTACTATCTGGTCACCAAAAATTCTTCATGGCAGAGACCTAGTTATGAACATCTATGGGAGTCTTTGATGAATCTTAAGGCTCAGATGATGGAAAATGGAGTAACGAGACTAGCGGTGCCCAAGCTCGGCTGTGGACTGGATCGCTTAGATTGGAGGATAGTCCGAAATATGCTAGAATTAGTTTTCCAGGGAACCAACGTCCAGGTCCTTGTTTGTTGTTATCAACCGATTGCCTACCAAGACCAACAGAAGAGTGTTGACTGTTATTTCCAACAACGTGGTGGATGCACCAGAGGAGATAGCTGCCGATACCGTCATCAGTCATCGAATTGGCGTCAAAATGTATTTACAGTTACGAGGTGTAACGGTTTTAAAGAGGGGGTAGTGTTACGAGCTACTATTAGGCAACCCGTCAAATATACACAAGCGCCGTAAACAATGTATTATATACTACAGAAGCCTAGAATTTTCTAGGATATACTGGAGCATGAATCATCCTTTTACTTCAGGTTATATATAAGACTGCTGATAAATGTAAGAGTTAGTTTATATCAGAATGTCGTATATAAATCATCTCGTATATAGTTAGTTGTTCGTTACATTCTGAAAGTCTTTAGTAAATATAAATCTGTATTATATGAAAGTGTATATTGTACCGACAGCTTGCCGAATACATAAATAGACAAAAGTGTAATAAATAAATAGAAGTAGGGTTTAGTGTTGTTAATAGACCTATGATTAAGAATTTAGTTTAAGAAGATATTAGTGCTTGTAAATAGCATTAGTGTGATAGTGCTTCGTTGTTAATTGAACTGAAAACATCTATAAATAAGGCATATACTGTTAATTAGACTTGTGAATAGTAAGTAATAAAGACTTTTATTAGTACTTGTTTTAAATTAGTGGAACGCGTTAGTAGTAGCCCGTTACAGTATCTATTGTACTTTAAATAACTTAAATACAAAACTCTTGTACCTGTCATCAAATCTATCTGAAAGATTTGGTGCTGCCGAGGCCTGTCAATCGTCTATTGTGTACAAATGTTTAGCTTACATTCTAATGTAATTATTCTGCTCATAGGTGAACTAATTGGCGCTACAATAAGTTGCACAAGACAAACTGTAAAAATAAGATAAACACGATCTATTTTAGCTTTTAATAATGTGTAATGTTTAAAGAAATGTAAAAAAAGTTCAACGTTTATCCGACGATTTACTAAACATCGGATGTTATTATCGAATTTTCTATCGTAAAATTGGCAGGAACAAGTACAGAAATTAGAATTTAAAAAAATACATTTTCAAAAACCAGTGACGCCTATTCAATCAAGTTTTTTTAAAAGGAATTATTTGTGAATAGGAATTTCATAATGTAGTTGAAAAATTAGTTTTTGTTTACTCTAATGACAACAAACTAAGGTTATGTCAGCTTGGTGCGTTCGGAATTTAAAAATAATTCACACACTTAAAATTCTTTTAGTACCATCATTCTACCACTTCCGTAAGTGGTATATATTAATTGATGTTCTGATATTTAAGATTCTGAAAATACTTTCGAAGTTCGATCGTTAACCAAAACCTCGGTCATGAATTAGATAAAATCATAATAGTTCCTTATACACTTAACAAGAGTAGTCGTTAATTTACAATCCAATTCCATTTAAATTAATTAATTATTATTTAAAGCATGTACTGAAATTTATGAACGCTCAGCTGGTGTGGGGTCTATGCTAATGTAAATCGAATATCCCATAAACAAAAAAGGTAAGGCGTGTAGTGTCGTACTGACACCCAATTATAAACCGTACCTTGTTTTCATAACCTATAACCCATCATTAGATCGCTATTAATATCAGATAGGCCCGTAATTATAATCATGTGGTGTATATTTAAATTAAGAATCGTGTTAGAATTTCAACTTTATTGATCATTAACGAACCAAAATGCTTAACGACATTAATGTCAACAGCCACCCCGTTGTTTTTAAAGAATCCTGATAAATTTGTGATTTCCAGATCTGGCTATAAAGATAACACGATGGAGTATAACATGTCAGTGTTAGTTGTTTTTCAAGTTTTCAGGTGTTGGAATTGACCACGATATCCATCAGAGATGAAAAATTATAGTTTGATATGGTATTTGTTTCTAATTCAAGCGCACAATAGAAACCAAGATAATAAGGATGTTTGTTATTCCATTGTTGGGAGACACGTGCAGATCTTATTAGGTTAGGTGCGTAGAATCGCGTGGCGTACACGTGCTTTTATATAAAATCCGTTTCTATGGTGGTTGTTATAATTATCCCGTTCCGAACGTCGGAAATTGTATAACGTTTCATCATTTTTTTAAGGGTTTTTGTATGTTTTATAATGAAGCGCTTCGTTGATAGTCAATTGGCTTTGTTATAATAATGGTTTAAGTAATAACGTGATTAATATCCAACTCCACCGGTCGGAAATGTAACGAGCGGATATTGGAAAAGTAAATGTTAATTTTTTGGTTGACTGACTTCAGTTATAAAATTATTGAATCTATAGCGAAGGATAAATAACAATACTGTGGCACAATTTTAATTAATTATAATAAATCCCTTTAACCACAGTATTATTTAACAAACTAAATAGATATTTCGACCACTAGCAATAACAAGACTATTTTCAAACACCAGAATACCCAGATTATTTACCACTTCCTTATGTGGGAGTCCGTTCCGAATGGACCTACACCTTGAAGAAGTTCCAGATTACTAGAACGGGTGGAGTGGCTTTCGCGTTCCAGTGATCTAAAGAGCCAAAATACAGGTTTAACCAAAGTAGTGGGGTCTTTAGTGAGGAACCAGACTAAGACAGGTCCCCGAAAGAGGATAGCGGCTCTTTCGGTACTTAGATTGGCAGAGACCATTGGGATGTGGAAGGTTGTGGAAGGCAACGGGAAACCACCACATTATCTCCCAAGTACACGGGATATTTAAATTGTAGCTAACATGATGGCATCCTCTGGGGCAAAAGATTCCGGAGTTAAAATAGTCCACCATTCGAATCTCCCGGAGGGGACTACTTCGGAGGATGTGATTGGAAAATTTAGAAAAGGAGTCAAGAATATTTTGCGAGTCGGAGCATGGAATGTCAGAATTATGAAGCAAGTGGGTAGGCTAGAGAACTTGAAAATTGAACTGGATAGGTTTGCATTAGACATAGTAGAGATCAGCGAAGTTCGGTGGCCACAGGCGGGGGATTTTTGAAGAGGAGACTTTAGGATAATTCATACAGGATCAGAGGAAGAAAATTCGAGTGTTGGGATAATTATGCGAAAAAAGCTAGGACACTGTTTAGAAAATTACTTTCAAAAGAAAGAAATAGTACTTATGGTTAGAGTAGAATTGTTGGGGTTTCATTCACTTTTCACGATATAAAAAATTGAGTAGGACTGTAATTACTTAGGTTTTGAATAACTAAATTAATTGAAATATTCAGAGTTGGAGACAATGTAAACAATTGGTTTCTATATCATAAAGCTAACAAACACTCACCTAGTCCCTCCAGTAGATTGCATATACAAGCGCTCGTTCTTGTGAACACATGGACACCATAAACGTGAATTGTCTGTTCTTTAATATACAACCATAAACCAAAATAAAAACACTGACTCCAAATCACACGGTAGCCATTACACAGGTTATATACATACAAAAAAAGATAAGTACAAACCTTTAACCCGTAAATAATATTTTACAAGTTGCTTCCACTAAGTATGAAAAGTGACTCCTTTCACTTTAAATAACAAAAAGAGTCAGGGGAAACTCTCACCAATATACCGGAATTATTCGCGAACTAACCTACCATTACCGATCCGAACAATATACCGGATTTATACGCGAGTTAACCGCACATTTCGCCCACCGAAAAATACCTAATTTTACCCAAATAAAGACAATCAAAACGTCATCGTCATTAGGTCTTCAGTCCTGAAACTGGTTAGACCTGTACCCTCATTGTTTTCTATTCTGAACTAACCTACACATTTTCCTGAAATTTGCGCAGCCTACATCTATCACTATCTGATCTAGGTCTACATCTACCTCCTATTTCCTATCTCTACTTGTAACATATCCCACACTATTCCCCAAAAATGCCTTAGAACGAATTCTCACCGTCTGTTTCTCCTATTTTTTCCACAGATATCTGTATTCCCCTACTATTTCTATTACCTATTTGTTATTAACTTTGTCTGTCTATGCAATCATCCTCATACATCTGAAGCACAACATTCTAAAAGGCTGCTACCGTTTTACTGTCTGCTTTTCCTACTGCCCGTATTTCACAAGCATACTGTGCTTTGCTCCACACATATGCTTTCAACAATTTTCTTTTTGTTTCTATGTTTGTTGTCTTTGATCATAGGCGCTGTTCTTTCTTGTTAGATGCAGTTCGATCCCTTCTATTGTTTTACAACTATATACCCTATTTCTCTGACATTCAGTGGTTGTGAAGTGGGGTAAGCAGCCTGTGGCTGCCAACTTCCCCCAGCATTTGAACATTTGCCGATTTAATATTTTTTCAATATATCTTTTCGCACAGTCAACATTAGTTGCAGATATTTCACCACCAACCCCTGTAGTTGTTTATAATAATCATCAGATTTATTTGCGTTTGTTTGTTCGTCATTAGGTTTTCCGTCCCAAAACTGGTTGGACATATACCTCCACTTATTTATATTCTGAGCTAACCTACACAGTTCCCTGAAATTCCCACACAGCCTATATACAGCTCAGTTCCCCTTCTATTGCTTTCTAGTTATATGTCCTATTTCACCGAGATTTGGTGGTATGTGAAGGGGGTTAAGCAACCCGTGGTTGCTAAAATTCCCCAATACTTAGGCATTTGCCGAATTAATAGTTTTCCAGTAAATCCTTTCACATAAATAACATTATTCGAGAATATTGCACAAACAATACCTGTAGTTGCTTATAATAATCATCATGTTTAAGTACAACTATTTTTTTCGTCATTAGTTTATTCCTTGTGGGACTGGTTGGATGCGTACCTCCATTGATTTCTATTTTGAGCTAGCTTATACATTTCCTTGAAATTCCTGCAGCTTACATCTTTCACTATCTGTGTGCAATAGTCCAAGCTAGATCTACCTCGACCTCTCTTTTTTCCTATCTCTGCTTCTAATATATTCCGCAATATTTCCTCATGCCGTAGTATGTGGCCTATCATCCTATCTCTCCTATTTTTTACTGTTTTCCACATAGTTCTTTCTTCCCCTACCATTTCTAATACCTCTCTGTTCTTAACTTTGTCTGTCCATGGCATCTTCATCATACGTCTGTAGCACCACATTTCAAAGGCGTCTGCCTTGTTCTTGTCCGCTTCTCCTACTGTGCAGGCTTCACAGCCATACATGCTGTGCTTCACACAGGCGGCTCCGTGGCGTAGTGATATGTGTGTGACTACTACGTCCAAGGTCCCGGGTTCGAATCCCGACACGGTCCGCTTGAATTTTCCAGGTAAAAAAAAAACTCACTTCTTGGCCAATGTAGTACCTTCAGGTGGAGCATTGGAAAATCAAATGTAATGTGCTTCACACATATGTTTTAAGCAATCTTTTCCTTGTGTCTATGTTTGTTGTCTTTGAACGTAGTAGTTGCTTTTTCTTGTTAAATGTAGCACGACCTTGTGCTGTTCTTTGTTTTATATTTTTTGCGCTTTTCCCATCTTGCGTTCTTTGGCTTCCTAAGTAGCAGCCATCTTTAACCTCTTGTAAGTTTTTGTTATCAATTTGTATTTTTGTTTTTGATTTATTTTCCCCTCCTTTGCATATTAGTACTATAGTTTAATTTTTGTTAATTTTCATACCGTATCTCTCTCTTAGAACCGTTTCCATTTCATTAAGAGCAGCTTGTAACTCTTCTCTACTAGATGCTAATGCCGCTATATCATCTGCAAATCTAAGCATATCAATTTTTTGTCCTAGCATAGTAATTCCAAATGTCTTCCTGCATTTGACAGTATTCATTGCCTCTTCAATGTACAAGTTAAAAATTAATGGGGATAGGGCACATCCCTGTCTCACCTCTTTTCTAATGTTTACTTTTCTACGTTCATGCTTTAATTCTACTACTGCTGTTTGCTCTTTATATAAGCTATGTACTATTCGTCTATCCCTATAACTCAATCCAATCTATTTGAGTTTTTGGAACATTTTTCTCCATTTTACATTGTCGAATGCTTTTTACAGATCTACAAACGGTTTCCCCTTTTTCTATTCTTCTCTCCATTATCACTCTCAGAGTGAAAATAGCCTCCCGTGTTCCTCTGTTTCGCCTATACCCAAATTGATCTTCTCCTAGTATTTGATATTTTGAACAAATATTTTAATGATTGGAAACTGTCACCAGAGACTAAGTACCTCAGAGTTACTGTCACTGAAACTGCATCCCGGTAATTTGTATTTTTATTGGCGATTTTAGGTCCTAGTAAATTAATTAACAATTCAAAATCGGTACTTGATATTCTGGAAAAATTCAGTCTTCAGTTCTAGAACTGGTTGGACGTGTACCCTCATTATTTCCTAGTCTGAACCAACCTACACATTTCAATGAAATTTGCAGTCTGCATCTAACACTATCTGTGTGCGAAAATCTGATCTCGGTCTACCTCTACCTCTCTTTTCCTATCTCTGTTTGTAATATACCCCGTACTATTCCCCAAAAATGCTTTAGGACATATCCTGTCCTTCTATTTCTTCTATCTTCTTCGTTTATCACAGATATCTTTATTCCTCTACTATTGCTACAACCATTTGTTATTAGCTTTGTCTGTCCATGCTACCATCCTCGTACATCTGAAGCACAACATTCCAGAAGGCTTCTATCTCTTCCTGTCTGCTTTTCCTACTGCCCCTATTTCATAGATGCTCCACAGTATGCTTTGAACAGTTTTCTTCTTGTATCTGTTCGTTGTCTTTGAACATAGCTGCTGTTCTTTCTTGTTTGATGCAGTTCGGTCACCTTCTTTTGTTTTACAGTTATATACCCTATTTCCCCGATATTCAGTGGTATTTGAAGGGGGGTAAGTAGCCTTTGGCTCTCAAGTTCCCCCCAACACCTGAACCTTTGTCGAATTAATAGTTTTTCCAATTTATTCTTTTGCACAATCAACATTAGTTGAAAATATTTCACAACCAACACCTGTAGTTGTTTATAATAATCATCAGATTTAAGAACACTTATTTTTTCGTTATTGGGTTTTACATCTTGAAAGTCCGACCTTGTACCTCAGCTTATTTATGTTCTGAGCTAGCCTACACAGTTCCCTGCAATTCTCACAACAGCCTATATACATTATAATGTAATTAACGGCCGCTATGATTCCGGCCACGTCCCCAATGCTCCACCCGAAGGTACTACATTAAGTTTAAACGCGAAAAGTAAACGTGCTCCAAATTTAATCTAACTTCAAGTTAATCAATACTAAATAAAAATCTATCAAACTGAAACTAAAAATAGGGTTTAAAGAATGGTATCCCTAGCGTTGATTCTGGAGTTAGCCTGATCCACAAGACACGCGCAAAAATGAATGGGGAGGGATCCGTAATACCGGATAGCAGCTGCCAGCTCTGATTACCGGTTCGACCTGAAGAGTCGTCTTAAAACTATCAAAATTTAACTAGCTAATATTAAAAATGGATTCAAATTTTCTAAGCAAACAGCCCATATATAGCTCGATTCCCTTCTATTGTTTTTTAATTATATGCCCTGTTAAAACTTCATACAGTTGGAGGTCAGCGATTGACAATATAGATGGCCTTATCGTATATTATTGTTGTGCTATACATATGGCGGAGCGATAAAGCCTTTTCGCTTGACCAACATGACACTCTCTCGTATCGTTTCGCCGACTCAACACCTAATAACTATAACCGCGAGTGCATAAGTGCTGCTGCCCGACCAAGTGCGTCGACCGGTAAAAAACACCTATCTTCGCGGGAGTAAATTGGTGAACAACATTGCAAGGTAAGCAAAACATTAATTACGGTTTGACCTATGTTACTGTTTTTCGCGCCTAACCTCCAATTGCATACAATTACAGTCCATTTGCTAAGCTTTACGCTTTGGGAAACGTTCTGGAGCTGTCCCAATTTTATACACTCCAACGTGTACCACACAAAAAGTGGTCCTTCTGAGCCTCATATCACAAAAAGTGGTCCTTCTGAGCGTCATATCACAAAAAGTGGTCCTACTGAACAAATAAGCTTTGAATTATAGTCAAAATTAATATAATTCATTAGCGGGATCATTAAAATTTAAATTATTACATTAATTCATTTTCAAAACTATTTTCTAAAAGTGGGTTTAAATATTAAAATGCATGATTTTTATTAAAGATTTCAAACTTCAATTACTATCAACAAAACGAGTACTTTGCATTTAGCATTACAGGTGTTTAAAAACTTGTTCCAATTTATTTAAAGTTTGTAGTTCATTACCATCTTGTTACTACGCTTATCAATCAGCTGTGTAGATAACAAAATAAGTCAAAGGACTTTAACGAAACTGTTTGTTTACATTTTTGTTTGTAAATATTACGTACCTAATGCACTTTATTTCTTAGAGTTCTGAATTCACTTATGTTAGTTTAAGTCTGTATCAGCATTAACATTGCTTCTCCACGAGTACTGTGTTTACCTTTAAGGCTTTGCAACTGCGTTACATTTTCTATTAGTTATTTGTGTTTTCAATTTGTTACGAGTATACCTGGTACAATATGGAACCAGAACGTGAAGTTATTGTTGAATTTAAACGATTAACAAATCGCAAAGAAAGGTACTGGCGACGTTTGCAAGATTGTTACGATTTAATTTCTACGTTACCAACTAATCTTGATCAATTTAAAGCTCGTGTTAGTCAGCTAGATGACGTAAGAACAAAATTTTTAGATGTCTTAGATGAATTATCGTCACTCTCTGACGTTTATAAAACCTTATTTACGGATACCGTTAATCTAGAATCTACGTTCAATACTATGTACTATGATATTTTAGCTAATGCGGCGCGCTATGTCGTTTCAGACACAACGCCCAATGTAAATACTATTGATATTTCTGGAAATACCAGATCTAATGTTCATTTACCAGAAATAAAAATAGATATATTTCGAGGTGACCCGAGAAATTCGGTGCGTTTAAATCTCTATATGACAACATTATTCATAACAATAACGCACTTAATGATTGCGAAAAATTCACATATTTGCTTTCTTATTTGGATGCGACGGTATTAAAGCTAGCACAATCTGTTCGATTTGCTCCAGAAAATTATATGGTTGTTTATAATCTCTTAGTTCAACGCTACACTAATAAACGAATAATTGCTAATCATTATTTATCCAAAATATTTTCACTAACTCAACTAAAGACGGATTTCCCAAAAGTTCTTAGTGATTTATGTGAAACCCTGCAAGCCAACGTCACAGCTCTTATCGACATGCAACTACCTGAGTTGGCCGATTACATATTTTTATTTTTTTCCCTCGGTTTATTAGATCCGAAGTCGAGACAAGAATTCGAAAAGGAACATTTAAATCAAACATTTCCGAAATTTAACGATTTTATAAAATATTTACGCAACAAATGTTCTATCTTAGCACTGGTTAGCGGTAACAATAATACACCACCATCAAAAAATGTGTCTAGTCCACCACAAAGGGCTAACCCTCAACCATATTATACAAATTCTGTAAACAATAAGCGTGTAACAATGTCCACACAGGAAGTTACTTCACGACGATTTAATGCAAAGCAGGCCGTTTCTAAGCCCTGTCCTGCGTGCGACGATCAGTTCCACAAATTTTACAGATGTCCAAAATTATTAGCTTTATCAATCAAAGGCAATACATGGTAAAGCAATATCATAGATGTTTTGCGTGTTTATCACCACATCCCCTTTCGACTTGTAAGTCAAAATATCAGTGCAAACGGTGCGGTAGTAAAATACACCATACGCTACTGTGTATCGAGGCACCAATTTCATGCAGTACTCCGACTCCGCCACAAAGCGCGGTAGGACACTCTTCAGGTGCCGCTAATTCGGCTGAACATTTTCCTGCTCCAGTCTCTCTTGTTCATTCCTGTGCAAATGAACAGGGAACCGTTGCGCTTTTAGCCACGGCGCAGGTACGAATTCTAGCCTGTGATGGTAGTTGGCATCGTTGTCGCTTGGTTTTAGATCAAGGGTCGCATTCTAATTTCATCACATTATCTTTAGCTAACAAGTTAGGTCTTAAACGCAAGAAATGTCCTTTTGAAATACGTGGAGTAGGCCAATCTCCGCTAGAAAAGGTTCATGGAATTGCTACCTGTAACGTTACATCAATATATGATCAAAACGTTTCTTTAAATTTACAGGCTGTTGTTTTATCTCGTATTACCGCAGATCTTCCGATAGCAAATTTATCTAAGCATTTAATAGACAAATTTTCGTCCCTACAATTGGCGGATCCTGAATTTCACAAATCCGCTCCGGTCGATATGCTGTTAGGTGTTCAAGCTGTCTTAGATGCCACACCCAACGATTCGTTGCGTATAACAGGCAAGCCATCGGCGCTTCTTACCTCGTTTGGTTGGGTTATTATGGGTGATGTACCAGCTTTAAGTCAACCGTATTCAGGGGTTGCGTTGTACACTAGCATCTCGGAAGAACCGTCCCTTAGCGGCACCATTCGTGCCTTCTGGGAAGCTGAAGAAATACCATTTACGCCGCCAATGTCGCCTGAAAACGTGGCTTGTGAAAATTATTTCAAGTCCACTACTATACGAAACGAGTTAGGCCAGTATGTGGTTCGACTACCGTTCATAGAAAACACCACCCGAACATTAGGTTCAACACGAGAATTAGCTACCAATCGCTTTCTAAAACTAGAAGCTCGATTTGCACGCGACAAAACTTTTATAAATTATATTCAGAACATATTGCTAATTATACATCGCAGGGACAACTCACTCCCGCTGTGAAACAGTCCTTATATATCATGACTCACCACGGCGTGATTAAAAATAAGCCCTCTAGTACTCAAGTTCGAGTCGTGTTTAGTCCTGCCGATAGGGATATTAATGGCACAAGTCTCAATGATATTCTTTTACCGGGCCCCAAATTACAATCTGATATTGGTCTTGTAATAACAAGATTTCGAATACCTCAAGTCGCACTCACTTGCGATATTCGACAAATGTTTAGATCTATAGTCGTTCACCCAGAAGATAGAAAATTTTACATATTTTTGGAGGTTTCACCCTTGTGAACCTTTAACGGAATATGAACATACCCGCGTTATTTTGGCGCTACTTGTAGCCCTTTCCTTGCCCTTCGTGTTCTACAGCAGTTGGTAGAAGACGAGGGTCACTCGTACCCCCGGGCTTCCCGAGCCCTTAGATCATCAACTTACATTGATGATATTTTGACTGGATCCGATTCTGTAGAAGAAACTCTCCTTCTAAAAAATGAATTGATCAATTTACTAAAACTAGGTAACTTCGACTTAGGAAAATGGGGAAGTTCACACACTTCAGTTATTGATAAGTCGGAGACGGACGTTCTAAATCTACCGAACTCTAACCCCACTTTGACAACACGTGATGTTCTGGGTCTCTGTTGGGATATGGGTTCCGATACATTTAGATGTAAAGTTCCAAATATTGCAGACATCCCTACTAAGCGAGGAATTTTGTCACGCATAGCACGCATATTCGATATTAATGGTTATTTAAGTCCATTTACGGTTCTTCTCAAATGCCTTATGCAACGCCTATGGCTACAAAAGGTGGATTGGGATGAACAATTGCCCGCAGAAATTCTTCAAGAATGGCAACAAATTCAAATTGAACTGCCAGTTCTCGAATACATAACAATACCACGATCTATTTGGAAAATCGGCAATAGTCAAGCCCGTTTAATCGGATTCTCCGACGCCAGTTCCGTAGCGATGGCCGCTGTTGTGTATCTGCGATTAGATGTTGATGAAAAAATATATGTACATTTGATAGCTTCCAAAACCCGTGTAGCCCCTTTGAAAACGTGGACCATTCCTCGTCTTGAATTAGGAGCGGCATGTCTTTTGGCAAAACTAATGAAACATACAGCATTAGCATTTGACACCATCTATTTACTAGATCCAATATGCTTTAGTGACTCTACAAACACACTGACGTGGATTTGTACGCCACCTTATCAGTTAAAATTATTTTTTGCGAACCGAGTGGTGCAAATTCATGAAAATCACCCCACAGCCATATGGAGATACGTTCCCAGTTCTGCGAATGCTTCCGATCCTGCAAGCCGAGGGTTGAAGCCATCCGAACTACTGAATTGTACACTCTGGTGGCAGGGTCCTGATTTTTTATACCGCGATTATTGTGATTGGCCAAGTGATAAATACACACACAATATTGCAGACGGGTTTAAAGCCGTACAATACGCACTCGTCTCTACTGTTGATGTGAAACAATACTTGGTAGTACTACAAAGGTCCTCGAACTTGCTAAAAGTTCAACGAATTTTTGCATACGTTAAAAGGTTCACGTTTAACTGTCTTGCACGCAAACGTAATTTTGCAAGGACTACTGGTCCGTTAAATGCCTCTGAGTATCGTAGCGCTCTCACATTTGCCATTAGAATTACTCAGTACGAGCACATCTACGACGATATCGTCTTACTAGAAAAAGGGCAACCTAGCGCAAAAATGTACCGTCCGTTGTCACCTTTTCTCTCTCCCACGGGATTAGTCATGGTGGGGGGCCGTTTGCGCCATTCCAGCCTTTCCATAACTAGCAAACATCCCTACCTTATTCCTAAAAACAGCAGGTTAGCTGTACTAATATGTGATTACTATCACATATATTCAGGTCATGGGGGTCCGCGGCTAACTCAATCATTAGTTTACCGTACATTTTGGATTCCTTGTATCCGTCAGTTAATTCGAAGTAGAATATTTCGCTGCCTGACTTGCTATCGCTTCCAAGGGGAGCCTATTCAGCCTCCTATGGCAGATCTTCCGCTTTATCGCCTCGAACCCGGACGATGCTTTACGCATACTGGTTTGGATTTTGCCGGTGCTTTTACAATCAAGCTATCCTCGTTGCGATCGACAAAATTTCAAAAGGCATATATTGCCCTCTTCATTTGTATGGTGTCACGTGCCATACATATGGAGGTTGTCACAGCTTTAACATCGGAAGCCTGCCTTGCTGCATTAGATAGATTTATAGCCAGACGCGGGTTACCCACGAACATATACTCCGATCAGGGCCGAAATTTTCGTGGGGCGGCTAGAGACATGTTAGAAATATATAAACATTTTGATCAAGCTAACCCCGTCATTGCGCACTACTTATCCTCTAGGGGTATAGATTGGTGTTTCAACCCTCCCTATGCACCCCATTTTGGGGGGCTTTGGGAAGCCGGCGTCAAGAGTGCTAAATTTCACTTGAAACGAATAGTGGGCAGAACGACACTTTCTCTGGAGGAATTTAGCACAGTTGTGACCCGCATAGAAGGAATCTTAAATTCCCGTCCATTTTGCGCACTTACAACGTCCCCTGACGAAGGCACGGATGCCTTGACTCCGGGCCATTTTCTAACTGGTGGACCTTTAATTACGCGGTGTGAAGTGGACCTACAAAAAGTTCCTGCAAATCGGCTTAGTTGTTGGAAAATGTCCCAACAACTTGTACAGAGCTTTTGGAAGTGCTGGTCCATAGGCTACTTGCACAGCTTACAGCAAAGGCCTAAGTAGAACACCCCTTCCAAAACCATAGAAGAAGGGGATCTAGTACTTTTTTTTACTCCAGATTCACCCCCGGCGTATTGGCCTTTGGCGAGAGTGGCGAAGCTTTTACCGGGTAAAGATGGTGTAACAAGAGTTGTAAAGCTAAAAACACCCACAGGCGAAGCGGTCCGCCCAATTAACAAGGTGGTACCACTTCCTCCACCATAAGTAATTCAGCATTCTAACATGCAATTTTTTTTTCTTTTCTTTCTCTACAAATTATGTTTTATTTTATATTTTAATGCAGGAAGCAAAATGCAGAGTACTCGATTAATTTATACATACTTAAACATTTTTTTAAATTTCTTTTTCATTTTTCTCCCATTCATTTCACGGTATACAACAAAATTTACCATTTTGTGTGGGGGGTATGTTAAAACTTCATACAGTTGGAGGTCAGCGATTGACAATATAGATGGCCTTATCGTATATTATTGTTGTGCTATACATATGGCGGAGCGATAAAGCCTTTTCGCTTGACCAACATGACACTCTCTCGTATCGTTTCGCCGACTCAACACCTAATAACTATAACCGCGAGTGCATAAGTGCTGCTGCCCGACCAAGTGCGTCGACCGGTAAAAACACCTATCTTCGCGGGAGTAAATTGGTGAACAACATTGCAAGGTAAGCAAAACATTAATTACGGTTTGACCTATGTTACTGTTTTTCGCGCCTAACCTCCAATTGCTTACAATTACAGTCCATTTGCTAAGCTTTACGCTTTGGGAAACGTTCTGGAGCTGTCCCGATTTTATACACTCCAACGTGTACCACACATGCCCTATTTCACCGACATTCAGAGGTATGTGAAGGGGGTTAAGCAGCCTGTGGCTGCCAAAGATCCCCCAACACTTAGACATTTGCCGTATTAATAGTTTTCCAGTAAATCCTTTCGCACAATTAACATTAGTTGAGAGTATTGCAAAACCAATATCTGTAGTTGTTTATAATTATCACTATGTTTAAGTACAATTATTATTTTTGTCATTAGTTTTTCCATCTTGCGGCTGGTTGGAAGCGTACCTCCACTTATTTCTATTCTGAGCTAGCCTATACATTTCCCTGAAATTCTCACAGCCTACATCTTTCACTATCTGTGTGCAGTAGTCTAACCTAGGTCTATCTCTACTTCTCCTTTTTCCCATCTCTCCTTCTAATATATTCCACACTATTCCCTCATGTATTAGTATGTGGCCTATCATCCTATCTATCCTATTTTTTATTGTTTTCCACATACTTCTTTCTTCCCCTACCATTTCTAGTACCTCGTTGTTCTTAACTTTGTCTGTTCATGGTATCTTCATCATACGTCTGTAGCACCACATTTCAAAAGCTTCTACCTTTTTTTTGTCTGCTTCTTCTACTGTCCAGGCTTCACAGCCATACAGTGCTGTGCTCCACATATATGTTTTAAGCAATCTTTTCCTTGTTTCTATGTTTGTGGTCTTTGAACACAGTAGTTGCTTTTTCTTGTTAAATGTAGCACGACCTTGTGCTAATCTTTGTTTTATATCTTTTGTGCTTTTTCCATCTTGCGTTCCTAGGTAACAGAAATCCTTAACCTCTTGTAAGTTCTCGTTACCTATTTGTATTTTTGTTTTTGATTTATTTTCCCCTCTTTTGCATACTAGAACTTTAGTTCTATTTTTGTTAATTTTCATACCATATCTTTCTGTTAGAACTGTTTCCATTTCATTAAGAGCAGCTTCTAACTCTTCTTTGCTAGATGTCAATGCAGTTATATCATCTGCAAAACTAAGAATATCAATCTTTTGTCCCTGTATATTAATTTCAAATGTTTTCCTGCATTTGATAGTATTCATTGCTTCCTCTATGTACAAGTTAAATTAATGGGGATAAGGCACGTCCCTGTCTCACCCCTTTCCTAATATTTACTTCTCTAGTTTGTTGCCCTAATTCTATTACCACTGTTTGCTCTTTGTATGTACTCTATGTACTATCTATGTACTATCCGTCTACCACTAAAACTCATTTCAATCTTTTTGAGTATCTCGAACATTTTTTTCCATTTTACATTGTCGAATGCTTTTTCCAGATCTACAAACCCTATATATACGCTTTCCCCTTTCTCTATTGTTTTCTCCATTATGACTCTCAGAGCTAAAATAGCCTCTCGTGTTCCCCTGTTTCGTCTAAACCCAAATTGATCTTCTCCTAGTATTTCCTCAGCTCGCTTTTCCATTCTAGTTAATATTTTTGAAGCATGTGCTGTCAAACTTATTGTTCGAAAATTTTCACATCTATCGGCGCCTCTTTTTTTTGGTATAGTTACTATGATTTTACGTTTGAAATCTTTGGATATCTCGCCTGTCTCATACATATAGCTTACAAGTTGGAAGAGACGTTCTGTTACTGCTTGTCCAGCGGCTTTTAGAGTTTCTGCTTGCACCTTATCTGTACCCGGTGCCTTACCTCTTTCCAGACTCTTTAATGCTAATTCAAACTTATCTGTAAGTATAGGATATCCTAAGTCATCATTTTCAATGTCTGATTCCTGTTCTAATGCTGTTAATTCCTCTCCTGAATATAAATTTCCTATATATTCCTGCAATTTAGCTACTTTCTCTACATTTTCTATAATGATGTTTCCTCCCGCATCCCTTATATTATTGCTATATGGTTTAGATACCTAAAATTCATTTTAATTAATTTGTATGCTTCGTCTGTCTTTCTTATTTCCATTTTAGTTTGTACCTCGTTGCACTTTTCATCAATCCATTGTTCTTTACCTTTCCTGCATTTGCGAATAATTTTCATTTTATGGCTTTTTATCTTTGTTTTCCTGTTTCGTCTGATCTATTTTTGTATTTTCGTCTTTCTTCTATTAAATTCAGGATATCCTTTGTTATCCAAGGTTTCTTATTTTCTTTTTGTGTATACCCCAGAATATCTCTGGCCGCCATGTCTAAGCTGGATTTAATGTTATTCCATTTTGTTTCTACTACCTTTGTATCAGAAATTTTCCCGTATCCTTCCGCAATTCATTTGACTTTTTTTCAAATCTTTCCTGGATAGCTCTATCGTTTAGCTTCTCAAGGTCAAAGTGCCTTTTTCCGTTCTTCTTTTTCAAATTTTTTAATTCAAGTGCGGTCTTCATAATTACGATCTTGTCGTCAGTGTCTATATCTACAGTCTTTTACTTGATTTCTAAACCGTTGTCTAACAATAATGTAATCTATTTGATATCTTCCTATATCTCTTGACATCTTCCACGTGTATCGTCTTCTAACATGATGTTGAAATAATGTATTTGTGATGGTTAAGTTGTTCTTGTCGCAAAATTCTACTAGCTTATTTCCCCTGTCATTTCTCGTGCCTAAACCAAATAAACCTACTATCGCTCTTTCCCTACCCTCACCTACCACTGCATTAAATTCCCCCGTAATTTTTAAATTTTCATGTTTTTATACGTATCTTAGTATGTCTTCGATATCTTTGTAGATCGCCTCTACCTCATCCTCGCTGTAGCTAGAGGTGGGCATGTATACTTGTTTTATTACTGTATTTAACGGTTTAGATTCAAATCTAACCATGAGTACTCTTTCGTTCTTTTGTAAGTAGTTTTCTACACGTCGTCCTATCTTTTTTTGCATAACTATTCCCACACCCGAATTTCCTTCCTCTGATCCTGTATGAATTACCCTGAAGTCTCCACCCTAAAAATTCCCCGCCTCTGGCCAGCGGACTTCGCTTATTCCTACTATGTCTAGTGCTAACCTATCCATTTCGAGTTTCAGGTTTTCTAGCTTACCTACTTGTTTCATACTTCTGACATTCCACGCTCCGACTCGCAGACTGTTGGCGGATCTTTTTCTATTCTTTCGTATCACATTCCCCAAAGTAGTCCCCTCTCGGAGATTTTACCTCCATAATTTTTTACCCCAGAGGATGCCATCATGTTTAACAATTTGAGTACGCTGTGTACTTGGGAAATAATGTGGTTGTTTCCCGTTGCCTTCCACATCGCAGTAGTGTGTCTTAGAATGTCATACCGACCCCTATGGTCTCTGCCATTCTAAGTACCAAAAAAGCTGCTACCCTCTTTCGGCGACCTGTTTTAGTCTGGTTCCTCACTAACGACCCTACTACTTTGGTTGGACCTGTAGTTTGGCTCTTTAACTCATTAAAACACGCAAGCCATTCTACCTGTTCTAGTATTTTAGAACGTCGTCAAGGTGCAGGTCCGTTCATAATGGCTCAATTCTCCATTTAAACCAATATCATCAGTGCTTAAATCAGCCAATAATTTTTCTGTATCGTAATTAACTCTGTTTTTTAATAAAGATCTAACCCAATATTTTAGTTTTTTCTGTTTTGGCCATTAATTAAAAAGCAACCACAGCTCAATATAAAAAAATCGTCGTCGTCGGACATTCTTGAGGGACTAAACAAAATGGGAAACAGAACAGAACACAAACAACAAAACTTTAGAACAGTTTACAGAACTTTTTGAAAAAACAAAACACGTTTTGTTTTGTTTTTTGAAAACAGAACTGTTTTTTTAAACTGTTCGTTTGGTGGAAAACCGGCCTAACAAAGTTTCTATATACAAAAAATTGTAGCAATGATCTTCACAACATGAAACAGTTTTTCACGATTTCCCGAAAATTACGATTAGTGGGGGAATGCGAGTTTTGCATCTACCCTCCTCACATGTATACAAATAAATAGGTTCACCATGTTACCAACTTCCTAATACAAATTACCCTATACACAATTATGCATGCGGGATAAGTGTATAATTTACAATCCCACGCCCTTCCGATTCTATTACGATAACTTTAACACCTGTACTTATCGTTGAATCGTTTTAAGCGAATATCGTCTCTAATTATATACCTTCAAAACGTTTTAACGTTAATTTCCAATGCTCGGTTTAATAATAACAATAATTGCCAGAGCCTTTCTTATTCGAGTGTTAAATTAAAACGGAACTGCGTGATAAATTACAGTAGCAAAGCCATGCCACTTGATCTGCAATTTTAATTCTGACGTGGCAAGTGTTGAATTACTAATTAATTAGACCGTATAAATATTTATTTCATTAGGCCACTTTCCAAGACAGCTTCAGATTTCATCTGTGTTGAGATAAGGGTCATTAGCATGCATTTAGATAATCCTCTGGGAGCTTACAATGAAGTGGTAGTGGTTTGCTCAACACTAAAGTGTTCTTTAGGGATTTCCACCCCACGCACATTTTAAAAATAAAAAGCGAAAGACTAAATTAGTACTTGAAATAATCAATCTCTAATTTGTGAACAAACGAGCCTGTTACACAGTTACACGGTGAAGATTTATTGTGTTATCTATGAAAAGAATCCATAAAGAACAACGCCAGCGCCAGCGGTTCATTTATTTAAACTTGTGTTGTATGTTGGGCCTGCAGCATCGAAGCGAGATCTTGCAAGATTTATGTCGTTAGAACGCCCCTTGTAGTTGCCTTTACTGTGTTAAATATAGCATGTGGTCAACAGATTAATGCAGGTGTTTTGCCCTCGTACAAGATTTAATAAACATTTGGTCTTTAGTTTTTATTCGTTTAATATGACTTTCTCAAGTTTATGATGCGCTAACACGAACTTCATTTGTTTAATGCACTGTTAATGTATGGAAATTGTATTGGTTTTATTTACTGGAGACCTTTCTCAAATAAAAAAGAACATTTTTATGTCAAGAGGACGTACATAAATATCGTTCAAAATGAAACTGGAAACCATTTATTAAAAATACTTAGAAATTGATGCGTTTACACAGTTAAAATACTCAGGCAAACGTTTGCCTTCCCCCCACCACAAGGGCTTTCAATTTCAAAGTAATATTGAATACTTTTGGAGTGCTAGAATATTAGAATATCCTTTTTATGTAAAAGGAAAAATGAGTATTGTATGCTTTCCTTTTTAAAAACCTCTCCTGAAAGGTTAGCAATATATAAAAATTTATCTGTTTCGAAGGACCTTTCTGAGACTTTGAACTAACTCGATCCTCTACTTCCGTAGGGTTTGATAAAACACAAAGAAGGGTTTAAAGCAACTACATCTTTGAAGACGTATAGTAGAGGATGTGGATGGTTCTGGTGCAGATCCACCAATGGATCCTCCCACCTCCTACCTCACTCCACCTCGCACCCCCTCGGTCTACCTCCCACGTCACTTCACCTTCCACCAAACCTCTTTCCACCTCCCACCTCACCGATTTCAATCACCTCACTACTTTTCACTTCACACATAAATCCCACCTCAGCACTTTCCACCTCACACCTCCCACCTTACCACTTTCCACCTTACCACTTCCCACCTCATACTTCCCCACTTTACACATCACGTTTCGCCTCCCAACTCACACACTTTATCACTTTCACCTCACCATTTCCGAGATCACACCTCCCATATCCCATCTCACATTTCACCACTTTCCAACTCACCATTTTCCACCTAGTCACTTCCCGTCTCCCAACTCACACACATTATCACATTTACCTCACCACTTTCCACCTCACCATTTTCCACCTCAAACCTACATAGATTGTTAGAGAAAAATGCGACTCGTACGGTAATCAAACCGGGACCGCCTGCTTGCAAAGCGGGTGCTTTAAGCACTACACTATCGAGTCAATCGAAATTATTATTACACATCTCGTGTTATTGTTAAATGTACAGATTACATTTTTAGAGATTAACTTAAAAGCACCTAACCTCAAATGTTATAGAGACTTAACCTGCATTTTTTAAGATAATTGCATCATTAAAATTTATTAATAAAAACAATTTATATTAGATGACGTTAATGTTACAAGTGATTTACAAGTACCAGAACCAAACCTCAACGAACTAGTAGACTACAAAGATTCATTAAAAATTACTAAATGTGTTATACTCATTTTCTTAACAGTTAAAAATGTATTAAATATATTATAGTGTAGGAAGTTATGTAAGCCTTATTTCTACTACAAAAGCTTCAATCTGTATCTTAATAACTATAAAAGAAACATTAACATATTGTTACGAGCTACTATTAGGCAACCCGTCAAACATATAAGCGCCGTAAGCAATGTATATGTTACAGAAGCTTTGAAATTTCTAGCATATACCGGAGTATAAATCATCCTTTTAATTCAGGGTATATATAAGACGGCTGATGAAGTACAGGAGTTAGTCTATATCTAAATGTCGAATATAAATTATATCGTGTAAAGTTAATTAGTTACGCTTTTGAAAGCCCAAGAGTAAATATAAATTTGTATTATGTGAACGTGTATATTGTATCGTCAGTTTGTACATAAATAGACGAAAGTGTAATAAATAAATTATAGTAGCGTTAGTGTTGTTAAGAAACTTATGATTAAGAATTTAGTTTAAGAAGATATTAGTGCTTGTAAATTCATTAGTCTGATAGTGCTTCATTGTTAATTGAACTGAAAACATCTACAAATAAGATATATACTGTTAATTAGACTTGTGAACAGTGAGTAATAAAGACTTTTGTTATTACTTGTTTTAAATTAGTGAAATGCGTTAATAGTAGCCCGCTACACTGGTTGTCGGGCTCTGTGGGGCATACAGTGATAATTAAAATCGGTTGCGCATCTTCAGTATTGATCTTGTGTTACACAACGTTCGTCCTTCCTTTCTCACCATCATCCAGTGCAAGCACACCTCGATATAGTCCGACCAGTTCTTTTACCTTGCCCAATTGGTCGCCGTTTAATCCTTGACACGAAGGTATCAACATATCCAGCAATTTCTGTGAGCAACCGTTGGCTGCTTTATCTTCTGTGTCGTCCACACAACGTTTAATATGGCATACTGGAATGCAACTTCCCACAATCATGTCTTTCTTCAGGGTCACTGTATGCGGATTAATGTTTAGCACTCCTTACTGTATCATATTTCAAAACGTTACCAACGTTCTTCCCATCAGTAATCCCTCCTGATCCATTCCTGATTCAGTTGCTTCCATCATGCATACTTGTCCTTCCCGGAGAGTACCATCCGGGCGTCCCATTACGACTATTTCCGTCTTCTCGGGTATTTTCATATCGCAAATCATTCGAACTTGCATCGTCTGGTTATTCGTCCCTTGAAATGGAATCTCATCATCATCTATCCGAAACACATTTTCTTTCATGTTCACACGAAACCCATATTCTCTCATGAGATCCATTCCCAAGATAACTTCTGTAATTTCAGCTACCGACATTCCATGATTAATTACTTTGTCTTCAATTCTCAACGTTACGGCAGTCTCTCTGTGAGTAGAAATTTTCTCATCACTTGCCGTTCGAATACATACCACAACCAACCAAATTTGTTCTCACAATAGTCCTTGTCGCTCCTGTATCCACAAGTAATCGAACAACCCTACCATTAATTCTACCATCAATATAAATGCTGTTCAGACTCCCCATCGACGATGTAGCACGGATGATAATCTCCGGGACACTACCTTGTGCTGTCGACGTACGCCCTCTTAGGTCGACTTGCTTTAGTTTTCCCTGCTGCTCAGCCGGTTGTTCATTTGGTTGAGTACAGCGTCTCTGTATATGATTAACTGCACCACAGCTCTAGCATCGCAGACCCCATCTTCGCGGTCGTTGTCTTTCCAGCCTTTCCACCACACGGTTGATTATTTCTTCTATGCTGTACTGCGATTGACCAGGTTCTTCTAAGGCAGACCGAACTTTGTTACTCACCCTTTATGATGTCTGCTTAGCTGTTTCAAATTCAAGCGCATGGGCCAGTGAATCATCTAACATTTTTGACCGTGCTAATCTTAGCGCTTGCTGTATTTCGCTGTCTTTAACGCCATCCACAAATGTTTGAACAGCCAGTTGTTCGAAGAAGCTATCTCGTGCCGTTGGGTATGCCAATCTAACTAATCTGACAATGTCAGCTTCGAATTCTTGCAGATTTTCATTTGTGTTTTGCGAGCGGTTCTTAACTTTTGCATGGTAAACCTGTTGAAGGTGAGCGTCTCCATATCTCATCTCAAGCTTCGATGTTAAGAGGCCGTATTCATTCTGTTGGTGAACGGGAATGGTTTGCAAGATGTTAAGAGCTTCCCTCCCGTAGGGCCAGTATTAAGGAGATAGCCTTCTCTTTGTTGCACCAACCGTTGGCTATTGCAGCAGCTTCAAATTGTTTCAAATATGTCGGCCAAGGCGTTTTACCATCGAATGTGGGTGGTTTCATTCTAAATTTTGACGGTATTGACTCGCTTCCTTCTTATTTCTGAAATGACCTGATTTACAACTTGGTTTGCTAATTCAAGTGGCCGCGTTGCTAGTAAAATCATTTGTTCTTGCAGCCTCATCACATCTTCTTTTATTTTTACCAATTTACTGTCCAACACTTGCTCAACTGTTTTTACCTGTTCTGCGAAATCTTCTTTCAATGCTGGAGCTTTCCATTAATCTTTGTTCTAACGTGGCTGTCTTTTCATTCAACTTTTCTTCCATTTTCGTAGCATTTTCACTTAACCTTTCTTCTACTTTCTCAGCATTTTTACTAAGTGTCACTTCCATACAGTGTTTAAACTATTTAAGGGTCGATTCCAGTTCAACTGACCTCACTAAGTTTTCACCAAGTGTAACCTCTAGTTTAGCCGACCTCTCTTCTATTTTCTCAGCATTTTCAGTTAACTGTTCTTCCATACCGGATTTAAAATCCTTAAGGAAATTCATTAAAGTTGTAACGTTTTGCCTTACTAATGGGTTTTTACTCATAGATTGCTAACTGAAGGGCACAAGGATAATTAACGAGGATTTCCTGATGATGTAAAGAGCCCAGGGTAGTTTAGATGGAAAATGGCTCATAGATAAGGAAACCTCCAAAGGCTAAGCGGCTAGTAGAGTGATTTGCTCTGGGTAGAACATGAGTTTGGTTCGGGGTTTGGATTACGACCAAAAAATATAGTGAATATGGCGCCACCGAATTTTTGAATACAATGAAGACCTATTTTAGTCTGTTTGTATAAGAGGAATACGGAAATTATGCTCAAATTCCGCTGTACTAAAAATATCACGTGAACATAACCCTTACAAATGCTTACCTTTTGGCTCGATATTGCTTGATAAAGATGCATTGCTACACCTGTAATCAAACTAAACCAAGACTAGCACAGTTTGTGCATTCTGTTAATAAATTCAATATAATTACTAAAAATCAAACCTCATTCATTCCAACTAATAATCATAGACGTGACCGAAATGAATTTTTATTCTCTGAACAAAATTAACTTCAAAAAATTCAATTATTTTAGTTATAGTTAGGAAAAATATGTACTTATATACACAATAATCTTCTCAACACCTATATCTCACAGAAAATTAGATAGTGTTGTTATCCTTACATCATAAAAATTTAGCAATGATTATTCTTGATTATTAAGAATGACTAATGGTATACTACAGAATTTTATTAGCTTTCGGTAGTACTACTTAGAGACTTTACATTTAACTTGCATTTTAAAATATTTCAATTAATTAATATTGTAGAGCAAAATGAAACAATTTAGTTATCTGAACTTAGATAATTTTATATTCGATATGATAGTTTCAATTTTGTTAGTCTTGAAAGTTAACTCTTAATATACATATGTACTGCCCTCTGTAATTTTTTCATTTGTACTAATGAAAAATAATAATGAAGTTTATCAGGTTCTCTTCACAAATAACGAGAATATCCAAAGGTCAACAACATAACGAACTTAAAAATTTCCAAGTCGAACTATATAATAGTATATTATTCAACATACGGTAATGTAGGCAATAACTCACGCAGATGAAGTTTGCGGCACGAGCCGAAGGCGAGTGCCGTAATTCATCAAGTGAGTTATTGCCATTACCGTATGTTGAATACTATACTTTATATACGACTATAAGCACAGTAACAAGTTTTAATAAACACATGTAATCAAGATTATTTAAAAAAATTATAGTACAAATTTGTTTGACATTGCGTAAATGTCAATGAGCATGGCTACTTTGATATTTTTGGTAGGTAATTAAATAGAAATATAAGCTGGAAGCGTGAGTTATTATAACTCACGCTCATAACTCACGGTGTTTAATTATGAACACTATTACTTGTTCAAAAGTATATGAATAATGGTATTATAACTAAATAGGAGTAGATAAAAAAATTTACTTGTTTGTCATTCCAAATGTTGTTACAACTTGACGTACTTAAAGAGCAACTAATTACATACCAGATGTTTATCCATCAAAAGAATAATTGCGAGGTACTTGGACCATTTTTGAATATTTAATGATAATTGAAATCTTCTTGTTACATCTGAATCAGGTTAGAATTGTCCAAAATCACATAAATTAAATAATCTTGTTACAGAATATCAAACGAACATCCACGTCTATCCACGTCAAGTAATTGCCCTGCAAATTTAAATTATCAAGGGCCCTGAGGCTCGATAATACTTACAGCTGTGCTAACGCCCATATTTTATATTTACGTTTAGTTTAGTGCAAACACAGTCGGTAAAGTGTCGACATTGAGTGCACCGACAAAGACGATTTCACTTTAAATCGATTTTTTTCACATGGTTCCAACACCAAGTATAACCACTTGGCGCCATGTTCTTATCACAAGAACGACTTTCTAAAGCAACAGCCCAGAGGAAAGTGCCGTATTCTGACGTATCCTACCGCTTGACAACAGTTACAACGATCTTAATAATTATCGAAGGAGGCAGGTCTTATAATGACACTTGTAAATGGTATTTTGTCACCGCTCAACTTGTAATTTATGCTCGCGGTTTTAAAGCTTATGTTAGATTAAACAACATGCAATAAATATTACGTAAAAATGGTAGAGATATTAGGCTTAAATTGACCTTCCATAAAAATAATAACATAAGCAAAGCAAAAGCCT
The DNA here is from genome assembly GCA_036346225.1 of Platerodrilus igneus. Taxonomy (NCBI): domain Eukaryota; kingdom Metazoa; phylum Arthropoda; class Insecta; order Coleoptera; family Lycidae; genus Platerodrilus; species Platerodrilus igneus. The sequence goes on along the minus strand of JARFIW010000237.1, from coordinate 3,528,394 downwards.
GAAGGGACAAAAATCTTCAGAAAATAGGCATTTACTTTATTACTCTTTGAGACCAGGTAACGGAGTAGTTTGAAACGAATAATTCAATATACAATTTACCATTTTTTGTAGATTGGTGTAATATGATCCCTATAGTAGGGGATAAAGAATACTACTATAGTAAGCCTGCTTATCGTAAAAGGCGATTAAAAGGCGCAGCAAGGGGCAGCAGCCTTGCTGGCTAAAAGATATTGGAGGAGGGTCGATTGGTCTCGGGCGATCCTCAATAATTTACAAGCTTGTTGGGGTTGGCCGTGACGGATACGGCTTTCTGCTAAAATCTTTAAAACTGCGTTGTGGAAAGATATGGAGCCTACCACAATATTTCCCAGGTGTGCGTGGCCTAAAACACGAAATACATATGATGGAGAGCTCACAAGTAAAATTCTTGTCCGGAGGTAAAATACTCCCTCATTCGGATCTCCGGGAGGGGGTACTTGGGGCTCGTTATCATAAGAATATAAAACAACAATTCGATTTAGTAATAGGGACTTGGAATGTTAGGTCATTACTTAGAGTAGATAAGTTAACGAATTTATTAGTCGAAATGAGAAAGGAAAAGCTGGACATTTTAGGTATTAGTGAGGTGAGATGGCCAGATAGTAATGACTTTTGGAAAGATAATTATAGAATAATTACAACTTCTTCAACTAATGGACAGGCAGGGGTAGGAATAGTGTTAGGTAAAAGATTAGGGCATAAAGTTAAAGAGTACTTACAATTTAGTGATAGAATAATTATGGTTAGATTGAGTACAAAACCCACAGACACTGTTTTAGTACAGGTTTACATGCCAACAACTCAGTACGAGGATGAGGAAGTAGAAAAGGTATACGAGGATATAAATAGTATAGTGAGAAAAGTAAAAGGAGATGAGAATTTAATAGTTATGGGCGATTTTAATGCGTCAGTGGGAGAAGGTAGTGAGGGAAAAATGGTAGGAAAATTTGGGTATGGCAGACGAAATGATAGAGGAGAAAGATTAGTTGAGTTTTGCCAGGAACATAGATTAGTAACTGTAAACACCCTATTCGAACAACATGTTAGGAGAAGATATACCTGGAAAGCGCCAGGTGATAGGGCTAGATACCAAATAGATTATATTTTAGTTAAACAAAGATTTAGAAACCAAGTTAAAAACTGTCGTAGTTATCCAGAGGTTGACATAGATAGCGATCATAACTTAGTTAAAATGAAGTGTAAACTAAAATTCAAAAAATTGAGAAAAGTTAAAAGAGAGGGATGGGATCTAGGTAAGCTTAATGATAGTAGTGTAAAAGAGGAATATAAACAAGTATTAGATAATAAGAGTAAAGAGATAGCTGTAGGAGGGAATGTAGAAAATAGATGGAAAGAAATAAAACTGACTGTACATGATACAGCAACACAGACTATAGGTAAGAAAAAATAGAAGCGAGAAAACCCTGGGTAACAAAGGAGATATTAGATTTAATAGAGAATAGAAGAAAGCTTAAACCTTTCAGAGAAGTGGATAGTGAAAGTAAGCAAAAATATAATACAGTTAGAAATAAGATAGTACACGAGTGTAGAAAAGCTAGAAATAAATGTATGGAGGAGAATTGTAAGGAATACAAGATGATTTGAGAGTAGGTAAGACAGACAGGGCTTACAGGGCAGTTAAAAGTTTTTGGGAAGATAGGAAAAATATAATTGTATTAGAGACGAGAATAATGAGCTTCTAATAAATAAAGTTGAGGTAGCAGATAGATGGAAAAGATATTTAGAAGATTTATATAAGGAGACGATATAGATGAGTTAGAGAACGACCAAGAAGAGGATGTAGAAATAGGGTTCTCAATATTAAGAGAGGAATTTGATAGAGCTGTTCGGAATCTTAAACTAAATAAAGAGCCAGGGATAGACTATATTCCCGCAGAATTAATAAAATATGCTAGTCAGAAAACTTTAGATAGATTATATGAACTAATAAAAGTAATATATGACACAGGTGAGGTTCCAATAGATTTCGAAAAAATATTATTATCCCAATCCCAAAAAAGTCAGGAGCTGATAGGTGTGAGAATTTTAGAACGGTTAGTTTAACTTCTCATGCTTCCAAAATACTAACAACAATAATTAAAAATAGAGTAGAAGCTTTGACTGAGAATTATTTAGGCGAAGACCAATATGGTTTTCGTAAAGACAGAGGACTAGAGAACCGATACTAATGATTAGGGTAATTATCGAAAAAGGTTACAAAAAAATAAAAGACTCATTTTGCGTTTGTAGATTTAGAAAAAGCATTTGATAGGGTTAATTGGATTGTTATGTTCAGGGTTTTGCAAAAAATAGGAATCTCTCATAGGGATAGAAAAATTATTTACAGTCTATATAAAACCAAAGCGTAGTAATTAGATTGGATGAAATAGAAAAGGAAGCTAAGATTAGAAATGGTGTTAGACAGGGTTGTATACTGTCTCCCTTGATTTTTAATGTTTATATTGAGGAAGCTTTAAACTTAGCTAGAGAGAGAAAAGAGATAGGTATTAGTGTACAGGGACAGAAAGTAGACATGTTACGTTTTGCAGATGATATAGCCATTATAGCAGAGTCTAGAAAAGAGTTAGGAGAGTTTTTAAATATTTTAGATGAGATACTACAGAGTAACTATAGTATGAGAATTAACTCAGTAAAGACAAAGATAATGACAAGTGAGTTACAGCCTAGTTCTAAACCAAAATTAAAAATAGGTAATACAGAGTTAGAGGAGGTAGATGAATTTTGCTATTTAGGTAGTATAATTACAAAGGATGGACGTAGCAGAAGGGATATAGTAGCTAGAATAGCTCAAGGTAGAAAAATGTTTTTAAAAAGAAAAACTTACTAATAGCTAATAGTATTAGTTTAGATAATAGAAAAGTTTCTTAAAGTCGTACGTATGGAGCGTTCTACTATATGGTAGTGAGACTTGGACAATTAAAGAAGTAGATAAGAAAAGATAGAAGCTTTTGAAACTTGGTGTTATAGGAGAATGTTAAAGATTAGTTGGACAGATAGAGTAACAAACGAGGAAGTTTATAGAAGGATAGGTGAGGAACCCTGTATGTGGAAACAATTAAAGGTCAGGAGAGATAGAATGATAGGGCACCAGTTAAGACATGAGGGACTATTTAGTAAAGTCTTAGATTATAGACTACCAAATAAAAATAGAGTAGGAAGGCCTAGACAAAGCTATATTAGTCAAATTATTAGAGATCTAGGTTGTGAAGGGTATGCAGACCTTTTTAGACTAGCTCAGAATAGAAAAGAATTTAGAGCTGCGTCAAACCGACTTTAAGTAAGTTCGAAAACAAAACAAAAAAATAAAAATCAGGTAACTAAATGTCACCATGACATAACTCACAATTAGTTAGCGGTCTGGCATGTTGGTAGCGTTTCGTTGCTTAAGCCTTACCATAACATATAATTTAACACTTTTCCTTTTTGAAGCGGATAACCAGGTTATATTTCATTTCCTGATAAATGGTAATTATGTGACCATGTTAGAGTTCTTTAACAAACATCAGGTTGCTAATATCTATGTAGAGCCAGGTGGATAGGAAAAGATAGAAGGATATAGGAAGACCTAGACCAAACTATATTAGTCAAATTATTAGAAATTTAGGTTGTGAAGGGTATGTAGAGCTTTTTAGATTAGCACAGAATAGAAAAGAAGTTAGAGCTGCGTCAAACCGACCTTAAGTAAGGTCGAAAACAAAATGATGATGAAATATTCGTCAAAATATTGCGGAAAAATAAACTTGTTACAAAGTGTCTGCGCCCATTTTACTTTGACTTCTTGTAACAGGCATATACAAACTACTCAAATGTCTTTAGACTTGTGTTTTTAAATTATCACTATATGCCCCACAGAGCCCGACACCAGTGTAGCGGCTACTATTAACGCGAGTTAAGGTTTGTGGCTTCGAGCGGTTCTTTTAAAAGACTCGTTGAACTTTAACACATTTATTTAAGTTTTATACAGAAGTTAAATATTGAATTTAGACAATCTTGAATTAATTACTCTAAGTCCAAAATTATTACTTAATTGTACAGTGAGTTATCTACGAACTGCAATGCAAAAGCTGAACGTTTGATGAACTAACCGTGAGTGGAGCTCCCGGTCTTTTATAATCTCCTACCTCTTTACAATTCTGTGGGAACTTGCAGACCTAATGTCTGCTTACACTTGACTCTATTCATGATACATAGTTGCTATCTTAAAAGCCATTCATAATTACAATGTTGCAGGCTTACTTTTGCGTAATCTCGGTACGTGACTTCCTACGACCGTCTGTGACCTGACATCTGCAGTGTCACTTATTCCTTGTGCTACTTTGTAGCGCTTCCGTTCACATGAGAACGTTTATAACTGAAATATATTGTAACAAATTGTCTTTTAATTACATTGTTGAATTTTCTAATATTTTCTAATATTTCCTAATAACTTTCTTAGGTATTAGTTTTGTATTGATATAATAAATGGGGATCACATAACTCACGTTTCACTAATTTAAAACAAGTAATAACAAAAGTCTTTATTACTTACTATTCACAAGTCTAACAGTATATATCTTATTTGTAGATGTTTTAAGTTCAATTAACAATGAAGCACTATCAGACTAACGAATTTACAAGCACTAATATCTTCTTAAACTAAATTCTTAACCATAAGTTTCTTAACAACACTAACGCTATTATAATTTATTTATTACACTTTCGTCTATTTATGTACAAGCTGACGGTACAATATACACGTTCACATAATACAAATTTATATTTACTCTTGAGCTTTCAAAAGTGTAACTAATTAACTTTACACGATATAATTTATAAATACTCCCTGTATGTTTGTTGTGGTTTGTTTAGCATTCTTCTTAATCTTCTTTGGGAATGAAACCACTCATAGTTTTTAAAATCTATTTTATTTACGTTTCGATCCATGACCTAGGATCGTTGTCAAAATAATAAAAACTTCAAGTTTGACGTTTATGACATAAATTGAAGGTTACTTTGATTTATTGATGTTTGAAATATTTGGTTTGAGTACACTAAGCAAAAATTTTTAAAGTTTAAAAGAATGATTGCCTTCAATTTGTGTTGCGACCTGGGATCGACTTTCCTATGGTAGCCAATACGCTTAACGTGAAATCAGCTGATTAATTTTTATTGGTGAATTTTATATAAATTCAGTAATTTGGAAAACATTTTTTAACATGTTTCTATTTATACAATTGAGAGATTTCTGATTTTATGTCTTATTTTACCGAGATTCAGTGAAGGGGTTAAGCAACCTGTGGCTACCAAGATCCCCAACATTTATAATTTGCCGAAATAATGGTTTTCTAGTTAATATGCTTATTGTTATGTAATTAGTTATTGTATGTATAAATAGAAATCATGTATGTAGGCTGTATTTCATGTTAATATCGCAAGGAAAACCCAGGAAAAACTTGCAATGCTACCTAGATATTGTGGGCATTTGATCTTCATTTGTTATTTCTTTTGTTATTTCTTTTAGTAATGGAATTCCATTGTTTACTGAAAGTCACGGATTCGTTTGCAACGCAGTTATTTTTATGTAGGGTTATATAGGCAGCTTCTTTGATTTTGCGTTTTGGTGGTTTTCTTCTTTGTCGATAATTTTGCATCTTCCCATTTTATTTTATGACTGGAGTCCCATGCATGTTGGCAAATCATGGATTTTCAAATTTTCTATTTTTATATATGATTTATGTTTTCTTAATCGAACTTCAAATGGTCTGGAAGTTTCTCCTATATAAAACTTATTACATTCGCACGGTATTTTGTAGATACAGTTTTTGAATTTTGTATTGCGTTTTTGGGTTTTGTTTTTGTTAATTGTGCTCTTAGTGTATTGTTGGTTCTAAATACTGTTTTAATTCTAAATTTGTTTCCTATTCTTTGAATTTTTCGGAGAATCCTTTTATGTATGGTATTGAGAGCATTTTGTGGTGTGTATCGTTGTTTTTGTTTTCTTTTCTTTATTTTTAGGGTTTTATTCATTTCTTTCTCTATTATTCTTTTAGGATATTTGTTTTCTATTAGTGTACATCTGATTAGGTCTTTCTCTTTCTTTAAAATTTCTTCGTTTGATGATATTAATTTTGCTCTATCATACATGGTTTTGATAATTCCTCGTTTGACACATTGTGGGTGGTTTGAATCGAAGTTTAAGTATCTGTTAGTGTGCGTTGGTTTTCTATATACCGATGTATTAATTGTTGTATCGTTTTTGCTAACTAGAATATCTAAAACGGAAGTTTTCCATCTTGTTCTAATTCATATGTGAATTTAATAGTTGGTTCTATTTCGTTAATTGACTGTATAAAGTTTTTAATTAATTCTATATTATGAGGCCAAATAGCATAAACATCATCAACGTATCTCCACCAGATCAATGGTTTCAATTCTTGTGTGAATATCACATCTTTTCGAATTCCTCCATGAATATATTACTGAAGATTGGGGATAGTGGACTTCCATTGCCATTCCGAAGCTTTGTTTGTAAAATTGATCATTTATTTGAAAATATGTGGTATTTACGCATAAACCAAGTAATTCCATAATCGATGATATACTTAGTTTTGTTCTTTCTTTAAGATTGCCATCTTTTCGAGTTTGTTTTTATAATATTAAGCGTTTTGTTTATAGGGACATTTGTAAAGAGATTTACTACATCAAAGCTTACCATTGTGTGTGTATTTTCAATTTTATGTTTGATAGTTTTTCTAAAAAGTGTTGGTTGTTTTAATGAAAGAATCCGTTTTGCCTGCTAATGGATTTATAATTTTTAGTAGAAATTTTGCTAAATTATGGCATGGTGAATCTATTGAGCTTACGATAGGTCTTAGAGGAATGTCTTTTTTATGAATTTTTGGTAGACCGTAAAAGTGGGGTGGTTTACTGTAATGTGGGACTAGTTTACTTCTTTCTTTGTCTTCGAATTCATTTTAAATTTAAATAGAGTTTTGTATATTTTATTTTCAATTGATTTTGTTGGGTCCGTTTCTAAACTGGTGTAATTCTCAGTGTTCAATAGTTCGTTGACTTTTGTGTTGTAATCGTTTTTATTCATTATTACTGTTGCATTGCCTTTGTCAGCAGGTAGAATTATAATTGAGTTATCGTTTTTTAGATTGCGAATTGCTTTTATTTCGTTATTACTTACATTTGGCTTTATTTTGTGATTCTTTTCTATTTCGATTTTACATCGTATTCTAAATTCGTTTGCTTGATCTTCTTCGAGTTGGTTTGCTGTTTTCTCAATGCAGCTAATTATTTCAAAGGTTGGTATTGATTTTGGTGTTACTGAAAAGTTAAGGCCTTTTGAAAGAATTGATTTTTCTGTGTTGTTAATGGTTCTGTTTGATAAATTTATCACGGTGTTTAGCATGGTGTTCCTGTTTTCTAACGTTTTAGTTTGTGTGTTATTTTCTCTATAAATAGGTTATTAAATTTCTTTATGTGAATTTCTTTTTGTTTGGAAAATACTGATTCGTAGTAGGTTTTGCACTAACGAGAATTTTATCAAAATCATATTTTGTTACCTTTATTCGTATGAAATTTATAATGCCCTCAATATCTTGTTTTAACTTATAAATAATGTGTCGGTGGTTTTGTAGTCTTTCCTCATCATACTGTAACTTGCTCTTTCGAGAATTCTTGATAGTTTATTGCTTGTCTTTCCAAATTTGATTCTAAATCCTTTTGGTATTATTTCGTTGTTTCTGCACTTAATTAGGAATGTGAGTGAATTTTGGAATGCGATAGCTTTAGGTTTAGATTGTACAACTGTCTAAAACAAATACAAAGGATGGACGTAGCAGAAGGGATATAGTAGCTAGAATAGCTCAAGGTAGAAAAATGTTTTTAAAAGAAAAACTTACTAATAGCTAATAGTATTAGTTTAGATAATAGAAAAGTTTCTTAAAGTCGTACGTATGGAGCGTTCTACTATATGGTAGTGAGACTTGGACAATTAAAGAAGTAGATAAGAAAAGATAGAAGCTTTTGAAACTTGGTGTTATAGGAGAATGTTAAAGATTAGTTGGACAGATAGAGTAACAAACGAGGAAGTTTATAGAAGGATAGGTGAGGAACCCTGTATGTGGAAACAATTAAAGGTCAGGAGAGATAGAATGATAGGGCACCAGTTAAGACATGAGGGACTATTTAGTAAAGTCTTAGATTATAGACTACCAAATAAAAATAGAGTAGGAAGGCCTAGACAAAGCTATATTAGTCAAATTATTAGAGATCTAGGTTGTGAAGGGTATGCAGACCTTTTTAGACTAGCTCAGAATAGAAAAGAATTTAGAGCTGCGTCAAACCGACTTTAAGTAAGTTCGAAAACAAAACAAAAAAATAAAAATCAGGTAACTAAATGTCACCATGACATAACTCACAATTAGTTAGCGGTCTGGCATGTTGGTAGCGTTTCGTTGCTTAAGCCTTACCATAACATATAATTTAACACTTTTCCTTTTTGAAGCGGATAACCAGGTTATATTTCATTTCCTGATAAATGGTAATTATGTGACCATGTTAGAGTTCTTTAACAAACATCAGGTTGCTAATATCTATGTAGAGCCAGGTGGATAGGAAAAGATAGAAGGATATAGGAAGACCTAGACCAAACTATATTAGTCAAATTATTAGAAATTTAGGTTGTGAAGGGTATGTAGAGCTTTTTAGATTAGCACAGAATAGAAAAGAAGTTAGAGCTGCGTCAAACCGACCTTAAGTAAGGTCGAAAACAAAATGATGATGAAATATTCGTCAAAATATTGCGGAAAAATAAACTTGTTACAAAGTGTCTGCGCCCATTTTACTTTGACTTCTTGTAACAGGCATATACAAACTACTCAAATGTCTTTAGACTTGTGTTTTTTTTTTAAATTATCACTATATGCCCCACAGAGCCCGACACCAGTGTAGCGGGCTACTATTAACGCGAGTTAAGGTTTGTGGCTTCGAGCGGTTCTTTTTAAAAAGACTCGTTGAACTTTAACACATTTATTTAAGTTTTATACAGAAGTTAAATATTGAATTTAGACAATCTTGAATTAATTACTCTAAGTCCAAAATTATTACTTAATTGTACAGTGAGTTATCTACGAACTGCAATGCAAAAGCTGAACGTTTGATGAACTAACCGTGAGTGGAGCTCCCGGTCTTTTTATAATCTCCCTACCTCTTTACAATTCTGTGGGAACTTGCAGACCTAATGTCTGCTTACACTTGACTCTATTCATGATACATAGTTGCTATCTTAAAAGCCATTCATAATTACAATGTTGCAGGCTTACTTTTGCGTAATCTCGGTACGTGACTTCCTACGACCGTCTGTGACCTGACATCTGCAGTGTCACTTATTCTTGTGCTACTTTGTAGCGCTTCCGTTCACATGAGAACGTTTATAACTGAAATATATTGTAACAAATTGTCTTTTAATTACATTGTTGAATTTTTCTAATATTTTCTAATATTTCCTAATAACTTTCTTAGGTATTAGTTTTGTATTGATATAATAAATGGGGGATCACATAACTCACGTTTCACTAATTTAAAACAAGTAATAACAAAAGTCTTTATTACTTACTATTCACAAGTCTAACAGTATATATCTTATTTGTAGATGTTTTAAGTTCAATTAACAATGAAGCACTATCACACTAACGAATTTACAAGCACTAATATCTTCTTAAACTAAATTCTTAACCATAAGTTTCTTAACAACACTAACGCTATTATAATTTATTTATTACACTTTCGTCTATTTATGTACAAGCTGACGGTACAATATACACGTTCACATAATACAAATTTATATTTACTCTTGAGCTTTCAAAAGTGTAACTAATTAACTTTACACGATATAATTTATAAATACTCCCTGTATGTTTGTTGTGGTTTGTTTAGCATTCTTCTTAATCTTCTTTGGGAATGAAACCACTCATAGTTTTTAAAATCTATTTTATTTACGTTTCGATCCATGACCTAGGATCGTTGTCAAAATAATAAAAACTTAAAGTTTGACGTTTATGACATAAATTGAAGGTTACTTTGATTTATTGATATTTGAAATATTTGGTTTGAGTACACTAAGCAAAAATTTTTAAAGTTTAAAAGAATGATTGCCTTCAATTTGTGTTGCGACCTGGGATCGACTTTCCTATGGTAGCCAATACGCTTAACGTGAAATCAGCTGATTAATTTTTATTGGTGAATTTTATATAAATTCAGTAATTTGGAAAACATTTTTTAACATGTTTCTATTTATACAATTGAGAGATTTCTGATTTTATGTCTTATTTTACCGAGATTCAGTAAAGGGGGTTAAGCAACCTGTGGCTACCAAGATCCCCCAACATTTATAATTTGCCGAAATAATGGTTTTCTAGTTAATATGCTTATTGTTATGTAATTAGTTATTGTATGTATAAATAGAAATCATGTATGTATGCTGTATTTCATGTTAATATCGCAAGGAAAACCCAGGAAAAACTTGCAATGCTACCTAGATATTGTGGGCATTTGATCTTCATTTGTTATTTCTTTTGTTATTTCTTTTAGTAATGGAATCCATTGTTTACTGAAAGTCACGGATTCGTTTGCAACGCAGTTATTTTTATGTAGGGTTATATAGGCAGCTTCTTTGATTTTGCGTTTTGGTGGTTTTCTTCTTTGTCGATAATTTTGCATCTTCCCATTTTATTTTATGACTGGAGTCCCATGCATGTTGGCAAATCATGGATTTTCAAATTTTCTATTTTTATATATGATTTATGTTTTCTTAATCGAACTTCAAATGGTCTGAAGTTTCTCCTATATAAAACTTATTACATTCGCACGGTATTTTGTAGATACAGTTTTTGAATTTTGTATTGCGTTTTTGGGTTTTGTTTTTGTTAATTGTGCTCTTAGTGTATTGTTGGTTCTAAATACTGTTTTAATTCTAAATTTGTTTCCTATTCTTTGAATTTTTCGGAGAATCCTTTTATGTATGGTATTGAGAGCATTTTGTGGTGTGTATCGTTGTTTTGTTTTCTTTTCTTTATTTTTAGGGTTTTTATTCATTTCTTTCTCTATTATTCTTTTAGGATATTTGTTTTCTATTAGTGTACATCTGATTAGGTCTTTCTCTTTCTTTAAAATTTCTTCGTTTGATGATATTAATTTTGCTCTATCATACATGGTTTTGATAATTCCTCGTTTGACACATTGTGGGTGGTTTGAATCGAAGTTTAAGTATCTGTTAGTGTGCGTTGGTTTTCTATATACCGATGTATTAATTGTTGTATCGTTTTTGCTAACTAGAATATCTAAAACGGAAGTTTTCCATCTTGTTCTAATTCATATGTGAATTTAATAGTTGGTTCTATTTCGTTAATTGACTGTATAAAGTTTTTAATTAATTCTATATTATGAGGCCAAATAGCATAAACATCATCAACGTATCTCCACCAGATCAATGGTTTCAATTCTTGTGTGAATATCACATCTTTTCGAATTCCTCCATGAATATATTACTGAAGATTGGGGATAGTGGACTTCCCATTGCCATTCCGAAGCTTTGTTTGTAAAATTGATCATTTATTTGAAAATATGTGGTATTTACGCATAAACCAAGTAATTCCATAATCGATGATATACTTAGTTTTGTTCTTTCTTTAAGATTGCCATCTTTTCGAGTTTGTTTTTATAATATTAAGCGTTTTGTTTATAGGGACATTTGTAAAGAGATTTACTACATCAAAGCTTACCATTGTGTGTGTATTTTCAATTTTATGTTTGATAGTTTTTCTAAAAAGTGTTGGTTGTTTTTAATGAAAGAATCCGTTTTGCCTGCTAATGGATTTATAATTTTAGTAGAAATTTTGCTAAATTATGGCATGGTGAATCTATTGAGCTTACGATAGGTCTTAGAGGAATGTCTTTTTTATGAATTTTTGGTAGACCGTAAAAGTGGGGTGGTTTACTGTAATGTGGGACTAGTTTACTTCTTTCTTTGTCTTCGAATTCATTTTAAATTTAAATAGAGTTTTGTATATTTTATTTTCAATTGATTTTGTTGGGTCCGTTTCTAAACTGGTGTAATTCTCAGTGTTCAATAGTTCGTTGACTTTTGTGTTGTAATCGTTTTTATTCATTATTACTGTTGCATTGCCTTTGTCAGCAGGTAGAATTATAATTGAGTTATCGTTTTTTAGATTGCGAATTGCTTTTATTTCGTTATTACTTACATTTGGCTTTATTTTGTGATTCTTTTCTATTTCGATTTTACATCGTATTCTAAATTCGTTTGCTTGATCTTCTTCGAGTTGGTTTGCTGTTTTCTCAATACAGCTAATTATTTCAAAGGTTGGTATTGATTTTGGTGTTACTGAAAAGTTAAGGCCTTTTGAAAGAATTGATTTTTCTGTGTCGTTAATGGTTCTGTTTGATAAATTTATCACGGTGTTAGCATGGTGTTCCTGTTTTCTAACGTTTTAGTTTGTGTGTTATTTTTCTCTATAAATAGGTTATTAAATTTCTTTATGTGAATTTCTTTTTGTTTGGAAAATACTGATTCGTAGTAGGTTTTTGCACTAACGAGAATTTTATCAAAATCATATTTTGTTACCTTTATTCGTATGAAATTTATAATGCCCTCAATATCTTGTTTTAACTTATAAATAATGTGTCGGTGGTTTTGTAGTCTTTCCCTCATCATACTGTAACTTGCTCTTTCGAGAATTCTTGATAGTTTATTGCTTGTCTTTCAAATTTGATTCTAAATCCTTTTGGTATTATTTCGTTGTTTCTGCACTTAATTAGGAATGTGAGTGAATTTTTGGAATGCGATAGCTTTAGGTTTAGATTGTACAACTGTCTAAAACAAATACAAATTTCAGGCCCATACCTGACTTGTAAATACTCCCTGTATGTTTGTTGTGGTTTGTTTAGCATTTTATTTACGTTTCGATCCATGACCTATTTATTTCGGCAAATTATAAATGTTGGGGGATCTTGGTAGCCACAGGTTGCTTAACCCCCTTCACTGAATCTCGGTAAAATAAGACATAAAATCAGAAATCTCTCAATTGTATAAATAGAAACATGTTAAAAAATGTTTTCCAAATTACTGAATTTATATAAAATTCACCAATAAAAATTAATCAGCTGATTTCACGTTAAGCGTATTGGCTACCATAGGAAAGTCGATCCCAGGTCGCAACACAAATTGAAGGCAATCATTCTTTTAAACTTTAAAAATTTTTGCTTAGTGTACTCAAACCAAATATTTCAAACATCAATAAATCAAAGTAACCTTCAATTTATGTCATAAACGTCAAACTTGAAGTTTTTATTATTTTGACAACGATCCTAGGTCATGGATCGAAACGTAAATAAAATAAATTTTAAAAACTATGAGTGGTTTCATTCCCAAAGAAGATTAAGAACGATATAATTTATATTCGACATTTAGATATAGACTCACTCAAGTAATTCATCAGCGATCTTATATATACCCTGAATTAAAAGGATGATTCATACTCCGGTATATGCTAGAAATTTCTAGGCTTCTGTAATATATACATTGTTTACGGCGCTTGTGTGTTTGACGGGTTGCCTAATAGTAGCTCGTAACAATATGTTAATGTTTCTTTTTATAGTTATTAAGATACAGATTGAAGCTTTTGTAGTAGAAAGCTTACTTAACTTCCTACACTATAATATATTAAATACATTTTTAACTGTTAAGAAAATGTCTATAACACATTTAGTAATTTTTAATGAATCTTTGTAGTCTATTAGTTTGTTGAGGTTTAATTCTGGTACTTGTAAATCACTTGTAACACTAACGTCATCTAATATAAATTGTTTTTATTAATAAATTTTAATGATGCAATTATCTTAAAATATGCAGGGTAAGTCTCTATAATATTTGAGGTTAGGTGCTTTTAAGTTAATCTCTAAAAATGTAATCTGTATATTTAACAATAACACGAGATGTGTAATAATAATTTTGATTGACTCGATAGTGTAGCGCTTAAAGCACTTGCTTTGCAAGCAGGCGGCCCGGGTTCGAATCCCGCATAAGTCGCATTTTTCTCTCTAAGAAACTATGGAGGTGTGAGGTGGAAAGTGATAAGGAAAAAGTGAAAATATGTGTGAGTTGGGAGACGGGAAGTGATTAGGTGGAAAATGGTAAGGTGGAAAGTGGGAAGTGTAAGGTGGGATATGGGAGGTGTGAGGTGGGAAGTGGTGAGGTGAATGTGATAATGTGTGTGAGTAGGGAGGCGAAAAGTTCTATTTTTTGCTAACATACCGATTCTTATTTAATAAAAATGTATTTTATGGTTAGGTATAAAATTAGACATTTGCAATTTTTTCAGAAAATAGAGCAAATTCGAAAGTTTGCTGATAGTTTTACTATTTCTTTTTAATATGGGTACCTTGCATGATTAACTATAAAAAATGTATATTTGCTATTTTCAGACAATGAACAAATTCGTTATTTTGCTGAGAGCATTATTATTTTTGCTTACATACTGTTTTTGATTCATTAGAATAAATTACATAGCTGAATATACAAAATTTTCATTTGCAATTTTTTACAGTAAACAATGCAAATTTGTAATTTTTTTCTAACAGACCCGTTTCTTATTTAATATAAATACTTCACGTATTCGATCAGATCTCTTGCATAATTATTAGTTACTAGCAACTTTAAAAAATGAGCAACTTATCATTGACCAAAAATAGTAGCAGTACCAACGATAGAAAGAAAGTTCTAGAACAATTTATATTTCATTCTAACGAAGACTTGACACTGCTGCTATTTTTGATAGTGAGGTAATAGATATATCACTGTAAGTGCTTTTCACATTTATACATGTCGTTTTAATATCGATAGATTTGCGCGTTTTAGGAGCAATGAAATGTCCGAGTCTACCGCTCCTGTTGTTCCACCGCAACCAGTTCCTCTACTCGAAATTAAATGTACCAATGATGAACTCCATAGTAAAGCAGAACCATACACGTACGTTAGAATATATTTATATTTATGCAAGCACTACTAATTTTTAATTTACATTAGATTAGGATAAAAAAACCCATTCTAGAAATTCTGAGGCTATCGTTAGATCGCTGGCACATTCTGTTCCTATCAGAAACATCAGGTAGTATACAAAAGGAAAGGGGAACAAACAATAATGTGTTATGCTATGCTCACAGATCCGGCTAACAACATGTTGGCTATGAAAAAGTTATGTTTTGAACCTGATATGACTGTTTGCTGTGAGGATGACAAATCATATGAAAAGGACACAATAGAGTTGCTTAATGCATTTAAAAAGCGTGGAGAGAAGCTACTGCGTCGTCTAGATTTGGAACTAGAAATAATAAAGCAAAAAAGAGAGGAACTGACTGCGAGGGAGCAGCAGATACTTCAAGAACGGGAGTTAATAAATACTTTTTCATTTATAAATAGTTAGATCAAAATATTCAACAATTTGTAAATAAAAGTATTTTATAAAAGTTTCTCTTTTTAAACAAGATTTCCTCTAAACAAGGTAGTAACCTCAAAGTAAAACACATATTTCAGAACCCACTTTAAATAAATACAGCATTCTTTCTACAATTGACTTAGATGTGTATAATTAAATAAACAGTAAAGAACAGGATGTATATTATTATAATAAACTAATTTCTTAGAATAATGACATATTATTCTGAAAATTCTATGTTGACAGTTAGACCGATCGATCCTTTACTAGTTACGTATACGTGTTTGTTCTCCCTACTTTTCTGTGCACTTTGAAAATCAATATCTTCTGCAAACACGCTGCATCCTTTTCCCACTTATTGCCATTGAAGTTATCCTCTTCTTACAGACGTTTGAAAGTCACTACAACTGACCATATGATATCTTCCCTCTGCTTCTAGCACATGCCAAATATTGTCTCTCGCTTAATTTTATCGATCTGTTGTAACTTGTTTTTGAATACTAAACCTTGACAACTTACATAAATGTTTAAACTTTATACTACCCTAAAGAAATTCACTTTCCTCGCGTAAATAATTAATTTTTACCGCACGTTCTACATGAAAAGATTTTATAATAACACATTTATACACCTATTTCTAACCTTGTCATCGATTCCTTTAATAATTAATTATTATTCTAGTTCTAAATTGAAGCACAAAAATTAAACCTACATTACTTTACATTGTCCTATGCTGTTTTAATTATATTGAAACGTTTTAATTCAAAATTGGTTTTTATGTACAGGGTGCCTACAAATAAATAATTGTTTGACTTGTGTATATTGATATAAACCTAGAAATCCACAATAATATATTGCTGTGAAACCTACAAAAAGCCTCACTAGAGTAAAAAAAATAATATTCGAGTTTCTCGAACTGGGCACCTAGATTTGCTGTGATTTTCGCCCTGTTGAATCTCTTCTGATAATCGCCTCTTTACTCTTTCCGCCTCGGCTGCTCACCTACTTAAAACTTTCATCCTCATTCATAAAAAAAAACAAACACATTCCTACCACAAACATCAACGTTAACTCTTTTTACATCAATATTCATAATACATTAAAATTTCAAAATTAAATTTCAGCATAAATTTCAGTATCATAAAATTTCAAGTTTAAATTTGTCATCATTTTTATTTGCATCCAGAATTAAAGTCCTGGTAGGATGCATACTAATTAAGTTACAATATGTGCAGACCTAAGTCTGAATAAAAGGGAGCATCTCCCACCCCTTGACGTTAATTAAACAGGTTAGTCTAATTGAGCTCAAAGACAGACCCAAATTTTCATCATAATCAAAACATAAACCGCTAAATACTCCTTTCTACTTAAACAAGAAAATTTTACCTTAAAATTAAAAATTTGTTGTTTATACAAATTCACTACTGTTCATTTTTTTATCAAACAAATTATAAAGATATCCGACACACACCAAAACATCTAGGATCGAACAAAATGCATAATTTACCTGAAGGTTAATGCACTCGGGGCTCTATTGTACATAGTCCTTGCTAACCCCACCATTCCAGCTGGGTTATGTTTACGGTTTCAGATTCTTGGTCGCCTTTTAAAATTCATCTACAACACCATTCGTTTAAAAAGTTTCAGGGCTTCTCAGGAACTCATCTAAGTATATCTAAATCTTGTTTTGTGAATCCAATCACGATTACGAATAACATTTGATTATTAACACCCCCGAAAAATAGCAAAGAAATTCATAATTCTTTCACGCTATACCCAAAACTGCCTACTATTGTTTATTCATTTATCGTTACTAATTTCGATAATTGGTACAGTAATACCCGCAAATATAACTAGACTTTATTACCTTGTATCTTCTCTAAATGCACTTAATAACTTTCATCGTAGCACGTATTCTGCTTGAAGTATGGTATAACAGCAAAAACATAAAGAGCAAACTGTTTTAAAGTATTGAATAAAAATCGAAAATCTAAGAGAGCGAAACTCCTATAAACACGGGTTTATATAATAGCTCGCTTGCACGTCGGTTTTGTCCCACAACGGACACTTTCTAGAATTTCGCATTCTAAGTTTCCTTTTCGACAGTCCGGCACAGCGATTCTAAAAATTTGCACACGCGCCAGTTGAAAATCTAAGAACTTTTCACACGACTCGCAACGCGTCTGCAAACAACTAATTAATTTTTATCTCGAAATTGTTATGTTTTCACCTCTCATATCTGCAACTTATTTCAACCAATCGCAAACCCCGTGACGTTGCTCAAATCACGCCTTTTATTATCCGTGTCTCTTCCTTGCGCATATTATCCGTCTCTATCTACCCTGTTCTGAGTGGTACAAATCGATATTCTTTACTATCGGTTATTTCAATCCACGTGGATCCCTATTTGAGTTAAATAACCCCGTATCTAGTCTTCCCGTTAACATAAGCTACGGTTTATCCGACCGTTTGCAATATACGCAGAATCTGCATGTTTATCTATTCGAATTTATTAGAACTTTGATATTTAAAAATACGCAGGTGTTTAATCGTAATACTTCTACGATTTGGATATTCCACGTATTATTGGGTTTCTAAAAGTTTTTATGCATATTATATATTACTAATGGTTCAATTAACTCCAATTAAAATAATAATGAACGGCATTGACTTCTACCCTTTAATTTTTAGCGAATACTAATTAAATATTAATTATTATTTGTACCCTTTGTTTAATACCCGTTACTTAAAAATTGAATTAATTACTATAAATTTCGCACGTATTTCTCGCTATTTTTAGTACTTGGAACAATTAAATTTCATACAAGTTGAGCATTTTAATTCTGCTTCTTTTTATAGAAAACGTCTAGTGAATAATTTAAATCCCTTATTTTTAATGAAACGAATAAATTTTTATGCTCCACGGTTTTAATAACGCGTATTATCTAATAAAATTCTATACAAACCCTACATTCTAATTGAATGATTTAAATCTTCACAGTAGGCATTTAATTACGCGTACTTTTTCCAAAGCTTCCTTATACACGGTGATTAAAATTATTTGATGTCGTAAATTAATTTTCTACCCTGGTCTAAATTTGAGTAATATATTATATTATACCGCCCCCTTTTGGGTTTAAACATATATTCTACCCTTTATTTTATAAACTTTTAAAATGTGCACACCTAATGCACGCCCCGTACTTGCACCGTTTGGTTGGTTCTTTAATTAATTATTTATTGCAATGCCTCGACTATTTAAGCTCTTAATCTCAGGGTGTTCAAGCTACTTATAGTGGGTTCCGTTATAAGTAGATGTGCTAAGTCCAACCAAAGTGCACTCTTTTGTTTTACTACTAAAATTGATACTCTACTTTTGTATATGCCAAATTTTCTAATAAGATCAAAGTTGCTATGTGCCAAATTCAATTACAACCAAAATTTGTATGACTATTTTTGACGTATTAAAGATATATTTAAACACTCACCTGGTCTATACTCCGTTGATGCCTTCCTGAATGCTGGCTCAAAATCCTTATCACCGTATGCGTCTTCACAATGATGTTCTTGAATTTTCGTGCCGCTTCCAGGTGTCCTTGAATTTTAACTGCTCCCCAATACCTGAAATGATTAACCCAAATTTAGAATTTAGAAAAATCAGTGCTACAACTTCCTTGTGCTAATCTCCGTTTCGAATCCTTGTTTTCTCTATAAATCCGTCCGCTTCTCCGTATCTAATCCCAATCTACTCGTTCCTGTATCTTTTTGCTCGATGCTCCTGCTACCTTTAAGCTGCTCTCCAATATCCAACTTCTTTCCTTTGTATATCCACTCGATGTCCTTCTAACTTTAATCCGCTCTCCAATATCACTTCAAATCTGTATAACCACTCTCCAAATCCAATAATTTACCGTCGCACAATCACTACTACTCACTTTATACTTTCGATGCTTGTTTCTTTACCACTTTATTCAATTGAAAACTCCTTTTAAAACAACTATTTTTATTTTCTTTTAAATATCTGTATACAAATTAGCACAATTATGAAAACACGTCTTTTTACAAAATTGGTTCGAAAATAATCTCCTTTGTTTACTCTCTAAGGCGACCATGTTAACTCTCTACTAGCCTACTACATCTTAAAGTTCATAACAAATAACTACGTTCGTGTCGCACATACCAAAGTTCATGTCTTTTATACAATTTCATAATCACATTAAATTCTAATATATGTCCTAAATCTTTACATTCCACCAATCATATTTTACGCTGTTATAACTAATAATTTTGAGTTTACAAATATTGTCCAAAAGTTGATTCTACATAAAATGAAACCAAAATAAATTATACTTGACCCTGGATGCATGTTGATAGTGAACATTCATAGACGCATCCGGCTTTTGGACGGCAAATGTACTTTCAAAGGCCTTTTAAAATTCAACTCGGTATAAACCCTTGAGCACTGCACATCTTACTACGTCATTCAGTCATTTTAAAATTACCTTTTGGCACTTAATTTCAACTACTATATTTGAATGGTATTTTAGTATACATAAAATACGGCAAACATACATTTTTAAGTTTATGTGATCAAATATGTGGATTATTTTTGTTTGGCATATACTACCTTGTACTAAACAACCCTTATAACTCTTAGTAGCTCCCTTAGACATTATATTATATATATATATATATATATATATATTGTTGTGTACTGCCTGTATGAATCATGCCCCACGAATTGGACGTCATAAATTGTTGTTTTATAAAGCCTCGCCAGAGTAAAAAAAACCTGCGAGAGAATTCATTAATTTACCAAAAATCGTCATAAATTTCACAAAAAGGAATATTTTCAAAAAAAATAATTTTACCCAGATTCCTGCTCCATCACTTTAATTGATTTCTTCAACAGCTCCCAGGCTAGCTCAGTTGGGCCTCCTCTTGGATACCTAGATTCACTATCATACTCTTTATCGTTCACGCACACTCTCAATAAAACCACAAAATAATACAACAATCATACAATATTTATTTACCACTATTTACAAATAAAAAGTCAAGATTATTTACATTTCAGTGCTCAAGTTACACCTCAATAAATTCTATCTTTGTAAAGTCCTGGATTTTAACTTGAAATATTAAACACATTGAATGTAACAGTAGTAAATGGGCCCTGAATAATACCTTATTTTTCTTTTTTATTTATTATTATTTCTAATTAGTACACTCTGGAGTATGGTGAGTTCATGATAACCCAGTTTATTTTATTAATGTATGCTTTTTATTTGCATACTCTTACTACAAACAAAAAAAAACCCATGTACTCTTAACAATAAAAATTTAAATTTATGAGGAACGTTAATAAGCTTTATATACACCTTTAGATTTATATTCAAATACCATCATCAAAGTTAGTTATACGTATTATTTTCAATACGCAAAATAATGCAAAATACCATCAAAGTTCACTCTCACACATCACAATAATTTTCATAATTTATAAAAAACAGCAAATTCTAATGCGTTACCTGGAATTTCTTAAAGATCCCTCCTCCGTTGACGATGAAGTTAAGTTCCTGCACCCACGGTTTCGTGCTTCTGCTCTGCTTGCTGCCTCCAGCTATTTATAGATGAACACCATCTAAGTTGTGCTGCATGCTATTCATTCAAGATACATCCAAATCCAAATCCAAGTATATTACACTTTTTTATAATTGCTTAACTTAATTTACGTTACTTTACTTTACTTTACTTCACGAGCTTGTTAAAATCTGTTGCACCTCAATTAAAATTAAACTCGACACTATCCGCGTTTCAAACTATGAGGCCAACTCTGTACTATTCAATTTGAAAATTTTAAATACTTACAAGCTCATGGTAGATTTCTGTACGTAGTAAGCAATGCAACTTAACGAAGTCAAAGAACGAAGTCAACGAGAAAAGTCAAAGAGAGCACTTAATAACTCCTCTCTGGTATTTATACGATTTTAAGTGTAACCTCTCCAGACCCTCCTAACGCGAAATACTTAATTCAACTAATTCATTCTTCAAATTTTAGTATAACCGTTTCAAAATCTACGAAATTTAGCTCGTTGATACGATATTTTCCAAAAAAACCGTCTTCAATTTTCCCGTGTTTGTCTGTTGTACAACTAACTATTTAGACCAATGATACTTTCAGTGACGTCTTAAAAACCCCGCCTATATTAACTCTATGCCTCTCTTATGCATATTAGATGTTTCCTTCTAGCCTCGCTTGAGTGGTAGAAAATCGATATTACTGTCTGCGTGCTATCTAACCCACGTGGACTGAATACGTGCGTTTCGAAGTGAATTGCTATTATGCCTGTCTCATTCCGAAGCATATCATTGATTGTCCATCCCTTCTGCGCTTTAAGGAAACTTTTGGTTAGCATTTATGCGAACCGTCCGACCGTTTGCACAATATATCTCGAATCTTGTCTTTTATCTACACAAATAAGGGGAACATGACCTTTCCAAAACATGCA
The DNA here is from genome assembly GCA_036346225.1 of Platerodrilus igneus. Taxonomy (NCBI): domain Eukaryota; kingdom Metazoa; phylum Arthropoda; class Insecta; order Coleoptera; family Lycidae; genus Platerodrilus; species Platerodrilus igneus. The sequence goes on along the minus strand of JARFIW010000237.1, from coordinate 3,506,328 downwards.
CCTGTGTCTAATTAACGAACTTTTTAAAATAACATTTCTAGGAATTTGCGTTTCAAGGTATTTTACATTCAACGTCTGTTCGTTTGTTGGTAAAGCTTATCGCCTTGGTATTATGGATTTTTCATGCTCTTATGCGTATTAGAAGTTATAACCTTTTCAATTAAACTCATTTACATTAATTAATAACTTCCATTGGCTTATACAATTTATTTTCTTTACGAACCTATTAAATTATAATCCCTATTTGTAAAATTATGGTAATACTTGTTACTTTAAAATGAACTAAATGAAATAAATTTCGCACGTAATTTTTGGTTGTTTCCTCTATAGAGGGTGTTTGAAATTGCTTTGTTTATACCTAAATTTAACCCTTTAAAACCACCACAATATATATATATATATATATATATATATATATATAAGTAGTTTTTTACACAAGGTAAGTTGATAAATACTTACGTATTGAAATTAATAAGATGAAATAATAACTTAGACTTTTTTAAGTAAAGCCCAAATGATCATTTCAAATCGAGCTAGTAATTGAAAACTACTTATAATATTTATATATTAATACTTGGCTTATAGCCGTGATTTTGAGCGTTGCTTCCTGTCTATATCTGACATAAGTCAAAAACTTGACAATTTCAGATATGATTGACAAAAATGCTAAACGTAATTGAAAGTTAGGTTTATATATGGTACTGAACACGATTTAGATTTGTAAATTTCCCAATTATAGCTATCGGCCTCGGTAGCGTAATTGGTTAACGCACAGTTCCGGCAAAACTGAGATGCAGGTTCAAATCCTGTCCAAGGCCTTATATTTTCCTTCTTTCAATTACTAGCTCGATTTGAAATGATCATTTGGGCTTTACTTAAAAAGTCTAGGTTATTATTTCATCTTATTAATTTCAATATATATATATATATATATATATATATTACTGTTTAGTTAACCATATGGAACGTCTCTGGAATCACGTCCCACAAATTGGGTGTCATAATTACTGTGTAATTAACCTGTAAAAATCGTGCCCCAGCGTTGGGTTGTCATAATTACTGTGTAGTTTCATCTGGAATCACGCCCCACAAATTGGGTCGACGTAATATTGTGTGGTTATGCTCGATCCTTGTCCTCGGCTGCTCCCAATAAATCCTATTAACTCAGAATGTTCTAAATTAATATTGACACCTACCTGTTACATTCAAAAACTTCCTCTCAATATCTCCATGCTGAAACCTAAATAAAATTCTTACCAATCACACACTCAAAAATAACTCAATTAATTAAATATATCACACTTTATTTAAATTAGATCCACATTTCATTTTAAAAACGCCATTCTTTTATGCACATTCATAAAGTCAATAATTTTATAACAATAGTCATGCAAATTGAAAACATTTTAAAAATGTATATTTTTATTAAAGTAAGAGGGCGTTCCTCATACCTTACGTTACCCTTTGTCTTAGCATGAGCTCATAGTAAAACTCTACAATTGTGCATATAAATTTCCTGCACTACCAAATATCAATAAGCCCTCTATACCTCCTTACAACATCTGGTTATCTGTAAATTCATTAATTTTCAAAATCAATTTCCTTTTAAAGTCCCATAAATGTCTGTTCATAAAATATCAAATAATAATAAAAACACATCAAACTCAAATCCAAATAATCACAAACACCATGAAAATATTCACCACTCAATGTTCTATTCTATCGCCTACTTGGTTTCTATCTTCTAAATGTGCTTCACCACCTAGCTCCTTGGAGATGCTGCCGTCTGGTAGATTCCCAGTCCATCAGCTAACTCCTCGGTCGAATTATCATATATACCATGCATGCCGTTGTTTACAATTTCCAATCCAAAAATTCCAATCTTCAAAATTAGCTTTTATAATTCAAACATCGCTTTTTTTATCACCATCCAAACAATTTCAAATTCTAATACTTCCAAAACAATAAGCTTTGTACTTACATACCACTTTAACGTTTTAACAAAAAGATGCTCTATTAGCTTCTATGTAAATTTTTATTAAATTGCACTAGTTCACTTGAAGTAACTATTATCACGAATGATGGATGAAATCAAAGAGAGCTCGGCCCCTCTATTCCAGTGATTAAATAAGTAAAATTCCCCCCCCCCCCCCCCCTATTTCACATTGGTACGTATGCTTGTATACCAGTTCCGATAATTCTTGAAAATTCTTTTTCAACCGTCCGGTGTTCCAGCGAAAAACCCCTAACGAACCTCAGTTTCTCTTAAATTTTCATAACGAATAAAACAATACTCGGAAAACCGCCTCAAAACTGTCAACCGCCGTTCTAATTTTCCATTTATCTACGCCTCCAACTTGAACAAACATCTTCTTACATTTAAACGTAATTCTTACAATCCCGCAAGCGCGGTATACTAGACGCAAAGGCAGTTGGTAACGCCAATCCAATAAGTGGAAATTAACGCGCCCAACTGTCAATGACGTCACACAATATGCAAATAATTAGACGTAAATGACGTAATATGCCAATTTTCATACAATAGTTTATAAAAGCGAAATACTCACATGAATATATAAGCGTCTCACAGGACAGCTTCTTTCAGGGTTGCTAGGGGCCCCCCTTCAAGATAATTTACGGATGGTGCGCCTAGCGTCCTTCGGGATTGCTCCGGCTAGCTCTCAGGGCTCTATTCCGGAGTGTTTAAAGATGGTTCGGTTCGGCCAGGTTGCTTCAAATTATCTTCTTCCTATGTAGCGGAAATGACAGGAACAGGTGGAGGAACGATAACAAGATAAGGCAAGGAAATATACATAAAAGAAGATAAAGATATGGTACAATACGATACCAGGCACGACCACTCTACTCGAAGTTCAAAGGCAAAAAACCACGTTTCAGTGTCTCTCGGAAACTCCTCACCTTTGTTCTCCCGCCACTCGCGTCAGCGCGATCTAGCGCAAACGCACTCTGACGTGACGGAAATACGCGCCAAGTTTTTCAAATTTAAGGCGCAAACTCCCGCACATCAAAACTAAACTAAGGAATGTTTAGTGCCAAATTTGGCACGTAACAATCGCGACAAAGCCATAAAAGAAGAAACTTAAAAAAAGAAAAAGTCTGTTAGCACAGTAACATCTTAAAATCTAAATCCTAACTACCCTACGTAAAACCTAACTTAAAACCTACAAAATGTTTATTTAAGGCGCCACCTGGTTTTTTCGACCGATAACACGTCTTCCGAATTACCAGGAAACGGAAAATGTAGCCCCATTGTCTTTGACTACACTAATAATCGACAGTACAAATTTGTCGGGGAGCATGAAACACTTCTTAAAGTAAAACAAATGCGACAAGTCGCCTAACCTATCTAAACTAAAGCTAACATTAAAGTTTCCTACATGCAAACGCACATGGGCGTTGCATCAAAACTATTCTTTGTTGGCAAAAAGTGCCCAAATTTAAAAATGTTCATCAGAGTGGGTTAGTCTACACTCTAGCAAATTTTTGTTACTGGTACTTTGGTTTACTAACGATACACATCAAAACTTGTCCATGACATGGTTGTGAATCAACAAATTTACCAAAAGTACCACCCTACTAAATCCTTACATTGCTAACCTAACAAATTACATTTCTACCATCAGGTTAGCTTTTTCACTTAATATTCAAAAAAAAGATAATTCCCACGTCTGGTCATAAATACTAAACGTTAGGAAGATAAAAAGATAAAACAAGATCTCAAATTGTTGTTAAAGATAATAGATAAGATAACGATATTGAGCTTAAGTTATCAACAACGATAATAAATAAGATAACAATATTAAGCTTTAGTTATTATTTGAGATACTAGGTAAGATAACGCGATGTTAAGCTAAAGTTATTATTAGAGATAGTAGGTAAGATAACGCGACATTAAACAAAAGTTATTACTAAAGATAATAGGTAAGATAACGCGAAATTAACTCAAAGTTATTACTAACGGTAGTCGGTAAGATAACGATATTCAACTAAAGGTATTATCAAAGATAATAAATAAGATAAAGATATTAACTTAAGTTATTATCAAAGATAATAGATAAGATAACGATAGAGTGGCTCCGTGGAGCCGTTAAATGGGCATTTCTCGTACCCTCTAAAAAGAGCAACCTGTGAAGCAAGCCCGTTTGCAATTAACGGCACGAGGGACCGGCAAAGGCATTTGGGTGCATCCCTGCACCCGGCGTTAATTGATATCGGTGATACAATCACCCGATACCCACACGGTGTATACGGGACTTATATACACATGCACTCACACATTCACACACTCATACATATCTTCATTGTCAGTGCCCATGCGCTGACAGCGGCACCACATGACCTCACGAAAGATTCCCAGAGACGGGGTCCAAGTGTCTGTGAAAACCCTCCGCGCAACCACACGGTGACTAACGGAAATAAAAAGGCAGAGAAATAGGAACGGTAGAAAGAAGGAGATGGGTATTCGGAATGCAAAAAAGGCACTTCCAGGTAGAAAAAAATAGAGGAAGGGCTCGCATTGAGCAAAAGAGACAGAAAAAGGTGGATAGCAAAGCGCTACTCAACCAGCCAATGTAGTCAGTAGCCCGGAGTGAGGGAACATCACTCTTATGTGGCAGACGGGTGTTCCGGGACGAGAACAGGTCCACCGAAGGAAAGATAAGGCAGGAACGGAGACAGTAGGATAAGAAAAAGTAGAGTTTTGGACATACGTCCAAGAAAAGGTAGAGAATTGTCCCTGTTAAAATACAGATCGCTTTGAAGGACCACTTGCGATATTAATCCGACGAGATAAAATATATCATAAGTTAACAAAATTCACTAGGCTCTTAAGAGAACTAGTACGATCATTTTCCTAACAAGTGCATCCACTACGATAAGAAAATCAGACAAAAGTTGACACAACAACTTAAAAGTATCATTACAGATACAATCACTCGAAAACCCAACTGTTTCAAGGTAGTTTTTTAAGACGGTAACGCCCTAAACACACAAAAATGCCTAATTATTAACAATTAAATACAGGTATACTGTCCCAATATGCTAAAATATCCGAGAATTTAATAAGATATCCATAAGAAGCGATAGCGCCTCACCACGAAGTTCAACAAAAAACAATGAAAAGAAAAAAAAAGTTTATAAGTTATGGTAATTTAGTAGGAAAAGAAACAAATAATGATATAGTATAATGTGGGCGACTGTAATAATTTAGAAGAGAAACACATGGAATAGACAATCCTAGTTTTTTGCAACTGCGAATATGAACTATTTCTTACAATGGCATAGGTCGCGCGTGTCCTATGTGAGCCCAAAGAAGAAAAACATCCACTCTAACATCAACTAAAACCAATCATAAAAATTCAATGAGTTATTACAACCAAAGTTACGACAATTACCACACAATTAAACGATGTAATAAAAATACTAAAAACCAAATAATATGCTGCAGGAAAAGTTCGAGGATTAATTAAACGAAACGACAGAGTTATATTGGGGGTGTAGAAAATAAAGCGATATATAACTAACGGAATGTTCAAGGAAAAGTGAACCAAAAGGAAAAAGATAGCTAATTTGAGGTAAGTAAGTTAAACGTGTAGAAAGTATATACTGTATACGAGAGGAAATAAGTAATTAAAGTTACTAATTGATGGTGAGAACAAAAAATATTAGGTAAATTGTGAGGGTTTGGAGCGTGAAAAACTTAAGTAGCATTTGGGTCAGCAGAGAATGGCTTAAGGTCTTTAATATGCCACCTGCCTTGGCGTTTTCCTTCAGCATCTTGAAGTTCGTAAATAAGGGGACTAATGACACGAGTGACCTCACAAAGGATGAATTTAGGGGCTAATTTTGAGGAAAATTTCTTAGATGCATCCGATAAGACATAATTCCTTTTCCAAACTTGTTCGCCCAAGGCGAAGGAGATATTTCGTTTACGTAAGTTATAGTGGTCCTTACTTTTTTCGTAAGCTTTTAACAAATTTTTTCTAACGTCGTTAAAGATAGAAGGTAATGACTGTTGGTCCTTGTCCCAACGTACTTTATCGTCAAATTCAATTACGTTAGTATCGTCCGAAACTAAACCATAATAACTCCCATCGATTGGGGTATATCTTCCAAAAACAAGAAATGACGGAGTGAATTGGGTTGCTTCGTGTTTAGATGTACGCAAAGCTTGAGCAATTTTAAATATATTTTCATCCCATGTAGTATGGTCTAAATCAATATAGGAAGAAATAGCGGTAATTAAAACTCTATTTACTCTTTCGGTAGGGTTTACTCGGGGATGGTATTTTGCGTTAAACCAAATTTTTTGTACTTTGTAACTTTTGACGAAATTCTGAAAATCTTTAGAGATAAATTGTGCCCCATTATCACAAAGAATAATCTGAGGAACACCGAAGATAAGAAAAACATTTTGCTCTAGGAATTTAATTATAGCAGCAGATGTAGCTTTACGCAAGGGTTGCACCATAACAAATTTAGAAAACCAATCGGTGACAACTAAAATATATTGGTTACCTTTTTTCGATCGGGGTAGAGGTCCTAATAAGTCAAGCGATATTAATTGAAAGGGATAAGATACACGTTTAAAGTTACCCATTAAGCCAGAACGAGCCTTTTGTGAGCTCTTTTGAGAACCACAAATTTTACAGTTCCTAATATAACGACAAACAGATTGTTTTAATGTGGGCCAATAATATAATTCAGATATTTTAGCGAGAGTTTTTGTAACACCAAGATGCGCAGCAATGGGATCATCATGACATAATTTAAGCACCTTCACTACGAGTTAGCGGTAGGGACGACAAGTTTCCATTCGGGAATATTAGATATTTTATGAGGTGAAGAAGCTACAAATTTATACAATCTATTATTAGTTACACGAAAGGTAGGAAATTTATCGGGATTATCAGAAACTTTTTTAATCATATTAAGATACCAAGTATCAGGAATTAAATTTGGAAGGTTAAGAGAGACGACATCACGAGATAAGGCATCAGGTACGATATTTAATTTGCTAGGTCTATGCCTAACATCAAAAGTGAATTGAGAGATACGCAAGTTCCATCTTGCCAAACGACCTGCGGGTTATTTTAAGTTATTAAGCCAAGTGAGAGCAGCACAATCAGTGATTACGGTAAAATGTGTACCTTCGACATATCCTCTAAATTTCTCGATGCCAAAGATAACGCCCAATAATTCTCGTTCGGTAGCTGAGTATTTTTGTTCGGCAGAAGTTAAGGCACGACTTGCATAGGCGATTGGATGTTCTAAACCATTGCTTACCTGGAACAACATTGCACCTAAACCAGTAAGTGAGGCATCGGTTTGTATATAAAATTTTTCATCGAAATTGGGTGAGATTAAGATAGGTGCTGAAGTGATTAACGTTTTAATTTGTTCGAAAGCCTGTTGAGATTCTAAATTCCACTCGATAGTTTGGTATTTATTTTTATTTTTAATTAAAGCGGTAATGGGTGCAGATATAGTTGAAAGGTTGGGTAGAAAGATGCGATAGTAGCTAATCATTCCAATTAAACGTTTGATTTCAGTAACAGTTTTGGGTGTTTTGAATTTAGTAATAGCATCGACTTTAGCAGGATCTGCTCGTAGGCCTGTTCCATCGATAATAAAACCAATAAATGTAAGCGACGAACAACAAAATTGAGACTTTTCCCAGTTTATCTTAAAACCTGCTGCATTTAAGCGTTCTGCAACCTCATTTAATGTGGCGATATGTTTATCAAAGGAACTTGAGATAACTTAAGTATCATCCAAAAATACAAAAGCACGTTCCTGATGTAAGATAGGACCTAACGTTTGATCCATAGTACGTTGTAGGGTTTGTGGTGCGTTACAGAGACCAAATGGCAAAAAATTATATTTGAAAAGACCTCGGCCTGGAACACAAAAAGCAGTTTTTTGACGAGAAGATAGGTCGAGAGGTATCTGATAAAAAGCTTGTCTAAAATCGATAGATGAGATAAATTTTGCGTTTCGAAGCCGGCTTAAAATAGAGTCAGTTCTACGTAGAGGGTAAGCGTCAGAGACAGTTACGGAATTCAACTTCCTGCCATCAAAACAAACACGCCAATCGTCATTCTTCTTACGAACTAATAATACGGAAGACATCCAGGGTGAATTTGAGGGAGAGATAACACCAGATTCTAACATTTTATCTATTTCGGCATGCAAATGCTTTTGCAATGCAGGCGATAATGGATATTGACGTTGCTTAAATGTGTTGCAGTAGTAACGCAACCAAGTTCAGAGGTATTGAGTTTACGAAATTTGTCAATTGTAAAGTTAAGAATTACATTTTGGGAATCAGTAAGAGAAATTTCATTAGATATTCTTGCAGATGCACAGGAATTTGTTTTAAGAGAAGTTTGCCATGAAAAATCTTGGAAGTAAAGCGATAAATTAACAAGTTTGCAAAAGTCCACACCTAGTAGGAAAGGATAAGCTAATGTAGGTACAATCAAAAATGGAACCTCACGTTCAAGTGATTCTACTCGAATTTTTAATTTAAGGGAACCCGTTACATATATTTGATTATCGTCAGCTAAATTTATGGAAGTTTTTCGGGAACAATTTGAATTTTAATATTTTGTTTAGATAATTGTTGTAGACCTTCGTTATTTATAAGGGAGCATGAGGAACCTGTGTCCAATAAAGCTATTACATTTAAGGAACCAATCGAGATGGGTAGATGTGAACGATTATCAAAGGGTTTCTTAAAAAGTTGTAAAGCGGCAGACTTTTTATGATAAAAGGAATTAACGGCTTGTAGCCAATTAGACCATTCAGACGGGGTGGTATAACATAATTCTTCTAATGAAGGTAAGGCATTTTGTACATTGACAGTAGCGATATTATTGTTAGATAAATTTAATAAAGGTACAGCGTTAGAGGTAGTTTTATGGTTTAAGTTTATTGACATCTGGGTCCGTTGAATGATTGGTGTTGAGGACGATTTTGATTCCTTGAGATATTCACGCCCTGATTTGGAATATCTCGACGAGAGTTTCCCGATACGTTAGGATTACAATTCGTACAGTTAGATTTGTAGATATTAGCACGACGACAACCATAACAAAAATATTTTTGGGGTATGTGCAAACATTATAGTTATGTCCACTTCTCTTACAGTTCCAACAGGTAAGTGAGTTATTTGTTGCGGTAGAAGGAACATTAAAGGTAGATACTTTATGAGAAGCTCGAACTTGACACGCTAAATCGGGTTCTAAAAGGCCAGATTGTTTTTCTGGAGGGTGGGCGGTATTTATCAACTCGCAGCTTTACTTCTTAAAGGGAACGACATAAATCTTTAAAGTGAGCTAAGGAAGAAATGTGTTGTAACGCTAGACGTTCGGAAAAATAAGGATTTAAATTTCTATGTAACTGATCGATAATTTCAGATTCTGAAGGTTTATTTTCAAGTCTACTATATAAGGCTTCTATTGAGGTAATAAAGGAAATTACATTTTCATCAGGTCCTTGGGTTCAATTTCGTATCTCGTTCCAAAAGTCGGTAATATAACCATGCGGTAAGAAGTCTCGTTTTAAACATGCAACTAACTCCTCCCAGGTAGAAATTTGATCTCTAATGTTCCGGTACCAGATTAACGCAGAATCGGAAAATAATTCACCCGCTGAAACAAATAAATCCCGATAGGTACATTTCCAAGAAATTTTAAAATCGTTAATTCTGTCGAGAAAAGACATTAAAGAGATTTGAGAGTCGAACCCTTGAAAAGTTGAACCCTATTTATAAACAGGTATAGATTTCCCTAATGGTGGAACTGGAGAAATTACGAGATTTGATAACGGTGAAGATATATCTATGTCTGCGTTTGGATTGAGTCTCTCAAAAACGATTCTTTCAAGTAATAAGATATTTGATAGAAGAGTTTGTTTAGCTTGGTTCGCTTGTTCATTGTCATATAAGCACAATAATTCTATACGCTGTTTAAGATGGATGATACGCGAAACTAAACGTCCTTGGGTTCAATTTCGTATCTCGTTCCAAAGGTCGATAATATAACCATGCGGTAGGAAGTCTCGTTTTAAACACGCAACTAACTCCTCCCAGGTAGAAATTTGATCTCTAATGTTCCGGTATCAGATTAACGCAGAATCGGAAAATAATTCACCCGCTGAAACAATTAAATCAAGATAGGTATATTTTCGAGAAATTCTAAAATCGTTAATTCTGTCGAGAAAAGACATTAAAGAGATTTGATAGTCGAATTCTTGAAAAGTTGAACCCTATTTATAAACAGGTATAGATTTCCCTAATGGTGGAACTGGAGAAATTACGAGATTTGATAACGGTGAAGATATATCTATGTCTGCGTTTGGATTGAGTCTCTCAAGAACGATTCCTTCAAGTAATAAGATATCTGATAGAAAAGTTTGTTTAGCTTGGTTCGCTTGTTCATTGTCATATAAGCACAATACGCTGTTTAAGATGGATACGCGAAACTAAACGTTTTAATTCAATCTCGCTTGGGCCGGGGTCTATTTTGTTTATTATATTAGATATATCTTCAAGAGACTGTTTGATTTCAGATACGTTTTGAGTTAAATCGGAAACAATTTTTTTTAAAATAGGTAATCCTTTCGTCTCCTGAGCTAGTATGGCTTTAAGTTGTAATCGTCTATCATTTTGGTTAGAGGCAGGCGTAATGTTTCTACATTCAATTTCGTAAATCAGCTCCAAAGACTTAAGATGTGTAATGTTCATTTTGAAAAAAAAATATTTGAGACAACAATATACAAGATATACGATACTATAGTAATTTACACGACAACAAACGGTACAACTAACTTCAATTCTGTACGATAAATGTATTTAAAGGTAAAAACTTTTAAAAAGGCATTCGTAAGTTACAGTATTTAAATTTAATTACGGTAACTGTTTTAAATCACTAAGGAACTACGTTTAGAACTGCAAGAGGGCAAGATAGTGTTTAATGGAAAAAATACATCACAGTTAAGTCAAAATAACGCTTTAAAAACACTAAAAGCTCAGTTAATTAGGAAATCTATATTTGGACATGCAATTTTGTTATATATAGGTAATTGTAATTTAAAATTAATTATTTGGGTTATCAAAAAGACACTCCAAATTATAGAAAGGTACATTATATGTGTTATTTAACAAATACAATAAGATTCCGTTACTCAAACGTTTTTAAAAGATATTTTAAAAGTTCAATTTATTACGTTAAATGCTTTTAAACACAAGCTTCTTTAAAAGTAATTTGAAAATCATAATTAAACATTCGGATTACTAGAAAATGGTTTTAAAATGTTATCAAACAAGACAGTATTTATTCACGATTTTAAAAACACTTTTTCAGCTCCAAAAGAAGTCATAGATATATTAAATTTAGTATAAAATAGATAATTTTCGTAATAAACAGTGTTTAAGGCATAAATTTACTTAATTGCCTATTTATTTATATGCAAATATACTTACTTGTGTAAATTAAAAGTGAGGTTAACTTTTGCATTTAAAAACAAACTATGCACTTAAATAACATAATTCAAGTTAACAAAAGCACACCATATTTAAAATTGGAAGAAAATTAAATTAACCAAACATTTTAAATACATAAGGTATATATTTCAATATCAAAATGGCGATTTCCATTTTGTTACTATAACAACAGCATTGACATTTTAGAAGTCTGGTAGGTTTCAAAATACCAAAATTAAGGTCAATAGATATTGAAAAATTAAGATAATAAAAAAAGCTATATATATATATATATATATATATATATATATATATATATCGTTAATTAATAATTATAAAGCCATAAAACAAAAGAAGAAGTTCCTATACAACAAAAAACACGTTGAGGCGTCAATTCTTACATTTAAACGTAATTCTTACAATCCCGCAAGCGCGGTATACTAGACGCAAAGGCAGTTGGTAACGCCAATCCAATAAGTGGAAATTAACGCGCCCAACTGTCAATGACGTCACACAATATGCAAATAATTAGACGTAAATGACGTAATATGCCAATTTTCATACAATAGTTTATAAAAGCGAAATACTCACATGAATATATAAGCGTCTCACAGGATAGCTTCCTTCAGGGTTGCTAGGGGCCCCCTTCAAGATAATTTACGGATGGTGCGCCTAGCGTCCTTCGGGATTGCTCCGGCTAGATTTCAGGGCTCTATTCCGAAGTGTTTAAAGATGGTTCAGTTCGGCCAGGTTGCTTCAAATTATCTTCTTCCTATGTAGCGGAAATGACAGGAACGGGTGGAGGAACGATAACAAGATAAGGCAAGGAAATCTACATAAAAAAGATAAAGATACGGTACAATACGATACCAGGCACGACCACTCTACTCGAAGTTCAAAGGCAAAAAGCCACGTTTCAGCGTCTCTCGGAAACTCCCCACCTTTGTTCTCCCGCCACTCGCGTCAGCGCGATCTGGCGCAAACGCACTCTGACGTGACGGAAATACGCGCCAAGTCTTTCAAATTTAAGGCGCGAACTCCCGCACATCAAAACTAAACTAAGGAATTTTTAGTGCCAAATTTGGCACGTAACATCTTTTATCTCCCTTATATCTATAGCTTTATCTCACACATATGTCTCCACCAGCTGGATCTTTACCCTTCTTGTACAATTTACACCAATCACCTTGCTTGGCTCCATTCTCCCACCTTTTAACAGACGCGTGCTTGCTTCTAAATATCCTTGAAATTATTGATTTTATTCAAGTCTCCTTGCTATACTGTCTCCGAATTAATTATATGCATCTCTGTAGTACTCAATACATTTTTATTCTATCTTGGTCTTTTCTTGGTTCTCTCCTATACTACCTTCAAGATTGAAATCAATATTTTAACTAACAAACCGCGTTTACATTAATTCCAACGGCTGTTCTTTTCTAATAACCCATTAAAGTTTGTTTGTTGCTACGCTACCGACAAATATTATCTTCCCTCGTTGCTTGTTCTGTTTTAAACGTGTTGGGTTTTACGTCTGAAAATAGAAATGTTATTTTAACACCTGCTCCACGCTTTTAGATTGTCATATAATACTTAATAAAGGTACAGCGTTAGAGGTAGTTTTATGGTTTAAGTTTATTGACGTCTGGGTCCGTTGAATGATTGGTGTTGAGAACGATTTTGATTCTTTGATATATTCACGCCCTGAGTAGGAATATCTCGACGAGAGTTTCCCGATACGTTAGGATTACAATTCGTACAGTTAGATTTGTAGATATTAGCACGACGACAACCATAACAAAAAATGTTTTTGGGGTATGTGCAAACATTATAGTTCTGTCCACTTCTCTTACAGTTCCAACAGGTAAGTGAGTTATTTGTTGCGGTAGAAGGAACATTGAAGGTAGATACTTTATGAGAAGCTCGAACTTGACACGCTTAATCGGGTTCTAAAAGGTCAGATTGTTTTTCTGGAGGGGGGCGGTATTTATCAACTCGCAACTTTACTTCTTAAAGGGAACAACATAAATCTTTAAAGTGAGTTAAGGAAGAAATGTGTTGTAACGCTAGACGTTCGGAAAAATAAGGATTTAAATTTCTATGTAACTGATCGATAATTTCAGATTCTGAAGGTTTATTATCAAGTCTACTATATAAGGCTTCTATTGAGGTAATAAAGGAAATTACATTTCCATCAGGTCCTTGGGTTCGATTTCGTATCTCGTTCCAAAGGTCGATAATATAACCATGCGGTAGGAAGTCTCGTTTTAAACACGCAACTAACTCCTCCCAGGTAGAAATTTGATCTCTAATGTTCCGGTATCAGATTAACGCAGAATCGGAAAATAATTCACCCGCTGAAACAATTAAATCATGATAGGTATATTTTCGAGAAATTCTAAAATCGTTAATTCTGTCGAGAAAAGACATTAAAGAGATTTGATAGTCGAATCCTTGAAAAGTTGAACCCTATTTATAAACAGGTATAGATTTCCCTAATGGTGGAACTGGAGAAATTACGAGATTTGATAACGGTGAAGATATATCTATGTCTGCGTTTGGATTGAGTCTCTCAAGAACGATTCCTTCAAGTAATAAGATATCTGATAGAAAAGTTTGTTTAGCTTGGTTCGCTTGTTCATTGTCATATAAGCACAATACTCTGTTTAAGATGGATACGCGAAACTAAACGTTTTAATTCAATCTCGCTTGGGCCGGGGTCTATTTTGTTTATTATATTAGATATATCTTCAAGAGACTGTTTGATTTCAGATACGTTTTGAGTTAAATCGGAAACAATTTTTTTTAAAATAGGTAATCCTTTCGTCTCCTGAGCTAGTATGGCTTTAAGTTGTAATCGTCTATCATTTTGGTTAGAGGCAGGCGTAATGTTTCTACATTCAATTTCGTAAATCAGCTCCAAAGACTTAAGATGTGTAATGTTCATTTTGAAAAAAAAATATTTGAGACAACAATATACAAGATATACGATACTATAGTAATTTACACGACAACAAACGGTACAACTAACTTCAATTTTGTACGATAAATGTATTTAAAGGTAAAAACTTTTAAAAAGGCATTCGTAAGTTACAGTATTTAAATTTAATTACGGTAACTGTTTTAAATCACTAAGGAACTACGTTTAGAACTGCAAGAGGGCAAGATAGTGTTTAATGGAAGAAATACATCACAGTTAAGTCAAAATAACGCTTTAAAAAACACTAAAAGCTCAGTTAATTAGGAAATCTATATTTGGACATGCAATTTTGTTATATATAGGTAATTGTAATTTAAAATTAATTATTTGGGTTATCAAAAAGACACTCCAAATTATAGAAAGGTACATTATATGTGTTATTTAACAAATACAATAAGATTCCGTTACTCAAACGTTTTTAAAAGATATTTTAAAAGTTCAATTTATTACGTTAAATGCTTTTAAACACAAGCTTCTTTTAAAAGTAATTTGAAAATCATAATTAAACATTCGGATTACTAGAAAATGGTTTTAAAATGTTATCAAACAAGACAGTATTTATTCACGATTTTAAAAACACTTTTTCAGCTCCAAAAGAAGTCATAGATATATTAAATTTAGTATAAAATAAATAATTTTCGTAATAAACAGTGTTTAAGGCATAAATTTACTTAATTGCCTATTTATTTATATGCAAATATACTTACTTGTGTAAATTAAAAGTGAGGTTAACTTGTTGATCTTTCCTAAAAACTTATATTTTGCATTTAAAAACAAACTATGCACTTAAATAACATAATTCAAGTTAACAAAAGCACACCATATTTAAAATTGGAAGAAAATTAAATTAACCAAACATTTTAAATACATAAGGTATATATTTCAATATCAAAATGGCGATTTCCATTTTGTTACTATAACAACAGCATTGACATTTTAGAAGTCTGGTAGGTTTCAAAATACCAAAATTAAGGTCAATAGATATTGAAAAATTAAGATAATAAAAAAGCTATATATATATATATATATATATATATATATATATATATCGTTAATTAATAATTATAAAGCCATAAAACAAAAGAAGAAGTTCCTATACAACAAAAACACGTTGAGGCGTCAATTCTTACATTTAAACGTAATTCTTACAATCCCGCAAGCGCGGTATACTAGACGCAAAGGCAGTTGGTAACGCCAATCCAATAAGTGGAAATTAACGCGCCCAACTGTCAATGACGTCACACAATATGCAAATAATTAGACGTAAATGACGTAATATGCCAATTTTCATACAATAGTTTATAAAAGCGAAATACTCACATAAATATATAAGCGTCTCACAGGATAGCTTCCTTCAGGGTTGCTAGGGGCCCCCTTCAAGATAATTTACGGATGGTGCGCCTAGCGTCCTTCGGGATTGCTCCGGCTAGCTCTCAGGGCTCTATTCCGAAGTGTTTAAAGATGGTTCAGTTCGGCCAGGTTGCTTCAAATTATCTTCTTCCTATGTAGCGGAAATGACAGGAACGGGTGGAGGAACGATAACAAGATAAGGCAAGGAAATCTACATAAAAAAGATAAAGATACGGTACAATACGATACCAGGCACGACCACTCTACTCGAAGTTCAAAGGCAAAAAGCCACATTTCAGCGTCTCTCGGAAACTCCCCACCTTTGTTCTCCCGCCACTCGCGTCAGCGCAATCTGGCGCAAACGCACTCTGACGTGACGGAAATACGCGCCAAGTCTTTCAAATTTAAGGCGCGAACTCCCGCACATCAAAACTAAACTAAGGAATTTTTAGTGCCAAATTTGGCACGTAACATCTTTTATCTCCCTTATATCTATAGCTTTATCTCACATATGTCTCCACCAGCTGGATCTTTACCCTTCTTGTACAATTTACACCAATCACCTTGCTTGGCTCCATTCTCCCACCTTTTAACAGACGCGTGCTTGCTTCTAAATATCCTTGAAATTATTGATTTTATTCAAGTCTCCTTGCTATACTGTCTCCGAATTAATTATATGCATCTCTGTAGTACTCAATACATTTTTATTCTATCTTGGTCTTTTCTTGGTTCTCTCCTATACTACCTTCAAGATTGAAATCAATATTTTAACTAACAAACCGCATTTACATTAATTCCAACGGCTGTTCTTTTCTAATAACCCATTAAAGTTTGTTTGTTGCTACGCTACCGACAAATATTATCTTCCCTCGTTGCTTGTTCTGTTTTAAACGTGTTGGGTTTTACGTCTGAAAATAGAAATGTTATTTTAACACCTGCTCCACGCTTTTAGATTGTCATATAATACTTCACTACACATTTAAGTACGTTAGAATAATTTTGCCCTAATTATTATTTATTATGTCTCATATTTACACAAGTACTATGTTACATTATCCTTAGCTAAATTAAATTGACCTTACATTATTATACACTACTTAAGCTAAATAAATAATTGTTAAAAAAATTATTCTAACTCCCTAACTGTATAAATAAATTTATTTTATCTTATCCACTAGCTCTCAACCTATGAGTTAACTTGTGCCCTATATATATATATATATATTGCTGTGATAAGGGGTTGTTTAAGGGTGTACTTTATAGTAAAGGTCGTTTAGAAATGAGAAATCATCATAGGAAGCAGAAAACTGCATTTATTCAGTAAAGAATTGAGATAGTTTGTAAATAGTAAGCAGTCAACACCCTACCCTGTATATAAAGTATAAATAGTTTTAGGCGACGCAAATAAACATAGGAAGACGCATAGTTAGCGTAGAAACCAGGAACACATGCATTAGGTAAATAGTAAATATTTAATACCCTGTAGATAAAGTTTTAGTTAATTTAGGTAAGACGGATAATAATATTTTTCAGTGGAAGCACGCGTATTTATAAGTAAACATAATAAAGTGTAATTAGACACGCATTCAAAAGAGTTCCAAACAATTAGGTTAATACGGTGATAAGAAATAGAGCTTCGAGAAGCATAATGTGAATGCGTACAAGTAGTTAATAACTGTGATAAAGAGAGGTGATTAAAAATTGCGTAAATAAAAGGCAGATATGAAAATTAAAAGTCGAATTGCATCAGTTGTTTATGGAAAAGCAATTAGATTCATCAAAACACCGCATGTTTGATAACGAAGATAGCTGCGAGCAGGCCACAATTATTGTAAAGCATAGAAAATTATATCAGAAACTACTTTAAATGCAAAGATTTGATTCGTTAAAAGGAGCGACGAGTTTGTAGACCATACCCACTGACGGAGTAGGAGAGCAATGATATATTAACAGGCACAGTGATAACAAAGTCAGTTTTCAACTCAACAAAGGCCGAGGTGCGCCACTATGAAATAAAGTGATACGTAATAATAATTCAAAGTAAAAATTTTATAAGTACTAAAATGAAAATTACGATTGCCGATTAAACGTAAGTAGATTTTGGTAAATTTATTTTAAACTAAAACATAATAATAATAGGGCTTTCGAGTCCTGGGGGAGAATGACAATACAATTTCCAAGTCAGGGGAAAATAAATGATGATAATCCAATTCTAAGTTTGGGGAAATTGATAAGAAGGAATAAGTCTGAATGAGATGACAATAAATTGGGGTGCATAAGTATAAGTTAATAATGTTAGGCCAGAGAGTGATGGCAATAATTTAAATGCAATGGTTCAAACGTGTGGATAGACAATATTTCGAATGGGCATGTAATAATCCTGAATTGGGGAAAAAATTTTTTATTCAAATGGATGGCTTAATGCATGGAAAATATTAGCTGATTATGGACGCGTCAATGCAAAGAAAATAGACCCGGTTAGATTTTTAGTTATAAGACATTTTTTTTCTATTTTTTTATTTGAATATTGAATTTGTTTAATATAAAGGAATGTGAAAAAGTCAACAGAAAGAAGGACTTGAATACGTATAAAGTGCATAATATGAAAAGAGGTTTTAAACGTTCCACACTTCTTCTTTTATAAAAATAATAGGTTTTTTTTTGGTGACTTTGGGTTTGAGTAAATAGTATATGATTTTTAATAAATGATTCACAACATTAATTAATTGAAAAGTGTATCTTAAATAATTTACATAAACTGTATATAATATTTGTTTCATTATATAGAATCGAATTAACTGAATTTTATAATTCCAAATAAATGCTAGTCGAGGTCATAAGATAAAGTTAATGGGAGTGATTTGATAATTTAAACAATCAAGGAGGAGTTATAAGTTAAATACGAAATTGATAACAAGTAAGGCGGTAACATATCAAATTTTGTTATTGGTAGACAAGGTTGGTTCAAGATAAAATCCAGTCAAGTTTCAAGGAGGGAGATTTATAGCAATATTAATAAAACGGCCCAACGTCGGAGAACGATAATTACAATTCCAGTTTATTCATAGCAATATATATATATATATATATATATATATCCCAATGACCTCTTAATTACATGATAATATATATATATATATATATATATATATATATTTGTAAAACAATAGAAGGGAAACCGAAATGCATCTAACAGAAAGAGCCGCCGGTGTATTCGAAGACACATACATAGTTAAACGAGCTACTATTACCGCGTTTCTTTAATTTAAAACAAGTAATAATAAAGGTCTTTATTACTCACTGTTTACAAGTCTAATTAACAGTATATGCCTTATTTATAGATGTTTTCAGTTCACTTAACAATGAAGCACTATTACACTAATGAATTTACAAGCACTAATTTCTTCTTAAACTAACTTCTTTACCATAGGTCCATTAACAACACTAACACAACTATTTGTTTATACACTTCTGTTTATTTATGTATACTACAAGCTGCATGTACATTAGACACAGCATATAACATTTATGTATACTTCTAAAAGCTCAAACTACTATTACTTTACAACGTTATAATTTATATTAGACATTCTAGTATAGACTGACTCTTGCATTTCTCAGCGGTCTTATATATACTCAGATTTAAAGATATAACTCATCTTCTGGTAATTACGAGAAGCTTCCCGGTCTGGCGAGAATGAACAGTGCTGGCGGCGTTTTGTGTGTTTGATTGCTAGAAGCATTCTAGAATCCTGGAGACTATGCAGACCCTACAATGCTTGTGTGTTTGACGGGTTGCCTAATAGTAGCTCGCAACACTACCCCCTCTTTAAAACCGTTACGTCTCGTAACTGTAAATACATTTTGGCGCCAATTCGATGAATGATGACGGTATCGGCAGCTATCTCCTCTGGTGCATCCACCGCGTCGTTGGAAATAACAGTCAACGCTCTTTTCTTGGTCTCGGTAGGCAATCGGCTGATAACAACAAACAAGGACAGACGTTGGTTTCTTGGAAAACTTTAATATTAGAAACACTTTTATTAATAGTTCAGCAACCAAGAAAAACGCGACTAAGTGTTTGGTATCACGGAAAACCTCAATTTATTTTCGTGTTTTTATCGTGCGATTATATTTAATAGACAGTAAAACATCAAATCAAACGTTTCGCATTTGTCTTATTGCTGAATGTAGAAGGTAGAAGGTAGTATCTTGCATGTTTTATGCCGGTTTCTAATATAACATCCTTATGTTTCTTACCTCCAGGGGGCAGTCTTGAGTAACAGCATCTTGTTAGGTACTTTATTTATCACTAGCACTATCTTTGTTAGACACACTGGCCTTTGTATATGAATGTCCTAGTCACACCTAAACCACACACTTTGCTAACAAGCTGTTATTTATTTAATTGTTTATTTATTCTATAATACCTGCGTTTTCCCACCTCTGGACTTTATTTATGGAGCCACACGCATTGGAATTTCGATTGAAAAAAATGCCATTTAAATATGATATATTTATTGAAGTTTGTGTATGCTATGTATATGTTTCTTGTGTTTGATTGGAAAACGTTTCTGTTTTATTTTGTATGGTTGTAATTATTCTCGAAATTTATGGATATTTGTATGGAATAAATGAATATGCTAATTTGAAATAACAAAGCTTTAAAGAAATGGCTTTTTGAAGTGAATGGTAATTTAACTTCATTAACCTAAGGCTAGTGTAAATAACATAGTTTTACCTACAAATAACGTTATACTATTAACATTTTAACAAGATATTAGTAATAAAATAGATGACAACATTATAATAACAAATTTGACATTCAATTTTTAAATCGCAGTGTCTTATTTTTGTTTGTTGAAAGGATTATGCAGGGATAATTAGAGTACCCTGACCTTAATCCTTTATAGTGCAAAATTTTTCTTACTTTCTAAACCTTTATTTTTTTTACAAACTGTTGTTGTGGAATACCTATTGATAATTTAACTTAAATATTGTTTATGTTCACGCGCGGGGGGTCTTATAAATTTTTTATATCGACTTACCTCCGCAAGGTTTTTTGTTGTTCTAAGCTGCAGTTCCTATTCGTTCAACCAAGTGGACTGTATGCGAGATTTAGTCTGTGTTACGTTGCACTTGCACTGTGTTTTTAGGGTTTATCGATAAAGTCGGCGGCACTTGACTAACTTACGTTACCGAACGAAAACCGACGACTGTTCTGCTTCGATATTCATTAGAGAGTGTTTGTTCACTACTCTTAGTTCAACTTATTTACACATGCACAAGGAATTTTTACGGCAGGATATAAGGGAACAAGGGATGACAGTTTTACTATTGATTTACGACTACAAATTTAAATAACTTAAAATTAACCACGCGAACGTGCGACAAAGAGACCGAACATCCCGCCCACCAAAATAAGTATGAACTAACTTATTTTATATTTAAAAATAATAATTATAGCTATTAACTACGAAACTTAAACCGACAAACTTATATACGTGAATATATGTATACATACCATTAAATATTAAGTATTTGGCAGTAAACATAGTTTCACTAGAGGACGTTTAACTAGCCCTTGGGCTGTCTTGATTGTAGGTATTCGAACGATACCGTCCCTACCAGGAAGTAAATGTCTTTCATGGCAATCTAAGATAATAATTTCAGTCAACCGACGCGACCGAGGAAGCAAAATTAGAAATTTTGCATCATGCGACAACTCAGAATTACGTAGGCGACCGTCCACCCTCAACAAATCACGACTATCTAGAAACGGACTAAGGCTACGAAGTTGTTTACTAACAAGTTCTCCAGTTTTAATATTTGCAATGTCTTGATCAAACATTTGTTTGAACTCTTTTAATCAATAAATGTATAGCCTCTTGCTGCTGAGCTAGAAACAAACCATCAGAATATTTTGAACGCAAATTTGGACATTGAACATTACGAATGAAATGACGAATACAGGTAATAATCCTACAAATTTTCTGCAGTTTTGAAAATTTATCCAACAACAAATCTAAGAAATTCTCAGATATAACGACTGTTAACGACAAAGTACGATATTCGATGTCCATCCGAAATGAGTCGATAAGTTTCGGCAGCGATGTTACTGGCCATTCTTCATTACGATGCACTAACCAGGAAGGTCCTGTCCACCATAATGGATGATGAACCAACTCTGAAGCCAAAAGTCCACGTGAGGCACAATCCGCAGGGTTATCCTGGGACTTAACATGAAACCATGAAGATGGAGGAATACATTCTTGAATATGCGAAATACGATTGCTAACGAATGTCTTCCACTTATGCGAAGAAGACCGAATCCAAGACAAAACAACAGTAGAATCTGACCACGCGAAAATATTACTAAATGATAAAATATCTGAATAAGTATTTTGACAAAATCTACTAAATCTGCCAAGAGTACGGCAGCACACAATTCGAGACGGGGCAATGAAACGCGATTAGTAGGAGCAACCTTCGATCTTGCGCATACTAATGACATGGTAATATTACCTTCTAGATCGAACGAACGAAAATAGATGACAGCTGCATACCCAGCTTCAGCAGCATCACAGAACCCATGCAACTCCACCTTTTTAAAATTATGACATACGATGCGACGCGAAATCTCAATATTCGAAACCGCTGGCAATTCACCCAAAAATGTTTCCATTTTGTATGACTTCAATGGGGCTCTTGGTCCCACCGAGACCTAAAAGCCAAAGATCTTGAACTAAACGTTTAGCGAACAGTACTACAGGTGCTATCAACCCGAGAGGATCAAAAATTTTTGCGATAGCCGACAAAATATTACGCTTAGTGCAAGTGCGTTCTTCAACGTCTAAGTTGTATAAAAATGTATCTGTAAGAGCACGCCACGAAAGGCCCAAAATTTTTATTGAACCACTATCTTTATCTTGAAATGTAATTGCGTCCGAACTGGACAGGGACTCCCTCAAGTTGGACATCACTTCCGGGCGATTACTACTCTATTTTCTTAATTGAAAACCACCACTAGTGCAAATACTATTCAATTCACCAATTAATTGTTTAGCAGCTTCAATCGAAATGCATCCAGTGACTAAGTCATCAACATAGGTATCGCTCGCCAATACCGATGACGCGAAAGGAAAATTAATTGATTCTAACCTTGCAAATTCTTGAACAGTACGTAAGGCCAAAAAATGCGACGACGAAACTCCATAAATCACAGTATTTAATTTAAAGTTCATAATAGGATCTGACGGAGAAAATCTCCAGACGATACGTTGATAATCACGATGAGTATCTTTAACCAAAATCTGCCGATACATTTGTTTGATGTCAGCTGTAACTACGATAGAATGTACACGAAAATGCAATAACAAAACTGCAATGTCCTTTTGCAGAGCAGGGCCAATAGCCAAGTATCATCGGTTACCGTCATTCTATGGATGACACTTATTTTCTCTTCCATCTTGGAGCAATGATTGCAGTTTACTGATTGCACTATTACACAAATGAATTTACAAGCACTAATTTCTTCTTAAACTAACTTCTTTACCATAGGTCCATTAACAACACTAACACAACTATTTGTTTATACACTTCTGTTTATTTATGTATACTACAAGCTGCATGTACATTAGACACAGCATATAACATTTATGTATACTTCTAAAAGCTCAAACTACTATTACTTTACAACGTTATAATTTATATTAGACATTCTAGTATAGACTGACTCTTGCATTTCTTAGCGGTCTTATATATACTCAGATTTAAAGATATGACTCATCCTCTGGTAATTACGAGAAGCTTCCCGGTCTGGCGAGAATGAACAGTGCTGGCGGCGTTTTATGTGTTTGATTGCTAGAAGCATTCTAGAATCCTGGAGACTATGCAGACCCTACAACGCTTGTGTGTGTGACGGGTTGCCTAATAGTAGTTCGCAACAATAGAAACATGGAGAAAATTTTTGAAAGCAATTCTGGAAAACAAAAAAAAATTGAAAAAATAGAAGGGCAGGATATGTTTTAAAGCATTTTTGGGGATTAGTGCGGGATATATTACAAGCAGAGATAACAAAAAAAGAGGTAGAGGTAGACCTAGATCAGACTTGCACGCAGATAGGAAAAGATACAGACTGGAAATTTTAGAGAAATGTGTAGGTTAGCTCAGAATAGAAAACAATGAGGATACGCGTCTAACCAGTTCCAGGACTGAAGACCTAACCATGGTGATGAATTTTCTTCTAGTCACATTCAGAATTGACCACACAAACGCGGGCATATACTAGCAACTGCTTTTTGTAAAAGAAGTCAATTTCATTATGCCTAATAAGCATCACAGTTCGCTAATTTTTGTCTTGTATTTCATTCGTAAATTTAATCTAACGTGCCAGGTTAAAAGCAGTAGTATAAATATGGCTGGTTGTTTAACAGACTGTATTTTAACACCAACCAGCAATTAATCATAATCAATTCGACGAAGCGGCTACTCATTATGGGTTGTTATAGATTGCTGATAGCTATAGCTTGGAGCAGTAACACCTCGACTTCACCATATAAGAATTTCAATATAAATTTGATCAGAGTGATCACATACGCTCATTCACACCGGGCGACTTGATTTATTGATATAATTTCCTTTCGCCATAAAACACTAAACAATTACGCTTTTGTATACCAAGGGGGCCATTCATTCTGTGACGTCGGTATATACATAATTTTCAAAGATTGTAAATACGTTCTGTTGATTAAAGATGGAAACGGAATAAGTCCGGTGCTTCCTTACGTTACATGACTAATACCAACAGATACCGTGAGAACACGTCGTAAAAGACTACAGCAAAATTCTATTTTACTTTTTTAACGAAAATTTTAGACTCCAGACAGAAAAGTTAATGAAATCTACGAGCAAGATTAAAGATGACTATCTGGCAGACTTTAATAAGAAAACGAGCTTTTATTAATAGTTCAGCAACCAAGAAAAACGCGACTAAGTGTTTGGTATCACGGAAAACCTCAATTTATTTTCGTGTTTTTATCGTGCGATTATATTTAATAGACAGTAAAACATCAAATCAAACGTTTCGCATTTGTCTTATTGCTGAATGTAGAAGGTAGAAGGTAGTATCTTGCATGTTTTATGCCGGTTTCTAATATAACATCCTTATGTTTCTTACCTCCAGGGGGCAGTCTTGAGTAACAGCATCTTGTTAGGTACTTTATTTATCACTAGCACTATCTTTGTTAGACACACTGGCCTTTGTATATGAATGTCCTAGTCACACCTAAACCACACACTTTGCTAACAAGCTGTTATTTATTTAATTGTTTATTTATTCTATAATACCTGCGTTTTCCCACCTCTGGACTTTATTTATGGAGCCACACGCATTGGAATTTCGATTGAAAAAAATGCCATTTAAATATGATATATTTATTGAAGTTTGTGTATGCTATGTATATGTTTCTTGTGTTTGATTGGAAAACGTTTCTGTTTTATTTTGTATGGTTGTAATTATTCTCGAAATTTATGGATATTTGTATGGAATAAATGAATATGCTAATTTGAAATAACAAAGCTTTAAAGAAATGGCTTTTTGAAGTGAATGGTAATTTAACTTCATTAACCTAAGGCTAGTGGGAGAAATTCTTTGTGTAAATAACATAGTTTTACCTACAAATAACGTTATACTATTAACATTTTAACAAGATATTAGTAATAAAATAGATGACAACATTATAATAACAAATTTGACATTCAATTTTTAAATCGCAGTGTCTTATTTTTGTTTGTTGAAAGGATTATGCAGGGATAATTAGAGTACCCTGACCTTAATCCTTTATAGTGCAAAATTTTTCTTACTTTCTAAACCTTTATTTTTTTTACAAACTGTTGTTGTGGAATACCTATTGATAATTTAACTTAAATATTGTTTATGTTCACGCGCGGGGGGTCTTATAAATTTTTTATATCGACTTACCTCCGCAAGGTTTTTTGTTGTTCTAAGCTGCAGTTCCTATTCGTTCAACCAAGTGGACTGTATGCGAGATTTAGTCTGTGTTACGTTGCACTTGCACTGTGTTTTTTAGGGGTTTATCGATAAAGTCGGCGGCACTTGACTAACTTACGTTACCGAACGAAAAACCGACGACTGTTCTGCTTCGATATTCATTAGAGAGTGTTTGTTCACTACTCTTAGTTCAACTTATTTACACATGCACAAGGAATTTTTACGGCAGGATATAAGGGAACAAGGGATGACAGTTTTACTATTTGATTTACGACTACAAATTTAAATAACTTAAAATTAACCACGCGAACGTGCGACAAAGAGACCGAACATCCCGCCCACCAAAATAAGTATGAACTAACTTATTTTATATTTAAAAATAATAATTATAGCTATTAACTACGAAACTTAAACCGACAAACTTATATACGTGAATATATGTATACATACCATTAAATATTAAGTATTTGGCAGTAAACATAGTTTCACTAGAGGACGTTTAACTAGCCCTTGGGCTGTCTTGATTGTAGGTATTCGAACGATACCGTCCCTACCAGGAAGTAAATGTCTTTCATGGCAATCTAAGATAATAATTTCAGTCAACCGACGCGACCGAGGAAGCAAAATTAGAAATTTTGCATCATGCGACAACTCAGAATTACGTAGGCGACCGTCCACCCTCAACAAATCACGACTATCTAGAAACGGACTAAGGCTACGAAGTTGTTTACTAACAAGTTCTCCAGTTTTAATATTTGCAATGTCTTGATCAAAAACATTTGTTTGAACTCTTTTAATCAATAAATGTATAGCCTCTTGCTGCTGAGCTAGAAACAAACCATCAGAATATTTTGAACGCAAATTTGGACATTGAACATTACGAATGAAATGACGAATACAGGTAATAATCCTACAAATTTTCTGCAGTTTTGAAAATTTATCCAACAACAAATCTAAGAAATTCTCAGATATAACGACTGTTAACGACAAAGTACGATATTCGATGTCCATCCGAAATGAGTCGATAAGTTTCGGCAGCGATGTTACTGGCCATTCTTCATTACGATGCACTAACCAGGAAGGTCCTGTCCACCATAATGGATGATGAACCAACTCTGAAGCCAAAAGTCCACGTGAGGCACAATCCGCAGGGTTATCCTGGGATTTAACATGAAACCATGAAGATGGAGGAATACATTCTTGAATATGCGAAATACGATTGCTAACGAATGTCTTCCACTTATGCGAAGAAGACCGAATCCAAGACAAAACAACAGTAGAATCTGACCACGCGAAAATATTACTAAATGATAAAATATCTGTATAAGTATTTTTGACAAAATCTACTAAATCTGCCAAGAGTACGGCAGCACACAATTCGAGACGGGGCAATGAAACGCGATTAGTAGGAGCAACCTTCGATCTTGCGCATACTAATGACATGGTAATATTACCTTCTAGATCGAACGAACGAAAATAGATGACAGCTGCATACCCAGCTTCAGCAGCATCACAGAACCCATGCAACTCCACCTTTTTAAAATTATGACATACGATGCGACGCGAAATCTCAATATTCGAAACCGCTGGCAATTCACCCAAAAATGTTTCCATTTTGTATGACTTCCAATGAGGCTCTTGGTCCCACCGAGACCTAAAAGCCAAAGATCTTGAACTAAACGTTTAGCGAACAGTACTACAGGTGCTATCAACCCGAGAGGATCAAAATTTTGCGATAGCCGACAAAATATTACGCTTAGTGCAAGTGCGTTCTTCAACGTCTAAGTTGTATAAAAATGCATCTGTAAGAGCACGCCACGAAAGGCCCAAAATTTTTATTGAACCACTATCTTTATCTTGAAATGTAATTGCGTCCGAACTGGACAGGGACTCCCTCAAGTTGGACATCACTTCCGGGCGATTACTACTCTATTTTCTTAATTGAAAACCACCACTAGTGCAAATACTATTCAATTCACCAATTAATTGTTTAGCAGCTTCAATCGAAATGCATCCAGTGACTAAGTCATCAACATAGGTATCGCTCGCCAATACCGATGACGCGAAAGGAAAATTAATTGATTCTAACCTTGCAAATTCTTGAACAGTACGTAAGGCCAAAAAATGCGACGACGAAACTCCATAAATCACAGTATTTAATTTAAAGTTCATAATAGGATCTGACGGAGAAAATCTCCAGACGATACGTTGATAATCACGATGAGTATCTTTAACCAAAATCTGCCGATACATTTGTTTGATGTCAGCTGTAACTACGATAGAATGTACACGAAAATGCAATAACAAAACTGCAATGTCCTTTTGCAGAGCAGGGCCAATAGCCAAGCTATCATTTAACGAATTTCCAGATTGATCCTGACACGAAGCATCGAAAACCACACGCAATTTGGTGGTAGTGCTATCGCGCTTATGTACAGCATGATGGGGAATGTAATACATTTTCTCATGAACCGACGAATTTTCAGGCGATTTCACTTCAACCATGTGACCGCTTCTCAAATAATCCTCCATAAATTTTTTATAATCTGAATACAATTCAGGATTTTTTAGCAAACGACGTTCTAACGACAAAAATCTTTTAATACAAATTGATCTTGTACCCACAAATGAGGGTTTCGAAATTTTAAAGGGCAAGGACACTACAAAACGACCGTCCTTGTTACGTCTATAATTTTCCACAAATTGATTTTCACACCTTTCTTCTTCCGGAGAAATGTGTTTCTTGAAGGGAATATTTTCTAATTCCCAAAATCGACGAATGTCGCTGTCTAAGGGCTCAACCAAAGCACACAACGACGTAATAGAATTATTCGGGGAAACGACCTTTCCCGTTAAAACCCAACCAAAGGTTGTTTTAATAGCAACTGGCTCGTTAGCGACACCCCAACGAGACTCGTTCAACAAAACCTGAGCAAAGATTTCCGCTCCGAGTAGCATGTCAATTTTATCAGAATTATTAAAATTAGGGTCAGCTAAGGCCAAACCTCGAGTATGCGACCATTCCTTGACCCCTATCGACGACGAAGGTAATTGATTACAAATATTAGGTAAAATATAACACTCTAGTTCATATGCTGGAGACCGTGCTACCGAGGGGCTGACTACACACGATAGTGCACCAGACACCAACGACAAATTCAAGCCAAGTCCTTGAACAATGACATTGGCTCTCCGTTTCCTTAAACCTAATTTCTGACGGCACCTTTCAGTCATAAAACTTTCCATGGATCCGTTGTCTAATATTACACGAACAGATTGCAATGTTCCTGTATAATCAAGCACCGACAGCATTGCCGTAGCTAACAGCGTGGTTGTGTGTTCTAATGACGTCGAAATCAACGAGCTAGTGACAGGTTGTTCATGCACAACCGACGACGACAAATTGTCTTCACTAGGTCTACTAGTAGAAGTAAGTCTAGGCGCCGCTCTCCGAGGAGACGCTGACCTATGACGATGGGTTTGTCTGCGTAGAGACGCCAATTTTTCTTGTTTATCGAAGTGGAGTAACGGAATGCGCGACTGATGACATTTTCTACACGACCAATCTAACTTACAATTTTTCATCAAATGTGAAGTATTTAAGCATTTGATACAAAGATTTTTAAGCTTTACCACCTCAAATCTTTCTTGAGGGGTTTTATCGGGAAACTGCTTACATCTATAAATAGAATGCACAGCTTGACAGAAACTACAATTTTTAACATCATTGGTGGTACCAACTAAAGAAGTTTTAGCCGAAGTGCTAACAAACCTTCCTTTTTCTCTTTCTTTAACGGAATCTCGAGATTTTAAGCATGTTCCTGAAGCAATGTCATATATTTCCAACACTTTACATTGTTTTTCAATGTACGACCTTAAATCTTTGAACGTAGGAATCTCGTCACTATTTCCTAATTCGAAACGCTTTAAAATGTTTGTATCTAATTTTTTTGCTAACAGATTAAACAACACGAAATCTAATAAATCTATTTCCATCTGCCTTAACGCGAATATATTTTCATCAAAACAACTAATTAATTGCCGGAGTTCCGCATGCGAGTCTGAGGAACTGACCTTAGAGTATTTTTCAAGAGCATTAAAATATGTTGAAAGTAATAACCTCTTAGACTGAAAACGATTAGTAATGATTTTATAGGCATCCTCGTGTGCATAATCATTTAATGGCAAGTGTTTTATTAAGCCACGCAACGACTCATCTAATGTATCAACGAGATGACAAAATTTTTCCACAGGGGACAAACCGACATTATCGTGAATCAACCTCTTATAAAGTGCATTATAACTCTCAAAATCTGAAATGCGTCCCGAGAACCGTGGGACTGAAAGATGTTTCAAGCGAATGTTTGGCGAAAAAGAATTATTCATATTTTCCACTTTTGGCTTATTTTCTACCCGATCTAATTCGCATTGTTCAGCGATAATGCGAATATCTAATAGATAGTCATCGATTTTCACCCTAAGAGCCGAAAATTCATCCAATTGTTCACTTTCTTCATCAAAGAGAATATCCTTGCAAAAAGATTTGAAATGCGTTTCAATCTGTTCGACACTTTTAATCGACGCTCTAATTAAAGCAATCGATACATTTTCCGGTTGATTAATTTTACTGTATATATGATCCAACTTTTTAACTACAACTACAAATCTAGCTTCAAGAATAGCTTTATCAATTGATATAACCATATTTGATTAATGATTAATGAACGACAATAAAATTAATATAAAAACAATGCGTAACTCGAATACGCTACAAATGATTAATCTACGAAATTAAATTATTCATCGACAAATGCAACTAATTACAGTGCTCGCCCGACAAAAACGTTTAACGTTTCAAATAGATACCAATAACCCCTTTGTTATACAAGTTGCATGAACCCGAATGGTTGCTCCAACTTGAAATGACAAATAAGGTAAAAAATTTAGGATACAATAACCTTCATAAATAGTTTACATAAAAAGACACCGACGACGACCCTAATCTTTGCCACAAAGGATAAGGAATGTATTGTAAAATCTACCGTTATGACCAAATGTTACTACCATTAAATGTGCAAGCAAGATGTTCTTCTCTGTGTAACACGTTGAACCATAATAAAAACTACGACAATTTTATAAATTTAAGTATAAGGAGCTTAAAGGATAGGAACTAATTAATTAATTAATGATCCGGTGATGAAGGCCCATTTATTTATTGCGCGGAGGTCGTATAAATTTGTATATCGACTTACCTCCGCGTTGTTTTTTGTTGTTCTAAGCTGCAGTTCCTATTCCTTCAACCAAGTGGACTGTATGCGAAATTTAGTCTGTGTTACGTTGCACTTGCACTGTGTTTTTAGGGTTTATCGATAAAGTCCGCGGCACTTGACTAACTTACGTTACCGAACGAAAAACCGACGACTGTTCTGCTTCGATATTCATAAGAGAGTGTTTGTTCACTACTCTTAGTCCATCTTATTTACATATGCAAAAGGAATTTTTACGGCAGGATATAAGGGAACAAGGGATGACAGTTTTACTATTAGATTTATAACTACATATTTACGACTCAAAATTAACCACGCGAACGTGCGACAAAGAGACCGAACAGTTTATTAGCATTCCGAATGGACCTGCACCTTGAAGAAGTTCTAGATTACTAGAACAGGTGAAATGGCTTCCACGTTCCAATGATCTGAAGAGCCAAACTAGAGGGTCAACCAAATTAGTAGAGTCTTTAGTGAGGAACCAGACTAAGACAGGTCCCGGAAAGAGGGCAGCGACTCTTTCGGTACTTAGATTGGCAGAGACCATAGGGGTCGGTATGGCAGTCTAAGACACACTACCGCGATGTGGAAGGCAATAGGAAACTACCACATTACCTCCCAAGTTCATAGCTTACTTAAATTGTATTTAAAATGATGGCATCTTCTGAGATAAAAGATTCCGGAGGTAAAATAGTTTCCTATTCGGATCTTTGCAAGGGGACTACTTCGGAGGTGTGATCAGAAAATTTAGAAAAAATCGGGAACGTTCTGCAAGTCGGAGCGTAGAATGTCAGAAGTATGAAGCAAGTAGGTAAATAGAGAACTTGAAAATTGAACTGGATAGGTTAGCACTAGACATACTAGGGATCAGCGAAGTTTCCTGGCCAGAGGCGGGGTATTTTAGTAGTGGAGACTTTAGGGTAATTCATACAGGATCAGAAGAAGAAAATTCTGGTGTGGAAACAGTTATGCGAAAAAAGATAGAGCACTGTATCGAAAACTACTTACAAAAGGAGAGAGTGCTGATGGTTAGATAAAAATTTAAACCGGTAAATACAATAATAATACAAGTATTCATGCCTACCTCCAGTCACAGTGAGGAAGAGGTAGAAACTATTTACAAAAATATCGAAGACATACTAAGATACGTAAAAGGATATGAAAATTTAATAATTACGGGGAATTTTAATGCAGTGGTGGGTAACGGTAGAGAAGGAGCGGTAGTAGTTTTATTTGGTTTAGGCACGAGAAACGATAGGAAAAATAAGCGTGTAGAATTTTGCGCCAAAAGCGATTTAACCATCACAAACATATTATTTCAACATCATGCTAGATTTGATTGATTGATTTCATTGGAAGAGTGGCAAAGCCACGCGCACTTAGGCCTCAATATGGGTCCATTGTGCTGCCTTCTTATACCTGGTCCTCAATCACTCAGCCATCCGAGCTTACAGACGAACCTGAGGATATCGGTCCAGTACGTGTTACCGATTCTGGCGGTGTCTCGCCAGAAGTCACCTAACATAGATCCTCGGAGGTTGGCGAGTGCCGGGCAGGTGCACAGGATGTGCTCTGTCGTCTCCTCATCCCCTTGACAACTGCGACAGGTTGGGTTTTCTGATAAATCCAATCTGTGCATGTGCTTTTTTACCTTGCAGTGCCCAGTCAAAACACCTACTAAAAGTCGTAGTTTTTGTCTCGGCAAACCTATGCACAGTTTCTCATTTTTTGTCGAAGGAGACTTAATGAACATTTTGCCTGTCGGCAATAAGTTTCCTTTGCCCACATCTCGCAATGAAGATGGTAGGTTCTCTGTCTTATCATGATAAATAGCACAGATGACGAAAGAGAGACCGATGGCTCAGGTTCGACAAAACTCTGAGTCGATCCTTATCTCGCCAAAGCGTCAGCCTGCTCATTACCGTATTTACCTGAATGACCCTTGATCCAGGCCAGCTCGAGCATATTAGAGTAAGAAGCCCGTTCAAGAGTGAGGTGGCACTGAAGTACCACCTCTGAAAGGATTTTCTGCCTATTTAAGGCCATTAAAGCTGCCCTGCTATCTGTGGGTATGCGTATAGTTTTATTTTGAATACCTCGTTCCAAAATAAAACTGGCACCTTGCTTGATTGCAGTGACTTCTGCTTGGGAAACAGTTGCATGCGTTCCCAACGCTATGCATTCGTGAAGGTCTAGGTCATCTGAAAAAAAACCTGCCCCTGTACCTTCCTTCGTTTTTGATCCATCTGTGCATATGAATGTATCTGCTGGAATCACGTCTTCAGGGTCCACACAAACCTTGTACCGCTTCCTGAATATTAGTTTGGGTGTAATTGAGTCGACCATGGCATCCAAGAGAGGCATTGTTAGCAACGTAAGATATCCTGGTATCACCTACCGTCTCCTTTATTGTTCCACAATCCCTTAACTTTTAGTCTTAGTGCCGTTCTTAGAGCCACCTCCTCCACATGCAGGTCTAGCGGAGGGAGGCTCAAGATAGTTTCCAAGGCCCCAGTTGGTGTGGGTTTCAATGCCCCCGTGATACTAACACAAGCTAGTCTTTGTATGTGCGTAAGTTCTTTAGGTGCGTTAACTTGTCTGGTTCGAGATCACCAAGCAACAGCTCCATAACATAGCATAGGTCGTACTACTGTAGTGTATAGCCATAGGACAGCCTTTGGTAAAAGACCCCAAAGTTTACCTAGGACACGTCTGCATTGCTAGAACACTGCGCTAGCTTTCGTAACTTTTACTTGTAAGTGTTTAACCCATTTCAGTTTCTTATCAAGTATAATACCCAAATACTTGACTTCCTCTGAGAGGGTTAGGGATGTTTGAAAAAGTGATGGTAATGTAGTACCTTCCATACACCCAGCGACAAAATTAGAATTGTTAAGATAGGAAGGTAGTAAACTCAGTTATAAAGATAGTATGTAATGTTAAATGTACTATAAGTTCATTCAGGTCTTCAACCTGTGCGCTAGTTTCTAATAGAGGAAACAGTTGGTTACAACATAAGGCCAGCAAAATAGTTTATAATTTCGAAATAGTCAAGTACATCAGAATAGCAATACAGGCAAAGTTCAAGCAGAACCCATGAGGTAGCTGCTGGTCACTAACCCGAAATAAGCATAGTTTACAATTTAAAATAGGGGCAGAGCCACTGAGCGGCAAGTAAGAAAATATATCAGCGGCAGTTCCACTACAGACTTTAACTGGTGAAGTCTCTTCAGAAAAAATATGTAATGAAAGTAAGTCAATTGAAAGTAATGAAAGTAGTGATAGTGAGTTATTGTAATTTCAGGTAAGTGATGTAAAATTGTACTAACCATAAACTTATGTATATGGGAGCTGGGCCCGCTGGTTAGCTGTAGTTATAACTTATACCAAAACGTTAGGGAGGATTTATGTATTAAAGAAATTGTATTAGTATTCAATATATCGATTAATCTTGTAATTGTCCTAATTAAACAAGTACTTCAGCTAGCACATTTCTCTTTCCACTCCGGAGGTACGGACAGTCTCGACTCCCTAAATTATGACCACTCGTCAATCAAACTCGCAAACAAAATAGGTAACCGCTCGACCAACCATCCAGGCAAGTAGAAACGGGTTTGATACGATTTGGGGTTCCACCGATAGCATGCAAGTACTAGAACCTGCGATCGCTACAGTAATCTGATTACCGTTAATTTTCTTTTGCTGGTAAACAGGACTAGCGAGGTCTTGTTTGGATTTATGGTCAAGGAGTTTTCCACGCACCATTGATCAATAAGCTTTAATACTGTTTGCATTAGGTTGCACAGCACTTGTTCATATTTGCCAAATACTACAGTAGCCAGGTCATCAGCATACCCCACCGTGTAGAAGCCGGCCCCATTAAGACGATGTAGCAGGTTGTCAACTACTAGATTTTATAGTAGTGGTGACAATAAACCACCCTGAGAACAGCTTTTAGCTACCACCCTGCATAAGGAAGTGGTTCTCACACAGACACGTACTTCACGACAGCGTAGGTACTGTTGGATTAACTGCCGGAGCATGTTGTCCACTTTGTGTTCTCTCATAACTTTATCAATAGTTTCAAAGGTGGTTTCACTAAACGCGCCTTCAATATCTATAAATAAGCCTTAAGCTGACAAATTGTTCTTGAGGGATTTCTCGATCCGCCCTACCACAGTGTCTGTCATAATTCTACATGTTCCTGCTTTCTTAAATGGTTCTACTCAAGAAATTTTTGTCGTGTCTGCTATAACAGCCGTAGCTGAAGTAAAAATAATTTCTAGTATGGATAGAGAAGGTCATGTGAAAGTTAGTGAACCCGTAGCTGGAATGTCTATTGATGTCGTTGTCCAAGTTTTACCTGATCTTGTTTCGTTATCTACTATTGTTAAGGAATCAGTTCTTATTGTGGCTGAAGTTTTGTCTGTTCCTATTTCGTTGTCTAACAGTGATGAAGTCCTACTTGATTCTACTCCTTTATCGGACGTTGATGAAACGTTACCTACTCTTACCCATTTTTTTCATGTAGACAAAATTCTATTTGCTTCTGTTCTTTTAACTAAGGTTGGTGAAATCCCAGCTGATGTCTTGTTATCTAGTTGGCGAAGGTCAACCTGATTCTGCTTTCCTATCTATTGTGGATGAAGTTCTTCCTGATGCTGTTTGTTCTTGTAAAGTTGATGAAATTCTGTCTGGTGCCGCTCCTTTTCTTCATGTTGATAAACTGCACGACTCCTTTATCTAACATTGGCGAAGTTTTACATGATACTGTTTGTTCTTGTAACATTGATAAACTTCTACCTGATTCTATTCCTTTTCCTAAGGTTAATATTCCGACAGCCAATGCTGTTTTCTTTCCTAACTGTGATACTTCTAGTCCTTTATTTAACGTCGTTCAAATTTTATTTAATTCTGTCCCTTTATCTGACGTAACTGAAGTGTGCTCTGCTTGTGTTTCTTTTCGTAAGGTTGATTCTTTTACAGCCAATACTTTTTCTTTTTCAACCGTTGACTTTCTTACCACCAATTCTAACAATAAACAACTTTCTTCTATGACGCGTTTTGAGTTTTCTAAACTACCCTGGTCACCTCTTAAACCTCCTGCTACAACTACTACACCCTCTGCTGTCTCTGTTTTGCGGAAAGCTACCCATAAGAGGCAAAAATTTGTCTATGCTCCTTCCGAACCGGAAGATGTATGTCGGCGAAGTCCTAATGTCCTTAATCTTGTTTTACTTTTCTATTGGCGGCGTAAACGCCTTAAGCCCAATATCTAGTCCTCGAGTCCCAGATTCTTATGTCGACTTTGCTTTCCTCAGGTTTAGATTTTTGGGCTTTACGATCTTTTTATTTACTTCCCTGTTTTGCCGGGTTTCTTTTCTTTTTCTTTACACCCGTGTGGGTCCGGGAATAGAATAGTGCCACGGTACGACCTGCCTGTCGTAAGAGGCTACTACAGCGGTCCAACACATACACACACACACACACACACACACACACACTTTATACACGTCCAATCCATACCCATACACTTTATATACACACATATACACCCACACATTTCATAAACACACAGTTTTACTTGGTTTTCCTTTCTTTCGTTTTCTCCTTGTACTTCTTGAACCCGTGTGGGTCCAGGAATAGAATAGCCTCATGGTACGACTTGCCTGTCGTAAGAGGCGACTACGGCGGTCCAACACAACACATACACACACGCACACTTTATACCCGCACAACACCTACACACACACTTTCTACACACCCACACACACACGCACGCACACACATACACCTACTCATACATAACTACACTGGGAGTAGAGCAGATAAAAGGTATCTGGCCCCACATTTCCTCTAGCATCCACATTTCCTCACACATCTGGACCAAATTTACATGTAAATTCCCATAAGGAGGAAATGAGGAAATAAATCTCATCCTTGCTCCCTCTTTACTCTCCTACTTGCTCGGACACCACTACATCAACCATTTTGAATACGTCACACCCGCCTTCTTTCCACACGCGAGATAAATATTTCTCCACATTTCCACCCATAAGATAAATCTATATTGTTTGGTATCAATTAATATTAGATTTTTTTCAGCTACCTAAATTTCTAGAAATTTTTTAGATAGCATTATCCCCAGAGAGCTACCCCAATTTTAAGATTTTTTTTACCGCTAACATTCTGAATCAGATAGTTTTCTTCGACTAGCCATTTCCACCCACGGGATAAATGTACCTTGTTTAGTATCAATTAATATTAGAATTTTCTCAGCTACCTGAATTTCAAGGAATTTCTCAGATAGCGTTATCCCCCAGGGAGCTACCATCATTTTAAGATTCTTTACTGGTAGCGATTTTTGACCGTCCTTATAAATTTTTTAGCCATATGCGATATGTCAAATTAGTCTAGAATTTTACGCGGAATCCGAGTCTGTAAAAAGATTTGAAATAGGACCACCCCTTACTGTTTTACACACATACCTTCTAGCAAGCATATCGCCACCGCACCACTACTCGCTTTTAATGTCATACCATACTTTCTATCATCTTTAGCTTATCTTTCGAGATAAATATATCTTGTTTAATTTTACTAATACAGTTTAAATTTTGTATACCACATTCCTAAATACGTATTCACAATTTTTATTCTTCACCTAGAACTCCGATGTAATCTGGAAAATATGTACGAGGTCTTAAACGAAACCATGAAAATAAAATCAGAGTAATTTGAAACACGTGTGTCCGGCTGTTCGTTTGGAAAAGGTGCTTTATTTAGAAATAAATATTAATAAGTATAAGCCGATGTGAGGAGTTCTAGGTTAAGAATAAAAATTGTGAATACATATTTAGAAATGTGGTTTACAAAATTGAAACTGTATTAGTAAAAATTGTCTGTAATAAAAAGTGTTAAGAAAGGTTTTAGATTTTCTTTTAGGTATGAGCTGCAGGAAAGTTATAATTTAGAGGGTATGTGTGTAAAACGGTAAGGGGTGGTCTTATTTCAAATCTGTTTACAAATTCGGATTCTGGGTAAAATTCTAGACTAATTTCATGTATCGCATAGCTAAAAATTTATAAAAACGGTCAGAAATCGCTGCTGGTAAAAAATCTTAAAATGAGGGTAGCTCCATGGAGGATGATGCAATCTCAAAAAATTCCTAGAGATTCGGGTAGCTGAAAAAAATCTAATATTAATTGATATCAAACAAGATATATTTATCTCGAAAGATGAGCTAAAGAAGATAGAAAGTATGGTATGACATTAAAAGCGAGTAATGGTGCTGTGGCGGTATGCTTGCTAGAAGGTATGTGTGTAACACGGTAAGGGGTAGTCCTATTTCAAATCTTTTTACAGATTTAGATTCCGCGTAAAATTCTAGACTAATTGACTAATTGACGTATCGCATGGCTAAAAAATTTATAAGGACGGTCAGAAATCGCTACCAGCAAATAATCTTAAAATGATGGTAGCTTCCTGGGGGATGATGCTATCTAAAAAATTCCTAGAAATTCAGGTAACTGAGAAAAATCTAATATTAATTGATACCAAACAATATAGATTTATCTCGTGGGTGAAAATGTGGAGAAAGATTTATCTGGGGGGTGGAAAGAAGGTGGGTGTGACGTATTCAAAATGGTTGATGTGGAGGTGTCCGAGCAAGGAGGAGAGCAATGAGGAAGCAAGGAGGAGAATCTCCTCTTTTTCTCCTTATGGGAATTTACATGTAAATTTGGTCCAGATGTGTGAGGAAATGTGGATGCTGGAGGAAATGTGGAGCCAGATACCCTGTATCTGCTCTACTACTGGGATTCTGTTTTATTTTTTTTGTACGATTCTTAGTTGTTTTTTTGGTTTTGTACTTAGTGCTTGGTGTTACTCTTTTTGGTTTTTTTGTTTTTTTTTCATTCTTTTTGTTCCACATTACTCTCTTTTTCCTGTTGCTGGTCTTCTTTGCTGTCGGACCCTAGTCCGATTGTGTTTCGTCCATCAGCTCATGTGGTAGAAGCTTTCTAGCTTAGTCAACTTTAGGACTAGTTAGCATTTCTTTTCTTTGGTTCTTCGGTTTTGGTTACTACAGTTAGTAGTACATCGTTTCTTTTTGCCAGCGCTCTCCCTCTCGTTCTCCCTTGTTGTTCCTTTGTTTACTTGAGGCTTGACATTTGGGTCCTGTTTTGGTTGGCACTGTTGGTTTTCTTCCTCGTTTCTTTTCTTCTCTAGAGATCGATAACCTTACTGTTTCTTTTTAGAAGCAGTGCTGAGGCCACCTTAGTCTTCTTTGATTGCATATTACCCGTCTTCCCTTCATCCTTCCTTTTTTCTCTCTTCTATTATTGGTCCTTCAAGACGTATGAGAGTTTCTTTTTTTATTTTAGGTTTTTTTTCTTTTTGTTTTTTGTTTGGTTTTCGTAAACGAATTCTCTTTTAATTTTTTTTTCTCAAGCGAATTGTGTTGGTTTTTTTGGTTACTGCTTTCCTACCCCGACCTTTTAATTTTGCTAGGTGGGGGGAAGGATTTAATACGTTCATTTTCGGCAGTAATACCGTATCCGGTATTTGATTATTTCATTTACATAAATTCCCTTTCTATTCTTAAATTCTCCAACAATACCCTATATAGTGTACCTGTTCAGAATAAGCCCGCTTTAATATAATTTAAACTCAAATCCATTTTGCTTTTAAAACGAACATTTATTCGATAAATTAAATAGTGAATACCTTGTTTCAGGTATCCGTTAATTTGTTAAACATTCCGATAAAGTATGATTGCTTTCTCTTGTGTTTCCCATTTAAAGACTTGTCGAAATAATAGATCCTACTATTAGTTGATAGCGTGTTTTCCAGTTTGCTAATCGCGCTTTTGATAACGCGAGGATTACAGTTCGAACTCGTATTATTTGAACCCATTTTTAATTTGATTCTACAGCTTGTGCGTTAAAATATTTTCTACATTACTCGTCCCAGTACTTCAAAAGCGATGCACGTTTTTTGATCGACCAGTAGGAGGTATTCTGCGTGAATTTGGTGAGTTTTCCCGCCTTTACCCATTCTAATCAGATTCTCTTTTTAACTCTTAGCTGGAGGCCAAATTGGTTTTTTCTTTATGTAGGCCCAACTGTTCGTTGACGTAGACCAAATGCTTTTGTCTGTAGATCGCTGCTGCAGTTACGGTGGCAGTGCGAATGGATTCGACTAACGTGGCGCTTGCAAGATAAGCATTCCGACGCATAGAGGTATGTAACTCGTTTTCTTTTATGCACATCGAGGGTTATTATTTATCAGCGGTTGATGTTGTAAAACCAGTTCACCATATATGTTTAGAAGCTAGGTACGTTAGTGCTTCTGGTTATATTTCTTTAATTTTTACTACCACTTGGTCTACATTTAATACTTTAATTTAACACACTTGCTATTGCGCAAATCTAAGCATTACTTTTTTCCAATAAGTTTTATTACATGTTAGCTGCGAAATGCGCACTTCGTGGATCCATGATAAAATTTGTCCTTTACAATATAACTTAAATTTAATGCTTTTCTTTGTCCATGTCAATCAAGAAATTTAATTTATTTTTATTGGTAATAGATAATCGTAGGCGACGTGATTTTTTTTTGTTTTTTTTTGTATTTAGGTGAATCCCCCACTCTTTGCGTTTGGTAGTTAGCCTGGTATTTACGTTTCTTCCGGCTACGTCTAGGTGCGTAGCATAAATTCTGACGCCCTGGCGTGGGCTGCGAGTTTGTTTTAGTTAATTTTTTTGTGCTCCGATTTTGTTTCGTGTAACTTTGGCCCCGATTTTGTTTTAGTTAACGGTTACTTCGATTTGGTTTTGATTAATTTTTGCTACGAGTTTGTTTTAGTTAATTTATGTTCACATTTGTTTTTGTTGTTAGTGCCTAAGTTCCTACATTACCCGCATTTCTCGGCCTGGTGCTACTTGTTTTTTCTTCCTTTACGTTCGACCTATTGTTTATTTTTTCTTTTTCTTTCGGCTGTTTGGTGTTCCTCATATAAGGATCGGTTTTTCTTTATTTCTTGCGTGGGTTCGATCTTCTTGAATTTTGATTTTGTTCTCTTCCGTGGTTGCTAAATGTCCTTGGTTAGCTCATGTCAGATTATTGGTTTTGTGCTTTCGCGAATAATTCTAGTCCATTGAAAATGCTGGCGCCCCAAGATTTTTCTTTTTCTTCCATCCCTCTGTATATTTTGTTCTCTTCGTCAAGTGTAGAGTTAGTTTTTTTTCCTCCGATTTTTCTTTTATTCTACAGCTCTATTCTAATTTCTATTTTGTTGTTTCGCTTCCATTGGTGTTCCTGAAGTTTATCCGTTGGATATGTTTTAGATTGCCCTGTATTCGTTACAATTTTTTTTTGAGCTTTTAACGAGTTACAGTTAGCCTTTACTTAGTTATTTTCTCCCAAATTCTTTTTTATTCTGATCCTAGGCTGGTGGTGTCTAATATGATCTGTAAGAGACGGCAGAATCATCCAAAAGCATTACTTACTATTTTACGTGTATGATGGGTCTGTTTGGGAACTATGGTTCTTTTAGTGAAGATGTTCAATTGTTCGTTTTGCTTCGTAACCTGGATCCATTTTATAGAACCCATTTGTCTACCGTCCACTCCTTACAAGAGTTAAAGGACGAATGTGTAAAGTTGGAACCGGCAAAGATTCTGGCCGATAATTCCGTATCATCTAGTCACGAGCAATATACTGTTACTGCTAATACGGAATCAGCCCCTACTATAGTGCCTAAGTCAGTTGCTCTTCCTTTTTCGGCTTCCTACCCAGGTCTCCCTGTGTGGGAGTGGAATTTGAAATTTTCTGGTAACCCAAACACTCTTACCGTACATGATTTTTTGAGGCGAGTTGAAAAATTCCGACGAACTCAACAGGTGTCAGAATTACAGTTATTTGAGTCAGCAGTGGACTTGTTCGAGGCTAAAGCGTTACTTTGGTATCGTGGTTACCGGCATAGGTTTTCTGACTGGAAGTCGTTGTCTAATCTACTGATTCAACATTTTGAACCCCCGGATTTT
The DNA here is from genome assembly GCA_036346225.1 of Platerodrilus igneus. Lineage (NCBI taxonomy): Eukaryota > Metazoa > Arthropoda > Insecta > Coleoptera > Lycidae > Platerodrilus > Platerodrilus igneus. The sequence continues at coordinate 3,464,171 of JARFIW010000237.1, read as the reverse complement.
GCTTATAAGTGTGCTACTATTGAGGAAAATACTTTTACTTCACATGACCGAATTGTTAAGATTTTTCCTACGTTTACGGGTAGATCCGATATTTCTTTCGTACGTTCTACTGTTCTTCCTCCTACTTCTACTTCTACTCGTCAGATCGTATGCCTTAATTGCGATAAACCTGGTCATGTTTCGACATGTTGGTTTTCGTCCTCAAGTACTCCATTGCCATGGTTGCGGATATAAGGGAGTTTTTCGCCGCAACTGTCCAAATTGTCATCCTAATACTAATAGGTCTTCAAATAATACTTCAACTTCTGTTCTCAGCTCTAGGAGCCAAACTTCTTTTGCTCCTAATTCTACGTTCTCTTCTGTACCTCATCCAGGTCATCCGGCTCCTACTATCAAAACATACCCTTCTTCGGCAAATATAACTTCGAACAAAATTTCTTCCGTCTCTAGTTCTACAACCTATTCTACTCCTCCTTCTGCTCGCCCTACTTATTCACCCTCATCCCAAACTGTGCCTCCACCCCCATTGCAACCCATGCTTCGAATTAATGACTTGCAGCTAGCTTCTCAGGAGTTTGTTCCCGCTTTTTTAAATGATTCTACCCACGAAATTCCTATTGTGTCTGCAAGCACAAATGTCGCTGAAGTGACAATAACTTTTAATTCAGTCTGCGAAGGTCCTGTTGAAGTTCATGAACATGTATCTTTAATGTCCGTTGCTGTTGCTATCATAATTCTACATGTTCCTGCTTTCTTAAATGGTTTTACTCAAGAAATTTCTGTCGTGTCTCCAATAATAGCCGTAGCTGAAGTAAAGATAATTTCTAGTATGGATAGAGAAGGTCCTGTGGAAGTTAGTGAACCCGTAGCTGTAATGCCTGTTGCTGTCGTTGTTCAAGTTTTACCTGATTTTGTTTCGTTATCTACTATTGTTAAGGAATCAGTTCCGATTGTGGTTGAAGATTTGTCTATTCCTACTCCGTTGTCTAACAGTGATAAAGTCCTACTTGATTCTACTCCTTTATCGGACGTTGATGAAACGTTACTTACTCTTACCCATTTTTTTATGCTGACAAAATGTTACTTGCTTCTGTTCTTTTAGCTAAGGTTGGTGAAATCCTAGCTAATGTCTTGTTATCTAATGTTGACGATGGTCACCTGATTCTGCTACCTTACCTATTGTGGATGAAGTTCGTCCTGATGCTGTTTGTTCTTATAAAGTTGATGAAATTCTGCATCTTTTCTTTCATGTTGATAAACTTCGTTCGACTCCTTTATCTAACATTCGCGAAGTTTTACATGATACTGTTTGTTCTTGTAACGTTGATATACTTCTACCTGATTCTGTTCCTTTTCCTAAGGTTGATATTCCGACAGCCAATGCTATTTTCTTTCCTAATTGTGATACTTCTAGTCCTTTATCTAACGTCGTTCAAATTTTCTATAATTCTGTCCCTTTATCTAACATAACTGAAGTGTGCTCTGCTTGTGTTTCTTTACGTAAGGTTGATTCTTTTACAGCCAATACGTTTTCTATTTCTACAGTTGACTTTTTACCACTAATTCTAAAAACAAACAACTTTCTTCTATGAAACGTTTTGAGTTTTCTAAACTACCCTGGCCACCTCCTAAACCTCGTGCTACAACTACTACACCCTCTGCTGTTTCTGTTTTGCAGAAAGCTGCCCATATATAAGAGGTAAAAATTTGTCTATGCTCCTTCCGAACCGGAAGATGTATGTCGGCGAAGTCTTAATGTCCTTGATCTTGTTTCATTTTCCTTTTGGCGGCATAAACGCCTTAAGCCCAATATCTAGTCCTCGTGTCCCAGACTCTTATGCCGACTTTGCTCTCCTTAGGTTTTGATTTTTGGACTTTACGATCTTTTTATTTACTTTGCTGTTTTGCTGGGTTTTTCTTTTTCTTTACACCCGTGTGGATCCGGAAATAGAATAGTCCCACGGTACGACCTGCCTGTCGTAAGAGGCGATTACAGCGGTCCAACACATACACACACACACACTTTATACACATCCAATCCATACCCACATACTTTATACACGCACATATACACCCACGCATTTCATAAACACACAGTTTTACTTGGTTCTCCTTTCTTTCGTTTTTTCCTTGTACTCCTTGAACCCGTGTGGGTCCGGGAATAGAATAGCCCCATGGTACGACCTGCCCGTCGTAAGAGGCGACTACAGCGGTCCAACACAACACATGCACACTTTATACCTGCACAACACCTACACACACACTTTCTACACACCCACACACGCACATGTACTGAAAGGTTCTAACTTCCCTCGTAAATATCAGATAGCAAATTGGACCACCATATATCATAAACCCTTCTCTGATATCACAAGGTCGAGAATTTCTTATTAATGATGGAAGCCCAAGATAAAGTTGGATGAAAAACGGCTTGAGGAAAAGAAAAACTCTTTAGAGATAAACGGCTAGTAAAGTGTTAGCTCTGGGTAGATCATGAGCTTGGGTCATGGGTTGTCTGTTGACCAAAAATATAGAGATAGAGCGCCACCGTATTTTTCAATACAACAACATACAAAGATACATGTACTTGCATTAGGGGAATGCGGAAACCTTAAATCTACACCACAAAACCTGTATATCAACCTTGCAAAGCACTTACCAAAATCTCAATTACCAGATGTGTTACAGATGTCTCGACTTAACCTGTGAACAAACAAATGCACAACATGGACACCGTTTGTGTCCTTAAAAATATTCATCAAAAATAATATAATTTAATTTAAGTTCCAAGAAGATATACACCCAGGGTATTTGTTATCATTAGACACAATTTTTGCTCATTAAGGACCTATAAATTTTACTTGAATTTTTAATAATAAAAGAGTTAAGCAAAAATGGATTCTATTCAATTAAATTCTCTTGGTTTGTTTTAACATTAAATTTTTCAACAAAAATTTACATAAAAGGAACTAGTATGGTTCTGTTTTCAAAAAACATAAGGATCTCTAAATTGGATATTTCTACATAAGTTTACTATAAAGTTTATGCTTTCTCAATAATTCATATTTCATATTTCAATTATAGTCATCTGTAGTACTACGTCGACTTCACAAAAGATTTAATTATTTAACGTTTTATAAAATTGCGTCATTCAACAAAAGGTTAGTTTTACTTAATATCTTATAACAAAATTCATCATGTTCTTTAAGAATCAAATCACATGACCTCAAAATAACTAAAGATATTTTTTTAAAATAACGCAGAACAACATGTGGTATTTATATTGGATAGCTAGATCTTTTTGACATCATATGTCAATAACAACTTTTCAGTGTAGTTAACGCTATCTGCTTGTGAAACAATTACGATAAGCAAACTACATAGCCATCTTTAAAATTTTGCAAAGTTACACGTTTAGTACGGAATCTTTCTTTTTCTAAGTGAATTTTAAGATATCTAAATCAAGGTAAAATTTTATACTTCTATCATTCGTAAAACATTTAAATAAATATAACTGGAATTAAAGATTAAATGTCACTCACGTGTCGAAGTACAGTGCAATCAAAAAAATGTGAACTTCTAGACTATAATCATATGACACCAGATGTGGACTATTCCATATACATCTGCGATGCACGCAACAGGAAATATACCATTACGAATGAATTTAACGCTGGAATTATAAAAGACCTTCTGAACAAAATATTATCTAACCAAACCAAATCTCCATTAAGTACGTCCTATTATTTTCTTGTGTTTTAAATCTCAAAACTAAATTTTCGTTTCAGCAGTATTTATGGTATAGATGATATTGCACTACGAGGAAAGCATTAATAAAATTTATCTAATTAATTATACCAACTGTTTTAATGATGGGGGGACTTCTACTTCTTCAGCCAGCAGGAATCAACTGAGCTGCTAAAGGTGGAATACAAAATAAAACCATCATTTAACAGCTGTCAGGAACCACATGCCGACACGAAGGCTAAATTCGTTAAAACTTTCTTACGGACCGAATTACAGGCCATGTGCCTGGATACCATTTTGACCTTTCTACACTGCGGATTGCAGCTTACCTGTTCAAACGCTGATAGAAAAGTGACACGAAATGACAGACTGACGATTCTTATTATAGGAACTTAAACCTCTAAAGCGAAGGAGCGCATATGCTATTATATATTTTATGAATTATTTTAAGTGATCAGATATTTATAAATTATATTTTTATTTTATTGAGATATTATATTAGATTAATACGGAAAGTGTAACTGAATAAAAAAATACGTTACAATACACACAAACACGCACACACCTACTCATACATAACTACACTGGGATTCTGTTTAATTTTCTTTTGTACGATTCTTAGTCCTTTTTCTGGTTTTGTACTTGGAACTTGGTGTTACTCTTTTTGGTTTTTCCTTTTTTTTTCTCGATCCTTTAGTTCTACATTCCTCTCCTTTTTCCTGTTGCTGGTCTTCTTTGCTGTAGGTCCCTAGTCCGATTGTGTTTCGTGCATCCGCTCATGTGGTAGGAGCTTTCTAGTCCGTTTTTCTTTCTTCGGAAACCACAAATTAGTCGACTTTAGGACTAGTTAGCATTTCTTTTCTTTGGTTCTTCGGTTTTGGTTACCACAGTTAGTAGTACATCGTTTCCTTTTACCAGCGCTCTCCCTCTCGTTCTCTCTTGTCGTTTTCTTGTCTACTTGAGGCTTGACCTTTGGGTCCTGTTTGGTTGGCACTGTTGGTTTTTTCCTCGTTCATTTTTTTCTCTTGAGATTGATAACTTTACTGTTTCTTTTGAGAAACAGTGCTGAGGCCGTTCCACCTTAGTCCTCTGTGATTGCATATTACCCGTCTTCCCTTCATCCTTCCTTTTTTCTCTCTTCTATTATTGGTCCTTCAAGCCGTATGAGAGTTCCTTTTTTATTTTGGGGTTTTTTCTTTTTGTTTGGTTTTCGTAAACGAATTCTCTTTTAATTTTTTTCTCAAGCGAATTGTGTTGATTTTTTTGGTTACTGCTTTCCTACCCCGGCCTTTTAATTTTGCTAGGTGGAGGGAGGGATTTGATACGTTCATTTCCGGCAGTACAACCGTATCCGGTATTTGGTAATTTCATTTACCTAAATTCCCTTTCTATTCTTAAATTCTCCAACAATACCCTATATAGTGTACCTGTTCAGAATAAGCCCGCTTTGATATAATTTTAACTCAAACCCATTTTGCTTTTAAAACGAACATTTATTCGATAAACTAAATAGTCAATACCTTGTTCTAGGTATCCGTTAATTTGTTAAACATTCCGATAAAGTATAATTGCTTTTTCTTGTGTTTCCCATTTAAAGACTTGTCGAAATAATAGATCCTACTATTAGTTGATAGCGTGTTTTGCAGTTTGCTAATTGCGCTTTTGATAACGCGAGGATTGCAGTTCGAACTCATATTATTTGAACCCATTTTTAATTTGATTCTACAGCTTGTGCGTTAAAATATTTTCTACATTACTCGTCCCAGTACTTCAAAAGCGATGCACGTTTTTTGTTCGACAAGTAGGAGGTATCCTGCTTGAATTCGGTGAGTTTTCTTGCGTTTACCTATTCTAATCAGATTCTATTTTTAACTCTTAGCTGGAGGCCAAATTGGTTTTTTCTTTATGTAGGCCCAACTGTTCGTTGACGTAGACCAACTGCTTTTGTCTGTAGATCGCTGCTGCAGTTACGGTGGCAGGGCGAATGGATCGACTACCGTGGCGTTGCTGTGCTGATTCACCCACGACGACTTGCAAGTTAAGCATTCCGACGCATAGAGGTATGTGACTCGTTTTCTTTTATGCACATCGAGGATTATTGTTTATCAGCGGTTGATGTTGTAGTCAATGTAGTACCTTCGGGTGGAGCATTGGAAAATCACATGTAAGGTTGATGTTGTAAAACCAGTTCACCATACATGTTTAGAAGCTAGCTACGTTAGTGCTTCTGGTTATATTTCTTTAATTCTTACTACAACTTGGTCTACATTTAATACTTTAATTTAACACACGTGCTATTGAGAAAATCTAATTTGATACTTTAATTTAACACACTTGCTATTACGCAAATCTAAGCATTACTTTTTTTTCCAATAAGTTTTATTACATGTTGGCTGCGAAATGCGCACTTCGTGGATCCATTATAAAATTTGCCCTTTACAATATAACTTAAATTTAATACTTTTCTTTGTCCATGTCAATCAAGAAATTTTAATTTATTTTTATTGCTAATAGATAATCGTGGGCGACGTGTTTTTTTTTGTTTTTTTTTTATTTAGGTGAATCCCCCACTTTCCGCGTTTGATAGTTAGGCTGGTATTTACGTTTCTTCCGGCTACGTCTAGGTACGTAGCTAATCTTTTAGAAGCACTGAAAGCAATAGATAGTGAAAGTCCAGCCTGTGAAGATAACTTTCTGAACGATTTTCTGGGTGAGAAAATTAAATGTTCTTTCACAGTTCCAGAGCGTTCGCATTTCGATGTTTTTTGATAATTTACACTCCCAGTCTCTTGAAATTTATTAATCAAACGCAGTATTTCGACTTTTAGAAACTGCAAAATGTGGAAATTTTAACTGAAAGTCTTCAAGATTTATTCGCGCAATAAGTCTCCGTCATCAACACACGTTCGTTCGTCTAGAAACGACATACTTGATACAATAAAGACGAATGGTTACTGGAATAGCACTAGTTGGCACTAGTGCACGAGAAAGATATATCAACTATTACAAGCTGTTAAGCTTGTTACAGTGTTGCCAACTGACGCGTGGGAGTCTCCTACTAACTTCTGTCTTCCTAGGATTGCGTTCGTTTTGAAACGCCGTTATTTCAAATAAATATTTACCGTGAATTTGTGAAACCGCTTCAATCATTTGTAATAACCCTATGCAAGGCAAGTCGCTAACGAAATTACTGAACACAACACTCATTAGACTAATAACCTTTAAATTTATTGCGTTCTTCTAATCAGCCATATCTTGTTAATAATGTGTTTAATACAATATTCCTTCTCATAAGATAGGGTTAATTTCACGTATAAAAGTAATCTTTCATCACTTACCGAAGCGAATGAATTCTTAACTAGATGCACGATCAAGTTATGAAGTCCGCATCTTTCGATAAAGCAAGCCGGCAATACCTTTTAATAAAGTATACGTGATTTTACATAGATGGTGTTAAATTGATACCGTGATCATTAAATTACATGCATTATAGCCTAGAATTAATTTTTTTTATTTAATATACGTTCAAAATTGCACTCCTCTCATTTAGCTCAAAAGTGCTTTCCATCTCCTAAAAACAGCTGTCTGATGCTGAACGTAACCTGATACTTTTAAGAGGCTGTCGGTATCTCTCTCTTTCGCTAAACAATTATTTACCCGTTTCACTTCCACCACGTCAGAAAAACAAACACATTAAAATGAACAACGCTGCACATTGACAATGCCTATAAATAGACCATATAGTACTCGTACTTTTGTTAATATGGGTTTCAGGGATGAGTGTTATCGGTCTACGATCTTTACTGGATGGACCGACCCCCTTAACATTTTTTCATCTTGTTTGCTAGAATGAACGACAAAGGAGAGAGGCCTGACGCAATTATTATGCCAGAACAATTGCTGTAGTTTTTTCTTTATAAGGTTGACTGAATAATCGAAAAGGCGTTTAACAGAGTTCAATAAAAATGAATTTAGATTTTGATAGACGTTGATGTTTGTGTTGTTTAGGACTTCAAGAATTTTTAAACCGTTCGAGATTTATTTTATCGAGGTTATTTATATTTCTCGACTTGTACGTGAAATAAACTGCCAAATGCTGCATGCATTGATTTATAATAATAAGAAAATTGTAATATAAAAATATTTTCTTATAATGAGATACTTTCTTTATTATTCATTATAAGCTTTATCCTCGTGATTATCAGCTATAAATTAAACTTTCCAATTTTCTAACCCTTAATCTGATATCACAAGGTCGAGAATTTCTTCTTTTTCTTGTAAGCCCAAGGTACTGTTGGATGGAGAATGGCTTGAGATAAAGAAATACTCGTAAGATATAAACGGCTAGTCGAGTGTTAGCTCTGGGTAGATCATGAGCTTGGGCCGTGGGTGGATAAAAGACCAAAAATATTTTTAATGAGTGCCACCGTATTTTTCAATACAATAACCAACAAAATTTAACTGTGCTTGTATAAGGGGAATGCGGAAACCTTATCTCAACACCACTAACATAGCCATAAAACCTGAATTTCACTTTTTGGGACACACTTACCAAGACCTCAACCACCAGATGTCATACAGATGTCTCAGCTTTACCTGTGAACAAACAAAAGCACAACATGGACACCATTTGTGTCCTCAAAAACATTTGCCAAAAATAAAATAATAGAATTTAGGCATCTAAAATATACTGAGGGAATTTGTTTTCATTTCACACTCTTTCTATTCCGGGAGGACTTGCAATTTTTGAATGTTAAATAATAAAACGTCTTTCAAAAACAAAAAGGATTCTATTTGGATAAATTTCTGATTATATATGTACAACTGCAATGTTTAAGTTTGTATCTTTATAAAATTTTCTCATAATAATTCTAATGAAGTTTTGCATTCAAAAGTAAGAAGATCTCTGAATAGATCTTTTCTATAAAATTTAATTAGATAGACGTATAATTTATAAGTTATTCATAATACATAAAAAATTTTTTTTTAATCAGCGAAGTACTTCCTTGATCATTACAACCGAAATTAATTATCAAAGTGCAGACTTTGTAAAATGTAATTATTCTAATTTATTTGTATTCTATAATAAATACGCGAATTTCATATGTCGATGAAAGTGCCTGTACATGACCTCAAAATCTTTAAACATATTGTAAATTAAATCAAGACAGCATATGGCGTCTAGATAGGAAAACTGAATCTATATACTTTTTTTATCTGACATAGGTTGTCATTCAGAACTTTATAAAATACGCTATTTGCGTACATGTGTAAACATTCTGACAAGCAAGCAACATATTATTTAATTTACTGATTTCTTAAAAACTATTTTCTCTTTACGTTACTCAAATATTTAATGTTAGATAATTCATAGTAATTTACTGTATTTTCAAAGTTATTAAATGCTAAAGAACACTCACGTGCATCGAAAATGAACTAAAAGTGCTGGACCTTGACCTCAGCTGTCGGAAATTTCCATCATAATCTCCTTGTTTAATATTGTTCATCGGTAAAGTTGAAATATAAGGAACACATGTGAAATCGGCTTCCACGTTACTGCATGTTATATTAAATAGAACGAAGCCATAAATTCTTGTTTTAAAATAATGCCTTCAGAAATTATTTTAATTTATTATCGGAGATATTATTTAAAATATGTCCTTAAGATATTGCACTAAGATGAAAAATATTAGTATAATCTATTGAATTAATATATACCAACTGTCTAAATGATGTCCAAAGGGGGTTCCATCTTCTTAGGCCTGTCGGGATCAACTAAACTGTTCGGAGCGAGGCTTATCAAAAATCATGCTCACGCAACCGCTGTTAGGCTCGACCTCCAGACACCAAGAATTTACCAATCCTCTACTTTTTTCTAACTTTGTTAGAAGTCACGTGTTTACACAGGACCATCTCGACTTCACCTCTTCTGCAAAGCAGCTTGCTCTTTCGAACGCTGAGAATGAAGTGCGGACTGACAACTTGACAGAGCTTGGTAACGAACTTTAGAGTATAAACGTATAAGAATCTAGGCGTTATTATGAATATTATATATTAATTTTTATTGGATGATAATTCACAAATTAAATATTTTAAATTATAGCTGTTTTATTTTTATATTATTGTACTAAATGTAACTAGAAAAAAAATACGTTACAAAATAGTGAAATATGGTTCAGCAGGTGAAAGGTAAACGTTTAATTTTATTTCTTAAATTTTTAAGATTATAATTCCCATAAAAATACAAAATAAAAAAGGTTTCCAAATTGTGCTATTTAGAATTATTGCTTCGATCAAACAAGAAAATAAACTAGAACGAAATATCACGCTTATAAGTTAAACTCAAGCTTATCTAGTGTAGTATATCTAACACTATTTAACTCAAATGTAGGATCTGGGACGCAAAAATAAAAATATTAGCATAATTTTAAATTTATGATAACAAAATCCTGTTGGAAAAGATTAGTATATTAATCTTTACCAAAATTATTACAAATATTTACAAATAATAATATAGAAAAATGAACTTTAGTGCAGTATAAAGTACACTGGGAATTTCAGGAAAATGTGTAGGTTAGCTCAGAATATGAAACAATGAAAGTACCTGTCTAACCTAGTGAAAGGGACTCGAGTCGCAAATTAATCGAGTGACTCGAGTGACAACCCTACTCGTGTGAATCGAGTCAAGTGACTATGCAACTCGAGTCGACTTGCGCAAGTCGAGTCGGGTCGCAACTCGAGTCCCCTTGTAACTCGAACTGATTTGCAACTCGATTATAATCGACTATCGAGTTGTGATTTTTTCAATTCTTAAGTTGAGTTGGGTGGGTTTTCCACTCAACTCGAATTTTTAACACTCAAAGTTGGTGAATTTACCGTGTTGCTCCAATTGATCTTCCTTCTGTGGTTCAGTTCGAATGAAAGTGAATCATATCTCGGAAATAATCTATAGGAACACTGTGGCACGATTTAAATAAAATTAAATAAAAACCCTTAACCACAAAAATATTTAAATTACTAGATACGTATTTCGACCACTATGTGGTCATCATCAGTAGAAAATCTGTAATTAAATAATGATTAGCTGTTGTTCTGGAATACTTCAGAGGATATTCTCCTCATCACATAGGCTGAAGTGCACCTTCCCAACATACAATTTACTATATTGTTGCTTAAACACTATTGAGGATATTCTCCTCACCCGCAGGATGGTGTTATTAACAACAAACAAGTGAATTGTGACATCATAACTTAAATCTACATAATTTATACTAATTCTAAATCTACTGAAGCGGAACCAATTTAATCCTGCTTTCTCATTGGTTGTTGACCAATAGGGAAAGTAAAGCAGATGGCTCTATTGGCCCTTTATCAGTGTTTAAGAGAGGTCCTTTATGTTTAACAATTTTAATTAATTCATAGGCATTTAAAGAGGAAAACGTTGGTACCGCTTTTAACAATTTAACATTTTCTAGTTAAACGGGGTGGCTGGTTTCAAATATATGTTTGGCGACCTGAGACCTTTCGTATTTACCATATTTGAAGTGAGCAATGTGCTCTTTAAATCTTATTGTTATATTCCTCTTGGTCTGACCAATATATTTTTGAAAACACCCTGGCCCTGCACAACTAATTTCATAAATACCCGACTTTTGCAATTTTTCCACCTTGTCTTTTGGATTACCTAGCAAATTTTTAATTTTATTAGTATTAGTAAAAGCAATTTTAAAATTAATCTGTTTGAATATTTTATCAAGACCCTTTGTGGTTTTGTGAAATGGAAGTTGAACATATTTAACATTATCTTTAGAGGTGGTTGATTGCAAAGTCGTTGATTTACGGATGTTAATTCTACTTTTACACTTTCTAAAAATATTATCTATAATATCAGAAGTGAAACCATTGTAATTCGCTATTTTCTTAATAAGAGCAAATTCCTTATTAAATCTGTTTTATTTAAAGGAAATTCAATAATCTATTAATTAAAAGTTAAATGAAGCCAATTTATGTTGTATGCTATGATTGGAGGAAGACAAAATAAAGCGATTTACGTTGGTTTCTTTTCTATAAATGTCAAATTCCAGTTTATTACCATTTCTAATTACTAATGTATCTAAAAAGGGTAATTGTCCATTATTTTCTAGTTCATACGTAAATTTTATGCTTTGAAATTTTGAATTCAATTCTTTAAGAAAGTCATCAACATTTGACTTAGTAGTGTCAAAAACTGCAAAAATATCATCCACGTACCTTAACCATATTCTTGGGAAGTATTTGGAGTTTTCTTTTAATTCGGTTTCAAAGCGAGATATAAATAAATTTGCTATGAAAGGTGATAAGCTATTTCCCATTGCAGTTCCTTCATGTTATTCGTACAACTTGTTGTTGAATTGAAAACAGTTCTGGGACATGCAATGCGACACAAGCATGATATAATCCTCTATTTTATCATCATCAATATCACTATCTATAAGAACATCCCTTAAATATGTTAAAGTACGTGGTAATGGAACACTAGGAAATAATGAACTGACATCAAATGAAATTAAGATTTCGTTCTCTTCTAATGTGATATTTTTTACTTTACTAATAAACTCCAAAGAGTTATGTACAGACAAACTGTTAAACTTTAAATTCTTAAATTCATTTGACAGCCATCGTGATAAATAGTAAGTCGGTGAGTTGATACCTGAAACTATTGGTCTCATCGATTTATTATTTTTGTGAATCTTTGGTAAACAGTTAAGTTTTGGCATTTCAGGATTTGAAATTGTTAATTTTAATTTTAGTGTGGGCGAAATTAGGTTTGGATATTCTTTCAAAACAGACTCTGTTGATTTAATCATTTTATTTAAAGGAACTTCATTTTTACGTTTTTTGACTATTGGTCTGTAAGGACCCTCAGACAGCAAAGTCTCTACTCTATCAACATAGTCTTGTTTATACAGAATAACCAACCTATTCCCCTTGTCAGCCTTTAAATAATAACAATTCTTTTGTCGTAAATCTTTAATAATCAGATGATCTTTCCTTGTTTGTTCTGATGCATTCCTTGCGCAAGTGCGTAAGTTGTTCGAAAGTTGAATTTTGCACGCGTTTCTAATAAAGTTTTTGAATTGTCATCTAATTTTGAAATGGATTTTTCAATGCCAGCAATAATGTCTTCCAAAGGAGTTTTCAAATGATCTACTCCAAATTTTAGGCCTCGATCAAGGAAAGTCAACTCTTCATTATTAAAGATTTTCGACGATTCGTTAACAACTATTGACTGTAATGGAGGTGAAGTAATTTCCAGTTTTTTAGAAGATACATTGACATTGTGTTTCTTTAAAAGAAACTTCAACTTAGTGTTTTGACTATTAATTTTGTCTAACAATTTATGATTGTTGACTTCAAAAACAAATCTCTGGAAATTACTCCATTCCTGAAAACCGAACTCGGATAAATTGCACGTTAGTGCTAGGTGCGATTTATATGTTTCCAGTTCCAATCTACTAAGCTTACTATACAGATATTTGATTTCCAAATTAAGCCATTTATGTTTTGCAAAATTGATTATTGCGTTACTACGTTTACAATTACTGCTGATTTTAACGTTAATGAAATTTGAAAAAACTTTGTGGGCTTTACAACTTTTTAGAAATCGAATATCTGCTTTTACAAAACTAATTTTAAGAGCTAAGCTCCGATACCTATTAAGGGCGCGAACAGATGTATCGTTGGCTGCCTAAAATCCATCAAAAAACAGGTTATCCTGTTTGGTAAATAACTTTTGTAGGATTGAAAATATGCTAAATGTAACTTCACCATTAGACTCACAAAACTTTGTACTTTCTAACGAAGGTTTGCTTTTTTTTCCTAAAGTGGAGTAATAAGCAGGAAATAGCTGTTAAAAGGTAATGTTAAAATTCACTTACTTTATTTTAGTTACTACATCTAATAGAATCAATTTGTATTTAAAAAAAAGCATTCGTTGGATAGCAGAATACATATATAATCGTCCTGTTAAGAAAAATTTCAAAAATATTGATCATGATAGTCGTAGTGTACTGAATGGATTTTATTGAATTATTACATTAATTGTACGCCATTTTAATAGAAATTGTTCACAACTTCCTCCGAAGATGGCACTATTAATGATGTGTAGAATAAGGTTTAAACCAGAATATTTCAAATTGAATTATTTTGGACTTTGTTTTTGTCGCATTGAAATGAAGTAAACTAATAATATATGGTGAATTACCTTTTGATAAGTGTAATATAATAATGATTGGATTAATTGCGAATATTTATGAAGCAAAAAATGACATAACCTCAACATCTATGGTTGTGTGTAAACTTTCATGTTTATATTTACAAGCGATAAGTAAATTATTACAGCAGTGTTACTTTGTGAAGCTTATACTATGTTATAATAGTTTTAAAAAAAAGGGTAATGTGCCGTATCCCAAAACGTAACTAGATACTCTACAATATTCAATATAAGCAAAATATTGCATCATGTTAGCAAGAGTAATGTTTATTAAAATATCTTAGTGGAACCATTGCAGGGAAATAGGATACATTTTGTTACAAATTAGGTTGCGAGTTTGGTACTCGGCAAAATGATTTTCAAATTTGAACGATCTGGGGGAGGACGTTCTCAAAAAACGATAATTTTTCCTACATCATTTTACACTTCACTTTGGGGACGTTCATTGTCTTGTGTATCTTCACCAGGGGTCTGCAATGGTAATTATATTTTCAATTAGAAAAGTGTCAAAATCAGCTTTAAATATATAGGCAACTTATTAGTGTTCCCATTCTTTACCCCCACGTAGCAGACTTCCGTCATTTTTTGGTCATACATAGGTCACATGTAACGTCAAATAGATGTGATAATAACATTTTCGCAAATTGTGCTACCGGCAAAAAATGATTATAATAAACAATAAACTTCAAAACTCCCACTAATTATGAAATATATTTTAGGCTAAATTAAAAATAAAAATGGAAAAGTTTATGTAGGATTAAACAATTTACGAAACTAGACCTGACTTTAGGCATTAGAAATAAACCATAAAAGAATTCCTTTTTGGTTTATTCTGTCAAAAAATAGCTATTTTGTTACATTAAATCGACTCTGTCAAAAACGACTAAACGTTTATTTCGATAAATATTTCAAACTAATAGAATATTTGGGGTCTTCGGTTTAATATTTTTCATCAAATGCTAATATCGAAAAATGTATTTCCAATACAAAAAAACTTTGAGTTGTTACCTGTAAAGTGTGCTTTATTAAAACAAAATTATTACAAATGTTTTATTTTTAATGAATAACTAAGAAATTAAAAATAGGTTTAATTGTTGTAACATTTACAATGTGTATATAGGTATTTTTGAACAGTAAGTCATTACCAACCAAAAACTTAAAAGGAACATTGTTTTACACAATACGTAGCAATGTAAATGATATAAAACTATTGGTGAAAAGAAGTGAATAACAGGCATTTGTAAATAATATTTTTTAAACTCCACATTTTAAGGTCAATAGATAAACGTTTAGTAATAAATATACGAACAGCTTTCGAATTGAAATTGACTTTATTGTTGTTAAAATTACATTAAATATTAGTATATAAGGCATGTTTGTAGGTCCATACAGGCAAAGTTTAGTCATAGACTATCTTACATTTAACCTGCATAAACCACTATATATCTCTACAAGGAAAATGAGTGAAGCAAATGAATAATTACACAATAATTGAAAAATATACAATTAGGCTATGTTACTACTTATCCAAAATATGCGCTCTGATTTGAACCTTGAATGCAGTAAAAGTAAAAAAGATTTTTATATCCATCTGGAATTGCATTATAAGTAGAAACAGCATTATAGATGAATCTCTGAAACATAGCAGTCAGTTTCTTGGGAATTGTTAAAGTTTTAGTGTGTCTAATATTGATGCAATGCACTTTGGAGCGTGTCATTAATATTTTAGCAATATCCTCTGAAGTCATTTATAATTATTTTATGAACAAAACATAACAAATGATGTTTCCTGCAGTTATCCATATTTAACCAGTGCAACTCTTATCTTATTCGATACATGATCAAATTTTTTTAGTCCAAAAACTAAACGACAACAAGTATTTTGAATCCTTTGTATTTGTGTCATAGAAGTGCTATCAAGGTTTGGACCATATATAAAATCACAATAGTTAAATAATGACAAAACTAGCTTCCGACAACAGCTTTTTCAATTGTAAGGTTAGTATAGACCGACAAGCATATATTTGTTTAAGTGCTATATACGACCTTTTTATTAGCCTTGCAACATGTGACTTAAAGCGTAGATCATCGTCAAGTATTAAACAGAAATTTCTTGAAGAACTAACTAATGGAACCCTGTGATCCGAAACAATATCAGCATCAATAGTACCTGCACGAACAAATAATTCATCACTTGATAAATATATGGAATCAATAAAGATACTGCTGTTATTTACTATGCGTGTAGGTTCGTTTATTACTTGGATGAATCCATAAGAATCAATGCAGTGTGTGATAATATTACTTAAATTGAAAAGATTCCCATTGACATCACCTAAACATATTATATTATCCATCATTGGTGCTAAATAAGATAATATATTATCTAGTTCATCAACACAACTAAGCGGATTAGAGTTTGGGGATCTGTATACTGTGCCTACAGTAAAAGTTTTGCGATTTAATTTAAACATTATCCAAAATATATTCAAGTATACGAGTCAATTGCAAACCAAACAAAATAACCTGACATTTAAGTTTCTTCCTTACGTACACACCAACCCCACCCCCTAGACCTTTCCTTGTGGTAGCCAACACACTTGGCCGATTTAAAGTGTCACGTTGGTAGTATTGATGTAATGATTGTATCCTTTTTTAACTTTTGAAAGCAAACAAGTTTTCTGTAAACTAGTCGATATAAATTTATTGCACAAATAATAATGGCAATTAAACTTAAATCTAAATTTCTTGTATAAAAACTCTAGCAGGTCATGAATGGTTAAACATCAATCGCTAAACATTAATAATTTGTTAACATAAATATACATTAGAAAAGAATTTAGAGCTGCGTCAAACCGACTTTAAGTAAGTCCGAAAACAAAACCAAAAAAAAAAATCAGTTAACTAAATGTCACCAGGACAACTCACAATTAGTTAGCGGTCTGGCATGTTAGTAGCGTTTCGTTGCTTAAGCCTTACCTTAACATATAATTTAATAAACGTCACCATGACATAACTCACAATTAGGTAGCGGTCTGGCATGTTGGCAGCGATTCGTTGCTTAAGCCTTACCATAACATATAATTTAACACTTTTCCTTTTTTGGAGCGGATAACCAGGTTATATTTCATTTCCGTATAAATGGTAATCATGTAAACATGTTAGAGTTCTTTAACAACCATCAGGTTGCTAATATCTATGTAGAGCCAGCTGGATAGGAAAAAGATAGAAGGATATAGGAAGACCTAGACCAAACTATATTAGTCAAATTATTAGAAATTTAGGTTGTGAAGGGTATGTAGAGCTTTTTAGATTAGCACAGAATAGAAAAGAAGTTAGAGTTGCGTCAAACCGACCTTAAGTAAGGTCGAAAACAAAATGATGATGAACATAAATATTGCACAATAAATAATGCATTTTGGTGAGCGTTACCATACACTTGTGTATTGTGTTTGTGTTGGTCTCGTGCTAACAAAACCAACTAAAATTACCGTGTAGGTAATACTGGTTACTCTTATCAGTATTACAGCCACTGCTATCACTATTTGTATCACCCACTTTGATAATTAAAGGTTCGACAACATCAAACTGCTGTACTATAGCCCACCATTCCATCATACATTTTTTTGCATGTGTGATACATTTTTGCCAATATGACCCATCTATTCTTTGCAAAGATTCTTGCCATATCAAGTTGACATTTGTGTCATTATAAAGTTGGTTAAGCCGTCCAACATTTTTATTGTAATATTTTTTACAGTTCGCCCATACCAACTCTATAGGATTAAACTCGCAGTGATACGGAGGTAGCCGCAAAACTTTGTGTCCGTACATTTCTGCTAGGGTATCTATTTCATAAATTTTTGGTTGTGGATGTTTTTTAATTAATGATAATAATCCCCTTTTTAACGTGTGACTGCCGCAACTAACATTGTGTTTAATCAAGTAATCAATGATATTTAGCATTATCTTGAATAATTACACTGGGTTTGCTTAAATTAGGAATTAAACGTTCTTCAAACCATTTTGTAAACAATGCTGCATTCATGTCTTCCATGATAGTCAGCACTTGGAGATTTTGTAGAATGCAAAAGTGCTGCATTGAGGATGAATCCAGTTTTGTTGCCTGCATGTACGACTATGAACCTGTAATAAAAATATTTCTATTAAATGTAATTTTAACTTTAAAAAACTAACCGTTTTCCTTCTCCAGGAGGTTTTCTCTTTACACTGAGCTTGGAACCATTATGCCAACTCTTCTTAACAGAACCTCGACTAAAAATCCACGTCTCATCCAAGAAAACAGGATCATAAAGTTACAATTGTTTGTACATTTCATATGCTCTTAAAAACTTCACTCCTGCAGCAGCAATATGTTCCTGTTCAAGCACAGCCCTTCTACCATCGTCCAATTTAAAAGAAAAACCAATTGTTGATCGAAGTCTCGTCAGACTAGACTGGCTGAAGTTAAAAATTTGAGCGGTTACAATTTCTTGTCGTAAAGATTTAACAGTTACATGGAGCCCTAAAAGCATAATACTAAAAAACACTAAATAAAATTGTTATGAAAACTATATTACATTTGGAATACATTTCGTAAATTTTTCGTTTAACTGCATCTATTACAAAACCATCTACATCAGACGATTTAAACTTGTTGAATTTTCGGTGCTTGCTCGGTGACGCAGGAACTTTATTTTCTTTTCGGGCTTCTAAAACTCTCTTTTTTTAATGGAACGAAGAGAACTTAGTCCTATCCCACAAGCCTCAGATGTTCGCTAACAATAAGCAACAGTTAAAACACAACACATCACTTAAAAATTTGATTATACCGGCAATACTGACTCAAATGGGGCCAAGGTTCCATGATTATCACGTTCTCTTTCAAAAAATGTTAGAACATTCATCACCAACAACTGAGCTTGAAAGTTCAAATGTTTGTTACGAAGCGTGTTCATTTTGATAGTGTTGACCAAACACTATTCAATGTGTAGAAGGTTCTTAGTTTAAAAAAACCTGTTTGTTGTATATCAGAATTATCTTTAAAAGAAAAGTAGAAAATCGCAAGTGAAATAACAAAGCACAAATTCTAACCTAACCTTAAAAATGTTTGACAATTAATTACAAACGGGAATATTTTATGGACATATGTTCAGAGTGGTTGCATTGAATTATACAGCCGACGAATATTTTTCTAGCTATCCTTTTTAGATGGGGAAGAGCCAGGTAATAAAGTAGCATAACAATATTGTGGCTGTGTTTTATTCATATGCGCAACGATGAGTCATGCTTGACTTTATTTGATTTCAACTATATCTAACGCTTTGCCTGCTGTTCAACAACTTCAAAATTGCTGAAGGTCATTTACGATGAATAGTTACAGGAATGGAGAAAAACCAGCATCCTACCGTATCCTAGCAACCGTTATTTGCTTAACTTGGAAACGAACCACTAAACTACTAAAGTTAAAATAAAGTAGTTCCCTCTATCATGCGAAAGTTATACCACAAAGGCGGCTATTTTAAAATTAGTTCGTGTTATGAAAATAGAGGGATGCTATCGCGCCCTTAAGTTCCAAAGACCGGGAAGTCACAGTTAATAATCTATAGGAACACTGTGGCACGATTTAAATAAAATTAAATTGATGATGATAAAGTAGAGGATTATATCAAGCTTGTTTCGCATTGCATGCCCCAGAACTGTTTTCAATTCAACAACAAGTTGTACGAACAACATGAAGGAACTGCAATGGGAAATAGCTTGTCACCTTTCATAGCAAATTTATTTATGTCTCGCTTTGAGACCGAATTAAAAGAAAACTCCAAATACTTCCCAAGAATATGGTTAAGGTACGTGGATGATATTTTTGCAGTTTTTGACACTACTAAGTCAAATGTTGATGACTTTCTTAAAGAATTGAATTCAAAATTTCAAAGCATAAAATTTACGTATGAACTAGAAAATAATGGACAATTACTCTTTTTAGATACATTAGTAATTAGAAATGGTAATAAACTGGAATTTGACATTTATAGAAAAGAAACCAACGTAAATCGCTTTATTTTGTCTTCCTCCAATCATAGCATACAACATAAATTGGCTTCATTTAACTTTTTAATTAATAGATTATTGAATTTCCCTTTAAATAAAAACAGATTTAATAAGGAATTTGCTCTTATTAAGCAAATAGCGAATTACAATGGTTTCTCTTCTGATATTATAGATAATATTTTTAGAAAATGTAAAAACAGAATTAACATCCGTAAATCAACGACTTTGCAATCAACCACCTCTAAAGATAATGTTAAATATGTTCAACTTCCATTTCACAAAACCACAAAGGGCCTTGATAAAATATTCAAACAGATTAATTTTAAAATTGCTTTTACTAATACTAATAAAATTAAAGATTTGCTAGGTAATCCAAAAGACAAGGTGAAAAAATTGCAAAAGTCGGGGATTTATGAAATTAGTTGTGCAGGGCCAGGGTGTTTTCAAAAATATATTGGTCAGACCAAGAGGAATATAACAACAAGATTTAAAGAGCACATTGCTCACTTCAAATATGGTAAATACGAAAGGTCTCAGGTCGCCAAACATATATTTGAAACCAGCCACCCCGTTAAACTAGAAAATATTAAATTGTTAAAAACGGTACCAACGTTTTCCTCCTTAAATGCCTATGAATCAATTAAAATTGTTAAACATAAAGGACCTCTCTTAAACACTGATAAAAGGCCAATAGAGCCCTCTGCTTTGCTTTCCTTATTGGTCAACAACCAATGAGAAAGCAAGATTAAATTGGTTCCGCTTCAGTAGATTTAGAATTAGTATAAATTATGTAGATTTAAGTTATGATGTCACAATTCACTTGTTTGTTGTTAATAGCACCAGCCTGCGGGTGAGGAGAATATCCTCAATAGTGTTTAAGCAACAATATAGTAAATTGTATGTTGGGAAGGTTCACTTCAGCCTATGTGGTGAGGAGAATATCCTCTGAAGTGTTCCAAAACAACAGCTAATTATTATTTAATTACAGATTTCCTACTGATGATGACCACATAGTGGTCGAAATACGTATCTATTAATTTAAATATTTTTTGTGGTTAAGGGTTTTTATTTAATTTTATTTATATCTCGGAAAGATACAATTTTCTCTTTCCTTTCCTTTTTATATACAGAACGTTATTGTTATTATTATTATTTTAGTCTGTGAAAAAGTGTATAGAACTTAAGGGGTGTCCCGAACTCAAACGTGATGGAATGGATAGCACTTCATTCACTAGCTGTGGCTACACCTATACAAAAGAGAATGTGTATTTATTTATTACAGATTATAGCGTTTTTCATAATAAAAAGATATTCCATATTTAATTTTATATACGTATAAAGCAATAAAAGACACTGCAGCACTGCCAATGGGCATAGTAGCTACTCGCAACGTTGTAACTGGGTTTTAGTGTTGATTGAATACTTCAATCAACAGTTTTAGTTTCAACTCAAATCAGAAGGAATTTATATTTGAATCACTCGAGTAAATTAATTGACTCAAGTAAAAAAATCGACTCGAGTCCCATCACTAAACCAGTTCAAGGACTGAAGATTTAATGATGATGATGATAAATCACATAAAAAATATTTAAAAAAACCAAAGTTTCAACTTGCACCCAGAATAAACTTACGTTGAACTTCCAGCGTCAGAGTATACTCTCACAACCATCCTTTTTTTTTAAATTATAGAGGATTAGGAACTTTCGGATGCCTTGTCCTTCTGCCTTACGGCTACCAAGCTCCTTACCATGGGGAAGGCACTTACCGCGAAGAAATCGAATGCGGTAAGTAGTGTTGGATTTATATGTGCTATTGTCAGGGTATACCGTCCAGGTGGAGTTCACCTCGCCCCTCCCCCCAGCAGTAACACATACTGGCCAACTAAACCCTTCCCTCTCTTCCTGCTTGTGACAAAGTACCACGGAACCGCCGGGAAGCATTACTTTGTGGGTCTCACAACCATACTACTCTTTCAAAAATATACCTTTTATCAAAGATACGTATAAATTGCCCTTTGTTATATAAATCAATTTCTTAAATGTCACCTTAAAATTTTGAATTAAATAAACCTTAAAGTTACTATTTCTCACAATAAAATTATCTAATGTTACATGCGGATTTGAATGTCTTTACAACGTCTCTTATAAAAAAAATCACAAATCTTAAGAACTAATCTAATCTTTGATCTACGGTGCCTTAAAATAATTCCTGACTCACCGGTTTGCAATACTTTAAACGCCAAACACTAGAAATTTAAACGCTCCTTAAACAAGGAGCACTTCCCCTTATGACGAGATAATTGTTGAATAAAATTACTCAAGACGTTTTCAACACAAAGCCAAAAAAACTAATTTGCAAAGGATTTAATAGGAGTAGAAACAACTGACCACTCCGAATGAACCTGCACCATGAAGAAGTTCTAGATTTCTGTCGGTATTCGAACCCGGAACCTTGGGCGTAGTAGTCGCACGCATACCAACTACGCCACGAAGCCCCTCCCCCCCTACACATCGTACTAAAATTGTTATTAAAGATGATGGTATCCTCTGGGGAAAAAAATTCCGGAGTTAAAATAATCCTCCATTCGGATTTCCGGGAGGAGACGAAAAGTATAAAAAAAGAATCGTGAACATTCTGCAAGTCGGAACACGGAATGTCAGAAATATGAAGCAAGTAGGTAAGCTTGAGAACTTGAAAATTGAAATGAATAGGTTAGCACTGGACATAGTATGGAAAAGCGAAGTTCGGCGGCCAGAGGCGGGGTATTTTTGAAGTAGAGACTTTAGGGTAATTCATACAGGATCAGAAGAAGGAAATTCGGGTGTGGGGATAGTTATGAGAAAAAAAATAAGGACAACGTGTAGAAAACTACCTACAAAGGAACGAAAGAGTACTCATTACTAGATTAGATTAGAATCTAAACCGGTAAATACAGTAATAATACAAGTATACATGCCCACCTCTAGCTACAGTAAGGAAAAGGTAGAAACAATCTACAAAGATATCGAAGACATACTAAGATACGTATCATCATCATTTTGTTATCGACCTTACTTAAGGTCGGTTTGACGCAGCTCTAACTTCTTTTATATTCTGTGCTAATCTAAAAAGCTCTACATACCCTTCACAACCTAAATTTCTAATAATTTGACTAATATAGTTTGGTCTAGGTCTTCCGATATCCTTCTATCTTTTTCCTATCCAGCTGGCTCTACATAGATATTAGCAACCTGATGGTTGTTAAAGAACTCTAACATGTTTACATGATTACCATTTATAGGGAAATGAAATATAACCTGGTTATCCGCTTCAAAAAGGAAAAGTGTTAAATTATATGTTATGGTAAGGCTTAAGCAACGAAAGATACGTATAAGAACATCAAAATTTAATAATTACCGGGGATTTTAATGCAGTGGTAGGTGAGAGTAGGGAAGGAACGGTAATAGGTTTATTTAGTTTAGACACGAATAATGACAGGGGAAATAGGTTAGTAGATTTTTGCGACAAAAACAATTTAACCATCACAAACACATTATTTGAACATCATGCTACAAGACGTTTCACGTGGAAGATGCCAGGGGATTTAGGAAGATGTCAAATATATTACATTCTTGTTGGACAACGGTTTAGGAATCAAGTAAAAGACTGTAGAAGCTACCCAGAAGCAGATATAGACACTGACCACAACATCGTAATTATGAAGGCCGTTCTTAAATTTAAAAATTTGAATAAAAAGAACGGAAAAAGGCACTTTCACTTTGAGAAACTAAAAGATAAAGATATCCACGAAAGATTAGAAAAAAAGTTAAACGAATTGCTGAAGATATCGGTAAAATTTCTTAAACTAAGAAAATAGAAACAGAATGGAATAATATTAAATCCAGCTTAGAAATGCCGGCCAGAAATGTTTTGGGGTATACAAAAAGAAAATAAGAAACCATCGAGACAATGGGTATTCTGAGTCTAATAGAAGAAAGATGAAAATACAAAACTAGATCAGATGAAACACGAAATCGGAGATACAAAACCATAATATGTGAAATTATTCGCAAATGCATGAAAGCTGAAGACTAACGGATTGATGAAAAGTGCAAAGAGGTGAGGTACAAATTAAGATGGAAATAGGAAAGACAGACAAAACATACAAACTAATTAGAATGAATTTCAAGGATATAAAACGGTATTGCAAAAATATAAGGGACGCAAGAGGAAACGTTATTATAGAAAATGTAGAGAAAGTGAATAGATGGCAAGAATATATAGGGAATTTATATGCAGGAAAGAAAATAACAGCATTAAAACAGGAATCAGACATTGAAAAGGACGACTTGGGATATCCTATACGAGATAATTTTGAATTAGCAGCATTAAAGGGTCTGAAAAATGGTAAGGCACTGAGTACAGATAAGGTGCAAGAAGAAACTCTAAAAGCCGTTGGACAAGCGGTAACAGAACGTTTCTTTCAACTTGTAAGTTATATGTATGAGACAGACAAGATACCCATAGATTTCAAACGTAACATCATAGTCACTATACCAAAAAAGATAGGCTCGGTTAATAGAATTAGAGGAAGAACGTAGAGAAGTAAATAATGGGAAAGGGACGAGATAGGGATGTGCCCTATCCCCATTAATTTTTAATTTGCACATCGAAGAGACAATGAATACTGTCAAATGCAAGAAGACATTTGGAATTATTATCCAGAGATGAAAGATTGATATGTTTATATTTGCAGGAAGAGTTAGAAGCTGCTCTTAATGAAATGGAGATAGTTCTAACAGAAAAATACGGTATGAAAATTTAATAAAAATAAAACTAAATATGCAAATGAAGGGAAAATAAATTAAAAGCTAGAATACAAATAGGTAACGAGAACTTACTCGAGTTTAACGATTTTTGCTACCTAGAAAGTCAAATAACGCAAAATGAGAAGAACGCAAAAGATATAAAACAAAGATTAGCACAAGGTCGTGTTACATTTAACAAAAAAAAGCAACTACTGTGTTTAAAGACAACAAGCATAGAAACAAGGAAAAGATTGTTTAAAACATATATGTGAAGCAGAGCACTGTACGGCTGTGAAACCTGGACAGTAGGAGAAGCGGACAGGAAAAAGATAGAAGACTTTGAAATGTAGTGCTACAAACGTATGATAAAGATATCATGGACAGACAAAGTTAAGAACAAAGAAGTACTAGAAATGGTAGGGAAAGAAAGAAATATGCCGAAAACGGTAAAAAATAGGAGAGGTAGAATGATAGACCACATACTCAGGCATGAGGGAATAGTGCGGAATATATTAGAAGCAGAGATAGGAAAAAAGGGAGGTAGAGGTAGACCTAGGTTAGACTATCGCACACAGATAGTGAAAGATGTAGGCTGTGGGAATTTCAGGGAACTGTGCAGGCTAGCACAGAATAGAAATCAATATAGGTACGCGTCCAAACAATTCCAAGATGGAAAACGTAATGACGAAAAAATAACTGTCCTTAAACCTGATGATAACTTAACCAACTACAGGTATTGGTTTTGCAATATTCTCAACCAGTGTTAATTTTGCGAAAAGCTTTACTGGAAAACTATTAATTCGGCAAATATCTAAGTGTTATGGTTGGTAGCCATAGGCTGCTTAACCCTCTTCACATACCACTGAATCTTGATGAAATAGGGCATATAATTAGAAAACAACATAAGGTGAACCGAGCTGTATCTAGGCTGTGGGAATTTCAGGGAACGGTGCAGGCTAGCTCAGGATACAAATAAGTGAAGGTACGCGCCCAACCAGTTTCAAGACGGAAAACCTAATGACCAAAAAAATAATTGCACTTTAATCTGATGATTATTATAAACAACTACAGTTGTTAGTTTTGAAATATTTTCAACTAATGTTGATTGTGCGAAAGGATATATTGGAAAATTATTAATTCGGCAAATGTTCAAGTGTTGGGGGATCTTGGTAGCCGCAGGATGCTTAATCCCCTTCACACTACGGGAAATAGGTTATATATTTGTAAACAATAGAAGGGGAATTGAACTGCATCTAACAAGAAAGAGCGCGGCTATGTTCGCAGAAAACAAACATAGAAACAAGGAGAAAATTGTTGAAAGCATATATGTAGAGCACAGCACAGTACATCTATGAAATAGGGGCAGTAAGAGAAGCAGAGTTCCTATGAAGTTGCACGCCGATAGGACATAAATTTTGAGTGACTATAAATCCAAGGAGCTTACCGGTTGCTGAGGCCTATCGATTTTTGGTTAATGGGAGCACTGTCCAGACACTTGCAAATGCTATGTTGAAACGCAAGATACGTTTACCATGTCACCTTCAGTTTAGGTGTAAGCCCGGAGGTGACATCGTAGGCGAAAAATACGCCGAGAAGCTCAAGCGTAAGATGCATGACATCCATGGTGACATAAAAAAAAATTCTTCTAAATCTTCTTTGGGAATTAAACCACTCATAGTTTTTAAAATCATTTTTATTTACGTTTCGAGCCATGACCTAGGATCGTTGTCAGATATGACATTAAGGTGCACGCACGACTCTAGTTTTCAAGAGTGTGACAGCATCTGGCTATACAATTCCAGACGAAAGTGTAGACTGTCGTCAAAGTTAAACAGATATTGGGAGAGTCCGTATGAAGTTGTAAAAAGATCAACAACAAGGTATATCGGATTCGTAAGCTTCCAAAAGGATGAACAATAATGGTGTACGTTAACCGTTTAGCCCGCTATGATAGTGATGGCGCCGGTAATACCAAAGAAGAGCAAACAGTGAGACGAACACGAGAAACAGTTACACTCGTGAGGATGAACGAAATTTGAAGCGAGCTATTATTGGTTCACGTCTCTGTACAGCGGCACAGGCAAAGCAAGATTCCAAGTCACAGAATACATTCAAGGTAGTCTATTCGATGTGCCATCGAAATACTTTTTGGCACATTGCGTCTCGGTGGACTTTGATATGTCCCGAGGACCTGCTCAGGTGTTGAAAAATAAATTTGGTGGTCTGGATCAACTTCGTCGACAATAACCAGAGGTTGGAAAGACCATACAGCTAAAGGACCGACATTGTGGCATCTACTACCTGATGACTAGCAACAGCCTTCTGATAAACCTAATTACCAGAATCTGTGGAAGACGTTAGTGGACCTTAAGGGCCAGATGATCAAATTTGGAGACAAGAAGTTGGCCATAGCCAAGATCGGTTATGAGTTCGATATGTTGGACTGGAGGGTGGTACGAAATATGTTAGAGGTTCTGTTCCAGAAAATCGAAATCCAAATCTTAATTTGCGGTAAATGATACGATCTCTGCTATAAAGAGTTGTTGATTACTACTTCTATCAACATGGGGACTGGAGAAATAGTTTTTGCTGTCCTTACCGCCACAAGGACTTCCAACGTCCGATTCACAGATTGTTATGGGGCAGAATAGCTTGAAGAGGTGGGCAATGTGGCGCCGTTTAGTCCACCTCTGAACAGAATTATGCATCAACATATAAGTGAAGCGTTTGTACACAAAAGATGATTGACAGGCCCCTAGAGCGTGGCATCTTTTAAACGGACTTGATTGACAGGTACAAAAAATAATACTTATACTGCCAGCGATTGCTGGAAAGAAATTGTTGTGAAAACTTTTAGAATTTCATTGTAGCTACGAGTTGTTTGAAGAAGCTTGTACAATCAGTTTGATAATAACGAACTGTTGTTTGTGTAAATAGAGTTTTTCTTACAGTACTTTTTGAGAATTAGGCTTTTGAAATAAGTTCAGACAAAGTTTGTCACATACTATCTCAATCATCGTGACGGTTTA
This sequence comes from Platerodrilus igneus, assembly GCA_036346225.1. NCBI lineage: Eukaryota > Metazoa > Arthropoda > Insecta > Coleoptera > Lycidae > Platerodrilus > Platerodrilus igneus. The sequence goes on along the minus strand of JARFIW010000237.1, from coordinate 3,436,305 downwards.
CATAAAGTTTGATAATATTCACATATCTCTATCAAACGTGCTCTATGTATAAGCCCAAAATAAATATTACCCTTTAAAATACTATTTCAGAAATTACAATAAAATAGCGTCGTCAGCAAGTTATAAATAACTCTTAAACAACCATATATATAAGTAGTAAAACTGCATGCAGTCTCCATAAAGAATTTCTATACTTGGTGATTGATAGTCTTAATAACTTCATAGAATCCTTGTGTTGTCGGCGTTTATCAATTTTCAAACCTCTCTGCTATTAACGCTTCGCTGATTTAGGACAGGAGATAAAGCGAGGGAGCAGAAAAAGACTGGTTTAACTTTATATAATGTCAAGCCCCATTGCTACAAGTACCTATTATGATGTAACCTTTCTATAACATGTATGTATTGTAGATATTCATGATAGAAGGGTCTAAACAAAAACCTCCCTCTTTTATACAACAGGAACGGACTTGGTTCAATTAAGTATACGAGATCGTCGATTTCAATACAAACAAAAACTGATATGACTAATTTATACTTTTTAAGAACTTTTCAAAACAGTGGGATAACTACACACCCGCTAATCAGCGTTTTCATTGGTCAGTTTATTTGGTAGCTAGAATTGTGAAAAGTTATTTATAGTGGTGAGCAATCCGTACAGCTTTTCGGTGTCGGAACGCATCACGAGAAGTTTATCAAAGAATGTGAAAGAAGCAAAGGGGAAGTGATATTGGTTGATGAACCTAGGATCCAGGGAGTAGGTTGTGCGAAAAGTCGCGTACGGATTCCTTTTTGAGCGGTCTGAAGACAAACATTTGATACGCGTTAAAAACCGCTTTACAAAAGATTTTGCAAATAATTAATTTTAGGGGATTTTTTGGTATAATTAACTTCTGTTGTCTATATCACCACACGCAGAGCACTGAACAGACTGAGAATTTTCAGTTGACTATATCAGAGTACACGAGCTGGAAATAGAACAAACCAAAGAATCTCGAGATATTCTAACTAAGTTTTTGTGCGACCCAAAAATCTATACTTTCATTAGTTAAAATAAATTTGGAGATTCTTTTACTATCAAAAACTCGAAAAACGCATTTCATTGGTTAAAGACATCATTAACGTTTTTCAACACAGGAAGAAGAGGAAATGGAAGTGTATAGATATAATTTCAAATTCTGCAGAAGACATTCGTAGAGCTCACCATTACCTAGGAATCCTCTTGCAGTGCTCCCCATAGCCTGCAAAACCCTCCCAAGCAGCGCTCTTCGTAACCTGCTATACTTCGAAACACAGCGCTCTCCATAGCCTGCGTATTCTCCGACGGTGACGCTGTCCGACGGCGTACCCAGGGCACATCATTACAATTCATCAATCCACGTATGAACGTTAAGCTCCGTTCCATACTTCACCGACCAGTCGTTATTGTGATTGCATCTGTCAAGCTCTACCACAGGGACGACATCCCCGTAGAGGCATCACTACCACGAAGCCTGCCGAAGAGTTCAGAAGACGACCGAAAACCTTCTGAACCCTCTATACTTGTATATATTGTAAATTAGTAGTTTTTAAGTTCATATAATTTCAATTCATAATTCTTTTAACGTAACATTGACCCACAATTAAACACGAAGCCTTTCGAAGTGTTCCAAAGACAAACGAAAACTTCTAAACCTTCTATACTTGTAAATATTGTAAATTAGTAGCTTTTAATTTCAAATCATAACTCTTTGTGACTTAACGTTGTGCCAAAAGAAAAACGAAACCTTCCGAAAAGATCCGAAGACCACCGAAGATATCTGGACCTCTTCAACTTGTTCATATCTCCTAATCGTCGTTGTTCAAGTTCACACTGGGCCTCGTAAGCAACTTCCGAAGCATTCCTAAGAACGCCGAAGACTACCGAAGACTTATACACCCTGTTGAATTGTATATATATGTATATATATATATATAACTGATTAAATGAATATATATATATATATATATATATATATATTCATTTAATCAGTGTTTAAGTTTATTTCTGGTTCCACAAGCAACATGAAGCCATCCGAAGACTTCTAATCTGCTAAATTCTTCAATTTCACTTATATTTTATGTAATTTTGGAACATAATTATTTTTGCTTATGTTTATTAAACAATTAATCAAGCCAAGCCTACTTGCTTTCAGACGCCTCCCAATCGAACGATAACACTTCGGTATATTACACATGTATGTGTAATCTAGTTTAGAAATTACGAGATTACGCATGTTTTGAAGAAATAGCTTTTTCATTATCGTGTAACTTTGTGGTAAAGACGGTTTTCCGGTTCATAATAGACATGTCGCTTTCTCGGTTAATCAGACGACGAACGAAGGGGGGTCGTGGTTTACAAGTTGTTGGAAGCGCGACATGATGAATCCCTGTCTCGCCTACCTTATCTATAACTGCTTGTGCGGGAGTAGTGCATTATAAACTGTGTAGTGAAGTATTTACCCGTCGTTTCCTTTTCTATCCCTTATCGTACCTATTATCTGTGTTTCCTGTTTACGTTTTGTTGTAGACAATAAGCGGCTCCATTACAAGAATATGGAATAAGAACGCAATTCGCATTCACGGCGCGCCAACCCTGAGATAAAAGAATAATTATTTGTTACCTCGCTTACTAATATCTAGTAATTTAAAAAAGTAGGCGGGTATCAATTAATTTAATAAACCAATGATTAACCGATAACCTACTCAACATTGGCGGACCTAAGAAAGTTCAACACCTAATGCTAAATGAGGAAGTTGGTCAACGAAAACTAATACGGTTCCAGCTAAAAGGTAATGAATAGTTTTGTCTGGCATTGGGAAAGTATTTCGAGCATAATGAACGAAAATTAATTTAAAATTGTTTGTTATTTTGCAAAAAGAAAAGCCAATGACCGGTTTCACTGTTATTGCAGCTCTTCAGACTGGTGCATTTCTTTTTGCAAAATAACCAAACAAGCTCCTGAATTATACACAAATCATGGTGTATTAATCAGTACAAAATATTTCTAATGCGTCCTTTATACTTAGATATCTTATTCATGTCAAAATTACACAGTCCTCTAGTCCTTAGTTTTAAAAAATTCGTTTGGCATCTTGTACCCACTCTCATGAGGGTGAGATTATAGTTTAACGTTTCAAAGTATGCATTACTACTAGTCGCGCGGGAAATAGTTGTTTAACATGCACGACTTTTAATAAACTTGTTTATCTAATGTTACAGAATTATTAATATTTGTATCTCTGCAAAAGTTATGATATACAATTCTGTTTGAGAATGTCCATACAAAAGATACATCAATTTATATGGCAGACAATTTATATAATACGTTAAAAAGCTGTCTAATTTGTTGGAAAGTGGCAAATTGGATCCGAAATGCGTCTACGTACTCTGTAAAACTTGCGGGATTAATGTTTAAGTTACTAGACATTAAGAACAGGACGAAATAATAAATTACATGATTTCCGCATGCGGCTTTAGCTGTATACCAATCAATTGTCTAGAAGTTTCTGAAGATGGGTGGTTAGAGTAAAGATGGTGTAGAAGTTGTGCTGGTGCAATTTCATTTTAGTTGTGGGTCTATTTCGCCCTATAGTTGGGCGAGTGGACAAGCGCACGGGCGAACGGGCTAAGTGGGTGGGTGGGGGGGGCAACTTAACGTGGTGGTTAGCGCCAGGGTTGGCGGGTGAGAGCCAGTGTAGTCGTAAAGTAAACATAAATAGTAGATTTTATGTGTATATTGCATACTTTAAATAACGTCTTCGCGAATTAAATGAACATTTCGCGTTTGAATTCATGAATGACTAAATGATCTTATCAGTAAACGCTTCCATTTATATACCAAGTTATCTATTTCTAGAATGTAGTAGTATTTTCGTGATTCCATTTCCAATAATATACACCATCTGACGTATATTCTGGGAAATCCTCATTAGCGTTCAAAATTGTCGAGCTTTATTACCTTGTTAGTATTGATTTATATGCACGTTTCGTCTTTGTATAATACCTAAAGTTATTGTGGCGTCGTCATCTATCCTACGGTGATTGTGAAAGGTAATAAAATATTCTTATCTATTTTAATGGGTTTTTACTGTTCCGGCCGCTTTGTAGAATAAACGTTTATTTATTAATGAATTTAACGAAGTTGCGTATGTCTTCTCAATTCTTCTCTAACTTTCAAGAACACGTTATATTTAAATTGAATTTATGTAATACACAGGGTAATTAATATGATTAATTTAAGGCTTTTAATGATTTTATAATGCCAATTAGTTGCATTTTTAGAAATATATATATATATATATATATATATATATAATAATTAAAATTCTTGCCTACTATTTGCTAACAGATACACAAATAAGCGGATAATCTACCTATCTTATATTTCCGCGCTTGTAAGTGTTTTTAACCAAAAAAACTTTACCGATTTTTTTTATTAAAAGGTCAAACTGTTTCGAACTTCAACCCAAAATTCTTTGCAAATCATTCGCTTCACAGTTAAAAAAAGTGAACTTGTTCTTAATTAAAATACACAGTATTGAAAGATTATCAATTAACAAACAAAGAAATCTATTTTATACATATGGTTATACGTAAAAAAGCGCTTATCCAAATCTTCTTCTCATTATCCTCAACAGTATTAAATCCTTCCTAGTTTTATTTTAAATTGACGTTCAAATACCAGTTTACACGATTTTCCATACTATTTAAAATCTCCATTTAGAACATCAGTTTGCAAAAGTGCATCTTCAATTTAATTAATTAATTTAGTGTTAAAATAGCTGTTTTTATCAAAAAATGTTTCATCCTCATTGTATATTACAAAATCAATTAACTGCATTTAACAACTTTCATATTTCAAGCTATTGAAACGTAAAAATTTCAAATGTAAACTTTGCATGTTATTTTCGCTTTACAATCAACGTTACATTTTACTAGTTTTAGGACCGAAATTACGAATAGATTGAGTACATTGTCGATCGCGTAAATTGAAAAAAAATTTGAAAGAATCTCCCTCTAATAAAGTCCCCGCTTATATACAGTTTATCTAATTACGTCATGTTTCTTTATAGCTTTCTAGATTTAATTTGAAGGATTACTCACATACGCGACCGACTGATTTACCAGCACAGCAATCGTTGCTTTATTTTTATCCAACGCATGAGGTTAATGGTTCGCGGTCTTCTTTACTAATGCCAAAAGCTATTATGGGCTTTTAATGATAACGCCCAAGTTCTTTGAATAAATGTTTATTTATTAATTAGGTATTTAAGTAGTGCTAAGTACAGATGACGCATTTTCTCTATTTTCTTCCGAAGCTTCTAGAACATGTTTTATTTAATATGTTATACGTAAGTCAATTTAACATCTTAACATCTTGCAAATGATTCCCGATCACCAGCAGAATGACTACGGCCTCTTAACATCAAAGCTTGATATGAGATATGGAGACGCCCACCTTCAACAGGTGTACCATGCACAAGTTAAGAACCGCTGGCAAAAGACAAATGGAAGCCTGCAAGAATTCAAAGCTATCATTGCCAGGTTAGTTAGATTGGCATACGCAACAGAACCAGATAGCTTCACCGAACAACTGACTGTTTAAACATTTGTGGATGGCGTTAAAGACGGCGAAATAAGGCACGCGCTAAGATTAGCACGGCCAAAAATGTTAAATGACGCACTGGCTCATGCGCTTGAATTTGAAGCAACTAAGCGGACATCACACAGGATGAGTCACAAAGATCGGTCTGCCTTAGAAGAACCTGGTCAATCGCAGAACAGCTTAGAAGAAATAATCAACCATATGTTTGAAAAACAAAAGGCGGAAAGGCTGGAAAGACAACGATCGCGGAGGAGTAGGAAAAGCTTTGGTTCTTCAGGATAGAAATCGTTATGTTTACTATCTGGTCACCAAAAAGTGGCAGTGATATAGTTAAGGACATCTATGGGAGGCTTTGCTAAATCTTAAGGCTCAATTGATGGAAAATGGAGTAACGAGACTAGCGGTGTCCAAGCTAGGCTGTGAACTGCATCGCTTAGATTGGAGAATAGTCCGAAATATGCCAGATGTAATTTTCCAGGAAACCAACGTTTAGGTCCTTGTTTGTTTTTATCAACCGGTTGCCTACCAAGACCAAGAAAAAAGTGTCGATTGTTATTTCCAACGACGTGGTGGATGCACCAGAGGAGATAGCTGCCGATACCGTAATCAGTCATCGAATTGGCGTCAAAATGTATTTACAGTTACGAGACGTAACGATTTTAAAGATGGGGCAGTGTTACGAGCTACTATTAGGCAACCCGTAAAACACACAAGCGCCGTAAGCAATATAGATTCTACAGAAGCCTCGAATTTTCTAGTATATAGCGGTGTATGAGTCATCTATTTAATTCTAGGGTATATATAAGATCAGTGATTAATGTAGGAGTTAGTCTGTATCAAAATGTATATAAATAATTTTGTATAAGTTAGTTGTTCATTACGTTCTGAAAGTCTTTTAGTAAATATAAATTTGTGTTATGTGAATGTGTATATTGTACCGCCAGCTTGTACGTAAATAGACAAAAGGGTAATGAATAAAATTATAGTAGTGTTAGTGTTGTTAATGGACCTATGGTTAAGAATTTAACTTAAGAAGATATTAGTGCTTGTAAATAGCATTAGTGTGATAGTGCTTCATTGTTAATTGGACTGAAAACAGCTATAAATGAGGCATATATTGTTAATTACACTTGTGCACAGTGAGTAATAAAGACTGTTACTACATGTTTTAAATTGGTGAAACGCGTTAATAGTAGCCCGCTACAATAATTATGGATGTAAATATGGCGGTGATGCACCTACTTACAAAAATATTCTGCAGTGGTATAATAACTTTCAGGAAACAAGTAGTGTCTTAAAAATTAACCCAGCGGGTACGCCTTCAGTCTCTGAATAGAATATGGAACGGATACGTACATCTTAGTAGAGGGTTATTGGGCATCCCACTGTCTCATTTCCACCAGAATCCTTATTTCCACACACATCTGGACCAAATTTACATGTAAATTCCCATAAGGAGGACTTGAGGAGATGGATTTTCTCCTTGCTCCCTCCTTGTAGACCTCCTTGTGGGATTTTTACCCCAACCATCCTTACCTTAAAAAATTGGTAACCTAATCCCTAAAATTTTGGAGATACCTCTAGGTGCCTATTGGCACCGCACCCACAACATAAATCTATATTGTTTGGTATGTTACGGGCCAATTCAGCACTACGACACCAAGGGACGGATCGGAATCCGTGCGCGGCCTAGCTCTAGCCGGTGAGGGGTGGGTATGGTAAAAGTCGTAGGTCGGGATTGCTAAATGCCCTAAGATGACAATTATAATGGGTCGTAAACTTGGTAGTATGCCAAAAATTGGGAATGACGGCAAAATTAGGTGGGCACCACCAGTAATGTCACTGTGTTAGATATAATCGGGGTCTCGTTACTGGTCGAGCAAACGCCCCTGCACTTGTTATAATAAGAAAATATGAAAGTAAAGAAAACTCACGGTGTAGAATGTACTGATTCACCCTACTCACGCAAATTACTACAACAGAATAATGCACCTGGATTATACTCTTAACTCTATTTACAAACACATGGCTGAAAAGAACACATTAATTAAGTACAGTAAGTAACATAAACAAAGGTGTATATAAGCAAATGTAGGTACGGCGTATATTGACTACGCCACAGCTACGATCAAATTAATTATGATAACTAACCAAAAGTAACAACTAGGTGGAAGTTCGCACTGGCCAGGGCTACCAAAGATATACTTGTAAGTATAATTATTTCTAAGGTGGGGTAGGGTTGAATTCACCTGGGCCTCACGGCAGTACGGGTTCTTAGGTTTGACGACCAAAAGAGTGTAGACTATAGCCCGAAATATCACGCGTGTTACACCGGGTGCATGCAAACCTCCGGTAACAATGTGGACGGTAGACGTAAGTCTACTTGAACTATCTAGGCGCTAGAACTGGTACAGTCTTACGTTACGAAACAAGTTGTACAATTTGGAAAAGTATCGCAGCTTTAAAATTTTACGGACTAATAGATATACAATGCGCACACAAGCGGCTTCCTGTTTTACACTGTTGACTACAGTGAAAGTAGGGTAAATACGGGGCGAAACACACTATCTACTTTTAGCTTCACTGACGGTAGATGCAAAAGAACATTCTATAGTTCAGGGTAAAATATCCCAATACCAGCGTGCGAACTAGTTTGGTCACTTAGTAACTACTACAGTGCAACGCTTACCTTGAAGGGTTTGTGGGGTGAATCAGGTCACTATAGACACAGCGAGGAGAGTGGGTGTCGGTATAATGCAACAGCCCAACTAACTTTATCATAGGTGTGTGTTAATTCATCAGGTTCCCGACTAAATCTGTTGATTACAGCGTACGGCAAATGTAATCTGAGGTCACTTTTCTTTCATCCAAATAAACTCCCACTATGAATTGGCATCTTATAGGTATAACAATGACGGTATATAACATCGGATGTTAGAGTGGACCTACAAAAGATTAATTAAAACACACCCCCAAACGTAAAACGCGACTCGACACTTTTTAATAAATTTGACAATCCCTTCCTGTCACTTTCTAGCCTTCTTCGCAATTTTGAAAAAGTGTACAGTTTACTTGACTGTCCTTTATTACAAATTGGCATGTTTAATATGCTCGCTAAAGTAAACTATACAATACTAAACGTTGAATTAAACCGAACGTTACAGGTATCAAACATATTAGATTTTTCTCAGCTACCCGAATCTATAGGAATTTTTTAGATTGCATCATCCTCCATGGAGCTACCCTCATTTTCAGATTTTTTACCAGCAGCGATTTCTAACCGTTCTAATAAATTTTTTAGCCATGCGATACATCAAATTAGTCTACAATTTTACGCAGAATCCAAATATGCAAACAGATTTAAAATAGGACCACCCCTTACCGTTTTACACACATACCCTCTACATTATAACTTTCCTGCAGCTCATACCTAAAAGAAGATCTAAAAACCATTTTTAAAACTTTTTATTACAGACAATTTTTACTAATACAGTTTAATGTTTGTAAACCACATTTCTAAATACATATTCACAACTTTTATTCTTAACCTAGAACTCCTCATATCGACTTATACTTATTAATATTTATTTCTAAATAGAGCACCTTTTCTGAAGGCCAACCGGACCCACGTATTTCAAATTCCTCTGATTTTGTTCTCATAGTTTCGCTTAAGACCTCGTACATATTTTCCAGATTACTAGAAGATGTTATAACCATATTTTTTGTGTTAAAGGATCTCACATCGGCAGTCTGTTCTCCCATTTTTGTGTAGATGCCGTAGAGTTCGCAATTAACTTTTATTACTGTATGTTGTGTTCTTTTTTCATTAATTAATCGAATAAACCGCTATTTCTGCTTCCAAAGAACCTCGGACACTCCATCGTCGACACTGGCATTCTTTATGCGATAGCTAGCCATACGGTTGTTAAATGCTGTGCTAACCATTTCTACACCATCGTCGCTAGTAGCGGTAACTGTTGCATTTTTATGTCTGTTGCTCCTCAAGTGTGCGGCATACGTAGTCTTTTCCATTTCGAAATCGCATACTTTACACATAATTCGTGGTTGTTTCGTACAAGACCCTTTAACAGCTGGCGGAGCTGAACGTTTACGGCTTAATGACATACCGTGCTGTTTTTCCTTGTGTCGCAGTAAGTTGTCCATTCTCGTAAAAGCGATACCGCAAGACCTACTGTTTAAGTACTTTGCTGCTGACGGATGTATAAGCTTAACCCTGGACAATGTTACACCACGACATTTGTTCTGGTGCCGTTTGAAGGCATCCCTTCTGGTAAAGTAGACGTGACAGGGCTCGCATTTAAAAACGTTTGCAGGTATCAATTTAGTACAAAACAAAATCCGCACTATAGGACTTTGGTGAAACTTGTAAGCGAACTAACTTATAACTAAAAAGTTTACACTTGCGTGCCTGATTTATGTTCCCTATAGAATGCAAACCGAGGGTTTCCGAAGACAGCCGAACGAAATTGAGGATTCAGCGGGAAACTAAATGACGTCATCTTTTGCCAATCCTTGCTGCTCGTCCAGTACATTTAGCACCAATGCATGCACCCGGTTCGTATCGTCCATGCTGCGAATGCAGTCAGTAAAAACACCGGAAACGTCTTCCATGTTATACGGGTCAGCAATCGCATCGTGTGCATATTAAGAATCCAAAAGGGTGGTAGCTCACGCACACAAATTGGCTGCAAGTCGTGCGGTAGAAGATGCACTGCTACTATAAACAAAAACTTAATAAAACACTTCAAACCTTTACTAAGGGAATACCAAACTTGTCTACAGGATACTTACTAATAAAGCAATTTCATTTTAAATAACTTCTACGTCATATTTTCGGAAATGGCAGGCTGGAATATTTTCTAAATGAATCAACAAGCGAAAGTATATGCTTAGCGGCATTAAAATTAACCTTTAGTTTCTCATTTTACGAGCGCGGTTATTATAGATTAAAATTTAATTTGTTTTAAATAAGGAAATTGAATACTTTACATAGAATTTGTGGTTGTTTCGTACAAGACCCTTTAACAGCTGGCAGAGATGAACGTTTACGGCTTAATGACCTACCGTGCTGTTTTTCTTTATGTCGCAGTAAGTTGTCCGTTCTCGTAAAAGCGATACCGCAAGACCCACAGTTTAAGTACTTTGCTGCTGACGGATGTATAAGCTTTACCGTGGACGATGTTACACCACAACATTTGTTCTGGTGCCGTTTAAGAGCATTTTTCCAGGTCTAGGAAGCACCGCAAGAGTTGCAATTACAAATATTTTCGTAGGGCATTTTTCTTCGACCAGCTTCCATGGATAGCGCCATGGTTTATATACATTTTGGAAACAATCAAAGATTGTCGAAGACACTCGAAGAGTGCAAAAGCGCGGTCTCTAAACTAATTAGCATTAATACCGAGTATTCTGTACTTTCGTAGGTTGCTTATTTTCTAGAACCAAATCTTCCGCATAGCGGTCGGTAGCACGTAATTATTTCTAGAGCCGGCAAGTACTCGATACCACCCAAATAGAGAATTAGATGCTCGATGTCTGATAACTTCCGATTTCCTCGTAAAAGGTAGAAAAAAACTTGGTCAATCATCCGTCTAACTAATTCTACGACCCGCTCCCGTTCTGATAATTTCCAAACATTTTTCAAACGACAATGGTCTCAGAATTTTTAAACCTCCGAGGGAGCTATAAGTCGTGATCAATTACACGTTCGAGCTACCCGTAAACTAACATATTTTATAGTAACAGTGCGCTGTATAATACATGCATACCCCTTCTCTGCGTTGCTGCTATTCTTGTAGTTGCTTGAAAAAGTCAGTCGCCTTTTTACTGCTAGGACCGCCGCAAAGCACCAATCTATACTTTCTTTATAAGTATAGCACATTGCGCACTTTTTGTGGCTGATAATTAAATTTTGCTCATGTAAGCTTTTACACCTTCGCATATTTAAACATCGAAAACGATCCACTAACCACTTTGGATTATTCTAACGGGAACCACCATACATTCCACCACACCGTTCTTTTTGAATCCAACGTTGAATCCAACAGACTAACACCTATCGTATCTTTCCTACTATTTGTTAAACAAAAACTACCGGCATCGCCATGTCCGTATGTGGACGTAAGCAGATGTTTGTGGATGTGTACGAGAATATGTACCATATACATTAATCAGTCTAAGCTATTTTATTTAGTCCAAGAAAACTGCTATTTTTCTAAACCACAATTAATAATCGCTTTTATAGTTTTAACAATTCTACCATTTACCAATGACTGGTGCTACGTACATGCAAACTTTAATTTCTTTAATTTCTTATTAGAAAGAATCCTTATTCTCCCACGCACTGTTGCGTAGTTGCATGCCTGCCCCTTTTGGGAATATATGCTCGTTATAGGTTGTAGGACCCTCGGTTTTACTTAACTACACTTCGTGAGACCCCTTTAATCTTTTTAATCGTATCTTTCTGGCCTACAATACAGTAGGACTTGGCTCTTGTACGGATAAATTCTAATTTCCCTACAACTTTTTTTTGTTGACAAGCGATATATTGTATTTATTATCCGCGGGGTAGTCACTCTTTTAAGATCAACTAATATTACATTTTTCTAGGGAGCCCAAATCTGCAAATAGATTTTAAATAGGACCACCTTTTACAAAGTTACGCCTTTTAAAGACCCAAACCTCTAATTTTTGTCCATCTATATTTAACTCCATTTTTAAAACCTTTTTTTCGCTACCCTAGACATATGCTTTAACCAATCATTTCCCGAGAAATCTATAACCGCTGTGCCCCGCGAACACCACGTGGAGATAACACGTATACTCTGTCCACCAGGATAGAAGCAGAAAGAATTTGGAAGAAGAAAAGGTGTGAGAAGAACTTAAAAATTATGGAATCTTAAAACAAATATATTCAATAGATTTACAAAATCTATACAAATATAAGCAACTATCTTAGACCTATATCTTTATGCCCCCATGCGTAGATTGATTTGCTTCCAGGGATGACGTTACGCTTGTTATCTTCGCTTGATAAACTAATTTTATTAATAAACTGCGTGTACAAATCGTGTTTTTTTACTCCGGATACATATGCCGGCAAGAACTCCATACCACTCAAATAGGAATTAGATGATTGGTGACTGTTAACTTCCACTTCCCTCGTGTACGCCCAGACACATCCCAGACCATGCGCACCCTTGACCATGCGCACCACTGCCCATGCGTACCCCTGCCCATGCGCATCCCTGCCCATGCGCACCCCTACCAATGCGCACCCTTCTCTGTGTGACTGCTATTTCGTGGTGACGTCTTAGCCTTTTGTAAATAAAGAGCAATGTAATACTATTCTATAATTTTGATTCTGACATTATACATAATAATATTTAAAAATATTTAATACCAAGCATGAAGCCATTTAAACTTAATTTTAATACAAAGTTATACACAGAAAACAGTCCTTTCTTTATGTTTGTTTGGAGTGGTTTTAATTTTATATAATTTTATTCGCGGCTTAAAATTTAAATCGACACCCAAGTCCTCTATCTCCTTTTCTAGCCAATAGTTTGATACATAGAGACCGTCTAGATTTTCGAATTGCAAAACAGTTACAAATATTTTAGCAGATCTAGAAGACATCTTGGATAATTTAAGTGATGGAGAAAGGAATCTATGTAGAGCTTACACCACCAATATTATAACAAACTTTATACATAAAAATTCTAAATACAGCTCTAAATTTACGATGGAATTCAATAAATGCAAAAAATTTTTAAAAGAGAAACAAAATCTACTTATAATCAGAGCCGACAAAGGAAACGTAAGTGTAGGTATATCAAAAAATCAATACATGGAGAAAATGTACGAATTACTAAACGACTCTACAGTATACAAAAAGCTTAATAAAGATCCAACTCCAAGTTTTCAAAATTCAACAATAAATATGATAAAAAAACTAAAACAAGAAAAATACATCACTAAAGAGCAAGCAAAAACCTTAACTAATTATAGCTCTACAAGTCCAAAACTATATGGCCTACCCAAAATTCATAAAGCAGAATATCCTTTAAGACCCATAGTTGCATCAAACAACAATCCTACTGAAAATCTTTCAAAATTTATAGCAGGTATATTACAAAAATCTATTAATACAAATAACTACAACGTATGTGATTCTTTTGAATTTTCTGACTTTATACAAAACTTTCAACTACCAAATGATCATGTACTAATAAGCCTAGATGCAACATCACTCTATACCAATATTTCAAAATTTCTAGTCCTAAAAAATGTCAAAAAACTATGGTATAAGATCAATACTAATTGCACTATTCCGAAATCTGTTTTTACAGATATCATAGAGTTAGTTTTCAATACAAGTTATTTTAGTTTTAATAATGAATTTTTTCTACAAACCTTTGGTTGTCCAATGGGATCTAATCTAAGTCCTGTACTTGCCAGAATTGTTATGGACGATTTATTAGATGAAGTTATACCCAAACTAAACTTCACAATTCCATTCATTAAAAAATTTGCAGACGATATCATAACATCTGTACCAGAAGACAAAATTAACGAAACTCTTGAAATTTTCAATAGTTACGATGATAAAATTAAATTTACCGTAGAATTAGAAAACAACCGATCCATCCCATTTCTCGACACTTTACTAATTAGAAAAAATGATAATACTATATTTTAGACTGGTATCAAAAACCAACCAATTCTGGTAGATATCTAAATTATCATTCATACCATCAATATAAAATAAAAATAAATTTCATTCTAGGCCTAAAACATAGGATCAAAAAACTATGCCATCCTTCACTATATTCAAAAAATCTAGACAAACTATTTATTATTCTAAAAAACAATAGCTACCCACCAAAACTAATAAAAAGCCTTTTATATAATCATAAAGCTCCTTTAAACACTGACCTTTCTAATAAACACTTAAACAACAATACTGAACTTTCTGCAAATACACCTACATACCATATAATTCCTTACATTGAAAATTTAAGTACTAAATTTGAAAACGTCTTCAAAAAATTCAATATCAACATTGCTAAACGAAACCTTTTAACGTTAAACAGCCTTTTTTCCAAATTAAAAGATAAAACCCCAACTCTTCTACAACGGAATATTATATATCAAATAAATTGTTCAGACTGCAATCTTGCCTACATTGGTCAAACCTCGCAACAATTAAAGCAACGCTTAACTCAACATAAAAGCGACATTCGTGTTAAACCAAATGCTCGTGCTTTGACCTTACACGCAAACGCAAACAAGCATAAAATAGATTTTGATAATCCTATAATATTACAAATTGAAAATAAAAAATCCAAAAGAGAATTCCTAGAAATGTGTTACATATTTAAAAACCTCAACACTATTAATAAAAAAACTGACATTAACACACTAAGCTCTATATACACCTATCTACTTCACTTTGAATCCAAAAACAAATTCAACATAACTGATCAAATCACTTAATAAAACATAACATAACATAACATAAACATACACAAACAAACATACGCAAACATCCACATGCACCCACACACACATAAATACACACACACACACACACACACACACACACACACACACACACACACACACACACACACACACACACACACACATACACACATACACATACACAGACATACATACATTCGCACAAACAACATAAACACACTGAAATACATACGTAAACAAATATACATACATCAACATACATATATAAACATACATACATACAGAAAATATCTAAATTTCAGTCAAATCATAAAATACATTAATTACAATCTAGAAAGTTATCTCAAACATTGTCAAAATTATAAAGGAATTGTCATTATAACATTCAAATTTGATTAACAAAACACAAAACTGTGTTCTTTTTAAAAGCTTTCAACATCACTTTCAGTTTATATCCAAAAATTTATCTTTATCGACGATTTCATTGTAAAACCTCACATTAGTAAGTAAGTTTTTAACTGTTTAGCCCATATTAATGTTTCTAATTTTTAGTATCTTTGAAAATGGTTTAAAATAAAACCGAAAGCTTAGATTTATAATAAAGAGTACAATTAATTAACCAGCAGACCTAAAAGCCTGTTATTGTATATATTATATATATATATATATATATATATATATATATATATATATTATTCTATCCTACTTTGGGCTTCAACCTATATTATGTGTCCACTTTCCCTTTTACTATTATTAAATCTCACTACTTGTCAGTTACTCACTCTTTATTTTATAAATTTTTAAAATGTATGCCCCGTACTTGCAACGTTTGGTTGGTTCTTTTATTAACTATTTATTGCAATGCCTCGACTATTTAAGCTCTTAATCTCAGGGTGTTCAACTACTTATAGTGGGTTCTGTTATAAGTAGATGTGCAACGTCCAACCAAAGTGCACTCTTTTGTTTTACTACTAAAATTGATACTCTACTTTTGTATATGCCAAAATTTCTAATAAGATCAAAGTTGCTTTGTGCCAAATTAAATTACTACCAAAATTGTATGACTATTTTTGACGTATGAAAGATATAATTCAACACTCACCTGGTCTATACTTCGTTGATGCCTCTCTGACTGCTGGCTCAAAATCCTTATCGCCGTATGCGTCTTCACACTGATGTCCTTGAATTTTTGTGCCGCCTCCAGGTGTCCTTGAATTTTAACTGCTCCCCAATACCTGAAATGATTAACCCAAATTTAGAATTTAGAAAAACCAGTGCTACAACTTCCCCTGTGCTAATCTCCGCTTCGAATCCTTGTTTTCTCTATAAATCCGTCCGCTTCTCCGTATCTGATCCCAATCTACTCGTTCCTGTATCTTTTTGCTCGATGCTCCTGCTACCTTTAACCGCTCTCCAATATCCAACTTCTTTCCTATGTATAATCACTCTCGATGTCCTGCTACCTTTAAACCGCACTCCAATATCCAACTTCTTTCTATGTATATCCACTCTCGATGTCCTGCTACCTTTAAACCGCACTCCAATATCCAACTTCTTTCTATGTATATCCACTCTCGATGTCCTGCTACCTTTAAACCGCTCTCCAATATCACTTCAAATCTATATAACCACTCTCCAAATCCAATAATTTACCGTCGCACAATCACTACTTTTCACTTTATACTTTCGATGCTTGTTTCTTTACCACTTTATTCAATTGAAACTCCTTTTACAACAACTACTTTTATTTACTTTTAAATATCTTGTTACAAATTAGCACAGTTAGTAAAACACGTCTTTTTACAAAATTGGTTCGAAAAAAATCTGCCTTGTTTACTCTCTAAGGCGACCATGTTAACTCTCTTAGCCTACTACATCTCAAAGTTCATAACAAATAACTACGTTCGTGTCGCACATACCAAAGTTCATGTCTTTTATACAATTTCATAATCACATTAAATTCTAATATATGTCCTAAATCTTTACATTCCACCAATCACATTTGACGTTGTTATAACTAATAATTTTGAGTTTACAAATATTGTCCAAAAGTTGATTCTATATAAAATGAAACCAAAATAATTTACACTTGACCCTGGATGCATGTTGATAGTAAACATTCATAGACGCATCCGGCTTTTGGACGGCAAATGTACTTTCAAAGGCCTTTAAAATTCAAACTCGGCATAAACCCTTGAGCACTGCACATCTTACTACGCCACTTAGTCATTTTAAAATTACCTTTTGGCACTTAATTTCAACTACTATTTTTGAATGGTATTTTAGTATACATAAAATACGGCAAGCATACATTTTTAAGTTTATGTGATCAAATATGTGGATTATTTTTGCTTGGCATATACTACCTTGTACTAAACAACCCTTATAACTCTTAGTAGCTCCCTTATACATTATAATATATATATATATATATATATATATATAATATATATATATATATTACGTTCGGCATTTTTGTCAATCATATCTGACATTGTCAATTTTTGACTTATGTCAGTTATAGACAGGAAGCTACGCTCAAAATTGAAAGTTAGTTTGATGTATCGTCGTGTACACGATTTAAATTTGTAAATTTCCCAATTGTGTCATCGGTTTCGGTGGCGTAATTGGTAAACGCATGGTTCCGGCAAAACCAGGATACAAGTTTAAGTCCTGTTCAAGACCTTATATTTTCCATCTTTCAATTACTAGCTCGATTTGAAATGATCATTTGGGCTTTGCATAAAAGTCTAAGTTATTATTTCATCTTATTCACTATAATACGATAGTATTTATCAACTTACCTTGTGTAATTAACTACCTAAAATATTTATATATATATGTTTATATATATTGCTGTGAAACCTCTTGAATTACCTGGTCTGTTGATTTTCTTCTGTTAATCGCCTCGGCTGCTCCCCAAAATAGCTTTCATCCTCATACATAAAAAAAACAAACACATTCCTACCACAAACATCAACGTCAACTCTATTTACATCAATATTCACAATACATTAAAATTTCAAAATTAATATTCAGCATAAATTTTAATATCGGAAAATTTCAAAATTATATTTATTATCATTTTAATGTGCATCCAGAATTAAAGTCCTTGTAGGATGCCTACTAATTACTATAACAATATATGCAGAGTACAAAGGGAGCATCTACCACCCCTTTACGTTAATTAACCAGGTTCGTCTAATTGAGCTCAAAGACATACCCTAAATTTTCATCATAATCCAGAACATCAATACTAAATACCCCTTTCTACTTAAACAAGCAAATTTCACCTTAAAATTAAAATATTATTGTTAGTACAATTTCACTACTGTCCATTTTAAATAAACAAATTAGAAAGTTATTCAACACACACCAAAATCTCAAAGTTCAAACAAAATAGTATAATTTACCTGAAGGTTACTTGCACTCGTAGCTTCAATGTACATCGTCCCTTTTGTTAATCACACCATTCCAACTGGGTTATATTTACGGCTTCTGATTCTCAACGCTTTAAAAATTTTCTCCATCACCATTTATTTAAAGTTGTTTCAGTGCTTTTCCGGAACTCCTCTGTGTATATCTGACCCTTGTTTCGTGGATCCAGACACGTTTATGCACCATTTAAGTATTAATACCCCGGAAAAATAACAAAGAACTTCATACTTCCTTCACCAATATACGCCAAAACTGCCTACTTTTGTGTATATATTTGTCGTTGTAAATTTTTACCACTTGGTACAGTGATACTAAACTTTATTACCTCGTATCTTCTTTTCTAAGTGCACTAACGTACATTCATTGTAGCACGTATAGAACAAGCTGTTTTTAAATCACATAATATTCGAGCAAACTGTTTAAATTATTTAATATTAAAACCGGAAAACTAAAAAGCACTGTATAACGCGTTCAATCAAGTCGAAGATCTAAGAGAGCTTGTTTATATTCACCTCGGTATATATAGCGGTTAGCCTGTCTGTCGGTCGAGTCCTCAAAACGGCCAGTTTCTAGAATTTCGCATGCTCTGTTCCCAGTCCGTAGCCCGCGCGTCGGTTTTTACGAATTTTGCTCTCGCCCCAGTTAAATCTCAGAAAATTTCCACACGGCACGCAACGTCTGAGAATACCTAATTAAATTTTATACAGAAATCGTTGTTTCTACCTCTGATATTTGCATCCTACTTTCAACCAATCGTGACCCTCGTGACGTTGCTTAAATCACGGCTTTTACTATATGTGTCTCGGTCTTGTGCATATTATCTGTCTCTATCTAACCTGTTCTTATTGATGCAAATTGATATTCCTTATTATCGATTATTTCAGTCCATGTGGACTATCTGGGTTAAATAACCCCGTATCGCACCTTCTCGTGAATATTAAGCCACGGTTTCTCCAAGATTCTTTGAAACCATTTGTTATCTACAAAATTTTCGCCGTACATGACATTTAAACTACGCAGGTGTTCAAACATAATATTAATTCTCAGAGCTTTATTTTCTGGTATTATAATCTTGGATTTTCACAGACTTTTATGCTTATTATTAATAATGGTTTAATTAACTCCAACTAAAATTGACTTCTATCCTTTCATTTTTAGCGAATACAAATTAAATGTTAATTATTATGTGTACACTTTGTTTAATACCGGTTACTTAAAATAGGGTTAATTAATATAAATCTTGCCCGTAATTTCCATTTGTTTCTTTCCTCGGAATAAATACATTACACGTAGAGCTTGTTAATACTGTTTTTTTTGATATAAAGCGTCTTGTACATGATTTTAAATTTCTTATTTTTACTGAAACGACCGAATTTATTTATGCTTCATGGTTTTAATAAAGCGTATTATTTAATAAAATTCCTTATACACGGTGATTAAAATTATTTGATGTGATTATTTAATTTTCTACCCTGGTCTAAATATGAGTAATATATATATATATATGTATGTTCGAGCCACTCTCAGTTTAAAACGAATACTCGCAAAGCGACCCGATAATATCGTGCCTCTAGGGACTGTTGTACGGGACGTGCGCGAGGATACAACAAACTTAGTGGCACTCTCTCAAATCCTCTTATAATTTTCCTCATTCTTACCCTATCCAACCCCTTATGTGATACGGGTTAGTGTTATACACAGACAATGCCGATCTACCAGTTCCAGTGATGCATCCAACGCTCTAGCTAGAACAACAAGTGCTACAGATTTGGTGAGTGACTTTTACCGTAAACATAAATTGCATTTATTTTCCTCTACCTCAAACCCTCGAAAGATTACAGTCCACTAATTCTTATACAGATTTTGGTCCTTCGAGCCGGATAATAATTTGCCACCCCCGTGATTTTACCACGTAAATTTATGCACGGTCAAGAAAGTTACGAAACACTTATCATTCTCTCTCACTCACACTTCAATAGTTTAAATGGAACGATTGGCACGTCGGTGATAATATTTGATAAAGTTTCAAAACCACTATTTTCTATTCAACAATTGTCGAATATTGCTATCAGTTCAAAACTGAACATATGCCGATTGGTATATCGCTTTGTTCACCTTTAATTTATATTATAATTTAATCATATCAAGTTTATTGCAATAAAATAAACAAAACCTCATTTTCGGTTTGTTTGTAAACAAAAGATTTTATTATGGCCGAAACTGCTTTATTGTTAGAAAGCAAATTACAAAATTTGTACTCGCAACTTACTTCAATAGCGGACTACGCAAAAACGGCTACTTTAGCTCGTTTACCCGCTTTTCAAGCAAAATTACAACGAATGGAAGCAATAGAAACTAAATTTGATGAGCTTCAAAATCAAGTTTTAGAATTTAACTTTAAGGTCAAAGAACCTAAAGAGAAGGTAAAAGATTTTCAATCTTCGTTTAACGATATGATTGATATTATTCGCGCTCGCTATATTGAAATAAAGGGAAAATTAACACAGGAGCAAGCTACTGAGACTACAGCCGGCCCGGTAACTGCGTCTATAGGTTTAAATTATTTAAAACCTCTTGATATTACTCCATTTTCAGGACCCATAGAAGACTGGGTAGCATTTATTACTCTTTTTCGAACGTTAGTTAATAATAATGAAAACGTACCGTTTCCCCCCTCACAAGTATTTGTATCTTCGCAATTTTGTTAAGGACGAAGCCTTAGCTCTTATAGCTGATCTTTCTCTCGATCCTGAGTTATACAGCCAGGCATATGAAAAGCTGGAAACTCGTTATGACTCACCTCGCAGGATTACCAGCTACTACTTAAATAAGATTTTGCAATATAAGCATACCGGTTCTCTTACTCAATTTATAAACCTCCATTTCAGTGCAGTGAGTACACTGAAAACTATTTCCAAAGTTGACTTAGTCGATTTTTTGTTATTCAATATCAGTTACCGCAATTTGGATTTCAAGACCCAAAATGCATTCGACATGCATGTTGGATCCGAAATACCTACGTGCTCTAAATTATTTGAGTTTTTAACACTGCAAAGCCAAACTCTAGAACTTCATGCAGACTTAAAAACCGAAAAACCTGAAACTTCAGTTACTCGTTTTAGGTCCAACCCGCACAAATCTTTTTTAATAAAAAATTCTAACGCTACAGTGTTAGATCACGCAAATAATTCTTGTCCCCATTGTAATGGGAACCACAAAATATACGGCTGCACTTCTTTTAAAAATTTAAATGTAGACGAACGTTATTTGACTATCAAGAAATTATTTCGTTGTGTAAAGTGCTTGGGAAATCATACCAGAGGCTGTAAATCTCGAGGTAAATGTAACACTTGTGCCTCTAGTTGGCATCATTCTTTACTACACAAACCGCATAATAGAAACATGATCGCTCAATCACCCCAAACTACAGTAGTTAATACCCCTCGAAACGCAAACTCTCAAGAAGTCGTATCTACATGTAATGTTTCTCATACTCTCAGTAATCATGTGATACTATTAGGTACATTACAAGTTAAAATATTAGATGCGCATGGTAACCTAGAGCCCGCACGTTGTGTCTTAGACACATGGTCTCAAATAAATGCTATATCCGTTTTATGTGCAGAAAAACTAGGTCTTCAACGTAGTCGTGATCCTAAACAAATTTCAGGTCTTTCCGATGTTCCTATCAACTCTAAAGGTATAGTTCATTGCATAATTTATTCTAAACATTCTCAGGCACAACTTCGTTTTCAAGCTTCCATATTTCCAAGAATCACTGGAAATGTTCCAAGTTGTTCCGTACCTCAATCAACTTACGAGAAATTTTGTAATTTGGCCCTTGCTGATGATGAAGTCCATCGATCTGCACCGGTAGATATTTTATTAGGCGCAGATGTATGTTCAATTTGTAACAATTCTTAAATTATTCCGGGAAAACCGCTTGCAGTATCCACTAATTTCGGTTACGTGCTCATGGGTCAAGTTTCAACGATAGAAGATGTTTCCTCATGTGCTTCTTTATTTACCACTTCTTTAAATTTAGATCATGAATTACGCAAATTTTGGGAAATTGAAGAATTTCCAGAATCCTCAAATTCTAGTCCTGAAGATATTTATTGCGAACTACATTTTCTAGACACAGTAAAGCGCGACGAAATGGGTCGCTATATAATTTCACTACCATTTATTCAAAATGCTATCTCTCTCGGTAGCAATCGCCGTGTTGCTTTTAAAAGTTATCTTAATTTGGAATCTCATTTGAATCGCAATCCTGATGAGAAAATCGTATATAATAGGCTCCTTCAGGAATATTTGTCTTTAAGACATATGAATATTGCTAAAACTTCCTCATCATATGTATTACCTCATCACGCTCTTCACAAACTTACGAGCAGCACAACTAAACTTCGTGTTGCATTTAACGGATCCGCCCCTGATGATTCTGGGGTCTCCTTGAATGAACGTTTATATGCAGGCCCTAAATTACAAAAGGGATTGCCTGAAATAATATTTGCATTTCGTTCACATGCTATTGCAGTATGTACCGATATTCGAATGATGTACCGTCAAGTTTTGGTAGATCAAAGGGATTTCAAATTTCAACACATATTTTGGCGTCCATCCTCCGAGTCATCTTTCCGCGAGTATGAGCTCAAGACCCTTACTTATGGTCTTACACCTTCGTCTTTTATTGCGCAGCGTGTTCTTCAGCAGTTGGTGATAGATGAAGGAACTCCTTACCCTATGGCATCTCGTGCTATATTGAACCATACATATATGGACGACATAATTTCTGGTGCACCCTCTATTGAAGCCGCCAAGCAACTCCAAACTGAACTAAAAAACCTCTTATCTCTGGGTCAATTTCAACTTCGTAAATGGTCTAGCAACTCGACTGAAGTTTTCAAGGATTTTGACAAAACTGATTTAGAAACCTCATTAATTTTCTTTACTAATGTTAGTGGTATAAAAATTTTGGGATTAGTATGGAACCCTGCTCTAGATATATTCCACTATCACACCCTTCCTTTCGAAGGACATTTTACTAAACGAAATGTTCTTTCATATATGGCACGTATCTTTGATCCACTAGGATGGTTATCACCTGTTATTTTTGTAGTTAAATGTTTTCTACTATGGATGGACTCGGGCTCGGGCTTTCGGGCCGGCCCGGCCCGATTTCGGGCTTGAATCCGGACCGGGCCGTTGACTACTTTATTCGGGCCGGGCCCGGGCCGGGCCTATCTTTTTTCGGGCCGGGCCGGGCCAAACGACTCGGGCTGGCCCGAACTTTTCGGGGCGAAAAACGCACGAGTAGATACTTCATCGTCCCTTCACTTCTATCTCACATTGAGTAAGTGAACGTTCTTAATTATATTTTCACGTAGTGTCTTCATGAACCCATTAATAATCAGTTTTTCGTCTTGTTTAGTGTAAAGGAGACGTGATATTATAACTCACTTTTTATACCGAATATTTTTTCTAGTCCTATTTAATGTTCCTCATGTTGTACTTTAGGCAAGTTAAAAATGCCCAGGAACATCAAACTAGGTGATTTATTCATAATTCAAAAGTTTGCACGATTTATATTATGTATATGTATATACTCCAAATCTCAATCATGCGGCGAACGTCGATATTATCAATCGCGTGTATAATTTATGTCTACCGCCTAAAACACTAGAGAGTTGTTGCAACGTTCATTTTACCAATTTTTTAATAAAGTTTTCCCTTATTTGACATTTACACATGCGTAATTACACCTTTAATGTTTGTACTTTATTAAAATACAGGACACCTTTATTTAATTTAAATTCAAGCAGGGAATGCTTTTATTTAAAGCGCCTTAATTTTGACATATGCCAAATGCCTAACGCACAAACTTACATTTAATTGTCTGCTTTTTGTATAAATACAGCGAGATATATGGTTCTTTGTAGTGTTGTTTCCGTAATTAAATTTAGAAATATAATGTCCAAGTGTATAACACGAAAAAGATATAAAACGTCAACGCTCTAAATACGAGGATGCTGTTTTGTATTGCTTTTCTTCGAAGTAAGCTGTAAAAATCCTTTTGAAAACAGATATGCTATATGCTTGGGAAGAAGTAAAAACAGTGTGTTGAAGTAAACTTGAAAAATATTCCGTGAAAACACTTTGACAACACATACAAATGTTATCGAATCTGTGGGAAATGAAAGACTCAAATAACAAAAAAAAGGTTCATCTTTGTGTGAATACAATTTCTTTGATTTTTTCCAATATAGTTAAACATGTATTATAGGTCACCTTGTCACAAAAGAGATTAATTCTTTATTCATTTTTAAAACATAACCTATAGATATAGAATACTAAACATATATGTCAGAATAAAGAGTAAAGGAAAAAACACTTGCACTAACACTCCTTTAGATTGGATGCAAACTTTTAAAAAAGGATACTTTATTTGAAAATTCTTTTAATAAAGTCTGCTTGGAATGAGTTTGCAATAACTCTCTAATTTCAAGTAGGTAATTTTAGTAAAATTCTTTGAAGTAGGAACGACAAAATAAAGCGGGCGCAAATTTATTATAAAGGTTATAAGGTACGTTAAGCGTACAATTTCATAAACATTGAACATTGCTAAACATTTTGTACCTTTGTTACCTATTTCTAGGATTTTTTAAAGAATTGTTACGTTTATTTTCAGCATAAATTAATGACCCTATTTTTCTCCCTTTTTAATTCAATACCCACTCCAATAAATTCTGTTTCTACTGTTAAATCCTTCAACATAATTTATAATAAACACGCTCTCGAATAAATTCCTCAACTTAAATCTAGTTGCTTTGAAACGACAAGTTTATGCAACAACTAAATAGTTATATCCTATTTCAGGTACCCGTTATCTTGGTATACATTACGACCGCCTATAATGGTTTCCTCTATTGTTTCAATGTAAAGACTTGTTGAAATAAGGTCGCACACTATCCGACAAAACCCGGGTTTTCCAGTTTTAATCGCGCTTCGATAAGCGAGGATTTGCAGTTCGGGTTCATGTTATTTGAAGCATTGTTAAATTTGCTTCTACAACTTGTGCGTCGACATATTTTCTACATTATTCGTCACCGTATTTCAAAAGCAATGCACGTCTGTTTATTTTCTGTTCGACAACTAGGAGGTGTCTTGCGTGGATTGCTTTTTTTAGCTGGAGGCCAAATAGGTTCTTCCTTTCTGTAGACCAACTGCTTTTGTCCGTAGAACGTTGCTGTAGTTACGATGGCAGGGTGAATGGATCCTGAATACCTAGGCGTTTCTGTATTGACTCACCCCCCACGGTTTTTAAGCTAAGTATACGGACATCTACAGGTATGCAACTCTTTTTATTTTGTGTGTGTCCTTAGGATATTCCGTATCAACGTTTGGTGTAGTTATGTGACAAGAAACGCCACGTTGTAGAACTATTGTTTGTTGCTGCTAATCGATATTATCGCTCTACATGTGTGATTTACTTTTGTTAAAAATATTGGACAGACACGCTTATTCCTTTGTACTGATTGGTTTATTTTACAAACGGTACTATGTAGGATTTTAAAGATGTCTGACAAAAGCTCCCACACGTTAATTCTTTCCTACTAATTAGTTATTTTACAAAAAAGTATTAGGTGAAACTTTAAAAACGCTTGACAAAAGCTCTCACGGGCTTATTTCCTAGTGATTAATTTTAGGTACGTAGCAGAATCAAAAATCAAATGATATACTACGGTATGTTCCCCAAGTATCTTGATTGTAATTCAAAATCATTATACTCTTAAATTAAACAAAAGAGTGATAGTTACTTGTTGAAGACAACAGAAAAAAATATCTTCTCATTCACTGAATGAAAGTCGGGCCGGCCCCAAATTTCGGGCCAGCCCGGCCCGACCCGCCGGGCCGGGCCGTCAATTTTTATTTCGGGTCGGGCCTCGGACCGGGCCAGTTACCTTTCTGCGTCGGGCCGGGCTTATTAAAAGCCCGGCCCGGCCCGGCCCGAGTCCATCACTATTTTCTACAACGGCTTTGGTTGCAGCATCTCGACTGGGATGACACCCCGGATGATACTTGTTGTGAATGGAAAAGCTTCTGTAATCAATTTTCTATTCTGTCTCAAATTGAAATTCCGCGTAGATTATCCCAACCTAATGCTACTTACCATCTGCTAGGGTTTTGTGACGCTAGCAAAAAGGGGTATAGCGCATGCGTCTATCTACATTTAACTTGTGGAACCTATATTTCATGCAATTTATTGCAGGCCAAAAGCAAGGTTGCACCTCTAAAATCTCTTACCATACCTCGCTTAGAGCTCTCTGCCGCTCTGTTGCTCTCTCAACTTATTTACTCAATCACCTCAAATCCATTTGATTATCCTTTACAAGGGATAAAATTATATTCTGACTCTCAAGTTGTTTTGACTTGGCTAAAAACCTCTACGCATTTACTTAATAGTTTCGTGGCAAATATTGTTAACCGCACACTCGAACATACTAATTTGTCACAATGGAACCACATACCGGGTACTTTTAACCCAGCTGACATTTCATCTCGCGGTCTATCCCCCTCACAACTAATTCGTAGTAGTTTATGGTGGCATGGCCCCATCAACGATTACGATTTATTTTCTTCTGCTAATGAAAATAATCCGTCCCTGCCTATTGAGCAAATTCCTGAAATAAAACTCTCCGCTACTATGTTGGCAACCGCTACATGTGACTTTTCTGAATTCATCAGTACATTCTCCTCTCTCAGCAGGCTCCAATATAGTCTGGCATATATATATCGCTTCATTAATAATTGCCGACATTCTCAAAAGAAATTACTCGGTCCAGTTTCTGTAGATGAACTGCAATCTGCTTTAGAAGCATGTGTTAAACTCGTTCAACAGCAATACTTCAGCTCTGAAATTAAATTATTAAAAAATAATCAACCCTTACCTCGGTACTTGCGTAAATTATCTCCGTTTCTCGACCCCCATGGTCTTGTTAGGGTGGGCGGTCGCCTTCGACATTCTTTACTTGCTTATAGAAGTAAACATCCTTTGTTATTACCCAAGTCGGCCCATTTATCACTTCTTATTTGTGATCATTATCACCTGTTATATTTACACTCTGGCCCCTCTACGACACAAGCTCTCATTTCCAGACAATATTGGATTATGGGTTCTAGATCTTTGGTAAGGTTACGCATTCACAGTCGAGGGTAAAATCGGCTAAACTGCTTTTGACACGTATGCTCGGAAAGCAACCTCAAAGTTGCGCGGAACTTGCTACAATGTTTACTCGCACAGAAGCTGTTCTCAATAGTAGGCCTTTATGCCTCCCTTCTTTGGATCCGAATGACGAGATTAATTATCTCACTCCTTGCCATTTTTTAATTGGCGGTCCAATTTTAAGTCTCCCCGAGGTAATATTAGATGAATCTCTTGACTTGCGGTCCCGTTGGCACCGTCTTTGCCAGTTCACGCAAATATTTTGTCGACGCTGGTCAAAGGAGTATTTACACACTCTCACTCAACGAAATAGATGGAATCGTCATTCAAATAATTTAAATATCGGAAACTTAGTTTATATAACTGGAATTAACACCACCCCTTTAGCTTGGCCTTTTGGCCGAGTTATAAAATTATTTCCAAGCCGTGACGGCATCGTGCGCGTGGCTTCTATTAGAAGCACTAGCGGTACTTTTATTCGTCCGGTAAACAAACTCCTCCCTCTCCCTATTTAGTAAATTCTATTTATTTTCATTTTCTTTTCATTTTTTGAATTTAATTTATTTTTGTAGTTCTCTCGACCCTCTTGTAACCCGAGTATCGGCGGGATAACCGTTCCCTAGCTGGGAGGAAATGCCCTGCTATTTTCACTCCCCCCTGTTATTATATGTTCTCTCTCTGTTCTTTCGCGTCCATAACATTTCCCCAATTTTAGGTGGGCGGTATGTTCGCGCCGCTCTCAGTTTAAAACGAATACTCGCGAAGCGACCCGATAATATCGTGCCTCTAATGACTGTTGTACGGGACATGCGCGAGGATACAACAAACTTAGTTGCACTCTCTCAAATCCTCTTATTATTTACCTCATTCTTACCCTATCGAACCCCTTATGTGATACGGGTTAGTGTTATACACAGACAATGCCGATCTACCAGTTCCAGTGATGCATCCAACGCTCTAGCTAGAACAAGTGCTACAGATTTGGTGAGTGACTTTTACCGTAAACATAAATTGCATTTATTTTCCTCTACCTCTAACCCTCAAAAGATTACAGTCCACTAATTCTTAAACAATATATATATATATATATATATATATATATATATATATAAAGTATTTGTGTCCACCGACAACCAGATCCATTCCTTCGTGTAATTTTTGCAGCTTATGACAATCTTTTAATCGCAGCTTTCCCACTATATCCTGCATACATATCTTGTTAGCTTGATCGACTTCTTCTTGTCGGTATTAGAGGGAATCCTTATTCTCCCACTCACTGTTGTGTAGTTTCATGTCTACCACTTTGGGAATATATGGTCGTTATAGGTTGTAGGGCCCTCGGTTTTAAATGATCCGAAAGGTTCTTTACTAGGCAAATATACAATGTCTAGCGGAACTCCTTTGCGTGTGGTGTACGCCAAGGTTACGAAACCCGCATTCTTTAGTTCGTCTATGTTATCTGCCATTTTGATAAATACGTTTTTAGAATAACCATCCTTTTCCTCAAGGACGCCTACATAACTAAAAGAGTCTTTCTTACTAACCGCAAATACATACAGCTTGTAGAACCCGGATGTTTTTAAGTTAGTCCATCGGCACATAAAATAATCTTTTAGTTCTTCCTCATTTTCTCTAGTAAGATGTGCTTTGTCTAACACTTCTTTGTATTGTTCGCGTATTGTCGCAGTGTTTTCCATGTAGTCCAATTTTCGCCTTTTTGCATCCATTTCCTCTAATTCCAGTTGTCTTTTTCTTCCACTTACAGCGTATGGTATGCATAATGGGGCAATTTCTTTTAGCGAAACCATGAGAACAAAATCAGAGGAATTTGAAACACGTGGGTCCGGTTGGCCTTTGGAAAAGGTGCTCTATTTAGAAATAAATATTAATAAGTATAAGCCGATGTGAGGAGTTCTAGGTTAAGAATAAAAATTGTGAATATGTATTTAGAAATGTGGTTTACAAAATTTAAACTGTATTAGTAAAAATTGTCTGTAATAAAAAGTTTTAAAAATGGTTTTTAGATTTTTTTAGATATGAGCTGCAGGAAAGTTATAATGTAGATGGTATGTGTGTAAAACGGTAAGGGGTGGTCCTATTTTAAATCTGTTTGCATATTTGGATTCTGCGTAAAATTGTAGACTAATTTGATATATCACATGGCTAAAAAATTTATAAGGACGGTTAGAAATCGCTGCTGGTAAAAAATCTTAAAATGAGGTAGCTCCCTGGGGGATGATGTTATCTAAAAAATTCCTAGAAATTCAGGTAGCTGAGAAAAATCTAATATTAATTGATACCAAACAATATAGATTTATCTCGTGGGTGCGGTGCCAATAGGCACCGAGAAAATTTTAGGGGTTAGGTTACCGATTTTTTAGGGTAGGGATGGTTGGGGTAAAAATTCCACAAGGAGGTCCACAAGGAAGGTCCACAAGGAGGGAGCAAGGAGAAAATCCATCTCCTCAAATCCTCCTATGGGAATTTACATGTAAATTTGGTCCAGATGTGTGTGGAAATGAGGAGGCTGGTGGAAATGAGGCAATGGGATGCCCAAAAACTCTCTACTCACCTTGTATTCATAGTCCTAAAAGTCAATGGCAAGGCGAAGTTTGGAGTTGGGAATACCTAAGTCTACCGTGTACAAAGTGATGCGAAAGAGGAATAAATTACGTGGGTACAAGATTCAACTTCTGCATCAAATCAAGCCCAATGACAAAGTAAAAAGATTCGATTTAGCAGTCTACATTTTGAACAGGATAGAAAAAAATGAGAACTTCCCAGAAAATTTTATGCTTTCAGATGAGGCGACTTTTCACGTAAGTGGGTTTGTCAACCGACACAACTGTAGGATTGGGGGTGTCTGAGTCACGGCATGAATTCATAGAACATCAGTGAGACTGTCCCTAAGTCAATGTTTGGTGTGGACCTTTCATCTTCGCAGAGAAGACAATTAATGGGGATATTTATTGTGAAATGCTTGAACTATACGTTTTCCACAGATAGATGATATCGAACTAGAAAAGGGACCGATTGTCTTCCAACAAGCCGGCGCGCCACCTCACTATAGCAACCGTGTTCGGGATGCGTTGAACTTGCGTTTCTCTGACAGGTGGATTGGTAGACGTGGGTCGATTGCAAGGACACCAAGGAGCCCAGATCTGACTCCACTAGATTTCTTTTTTTTTGGCACATGTTAAAAACATTGTTTATTTCGAGAATATCCGTGACATTGCTCATTTCAGGGGGATTGTTGCAGCCGTAGAATTCGTCACGCTTGATATGCTGTTGAATACCTGAGAAGAAACTGATTATCGTTTAGACGTGGCCAGGGCAAAAAATGGTGCACATATAGAACTTTATTGGGTGTCATGAAAAACTTGAGAAGATTCTCTTTAATACTATATAGGTTTAATAACTATTATTTTAACTTTACTGTGTACAAATAAAACTTTAAATCAAGGAGTTGTCTTATAAACTTCCTGTATATGCAAAAAGTACAGTAGCACTATGCAGCTATACAGCATTAACGATGGACATTAGGCAAAGAACATGTTAGATTCTGAGAAGCTTTCGAAATATAGTACAGTAGAAGGTTTCTTAAGGCCAGCTGGACAGACAAAGTTAATAAGGATAGATCCTGGAAATTGTTTAGGATCAATTAAAAAAAAAGCTAGTCATGATGATAATGACATATTTTGAGGTGTAAAGGTTTACTTAGGACTAATACGAATCGAAGCAGAACGCAAAATATGTAGAGAAAATCAAAGGCTTAACGATACCCATCAAATTAAGAAAGACTTAGATAAAAATAGTTACAACACGCTGAAAGAGTTAGTTCGATATAAGAAGCAGTGGAGAGCCGCGTCAAACAGCTCTGAGACAGTGACTGAAAAAGAACTTTTACAAATCCGACCTTGTGTTGAAGAATTACGCTTGTAAATTTTTACTGATAAACCTGAGCTCAATTTCGAAAATAAGATTAAGTGCGTACGGTCCTGATAGTGATGTTTCAAAAATGTTACACGAGCTAGGATAGTTCAATACAATGAAAAGGGCGTTATTCTCACTCGCATACATACGGAAGTCAATAACCGTTTGTAAATCGTTTTGTTGTGAGCTTATTATTAGCTGACTTCACCACAATGCTCTAGTTAGTACGGTCGTTTATTTTGGGGTGACTGAAAAGGAAACCGCTGTAAATATGACAAATCCCTCGAATTATGTCTTTATTGTTATAAAGATCCTCTTGTTCGGCTAGATAACTTTGTGAAAATTTAGGACATTTTCCGTTTTATGATGAAAAAGAATGAAAAAAATGTGGTAGATAAATTATAAATGAGTTATTGTTAACTCCCTTGGCATATCCGAAAGGTCATTTTATAAAACGAATCGCGAGTCCAGGTAATGAATAATTGAATAAGTCAACGGTGCTGATCCATTTGAACCGTTGTGTTGTGTGAGATTTTTAAAACTATTTTCAAGAATCCACGTACAATATGCATTACTTTTTCACATGCAAAGATAACTATACTCAGTGACATGGAAATTACAAGACCTTGGGAATTGTTTGACCAAACTTGGCAGATATGTTTAACTACTCGAAGGTAGTAATTGATTAAAATTTCGTTGCAATAGATCAAGTGGTATTGGTATAGTCCATTTGCTTTAACTGTAGGATGACGTCAAACTGAATAATATACAACATTGCCACTGTTAGCTTAAATTCCAATAATTATATAATGAAAGATATACCAATATTCACATTGGCAGGAGGAATTGGTGGCAACACCGTACAGAACTGCCAACCTTTAATGTGTTAAATGACAATATCCCTTAACCCAAATCTAGGTATTTGTTTGCATACGGTTGTCAACACTTCATTACTACATTTGACGTCATCTTAAAGTTAAATTGAATAGACTTATATAGTACATTCGACGAGATAGCGGAGTTCGGGACGGCAGATATGACACTTATCCTGACGAAGGGTAAGGCCAGCAGTGAAAAGACGTGAAAGGACCAGGTTGAGAACACAGAGATGCTCGTCGAAGGTAGGGGTCGCTATGAGGAAACCATTGAGGTAGACAAAGCAGAATTGCTCCAGGTCAAGACCGATGACCTGATCAATAAGACGTTGGAAGGTGGCAGGAGAATTATGGAGACCGAAGGGCATGCGATAAAATTGAAATATACCTCGATGCGGGACGGTGAAGGCAGTGATGGGTTTGGATTCTGGGGACAAAGGGATTTGCCAATAAACGGAACAAATATCTAGAGAGGAGAGGTAACGAGCATCGCGGAGCCGGTCAAGGATGGTAGAAATATAAGGTAGAGGATATGCATCTTTTTGTGTGAATTGGTTGACCTTCCGAAAATCTATATAGAACCGATAGAAATCGTCTTTCTTCTTAACTAGGACAACTGGGCTAGACCATGGACTACAAGGTTCGACGCCTCCTAGGAGGAGCATCTTGTGAAATTACGAATGGACAATTGTAAGGAAAGGAGGTGGGAGGGAATAGTATCATCGTTTGATGTGCTCGTCTGACGTACGGATGTGGTGTTGTACTAAGGAGGTACAGCCGAGATCAGGAGTGTTTTGGAGAAGGAGAAGGAAGTTAGGTAGTCGAGTCGAAGTTGTTGTTTGAGAGAAAGGTCAGAAATAACATGGGTAAGAGCGGAAGTAGTAACGGCCGAGGAAGAGGGAGAAGCAAAAGTCCATAGGTCATCGCAGAAACTGGGTACGCACTGCACCGATTTCCAGAAATCGATGCCGAGAATAAGTTGTGGAAGACGTCAGGAATAACAAGGATGTCAAAGGTTATGACGGAATCTTGGAGAGTGATGGGAAGGGAGACGAAACCTAAGATGTTACATTTTTGAGTTGTCGGCAAGACTACAGAAGGATGAAGAATAATTATGAAGGGAAAAGTTCAAGGAACTTGAACGATGCCAACCAGTACCACCAAGTATTGTAGGAGTGGCTCCAGAGTCTAACAGACCAGTAAAGGGAATCCCAAAGATTTGCAGAGATAAATATGGGCGTTGGTCACCACGGACACTAGTACACAGATAGTTTAACACAAAACGAGATTGGTCCTCAAGACCAAAAAAGAGGCCAGAGAAAGAACAGGGTGTTTGCCTCGATCCAAAAACCCTAGCGACGGTTTAAAGAATCTCCATATTGACGTGGGCAATCACGTCGGGTCATGCCTTTGTAACCGCACCCATAACAGTGTACGATCTGCGGGCATGAGTACTGGGACGAAACATGTCCCGTTTGATCATAGTTCCAAAAGATGACCTGTTTAAGCGTAGTAGGGGTGGTAGTTGGAGTAGTAATAGAAGAAGGACTATTTCTATTAGTGGGGGTTATGTGTGGTTTGGAAAAATTAGATCCGCGTGGCCGGACCAAAAAAGGAAACGGAGCGTTTGGTTTTTAAGCAAAATCGGGTTCTATATATGAGTGCGTATTTTTATTAAGGAGTACTGTAAAATTGCGTTGAATTTCGAATAGCTCTGTGGTAAAGAAAAGTGGACATGTGTACGACAGAGAAGTGATAATTAAAAAACAACATATAATTAAGGGTTTTAACCAGATCAAACAATTACTCCAAGCACTCACCTGTTGTTTACGCAGCCGTGCCAACGAAAAAACGATGTAACATCTACTCTTCTTTTGGAGGGTGTAGCGAAACACATTTATTTCGATAGCGGGGGTTCTGAAGGAAAGCGGTTCTTCTAATTAATTTGTTCTACGTAGAACATGTAAGTAATGATGCGGCCTTCGAGAACGACAAATCGATACTCATACTTGCTTCGTGTGTTTTCCAGTTAATACAATGTTCTTGCACATGCGGATAACAAAGTTTATCACTCGCGGCACTCGTGGCACGTGCTTGAAGTAAAACATGGAAATTTTACACTGACAAATTTAAATATAACGAAGCGGACGTAAATAATTAACAAACTCAACGGAAAATAAATTTAGCTGTAAATTGTTTACAATACACACGGAACAGGTGCATAACTGTCAATCCTAAATTTCCTTAATTCTAATGTTTGACACTCGCTCTCTAACTCTTCCCAAGAATGTACGGTAGGCAGCTGAGCTACATAAAAAAGGGCACATTACGAGAAACTATATCGAGTTGGACATCGGCTGGAATACTACCATGGTGTCGGAACATAGCAGTCATTCAAGACAAATATTCAATGATACCTTCCGACGGGTCTTGAGTTCTTGTCCGGATGTCATTAAATAATCGAGGGTAATAGTCAGGGGGTGCAAAGTGGCATAACAGCAATCTAGATAAAGATGTCCATTCGGAACAACGGTGGCGGTTACCCCGGACCAATGAAGCGCTTTGGACTCAAACAAATCCACCGCGGATTCAAATAATTCGACCTCCGTGATATTTATGGCTCTTCGGAGCTCTTCCACTCTTTCAAGAAAATTATGTACTGTTAGTACCTGAGGATCACCTGAGAATTTTAGGTCAAGTTTCGCAAATGTGTTACGTTTGGAGGTAGTACTGCACGACTTAGAAGGGACTAACTCGAGCTCCTCTTCCGTTTCGGAATCGGAGGTAAGTATATGGTGTTCATCCGGGTCCGCATGAGGAGTAGGGGAAAGAACAACACTAGAAGTAGCTAATGGGATACCGGATGTGGCAGTAGGATGTCGAAATTATTTAATTTTTTGATCATAATCGCGGCCAAGGTAATAATTGACTTTGTATTTTCTGTTTATCGTCTTTTAGGAACAAATTTGCACAACGACGCTCGAGATGTGCACACAAGGCACTAACTAATACGTTTAAACATGTCTTATGATTTTATCGTCATCAAAAGAAAGAAGAGAGGTTTCTAACTCTTGGATAGCGACTTCAATAGCCCTCGTTCAGAATCAAAAGGGAAAAACGCCTTTTCTCCCGTTCGATGCCGAGAGCGCTTTGCACGGATTTACATAATTCTGCAACATTGTCTTTAGGGTCGTAACCCCGAGAAAATAATTCGTGCTGGAATTCAGTTTTCAGTAGTCGATTAACTGTCATACGTCAATGTGCCTTTACAAAAGGAATTTTTATGTATACGAAAATCGCTAATCAAAATACCAAGAATAAAAATTAAAAAAATAAAGGCAATTCACAAGAGACAACAGTTCAATTTACTGAAGAGAATGAAAAAAAATAAAATTTATCAAGGGAAAAAAATTGTTGAAAGGGTAAATCACAATATATCCAAAACCAGCCAATTTGATTCAGGAGGAAAAACCAATAGAATATAAGAATAGGGAATAGCAAAAATATTAAAAACAAAAACG
Source organism: Platerodrilus igneus (assembly GCA_036346225.1). Lineage (NCBI taxonomy): Eukaryota > Metazoa > Arthropoda > Insecta > Coleoptera > Lycidae > Platerodrilus > Platerodrilus igneus. Next base: position 3,400,181 of record JARFIW010000237.1, on the reverse strand, counting down.
GAATAGGAATGTCAAAAGAATAAAATTGGGTGCCAGCGTTTTCGAGGGTCATGAATTATCGGTGTTACGTCATCATCGAACAGTTTGGTATTGGTGACAATAAATACCATTAGTGCGGGTACCCTACAGTTTAGTGAAACATTTATGCCGGCAGTGGGAGTGCGTGAAGTGACACAGTTGTACTCGAACCGTTACAGAAGACAGTGGCACGAGAGCTTTTGGAAGCGACACCGACACCAAACGTGCGTGTTCTTGGTTGTCCGCAAACCTTTTGTGTGTGACTTTTATTGCCCACAGCGGCACAGGCTTTAAGGTATTTATACCCTTCATTAAGTAGTTTGTTGTAGTTGCTTTAGTTATTACATAACCGCTCCACTGCCATCGGTATTGCTACAAAAAGCAATTGGTCCTTCCCTATAATTAACATATCTATATCACCTCATTCATCCCAATACATTCAATCGGTGAAACCACAAGCCCAATAATTCGGAAACAAAAAAAAAACTAAAAAAATAATAGAAAATATCTATCTAATGGACTAAGAGAATTAAAGTAAATTCAGGCCAAAAATTACAAAGAACATCAGGCAAATGCCAAAATACCAATGTTACGAAGGTCGTACCCAATACGGAATAAAAGTAATCAAAACCTCCCCACACAAAATCAAAGATATTCAAAAAAATGCGGCTCACTAAAAAATTGACGTCTAAATAAATCACAAAAAGCATAAGGAAAATCAGATAAACAGATGTACAAAAATTTAAAAAATCAAGAGAAATCAGGAAATCAAATAATCAGGTCCCAAGAATAACTTTAAAGGAAAATCAAGCAAAAATCAGGTTAAAAAAATTTTTAAAAAAATAAAAATTGGGAGTTGAGCAAATCGGGCCCCACGCATCGGGCATCCAAAATTTATGTTACGTAAATCATAATACAATCGACAGAAATAACAGATACCGGGCTCAGTTGAAGAATAGGGGTGGATCGTTGTAGACGATCGGCAGCCTCCGTTGCGCGACTGTAAGAAAAGTCGTTTGGTGGTAAATATAAAATAAAATAAATAGTAAAACAACATAATACTACTCCTACTACTCAGTCAAGTAATGAAAAAAATATCAATTCAAATAATATTTATATATAACAATAATCATATATATATATATATATATATATATATATACATATATATATATATATATTGCTGTAATTATAGGGTTAATTTAGGAAAAGGTTAAGTCATAGGGGTCGTAGAATAAGCAAGGGAAGCTCCCAAGTAACAGAAGCACGGAATTACAGATATTAGAAGAGTAAATAGGTCAGTATAAAAATTATTAGTTGAGAGCACACTGTATATAGCAGTACAAACGATTAAAACAAATATCCAAGAGTAGCTACGAGCAAAGATGAGAATTTGAAAAGGTAACGAAACGCATTGAATTTAAATCAGTGAAAAACCTGCATGAATTGGCTAGACAAATATTCAAAAAATTCGTGGATATATCATCTTAAACGCACTTAGAAATTATGCATTATTTGAAAAGCGTACGTGACTTAAAAGTATCACATTTGCTCAAAAATCCAATTTATTAGGAAATAAACAAACACCAAATTTATTCGATTCAGATTAGAATAAGGCAACAACAATAACATTACGTGATCGATTGAATGAAGATTTCTGGGATTTCTGAAGTAAATGCATAGGTATAATAAGAATTTACGTGACCAAGAGCATCGCTTCATGCAATTAAAATACATACAACTGGTAAAATTTCCAAAATTACAAGTGATAATACACTTGGCCTCGCCCAGCACGTGGAGTCAACGAATCAAACACTAAAGGAGGCCGATCCTATAAATATCTTAACAATTGAATATTGAGTTAGTATACTTTGAACCTGGGCAGTTACTATACTTAAATGTGATAAAAATTTACGTGAAAAGTTAAGTGAAAATTATTTTAAAGAGTGCATAATTGTGCAAAGAGAGTCGCACTTCTAAAAAGACGTAAGTAAATAAGATCTAGTGAAATTATATCATTTCTAATGATAAATAAAACGGCTCTGGTTAAATACGTTCTGAATAATTACCATCTAATTAAATACCTTCTGATTAAATACGTTTTAAATTACATTCTGAATAACTATGTTCTGAACCACAATCAAAATAACGTTACGATTCTTGTTAAAACTTTACGATCTTAAATACAATTTTGGATATGAAACTCTGGAAAATGCTGTCTGTTCAAACAATTTAATAATCTCTGAAAATAGTAAATATTCTGTTACGGAAATGAAAAACCTTTCATTGGAATAACGATTTGGATACTAAATTTTGGTTGGATGTCGACTTCAATTCCTAGGAATGCAGAGCTCCTACAAAACCACTTCAGGTTAGATATTTTTTTAATGATTTATTTTAAAACTGTTTTACTTCAATAATAATTTAAAAGTGTTAGCCACCAAATTGAGGTTTCTTGAATATATTTATGAAAAGTTATAAACATTTTTGAAACGTTTCAACAGGTCTCTAAATGTAATAAAAGCTCGTTTTGCTGGCTTCATTTTCTGAAAATCTGATAGATGTAAATAATTCAAAAAGGGAGAAGATATTTAAAAGAAGAAAAAGTTGTAAATATTTAATCATTATACTGTGTATTGTGAAATTGTTTTATTCAATTGAATCAGCTAGTCGAGGCAAAAGAAAATTATAAATTAACATTTTCACAAGTGGTTGAGCAACATAAGAGTTAACACAGCATTTTTATGTACGCCCAAGCCATGGGGCGAGATAACACAGTAATATATATATATATATATATATATATATATATATATATATAATATATATATATATATATATATATATATAGTGAATAAGATGAAATAATAACTTACACTTTTATGCAAAGCCCAAATGATCATATATATATATATATAAATATATATATACATATATATATATATATATATATATATATATATATATATATATATATATATATATATATATATTGTTACGTGCCAAAGTGGCCCTTAATCATGTTTAGGTTAAGTTGATGTACGGAAGTTTCGCGCTATAATTTCAAAAGACGCGGCGCGTGGAATTTTAATAGACTAGGCGTGTACTTCCGATACGTCATAGTGAGTTTGCGCAGAGCGCGCGATCGGGAGGGTTGGACGAATAAGTTCGCGCTGGTGTAAAAGAAAAGAGAGTGGGGACAAAGTGGTGAGAGGTTTGGGTGACGCTCTGAAACGTGGCTGTTTGCCTTTGATCTTCAAGGAGTGTGGTCGTGCGGGGTATCGTATCTTCATTTTTACTATGTAGATTTCCTTTGTTTATCTTTGTTTTGTCTTTCCTAATTAACCTATTCCTTATCATTCCGCTACATATAGAAATATGGTACGACCTTGGAGCAGCCCACGACCCGAGACGAATTGGATGTCCAGCTCAGCCAACAGCCCCGGAGCGGAGGCCACCTTTAACTTAATCCTGCCGGATGCCGGATTCCTTATGTAAGTAATTAATGTATTACCTTTTGTTTTAAATTCTTAAATTTTCCGGTTATGGCGCAATATAATTTTGTGTATTGGGTAACGCTCTGAAACGTGGCTGTTTGCCTTTGTTCTTCGTGTGGTGTGGTCGTGTCTTAGCTTTACCTATGTAGATATCCTGCCTAATTATCTTTGTTGTCGCCCTTTACCTTGTTCCTAATCCGATCCCTGCATAGGTAGGAGAATTTTACAGCCACCGAGGCGAACTGGACTCCACGACCCTGATGTCCATGCTCAGCTAGCAGCTCCGCAGGAATCACCATCCTCATCTATCCTGCAGGATTATAGGCGTACTTCGCGGAAATCTGGACCTATCATGTGAGTAAATTATGTGTTACCTGTTTATTTAACATTTTATATTTCCGATTACTACGCAATGTAATTTGGCAGTGGTGACGTCATTGTAGTTGGCAGCGCGGAATCTGTAATAAGATTCGCGCTTACATCCGCCAGGGGCGTTGCTCGCTTTCTTATTCATTGCGCTTGCGCGATGTGTTTATGAACTCTTAAACTGTATTACCAACTTCGTAAACTGTTTTATTGACTTTTAAATGGTAAGAACTATCACCAATTAAATTGTAATAATATATATTCAATATATATATATATATATATATATATATATATATATATATATATATATTGATATGATAACGTCCAGCTGAACGCCACCGCTGTGTTTTTCTCTAATCTTCTAATTTTATTATGCCACGGCTAGCCCTTTTTAATTTACACAGAGTGCACAACGTTACGATGATTAATTTTCATTTACCTATTTAACTCTTACCTGTGTGAATTGATAAAACGAAGTCAATCAATATTCATATAATGAAAAGAAATAATATTTACACTTCACAATTTTTGTAATCCTTAAATACAACCTTCAATCAATTAATATTATATGGATTATTTATCTCAAAATTTATATCTTTTTAATTTAATTTAAAGTCACCAAAAACGACACCTTTTACAAAAAAAATCTGGAACGTTCAAGACCCTTTTATGATTTTTACGTAAGTTTCAACGTATTCAATGTTTTTGTTGTCTCCTTACAAACGTGAAAAAATTAATATATTCAGTGTTAAAATTTAAATTTGAAAAGAATCCTTAAAACTAGGTAGCTCTGATCTGTGATATTTTGATGAGTGGTTGAGTGTTGTGGATCAACACCCCCTTATTATCTTCAATCGAAAACCAATGCTCTGTTTTGCACTCCTTATGTTTGAACCGATAATTCAGTACGGTTACCCTTTGTTTCCAAAATTCACCTCGTGCTTTATTCTATATTTCTCTGGATACGCTTTGGCCTCTTCACTGAAATACCACTTGGAATTCGTAGGTTTCTTAGTATTATGAATTTAGAATTATTCCACTTATCGTCGTGAATTAGAATTTCTGAATACCAGACTTAGGATCGTGAATTAGAAGTGGACTAGAAGTGGACTAGCATTGTATTAGAAGCGAATTAGAAGTGGACCAGAAGTCTAGTAGCAGCGGATTAAAAGTGGACCAGAAGCCGATTAGTAGTGGATTAGAAGCCCTATATCATTATAAATATTTAATTTAAATTAATTAACCAATTTCTACTCACGTTTTCTGCAAAAACGGCAATAGTTTTTTTACGTATTCTTAACGCAATTCTTACACAGCACTGTTTTTCACTATAATATAAATTTTATTTATCTGACGCGTAAATATTTGATTAAGAGTATTGTGGATTCGACGTGCTTCAAATTGAGACTGACTGTGTCTTATCACTTCTGGGCGTTATATAGCAAATACGTTTACTTGGATGTTTACTCGAAACCGTTTACTTTTCTTGGATGTTTTCTCGAAGCCCTAAATTTGTTAAATATTTAAAATAAAATACAATTAATAGTTTATCTTACGTTTTACGCGTAAAAACGGCCTATTCTTCGTTGCACATATTGGCACTTTAAAATTTTTACTTTTAATAAATTATTTACTTTCACTAATTATTACTGATACCTAATTTTCACCTTAGATCGACGTGATTCGTGCCTTTGATGAAGATGTACTGTCTATTTACGAGTTTCATATCCTATTTATAAGGTTCACCTTCCAACGTTCCAATTAGCACGCATCGCCTGTTTATTGATAAACGTTTGTAATTTCCACCTACCTCTGTAGAACCTTGGAATTTCTCAAATGCCCTGGTTTTAATTGTTGTACTTTCATTCAATTCCGCACGTCGACATTTAATATATCATAGCATCTTCTTAGAATTTCTAAATATTCATTGCAATTTTGTCACGTATTCATATTTGTGTCGTTTATAGTTCAAGGCTTATCTTACATCGAACCGCCTGTTATTTATTGTTTGTTATTTGAAATATGTTGGATTTTCATGTAAATATAATATTCCTAGTCATGTATTCATTTTCTAATAATGACGTATTAGAATGCGTTTGCTTATTCATGCGTTCACATTTTAGATGAAATTATTAAATATCTAGAATGCCCGTTTATTTATCTTTCCCAGTAATGTGTTTATATTTATGCAATTTGTTGCGTTTAGAACATTATCTTTTACTTGTTTCTATTTAATTTTGAACTTAACTTAAAACATATTATACGACGTACACATTCTTATTTTAGTTAAATATTATCTAAATATTTAAATTGAGCTTCTTTCTTATGCATGAAATTAAATATAATTTATATACAGTGTGCTCGCTATTGACCTTTTGTAAAATAGTCGATTTACTCCTATAATTTGTGGAATTATTTGTTTTTCTTAACGTTAAAATTATTTATATTTATTCTACGACCCCTATGACTTCATCTACTGTTAAACTACCCTCTTATCATAGCAATATTCTAAAAGAATAAAGAGAATATAGTTTTATCGCTGTTTTATTCCCAAGAATACTCAATTCACTATTAAAACCACACAGCAAGAAAATACTCATCTATATATATATATATATATATATATATATATATATATATATATATATATATATATATATTGAAATGTACGTAATAGCTAAAAAGTATAAAGAGTATTTTGGTGTTTTGTTTTAAGATTGTGTATATGCCAAATAAAGCCAATGATCAGATCACGTAACTGTAAAATTTGTGTTTGCCGTACTTTACAAATGGTAAAATATTTGAAGTATATTAGTCAGAGTAGAAGTGCCAATACGTAAAACAATGACTTGATAACGTGAGAAAGCGCAGTATTCAGGGATTTATACTAAGTTGTATGTTGATAAGCCATGGAAAGTAAATTTGCTGATCTAAAAGCCGGTTGCGTCTGTGGAAGTTCCACTATTCACAACACAGAGCCAGGTTTAAATGTGAAACATTTCGGCACTTATTTATTAGAATCAACCTTTGAACAAACTTGTAGTATCAAAATTATATGTGAAAATATTGTATCAAAACTGATTGAAGTGCAACGCGGTCATATGAACCAATGATTGAACAGTTAATTATATAATTGTAAAGTGTAAAAGATGAATAATAGGTATTAGTGACACAAACTAGTTGGGACGATTTAATTGGATGTTGGGTTTGTAAAAATGTATAAAGAGTAGGCATAATTTTAAAGGTGGTATCACCGAGGTAAACATAATAATAAGAGAACGATTTGAATTATTTTTGTAACAAAACGTGTTTTTGTATATTTGTGCTAATTTTGGATATTTAAAAGTTTAAAATAAAATTATTTTGAAAAGAAAAGCCTTTGTTTGAATTAAAGAAGAACATAACTAGTCAGACAGTATAGTAATAGTCAAGAAGAGTGGAGAGTTATAAGAGTAGATATTGGAGCGGCACTGAGACAAGCGTAAATAAGAGTGGATATTTAGAATGAGTTGGATTAAGGTAGAAAAGATTTGGATTGGATTTATTAGACTGAAGGAAAACGAATTAGAGTGATTTGGATAGTACATTGCGGATAGATTGGTATTGAGTGGAAAATATATATAGCAGCACAGAATTGGAACGAGCCGGTTAAGGAGTGGATATTGTTGGATTGGAAGGAGTGTTATACAGAACGAAGGCATAATTATAAAAAAATTAGCGCGGGGGAAGTAAAATTTTAAGGTATTCAAAATTCTAAAGTCAGTCATTATTTATAGATTTGGGTGTATATCAAAATTAAATTAATCAAAACCTGGTGTCTGGAAAGCAGAGTAGTACTGGTGATAGTGAAACGCAGTGTGAAGACCCATCCGGTGACTGAGATCTTGAGCCAGAGTTCAGAAAGGCCTACAACGGAGAATAAATCGGGCGAGTACTGTGTTTTGATACGTCAAAGTCAATTTGGTAAGAGTATTTGATTTGGCACAAGGCTACGCGGATCTGTTTATTAAATTTGGCATATACGAATATAAGGTTACGTATACAAAAATAAAGGTAGTGCAGTTTGGTCGGTGTTGTGACCATCTACCTATCACTGAACCCACGGTAGGTAGGTGTAGATACCCTGAGAGGGAGAGTTTCAATAGTCGAGGCACATTTATATAGTTTTGTGTTGTAGACCGACCAAACATAGTTAAAGCACGAAATATAAAGGTAAAATTATTCACACTGTCAAGTACATAAAATTATAAATAAATAAACCACAGTTTAAAGTAAATATCTTAAAATAAAAAGGGGGGCGAGCATAAGAATATATATATATATATATATATATATATATATATATATATAAATTAATAAGATGAAATAATAACTTAGACTTTTTAAGTAAAGCCCAAATGATCATTTCAAATCGAACTAGTAATTGAAAGAAGGAAAATATAAGGCCTTGGACAGGATTTGAACCTGCATCTCAGTTTTGCCGGAACTGTGCGTTATCCAATTACGCTACCGATGCCGATGGCTATAATTGGAAAATTTACAAATCTAAATCGTGTACAAGTACCATATATAAACCTAACTTTCAATTACGTTTAGCATTTTTGTCAATCATATCTGAAATTGTCAAGTTTCTGACTTATGTCAGATATAGACAGGAAGCACCGCTCAAAATCACGGCTATAAGCCAAGTATTAATATATAAATATTATAATTAGTTTTTTACACAAGGTAAGTAATCGGATAACGCACAGTTCCGGCAAAACTGAGATGCAGGTTCAAATCCTGTCCAAGGCCTTATATTTTCCTTCTTTCAATTACTAGCTCGATTTGAAATGATCATTTGGGCTTTACTTAAAAAGTCTAAGTTATTATTTCATCTTATTAATTTCAATACGTAAGTATTTATCAACTTACCTTGTGTAAAAAACTAATTATAATATATATATATATATATATATATATATATATATATATATTGCTGTGTATCCCTGTATTAGAATCGAGCCTCACGAATTGGGCGTCATGTATGCTGTGAAACCTCCTAAATTAACTGGTCCGTCGACTTTCTTCTGTTCATCGCCTCGGCTGCTCCCCTAGATAAACCTTCATCCTCATTCATAAAAAAAAACAAACACATTCCTACCACAAACATCAACGTTAACTCTATTTACATCCATATTCACAATACATTAAAATTTCAAAATTAAAAATTCAGCATAAATTTCAGTATCAGAAAATTTCAAGATTTAAATTTGTTATCATTTTAATGTGCATCCAAAATTAAAGTCCTTGTAGGAAGCCTACTAATTAATGTAACAATATATGCAGACCTGAGTCTGAGTACAAAGGAGCATCTACCACCCTTTACGTTAATTAACCAGGTTCGTCTAATTGAGCTCAAAGACATACCCAAATTTTCATCAAGAACATAAATACTAAATACTCCTTTCGACTTAAACAAGAAAATTTACCTTAAAATTAAAAATTTGTTGTTAGTACAACTTCATTACTGTCCATTTTAAGTAAATAAATTATAAAGTTATTCAACACACACGAAAACATCAAAGTTCAAACAAAATAGTATAATTTACCTGAAGGTTACTGCACTCGTAGCTTCAATGTACCTCGTCCCTTTTGTTAATCACACCATTCCAACTGGGTTATATTTACGGCTTCTGATTCTCAACGCTTTTAAAATTTCTCCACCACCATTCATCTAAAGTTGTTTCAGGGCTTTTCCGGAACTCATCTGTGTATATCTGAACCTTGTTTTGTGGATCCAGTCATGTTTATGAACCATTTAATTATTAACACCCCCGAAAAATAGCAAAGAAATTCATGCTTCTTTCACCAATATACGCCAAAACTGCCTACTTTTGTGTATTCATTTGTCGTTGTAAATTTTACTAATTGGTACAGTGATACTAACTTTATTACCTTGTATCTTCTTTTCTAAGTGCACTAAAGTACATTCATTGTAGCACGTAAAGAACAAACTGTTTTAAATTACCAAAATATACGAGCAAACTTTAAATTATTCTATCAAACTCGGAAAACTAAAAAGCACTGTTTAACGCATTGAATCAAGTCGCAGATCTAAGAGAGCTTGTTCATATTAACCTGGGTATATAAAGCGGTTAGCCTGTCTGTCGGTCTGTTCCCCAAAACGGACAATTCTAAAGAATTTCGCATGCTAGGTTCCCATTCCGCAGCCCGGCATGCGATTTTTACGAAATTTGCACTCGCACCAGTTACATCTCAGAAATTTCAACACGGCTCGCAACTTCTGGAAATAACTAATTGAATTTTATACAGAAATGTTATTTTTACCTCTCAATTTTGCCTTTTATTTTCACCCAATCGCAACCCAATGACGTTGCTCCACTCACGCCTTTTACTATACGTGTCTCGGTCTTGCGCATATTATCTGTCTCTATCTACCCTGTTCTTATTGGTGCAAATTGATATTCTTTATTATCGATTATTTCAGTCCATGTGGACTGTGAAATAACCCACTTTTAGCATTTCCCGTAGCTATTATGCGACGGTTTCTCCAACATTCTCTGTAACCATTAATTATCTGCAAAATTTACGCAGAATGAGCTTTTTAAAAATACGCAGGTGTTCAAACATAATAACATTTCTACGATTTGCATTTTATTGGGTTTTTACAAGTTTTTATAGATATTATATGTTACTAATGGTTCAATTAACTTCAATTAAAATTAATACCCTTTAATGTTTAGTGAATCCTAAATAAATATTCAATTATTATCAGTACCTTTTGTTTAATACCGGTTACTTAAAATTGAGTTAATTAATATAAATTGTGCACGTAATTTCTCTTTGTTTCTTTACTAGGAATAATTAAATTACATGTAGAGCTTTTTAATACTGCTTCCTTTTTTATAGCAAGCGTCTTGTAGATGATTTAAATCTCTTATGTTTAATGAAACGAATGAATTTTTATGCTTCACGGTTTTTTTTAATAACGCGTACCTTTCCCCAAAGCTTCTACACGGTGATTAAAATTATTTGATGTGATTATTTAATTTTCTACCCTGGTCTAAATATGAGTATTTTCCCCCTATTTGAATACAAATAATCCCACTTATTTGAATTCAAATATAAAATATTTAAACCGCAAACAAAATTTAAAAAAAAATTGCCTATCTCTCTCTACCCTTATCTATCTAACTTACCTACCTTATCCACTCCAAAAACAAATATTTACACCTTATCTATATCCCTATCCTATTCCTAACTTTTAACTAATCTTCCCTATACTTCACTTCCCCCTACCTAATCCTATATGCCTATCCTATTCCTAACTCTCACCTAATTTTATATGAAATATCTATACTTAACCTATCTTATTTTCTTCCTACATTTAATTTTCCTTCTCATCCTATATACCTATTTCTAACTATCTCCCATATTTATCCTATACCTAGCTTTATTTTCTATAAACACCTACTTCTACTCTTCTATATACACCTATTCTATCCCTATCCTATTTCTATTCCTATATCTATACTAAAATTCACCTATCTCTATCCTTTGTTCATCAAGTTATTTAAATCTAAGTCTCTTCTTGACCCTCCACGTCTTTCTTCTTACCAACCTAATACTCTTCATTCCTATTTCTCCCCCTTCTATATCTATACTTAGCATCCCTATTATCTCACATACAATAAACTTATCATCCCTATTATCCTGACTCTTAAATATTGCTTCTTCTTCAGTCTCTACACATGTCTGTTTCTCATTTACTATTTTTTTTCTTCCTGCCGACAAACCAAGCGATACTACTTTAACATTATCGATTTTTCTCTCTACGGAAAATCCTATGTACCTTCTAGAATTCTTGTATAATGGAATCAGCCAGAATGAATTCCTTAAATCTTCTTTATTAAAAACAAACTTGCCATTTAACCTCGTCAAAAATGTGTCCATGGATGGTGGACAATGGAATTGCGGTTTGGTCCATTGGTTAATTATACGTGCATCTTTACTTAATTCTGCCTTCACCTGCTCCCGATCTGCTGCTGTTTCTTCTACCCCCACTAATTCTGCATGTTTTTGTACTAAAGCTTGAACCTCTACTATCCTATCATCTGGACATCTTATTGTGTTGATCTGTTTAACTTCATCATCCTCTACCTCTACTACATTAATACTAAACCCCGTGTCATCCTCTGTGACTTCATAACTGCCCTTCCATGGCACTACCCTATCATTAATCCTTATTACCTTCCGTTCCATATCTATCAAAACCCCTAACTTCATCATACAGTCAACACCTAAAATGCTCTGAACTTCAGTCCAGGTACAATTACAAACTCCTGTTCACAGCTTAAATCTCCTATATCTATCCTAAGCACCACAACACTATTCACTACAGCAAACTTCTTTTTATTTGGAGCTACTAAATGGCTACGCTTTATAGGCATAATTCTATCACAAACCTTATCCCTAATTTTGCTGACGAATTCCTCCGATATTAAACTCGCCTCTGCCCCTGTATCAAGTAATACTTCTACATTATTCTCAAAAATTCCTATATTAATAATTGGCAAACATAATTTTTCCTCAGTTTCTGGCTCTACTTCCTCCTCAATTTTGAAAAATTCACGTGGATGTTCATATACATTTACACTGAAATCTAGTGGTCTGTCGCGTTCTAAAAATCCTGTCCAGGTCTGTTTTCCCTACTTGGTCCTGGTCTAGCCGTCACCTCAGCGTATGTCCTAGGCGTTTCCACTCGTTCCGTGTCTGTATTAGCAGTCCCCCTCATGTCCGGTGAACTATTCCTTCTGGTAGGTTCCGGTCTCGGTGCAGGTCCCCTTCCTAAACTATTACTCCTAACGTATGGTCGTCTCTGTTCCCAATTCTGTCGCTGGTATCCGTAACTATTCCCCTTCTAGCATAGTTGTCCTGTCTATTGTCAAACCTAACTGTGTTGATCTGTCTTTCCCTATTATCCCGAGGTCGTCCACTACTTACGTCGTCGTACCTCTGCAGGTATTCTAAAACATTTCTCTGTCCACTATGTTCTGTAGTGCTACGTGTTGTCTTACTTCTACCTCGAAGTGTCGTGATAAATACTTGATAATTTGTCGGTCCGTCAGTGGTGGGTTCAGTTGCTTTGCTATGCTATACTTGCGTATAGCATATTGCTCCCTACTTCCTGAAAATTCTCCTTAAATTTCCTGTGATTAAGTCGTCTCGTACCTGGTCTTGTCTGTGGTCACTCCAGTAGTGCTTTAAAAATCTGTCTTCAAAGTCCGTGTAGGTGTCTATGTCCTGTCCTACTAAATTGTACCATGCTTCCGCGTTGTCTTTCAATAAAGCCTTTATCGTATTCAGTTTAGTCTGTTCGTCAAATAAATTTCCCACTAGATTTCTTACACTATTAATAAAAATTTGTGGATTTACCCTGTTATCGCCATAAAACTTCATGTGTTGGTCCAATGATCCTCCACCTGTATAAAATCTGGGACCATCCCCCGTTAAATTTGACATGTTGTATTTGATACTACTAACTTCGCGTTCTACCCTGCCTAACTGATCTCTACATGAGTCCGTTACTTCAGTCATTTTTACATTAATCTCTTCTTCACAAAAATTGCGTACTTCGGACCTTAAATGTCCCATTTCCTGTCGAAGACCTGTAATGTTTTTCTCATTTCTATCAACCCTATTTTCAACTTCCCCCATCTTTACGGTAAGACTATTTTTAAATTCTGAAAATTCTCTCGTCGATTTTTCTATTTTATCCCCTAATTCCTGATTTAATTGGTCAAATTTCTTATTCGATTCTTCACTCATCTGCTCAAATTTTCGATTTGAGTCCTCTCTAACCCCACTTAACGTATTCATTCATTCTTTCAAGCATCCTCATTATCATCTCGTTTCCTTGATCCCTGATTCCGTCCTCGACTGATCTCTACTGCCTCCAGCTTCTTCCATTTTCGAATTTTTTCACCCAATGCACTATCGTTACTTCCAATTTCCACTCCTTGACTCCTTAACCACTCTTTTCTCTGCATACGTTCTAATCACTCACACACACTCTAAAATACTCTTAAATTTATACACACACAGAAACTCTCTCTCTCAAATCGCCAGTTTCCTGGAATAAAATCACAAAATTTTATTTGGAACTCGAGCCTCACTTTGGGTCGCCAAAGAATGCTGTGTATCCTGTATTAGAATCGAGCTCACGAATTGGGCGTCATGTATGCTGTGAAACCTCCTAAATTAACTGGTCCGTCGACTTTCTTCTGTTCATCGCCTCGGCTGCTCCCCTAGATAAACCTTCATCCTCATTCATAAAAAAAAAACAAACACATTCCTACCACAAACATCAACGTTAACTCTATTTACATCCATATTCACAATACATTAAAATTTCAAAATTAAAATTCAGCATAAATTTCAGTATCAGAAAATTTCAAGATTTAAATTTGTTATCATTTTAATGTGCATCCAAAATTAAAGTCCTTGTAGGATGCCTACTAATTAATGTAACAATATATGCAGACCTGAGTCTGAGTACAAAGGAGCATCTACCACCCTTTACGTTAATTAACCAGGTTCGTCTAATTGAGCTCAAAGACATACCCAAATTTTCATCAAGAACATAAATACTAAATACTCCTTTCGACTTAAACAAGAAAATTTCACCTTAAAATTAAAAATTTGTTGTTAGTACAACTTCATTACTGTCCATTTTAAGTAAATAAATTATAAAGTTATTCAACACACACGAAAACATCAAAGTTCAAACAAAATAGTATTATTTACCTGAAGGTTACTGCACTCGTAGCTTCAATGTACCTCGTCCCTTTTGTTAATCACACCATTCCAACTGGGTTATATTTACGGCTTCTGATTCTCAACGCTTTTAAAATTTCTCCACCACCATTCATCTAAAGTTGTTTCAGGGCTTTTCCGGAACTCATCTGTGTATATCTGAACCTTGTTTTGTGGATCCAGTCATGTTTATGAACCATTTAATTATTAACACCCCCGAAAAATAGCAAAGAAATTCATGCTTCTTTCACCAATATACGCCAAAACTGCCTACTTTTGTGTATTCATTTGTCGTTGTAAATTTTACTAATTGGTACAGTGATACTAACTTTATTACCTTGTATCTTCTTTTCTATGTGCACTAAAGTACATTCATTGTAGCACGTAAAGAACAAACTGTTTTAAATCACCAAAATATACGAGCAAACTTTAAATTATTCTATCAAACTCGGAAAACTAAAAAGCACTGTTTAACGCATTGAATCAAGTCGCAGATCTAAGAGAGCTTGTTCATATTAACCTGGGTATATATAGCGGTTAGCCTGTCTGTCGGTCTGTTCCCCAAAACGGACAATTCTAAAGAATTTCGCATGCTAGGTTCCCATTCCGCAGCCCGGCATGCGATTTTTACGAAATTTGCACTCGCACCAGTTACATCTCAGAAATTTCGACACGGCTCGCAACTTCTGGAAATAACTAATTGAATTTTATACAGAAATGTTATTTTTACCTTTCAATTTTGCCTTTTATTTTCACCCAATCGCAACCCAATGACGTTGCTCCACTCACGCCTTTTACTATATGTGTCTCGGTCTTGCGCATATTATCTGTCTCTATCTACCCTGTTCTTATTGGTGCAAATTGATATTCTTTATTATCGATTATTTCAGTCCATGTGGACTGTGAAATAACCCACCTTTAGCATTTCCCGTAGCTATTATGCGACGGTTTCTCCAACATTCTCTGTAACCATTAATTATCTGCAAAATTTACGCAGAATGAGCTTTTTAAAAATACGCAGGTGTTCAAACATAATAACATTTCTACGATTTGCATTTTATTGGGTTTTTACAAGTTTTTATAGATATTATATGTTACTAATGGTTCAATTAACTTCAATTAAAATTAATACCCTTTAATTTTTAGTGAATCCTAATTAAATATTCAATTATTATCAGTACATTTTGTTTAATACCGGTTACTTAAAATTGAGTTAATTAATATAAATTGTGCACGTAATTTCTCTTTGTTTCTTTACTAGGAATAATTAAATTACATGTAGAGCTTTTTAATACTGCTTCCTTTTTTATAGCAAGCGTCTTGTAGATGATTTAAATCTCTTATGTTTAATGAAACGAATGAATTTTTATGCTTCACGGTTTTTTTTAATAACGCGTACCTTTCCCCAAAGCTTCTACACGGTGATTAAAATTATTTGATGTGATTATTTAATTTTCTACCCTGGTCTAAATATGAGTAATATATATATATATATATATATATATATATAAAGAATATGCAAATTTAATGAGTCTTAAAATAATATTAAAGAATGAAATTTATTGGCAAGTGACTCAATATTAGCCACAAGGGCATCCTGTCGACGCGTTTCGCCCTAATTGGGGCTCATCAGGACAGGAGTAGCAAAGATGTAATATTTAACACGAACACATTATGGGAAGTACAGCATCACCTAGCTCACAATTTGTGCCTTCGTGCTGTTTCACCTGACTTTGCAGGTTTTATCAACAGTCGGCACGGAGGAGATCCGGTTCAACTGCCTTTTTCCATAGCCAAAAGATTATAATTATAAAGAATATGCAAATTTAATGAGTCTTAAAATAATATTAAAGAATGAAATTTATTGGCAAGTGACTCAATATATAACAGGGCATCCTGTCGACGCGTTTCGCCCTAATTGGGGCTCATCAGGACTGGAGTAGCAAAGATGTAATATTTAACACGAACACATTATGGGAAGTACAGCATCACCTAGCTCACAATTTGTGCCTTCGTGCTGTTTCACCTGACTTTGCAGGTTTTATCAACAGTCGGCACGGAGGAGATCCAGTTCAACTGCCTTTTTCCATAGCCAAAAGATTATAATTATAAAGAATATGCAAATTTAATGAGTCTTAAAATAATATTAAAGAATGAAATTGCCAATAAATTTCATTCTTTAATATTATTTTAAGACTCATTAAATTTGCATATTCTTTATAATTATAATCTTTTGGCTATGGAAAAAGGCAGTTGAACCGGATCTCCTCCGTGCCGACTGTTGATAAAACCTGCAAAGTCAGGTGAAACAGCACGAAGGCACAAATTGTGAGCTAGGTGATGCTGTACTTCCCATAATGTGTTCGTGTTAAATATTACATCTTTGCTACTCCTGTCCTGATGAGCCCCAATTAGGGCGAAACGCGTCGACAGGATGCCCTTGTGGCTAATATTGAGTCACTTGCCAATAAATTTCATTCTTTTATATATATATATATATATATATATATATATATATATATATTTCTCTACAGTTTACATTAAACCAATTAACATCAAATGTTTCTGTAAATCCACAAAGTGAATTTACCTATACAAATCGAACTGTTATTTGCATAGCCATTACAAAACAATTACTTAACGCTTTATTAGGGAAAAAATATCTATTGACCTGATTCGGCCTTCTTGAACCTCGTCAGAGTTGAGTAGTTTTAACACAAATGAAATATCAAAGGTAATTTAATGTATACTCCAATGAACATCTGTATACTGGCGAAAGTATAAATATGTAGAAGAATTTTCTTACAAACTGATTTCTCGGCAATACCTTTACGCACATTGGAGTTTCAAAGGCGGTACCTTCGGTTTTATCAACATCCCCCCCGTAATGTTAAATATGTACTTCAATTATAATTTAAAAACTAGACTATCTACGCTTACAGTCGTCCTTCAATTTAAGATCGTATTAGATTAAAAACAATTTTAACCTACAGATTTTTTAATTTCATTCCAGCAAGCAAAAGGTCTTAATAGACGGCAGCGACGTCAGTATCGGTGCACATTTGGCTGTGCTTTTAACTATATGTGTTAGAGTGTGTTGGACACACAGATGACGTTCACGTCATTTCGTTATAGTTAATTCGTTATTATGCCGTAATTATTTTAACATCAGAAATTTTACTTTAACCGTTTTTGTTAACCGCTTCGCCAGTCAATTCAAACCTATTTAAGGTCCCCGAAGAACGTTCTCGATAATGGGAAACTAAACAGTGCATGAATAAAGAATAGAGCCTGACTAAAGGTGTTACATAGTTCTCTTAATATTTTGATCGGATTCTCGATAAAAACGCCCTAAAGGTAAGGGTGCTTAGTTATAAGCTGTACCTGAAAAGAGGTTTATGAACTCGCAAACTATTTCTTGTAACGTTCTTCCTGTTTGTCCAGTTTCAAATCGTATAATAATAATAGAAAATAAGTGAAAGGGTAACTAACCCTTAAAATATTTATATTTTATTTCGACCGCTTGCAAAGGTTTTTGTTAAAATATTTGATCGGATATCTTTATTGCCGGAAAATGTCAAGCCCGCGTTACTCTATTCAACTGAATAAAATTTTACGTTGTCTATACAGGGTAACCGGCTTTTGTAACACATGTCGATATATCTATGTTATTGTTGAAAATTTTGCAAAAATGTATTTTTAAATCTCGTAACCAGTCTTAAGCTTCATATTATGAAATTATTAGAAATATACCGGGTCCTGATGGACAGCGCGGTATCAAAATTACGTTTTTTAATTGACACAACCTGTATTTTGTTTTAAATTTGGAATTTCCACATATTTCTACTACAATAATATCGACTTATGGGTGGTTCTCCACTAATTAGAAAATCGATGTCCCAGGCAAATTTTATATATTTGGAGTTATTATAATCGAGTTTAGTAATGGATTCGAACCGAACCGAACCGAACCTTGCTCTAGGTTCGGTTCGGTTCGAAAACTTTTTAGTCCGGTTCGGTTCGAGGTTCGGTTCGAAAAAATATATTCCGGTTCGGTTCGGTTCGGTTCGAAAAAAACGAACCAAACCTCGAACCGAACCGGTTCGACATTTTGATATTTTAAACAACTAGTGCGTTCAAGTACAACAATTCAAATGTTTAATGTAGTTTTTATATTTAGTAGTTTCCACTTTCAAATAAATCCAACATTAATTTGTTTTAGATTTTAGTAGCATAAATCATATTAATACTATTTGTCCAGGTTTTATTTTTCAATACGTACTATCTTTAACAAAGCGTAATTACAATTAGGTTAATAGTGAAAGTCACCTGTAAAATTTAGAATGTGTTAATAATTGATGATTTTTACTAATGTCATTTTACCGTGCATGAACGATATCACACGATCTTTGCGATTACTTTTATTTTAGTTTTAGTTAGTATAAAAAGAGTATCAAGACAATAAAGTGTTGCTGATTTCTTATACAGTACAAAAAAAAACTGTTGGTCAGGTTATCTTTATTATTATTATTATTTCTTTTAAAAGACAATATCAGATGGTTCTCGGAAAGAATCGTAAATCTACCTCAAACAGCGTTTACGTTTTTCATAATAAAATATAACAGTATTTATGGCACGGGCATTGTCTGTTTATTATTTGCATTATACTGTGTTATTTTATCTCGGCATTGATTGACAAATTTATGCCGACATGGGTCATAAACTTTGTTACGTTATTTCGTGGCAGCCACGTTGGGCGCCAAATTTTATGTTACTTTGGCTCGTAGCCGTGCGTAACACAAAGAAAACCCAAGGAATGACCGGGCTCAATCGGAGAGTAGGGGGGGTTGTAGAAAGCAGACTGACATATAATATATGCGGCGGTAAGGAGTTAGTAACAATACCTGCAAGAAAATTAGTTAAGCAAACCTGAAAAAAAAGAATAAGCATAGCAGCAATGAAAAGTCTAAATTATTCAGTACTTTGTAGAATGTAAAAAAAAGAAACTGTTTAGATAAACTATATAATATAACAACGGTAAAAGCAATACAGAAAAATGTTTAGTACAAAGTGAGGTAATATTGGGGAGTAGCACAAACGTTTCCTCACACACCAATTAAACATAAATCAGACAAAATAATTTAAATAATCCAAAGTATGCACTAATCTGATAAAACAAAGGGACACTAGACTAGATCACACACACCTTAATCCTAAAGAAAGAATCGGTCAGTTTAGCAAGTTCTACGACTATTATTTCACCAGACAAACAACTAAAACCACAAATTAGTAAAGTACGCGTATCACTAAAGTAAGTCCGTCAAATGTTCCTTAAAGCATTGGTCTCACAAGAAAAACAACTAAAAACAATTAGTAAGCACGCGTAAGCAATAAAACCGTCCGTCAAATGTTCCGTAAAACACACGTGCCTCGAGTTTAACAAGCTTTACCGCTTTTATTTCCAACAGAAAATCAACTCAAAACATGCCGTGGTTGTTCATGAACAATACGAAAATTAATCCCGCATTAATTCTCACTATTGTCAAAAGCAGAAAGAAGCAGTATTTTCAACGTACTTAATATATCGGAACAAAGAACAAAACTACACTCCTCGTCTGTTTATATCAATTCGTCGTTATTACAACCGCTTATCGTCTCTTATCTAAACTTGTATATCCACATAAGGAACAAAATTTATATTTACGACAAGACAAGAACGATGCAATCTATAATTAATTACAAGCTGTTTAACATTCATTCCTTGGAATGTATTTATTAATGAGAATCAATAATAATCTATAGGAACACTGTGGCACGATTTAACCAAAATTAAATAAAAACCCTTAACCACAAAAAATATTTGAATTACTAGATACGTATTTCGACCACTATGTGGTCATCATCAGTGGGGAAAAAAAAATTGCTGTTCTGGAACACTTCAGAGGATATTCTCCTCACCACTTAGGCTGAAGTGAACCTTCCCAACCTATAATTTACTATATTGTTGCTTTAAACACTATCGAGGATATTCTCCTCACCCGCAGGCTGGTGTTCTCAACAACAAACGAGTGAATTGTGACAATTGTGAATGACAATTTACTTGTTTGTTGTTGAGAACACCAGCCTGCGGGTGAGGAGAATATCCTCGATAGTGTTTAAAGCAACAATATAGTAAATTATAGGTTGGGAAGGTTCACTTCAGCCTAAGTGGTGAGGAGAATATCCTCTGAAGTGTTCAAGAACAGCAATTTTTTTTTCCCCCTACTGATGATGACCACATAGTGGTCGAAATACGTATCTAGTAATTCAAATATTTTTTGTGGTTAAGGGTTTTTATTTAATTTTGGTGAATGAGAATCAATCTTCAATTTATCTATCTTTTTAATTAATACACACCAGTTAAATTGCATACAATTTTGAATTATTCTGAAGTATTTACTTGATACAAACAGCGATCCAAAAACGATGTATTTTAAGAATTGAGTATAGCGTAAAAAGGTTAAACGACAAAAATACACGTTACAACTTCAACCCTTGGTTTTGAGAGAAAGTTCGGGATTATTCTTCTAGAGTATCGGCTACTTCTAAAGACGTTGATGGTAATGGCCACAGTAAATAAACAGTAAATATTATGGTACTGTACGTTTTATAACACCATTTGTTGAGCGATTATGTACAAAAGAAAAAGGAGATTAGTTTTTGCTACAAGGTCACATTTTTTTAATATTAATAGAGAGCTGGTTTTCATACAAAAGTACAAAATTTTAAATTATGGATTAGTAATACATACTTAATTAAGAATTAAACTGTTTTGTTTATTCTGAAAACTTCTGTAGTCTCTAAGACTGTGACATCGGATTGTATACGTTTAAGATGGTTTTCAACACGACTTCTGTTCATTAAATAAAATAAGGTTGTTTTTAAAACCAAATTTTTAAAATCCTTTCGAGTTTCTTTAATATCTAATACTAGTTATAAATAAACAACAATTTGAAATAAGGAGTATTAAACAAATCGAACTAATGTAGAATTTTTTTATCAACAAACGTGCCTCGATGACAAAATTTATTAGATAAGTAACACTAATACCTATTACATTTTTACCTATTGGCTTAAAACTCAATGACCATGTACATTAGAAAATCGTTCTATTTCTTATATGCTTGCGACTAGAGATTTTTAAAATGTGCATTTGGGAGATATTAAGTTTGACATTTTTTAGTGAAAATTAAATTTTTAAACTAAATTTTTATTTAAAAAATCGAACCTTTCGAACCGAACCAGACCGAACCTTGAGCTAGGTTCGGTTCGGTTGGAAAAATTTGCGGGTCCGGTTCGAGGTTCGGTTCGAAAATAAAATGTCCGGTTCGGTTCGGTTCGGTTCGACAAATGGAACCGAACCTCGAACCGAACCTCG
This sequence comes from Platerodrilus igneus, assembly GCA_036346225.1. NCBI lineage: Eukaryota > Metazoa > Arthropoda > Insecta > Coleoptera > Lycidae > Platerodrilus > Platerodrilus igneus. Next base: position 3,378,062 of record JARFIW010000237.1, on the reverse strand, counting down.
AACCTGTTCGGTTCGTGTCCATCCCTAATCGAGTTCTGAATATCAATAATGATAATACATTATCTATTCTTGACACACCATAGCACATATAACTACATAATTTTTTAATATTCGATTAAACGCCTTTTAAACATTCTAAAATACAGTCCCCTGTAGTGTCCTATTCTTACAACAACAAGTTTTATGACAAATATTTACTTTCAGTATTAAAGTTATTAGATTAAAATATTCATAAGTAAAACTAGAATACAGTAAACGTGTTTATAAATCACAACCATAATTTTAAGTTGATTTTTGATATAAAAAATTAATGCTCAAATGTTGTCCACAAAATTTTAGAACAGTCCCCTGGTTCAATTTAAAAATAGCGCCAAACTCGACACACCCATAGGTGGCGCAGTTGATATTGTTAAACAGAACACAAATGGCGTGAAGTTTGCTCAGATGCAGCACTAACCTGACTTAAATCCATTTTGTTCAGTGTCAACCACGCATTTGTTGCAGAACCACGTGTATGGGCTGCTTGATTTAACAGTCCACTGGTAAGTAGATTTTATATTGTTTTAATGTGAATAAATTACCATAACTTCATAATTCATGTGCTTAGTAAGGTACTAGCATGAGTGACTCTTAATTCTATAAAATACTTCAAACAATTTTATGCTAGGGAATTTATTTTGTAAAAATAACAGTCCCCTGGGCACAGGCCCCTGTCATTTTATGACACAGGAGACTGTTTTATCCTTCGGGGCCTGTTTTATTTTCTAGCACTGTTCCTTAACAATTATTTTCTGGCTTCTGGGACTGACAATATGTTTCATCTGTAGATAATGCTATGTAATGTCGCCTAAAAAGAAGATTAAAACAAAAGAAGATGTATAGAACAGAAACGAATTGCTGAACGATTGAGGTATGAACGACTTAAAAATGATCCTGAAAAAAGAGGCAATGAAAGAAAAGCAGCGCCCGAAATACCAAATCAAGAAAGAAAAGGGCAAAAGAAAATTAGTAAAGGATATGAATTGCCGTGAGCACAAGCTTGCTAAGAAAACCTGGAGGAAGCATTGTACTTCCTATCGGGCAAAGAAAAAGGCTTTGAAAGAGGTTACGAATAATTTTATTCGAAAAAATACACCAGATTCAGAGTGTTCTGTCTCAGTCTCTCCAGCGCCTCCAAGATCTCGAGTGAATGCATTAATCAGTGCAAGAAAGAGACGTGCTAAAAAGATGCGCGAAAGAATTATCAGAGAAAAAGACTGTAAGATTGATCAATGCAAAAAGAAACTCGAAAAGAAAAAGCTACTAATATAAAGAGTATTGTCGATACACCAAATACAAAGCCCTAAAAATTGTGTGATACTCCAGAGACTCGAAAGGACATCGTTAAAAAGGCCCTATTTGGAGAAGTGATGAATGAACAATTGAAAGTGAATTATGCCAAGTTACAAACTTTTAAGGAAAAACAAATTTTGCGAAAGTTGTATCTGGTAAATTAGTAGATAAATACAAGCTGTGGATAGGCGAAAAAAGTGCTATAACTTACAAGAGGATGCAGAAGTCTGCATGCCAGTTAACTTTAGTACCTACTAAACAGACGCTATAAATATTTTGTAAAATATAGTAAATTCATACGAATATACTACAGTAACCATTTTTTAGAAAATCAATTTTACAATTGATTTTAAACAATTGAACTAAAGAATATTTATAATTTTTTTTAAAATATAAGATATGGGTTTAAATACGAATGGAATCATCGATATATTTATGTAATACGCTTGGAATGACTCGTAAATATTACCTGTGTTATACTCGTCTTTTCCAACGCCTCCATTTTCATTATGTAGTTGACATTTCTTATTCGATTTTATTCAATCAAAAAAACTACCATAAGGAAAAAGTTCTAAAACGCACACTGTTCTGTTTGCAACTATTGTTAAAATTAACTTTAATTAACCCTTAAGATGCAGCTTGCGGGAAAAATTCCCCTTCGTCGTGTATATAGTATTATGGTTTTACCGCTATTAACTTTCAAGTGCTTGTATTGTGTGTGTCGCGACTGTAGTTGTACAAAGGCTGGTGTGTGTAATCGTAGCTATGGTGATATAAAATTATTGACGTTTCTCGAGTTCCGTCAAAACAAGTCGACAGTTCCTCGTCTTGCTACCACCGCTAAGAGTTGCAGTTTATTACTGGTAAGTACTTGAAGGTGTCGCTTTATACGTCCACTTTCTCCACCATCTGTGGTTATCGAAGTTTAACGTAAACATTACACCTATGCAAACCTGATGTAAATATTGTACCTGCAAGCTACTTCCGTAATAGCCGCATTGTCAGAAAAACCGTCGCTTATCAAATTGTATCACTTTTCGTTCTATTGTAGCCTGGCAGATAATCGTTTCGTATATTAAAGTATTTGTTATCAGTGTTAATAAGGTGACATTTAACCTTTGGCTTTGAGTTCTTTACGGGTTTACTTTATGTCGTTCATTTCGGTAGTTTAGTGAGAATACGAGCTCATTTCCAATTAGTTATGGCGGAAACATAGTCTGAAACGTTTGGGTTTTCTATCCCTTTGTTGTTTAGGCTCTATGCGCTCCGCAGCTATGCATAGCGTTTCGCTCAAACGCATAGGGCCTTCATCACCTATTATCAATTGCGAAGCTGTCGTACTTCCCAGAATTTGTGAAAATTTATCGATTTATAATATTTATTCTGAAAATTTCACTCATTTAGCTAATCTCAAACTGACTGATCCGCTCTTCCCTCTATCTTGACATAATGATTTATTACTTGGCGTGGACATTTTCCCTAGTCATATTAAATGCGATTAACCTATTGTAATGGGAAGCTTACTGGCCTCGTCCGCTTCTGAAGTCACTAGCTGGTTTTGTATGACTGAGTTTAAAAAAGCACGCACTGTAATAAAATATCTTAAAAAGACTCTCGGTGTTAGTTCGCGACAACTGATAGAAGATCTGCAAAAGGACTTGGATGCTTATCTTCTTCACGAGCAAAATATGTCATCAATACAAGGCTAACAAAAACTTAAAAGAAAATCTCAGTGATAAAGAAGTTATAGTTCACATGGACTTTTCTGAAAACTACTGTATCAAATACGGTCAAGAAATTCAAGCCTATCATTTTGGAGCATCAAGACTTCAGCTAAGTCTTCATACAGTCGTTGTTTATATGAAAGGATATGTAAAGTCTTATTGAACTGTTTCCCAAAAAACCGCACACTCACCAGCTGCTATATGGCTCACTTGCACACAATTTTTAAGTATTTACCGCCTATCATTACCTGCATTCATTTCATTAGCGACGGACCTATAACACAGTATCGAAATAAAACTATGTTTTTACATTTTAGCTCCAAGGCTTCATCTAGATGTTCCAAGTGTCAAAAATTTTCCAGAAACTATTTTTGAAAAATAAGTTAAATAATTTCCAAAACGCAAGGGAAAGACTGATTTTTGTAAGCTAGAATGCCGATTCTAATATTATAATTAGTTACTATCAGTTCAATGATGAACATCTTATTTTTATACTAAAAAGTTCATTTTAATAAGATTAAGTGCAAATGTGCTATGGAATTAAGTAAATTCACTCAAATATAATAGAGCTAATTAATAATTCAGCATTTGCTATGAGATTATTCATTTAGGAAATCATGTACGTAGTAAGTTGGGTTAAAGTTTGAACAAATAAATTGGTTGCATTCAATAAAAAGATGTTTTTCTTTTATATAAACAGTTACCTGGAAGATACAACAATCTCCTGTCATAGATTTTTGCAAAATCGTCCATAACTTTCAAAATAAAAAAAAATGCGTCAGCTTTTTGAAGATATGTTTCGTGGTACCCACATTGTTTTTTATTTTCAAGAAAAAACATGCATGGGACAGTGTATGGGCGAGTTTCCAATTAGCAGAGAAAGACCCTTATATTGGATTCACCAGGAATTTTAACCATTTCCGGCCGAATTTATTGTAGCAATAAAAACACAGAGTTTTCCTTTCTAAGTTTATTAATACATTGAAACATAACAAAAATAAGTTCTAGTTATCCTGCAGGATGTGGTATCGGTAAGTAACCTCTAGGAACATAGATATGTTAGTCGACCAATCTCATTTTGTATGATAAGCAGCAAAACAGTTCTCATCACTTAGACAAAGACCAATACCATATGTGGAACACTTCCACAACGACCGAGAAACGTAGATATGCTACAGTTTACACATCTTACTAAAGTTGGCCTTTCTGGCATGTGGCAAGTTTTCGAAAATCTAATTTCCAATGGAACAATTTCTTGAATTTTTAGTGGGTTTTATTTCGGTTGGTATTCATCGTCTTTGGACTTCTTTTGCTCCAATAAGTCCCCTTGCAATGGCTAAGCAAAATTTTTAATATAAACATTTTCCTTAGCATTCTAATTTAATCACTATGAAAACATTTACAATACATGCGTTCATAAAGTAAAAGAAAATTCTGCGCCGCCATTTGTGGGACTACGATCGCAATCATACAAACTTTATATTATGTTAAACTTATCAACTTAGCTCATGTGTTTGTTGTAAAGCATCTTCAATAGTGTTGTCATTTTTCTTTTTTGGGACAGGGTTAATAATTGCAGGATCTTGGTGGTTGGATAAAAATAGCACAGTTTCTTAATCCTTCCATTTCATTGCAACTAATCTGTCGGTAGATACACGAACATCGATTCACCCCGTTTTATTTGATTATCATTTTTCAATTCAAGAAAGTTTTTTCTGTCTTTCCGAAAGATACCACATGAATAAATTCCGTCACGATCTTTGTAGATCAATAGAATTAATAAGTTATCAAAATACAGTGGTATCTCGATATTCGAGTTTAATTTGTTCCGTAACCTTGCTCGTATGTCAAATTGCTCGTATCTCAAAGCAATTTCCCCATTGAAATTAGTTGAAATGCCATTAGTCCCTTCCAGCTCCCAAAACACCACCTCAGTTGTTTTTGTTAAGTGTTTTTGAATGAGAAAAATGTATTTACAAGAAGAAATATTTATTTACAAATAACAAATACATATTCTATAAAAACATAGTAAAAGAAAAAGTAAAGTGCTTAATTTTCGTCACTGGTCTTCGCTTCTTTCGTCACACTTATCTCATTTTCACCTGCAGATCGTTAAAATAACTGTTCAAGGAGGTTTGTTTCTTCCTTCCTTTCAGGATATTGCGGAAATGAGTTAAGCAAGCTTCGTTGAACAACTCCGATGCACGACCAGTTGTAACTTTTTCGGGGTGATTTTTATCCACGAACTCTACAACGTTCTCCCACATTCCCAAGATCTCCTTCATATCTCTTGTAAAGATAACCTCCTCCATCTCTGGCTCTTCTTCAAAACCAATTTTTCGTTTAACCACCGTATGCTGCTGCGAATATGTAACTCCTCCGATGTCAGCTCCTGAGACTGTTCCTCGACGAGTTCGTTCACATCTCTCTCATCCACCTCCAGACTCATGGATTTTCCCAGAGAAACAATCTCCTCTACGATTAACACTTTGCGTTCCGATCCTTCCAAGGCCCTTTCAGCTACAGCTTCAGGTCACAGCTTCGTCCATGCAGAGCTTAAGGTCCTCGTTGTAACACCCAGCCAGGCCTCATTAATAATTCTTAGGCATATCACGGTGTTAAAATGGTCCTTCCAAAACTCTCGAAGGGCAAGGTTTGTGTTCTCCGTCACCTCAAAGCAGCACTGAAAAATGTGCTTGGTGTACAACTTCTTAAAATTAGAAATCACCTGCTGATACATGGGCTTCAGGATAGGAGTGGTGTTGGGTGGTAGGTAGAGAACCCTTATAAACTTGAACTTTTCGAGCTATGATATTCGCCCCACGATTGGGCGTCATTTTTATTGCTGTGATTTTCGCTCCACGATTGGGCGTACCATATTTATTGCTGTGATTTGCCCTATTATTATTTTAAACCCCAATGTTATGAAATGTTAAATTAGATCTTTTACCCCGACTAGCTTACTGAATAAATCTTATTGAATCAAATAAAGCAATTCTAGAATACACAATATAATACTTGATAATATTTACAATACTAAAAATTTTCCTTTTTGTACAAAATATCTACATATACCGGATTTATGCTTTTCTGAAAGCCAGCAAAAATATCTTTTAATTATTCGGGTCCTTCGAACGTTCAAAATACCTATCCCATTTTATAAATGTTTATAAGTGACCTTTTTGATGACTCTTACAAATATACAATGTATGGCAAATATTAAATCAAAAACAGTTTTTCAATAATAAAGTGTATTACGATTGCTAACCTGGAATGGGTTCTGGGGTTCCATCCTAGTTTATGATCTGCATTTCCTTTCTGTGTCCGCATTGCTTATTGATATGCCGGCTCCATATAAGAATCGCCTCCCATAAATCGCTTCCAATTAAAATCGTACCAAATCGGAATATGTCCAAATTAGAATACGTTCATTTTTAATCATCTCCAAAATTAGAGTATATCCAAAGTTGGAAATCCCAAATTAAAGACGTTTTAATTAAATATTCCAAATCACAGCCATCACAACCAAAGCCGTCTCAATTAAAATTCCCAAATTACAGCCCAAATTAAATATGTCCCAAATTCAAGCCGTCTATCTATAGATCGGCTTATTTTTCGTTGCAAAAATTCTCACTTTTAACTCCTATTTGTTTTGATTTATACTTCACTAGTTACGTGAGTATTTAACACCTTTGAACATAGTCGTTGCTCAGTTTGAATATAGACTAAAATGTCGTTCTGTTACTATCGTATATATAAGCTCTTCCTCTAATTGTTTTCATTGGCTTGTTTACACTATAGGCTGATACCTTTGCCTTATCTCGCATAACTCGGAATTTTTACAAATTACTTAGTTTAAAACTTCGATGCATGCTCTGTTCGTCACTTCCGCATCTAGCATATTGTAGCATTATTCGAAAATTTCCAACTTTTGACTTTCATTAACTCACGTATTTGGATGTTTGTTAATTTTATCGTATAATTGAACCGCTTGGTGTTTATTTGTTTCCACAGAATATTGGTTTTCTGAACAAATGTGTTCTATTCCAGTCATATTATGTAGAGTGACCGATTTACTCATATAATTTCTGGAATTATTTGCTTTTCTTAAAGTTGAAGTTGTCTATATTTATTCTACGACCCCTATAACTTAATCTACCCCTAAACTACCCTATTATCATAGCATTATATATAATATATATATATATATATATATATATATATATATATTCCTCTGACTAGCCCCCCCTACTTTTCTTTTATATTTTATTTATTTAAATTAAAAATTATTATACTCAACTTTTGTCGTCGCCCCTATTTTTATTATTAAATGAATGACTTTTGTATAATGTGCTTTAGCAACGTTTGGTTGGTTATCTAATTAAAATGTTTACTATTATTATGCCTCGACTATATGAACTCTTTATCTCAGGGTGTCCACCTACTTACCGTGGGTTCAGTCGTAAGTAGATGTGCACTGCCCAACCAAACTGCACTATCTTTTGTTTTACTACTTTTATATGAATTTACTACTGTATATGCCAAATTTTACTGATCAACGTAGCTTTGTGCCAAATTAATTAATGTACACAATTTCTGACTTTTGACGTTTTATGATATTGCATAGTACTCACCTGAATTATACTTCGCTGATGCCCTTTTTTAATGCTGCTGGCTCACGATCTTAGTCGCAGTATGCGTCTTTACATGGACTCACAATCACTATTGAAACTTTCGTATCGCCTCCAGGTGTCTTACTACAATTTTGATGACCCCAAATCTGAAATGAATAACCCGAATTTTAGAAATTTGACAAACCGTTGTAATTACTTCCCCTGCGCTAATCCTTCCGTGTTCCTTTTTTCTTCGTTGAATCTTCCCCTGCAATTGCTGCTCTCCTAATTTCACTCTTCGTGCTCCAATTAATCCGTCCGCCTTTTCGTATTCAATCCAAATCTATCCGCCGTCCTGTTCCAAATCACTCAATGCCCTGCTATAAATTCGATGTCCTGCTACCTATAAATCTCTATCCAAATCAATCTTCGTTCCTTTATATACCCACTCGATGTCCTACTGCCTTCAAATCTCTATCCAAATCAATCCCAAATCTATTTAAATATTCGTCGCTTCGCCGTCGCTTGTATAACCACTCTATGTCCTTCTGCCTTTAAACCTCTATCCAAATCCAACTTCGTCCCTTTGTATAACCACTCGAATGTCCTACTACCTTTCACAATATCGTTCCAAATCTAATTAAATATTCGTCGCTTTCCCGTCGCACTATTACCAATCTTTACACTTCTTTTATCGTCGCTGTTGCTTATTTAACCACCGATGCTTCTTGTAACTCCACTTTAATAAATCAAACTATTTAAATTCAAACACATTTATTTTTTTAGAATATATAACAACTTTAACGCAGGTTTGCAAAAACACGTCTTTATACAAAATTTAATCGAAAAAGAATCATCTTGTTTACTCTCCAAGGCGATAAGCACAACAAAACTAGCTTACTTAATTACATTTTACATACATAAAAATATCCAATAACAATTTGTCCTTTTTTTGGTGTCACAAATACCTTCACTATTGTCTTTATACACATTCCTAAATTCTATCATTGGTCCTAAATACTTCACAATTCTCCAATTATATTTGATACTGCTATTAACTTATAATTTTGAATTTACAAATTCGTCCAAAAGTTGATTCTATTTAAATAAAAAGCCAAAATAATTCACACATGACCTGGATGCTTGGTTGATAGTAGACATCCGTAGACGCACCCGGTTTTCAGACGGCAAATGTACTTTCAATGGCCTATTAAATTGCAACTTAGTATAAAACCTTGAGCACTGTGCATTTTATCAACGTCATCAAGTCATTTAGTTTACCTTTTGGCACATACGTTTCAAACTAACATGGTAAATACTTTAGCATATGTAAAGTACGGCAAAATATAGTTTTTGAATTACTGGATCTGATATATGGATCATTTTATTTGGCATACACCCCTTTTAACACAAATCTACCCTTAGAAGCCTTGTACCTCCCACTGACATTACAATATATATATATATATTGATATGATAACGCCGTACTCGGTGTAATGGACGTTTTTACTTAACTCCACCTCTCTGTTTTCTCAAATCAAATTTACTCTTACTAATTTTCTTATTATGCCACGGCTAGCCCTATTTAATCTACACAGAATGCACAACGTTACGATGATCAATTTTTCTCTTCTCCACCCCTTTATGGTTATTTATTTGTTTGAATTATAAAACGAAGTCCATTAATTTCATATAATGAAAAAAAATATCATTTACAAGTTTTTGAAAAATATTAAAATACACCCTTCAATCAATCAATATCATATGTATCATTTACCCCCAAAATTTATATGCTTTGAAATCAATCTAAAGTCACCAAAAGCTACCTCTTTTTACCAAAGAGACCTGGAACCTTCTGGACCCCTTTATAATATATTACGTACTTTTAACGTATGCAATGTTTGTTGCTGACTTTATCACAAGTTTATATAAATTGAATAAATTCAGTATTGAAATTTAAATAGAAAAAATATCTTAAAACTAATTAGATCTGACCTGTTACAGATTGTTCGGGTTGTGGATCAACACCCTTTGTTGTCCTCATTCGTCTATCACTGCTCTGTTTAGTTGAACCCCTCGTTTTTCATAAATTACTTTGTGCTTCTTTGTTTTATTTGCATTGATTCTCGCAACTCCAAATTGTATCAGAATTGTACCAAAATCGTCGACGCTGATTTGAAATATTATATTAATCCATTTAAAATATCCCCACATTCGAATTATCATCAACACAATTGAATTATAATATATATTCACTCGAATTTGAATTATAAAAAAAATGTACCATCCATTAGGCTTCTTATCATCAACATTCTAAATGTTATACCATCCATTCGAATTTGAATTTATCCACACATTTGAAATGTTATACCATCAATTCGAATTATTCATGCATTCAAAATATTATACCATCCATTCGAAGTATCCACACATTAAAATTATCATCAACACAATTGAATTATAATATCTATCCACTCAAATTTGAACGCATTTAAATTATTCTTCTCATCAACCATTCGAAATATTATATCTATCCACACATTTGAAATGTTATACCATCAATTCGAATTATTCATGCATTCAAAATATTATACCATCCATTCGAAGTATCCACACATTAAAATTATCATCAACACAATTGAATTATAATATCTATCCACTCAAATTTGAACGCATTTAAATTATTCTTCTCATCAACCATTCGAAATATTATATCTATCCACACATTTGAAATGTTATACCATCAATTAGAATTCTTATCATCAACATTCGAAATATCCATCAATTAGAATTATCCATACATTCGAAGCCCTATTATTATTGATATTTAGTTTAAATAAATTACCCTAAATTCTACTCACGTTAAACGGCAAAAGAAGTCTTCATAATTGTTGCACTTTATTGTCACTATAACGTACACTATTATATATGATTAAATATTAAATTACGCGTGACTTTCTGTTTAGCAGCGACGCAGCTTTGCCCTGCTTGAGTTTTAAAACGGACTCGTCTTATCATTGCTCGGTGTTAAATATAGGCTGTTCCCACTTGCATGTAGACTGGGTTTTGAACAAGTCGCGTAGATATCTTAACCAATAAGGTTTTTGTATTTCCTGCATCTTGAAGTGGTTTCTGATGTAATATATCGGTTTTCCATGTAATGGTGTTTGCATGATACCTTATTATTCGCTATCTTGACCATACGTTGTTTTGTTTAGATATCGCCTTTTCCATAATCGAACAAAATAAATGATGTAACTTCAATTCCACTTTCGTTTATGTATTTTTTAAACTGCGTTTTCTTATCAAAATGTTTATTGTTTTGCGTATTTGCGTAAAACTTCGTTAGGTTTTATCTCTTATCTTGGTATTTGTTTTATAACTAATTAGAACACTTCTCAACGCGTGTTTAATTACATGTACTATCACTTCTTGTGAATAAGCGTAGTTTTACTGAAAGATATTCTCACTTGCATTACTTAAAATTAATAAAGGTCTATATACAGAGTGTTAAATACTTGTTATTTACCTAATGTATGAATTACCTATTTTCCTGCTAAATACGAGTATTATAGTTGTAAGATATGCTTATTCGCATTGTTTAAAGCTAATTGTGGTCTATATACAGGGTGTTAAATGCTTACTATTTACATAATGTATGAATTATTTAATTTTCTGCTAAATAAATGCAGTTTTCTGCTTCCTATTGCAATTTAAGGTTACTACACGACCCTTGCTATTCAATACACCCCTAAACAACCCCTATCACAGCAATATATATATATATATATATATATATATATATGTAAATATATCGTTAAATGTTAGTTTTTATATAAATTATATTTTATATATGTAAATTGTATGTATAGTTATCCAATTATTAAAATATAAATGCACCAATATATGTATATGATGATACTTATTATTAGGAAAAGACTTTAATTACTACTATGTATATATTTTTAATAAACCTTCGTTTATGATTTGTCAGCTTATTTCTATTGCCATGGTTAATCAGTGGCACTTGTACTCTGTGCTCCCTATTAGTCAAGACGAGAACAGGATGAAAGTGGTGTATGTTTGAACTTTGACTACGACAAAGTGAAAGTGAAAAGCTGTTCATGGTGACGTCACGCAATTTTTGAATGGATGACTTGAAGGGTACAAAAATGACCAGAATGGACCTTAGATTTCCCCATGTTAAATTACTATAAGAAAACTGGATTTTTGGTCTCAAACGAAGGTAGCTTATCTACTCAATAGCGATTGTGTTATCTCAAAATTGAAACTTAAAAATATTTTCAAGTCTTCCTTTTAACTACTTTACTCATTCAAATTTTTTCGCAAAGCTCTACGCTTTATACTTCATGAAATATAGCTAGCTGTTTGTTACGTTTACCGAAATACCCGGTGTGTTAAAAGCTCCTCAAGTAGTTCATCAAATTATTCCGAAAATAAGAATGTAAAATTCTGAACTTTGCGTGAAAGTTGTAGAAATATGTCATTGCGCAAGCCCTTAAATGCACTTCCCCGTATTGAATTTCAGCGTATCGGATTAAATAACAACTCCATCCTAACGTAATTCTAAGCTACTACCATAAACGTAATTTTGCAGCGAAAAAGTATATTGTCTACAAATTTATATTTAAATTTTTATCCAAGGGGGTCGAAAAGTGATTTTATAAAATGATATTAACTACAAGAAAACTAAAAAGAGCTGTCGATCTTCATTAGGTACCTGAAACTTTAGATGTCTTTGTCGGCCTTCATTCTTTTGTGGACGACTGATTTTGCTAAAGTTTAACGTTTTAAAAATAATTTCTTACGCTATTTAGGGCTGTTTTAATTAAGTCTGTGGTTAGTATGGATCGATGGATAGATTTTGTCGTTAGACGGTTGTAGTTTGTTCCGAATATTTCTAAATTGAGGTTCAAGGGCTGGTCTTAAATTTTCAGGAAAGAAGAAGATTAAAAAATTATTTTTTTATTATTCTTCAAAATATTTGTTTTTAGAACCTATACATTTTTTATACGAATTGTCAAAATATTTTTTCCATTCGGAAAACGTACTAAAAAGTTCATTTTTAAACACTTCGAATGTTGAAAATCTTTGACCACAAAAATTATTTTTCGAAAAAGAGTTCATTAGTATTTAATTCGGTACTATACGCTAAGATGCGGAATAATTTCCTTTTTTGACTGGTTAAATAATTTATTGTTTGTTTTGTTATGTAGTATCAGAGCTTACATTATGCTAATGCAGAATAATGCAACGTTTTCTATTCCTTTTTGCATTTCAAAGAATACCTGCAATAAACATACAAATGGATAACTATAACAATGGTGCCCAATAGTCTGGAATTGAAAGACAAGAAACGCAATTCCTAAAAACGTCTTTGATCACATTTCTACTATATATGGGCCAGTATTTTTCTTTCACTGAAAATAACATTTGCTGAGAACCACAATGAAGAAATATTTTTGTGTGTAACTATTGACTAGGACACTACATGATAAGCTGGAAGTAAAAGGGATGCTTTTTATATTCTGAAGAATTCGATTTATGTATTCTACCACCTACACGAAGAACTCCTGCAACAACACTAATCACGGTATTCCCTTTCGGGGTAACCAAACCTAGCACCTCTTTCTGGAAGGATATGCAGAGTATAGCTCTAGACTACTACACTAATTCTACTTCCAGCACCATTCACAATCTTTCTCCACATCCCTCGGTCCTACACACCTCCTTTGCATCTGCAACATTCATATGTTGATTTTGTCGTGCTCTTTTGTTCCTCAGACTTCTCACCTGTTGTTGTTTCAGAATCTCTTCTATTACATCCAACCATCATTTACGCGATCTTCCTTGCAGCTCTACCAATATCTTACTTGCATGTATACGTTTGGTAAGTGTTCCGTTTATATTGTATAATTTATCGCTTAATTTATTTTCAAAGTTGGATGTTGCTTATTTACCTCCGCCCGGTATATCAAAATGTTATTTCATGTGCTGTGTATTACTTCAAACACCGCGCCTGTACAAAGTACCGCGATATCGATAAACTATGCTCTTCGCATGTGTAAGAACTTTTTTATCACCGGCCATGGAGAAGACACGAAACATTGTAGTATCGCTTTTCGTTGTAGACGGCCGCAAAATTACATGTGCTACGCTTCGCCATATTGAAAAGTCGACTTTTGTTACCCGTACTTGAGGGACGCATTCAACAGAGTTTCTTTACTATCGTTATCCGTATAAACGGTCGCATGAACATAAATGTGCTTCCTTACGCTCGCATACAAGGTAAGTGTTTGAAGTAGTTATTTGTTTGTTTATTATCATTTATTTTATTTTTGTGTACATGTCCACTTTTTCTCTACCATCAGTAGCTATCGAAATTACCGCAAAAATGTTACATTATGCTTTCGAGCCGGATCTGAATAAACAACAAATTTTAGTTGATAATTAGATTCACGTTAGCATACCGCTTATCAAAGCTTTGCAAGTTGTTTACGAGTCTTCTTCGTTATCGGGTTCGGTACCAGCATTTGTACATATTTGTTATCGCCGCGTTTGCCTTTAATTTAATCATCGAGATTTCGGTTCCATTTCATCCGCCCTTTTGTATTTACTTAATTTTTAACCATGGCAGAAAAAAATTGAAACGTAGCTGTTTTCTACGTAATATTGCAATTAATGCGCTGAATGAAATGTTTGAAATCGCGCAGAAATCTGCCTTTGAATCAACCTTTTTTTGATTTATTTCGAACGCAATACCAATCTCTCGAGGCTGTTAGAAAAAAATTCTTTACACACCATAATTTTGTAGTAGGTGTAATTTCTTCCGCCGACGACGCTGATGAACAGTTTGAAACGAAAGACGCTATTCGTAAACGCTTCGATAACCATTTCTTTCAAATAAAAGCGCTCTATTTCAAGCTGTTTCCGAGCCAATCGTCGTCGCCTCGGGCTAATATGTCCGCGCCGCTAGATACTTTTAAGGCGAAAGTTTCACTTCCACCGCTGGCTGTCTTTACGTTTGATGGGGAAGGTTGTTCGTTTGAAAGCTTTATTCCCCGCTTAAATCGCCTTCACGTACACACTGCCCGTAGTTTTGAATTGCATCAAGATCCGACAGATATCCCATCATATAAAGAGTTAATTGGTTATCTGGAAAAAACGTGTAAATCTTTGTCGAATTTGTCGGTAAATCATAAAACCGATTTAAACAAAGTTATTCGTCCTAACAACCTGTCTAAGTCTCGCTCCGTCGTTTCCATGTTACTCCAGACGAGGTATAATGTTAATAAATGTCCACTTTGAAAACAAGATCACAATCTTTATCGCTGTAATGATTTCCTCAAACTTTTTTCACAAGATGGCTACAATTTTGCAAAAAACAACATCTTTGCATAACTGCCTTAGCAATTCTCACATTTTAAATCAATGCAAGTCTACTTTTTCTTGCCGCCAATGCAATCAACGTCATCATTCCTTATTACATTTCGATCGCCTTTCGTCTAAACCTGTTTTCGCTGCTAGTAACCAGACTCGCATGAGCCCGGACACCGCTGCCTCGTCCCGTTCTTCAAGACCGCTATAAGCCTTCCGCTCCTCTTGCGTCTGAGGAATCATAGACTTCGTTCAGCTGTGGTGGTTCGTCAACTTCAAAAGTCGTTTTATTTAATTCCTTAGCTAACATTTCCGTCGTTTTACTTTCCACCGTTCAAGTGGAAATTGCTGATTGCTCTGGTTCTTTTTAAAGATTTCGCCGTTTACTCGATTTGGGCAGCATGACTTCCTTTATTTCGCAACATAGTGTGAAATGTTTAGGTTTTCGTACCACTCCACATTCCCTTACCCTTAGTGGTTTAGGCTCCATGCGCTCTGTAGCTCTGCATGGCGCTGTCTCTGTCTCGCTCAAACAAATAGGTGTTTCTTCACCGATTATTATTAATTTTCAAGATGTAGTACTTCCAAAAATTTGTAAAAATTTACCCATTTCTAATATTTCTTTACAACATTTCAATTATCTGGCTAACCTCAAGTTAGCCGACCTGCTCTTTGCTCAACCCGGACCCATTAATTTCTTACTTGTCGCGGATATCCCCCCCCTCCAAGTGTTATCAGACGATCGCATCCTGGGTGCTAGCGATCAACCTGTTACTATTAATACTATTTTGGATATGTTTTAATGGGAAGCATACCTTCCTCGCCCGCTTCTGAAGTAACTAGCTTGTTTTGTATGACAGATTCTACTTCCCCATTGGAAGATATTGTCGCAAAATTCTGGAAAGTCGAAGCTATCCCCGCCGCTCAACCTTTTACGCCTGAAGAAACTCTTGTTGAAAAACATTTTGTTGATACGTTTCGCAGCAATGAACAAGATCGACATGTCGTCTCACTGCCTTACAACGATTTGTTTCTTTAGAAAATCGTCTACTTAAGCAAGATCGTGTTTACGAACAGTACGTTTCGTTCATGCGTGAATATCTTGATTCTCAACACATGCAATCTGTTAGTGCGTCTCATTCCGACTTTTCTTATTACATCCCGCATCATTGCGTTGTGAAACCCGAAAGCATAAGTACGAAATTACGAGTTGTTTTCAACGCTTCCGCTAAAACTCTGTCTCAGTCATCCTTAAACGATCACTTGATTGTTGGGCCGAAGCTGCAACCAGATATTGCCGCAATTTTGTTACAATTTCGTTTACATCCTTATGTTGTCACTGCCGCTATTCCTCAGATGTACAGACAAATTCTTGTTAATTCCGCTCATTGTGACTATCAACGAATTGTTTGGCGCTTCTCCCCCAAGGAGCCCATTCTGTTAGCCGCTTTCACTCTTCGCCACCATAATTACATTGATGACATCGGTACTGGTGGAGATTTTATTGAATCAACCCTCGATCCATGTAATCAACTAATTGCTCTTTTAAAACTTGGTGGTAACCATCCCGAGTTATTAAAAGATCTTTCCGCTGTGCAGCAATTCACATAACCCCGCTCATTTGAGTATCCTGATACCCCTAAAAGTTCTAGGTCTGAAATGAAACCCCACCTCAAATAATTTCTGTTTTCTAGTTCAGCCACTAAGTATCTTTTGTAGCAAACGCAACCTACTTTCTAACTTAGCCCGTATTTTCGACCCTATGGGACTTTTATCCCCCTTACTTTCCTGGTAAAACACTTAATTCAACGTTTATGGTCGTTAAAATTAGAATGGGATGCTCCCCTTCCCCTCCGACTTTCTCCGTTTGTGGGAGAGATACTTGCATGAGTTACCGCTTCTTTCGGATTTCGCTTTACCCCGCTTGCTTATCCCGCCACAGTTTACTACGTGCGGGGTTCACTTCTTTGCTGACGCTTCCGAACGTGGCTACTGTGCTGTTGTTTGTTTTCGCTTTGTTACTACTTCCGCCGTTGAGGTTCGCTTTGTGTGCGCTAAGTCTAAGGTCGCACCCTTTCGTACAATCTCTTTACCCCGTCTCGAATTGTTGGCCGCCACACTGGCATTTTTTATTTATTTATTTTATTTATTTGTTCCAACGTTTCAGTAGTCTGCTACCTGAAATTTAAGCAGACCTGGCTTTCCCACAGAAAGTAACCATCATGTGTTATGTGTGTATGTGTGTATGTGTGAGGGATGGTTGTGTGTGATGTTGGTCCGTGTTACGTTCTCCTCTAGGACCAGGACCATCGGCAGCCGGATATCCCAGTCGTCAAGAAAGAACGCACGACGGACGTTGCCTTGTCAGTCCGGACCATCGGCAGCCGGAAATCCAGATGTTGAAAGGCAATGGAAGTGTGTGTTTAGGTGTGTGTGTGTGTGTGTTTGTGTGTGTGTGTGCGCGCGTGTGTGTGTGTGTGAGAGAGAGTTGTGTGTATGTGTGTTGTATGTAATGTTGGTATCAGTGTTACGTTCCCCCTTTAGGACCAGGGCCATCGGAAGCCGGATATCCCAATCTTCAAAGAAGAACGCTCGACGGATGTTGCCTTATCAGTCTGGACCACCGGCAGCCGGAAATCCAGATGTTGAAAAGGCAATGTAAGTGTGTGAAAAGTGTTTTATGTTTGCACAATACATAAGAGGTGTTTTGTGTGTTTGTTGTGTGTGTGTGTGTGTGTGTGTGTGTGTGTGTGTGTGTGTGTGTGTGTGTGTGTGTGTGTGTGTGTGTGTGAAGTGTGTTTGAAATGTTAATTTGTGTTTATGTTTGCCCAGGTTATTAAAAGGTTGGATTGAATTAGTATAATTTTGTACATGTTTGAACTTATACTATTACATAAATAGAAAATTAGGGTCTTTCACAGGAAAGGATGTGTTTGCTGTATTGTTTGCCTCGAGTATGTGAAAGTTCTTAAAATTTAGCGTTTGTTAAAAAGAAAAGAAATTTCCTATTCTACTACTTAAAATTAACTTATACTACTACTGTTGGTTATTATTTGTGAGAGACAGGGTTGCTAATATGTAGAAGCATGCAAATTCTACATATTAGGGGGTTGGATCGTTTCAAAGTCGGGTTAATGGTTTGATCTTGTTGCTTCTGGTCGTCAAGAGCAGAGCTCTTGGAATTCCAGGAGATCGGTCTCCGGTCTCCGGGGCAGAGCCTCGGTCCAAGGAGAGGTGGTACTTTTATGTCTCTGTCAGGGTGGTTTTGTTTGTGTCTTTTATCCGTCAAGATAACGTTGGTGGATGAGTGCCGTGGTTTTTTGTGTGAGTGCATTTAAGTGTGGAAAGAGGTTTTCATTCCAAATCATCTGGTGTAGGGTCTTGTTTAATAATGTTTGTCTATGTGCGTAGAGGTACGGTTGTAAGTCATTACACTCGAATACTATGTGTTCCGGTGTTCCTATTTCTCCGCACGTGCATATGTTGTTGTCAACTAAGTTCATGCGTTCTCTGTATGTTGGGTAGGGTCCGTGGCCAGTTAGGTAATGAATAAATCCTCGACTGGGCACCAGGTATTTGGCTTTTAGGCGGTCTTTAATATTTGGGATCATTGCGTATACCCTTCTACCGAATCAAAGGTTTTGGATGCCACACTGGCATCCAAAACCTTTGATTCGAACCTTACTTTTCATAAAATTTATTGTTGATCTGACTCCATGGTAGTACTTTCGTGGATTCGTTCCCCGCCGCAACGTTGGAAGACGTTCGTCGCCAATCGTGTTGCTTACATTCAGGAAAACACGTCTTGCGCATCTTGGCATCACACCCTCCCTCCACCGAGAATCCTACCGATGCCGGGTCACGTGCTTTACTCCCTACCGACTTGTGCCAATGTTATTTATGGTGGGCGGCTTCACCAACCCTGTATCAGTCTTTCGAAAATTACGGTCCACATATTCCGCCTTCAGATATTTTTTCTCACTGAACAACGCTCTATTGTTTTATCCGCTATCGCAACCTCCTGTTGGATTCAATCAATTCTAGAAAATCACTTTTCCTTTCCCTTTATTACGCGCATTGTTTCTTGAATTCTCCGTTTTCGTCATAATCTACGTTACCCACTCGAAAGGTATTCCGAACCTTTGTCATCTTCTGAATTGCACAATGCTTTGATACCTTTGCTTGCGTATACTCAACAATCTTATTTTGCTATCGAGCTGCGACGCCCTGCGTCAAAGCTCTGCCCTTTGCCCTCAATGTTGAGAAATTTTTTTTTGTTTTTGTAAATCTTTTTTTCTGTTCGCTTTTACATTCCGCCCCCCTCTTTTTAATTATGTTCATTTAAAATGCCTTGCATTTTGGTGCCTGATATGTTCCGTTCATTTGTATAATTTACCGCTTGATTTATTTTCGAAGTTGGAATTTGTTGATTATTTACCTCCGCCCGGTATATCAAAATGTTATTTCATGTGCCGTGTATTGCTTCAAACACCGCGCCTGTACAAAGTGCCGCGATATCGATAAACTATGCTCTTCGCATGTGGAAGAACTTTCTTATCACCGGCCATGGAAAAGACACGAAGCATTGAAGTATCGCTTTTTGTTGTAGGCGGCCACAAAATTATATGTGCTACACTTCGCCATATTGAAGGGTCGACTTTCGTTACCCGTACTTGACGGAGGAATCCAACAGAGTCCTTATACTATCGTTATCCGTTTGAACGGCTGCATGAACATAAATGTGCTTCACTACGCTCGTATACAAGGTAAGTGTTTGAGGTAATTACTAGTTTTTTTATTAGCATTTATTTTATTTTTCGTATACATGTCCATTTTTTCTCTATCTTCAGTAGCTATCGAAATTACCGCAAAAAGGTTAGAATAAGTATATCCTCGTTCATTATTTCCACATGTCCAAACCATTTAAACGTGCTTCGCTCGCTCAACTCCTTAAGAGCCACTTGCACACCACACTCTGCTCTGGTCCATTCATTGGACACCTTGTCTCTCAGTGTTTTTCCGCACACACTTCTTAGGAGCCTCATTCCTGCAGCATTTATACTACTAACATGCTTCTTCTACCAGACCCAAGTTTCTCTCCCATATAGAACGGTTGGCACAAACACACTATTTAAAATGGCCAGCTTTGCATTTTTACTCAATCCTTAATTCATGTTCCCTACCCACATATATCCAGACACTTTTCTTTCCGCATTTGCTCCTGGCCTATCATTAAAAGACTGTAAAGGTAATATTTTGCTTTTAGATGAAATACCTTTACCTTATTTTAAGCTAGTTATATTTCTGATTGAAATGAGGTACTTTGTACAATTTTCAAAAACACATCTCGAATTTATTCCTCTCTACCCAGTAAAGTGGACTGATCAATTTAAGATCGCTATTCAATAGACGAGGATTATGAATAAACCTTAAAATGAATGCAACACAACGTCTCAAACTACTGTAATTTGAGAGATTCTCAAAAGCCAACAAACAAGAGTAAACTTTTTCAGCCAGTTGAACATTATAGATACTTGGCTAAGACGGCATCACGAAAGGTTTAGGACCTTCCCACTACATTGGACGCGATAGTATATCAGTTGGATTTATTCCTCTTGATAATAAACCGCAGAGATTTTGTTTTGATCCGATGTGATTGACGTCAACAGTGTGAGTTAGTTAAAGAAATTATTTCAGTAACACTATTAGCTATGAAAGCTTTTAGAGGATTAAGCAGAACGTGGATCAACCTAACATCGCAGTAGAATCAGACCATAGAAAAATACCGTTTAATAAAATAGTTAATGACTCGGAAATTTTTTGGAAAAAACCAGCAATGATAAGAGCTCAGCATATCTCTAATCTCGGTAAAGAAGCACTCTTTATAAGAGCGACCTTACTCTGTTACGTGCCAAAAATTTGGCACTAGACATTTTTTAATATAGTTTTAATATGCGGGAATTTTGCGCCATAAATTTGAAAGACTTGGCGCGTGTATTTCCGTCACGTCAGAAGTGCGTTGCGCGGAGATTCGCGTCAACGCGTGTGGGGGAAGAAAAAGAATGGGAAGTTTCCGCAAGACGCGGAGGGACTGGGCTTTTGAACGTGAACAAGAGTGGTTGGTCTGGTATCGTATCTTATCTTTTATTATGTAGATTCCCTCTGCCTTTTGATTTTCGTTCCTATAAACCCGTTCCTGTCGTTTCCCTACATATAGAAAGAAGATCAACAAATCTGGAAGCAACCTGGTAGAAAATCCACGCCCCGAGAACCATTTTTAAATAATCCTGAAGGGAACTACGAGCCGCCATCAGGAAGTAATTCTGCGAGACACTTTGCATATTCACGCAAGTTCCCCGTGTGGGTTTTTTTTTATAATATATTTTAGAAATTCGAAATTTACGTGTAATAATTTGCATATTGTGTGACGTCATTGACAGATGGGCGCACTAATTTCCACATTATGGATTATCGTTACCAACTATCTTTTGTGACTGTTATGCCGCGTAAACGGTACTGTAAGAACTCTTGGCACAAATAAGCTCATACACATCTGTCCAGTTTCATCGATACTTCTCATATACATGCAAGCTCTATAGGCGGGCTCGAAAGAATCGCAACACCCGTGTAACTCTATTTTAAGAGAGTTTGACAACTTAGAGTTTCTAGGAATTTTCCATTCACCTAAGACATGCACCTACTTTTTGAACGAGATCCACTTAGAAATAATAGAAGTGGGCAAGGATTCCTTTCAACCAACTTGAAGACACCATATTTTTTTAATACAAATTTCAACCTTTATTACACAGATGCATAGAAGCCCTGCGGATCGAAAATTTGTTGATCTCTGAAGAATAAATCTTTTTGTAACAGTAATGCATGAAGATGAATAAAAAGAAGAGGTATTTATACCGAATGAAAGAAAATCTTCATTATGATTTCACATAAGACCTAAGCTTTTGTACTTTCACCAGCCAGAAGTGGAAATCTTAATTATCACTGAAAAACGTAAACTGAAATATAATATAATGTCTGAGCTCTTAGAGGGTGCGTTACATTGCCCCCCACCCGGGTACGCCAATGTTCTAGATATTTTAGCGCTAGAATTCTTACACCTAGCACTAGATAGCACCCAAATTGCAAAGCTAGCACCATTCAAATAGCGTCGATATCCGGGGGGGGGGGACTAATGTGACGCTAGCCCCCCGATACTCCAATTGACTTCAAATTTTAGCGATAGCCTATACCTAACACTAGCTAGCACCCAAATCCTAAAGCTAGCACCACTAAAATGGTCCCAATATCGGTGTTGACAACCGCGGGCGGCTAAAGTGAGGCTAGCTCTCCCGGTATTTCAAATGACTTCAAATTTTAGCACTAGACAGCCTATACCTTGCCACGGTAAAAATTCGATATCTAATCGATATAATGGGTTCCTTAACGTTACGATGACAAATAGTGCTCCGGAATAGCTCAGAAACGACTCATCAGGGCGGTGGGTAAAGAATCGCATTCAGGGACCATAAGGAACCACCAGAAAGGTCCAATAAGTCAAAACTAACTATTTTATTAATGGGCGCCAGGAACAGGAGCAAGCAGAATCAACGAGAAATGTTCCACTATTCTCGGGCGAAACCCAAGATAACTCACTATATCAATAAATTAACAGGGCACAGAATTAAACCTGAATTTATTGAAGTAACTACAATGCCAAATATGAAATCAAACACATAAATATAAATTTCACTAGAACAAATAATTCTACAAATAATCATACATACAAGATTCAAACCTAAATGATTCCAGAGAAAATTAACCAAGCTAAGTGCTCACAATAAGCAAATATATGTCTACTCCAGGTGATTGTATAAATAATATTTAACAGTAATAACGCAATGGTGTTCAGAATATTCGGGCACGAGCCCATACGCAAAAATAATTTTTACTAAGTAATAATCGGGTACGCAAACTTGGTGGCCACTAAGTACGCTGTAACCGCATAACTCAAGTGAGTAATAATTTAACCAAGGGTCTAAGCTCGTGACTAGATTTACAATCAATATGTATAAATCACTGGAACGCATTAACGAGTGGTTAGCATTAATCATAAGAACCTAGCACTTACTAAGGAAGCATTCAAACATTAATACCTAAATAATTTTATCATAAATACAGATTTTACGTTAATTATCGCAACCCACCTTACACAGAGGTGTAAGTATGGTTGCATGCAAAGCAAAATAATAAGAGGGTGAATATAAGGTTTCATACACAAAAGTATTAATCCAATTATCTCAACCGAACATACACAACACACTTAAATAAGGAAGTATACGACCTCAAGAAGTAATTCCAATGCACCAGTAGCAGTCAAGGATTCCAAATCCAACTTAACGGGATTACAGCAATTACAGATGGTCACACAAAATCGCTTCAGGTGTAATATTCATCCACGGATAACTCCAACAGGTTTCGATTAATATTTCGGTAGTCCAGCAGATGGAACTTATTGTATCAATAATTAATTCTTCGTCGGGAGCTTCAGTACCATCTATTTCAGTAAGTTGTCGAGTCTGGGTAATCGTAATGCCACCAGAACGATTACTTAAACAAATCTTCACAAATGTGCATCTACTTAAATTGGAACTGCTAAACTTAGTCGTAGTCTTAGACGTAAATTTGGACGTAGGCGTAAATTTGGACTTAAATTTGGACCCTAAAATTCATGTAACACATAGAACAAGAAGTGCTACAAAGCAATTACTTACCACATAACAATGTGGGTAGAATATAACAAATATCACAAAAAATGTGCTTCTCTAATTGAGCGAAGGCCAAACCAATAGTATTAATAAAAACGACGTGAAATCCGCCAAAGGCGTAATAATTAACTTTCTTACTCACAAACACCAGAAAGATTAATTTTATCCAAGGTAGTAAGCTAGAATCCGCTACAATAAGCGATATAAATTTTGCTAACGCACCAAGTTCGTCGTTTCGATTCGAAGGCTGGATCAAGAAGGAAGAGCCACCACATGGGCTCGTTATCACCCTTAGGTGAGATAACATTTTCCCACAATTAAACCACTTTTTATGAACAAAAGCAAATTAATGTGCATCACATTAATACAGTGATATACTAACAACTTGACAAATGTCAATTCAGTGAAATATCTAACCAAAGGAGAGATTCAAAGGCTTCTAACCATAACAGAATACTTAACCACAGAGCATTATGTTAAAAAGATACTAAAAGTTGCAATGAGTTATAAAACTTAAAACGGGACGTTCCAACCTAGCACTAGCTAGCACCGAAATCCTAAAACTAGCATCATTCAAATGGCCCCAATATCGGTGTTGACAACCGGTGGGGGGGCAAAGTTAAGTTAATCCCATCGGTACTCAAATTGTAGCATCAGATAGCCTATACCTAGCACTAGCTAGCACCCACATCCAAAAGCTAACAGCACTTAAATGGCCCCAATTTCCGTGTTGACAACCGGGGGGGGCTAAGGTGGCGCTAGCCCCCCCCCCTCAAATTGACTTCAAATTTTAGCATCAGATAGCCTATACCTAGCATTAGCTAGCACCCAAATCCTAATGCCAGTACCACTCAAATGGCCCCAATATCGGTGTTGACAACCGGAGAGGGGCTAAGGTGACGCTAGCCCCAGCCACCCTCCCCTACTTCAATTGAATTCAAATTTTAGCACTAGATAGCCTATACCTAGCACTAGCTAGCACCCAACTCTTAGTCTAGCACCGCTTAGATGGCGTCGATATCAATACTAATAGCCGCTGGAGGGGGGGGGGTAACATGACCCCAACTCTCCCCAGTGTTCAGATTTACTTCAAATTTTAGCACTGGATGGTCTACCCCGGATCTAATTAAAAATGAAGGATAAAAACTAAAAGGACACAAACTAATATCTTGAAAACAGGGAAACATAAAAAACAAATTTTCGACCAATCACAACCTGGGGGCACTTTTTAGTCACACGTCAAGTTCTCTACCTCTTCTCTTCGATGGATGGGAGGGTTATATTGAGGAAATCAACTTTCTTTAATGAAACACCCTGTATACTTTTACATATTCCCGTTGCCACATAACTCTGAATAAAAAATTACTAAAATAATACCTACCTGAAAATAACAGTTTTCAAGTTGATTGGTTTCAAATAATCTAATAAATGATAATTAAATATAATGTTTAGAAGCTCAGAAGCATTTACTTTACCCGAATATCTTTAACTAGGGACTGTATTTACTTTATTTTAAAATTAAATCTTTTAGAATTTTTGATTTTGAACTATTAGCTTACTCTACAAAACCAGCAAGAGTACTTTACATTAGAATTAGTAATCACTTATTGGATTATGTTACGTGCCAATTGGCACTTAAACATTGTTTTTAGTTTAATTTTGATGTGCGGAAGTTTCGCGCCATAAATTTAAAAGACTAGGCGCGTATTTCCGTTACGTCACAGTGCGTTTGCGCCAGATCGCGCGACGCGAGTGGAGTAGGAAAAAAGTGGGGACAAGTGTTTCCGTGACTTTATGTAACGTGGCTTTTTTGCCCGAACCTTCGAGTGGAGTGGACGTTTAGGTATCGTATCGTGCCTTATCTTATCTATGTAGATTCCCTTGCTTGCTTATCTTTGTTGTCGCCCTTTACCATGTTTCCTGTCCATTCCCTACATAGGTAGGTGACAATTTGCAGCCGTTGGCGAACCGTACTGCACGACCCTGAATGAACGAGCCCATGACTGCCGGAGCTGGTCCGAACGCTTTGGAAGAGCGTTGGGCGTACCATCTTTAACTACCTAAAAAGGGCCCTCCGTAGCCCGGATGGACTTTAATAGAGGCCAACTTTAGCTCAACCCCGCAGGACGTTCGGATTTCTGATGTAAGTAGTCCATTGTTTAATTTGTTCGCTGATATGAACTATTGTTTTAAATTTATATTTCCGATCATTGCGTCTTAAATTTGTACATTGGTGACGTCATTGATAGATGGGCGCGCCGAAATCTGTGCAAGGTTAGCGTTACCAACCGCCCGTGACGTCACTTATTTCGCGCTTGCGCGATGTATTTATCGACTTTTTAACTGTAGATTATCGACGTTTATAAATGTAAGAATTCACGTTCTAAACTGTAAGAATTTGGGTTTAAATCGTAAGAATTATTTAAAACTAATTAACTCGAAAACTGTTAATTTTAGGATGTATTATCTTAGTCATTTTTTACTCAGAATTATGAACGAAATCGAAATATGTAAATATACAGGGCCCTCCATTAAAAAAAAACTATCCTGAATATTAGTATTAATAGTATATAATCAAACGAGTGTAGTCATGTTTTAGATATTAGTTGTACTAGGTTTCATGAACTGTGCTAAAACTAAGTTGGTTGCAAACAATTCCAAAATACTGAAAAAAGATATAAAAATCATGACCAGTAAAAGTTGTTCAAATGTTACTTGCCAGATCCATATTTTATATTAATTACAAAATTTACTAAAAGTTGTGTTGTTAACATTGCGACTTGCCGGTTCATATATTTTACAGTGATTAAAAAATTTGGCAAAAGTTAAGTTTGCCAACATTGGCATTTAATTAGTGCTAGGTCTGACAATGTGGAACTAGCTAATGCAGGAAGCAAGCAGTTTAGCACGAAAAGTTTGAAGTTTTAAGAGTACTGTCCTAGGCCGCCCACAAAGGGGGTCAATGGGGGTCGCCTGACCCCCCCTGAATATGTTCCTTTGTTTTTTTTTTCGCTAGAAATCGCAACACGAAGTGCACCTTCACTAGAGATTGAAGAAGATTACAATTTCACTATCGGTTATAGTATTGTTTAAAAATATAGTAAACCTAAATGTTGAGATTACACTACAGGTATGCCTATTGTCTAACTATAAATAGACAGACTTTGTATGTCATTTTAAGCAGGAAATGCGAATTAATGCGATTACCTTACAATAGTAACCCTAACCAACCGCCTATAACAAAACTGTTATTTTCATTCTTTAATATCTAAATATCTTTACCCTGAAAGTTTCTATTCAAACGAAATATAAATAAAGGCTTTCATAGTGGTTTCTTTCTTATTGTACAGCTTCAGGTACTCTACAACTAAAACTTTGGAATGTTCTACAAATGCCTCATTGTGTTCTATTCTGAGAAAAAATATATTCTTTATCTATAACAGTAAAGTACGTCTATATCTTCAGTGACTTCAGTTTGTATTCAGTGTTTTTCGAATGCGGTGTACTTTTAATTTGTGACTTAGGAAACTTTATCTGACTGTTGAATTAATTAGTAGAAGACGTGTATGTTGATAGATATTGATTGGTCATTTTCCTTGTAGTTATTGTTATCAGTGTTGATAAGTAGTGTAGTTACTGGTTTTTGTTTTTAAAGAAGGCCGAAGATTGCAGTTACAGTTTAGTTACGGATAGGATAGCAGTAAGTACTAATGTACCTAATGCGTGAGAATACATATTTAAAAATAATATTTATTTGCAATTAGGAGATTCTTATTTTTTTTCTTTAAAGTCTATTTGATTAACAAATCTCTTTTTTTGAAGTATCAGAAAAGTAAAGCGTGTTATTTTTTTTCAGAAATTCAGATCTAAGGTCAGTAACAATACTAACAATGGATATTAGAAAATTTTTCAAAGGAAATGAACTAAAAGAATCATCTAGCATAGGCTGTAGTAGTAGCCGTGCTGGTGCTAATGCTATTTTTGAGTGTAATAGTATAGTACATAATAGTGTCAATGATCTAAATAAAGCTGGTAGTTTGTCACCTAATACTTTAAAATCTCTCACATGTGAATATGACACCAATCTTTCAACTTATAAGAATGAGTGCATGCTCGATTTGGGCAATTTTGTTAACTCGAATGAAACACTTTCCGATGATGTTCACTTTTCATTATTAACAAATCCTTACAGACCAGATCCTAAATATAATTTCATGAACGAAGAAAGAAGACGTGCTTTTAGATATGACTGGCTTCAACAATACGATTGGCTTGCGTATTCTCCAAAACTCAAAGGCGCACTTTGCAAATATTGCGTAGTTTTTCGGCCAACTGTTAAAAGAGGGGTTCTTGGTTCTTTCATTGTGAAGCCCTTCACAAAATATCATGACTTTGTCGCTTCTGCAAAAGCACATGCTATAACCGAATGGCATCGTGATTCAACTATAAAAGCTTCTAGTTTTACAAAAATTATTGAAGGAAAACGTCTATCAATTACCTCTCAAATAAATGAAGCTGAGCGGGATTTGATTGAATCGAATCGCAAAAAACCTATACCAATAATATCCACCGTCATTTTTTGTGGTATGCATGATTTGCCATTACGAGGTGATAAAAAAGGTGATTTTGAGGATCTTTTACAATTCAGAATAGAAAGTGGGGATCACATTCTAAACGAGCACTTAAAGTTTTGCAAGAAGAACTCAAAATACACCTCTCACAGAACTCAAAATCAAATAATTTCAATTTGTGGAACATTAATTAAGGAAAAAATTGTGAAAGATGTGAATTTGAGTGAAGCATTTTCAATTCTGGCTGACGAAAGTGCAGATATTGCTGGGGTAGAACAGCTATCACTTGGAGTAAGATTTGTTAGTAATGACAATTCGGTCAGAGAAGAATTTTTAGGCTTTGTAGTCTTTACATCGATGAACGCAGAAGGTATAACTGCTGCAATTTTAAACGCTTGTAATGAATATGGTCTTTGTATGGATAAATTAGTTGGATTAGGGTTTGATGGTTGCTCGACGATGGCAGGTCATGAGCAGGGAGTCCAAAAACTTATTAAAAATAAATATCCAAAAGCGATATATTTTCACTGCGCGTCCCATAGATTAAATTTAGTGATAAATGATTTGAACAAGATTCCGGATATTCAAAATTCAGTAGGTACCATTAAAGAAGTAATTACTTTCTTTCGAGATAGTCCATTAAGACGTAGATATGTTTCTAATATTCCACTATTATGTGAAACACGCTGGTCCGCCAAAAAAAATCAATGAGGTTGTTTACGGAACATTTTGCAGATACTATGAACGCTCTGGAAAATTTAGCTCATAACCGTGAAATAAATGCTCAGACAAGAAATAGGGCCAGTCAACTTTTAAATTGCGTTTCTTCGTCGAAATTTATTCTTTGTCTGCATATTATGGCGAAATATTCTAGCAAATTGGAACCTGTTTGTAATGCACTGCAGTCTAAAAGTATAAACTTATTTTCCGTTAAACAGCACATAGATGAACTACTCAAACTTTTTAAGACACACCGTAGTGATCCTGAACAATATTTTAAAGAGGTTTATAAAAAGTGTTGAACATGCCCATGGTTTTGGATTGAAATTACATTATCACGTATTGCACCAAGACAAACTCATAGGTCTAATTATCATATGAGTAGTGTTGAAGATTACTTTCGAGTAAGCCTTTTTATTCCTTATTTGGATTCTGTTATACAGTCTATTTCCACAAGGTTTTCTGAAGATGCTACGACTTCTTTTTTACTCTCTGGATTACATCCAAATAACTTAAAAGACAACAATATAAAAAGAGCATTGTTAAATAAAAAAGAAGAAATAGCCAGAAGTTACAACATTGATAACTTTTCAGAACAGTTGCAAACGTGGGTTGAACTTTGGCAAAATAGAGAGATTCAACAAGATACAGACTTTGTACATTTGCTTGATAATGAAGTTTCTTTCTTCCGGCCATCAAAACTGCGCTGAATATTTTTTTGGCATTACCTCCAACTACTGCAACAATAGAAAGGTCATTTAGCACGCTAAAGCGGGTAAAATCGTGGCTTAGATCAAGCATGTCAGGGGATAGATTATCAGGTTCATGCATGCTTAGTGTACATAAGGACATGGTAGGTAGGGAGAAACAAGCATTTATAAATGAAGTCCTAAATAGATTTGGTCAAGACCGAAGAAGATTGATATTTTTATTCAAAAATGATGATTAATAAAACGCGAGAACAGTCCTATTCAGCAGTGCCAGTTATAATAGTTTGTTGTACCCTTCTTAGTTCTTAGTCATGTTTGTTTGTGCAACAAATATTAAAGACACTATTTAAAGTGCCGGTCGGATATTTATTTACTATTAATTAATATCTGTGGTTTGTGGCCATTTGATTGACAATGTGGCTTTTCTGTTTCCGTTAAATATGGTTGTGTCGTGTCTGTATTTTTACATTTTCTTACGGGTGGCTTATTACGTGTATTGGAATAAGTCCATTCAATTTTCAATTAGTGTGTGTTAATGTAAAATCCAATCTTTTCCATTTGCTACCCTGTGCATCATCAAGCCAAAAGAATTGATAGCCTGCTGCACCAGCAATTTACCAGATTGGTAAGTAACTTTACACTTTATGAAAATTCGATTAATTACAGAATGCTGCATTTATTAAGAAACTATCAATCCTACGTTTTTCTTTCAATTTCAAATACTATAGCCGAAATCTCGAAAGAATGCATTCGCGTCATAGGTTTCTGAATTAAACACCGACATACTTTTAATGTATATCGCTTTTAAATTCAGTAACCTATGGCGTGAATGCATTCTTTCGTGATTTCAACTATAATATTAAAAAACGCTGCATTATCGATGGTCCTAACTGCTTTTGAGCTACTCTAAGGAAATAAGATTTTATGCCTTACATTACTTTCCAATACGTCCGGTTGCATTAACAGTGTTCATCCTTTGTGTAACATAACTAATATTTTTGAAAGTAGTCTTGACCCTCCTCTACAAATTATTCTGTTGGCGGCCTTGGTAGCGTCACATGTGCCCTACGCCCGTATTCAGTAGTGATATTTACGGTACGGCTATTATTAGTGATATCGCAGCTATTTGAGTGGTGTCAGATTTAGAATTTTGGTGCTAGATAGTGCTAGGTATAGGCTATCTAGTGCTAAAATTTAAAGTCAATTGGAGTACCGGGGGAGAGGGGGCTAGCATCGCATTAGCCCCCCCCCCTCCGTTATCAAAAATGATATGGGCGCTATTTGAGTGGTGCTAGCTTTGCAATTTGGGTGCTAGCTAGTGCTAGGTGTAAAGATTCTAGCGCTAAAATATCTAGAACATTGGCGTACCGATGGGGGGGCAATGTGACGCACCCCCGTATCTCTCTGTTAGAACTGTTTCCATTTTATTAAGAGCAGTTTCTAATTCTTTCTTGTTAGATGCTAATATTGCTATAACATCTACAAACCTGAGCATATCAATTTTTTTTTCTTGTATAATAATTTTAAACGTCTTCCTACATTTGACAGTATTCATTGCCTCTTCGATGTACAAGTTAAAAATTAATAGGGATAGGGCACATCCCTGTCTCGTCTCTTTCCTAATATTTACTTCTCTACGTTCCTGCTCTAATTCTATTATAGCTGTTTGATCTTTGTTATGTACTATCCGTCTATCCCTAAAACGCATTCCAATCATTGTGAGTATTTCTTTTTCCATTTTACATTGTCGAATGCTTTTTCCAGATCTACAAACCCTATATACACGCTTTCCTCTTTTTCTATTGTTTTCTCTATTATCACCCTCAGAGCTAATATAGCCTTCCGTGTTCCCATATTTTGCCTAAATCCAAATTGATCTTCCTAGTACTTCTTCAGCTCGTTTTTCCATTCGTCTTTGTACAACTCTAGTAAATATTTTTGATACATGTGCTGTCAAACTTATTGTTCAAAAATGTTCACATCTATCCGAGCCTCTCTTTTTAGGTATAGTGACTATGATGTTACGTTTGAAATCTTTGGGTATATCGTCTGTTTCGTACATATAGCTTACAAGTTGGAAGAGACGCTCTTTTACTGCTTGTCCAGCGGCTTTTAACCTTTCTGCTTGGACCCTATCTGTACCAGGTGCCTTACCATTTTTCAGATCTTTTAATGCTAATTCAAATTCATCTCTAAGTATAGTATATTCCAAATCATCTTTTTCAATGTCTGATTCTTGTTCTAATGCTGTTAGTTCCTCTCCTGCATATAAATTCCCTATATATTCTTGCCATCTATCCACTTTCTCTATACATTTTCTATAATGACGTTTCCTCCCGCGTCTCTTATAATTTTAGGGTTCTGTACCTTATAAGGTATCTCTCGTATCCGTCCGTCCGTCTGTCACAGAGGTTTTTCTCGAAAATTATGTAATGTAGGAATTTGAAATTTGGCACAATGCTAGGTCTTTATGGCGCGCACATATATCGACAGTCAGAAAATAGAAAAAAATATTTTTAGATTAAAATGGCGGGGATTAATTCGGTCAAAAGAAAAAAAGTTTTAATAAATATATCGTGTGAGGTATCATTTGAAAGAGGATTCTAAAAGGTTTCTAAAAAATTTTTTTTTTATAATTTTCGGTCTATTAGTCTTCATGATATAACTCAAAATGTTCCAAAAATGACCGTCCCCCCTGTTCTCCTACATTTCCAAAGCTGAAATTTTGATTTTAATAGGGATAGTAGCTATATAGAGTCATACATTATCGGAAAACTGCAGGTTTTTTTGACAGTGTAATAGTTGTTGGGAAAAATTTTTTAAACACAGTAAATAAGCAACGCATTTACTAATGCATCAGTACAATGTGGGACAATATATTCATTTTCCCGTTATCACAATCAAATTTGGATAAGATTTAATTATACATAAAAAATAAAAACAGCTTAATTTGGTTTATTGATTGCTCACCGTAGTATTGGTACGGAACCCTAATAGTGCGAGCTCCACTCGTTCTTGGCTAACTTTATTGCTATACGGTTTTATATCCCTAAATTCATTCTAATTAGTTTGTATGCTTCGTCTGTCTTTCCTACTTCCAACTTAATTTGTACCTCTTTGCATTTATCATCAATCCATTGATCTTTAGCTTTCTTACATTTACGAATAATTTTCCATCTTATGGTTTTGTGTTTCTGTTTTCCTGTTTCATGTGATCTATTAGATTCAGTACATCCTTTGCTATCCATGGTTTCTTATTTTCTTTTTGTGTATACCCCAGAATATCTCTGGCTGCCATGTCTAAGCTGGATTTAATGTTATTCCATTCTGTTCTACTTACTTAGTATAAGAAATTTTTTCGATATCTTTCAGTAATTCATTTGACTTTTGTTCAAATCTTTCGTGGATATCTTTATCTTTTAGTTTTACAAAGTCAAAGCTCCCTTTTCCGTTCTTCTTTTACAGATTTTTAAATTTAAGAGCGCCCTTCATAATTACGATGTTGTGGTCAGTGTCTATATCTGCTTCTGGGTAGCTTCTATACAATCTTTTACTTGATTCCTAAACCGTTGTCTAACAGGAATGTAATCTATTTGATATCTTCCTATATCTCCTGGCATCTTCCGCGTATATCGTCTTCTAGCATGATCTTGAAATAACGTGTTTGTTATAGTTATGGTTAAATTGTTTTTGTCGCAAAATTCTACCAGCCTATTTCCGCTGTCATTTCTCGTGTCCAAACTAAATAAATCTACTACCGCTCCTTCCCTATCCTCACCTACCACTGCATTAAAATCCCCCGTAATTATTAAATTTTCATGTTCATTTACGTATCTTAGTATGTCTTCAATATCTTTGTAGATCACCTCTACCTCTTCCTCACTATAGTTAGAGGTGAGCATGTACACTTCTATTATTATGTATTTACCGGTTTAGATTCTAATCTAACCATGAGTACTCTTTCGCTCTTTTGTAAGTAGTTTTCTACACGTTGTCCTAACTATCCCCGCACTCGAATATCCTTCCTCTGATCGTGTATGAGTTACTCTAAAGTCTCTACTCCAAAAACCCCCCGCCTCTGGTCAGCGAACTTCCCTGATCCCTACTATGTCTAGTGCTAACCTATCCGATTTACAAGTTCTCTAGTTTACCTACTTGCTTCATACTTCTGACATTCCACGTTCCGACTCGCAGAATGTTCACGACTCTTTTTTTATATTTTCGGATCCCCCGAAGTAGTCCCCTCCCGGCAATTCGAAGCGGGGACTATATATATCAAAAATAATATTTTAGTTCGTTCACTCTCTTGAGAGGGTCGAACATACATTGTTTGTAAAAAAAATGTCAGAAATTAATTAATTTTTAAAATGAGTTTCTGAACAAGATTCTATGTACTGTCAACTAATAAATATGAGTGTAAAACAAAAATAATAAGTTTTCTTTGTTTGTTATATGTTTTGAAATTTAAAACTGTCTCAATTCGCTCCGATTTATGTAATATGTTGTGTTTCTTTATCCACAAAACTGCAAATGGTACAAGAACTGAAACAACTGGATGAAGCGACTTTTGCAAATTGTTTTCAAATTTAAAACTCAACTACCTACCACTTGAAAGCGTTTTTAAATCCTATCAACTGCACCCTTTACTACCGCGTCAACAAATTAG
The DNA here is from genome assembly GCA_036346225.1 of Platerodrilus igneus. Lineage (NCBI taxonomy): Eukaryota > Metazoa > Arthropoda > Insecta > Coleoptera > Lycidae > Platerodrilus > Platerodrilus igneus. Next base: position 3,343,566 of record JARFIW010000237.1, on the reverse strand, counting down.
CACTCTTCATCCCTTCAACTGCACATGTCATCACAATTTATCAGAAGCTCTGCGAGTTGAAACATATGAAACGGGAAACAGCAGCCAATTCATATACACCCAATTGGATTTTATTCGTCTGCTTGCAAGCTCCGCCTTCGTATCCTTCACAACAGACATAACACACGCCCCGTGTGGTTGATCGACTTGTTTTTAGACATCGAATTACATCCAGAAAGCCGAGACGAGACGCGTTAGTTGCATTCTCGCGTTGAGTCCGTTTAGATGTATTTTCGTTAAATAGTTTGGGAATTTCTGATGTGAACTGTATGTATGCGTCGTTGTTAGTTTTATTGTTGTTAGGCAATTTTTGTGATTGCGTAATTGTGAAAAATGTTGTCGGCGGGAGTTGGCTATGGAGCGCCTGGATCCGGTGCTACACCTCCGTATAGTCCACCGCCGCCGCGAAACAGTCCTCTGCCAAGTTTCGGGTTTACTCAAGAACAAGTTGCTTGTGTTTGTGAGGTAAGTTTTAAAACATAATACTCTTCATATTTTCTTTCGTATATACGCATTTCAAAATCCAAGGCATGCGAGAATATCAAAGTAATACCGGGATACTAACAAGTATTTTGGTCGAAGCTTTGAAAAGGAAAGCGTTCGTATTGGTTTGTAAAATGCTCTTTAAATTTTAACGTTGTGACTCTCTCAAAATCGTAGGGCGGTTAAGGAAAGAACGCGTCAGCTATAGTAAAACAAGGATATTCGTTAAGATCGTTGTTTAAAACCGCATGGGTGTTTTTGACCAAGACAAATTTTAGAAACTCGTGTTTTGAAATTAAAGAAGATTCAGCCCTTAAGTGTGGTAAAAAATTATTTTTACGTTATAACGTTTAAATGCCGGGAAGTAGGTACTGTACCATAGGTTTAAAAAAATTATGGCAGGGCAGTGCGGAGAAGCGCATAGCTAATGTTAAACTTTTTTATAAATTTTTTTATAAATTTAACCTATACATCTAAATTTTGTACTTGTACCAACTTAACAAATTTTTATTGCTTATACTAGTGGTACATATACTCTTAAACAAAAACCGTCTAGACACCAAAAGCGTTAGAATTGAAGTATTTTTTTAGAACCTATTATTAATAGGTTTATACAGGGATTTATTATTTATTTTGGAAAAAGACAACAATGAAAAATGATACTTTAACAACGCATTCTACATTTAAAAGAAAATATCTTTAAACGACGGCACCTATTCAATAACGACAAAATGCAAAATATAAAGTAGTTGTATCTCTACATAACCTCATGCATTATTTGTTAAAACCCATTAAAAAATTGGAAAAGATTATTAAGTTCATGAAATTTTTGCTACATATTGCAATACAGCAAAATGTGAGTATTTTCTAAACGACGACACCTGTTGAAAACGACAAAGTGCAGTATATAGAATATATGCCTTCCAAATAAGTGTGAATTCGATACCCTAATAACTACAACCGAATACAGAATATAGCAATATGACATTTTTTAAAATTCTAATTTTGTACGCGTTTAAGCAATTATAAATCCACATCCAACTGATAAAAACACTTTCTGACATGTCCCGTGAGAAATTACGTACAACCAACAGATTACAATTGATACATTCCATTTTTAACTCATCATCATTAGGTCTCCAGTCCTGGAACTGGTTAGACGCGTACCCTCATTGTTTCCTATTCTGAATTAGCTTACACATTTCCCTAAAATTTGCAAAATCTGCATCTATCACTATCTAATCTAGGTCTACGTATCTACCACCTTTTTTCTATCTCTGCTTGTAATATATTCCATACTATTCCCCAAAAATGCCTTAGAACGTACTCTGTCCTTCTATTACTCCTTTTTTTCCACAGATATTCTTGTTCCCCTACTATTTCTATAACTTATTTGTTATTAACTTTGTCTGTTCATGCTATCATCCTCATACATCTGAAGCACAGCATTCCAAAAGGCTCCTATCGTTTTTCTGTCTGCTTTTCCTACTGCCCATATTTCATGGGCATATTGCGCTGTGCTCCACACATATGCTTTCAACTAATTTCTTCTTGTTTCTATGTTTGTTGTCTTTGATCATGGTAGCTGTTCTCTCTTGTTAGATGCAGTGCGGTCTCCTTCTGTTGTTTTATTATTATATATCCCATTTCCCCGACATTAAGTGGTTGTGAAGGGGGGTAAACAGCCTGTGGCTGCCAAGTTCCCCCAGCACTTGAACATTTGCCGATTTAAAATTTTTTCCAATATACCTTTTCACAGAGTCAACATTAGTTGCAGATATTTCACAACCAACCCTTGTAGTTGTTTATAATAATTGTCAGATTTATCTGCGCTCATTTTTATCGTCATTAGGTTTTTGTCTCAAAACTGGTTGAACATGTACCTCCACTTTTTTATATTCTGCCTACACAGTTCCCTGAAATTCCCACACAGCCTATATACAGCTCGGATCCCCTTCTATTGTTTTCTAATTTTATGCCCTATTTCACCGAGATTCGGTGATATGTGAAAAAAGGCGGCACCGTGGCGTAGTGATATGTCTGTGATTACTACGCCTAAGGTCCCGGGTTCGAATCCCGACACGGTTCGCTTGAAAATGTTAGGCGAGCATTTTTCACAAAAATACACCCTCGTTCAAATGAGAGGTTAAAATAGAGGTGCTGTGTATGAGTGTTGTCACGCACGTTAAAGATCCCTACCCTGCTTGGAAGAGCAAGGGTTCGGCAAAATTCCAAATTTTCCAGGTAAAAAAAACTCGCTTCCTGGCCAATGTAGTACCTTCGGATGGAGCATTGGAAAATCACATGTAAGGTATGTGAAGGAGGTTAAGCAGTCTGTGGCTGCCAAGATCCCCCAGCACTTAGACATTTGCCGAATTAATAGTTTTTCACTAAATCCTTTTACACAATTACCATTATTCGAGAATATTGCACAACCAATACCTGAAGTTTCTTATTATAATCATCATGTTTAAGTACAGTTATTTTTTCGTCATTAGTTTATCTATCTTGGGACTGGTTGGATGCGTACCTCCATTGATTTCGATTCTGAGCTAATTCCATGAAATTCCTACAGCCTACATCTTTCATTATCTGTGTGCAATAGTCTAACCTAGGTCTACCTCTACTTCACTTTTTTCCTATCTCTGCTTCTAATATATTCCGCATTATTTCCTCATGCTGAAGTATGTGACCTATCATCCTATCTCTCCTATTTTTTACCGTTTTCCGCATATTTCTTTCTTTCCCTACCATTTTTAGTACCTCTTTGTTCTTAACTTTAACTGTCCATGATGTCTTCATCATTCGTCTGTAGCACTACATTTCAAAGGTTTCTTACCTTTTTCTTGTCCGCTTCTCCTACAGTCCAGGCTTCACAGCCGTACAGTGCTGTGCTCCACACATATGTTTTAAGCAATCTTTTCCTTGTTTCTATGTTTGTTGTCTTTGAACACGGTAGTTGCTTTTTCTTGTTAAATGTAGCACGACCTTGTGCTAATCTTTGTTTTATATCTTTTGGCGCTTTTCCCATCTTGCGTTATTTGGCTTCCTAGGTAGCAGAAATTCTTAACCTCTTGTTACCTATTTGTATTGTTGTTTTTGATTTATTTTCCCCTCCTTTATATACTAGTACGTTAGTTTTATTTTTGTTAATTTTTATACCGTATCTCTCTGTTAGAACCGTTCCCATTTCATTAAAAGCAGCTTCTAACTCTTCCTTGCTAGATGCTAATACCGCTATATCATCTGCAAATCTAAGCATATGAATTTTTCGTCTCTATAAATAATTCCAAATGTCTTCCTGCATTTGACAGTATTCATTGCATTTTTAATGTACAAGTTAAAAATTAGTGGGGATAGGGCACATTCCTGTCTCGCCCCTTTCCTAATACTTCTCTACGTTCCTCTAATTCTATTACTGCTGTTTGTTCTTTGTATAAGCTATGTACTATTTATCTATCCCTATAACTCATTCCAATTTTTTGAGTATTTTGAACATTTTTTTCCATTTTACCCTATATACACGCTTTCTCCTTTTTCGATTGTTTTCTCCATTATCACTTTCAGAGCTAAAATAGTCTCCCGTGCTCCTCTGTTTTGCCTAAACCCAAATTGATCTTTTCCTAGTATTTCTTTAGCTCGTTTTTCCATTCGTCTTTGTACAATTCTAGTTAATATTTTTGACATGTGTGCTGTCAAACTCATTGTTCGAAAATTTTCACATCTATCGGCGCTTTTCTTTTTTTTGGTATAGTTACTATGATGTTACGTTTGAAATCTTTGTGTATCTCGCCTGTGTCATACATATAGCTTACAAGTTGGAAGAGACGTTTTGTTTCTGCCTGTCCAGCGACTTTTAAAGTTTCTGCTTGCACCTTATCTGTACCCGGCGCATTACTATTTTTCAGAACCTTTAAGGCTAATTCAAACTCATCTCTAAGTATAGGATATCCCAAGTCATCATTTTCAATGTCTTATTCCCGTTCTAATGCTATTAGTTCATCTCCTGCTTCTACAAAAAGTTACTGGCAAAAGCATAAATGTCCAAAAAATAATTACCTTAAGTTATGTACGTTCAAAATTTAGAATATCTGTAAATAGAAATGACGCAATGGCAGTACCGTCCGACCAACGGATTTCTGTTGTTACGCTTTATTTCGAACTATCTTGCATTAAAAATTTTATGGTAAAAGCCTAATATTTATTTTAAATTGACTAATTTGAAAATTTTGAAAATTTGTAAATAGAAATGGCGTAAGAGCACTCCGATCAACGGAGTTTTCAAAGTAGTTAACATAAACTAATTATTTTTAGGACATTTAGGCTTTTGCCGGTAACGTTTTGTTATAGGATAGTTAGAACTAGAGTATAGCAACAGTAATACGTTGGTCTTTGCGGCATTTCTATTTCCAATTTTCAAAATTTTCAAAATAATTAACCTCAAATAATTATTTTTTTTGAAAATTTATGCCAGCAACTCCTTGCTGTAGGATAATTAGATATAGAATGAGTCAACAGTAATTCGTTAGTCGGACATTAATGCTCTTGCGAGATTTCTATTTACAAATTTTCAAACTTTTCAAAATAGTTAACAACAATAACATCAACATCAATCACGGTATTCCCTTTCGGGGTAACCAAACCTAGCAACCCTTTCTTGTGGGATATACAGGATATAGATCTAGACTACTACAGTATTTTTACCAGCACCATTCAAAACCTTTCTCCACATCCCTCGGTTCCTTCACACTCAAGTATTTTTCACAAAAATACGCCCTCGTTCGGATGAGAGTTAAAATGGAGGTCTCGTGTGTGAGTGTTGTTTCACACTTGAAAGATCCCTACCTTGCTTGGAACAGCAAGGGTTCGGCAGAATTCAAAATTTTCAGGTAAAAAACCCGCTTCCTGGCCAATGTAATACTTTCTGATGGAGCATTGGAAAATCAAATGTAGGAGTCTCTACACACTTCCTTTGCTTCTGAAACATTCATGCCTTGTTTTTGGCATGCTCTTTTATTCCTTATACTTCTCACCTGTCGTTCATTTGGAACCTCCTCTACCACATCCAACCATCTTTCACGCAGTCTGCTCTTTGCAGCTCTACCACTCATTTTGCTTACACATATACGTTTGGCAAGTCTATCCTTGTTCATTCTTTCCACATGTCCAAACCATTTAAGCGTACTTCGCTCGGTTAACCCCTTAAGGGTCACTTGCACCCCACACATTGCTCTGACCCACTCGTTTGTCACTTGTCTCCCGTTGTTTTTCCGCACACACTTCTTAAGAACCTCATTCCTGCAGCATTTATACGATTAACATGCTTCTTCTGTCAGATCCAAGTTTCACTTCCATACAGAACAGTTAGCACACACACACTGTTGTAAATGACCGGCTTTGCATTTATACCCGATTCTATTCCTATTCACTGCCCACATACTTCCAGACACTTCTTGCAACATTTGTCCTTCTTTGTATTTCATTATCCAGCTTACCGTTACTCAAAAACTCTCTACCGAGGTGCACGATGTAATTAACTTTCTCTATCGTGTCATCATCCATCCTAAATACAAAGTCGTCAGTTCTGCTATCTTTGTTAAAACTTTCACTTCAATTGCATATTTGCATATTTCCACACGCTTCCGATAGCCTGTCAAGCATTCGTTGCAAATCTTGTGACGATTGGGCCAACAATACTGCATCACCCGCATACAACAACACACTGACATTATTTTCATCAATTTTCATACCTTCGCAAGCCTGCCTGATACATTTATCCATAAATGCATTGACACACAACTCTGCCTTACACCTTCCAAATGTCAAAATATTGCCCCCCTTTAACACGTATGCTCTACTGCCATGGTAGCGCTCTGATGGATTTTATCAAGCACTTGCTTACACCGTATTCACGTAGCTCCTTTCATAATTCACTTTGTTCACAGAGTCATACGCCTTTTCTATTTCCATTTACAAATTTTCTAAGTTTTCAAAATAGTTAACATAAACTAACTATTTTTTAGGACATCCAGATTTTGTCAGGAACATTTTGCTATAGGATAGTTATAGAAATGGAATGAGTCAACAGTAATCTGTTGTTCGGATTTCTATTTACAAATTTTCATAGGTTTCAAAATAGTTAAATCAAAATAATAATTGTTTTGGAAATTTATGCTCTTGCCAGTAACCTCTTGCTGTACGAAAGTTAGAAATAGAACGAGTCAACAGTAGTCCCTTGGTCGGACAATAAATGTCTGCGGCATTTCTATATACAAATTTTCAAAGTTTTCTAAATAGTTAACATAAACTAATTATTTTTGAGGACATTTAGGGTTTTGTCAGGGACGTTATGCTATAGGATAGTTAGAAGTAGAATGTAGCAACAGTAATCCATTGGTCGGACAATAGTGCCTTTACGGTATTTCTATTAACAAATTTTCAGTTTTCAAAACAGTTAACTTAAAATAATACTTTTTTTTTGAAATTTATGCATTTGCCAGTAACTTTTTCTTGTAAGATAGTTACAAATAAAACGAGTCAACAGTAGTCCCTTGGTTGGACAATAATGTCCTTGCGGGATTTCTATTTACAAATTTTCAGGTTTCAAAATAGTTAAATCAAAATAATAATTGTTTTAGAAATGTATGCTCTTGCCGTACGATAGTTAGAAATAGAACGAGTCAACAGTAATCCCTTGGTCGAATAATAGTGCCTTTGGGCATTTATATTTACAAATTTTCAATTAACCTCAAATAATAACTTTTTGAAATTTATGCTTTTACCAGTAACTTCTTGCTGTAGGATAGTGAGAAATAGAATGAGAAAACAGAAGTCTGTTGGTCGGACATGAACGCCCTTGTGAGATTTCTATTTACAAATTATCAAACTTTTCAAAATAGTTGACAACAACACCAATCACGGTATCCCTTTCGGGTAACCAAACCTAGCAACCCTTTCTTGAGAGATATACATGGTATACATCTAGACTACTACTCTATTTTTACTCCCAGCACCATTCACAAACTTTCTCCACATCCCTCGGGCCCTACACACTTCCTTTGCTTCTGTAACATTCATACCATGCCTTTGGCATGCTCTTTTATTCCTTATACTTCTCATAGGTCGTTCTTTCAAAACCTCTTCTACTACATCCAACCATCTTTTAGGCGGTCTGTTCGTTGCAGCTCTACCAGTCATTTTGTTTGCATATACGTTTGGCTAGTCTATCCTCGTTCATTCTTTCCACATGTTCGAATTATATAAGCATACTTCGCTCGCTGAACTCCTTAAGAATCACTTGCACCCCACACTCTGCTCTGACACATTTGTGTGGTACTTTGTCTTTCAATGATTTTTGCACACACTTCTTAGTAATATCATTCCTGCATCATTGATAGACATAGTATGCTTCTTCTGCCAGATCCAAGTTTCGCTTCCATACAGAACAGTTGGTACAAACACACTGTTGTAGATGGCCAATTTTGCATTTATACTCAATCTTTCATTTCTGTTCATTGCTCACATACTTCCAGACACTTTTCTTCCAGTATTTGCCCATCTTTCTATTTCATCATCCATTATTCAAAAACTTTCTGCCTAGGTACACAATATCATTCACTTTATCAATCATTCATCATCATCAAGTCTTCTATCGTGGAACTGTTTAGACGCGTACCATCATTGTTTCCTATTCTGAACTAACCTACACATTTCCCTGAAATTTGCACAGCCTGCATATATCACTATCTGATCTAGGTCTACATCTACCTCCTTTTTCATATCTCTGCTTGTAATATATCCCATTTCCCCAAAAATGCCTTAGAACGTATTCTGCCCTTCTATGTCTCCTATTTTTTTCCACAGATATCCTACTTCCTCTAATATTTCTATAACCTATTTGTTATTAACTTTGTCGGTCCATGCTATCATCCTCTTACGTCTGAAGCACATCATTCCAAAAAGCTGCTACCGTTTTTCTGCCTGCTTTTCCTACTGCCCGTATTTCAACATACTGTACTGTGCTCCACACATATGCTTTCAACAATTTTCTTCTTGTTTCTATGTTTGTTTTCTTTCATCATAGGCGCTGTTCTTTCTTGTTGGATGCAGTACGGTCCGCTTCTATTGTTTTACAATTATATACCCTATTTCTCCGGCATTCAGTGACTGTGAAGGGAAGTAAGCAGCCCGTGGCTGCGAAGTTCCCCCAGCACTTGAACATTTACCGATTTAATATTTTTTCTAATATATCTTTTCGCACAGTCAACATTAGTTGCAGATATTTCACAACCAACAACTGTAGTTGTTTTTTAATAATCATCAGATTTATCTGCGCTTATTTCTTTCTCATTAGGTTTTCCGTCTCAAAACTGGTTGGACACGTACCTGCACTTATTTATATTCTGAGCTAGCTTACACAGTTCCCTGAAATTATCACACAGCCTGTATACAGCTCGGTTCCCCTTCTATTGTTTTCTAATTTTCCATATCTCACCGAGATTTAGTGAAGGGGGTTAAGCAGCCTGTGACTGCCAAGATCCCCCAACACATATGTATTTGCCGAATTAATAGTTTTCCAGTAAATCCTTTCAGACAATTAACATTATTCGAGAATATTGCCCAACCAATACTTGTAGTTACATATAATCATCATGTTTAAGTACAGAACTTTCTTCGTCATTAATTTATCCATCTTGGGCCTTGTTGAATGCGTACCTCCATTGATTTCTATTCTGAGCTAGCCTACACATTTCCCTGAAATTCCTACAGCCTTTATCTCTCACTATCTATGTGCAGTTGTCTAACCTAGGTCTACCTCTATATCTCTGCTTCTAATATATTACGCACTATTACCTCATTCCCTAGTATGTGGCATATCATCCTATCTCTCCTACTTTTTGCCGTTTTCCACATATTTATTTCTTCCCCTACCATTTTTAGTACCTCTTCATTTTTAATTTTGTCTCCATGATATCTTCATCATACCTCTGTAGCACCATTCAAAGGCTTCTACCTTTTTTTTTGTTTGCTTGTACTACTGTTCTTGCTTCACAGCCGTACAGTGCTGTGCTCCACACATATGTGTTAGGCAATCTTTTCCTTGTTTCTATGTTTGTTGTCTTTGAACACAGTAGTTGCTTTTTCTTGTTAAATGTAGCACGACCTTGTGCCAATCTTTGTTTTATATCTTTTGAGCTTTTCCTATTTTGCGTTTTTTGACTTTCTAGGTAGGTAACACAAATCCTTAATCTCTTGTAAGTTCTTGTTACATATTTGTATTCTTGTTTTTGATTTATTTTCCCCTCCTTTACAGACTAGTACTTTAGTTTTATTTTTGTTAATTTTCATATGGTACCTCTCTGTTAGAACCGTTTTCATTTCATTAAGATATTAATACCGCTATATCATCTGCAAATCTAAGCATATCAATTTTTTGTCCCTGCATAGTAATTCCAAATGTCTTCCTGCATTTGACAGTATTCATTGCCTCTTCAATGTACAAGTTAAAAATTAATTGAGATACGGCACATCCCTGTCTCACCCCTTTCCTAATGTTTACTTCTCTACGTTCCTGCTCTAATTCTAGTACTGCTGTTTGCTCTTTGTATAAGCTATGTACTATTCGTCTCTCCATATAACTTATTCCAAATTTTTTTTAGTATTTCGAAGATTTTTTCCATTTTACATTGTCGAATGCCTTTTCCAGATCTACAAACCCTATATACACGCTTTCCCCTTCTTCTATTGTTTTCTCTATTATCACTCTCAGAGCTAAAATAGCCTCCTATGTTCCTCTGTTTCGCCTAAACCCAAATTGATCTTCTCTTAGTATTTCCTCAGCTCGTTTTTCCATTCGTCTTTGTACAATTCTAGTTAATATTTTTGACACGTGTGCTGTCAAACTTATTGTTCGAAAATTTTCACATCTATCCGCACCTTTCTTTTTTGTATAGTTACGATGATGTTATGTTTGAAATCTTTGGATATCTCGCTTGTCTCAACATATAGCTTACAAGTTGGAAGAGACGTTCTGTTACTGCTTGTCTAGCGGCTTTTAGAGTTTCTGCTTGCACCTTAGCTGTATCCGGCGCCTTGTCAATTGCAGACCCTTAAATGCTAATTCAAACTCATCTCTAAGTATGAGATATCCTAAGTCATCATTTTCAATATCTGGTTCATGTTCTAATGCTGTTAGTTCCACTCCTGCATATAAATTCTCTATATATTCTTGCCATCTATCCACTTTCTCTATATTTTCTATAATGACGTTTCCTCCCGCGTTCTTTATATTTTTGCTATACGGTTTTATATCCCTAAAATTGATTTTAATTAGTTTGTATGCTTCATGTCTTTCCTACTTCCATCTTAGTTTGTACCTCTTTGCACTTTTCATCAATCCATTGTTCTTTTGCTTTGCTGGATTTGCGAATAATTTTCCATTTTATGGCTTTGTATCTCTGTTTTCCTCTTTCGTCTGATTTATTTTTGTATTTTCGTCTTTCTTCTATTAAATTCAGGATATCCTTTGTTATCCATTGTTACTTATTTTCTTTTTGTGTATACCCCAGAATAGCTCTGGTCGCCATGTCTAGGCTGGATTTAATGTTATTCCATTCTATTTGTACTTCATTAGTATAAGAAATTTTTCCGATATCTTTCAGCAATTCATTTGACTTTTTTTCAAATCTTTCATGAATATCTTTATCTTTTAGCTTCGCAAAGTCAAAGTGCCTTTTTCCGTTCCTTTTTTTCAGATTTTTAAATTTATGTGCGGCCTTCATAATTACAATGTTGTTTTCTGCTTCTGGGTAGCTTCTACAGTTTTTTACTTGATTTCTAAACCGTTGTCTAACAATAATGTAATCTATTTGATATCTTCCTATATCTCGTGGCATCTTCCACGTGTATTGTCTTCTAGCATGATGTTGAAATAATGTATTTGTGATGGTTAAGTTGTTCTTGTCGCAAAATTCTACCTGTCATTTCTCGTGCCTAAACCAAATAAACCTACTATCACTCCTTCCCTACCCTCACCTACCACTGCATTAGAATCCCTCGTAATTATCAAATTTTCATGTCCTTTTACGTATCTTAGTATGTCTTCGATATCTTTGTAGATGGATTCTACCTCTTCGTCACTGTAGCTAGAGGTGGGCCTGTATACTTGTATTATTACTTTATTTACTGGTTTAGATTCAAATCTAACCATGAGTACTCTTTCGTTCTTTTGTAAATAGTTTTCTATACGTCGTCCTATCTTTTTTCGCATAACTATCCCATCCCCACACCTGAATTTCCTATCTCCGATCCTGTATATTGTTTGTAAAATAATTTTCTGCGAACTGGTTAATTTTGGGCAAAAAATTCAAGAGACATTTTTTGTTTAGAATGAAATAAGCTATTGGAAATAAATTTTTAAATGGCAAACAAATAATAAGACAAAAAGTTACATTGGAAATAAAGTATAGGGGTTGCGTTTTTCACCTCTTACAACCATGGGGTAAACCAAACAAATTACTGAGCAAGTGTATTTTCGATAGTAAAAAATGTCACCTTAATTTCAATTTTCTAACTTTTTAGTGTTAGTAAAAAAATGGAAAACAAATTTTATGTACCCCTTTTAAATGGCTGTATCTTAACGAGGCATGCTCCAATGAAGTTTCTTTATATGAAAGACCCTATCTCTTTTACGATGAGGAATCACCCCCTGAAATGTTTTACACTTATTTTGTTACGCCTGGTATTTTGTTTTTAGCGCAATCACAGTAGAAAAGCTAATTTCGTAAAAATAAGTTTTTCGAAAGGGTAAAACGGTAAAAGTATACCAAAAGCTCTTGCCTTCAGAGCAATAATTCAGTAAGGCCAAAACTCTGAGATTTGGTAGCAAACTTGCCTTTCAATTTCTTCACTTGCTGGTTGTTACGACTGAGAAATCTTCAGGGGTGGTTCTCTTCTTTTAACCCACTCGTTATTTTGCCGTGACATATCACTGGTTATAAAATACTTTTTAAAATTATTCGTTAAGGTTGGTAAGTGGTTGGTTGCAAAGCAAAGCAAATTCTTTAAAAAAAATTCTATGCTGTGGTGTCAACTTTGTCTCAAAGTATTTTTAATTATCTAAGCAAATAAATACGGAATTTTGCATTGAAAAATCTTTACCCTCTTTAAATGTATTGAGCTAATCAAGTGTAAAAATTGTATAAGTTTGTCAAATGTGCGTTTCTTAATCGTTATTTTGTTGTACTGTAGTCAAGCAGATAAGTTTGCCCTTGAGCGGCGGCGGCACAGAAGCGGGTAACTGTAATTCTTAGAAATAATCCCACGCACGTAATTTATCTCGCAATCAAGGTGAATAGATTCTATTCAGCAAGAACAAAGCGATAACAGTGAGAAACCTAAGAATTATTGAATCTGTTAATACAGCAGAGGATATTGTTAGGACAAAAATGGGTTTTGTTTTTTGTGTCTGTCTGCTGACGTCGCATGATTAAAAAGCCAGGTGGAAACGAATACCGAGAAAGATTGCATTATCTTATTCAATTTCATGGTTGTGTATTCATACAAATAGGTTCGCTTTTCGGATTAGAAATTTGACGTTCCGAATCCAACGTTTTTAATAAATAATCAGTTCGTATAATCGTCAATTACTTGAATTAGAATCAGTGATTGATAAATAAAAACTTTGTGGTACGACTCAAAGTAAATATTACATAAACACCTAACCTCACAGAATTCGAACAATCTAAATCTAAATCGACCGCAGTGGCGGACACAGGAATTTATATCAGAAGGGTAGAGTGACCTAAAAAAGGCGCAATTTACAAAATCTGCTTTATTGTTAAAAAAGTATACATGACTAAACTAAACTATTTGCATATATAATCAAAAACTAAAAAACCATAAACTCATGTGTAACATTTCTATTATATTTCTTGGGGATTAGGTCCACACTAACTTTATTAAAAATTGTTTTTATTGTTTCATTGTTTTTATACAATACCAAACGCTTCGGCCCTTACACTTGCAGGTGCGTGAAGTAGGCCGCAACATTTTTGAATTTTTCAAAAATGTTTGTCATAATTAGGCGCCAATTAGGCGCCATTTTGCGCCGCTAAAACTAAATTTTGCGCCATCTTGGTAAACAAGTTATTAATAAAATAAGATTTTTCCGGCCAAGTTCACGAAGCCGCACTTTTTTCAATTTTCAGAAAATCCTTATTCCAAAATTTTGCGCCCTCCTGTGTAACAAGTTATTTGAAAAAAACTATTTTTCCGAACTATCTAAAAACGTGAAGTTGGCAGCGACTTTTTTGAATTTCGAAAAAAATTTTGCACCACAATTAAGCGGTAATTTGGCGCCATTTTGCGCCGTTGCTAATTTCTGATAAGAAGACACCGCTGGTGGCCAACTATATTATGTTCGCTTACTAGCTGTGTCCGTTAGTTCTAAATCAAGATAATGAATGTATACACAGTTCAGTAAAATGTTTTTTTTAACAATAACTTGTTACACAGGAGAGCGCAAAATTTCGTTTTAACGGCGCAAAATGGCGGCTAATTACCGCTTAATTGTGGTACAACAATTTTTTTTTGAAATTCAAAAAGGCGCTTCCAACTTCACGATTTTGGCTAGTTTGCAGAAATAGTTTTTTTTTAAATAACTTCTTACACAGAAGGGCGCAAAATTTTGTTTCAACGGCACAAAATAGCGCCAAATTATCGCTTAATTGTGGTACAAAATTTTTTTCGAAATTCAAAAAAGTCGCGGCCAGCTTCACGTTTTTAGATAGTTCGGAAAAATAGTTTTTTTCAAATAACTTGTTACACAGGAGGGCGCAAAATTTCGTTTTAACGGCGCAAAATGGCGCCTAATTATCGCTCAAAGTTGGTACAAAATTTTTTTCAAAATTCAAAAAAATCGCGGTCAACTACGATTTTGGCTAATTTGGAGAAATAGTTTTTTTTTAAATAACTTCTTACACAGAAGGGCGCAAAATTTTGTTTCTATGGCGCAAACTCACGCCTAATTACCGCTTAAATTTGGTGCCAAAATTTTTTCAAAATTCAAAAAAGTTGCGGCCAACTTCACGCTTTGAGGTAGTTCAGAAAAATAGTTTATTGCGAATAACTTGTTACACAGGAGGGCGCAAAATTTCGTTTCAACGGCGCACAATGGCGCTAAATTTTGGAATAAAGATTTTTTGATAATTGAAAAAAAGTGCGGTTTCGTGAACTTGGCCGGAAAAATCTTATTTTATTAATAACTTGTTTGCCAAGATGGCACAAAATTTAGTTTTAGCGGCGCAAAATGGCGCCTAATTGGCGCCTAATTATGATAAATATTTTTGTAAAATTCAAAAATGTTGCGGCCAACTTCACGCACCTTACACTTGCGGCCTTTATCAAGGGTGCTACTTCACAACACAGACACCTAAATGTAAATTCTTATTTAACATTATTGTATATAGCCTTATATTTCATCATCATCATCATTAGGTCTTCAGTCCTGGAACTGGTTAGATGCGTATCATCATTATTTCGTATTCTGAACTAACCTACAGATTTCCCCGAAATTTGCACAGTCTGCATCTATCACTATCTGATCTAGTTCTACATCCACCTCTTTTTTCCTATCTCTGCTTGTAATATATCCCATACTATTCCCCAAAAATGCCTTAGAACGTATTCTGCCCTTCTATTTCTCCTATTCTTTTTCCACAGATATCCTTGTTCCCCTACTATTTCTATAACCGATTTTTTTATTAAATATGTCTGTCCATGCTATCATCCTCATATATCTGAAGCACAGCATTCCCAAAGGCTGCTACCGTTTTTCTGCCTGCTTTTCAGACTGCCCGTATTTCATAGGCATACTGTGCTATGCTCCACACATATGCTTTCAACAATTTTCTTCTTGTTTCTATGTTTGTTGTCTTTCATCATAGGCGCTGTTCTTTCTTGATAGATGCAGTTCGGTCCCCTTCTATTGTTTTACAATTATATACCCTATTTCTCCGACATTCACTAATTGTGAAGGGGGGTAAGCAGCCTGTGGCTGTCAAGTTCCCCCAGCACTTAAACATTTACCGATTTAATATTTTTTCCAATATATCTTTTCGCACAGTCAACATTGGTTGCAGATATTTCGCAACCAACAACTAGTTGTTCATACTAATCATCAGATTTATCTGCGCTTATTTTTTCATTATTAGGTTTTCCGTCTCAAAACTGGTTGGACACGAACCTGAACTTATTTATATTCTGAGCTAGCCTACACAGTTCCGTGAAATTCTCACACAGCCTGTATACCGCTCAGTTCCCCTTCTATTGTTTTCTAATTTTATGCCCTATTTCACCAAGATTCAGTAAATGCGGTTCAGCAGCCTCTGGCTGCCAAAATCCCCCCAACATTGAGACGTTTACCGAATTAATAGTTTTTCAGTAAATCATTTCACACAATTAACATTATTCGAGAATATGGCCCAAGCAATACTTGTAGTTGCTTATAATAATCATCATGTTTAAGTACAGATACTTTCTTCGTCATTAATTTATTCATCCTGGGACTCGTTGGATGCGTACCGCCATTGATTTTTTTTTCTGAACTAGCCTACATATTTCCCTGAAATTCCTACAGCCTACATCTTTCACATTTTGTGTGCAGTAGTCCAACCTAGGTCTATCTCTACTTCTCTTTTTTACTACCTCTGCTTCTAATATATTACGCACTATTCTCTCATTCCTTAGTATGTGACCTATCATCCTATCTCTCCTATATTTTACCGTTTTTCACATATTTCTTTCTTCTCCTACCATTTTAGTACCTCTTCGTTCTTAACTTTGTCTGTCCATGATATTTTCATCATTCGTCTATAGTACCACATTTCAAAGGCACCTTTTTCTTGTCCGCTTCTCCTACTGTCCAGGCTTCACAGCCGTACAGTGCTGTGCTCCATACATATGTTTTAAGCAATCACTTCCTTGTTTCTGTTTGTTGTCTTTGAACACAGTAGCTGCTTTTTCTTGTTAAATGTAGCACGACCTTGTGCTAATCTTTGTTTTATATCTTTTGTGCTTTTCCCATCTTGCGTTATTTGGCTTCCTAGGTAGCAGAAATCCTTAACCTCTTGTAAATTCGTGTTACATATTTGTATTCTTGTTTTTGATTTATTTTTTCCTCCTTTGCATACTAGTACTTTAGTTTTTAGTTTTGTTAATTTTCATACCGTATCTCTCTGTTAGAACTGTTTCCATTTCATTAAGAGCAGCTTCTAACTCTTCCTTGCGAGACGCTAATACCGCTATATCATTTGCAAACCTAAACGTATCAATTTTTTGTCTCTGCATAGTAATTCCAAATGTCTTCCTGCATTTGACAGTATTCATTGCCTCTGCAATGTACAAGTTAAAAATCAATGGGGATAGGGCACATCCCTGTCTCACCCCTTTCCTAATGTTTACTTCTCTACGTTCTTGCTCTAATTCTATTACTGCTGTTTGCTCTTTGTATAAGCTATGTACTATTCGTCTATCCCTATAACTCATTCCAATCTTTTTGAGTATTTCGAACATTTTTTTCCATTTTACATTGTCGAATGCTTTTTCCAGGTCTACAAACCCTATATACACACTTTCTTCTTTTTCTATTGTTTTCTCCATTATCGCTCTCAGATCTAAGATAGCCTCCCGTGTTCCCCTGTTTTGCCTAAACCCAAATTGGTCTTCTGCTAGTATTTCTTCAGCTCGTTTTTCAGTTCGCTTTGTACAATTCTAGTTAATATTTTTGACATGTGTGCTGTCAAACTTATTGTTCGAAAATTTTCACATGTATCCGCGCCTTTCTTTTTTGGTATAGTTACTATGATGCTACGTTTGAAATCTTTGGGTATCTCGCCTGTCTCATACATATAGCTTACAAGTGAGAAGAGACGTTCTGTTGAATATATGCAGAGAAATATTAAAGATGCATTGTTCCCAAAAGAAAAACTTTTGTGGCAGTACATAGACGGATAATGGAAACCGGAACTGTTTTACCTGCTACTCAACATCGCGGAAGTGAAAGAATAAAACGCACATTAAGAAATGAAGAAAATGTTGTTGTAAATTTAGTACGGGAGGACCTAAGAATAAGTACCAGAAGACTTTCGCTACAAACGGGAGTTTCTCAGGTAACATATTAGAGAATTGTAAAAGATCAACAGCTGTATCCCTACCACCTGCAACAAGTTCTGGACCTTTTAGAAACCGACTACCAACCTAGAATCGAGTTTTGCGACTGTCTGCTAAGACAAATTAGAAGAGATAATGAATTTGTAAACAATATTCTTTTTACTGATGAAGCAACATTTAGCAGAAATGGCATATTTAACATGCATAATGAGCACGTGTGGTCAGATGAAAACCCACATTTCACGAAAACTAGCAGTTTTCAGCATAAATTTAAAATAAATGTTTGGGCTGGAATAATACACAATCCGCTAATACAACCATTAATTTTGGAAGAAAATTTAACTGGAGAGCGATATACATTACATGTGATTTTCCAATGCTCCACCCGAAGGTACTACATTGGCCAGGAAGCAAGTTTTTTTTTACCTGGAAAATTTGGAATTTTGCCGAACCCTTGCTGTTCCAAGCAAGGTAGGGATCTTTAACGTGCGTGACAACACTCACACACGGGACCTCCATTTTACCTCTCATCCGAACGCGGGTGTGTTTTTGTGAAAAATGCTCGCCTAACATTTTTCAAGGGGACCGTGTCGGGATTCGAACCCGGGACCTTGGGCGTAGTAGTCACACACATACCACTACGCCACGGAGCCGCCTAGAGCGATATACAGCTTTTTTAAGATAACATTTAATAGGTTTATTTGAAGATGTTCCTGTTATCGAAGACTTGCACGTGGTTGGTTCATGCATGACGGGGCAACACCTCATTTTGCATTAAGTACAAGGGAGTGGTTAAATAACAATTTTCCTGGCAGGTGGATTAGAGTTGGAGTAAATGCTGCGGTTAATTGGCCACCTCGGTTAAATCCAATGGACAATGGAATTTAGGGTATTTTAAAGAAAAAAGTTTATTCTGAACTTATTAATACTGTTCAGAAAGAGAGAGGATGGAAAATGCTTTTAGGAACTTGGCCAATTCTAGGTTTATTCTACAAAAAACTACTCACCAGATTAAGAAACAAGCCCGAAAATGTATTCAAGTTGGAGGACGTCAGTTTTACATAAATAATGAGCAATATGAGCTAATTTCTATTTTGTAGTTTGTAGCGGGTCAGTAAATAAATTTTAGGTTGTCAAATCAAATATTCTTCAGTTTGTAAACACTGACAATTTTATTAATGAGTTTTTTTTAATTGAATGTATTTGATTTAAATCAGATAGCGCTTTCGAATTCATAAAATAAATTTTTGCATTTTTTATAGAATTAATAACAGCTTGTTTTCATGCACGAGTTGAGTATGACTTAATTTAAAATATCTAGAAAATGGTAAGCTTTACAGAGATTAACCAAGAGTACCTTTTTTGTGGCAAATTGTATGAGGAATAATTACGAGTTTTAATTTTTATTAAATACAGGGTATGCAAAAAGTATAGGTTAAAATTGCTAGATTCCCCCCATTCTACGTCAATGGATTATCCTATTTTGTCGAAGTGAAGTGTAATAATTCGTATTAGTAAACAACTAACGTGTACCTATTTTTAAGTTAAAGTCTCTGCCCTAAATGGAAATATTCTAAAAAACATGTATTTTTCAATATCACTTCATCACCCTCTATAATGGAAACGGGTGGGTTTTTACAGGTAATTTATCTAACTTTCTTGATAACTCCTCTAGATCTATATATTCCCCAATTTACTGGTACTTTATTCTTGGTGGCTCCGTGGCGTAGTGGTATGTGTGTGACTACTACGCCTAAGGTCCCGGGTTCGAATCCCGACATGGTCCGCTTGAAAAATTTTAGACGAGCATTTTTCACAAAAATACACCCTCGTTCGGATGAGAGGTAAAATGGAGGTCCCGTGTGTGTGTTGTCACGCACGTTAAAGATCCCTATCTTGCTTGGAACAGCAAGGGTTCGGCAAAATTCGAAATTTACCAGGTAAAAAAAAACTTGCTTCCTGGCCAATGTAGTATCTTCGGGTGTAGCATTGGAAAATCACATGTAACGTTATGAAGGGGGGTAAGTAGCCTGTGGCTGCCAAGTTCCCCCAGCACTTGAACATTTGCCGTTTTAATATTTTTTCCAATATATCTTTTCGTACAGTCAACATGAGTTGCAGACATTTCACAACCACCACCTGTAGTTGTTTATAATAAACATCAGATTTGTCTGCGCTCATTTTTTCGTCATTAGGCTTTCCGTTTCAAAAATGGTTGGACACGTACCTCCACTTATATTCTAAGCTACCCTACATAGTTCCCTGAAATTCCCACACAGCCTATATACATTACATGTGATTTTCCAATGCTCCACCCGAAGGTACTACATTGGCCAGGAGGCGAGTTTTTTGTTCGCTGGAAATTTAGAATTTTGCCGAACCTTTGCCGTTCCAGGCAAGGTAGGGATCTTTAACGTGCGTGACAACACTCACACACGGGACCTCCATTTAACCTCTCATCCGAACGAGGGCGTAATTTTTGTGAAAAATGCTCACCTGTCATTTTTCAAGCAGTAGGCCGTGTCGGGATATGAACAGCCTATATACAGTTCATTTACATTTCCAATGCTCCACCTGTAGGTACTACATTGGCCAGGAGGCGAGTTTTTTGTTGCCTGGAAATTTAGAATTTTGCCGAACCCTTGCCGTTCCAGGCAAGGTAGGGATCTTTAACGTGCGTGACAACACTCACACACGGGACCTCCATTTAACCTCTCATCCGAACGAGGGCGTAATTTTTGTGAAAAATGCTCACCTGCCATTTTTCAAGCAGTCGGCCGTGTCGGGATACAGCCTATATACAGCTCGGTTGTCTTTCGATTGTTTTCTAGTTACATGCTCTATTTCACCGAGATTCAATTTGGGTTTGGCGAAACTGGGAAAAACGGGAGGTTACTTTAGTTCTGAGAGTGATCATGGAGAAAACAATAGAAAAATGGGAAAGCGTGTATATAGGGTTTGCGGATCCGGAAAAAGCATTCGACAATGTAAAATGGAAAAAAATGTTCGAAATATTCAAAAAGATTGGAATGAGTTATATAGATAGACGAATAGTAAATAGCTTATACAAAGAGCAAACAGCAGTAATAGAATTAGAGCAGGAACGTAAAGAAGTAAACATTAGGAAAGGAGTGAGACAGGGATGTGCCCTATCTCCATTAATTTTTACTTGTACATTGAAGAGGCAATTAATACTGTCAAATGCAGGAAGACATTTGGAATTACTATTCAGGGACAAAAAATTGATATGCTTAGATTTGCTGATGATACAGCGGTAGCAATCGAGCAAGGAAGAGTTAGAAGCCGCTCTTAATGAAATGGATACGGTTCTAAAAGAGAGATATGGTATGAAAGTTAATAAAAATAAAACTAAAGTACTTGTAAAATTGCGGTGTAAATTTCGAATAGCTCTGTGGTAAAGAAAAGTGGACATGTATACAAAAATAATTCATAATTAACAAATAACATATAATTTTACTTCAAAGCACTCACATATGTTGTTTACGCAGCCGTGCCAACGGAAAAACAATGTAAACAAAACGGTAGACCCTATCCGTCATACAGGAAACAAAAAACTACTCTTTCTTTGGCGGGTGTAGCGAAGCACATTTATGTCGATAGTGGTTGTTCTGAAGAAAAGCGGTTCTTCTAATTAAAGTTCTACGTAAAACATGTAGACAGGGATGCGGCGTTCAGAAACGACAAATCAATACTCTATGCTTGCTTCGTGTGTTTTCCAGTTAATACCCTTCTTACACATGCGGAATAACAAAGTTTATCACTTGCGGCACTTGTTGGCGCGTGCTTGAAGTAAAACATGGAAATTCCACACTAACAAATTTAAATATACCGAGGCGGACGTAAATAATCAACAAACTCAACGGAAAATAAATTTAGCTGTAAATTATTTACAATATAAGCGGAACATACCGCCCACCAAAATGCAAGGCATTTTAAAGAAAAAATAATTATAAGGCAGGGAGAGCGGAATGAAAAAGCGACAAAAGGAAAAAAAGAAAAGGATTTACAAAAACAAAAGAAGAAAAGGAATTTCTTTTCTACATTGAGGGCAAAGGGCTTTGACACAGTAATAGAAAAGGGATCAGCGAAGTCAACGCCTGAACACAAATAGGGTTTGACTTGAGTAACTCGACATAAAGGCAGGTTGCCCATGAAAGGTTGCAATGCGACCGGATTGGTCTTCCAGCACGTTAGAGTGACTTAAAATACGACGAATAGATTGCCTTCCAGAAATAATCCAGAAGTGCTGACTGACGAGAAAATGGACCATTTGAGCACCCGCGTCGAAGTATTTTAAATGAACGTAAGTAACATACAGATCAGTTGATCGACATTTGCTAGGTAAATAAGCGGAAAATTTACGGTCAGAGGACAAAGGCGCGTGGGCCAGGCGACCTCCGACGCGCAAGGTTCCATCACGAATAAAAGGGGACAACTTGCGAAAACTCTTTTTTAAATGGGATCCAGAATGAATGGCCTCAAGCTCGATAGCAAAATAAGATTGTTGAGTATACGCAAGCAATGGGATCAAAGCATTGTGCAACTCAGAGGATGACAAAGGTCCGGAGTACCTTTCAAGAGGGTAACATAGATTATGACGACGAAAACGGAGAATCAAAGCAACAATGCGCGTAATAAATGGAAAGGAAGAGTGATTTTCCAAAATTGATTGAATCCAAGAGGATGTTACGACAGCGGATAAAACAATGGAGCGTTATTCAGTGAGAACTTCAGGAATATCTGAAGGAGGAATATGTGGACTGTAGTTTTCGAAAGACCCATACAAGGTTGGTGAAGCCGCCCACCATAAAGAACATTGGCACAAGTCGGTAAGGAGTAAACCACGTGACCCGACATCGGCAGGATTCTCGGTGGAGAGGATGTGATGCCAAGAGGCGCGAGACGTGTTTTCCTGAATGTAAGTAACACGATTGGCGACGAAAGTCTTCCAACGCTGCGGCGGGGAAGGAATCCACAAAAATACTACCATGGAGTCAGACCAACAGTAAATTTTATGAAAAGTAAGGTTCGAATCAAAGGTTTTGAGGACAAAGATTAATAATTTTGACGCCAGTGTGGCGGCCAACAATTCGAGACGGAGCAAAGAGATTGTACGAAGGGGTGCGACCTTAGACTTAGCGGACATTAAGCGAACATCAACAGCGGAAGGGGTAACAAAGCGAAAATAAACAACAGCACTGTAGCCATGTTCGGAAGCGTCAGCAAAGCAGTGAACTTCGCACGTAGTAAACTGTGGCGGGATTAGCAAGCGGGGTAAAGCGAAATCCGAAAGAAGCGGTAATTCATGCAAGTATCTCTCCCACAAACGGATGAGGTCGGGGGGAGGGGAAGCATCCCATTCTAATTTTAACGACCATAAACGTTGAATTAAGTGTTTTACAAGAAAAGTAAGGGGGGATAAAAGTCCCATGGGGTCAAAAATTCGGGTTAAGTTAGAAAGTAGGTTGCGCTTGGTACAGCAGGTATTTAGTGGCTGAACTAGAAAACAAAAATTATCTAAGGTGGGGTTTCATTAAAGACCTAAAACTTTTAGGGGTTGAGTATCAGGATCCTCAAACGAGCGGGGTTGCGCGAATTGCTGCGTAGCGGAAAGATCTTTTAACAATTCGGGATGGTTACTTGACCATTTATGAAGTTCGAAACCACCAAGTTTTAAAAGAGCAATTAGTTGATTACATAGAGCGAGGGTTGATTCAATAGAATCTCCACCAGTAGCGATGTCATCAATATAAGTATGGTGGCGAAGTGCGAAAGCGGCTAACGGATAAGAATTTCCTTCGTCCACGGCCAACTGCTGAAGCGTGCGTATGGCAAGAAAGGGAGCACAATTGATTCCATACGTAGCGGTATTTAATTTAAAATCCAGAATGGCTCCTCAGGAGAGAAGCGACAAACAATTCGTTGATTGTTACACTGAGCGGGATTTACAAGAATTTGTCTGTACATCTGACGAATATCGGCAGTGACAACATAAGGATGTAAACGAAATTGTATCAAAATTGCGGTGATATCGGGTTGCAACTTCGGCCCAACAAACAAGTGATCGTTTAAGGACGATTGAGACAGGGTTTTAGCGGAAGCGTTGAACACAACTCATAATTTCGTACTTACGCTTTTGCGTTTCACAACGCAATGATGCGGAATGTAATAAGAAAAGTTTGAATGAGACCCAATAACAACAGATTGCATATGTTGAGAATCCAGATATTCACGCATGAACGAAACGTATTGTTCGTAAACAGGAGATTGCTTAAGTAGACGATTTTCTAATGAAACAAATCGTTGTAAGGCAAGATCACAACTACCTGGAAAAAATGGTTCCTGATCTCTAAACGGCAGTGAGACGACATATCGACCTTGTTCATTGCGGCGAAACGTATCGACAAAATATTTTTCAGCAAGAGTTTCTTCAGGCGTGAAAGGTTGAGCGGCAGGAACAGCTTCGACTTTCCAGAATTTAGCGACAATATCTTCCAAAGGGAAAATAGAATCTGTCATACAAAACAAGTTAGTTACTTCAGAAGCGGATGAGGAAGGTATGCTACCCATTAAAACATATCCAAAAATGCTATTAATAGCAACAAGTTGATCGCTATCACCCTGGATGCGACCGTCTAATAACACTTGGGGGAAAATATCCGCGCCAATTAAGAAATCAATGGGTCCAGATTGAGCAAAGAGCGGATCAGCTAGATTGAGGTTAGCCAGATGATTGAAATGTTCTAAAGAAATATTAGAAGTAGGTAAATTTTCACAAATTCTGGGAAGTACTACAGCTTGAAAATTAATAATCGGTGAAGAAACACCTATTGGTTTGAACGAAACGGCGACAGTGCCGTGCAGAGCAGCAGAGCGCATGGAGCCTAAACCACTAAGGGTAAGAGAATGTGGAGTAGTACGGAAACCTAAACGTTTCACACTATTTTGCGATGCCCGAATCGAGTAAACCGCGAAATTGCTGGAAAGAACCAGATATATCAGCAATTTTACTTGAACGGTGGAAAGTAAAACAACTGAAGGTTCAGCTAAAGAATTAAATAAAACGACATTCGAAGTTGACGGAGCACTACAGCTAAACGAAGTCGATGATTCCTCAGAGGCACGAGGAGCGGAAGGCTTGTAGCGGCCTTGAATAGCGGGAGTAGTGCGCGGTGATACCTTAGATGCGGCGTTGTCCGGGCTCAAGCGAGCCTGGTTACTAGCAGCGAAAGCGGATTTAGAGGAAACGCGATCGAAATGCAATAACGAATGATGACGTTGATTGCATTGGCGGCAAGCGGCATGAAAAAGTAGACTGGCATTTATTTAAAATGTGAGAATTGCTAAGGCAATTAATACAAAGATGTTGGTTTTTTGCAAAGTTGTAGCGATCTTGCGACGAAAGCTTAACGAAATTATTACAACGATAAAGATGGTGATCTTGTTTACAAAGCGGACATTTATTAACACTAGACTTCGTCTGAACTAACATGGAAACTGCACATACGGAATAACAAAGTTTATCACTCGCGGCACTTGTTGGCGCGTGCTTGAAGTGAAACATGGAAATTCCACACTAACAAATTTAAATATACCGAGGCGGATGTAAATAATCAACAAACTCAACAAAAAATAAATTTAGCTGTAAATTAATTACAATATAAACGGAACAGTACTAGTATGCAAAGGAGAGGAAAATAAATCAAAACCAAGAATACAAATAGGTAACAAAAACTTACAAGAGGTTAAGGATTTCTGTCTGCTATACCTAGGAAGCCAAATAACGCAAGATGGGAAAAGCGCAAAAGATATAAAACAAAGATTAGCACAAGGTCGTGCAACATTTAACAAGAAAAAGCAACTACTGTGTTCAAAGACAACAAACATAGAAACAAGGAAAAGATTGCTTAAAACATATGTGTAGAGCACAGCACTGTACGGCTGTGAAGCTTGGACAGTAGGGGAAGCGGACCAGAAAAAGTTAGAAGCCTTTGAAATGTGCTGCTACAGACGTATGATGAAGATGTCATGAACAGACAAAGTTAAGAACAAAGGGGTACTAGAAATGATAGGGAAGAAAGAAATATGTGGAAAACGGTAAACAATAGGAGAGATACTGCAAAAGATATTAGAAGCAGAGATAGGAAAAAAGAGAAGTATAGGTAGACCTAGGTTAGACTATTGCACACAGATAGTGAAAATTGTACGATGTGGGAATTTCAGGGAAATATCTAAGCTTGCTCAGAATAGAAATCAATGGAAGTACGCATCCAACAAGTCCCAAGATGGAAAAACATATGATGAAAAAAATAACTGTACTTAAATATGATGATTATTATAAACAACTACAGGTATTAATCTTGCAATATTCTCAACTAACGTTAATTGTGCGAAAGAATTTACTGGAAAACTATTGATTCGGCAAATGTCTAAGTGCTGGGGGTACTAGAGGTACTAGAAATCGTACAGGAAAAAAGAAATATGTGGAAAACGGTAAAAAAAAACAGGACAGATAGGATGATGGGCCACATCCTACGGCATGAAGGAATAGTGCGGAATATATTAGAAGCAGAGATAGGAAAATAGAGAAGTAGAGGTAGACCTAGGTTAGACTACTACACACAGATAGTGAAAGATGCAGGCTGTAGGTATTTCAGGGAAATGTGTAGGCTGGCTCAGAATAGAAATCAATGGAGGTACGCATCCAACCAGTCTCAAATGACGAAAAAGAACTGTACTTAAACATGACGATTTTTATAAGCAATTACAGGTATTGGTCGTGCAATATTCTCGAGTAATGTTAAGTGTGTTAAAGGATTTACTGGAGAACTATTAATTCGGCAAATGTCTAAGTGTTGGGGGATCTTGGCAGCCACAGCCTGCTTAACCACCTTCACGTAGCATAAATGACGTAAAATAATATATTTCTGTTTATTAAAACTCATTTCTTTTGAATTATGCGTTTCTTATCAGAGCACTTTACTATCTTCTTTCATTATCGCATTCTTAACTTTGATAGATATTGCGTGATGATTTACTAGGTTTTGCCTTATGCCATGCGTATCAATTTATGAACGCTTCTTGATTTAAACCTAGTTTAACTGCGTGTATAATTATTTCTATGCTGAATATGTTTATATTATTGAAGCACATGCTTACTGGCATTGATTAAAGTTAATTGCGGTTCTTATACAGGGTGTTAAATGTTTACTCTTTGCATAATATGCTAATTAAATGCAGTTTCTAATTCCTAGTACTATTTTCTTGTATTGCGCGACCACCACGACTCAATATACCCCTAAATAACCCCCTTATCATGGCAATATATTTCAAATCGAGCTAGTAATTGAAAGATGAAAAACTTAGAGTCCCAGACAGGATTTGAACCTGTATTTCAGTTTTCGCGGCCGATGCGTTTTCCATTAATGCCATCGGGAATAACAATTGAAAAATTATACAAATCTAAATCATTTTATGTAACCACGCATAAATCTAACTTTCAATTACGTTTGGCATTTTTGTCAATCATATATCATATTTTCCATCTTTCAATTACTAGCTCGATTTGAAATGATCATTTGGGCTTTGCATAAGCGTCTAAGTTATTATTTCATCTTATTAACCCTAATAGCTTAGTGTTTATCAAGCTGCCTTGTTCAATTACCTAATATGTATATTTAATAGTTGGCCTACAGCCGTAATTTTGAGGGTCGCGTCGCGTCTAGTCTATATCTGACACTATCAGATATGATTGACAAAAGTGCCAAACGTTAGGTTTATGTATAGTTCTGTACAGGATTTAGATTTGTGAAATTTTGCAATTGTCAAGGTTACTGTTCCGACAAATAAATACTTTTCAACAAAAACCCACCGAATGTATTTGTGTAAGAATTCTCGAAAGATATGATATTCAAAAATCTGGAATTCAAATTTTCCATGAAATGTCGTCATTATACGAGTCTTTATCAATTCGAAAGGTATCGAGAATTCAACTCGAGATGCACTTTGAACACGCGATAAAAAGTTTTAAAATATATCCACGGTGTGACGCGAACTTCATCCCTAAACATTGCTGATTATACAAATAAAGATATAATTTTCAGTTAACCTAAAATCTTTAATCTCTTGAATCAAATGTAAATGCGATATAATGCTCGAGTTGGCACATTTACTTTGTCAATTATTATTTTACTAAACTGCAGTAAAACAAAACGTTGTTTGCCCTTTAGTAATATAGGATAAAATTAGCTGTTGTAATCTCTGTAATAATGCCCACGCACATCTCGCGATGAAGGTGAATACCATTCTTGCTTGGAGTACCATTCGTAAGCAGCCAAGCGTTAACAAGGTAACCTAAGATATATTAAATCTGTTAATACAACAGGATATAGTTACGACAAAAATAAGGTTTTGTTTTTGTCTGGCTGCTGACGACACCTAATTAAAATGCCACGTGGAACAGGGACTGAACTAAAAAGAATTGTCTTATTCTGTTATAGAATTCATGATGTGAAAATGTATGCCATTTTAATTTAGATGGTTTTATTTTCAGATTATTTCAGCGTTTTTACTTCATATATCGGACACAAATTTAGCTCCCTCAATAGGATTCAACTTTGTATGAAAGAATGATATAAAATCAAATTCTCCGTAATAGATGATACGAAACGAGTGGTCTTTTAATTGAAGCGGCCCCGTGGCTTAGTTGATTCGCGTATGACTGCAGATCCCAAGGTCCCTAGGTTCAAATCCCGGTACGGATCGCTTGAGAAATGTTAGGCGAACATTTTTCATAAAAATATGTCCTCGATTGGATGAAAGGTAAAATGTAGGTTCCGTGTGTGGGTGTTGTAACGCACGTTAAAGATCCATACCTTGTCTAGAACAGCAACGCCGAAATGTGTTTACTCAACCTAAATAAAATTTACTTGCTCCAAGTATTTGAATTTCCAATGCCTCACCCGAGTTTTTGTTACCTCGACATTTTTGAACTTTGTCGAACCCTCACGGATAAAAGTAAAATTCTTACCAAAAGTAAAATTTTGGGACAAGAAAAAATTACTTATCACAAATAAAAGGCTTAGTTTCACTCATATTGAGTATTTTGCTTCTGATAAGAAATATTTATATTTGTGGTAAGTAATTTTTCTTGTCTCAAAATTTTACTTTTGGTAAGAATTTACTTTTATCTGTGAAGGGTTCGACAAAGTTCAAAAATTTCGCGGTAACAAAACCTCGGGTGGGGCATTGGAAATTCAAATATAGGATAGGGCGTCTTTTAATAGTTAAAAAATTCTCTTCCTGGCCAATGTAGTACTTTCGTGTGGAGCATTGGAAACTCAGACGTAGGGGTGCCTTTTAATTGATGATAATATGTAATTCAATAATTTCTGTAGAGATGCCCTTCCTATTCCTAGGTGTTACATATTCTGTTTGACATCATCAAAGATGGCCGCATTTTAATATAAAAGGATTGCTATTTAATTGATTTTGAACTTTTTGCTGGTTGCATGTTTATTATTAAAAATTAGAGTAAATCTACAATTCATGCTAGGGTTTACTGCTTTTTATAAACAGACTTTTTTCAGAAAAAAAAGCTTTCACATTTATCATCATTGTCGTTAGGTCCTTCAGTTCTGGAACTGGTTGGACACGTACTTTCAATGTTTCCTATTCTGAGCTAACCTACACATTTCCCTGAAATTGTCACAGTCTGCATCTTTTACTATCGGTGTGCTATAGTCTAACCTAGGTCTACGTCTACCTCTCTTTTTTCTTATCTCTACTTCTAATATATCTCGCAGCATTCCCTCGTGCCTTAGAACGTGTCCTATCATCCTATCTCTCCTATTTTTTACTGTTTTCCACATATTTCCTTCTTTCTCTACTATTACTAACACCTCTTTGTTCTTAACTTTGTCTGTGTATGATATCTTCACCATACGCTTGTAGCACCACATTTCATAAACTTCAGTCTTTTTACTTTTCGCTCCTCCTACTGTCCACGTTTCACAGCCGTACAGTGCTCTGCTCGACACATATGCCTTTAGCAATCTTTTCCTTTCAAAGATGGTAGTTGCTTTTTCTTGTTAAATGTAGCGCGACCTTGTGCTAATCCTTGTTTAAATCTTTTGCATTTTTCTCATCTTGCGTATTTGATTTCGTAGGTTGCAGAATAATCCTTAACCTTAGTAAGTTCTCGCTTTCTATTTATATTCTGCTTTTTACTTATTTTTCCTTCCTTTACATTCTAGTACTTGTTTTATTTTTGTTAATTTTCATATCATATCTTTCTGTTAGTACTGTTTCCATTTTATTAAGAGCTGCTTCTAAACTCTTCCTTGCTATAGTCGAAATCTAGAAAGAATGAATGCACGTCATAGGTTTCTGAATTAAAAAACGACATACTTTTAAAGCATCTATGGGAGTATGCTTAATGCATAAGATTTGAAAGTATGTCGTTTTTTAATTCAGAAACCTATGACGTGCATTCATTCTTTCCTGATTTCGACTATAGATGCTAACACCATTATATCATCTTTAAATCTAGGCTTATCGATCATTTGTTCCTGGGTAGTAATTCCAATCATTTCGAATGGATCTGCACCTTGCCGAAGTTCTAGATTACTAGAAAATGTGAAATGGCTTGCGTGATCTAATGAGCTAAAGCGCCAAACTACAGATTCAACCAAAGTTGTAGGGTCGTTAGTGAAGAACCAGATTAAGACAGGTGCCCGAAAGAGAGCAGCGGCTCTTTCGGTACTTAGATTGGCAGATTGGAGGAGATAGAAGTCGGTATGGCGTCTAAGACACACTACCGCGATGTGGAAGCCAACGGGAAACCACTACACATTACCTCACAACATGATGGCATTCTCTGAGGTAAAAGATTCCCGAGTTAAAATAGTCCCCCATTCGGACTCCGGGAGGGGACTACGTCGGAGGATGCGATCGGAAAGCTCAAAATAATAGTGGGGAACATTTTGCGAGACGGAGCGCGGAACGTTAGAAGTATGAAGTAAGTAGGTAAGCTAGAGAACCTGAAAATTGAAATGAATAGGTTAGCACTTGACATAGCAGGGATCAGCGAAGTTCCCTGGCGAGGGATTTTTTGAGTAGTGACTTCAGGGTAATTCATACAGGAGCAGAGGAAGGAATTTCGGGTGTAAGGATAGTTATGCGCAAAAAGATAGGCCACTGCGTAGAAAATTACTTACAAAAGAACGAAAGAGTACTCATGGTTAGATTAGAATCTAAACCGGTAAACACAGTAATTTAGTACAAGTATGCATGCCCACCTCTAGCTACAGTGACGAAGAAGTAGAAGCGATCTAGAAAGATATCGAAGATGTACTAAGATGCGTAACAGGACATGAAAATTTAATAATTACGGGGGATTTTAATGCAGTGGTAGGTGAGGGTAGGGAAGGAGCAGTTGTAGGTTTATTTGGTTTAGGCACGAGAAACGACAGGGGAAATAGGCTGGTAGAATTTTTGCGACAAGAACAATTTAATCATCACAAACACATTAGTTCAACATCATGCTAGAAGACGATACACGTGGAAGATGCCAGGAGATATAAGAAGATATCAAACAGATTACATTCTTGTTAGACAACGGTTTGGGAATCAAGTAAAAGACTGTAAGCTACCCAGAAGCAGATATAGACACTGAATACAACATTGTAATCATGAAGGCCGCACTTAAATTTAAAAATTTGAATAAAAGAAATGGAAAAGGCACTTTGACTTTGAGAAGCTAAAAGATAAAGATATTCAAGAAAGATTCGAAAAAAGTTCAAATGAATTGCTGAAAGATATCGAGAAAATATCTGATACTAAGGAAGTAGAAACAGAGTGGAATAACATTAAATCCAGCCTAGACATGGCGCCAGAGATATTCTGGGGTATACACAAACAGAAAATAAGAAACCATAGATAATAAAAGATATCCTGAATTTTATAGAAGAAAGACGAAAATACAAAATTAAATCAGACAAAACAGGAAAACAGAGATACAAAGCCATAAAATGTGAAATTATTCGCAAATGCAGGAAAACTAAAGAACAATGGATTGTTGAAAAGTGCAAAGAGGTACAAACTAATTGAAATCAATTTTAAGGATATAAAACCGTATAGCAAAAATTTAAAAAACGCGTGAGGAAACGTTATTATAGAAAATGTAGAGAAAGTGGGTAGATGGTAAGAATATATAGGGAATTTATATGCAAGAGAGCAACTAACAGCATTAGAACACGAATCAGACATTTAAAATGTTGACTTGGGTTATCCTATACTTAGAGATGTGTTTGAAGTAGCATTAAAGGGTTTGAAAAATGGTAAGGCGCCGGGTACAGATAAGGTGCAAGCAGAAACTGTAAAAGCCGCTGGACAAGCAGTAACAGAACGTCTCTTCCAATTTGTTAGCTATATGTATGAGACCGACGAGATACCCAAAGATTTCAAATTTAACATCATAGTAACTATACCAAAAAAGAAAGGCGCGGATAGATGTGAAAAATTTCGAACAATGTTTGACAGCGCACGTGCCAAAAATATTAACTAGAATTGTACAAAGACGAATGGAAAACGAGCTGAAGAAATACTAAGATAAGATCAATTTGGGTTTGGCGGAACTGGGAAACACGGGAGGCTATTTTAGTTCTGAGAGTGATAATGGAGAAAACAAGAGAAAAAGGGGAAAGCGTGTATATAGGGTGCGTGGATCTGGAAAAAGCATTCGACAATGTAAAATGGAAAAAAATATTCGAAATACTCAAAAAGATTGGAATGAGTTATAGAGATAGACGAATAGTACATAGGTTATACAAAGAGCAAGCAGCAGTAATAGAATTAGAGCGGGAACGTAGAGAAGTAAACATTAGGAAAGGGGTGAGACAGGGATGTGCCCTATCGCCATTAATTTTAAACTTGTACATTGAAGAGGCAATTAATACTGTCAAATGCAGGAAGACATTTGGAATTAATATGCAGGGACAAAAAATTGATATGCTTAGATTTCCTGATGATATAGCGGTATTAGCATCTAGCAAGGACGAGTTAGAAACTGCTCTTATTGAAATGGAAACGGTTCTAACAGAGATATACGGTATGAAAATTAACAAAAATAAAACTAAAGTACTAGTATGTAAAGCAGGGGAAATAAATCAAAACCAAGAATACAAATAGATAACAGGAACTTACAAAAGGTTAAGGATTTCTGCCACCTAGGAAGCCAAATAACGCAAGATGGGAAAAGCGCAAAAGATATAAAACAAAGATTAGTACAAGATCATGCTACATTTATCTAGAAAAAGCAACTACTGTGTTCAAAGATTGCTTAAAACATATGTGTAAAGCACAGTATTGTACGGCTGTGAAGCTTGGACAGTAGAAGAAGCGGACAAGAAAAAGTTAGAAGCCTTTGCATGTGGTGCTAAAGACGTATGATTAAGATATCATGAACAGACAAAGTTAAAAACAAAGAGGTACTAGAAATCGTAGGGGAAGAAAGAAATATGTGGAAAACGGTAAAAAAAAACAGGACAGGTAGGATGATAGGCCACATACTACGGCATGAGGGAATAGTGCGGAATATATTAGAAGCAGAGATAGGAAAAAGAGAAGTAGAGGTAGACTTAGGATAGACTACTGCACACAGATAGTGAAAGATGCAGGCTGTAGGAATTTCAGGGAAATGTGTAGAATAGAATACAAATCAATGAAGGTACGCATCCAACCAGTCTCAAATGACGAAAAATAACTGTACTTAAACATGATGATTATTATAAGCAACTACAGATATTGGTTGTGCAATATTCTCGAATAATATTAATTATGTGAAAGGATTTACTGGAAAACTATTAATTCGGCATATGTCTAAGTGTTGGGGGATCTTGGCAGCCACAGGCTGCTTAATCCTCTTCACATACCTTACATGTGATTTTCCAATGCTCCACCCGAAGGTACTACATTGGCCAGGAGGCGAGTTTTTTTTACCTGGGAAATTTGGAATTTTGCCGAACCCTTGCTGTTCCAAGCAAGGTAGGGATCTTTAACGTGCGTGACAACACTCGCGCACGGGACCTCCATTTAACCTCTCATCCGAACGAGGGTGTATTTTTGTGAAAAATGCTCGCCTAACATGTTTCAAGCGGACCTTGGACGTAGTAGTCACACACATACCAACTACGCCATGGAGCCGCCCCTCTTCACATACCGTTCATTTACATTTCCAATGCTCCACCCGAAGGTACTACATTGGCCAGGAGGCGAGTTTTTTGTTGCCTGGAAATTTTTTAGAATTTTGCCGAACCCTTGCCGTTCCAGGCAAGGTAGGGATCTTTAACGTGTGTGGCAACACTCACACACGGGACCTCCATTTAACCTCTCATCCGAACGAGGGCGTAATATTTGTGAAAAATGCCCACCTGTCATTTTTCAAGCAGTCGGCCGTGTCGGGATTTGAACCCAGGACCTTGGAATCCGTAGTCTTACGCTTACTACATTGATCTGCGGCGACGCCTCCTCTTCACATACCGTTCATTTACATTTCCAATGCTCCACCCGAAGGTACTACATTGGCCAAGAGGCGAGTTTTTTTTGCCTGGAAATTTAGAATTTTGCCGAACCCTTACCGTTCCAGGCAAGGCAAGGATCTTTAACGTGCGTGACAACACTCACACACGGGACATCCATTTAACGTCTTATCCGAGCGAGGGCGTAATTTTTGGGAAAAATGCAAACCTGTCATTTTTCAAGCAGTCGGCCGTGTCGGGATTTGAACCCAGGACCTTGGGATCCGTAGTCTTACGCTTACTACATTGATCCACGGCGACGCCCCTTTTCACATACCGTTCATTTACATTTCCAATGCTCCACCCGAAGGTACTACATTGGCCAGGAGGCGAGTTTTTTGTTGCCTGGAAATTTAGAATTTTGCTGAAACCTTGCCGTTCCAGGCAAGGTAGGGATCTTTAACGTGCGTGACAACACTCACACACGGGACCTCCATTTAACCTCTCATCCGAACGAGGGCGTAATATTTGTGAAAAATGCTCACCTGTCATTTTTCAAGCAGTCGGCCGTGTCGGGATTTGAACCCAGGACCTTGGGATCCGTAGTCTTACGCTTACTACATTGATCCACGGCGACGCCCCTTTTCACATACCGTTCATTTACATTTCCAATGCTCCACCCGAAGGTACTACATTGGCCAGGAGGCGAGTTTTTTGTTGCCTGGAAATTTAGAATTTTGCTGAAACCTTGCCGTTCCAGGCAAGGTAGGGATCTTTAACGTGCGTGACAACACTCACACACGGGACCTCCATTTAACCTCTCATCCGAACGAGGGCGTAATATTTGTGAAAAATGCTCACCTGCCATTTTTCAAGCAGTCGGCCGTGTCGGGATTTGAACCCGGGACCTTGGGATCCGTAGTCTTACGCTTACTACATTGATCCACGGCGACGCCTCCTCTTCACATACCGTTCATTTACATTTCCAATGCTCCACCCGAAGGTACTACATTGGCCAGGAGGCGAGTTTTTTGTTGCCTGGAAATTTAGAATTTTGCCGAACCCTTGCCGTTACAGGCAAGGTAGGGATCATTAACGTGCGTGACAACACTCACACACGGGACCTCCATTTAACCTCTCATCCGAACGAGGGCGTAATATTTGTGAAAAATGCTCACCTGCCTTTTTTCAAGCAGTCGGCCGTGTCGGGATCCTCTTCACATACCGTTCATTTACATTTCATATATTCCTCTTCACATACCGTTCATTTACATTTCCAATGCTCCACCCGTAGGTACTACATTGGCCAGGAGGCGAGTTTTTTGTTGCCTGGAAATTTAGAATTTTGCCGAACCCTTGCCGTTCCAGGCAAGGTAGGGATCTTTAACGTGCGTGACAACACTCACACACGGGACCTCCATTTAACCTCTCATCCGAACGAGGGCGTAATTTTTGTGAAAAATGCTCACCTGCCATTTTTCAAGCAGTCGGCCGTGTCGGGATTTGAACCCGGGACCTTGGGATCCGTAGTCTTACGCTTACTACATTGATCCACGGCGACGCCTCCTCTTCACATACCGTTCATTTACATTTCCAATGCTCCACCCGAAGGTACTACATTGGCCAGGAGGCGAGTTTTTGTTGCCTGGAAATTTAGAATTTTGCCGAACCCTTGCCGTTACAGGCAAGGTAGGGATCTTTAACGTGCGTGACAACACTCACACACGGGACCTCCATTTAACCTCTCATCCGAACGAGGGCGTAATATTTGTGAAAAATGCTCACCTGCCATTTTTCAAGCAGTCGGCCGTGTCGGGATCCCCTTCACATACCGTTCATTTACATTTCATATATTCCTCTTCACATACCGTTCATTTACATTTCCAATGCTCCACCCGAAGGTACTACATTGGCCAGGAGGCGAGTTTTTTGTTGCCTGGAAATTTAGAATTTTGCCGAACCCTTGCCGTTACAGGCAAGGTAGGGATCATTAACGTGCGTGACAACACTCACACACGGGACCTCCATTTAACCTCTCATCCGAACGAGGGCGTAATATTTGTGAAAAATGCTCACCTGCCTTTTTTCAAGCAGTCGGCCGTGTCGGGATCCTCTTCACATACCGTTCATTTACATTTCATATATTCCTCTTCACCTACCGTTCATTTACAGTTCCAATGCTCCACCTGTAGGTACTACATTGGCCAGGAGGCGAGTTTTTTGTTGCCTGGAAATTTAGAATTTTACCGAACCCTTGCCGTTCCAGGCAATGTAGGGATCTTTAACGTGCGTGACAACACTCACATACGGGATCTCCATTTAACCTCTCATCCGAACGAGGGCGTAATTTTTGTGAAAAAGCTCACCTGCCATTTTGCAAGCAGTCGGCCGTGTCGGGATTTGAACCTGGGACCTTGGTATCCGTAGTCTTACGCTTACTACATTGATCCACGGCGACGCCTCCTCTTCATCTACCGTTCATTTACATTTCCAATGCTCCACCCGTAGGTACTACATTGGCCAGGAGGCGAGTTTTTTGTTGCCTGGAAATTTAGAATTTTGCCGGACCCTTGCCGTTACAGGCAAGGTAGGGATCTTTAACGTGCGTGACAACACTCACACACGGGACCTCCATTTAACCTCTCATCCGAACGAGGGCGTAATATTTGTGAAAAATGCTCACCTGCCATTTTTCAAGCAGTCGGCCGTGTCGGGATCCTCTTCACATACCGTTCATTTACATTTCATATATTCCTCTTCACATACCGTTCATTTACATTTCCAATGCTCCACCCGTAGGTACTACATTGGCCAGGAGGCGAGTTTTTTGTTGCCTGGAAATTTAGAATTTTGCCGAACCCTTGCCGTTCCAGGCAAGGTAGGGATCTTTAACGTGCGTGACAACACTCACACACGGGACCTCCATTTAACCTCTCATCCGAACGAGGGCGTAATTTTTGTTAAAAATGCTCACCTGCCATTTTTCAAGCAGTCGGCCGTGTCGGGATTTGAACCCGGGACCTTGGGATCCGTAGTCTTACGCTTACTACATTGATCCACGGCGACGCCTCCTCTTCACATACCGTTCATTTACATTTCCAATGCTCCACCTGTAGGTACTACATTGCCTCTTCACATACCACTGAATCTCTCTGAAATAGGACATGTAATTAGAAAACAATAGAAGGGGAACCGAGCTGTGTAGGTTAGCTTAGAATATAAGTGGAGGTACGTGTACAACCAGTTTTGAGACGGACAAACCTATTGCCGAAAAAATAAGCGCAGACAAATTTGATGATTATTATAAACAACTACAGGTGGTGGTTGTGAAATATCTGCAGCTATAGTTGACTGTGCGAAAAGATATATTGGAAAAATATTAAAGCGGCAAATGTTCAACTGCTGGGGAACTTGGCAGCCACAGGCTACTTACCCCTTCACAACCACTGAATGTCGGAGAAATAGGGTTTATAATTGTAATACAATAGTAGGAGACCCAACTGCATCTAATAAGAAAGAACAGCACCTATGAGCAAAGACAACAAACATAGAAGCAAGAAGAAATGTTTTTTTTTTTTAAACATGCGGGGAGCACCTATGAAATACGGGCAGTGAGAAAAGCAGAGGGAATAAAATGGGATATGTTAGAAGCAGATAGGAGAAAGGATATAGATGTACACCTAGATCAGATAGTGATAGATGCAGACTGTGCAAATTTCAGGAAAATGTGTAGGTTAGTTCAGTATAGGAAACAATTCTAAATGTTTTTCTGCATTTGAGAGTATTCATTGCGTCTTCGATATAGTTAAAAATATTTACTTCTCTACGTTCCTGCTCTAATTCTATTGCAGCTGTTTGCTCATTGTATAAGCTATATTCGTCGTTCCCTATAACTCATTCCAATCTTTTTGAGTACTTCGAACATTTTTTTCTCATTTTATATTGTCGAATGCTTTTTCCAAATCTACAAATCCTATATACATGCTTTTTCCTTTTTCTGTTGTTTTCTTGATTAACATCCTTAAAGCTAACATGGCATCTTATGTTCTCTTGTTTCGCCTAAACCCAAATTGATCTTCTCCTAGTATTTCATCAGCACGATTTTCCATTCGTCTTTTGACGCGTGAACTGTTCGAAAATTTTCACTTCTACCTGTACATTTCTTTTTTGGTATAGTGACTATGGTGTTACGTTTAAAATCTTTAGGTATCTTGTCTGTCTCATACATATTTTGTTGAAAAGAGACGTTTTGTTACTGCTTGTGTAGCGGTTTTTTGGAGTTTCTGTTTGCACCTTATCTATACCCGGTGCCTTATTATTTGTTAGACCCTTTAATGTTATTTCAGACTCATCTCTAAGTATAGGATACTTCAAATCATCGTTTTCAATGTCTGATTTCAGTTCTAGCGCTTCTAAGTCCCCATCCTGCATATAAATTCCCCATACTTTCGTGCCACATATCCACTTTTTCTACATATTTTATAATTACATCTTCTTTTGTTATACGGTTTTATATCCCTAAAATTCATTCTAATTAGTTTGTATGCTTCGTCTGTCTTTCCATTTCGGTCATATTTTGTATTTCTTTTTATTTTCCTCAATCCATTGTTCTTTAGCTATCCTGCATTTGCAAATAGTTTCCGATTTTATGTTTTTGTATCTCTGCTTTCCTGCTTCGTCTGATCTGTTTTTGTATTTTCGCCTTTCGTCTATTAAATTCACAATATCCTTTGTCACCCATGGTTTCTTATTTTCTTTTTGTTGATACCTCAGAATATCACTGACCTGTACAAGTTGGATTTAATGTTTTTCCATTCTGCTTCCTAAGTATCAGATATGTTCGCCATCTCTTTCTTTCATCAATTAACACTTAATGTTTTTTCTTAGTAGTAAAATTTCCAAATTGTGCCAAAAGTATTAAATTATTTTCAGATTACTACTAATCGAAAATTTTAAAATAACTATTTTTTCCTGTTTCAGGTTCTACAACAAGCAGGGAATGTAGAACGCCTTGGACGTTTTTTATGGTCATTACCTGCATGTGATAAACTCCATAACAACGAATCCGTTTTGAAGGCCAAAGCAATAGTAGCATTTCACAGAGGAAACTTCAAAGAATTGTATAAAATATTGGAAAGCCACAATTTTAGCCCGCATAACCATTCAAAATTACAAGCATTATGGTTGAAAGCACATTATATAGAAGCAGAACGACTTAGAGGTGAGCCATTTATTAAGTTAAATTCGTATCACTGCATAAACTGTTATGTTGTATGAGTAGTGTGAATAAACCAATTCTGAAAAAAAAATACTCCCATTTAAATAACATTGTCATCTTAAATTTGACTCCCATAAGCAAATGCACATGCAAAAAAATTGCACACATCTGGTAACAAAATTTGCACAATAGTTTTCTTTATGTAGGTAAAATCACCACAACGCAGTGCTTTTGGCTACCTATTTTCAGCTACTTTTCCAAGGTCGTGGTGACGTCATAGCCTTTTATAAATAAATAACAATGTAATACAATTCTAAAATTTTTATTCTGACATACATAACAAAATTTAAAAATATTTAATGCCAAGCGTGGAGACATTCAAAATTAATTTTAATACAAAGTTATACACAGAAAACACTTCTTTCTTTATGTTTGTTTGGAGTGGTTTTAACTTTATCTAATTTTATTCGCAGCTTAAAATTTAAATCGACCCCCAACTCCTCTATCTTCTTTTCTAGCCAATAGTTTGATACATAGAGACCGTCTAGGTTTTCGAATTGTAAAATGTACCGAAGTTTGTCTCTACATATAAAGTCATTGATTCCACCGACAACCAGATCCATTCCTTCGTGTAATTCTTGCAACTTGTGACAATCTTTTAATCGCGGCTTTCCTACTATATCCTGCATACGTATCTTGTTAGCTTGAACGACTTCTTTTTGTCGGTATGGGAAGGAATCTTTATTCTCCCACTTACTGATGCGTAGTTGCATGTCTACCAATTTTGGGAATATATGGTCGTTATAGGTTGTAAGACCCTCGGTTTTAAATGATCCGAACGGTTCTTTACTAGGCAAATATACAATGTTTAGCGGAACTCCTTCGCGTGTGGTGTACGCCAATTTTACGAAACCCGCATTCTTTAGATCGTCTATGTTATCTTCCATTTTGATAAATACGTTTTTAGAATAACCTTTTAAAAGGTATACGGATTTAGTACCATCCTTTTCCGCAAGGACGCCTACATAACTAAAAGAATCTTTCTTACCAACCACAAATGCATACAGCTTGTAGAACTCAGATGTATCTAAGTCAGTCCATCGGCACATCAAATAATCTTTTAGTTCTTCCTCGTTTTCTCTAGTAAGATGTTTCTTTGTCTAACACATCTTTGTATTGTTCGCGTATTGTCGCAGTGTTTTCCATGTAGTCCAACTTTCGCTTTTTTGCATCCATATCCCCTAATTCCAGTTGTCTTTTCTTCCACTTACAGCGTATGGCGTGCATAATGGGGCAATTTTCTTTAGCGTAAACGGATAGAATTTACTGCCAATATTTACGCGTTGTCGTACAACCTGTGGACGAATGTTAGGCGTATTTATCAACCCCAATTCCGAAATGACTATTTCTTTTGGAATTGTAAAATATGGTGTTGCAGATTGTGTAAAATATGTACTACCTGCTTTAATGTGGCACTTGTGTAAGATATTTATTTTATCTTGGCTGTCTTCCTCCTCTACTATCTCCAAATAATTTACAGGTAAATAGTTAAAACTAAAAGCCGAAAGCACATACTTTATCAATTTTTCCCTTTCCTCTGTTTTTTCGGACAACTTAATTTCCAAGCCAGTCAATTTCTTTGTATTGCTATTCCCCCAATACACGTACTGTAGTAGGTTATTATACACTAAACAGCAGCTATTTTGTAGCTTGTCCGATAGCTTACTCCACATTTTGGCAAGCGGTACCGAGCACATTGGCGCCTTTAGGAAGTATAACTTACTATCTTCCAATAAGGTTAAACAGTCTTTTAAGGGATTATACACCTGATCCACACTGACACAGTTTCCAATTGTACAGTTATATATTGTCGCTTCCAATCGCGTAATACCATGTTCTTTGGCCAAAGTAGACGCGATTGTTTCCTTTAAACGTGCATCTGGACAACGTAAAAATCTAGTATATGATTTCCAAGTTGTTTATTAACACCAGGACTTATTATCTTAATTCTTGCATTGGTAGTTAGCCATGTTAAACAATCGATTCCCACAGTTTTATCGTTGTCAACTATAATATTGCAGTTTTTTTCGTATTTACCCTTGTAGCAAAAGTTATGGTTTGTAGTTAAATAATTACCCATCTCCATCTTGCTAAATATGTCAGCAAAATCTTGGGTTACATCCATGTCAAACAGATAGTAATAATCTTTTTTGAGTCTGTCTAATATATCTCGTAGTTTTTCCAATAAAGTTTCCAACTTAACATCTGCTATTCCACTTTGTATGGAACACATATAGGATTTTGGAATTTTTTATTAATGCTTTCGAGGCCTGCTTTTCCGGTAATTTCTTTTACTTATTGCTTTCCAGAGAAAACGGAAGCTTATCTTTAAGAGCATGCCTAGCGGAAACAAATCGGTCGAACTTTCCTCGTAGATATCTGTTAAACGCACCACAAATTTCTTTTTAGGATAAACATCCTTTTGTTTGCAGATGTTTGCTCGGCGTCAGAAAGGTCTCAAATTTTAACCAACATTATATTGTCACAAAATAGTTCTGTAATTGGTGTGTGTGATCCACCAGTCAGCATCTGTTCGCCTTCGACATAACAAAGATTATCAATATCTGTCACCAGATTATTGTTGCACATATTTTCTGCCAGCAGCCACAATCCAAATCGCTTATTTGTTGGTTTCACTTTATTCCCAAGATGTTGAGGAACGTTAATCATCTTGGAAACGCTCGTGTTTACCGTTTTAGCTACTGCCAAATACTAAATTGAATACGAAAAATTGCCCCTTATGTACCCTACAGAGCGGGGGCGTATATTGCCGAAGATACCCGAATACACCCGACGAAATGGGCAACCGCCCTGAGGCGGCCATGTTACTCGCCATGGCGGCCATGATACCCCGCCATGGCGGCCATTTTACCCCGCCCGCCATGGCGGACAGACTAGTTGGTATTTCTGGAGGAAAAAATGATGGACACAGGTGGAGGGTTTAGGTTAGTAACGTTGTATGGAGTTAGGTTAGGTTAGTTGGACATATCAGGAGTTAGGTTAGCTAGTGCTGTCTGTAGTTAGGTTAGGTTAGTTGGACTTGTGTGGACTTAGATTAGATAAAAGCAAAAATTGATAGGTTAGGTCAGCACCGCGGCGCTGACCTAACCTATCAATTTTTGCTTCTAGCAGTATATGAAGATCTGAGGTGTTGAGATGATTAAGGGATATTTACAAATCCCCATGCATATGCTTATGTGGGAGTCAAATTTAAGATGACAATTATTTTATTATGTAATGCTTTAATAAATAACTAATTAATCGATGTAATTAAATTGACTCTTAATCATCTCAGCATCCTAAGCACAATAGCAGTGCCTTAGGATTTTATCTTAAAATTAAGATTTTATCTTAAAATACTCCGCATTGCAAAATAGTACTTAATCAATGTTACTACAAGATTTATGCAAATATTTGAGATTGTGGTAAATAAGAATTTAATTTGCAAACGATTGCATTAGGTTTAATGGATTAATCTAGTTATGTATTAGATTAGTTTTAAAAGATTAAATAAATTTAGCGGAAGAATTTGCCTATCCGGTGGTTCTCGGGAAGGATGGCGGGGGCCCGACGGTTCATATCAGGGTGCCGAGAGTGCGATCCATGCCTCCGTAAGCCAAAAAATGATAAGTTGAAGAAAACTTTTGTGCAAATTTAAGATGACAATGTTATTTAATAATGTTACCGATGTGCGATTATTCTTTGCAAGTGCGGTGACGGTTGTGGGATGGAGAGTCTAGCACCCTGATCGGGGTGTCGAGTGCGAGATCCATGCCTGGAGCTAAAAAATGCTTAGTTGAAGAAAACTATTGTGCAAATTTTGTTACCAGATGTGTGCAATTTTTTTTGCATGTGCATTTGCTTATGGGAGTCAAATTTAAGATGACAATGTTATTTAAATGGGAGTTTTTTTTTCAGAATTGGTTTA
Organism: Platerodrilus igneus; assembly: GCA_036346225.1. Classification (NCBI taxonomy): domain Eukaryota; kingdom Metazoa; phylum Arthropoda; class Insecta; order Coleoptera; family Lycidae; genus Platerodrilus; species Platerodrilus igneus. The sequence continues at coordinate 3,300,131 of JARFIW010000237.1, read as the reverse complement.
TTCACACTACTTGTATGTAGCAGCACTTTTTCTCGACGTTTAACTCATCGTTGTTCGTCACTCAATTTTATATAAAGGGTAATGATAAAAAGCGAAGTCCTCAATTCCACAAAGCGTACATACAAGAAGCCGTTTGAATTTAGACCAGGCCTGCCTTGATGCTTGTACAGACATGACCAGTTATCAGACAAGAGTTTTGCCAATGACGAGTAAATACTTGATACATCGATATCTATCCGGTATGTGTCTTCTCTTTAGCTAGATGATAATACCATTAACCCTGTAAGCCACGACCAGATGCCAACCAACCGACCGACAGCTGTCAAATCGATCTCCACCAAACTTTATAACTTTTGCGACGAGTTAACTTGATCACCTCCGCTTATGAAATTTTAATCGTGTAAGTCCATTTTCAAATTCAGAGGGTGTAGGATGGGATCATGTTTCTAAGAGTCTACCACTGACCGGCGGTGCTAATTTTCCAGAATTGCATTTTCTGCATATCGTGTTGCCTCATTTTCAGGAAAATTGTTCCGATTCCAAACAGAATCACCAACTTTCGACGGACGTAGCCATTAATAAGCTACACTAACACAACGTCCTCCGTAGCTTCCATCGGCACATTTATGAATCCTTTACCTCATTCTATAAGGGATGTGAAACTTTTATCCATAATTAAAAGTTGAGTTGGATTAATAATTTTCTCTGACTTACTCTTTTTTTTACAATTACAAGCTTGGGGGGTGAAGGATTTAGTAGCTAGCATGTGCTTCCGGAAGTAGTTCTGTTGGAGTGGGTATTGTGTAGCTCGAAGGAAGATGTGTGGTAGCTCTTCAGTCCACAGTGGTTGAGTCCTGTTTATGTGGTGTTTGTGGCGGTTGGAAAGGCTTGTAATAATATTTGTGTTTAGGATGTGTGGATATACGTCGGCATAAATTATTGCAGGAGCTGGGAGTGTTAATTTGGAAAGCGTTTTAATGTATAGTGGCCAGTATAGGCTTTGTTTATGCTATTTTCAATTTTTTGTCACTTTCTGTTTAACCGGAAATATCTGTCACATTTTTTTTAAATGAGACACTCGTTATATGCTTACATTGTCGGATGCAGAATTAGAAACTACCTTCAGAAATATGAACAACTACCGATAACGGTATGGTATGGTATGGTTGTAAACAACATAATATGGCCTTTTTCCATTAGAGAACATTTAACCGGTGACGTCTATTAAATTCATTGAGGAACGAGATTGTGGCAGCATCTGTAGCTCTCTTTCCAACTCAAAATAATGTTTGGTTTCCACGGGATGGAGCTACACCACATTTGGCTCGGAATGTTCGTGATTATTTAAGCGAAATATTTCCTGCATGCTGAATTCGGCACAAAGAACCAATTGAATGGTCAGTCCATTCTCCAGATTTATCACTACTCTATTTTTCCTTGAGGGGTCACTTGAAATATCAAGTATATAAAAATCGACCAATTAATCTACAAGAATTAGAAAAACGAATAGTTGAAGAATTTAATCGTATCACGCCACAAATGATACAGACATTTCGTTGATCGATTACTTCACTGTCAAGTCGTAAACTGAGCATATTTTGAACATTTTTTGTAATGTGTTCTTAAGAATGAAAAAGTCTGTTTATATTTCTGAATGTAGTTTTTTATTTTGCATTCGAAAATGTAAAAATATGAGTGTCTCATTTAAAAAAAAAGTGATAAACATTTCCGGTTAAACAAGAAGTGACAATCGAAAATGGCATAAATAGATTCATTAATTTTAACCACATATCTATACCAAATTTTAAAAAAAATACACTTTAAATAAAAAAGTTATTTGGCCGTTCCGGGACTTTATACTAACCCGGTATGTTGTAAGCGCCGAGTAGCTTTACAATCTCTGTGTTGTAGGAAACCGTTGAACGACCAAAAAAAACACTTTATATGCTAACTGAATAAAAATGGATCGATAGGAACAGTATTTGTGGTGTTACATGCTGAAATGCAGAAAATTTTTCTCGGAAACCGACTGCTATGTATTATTACCTTGCTGGTGGTTAATCTGCATGGGTAGTGTTTCTCTGGGAATACTAAGATCGTGGCCCCGAATAAAACAGGGAATATACTTATGTAGATTTCTGGGTACCTTTGTTCTTATAGTTGGTCATCACTAAATTCACTGTTACTAGACAAGGCGGTAGGGACCACGCGCATCTACTCTCTCACTCTAACAGTAGCGATGACGTAGTTGCCACCCAAGTCCTACTATCGGGTTGTTAACCCTTACGGGCTATAGATCGCGATATTGGCGTCTGCTATTTTAAAAATTAATCGGAGATTTTGATCAATATGTATGCTGTTATACGAGGGTAAGGTGAAAAGTTCTCGGCCTGACACAAATGGCGTTCCAATCAGCAAAAATTTGTGCTTCTCGCCTGCGTGCACATGTCATTAGTTCGTATGACAAGTTTCAACTTGCTATCTCAAGTAGTTTGTTTACACGAATGTTTTCAACCAAACGTCTTATGCGTCTTTCCTTAAGATGGATAAACTTGAATATCGTACGGTCATAAAATTCTTCGTTTTGGACGGATTAACCCCATAGCAAATTCATCTGAAGTTGACAAAAGTTTACGAAGACTCTGCCTCTTCCCTGTCAACCGTAAAAGTGGGCAGCTGAATTTAAACGTGGTCGCATGTCTCTCAAAGATGACCCACGTGAAGGACGACCAAAAACCGCAACCACACCGGAAACGATCGAACAAGTGCATGATATCGTGTTGGACGATAGACGAGTGAAAGTTAAGGAGAGGAGATAGCTGAGGCTGTAGGGATATCGGACGAAAGGGTGCGAAACATCTTACATAAAGAGTTAGGGATGCGAAAGTTCTGCGCAAGATGGGTGCCGCATTTGCTGAATGCCGATCAATAGCAAATGCGAATACGAGTTTCGTAGCAATGTTTAGCCCGGTTCAATAAGGATCCGAGCGATTTTGTGCGGCGATTTATCACTATGGATGAGACATGGGTCCACCATTACACGCCATAAACGAAACAGCAGTCGAAGCAGTGTGTGGAAGCAGGTTGTTCAGCTCCAAAGAAAGCAAAGTCGATCGCATCAGCCGGAAAGGTGATGGCCAGCGTGATTTGGGATGCGAAAGGGATCCTGTTAATAGATTACCTTGAAGAAGGCAGAACAATTACAGGTCAATATTAATCCACCCTTCTTGACCAGCTGGATGCCAAAATTCGCGAGGAGGCCTGGCTTGAAGAAGAAAAAAGTCATCTTTTACTAAGACAACGCACCTGCACACAAGGGTGCATTGGCGATGGGAAAATTGACGGATTTTGGGTACGGCTTGCTCGGCCATCCCCCCTATTACCCTGATTTATCGCCCTCAGACTTCTATCTACTTCCAAACTTGAAGAAATTTGTTTGTGGGAAGCGCTTCATGTCCAATGAAGAAGTTGAGAGGGCCGTAGACGAATATTTTTACAGCCTTCCAGACTCTCACTTCCGGGAGGGAATACTGATGTTAGAGAAACGCTGGACCAAGTGTGTTGAAGTTGAGGGGGATTATGCCAAAAAATAAAATCTTTTTTTACCGAAAATTGCAGTCATCCATTATAGACCGAGAACTTTTCACCCAACCCTCGTATATGTGTTATGTAATATTACCTAAATTATCATGTAAATTTAACCAAGATTTTTTACTTAAAATTACAAAATAGACAAAATGAAGACTCAACAATTAATTTTGTTGATGATCCTGTCCTTAAATTATATAATGTTTTTTATAATAACAAACACAGAATAATAATACGATATTAACAATTAAAGATAAAAGAACTATACGCATGACCTCGAACTTGATTAAATAGGGAACGAAAAAAAAGAAAAAGAAACACAGACAACTTGATAACATTACTACACAATTTTTTTCATCTTTTTATTCTTTTTCTTTTTGGACTACGGTCGCTTTTGTGGTTGTACTTTTTGGATATATTTTTTTTGTTAAGTTCTTTCATTCCTATAAACGTACGGGTTCGTACAAACACGTAACGTCAAAATCGTCAAGTTTAGGATATTTATTTTTAATGATGTCTTTATGTTTCCCATAACCCTTGGATTCTGATTAACGTAGTCGCCATGAAAACAACAGAATTCAACATCCATTTTGACCACGTTATTTAACCATTCTGGTGTTGGTCTCACCAAGAACCCTCTTGAAATCATAGCCAGCCAGTCTGTTTTTCCATCAGAGGAGACGTGGCTGTTTGGTTTCCCAAATGTATGAGCTTTGCTGGGATATTTTTTCTTTAATCGGTAAGCTATATATTCAGTCAGAATCTCTAAATGCTGTTTTCTCTTTTGTTTCTTCGATAAATCGACTTGTAAGACTGTCGAGGAACTTTGTCTTCATCTTGTGTTTGGTCTAATTGCAAAGTTTGAGCTGATCCTACGCGTAGAATATCTTAAGAATCATCACCTGTTGTCAGGACCGGTTCTAGGGCTTTGAGTGCCCAGGGCAAAACAAAATTTGGCGCGAGATAGGTTTTGGGCCTTTCGGAGCTTCTTTTTAAAAAGTTTTGTCGCCAAAAACTCTTCCATCAATTTTATTTTTAATCGTTTAATTAGAAAATATAACTTATTCTGTTACAACAACTTAGACGTTTATATTCACTAAACATTAAGTAATTGAAATTGACCAAAATACATGTAGTTAATAAACCAGTAATAAAATAATTAAAAATTATGGTGAGTAGCTTGAACTACCAACAATGTTAAAGTTATGAAGTGCAAGATTGACTGTCAATAACTAATAATTACAAATGAATAGGTTGAACAACCAACAATGTTAAAGTTTTGAAGTTCTAAGACTGACTGGCCATCATGGGCTCCTTAAGGTATTTATGCTATCCCTGCCTTCGCATAGTCTAGTCGGAAGTGTAGAACTCATGTCTGTTACTTCTTGATAAATACATTGTATTACTTCTTAGTAATCTTAATTGTAACAATTGCTTTCTTATAATCTATTGTGACCTGCACCTGCAGTATCGTGTTACGTCTGGAATACAAAGTAGTTGCTTCCTTTCTTAGGTATGCTTATGAATTTTCATTAACCTTTTATAAATTGTCCTTCAATTATACAATGTAACATTCTATTTCTTAAGATTTAATAATTGCGTTTGAATATACATATATATTAATTTGGGGGATATGTAACTCCTCCCGACTTAGATGAAAATTAAGGGTTGTACATAATTTTTAAAACTCATTGTCCCTAAAGTTTCATTTGTAGTTTTTTTGTTCACATTTGTTTCTGTTCTTATATCTAAGGAACAATTTATACAATAAATATACAGTTAATAAAATTATTACAACGATTAATAAAATTGTCCAAACACTGATATTGTCATAATGTAATTTTGGCACTTTTAACTCGCTTAAGTGTTCTTTGTAATTGTCCATTAATTTTACGGCATGGTTGAGATCATCTAGGTCTAGGTGTTCTAGTTGCATCGGTTTCTTGATTATTTCGTTTTCTTCGGTCTGAGGAATCTTGAACTGTAGTTCGGGAAATTTCATCATCGTTGTTGGGTTTTGATGTACTCTAATAAATTCACTTTTTAATTTTAAATAGCAATCTAATTTTATGGTGATTACTTTGCTTCCGATTAGGGCTAAATTGTTCTCGTCTTGGTTGCACTTGGCGGTTGCTAGTACTTCTTGGGAAAATAAAACAATCAATTTGTTGTCCGTAACTTTTGAATCTTCTTGTCTGTAATTGGTACTGGTTTTGGTTCACAATTCTCGTAGTAAATTGAGAATCTTAATAACTGTACTTCACAGGGGCTATTTGTTTGAATAGCTGTTGTCGTTATTGCTCGACATAAATATTATTTGGGTGCCACTTCTTTGAATTTTTACGTTGGTGAATCCATACCTAAGTTCATTTGGGAAAGGAACTTGGTTCTAGATATAATAACTTGGTATTGGCTAGTAACTTTCATGGGGAAAGCAAACAAATGATAATAATTGTAATTGTTAATTTCTACAATGGGGATTTCTACTAAAAACGTAATTTCGTTGTTCCTTACATAACCTTTTACTATGGTTATTTTTTCAAATATAAGTATGTTAGATTCTGTTACTCCAAAGGGTAATTTACTATGGGTTATAAGTGATCTGATTGGTTGTTTCCAAATACACTCTTTAGAGGGTTAGATTCTACAGGACATCGGAAGTTCATAACATCAAAGCCATTGTTGACAATTTCAATAAATTCACTAACATACATAACTTGGAAAGCTACACTTAATACTTTTACTGACAGTTCTTGAAAGCAATTCAGCAGCTTTTCGTATATTTTGCCTCTGTTCCAACCACTAATAAACGTCTCATATTAATTTTGGAGCATGCTTCAAATCTCCTCCATCATTGTGAAGTTTCACAAGCTTTTGAAAAACCTCCTTTTTTACATATTTCCCACTCTCAAGACAGCAACCTTCATTTAGCAGGTGATTTCTGAGAAGCTTAAGAGCGTGAGGTACATCAGTAAATGCCCAAATCTTTTTACTGTCATTTGTTGGGTTAAGTACGTAAGATTTTTCTCAAGTAACCTAAAGTCTTTATGTAACTTTCTGTTTAAAGGTCCCATATCAGAAATAAATACCCTAACCTTTAGTATCACCTCTTCAATAACTTCAACAGCTTCAAAGAAAAGATCTTTTGTTCTGCTTGATCGAACTGGTAATAGACTGGTTGTGCCCATTTTCCTATTGTACCCCTTATAATTATTACCTGGACGTTTTTGTATAACGATTTCTTTAACAGGGTAAAAACACAGGTCACTGTTCACCTTCATTTCATCGAAGCTTAGTACAACATCTTTTTCATAATCAATAAAAAAACATGTTTGAGTTTTCAGAACCCCTAAACTTAATTCAATGAAACTAGGAGGAACTTGCAACTGTCTAAGACGCCTTTTGATAGTATTTTCACTTGGCAGAGGATATTTCAAAACTTCCTTCACAAATATCCAGGCCTTGTGAGAGATGCATCTTAACGTTACTGCCCTAGCAATATCTTCTAGTGACCAAGTTGCACATCTTCCATTTAGCAAGGCTTGCTGCTGACTGGGAGAAAATGTTCCATTAAAAACCTTTGAAACATGGACAATTTTAAAATTTGAGCTTTTAAAAAGTTCAGTTGATCTTTAAGAAATTGATTTTCTGCTTTTAACATTTTATGTTCTTAAACTAAGCTTGTTACTGTCATTTCCGATTCTTCTTTGGGTTTCATATCGGTACTCCTTTCCTGCCCTCTTTTAATTGAAGATGTGTTTACATCAATTTCTGATGTAGGCGTCAGTCTCTGATTTAAAAGAGCGTTGATTTGTTTTCCTATTTTCAGTTCTAGTTTTCCTTTCGTGAATTTTTGAATGATTTTTATTTACGTGACTTAATGCTAAATTTAGGTGAAGAACGCAATTTTCTTTCAATATATGCCTTTGAGGTGTGTCAAGAAACTCACTTTTTCAGTCTGTTTCAAAGTCAGAATCAGCAAAGTGTTTTGAACACACGTAAGCATTAACAACCGAAAATTCGTCTTTTGTTTTGCATGCATACAAATTTATACACAAATCTACACTAAACAATTAACTATACTTATCCATTCCTGCACACGTACACACTACCAATACTATAACGAATAATACCGCAACACAAAGCAAAATCCGCTTAAATTTGCGGAGCGCGTTACTGCCCGACGGCGGGAAGAACTCTGGGTGGTAGTGACGTCATGCACTGCTCTGTTACTGCGCATCCGACTAATGGCCCCTACCGTCTAGTCTAGTAACCGTGACTAAATCTATCGTAACTCAACTTTACCACGTACTATAAGAAAGCCCAATTAACGTCATCACTACGTTAATACACTTGACTTACGCCATTTTCTCTCTTCGAAAAATGGGTACACTGAGAAAGATTTCATGTTTTTTTAGACGTGTCGTGCCATGTGTAGATATCAAACCTGAAACTTTTTTGGGCCCAGGACTAATGAATATTTCGTTACATCACGAGGTAGGTTTTGGGCCTCTTAGAGCGGCTTTTTAAAAAGGCTTCGTCCAAAAGCTCTTCTAACAAATTTATTAAAACAGAAATTATAATGGAAATTAACAAATGGTTGCATTATATTCATTAACGCTTTTAACAATCAAAATACTTTCACTAATTAAATTTAATTAAACAAAATTGAGTAGCTTGAACAACCAACAATGTTAAAGTTGTGAAGCTCAAGACTGACTGACCGTCTTGGGCTCCTGAGGGTATTTATGCTATCCCTGCCCCTCGCATTGCTTATGGTAACTGCAGAGCTCATGTCTCCTATTTCTTTATACAATACAAAGTATTATTTCTTAGTAATCTTAATTTTAACAATAAGTTTCTTATAATTTATTGTGGCCTGCACCTGCAGTGTCACGTTACGTCTGGAATACAAAGTATTCACATCCGTTCTCATGTCTGGTTTATGAACTTCCATTAAGCTTTTGTAATCTGTCCTTCAATTATACATTGTAACAATCTAACTTAGGATTTAATAATTTCATTTGATTACATATATATCCTAATTTGGGTGATATGTAACTCACGCTGTCCTTGAATGTCAGTAACGTATTGCTCGTTCTTAAATCTCCTCATTTTACAGAACCTTTCTGTACACGCATGCCAAATTTTCTTAATAAATAAAAAAGTTTTTTCTAATTTTTAGGTGTTGTTACAGGGCGACAACTAGGAGCTGTTGGTAAATACAGAGTGCGTAGAAAATTTCCCTTACCACGTACAATATGGGACGGCGAAGAAACGAGTTATTGTTTTAAGGAAAAATCGCGAAGTGTGTTAAGAGACTGGTATTCGCACAATCCTTATCCTAGTCCTAGAGAAAAACGCGAATTGGCCGAAGCCACCGGTTTAACAACTACACAAGTTTCTAATTGGTTTAAAAATAGAAGACAGCGTGATCGTGCTGCTGAACATAAAGAAAGGTATGTTTTAACACCATATTAAAGTGTTCGTTTAACTGGAAGTTTGTCCAGGTACAAATAAATTTAATATTATTTTCTTAAGTGATATTGAGGTTCTGACATTGCGTGTATATTAATTCATTCATTTAATTGCATTGTTATAAAATGCGCAGTTCTAGAACAAAATGAACAAGCTCAAATGTATTCACATACAAGAAAGAATGTTCTCAAATTAGCTAAAACAATTAATTCTCCTGGGTCCATTTCTTCCAAATTTAAACGCTCTTTGAAGCGGTTAAACTTATTTGAATTTATATACATTCATATATATATATATATATATATATATATATATATATATATATTGCTACGATATCGCCGAACGCCCGGTGTATTTAACGCTCAGTTGCTTGCTGCTCGTCACCTCTCTGTGCTTCTAGAATAATTTTAAAATCAACACAATTAGATTTATGCCTCGACTAGCTCAGTTATACCCTGCACAGAGTGAACGACGATATTATAACAGAAAATATGTACCCACTCCCCTCTAACACTTCATATACTAGAATAAGACAAACGAAATTCACCAAATTTTGTATAATGGGCTGAAAAAATGTTCAATTTATAACTCTATGGCCTTGTAATATTATTAGGTATAGAAACTTTGTAAACATATGAAAATAAATATTCTTATTGAATTTGTTTACTATCAAAATTTTAAGCAATTAAAGCCAGCAAAAATAATTATGTTTTATATTAAAAGCTTCGTTGAACGTTCAAAAAAATTATTCCCCTTTTAACGTAATTTTTATGTACTAACCAAGATTTTGTTGTTGACCTTTTACACAAAAATTACCTATATTATGTGTGAGTTTAATGAAATATTCGAAGTAAGACATGCAACATTCAAGAAATTATACATTTGAATTCTTACCCTGTATCTTTCTGTTGACTCCTACGGAAGCTTCGCGACCCAGATCGATTGTTAGTTCCAGTCATTGAACCATAGCTTGGCTTTTAACCCAGTTATCCACAGTTTTCCAATAACTTGTAGACGTTCTTTGGTGAATCCTTTAGTTGCTTCTTTAGTTTAACATCATCATTAGATCCTTATTTATATTATTACTTAGAGAATTTCTTAGATCCTCACTCAAATAGTTTCTTAGAATATTACTTAGAACATTAGTTAGAGCCCTAAATTAATAAATGGTAAAGATTATGTTATATTAATTAAATTTAGACTTGCGTTTTTAATACTAACGGCAGATGCTACTAACTCAATTCACGCGCACTTCTACTTTTTTACACTTGAATTTTTACTTTATTTTATTTTATGTCACTTTTGACTTCACGTAATTTCAGATTCACGTAATAAATTCGTCTAGACTGGTACTGCCGTGCCGTTAATGGAATGAATGCATGTTATCAGTTTTGGTTCTTTGTATAGACCAAGTTCCTTCCCCCCTTTCTCTTAACCTGTTGGGTTTTATTCAAAATTCCTTACTCTATGCATTTAACTTTGCACGTACTTCAACGTTTTGTATTGAGATTTGCTAACAAGTGTTGTTATTTATGCTTGAAACATCATGTAGACATAAATTTTATAAAGGAATTTATTAAATATTCCATTTAATTCTGCATGTGTACCAAAACTTAGATTCCATATTTTGTTTACCGGGCTTTACAAAAATGTGGCAGTTTCTACATTTATAATGTCTCTTAATCCTTTTTCCCAATATCTATACCTTATGGCGTTATGAAATATGTTGGTTTTTCTAAAGTTCGTTTTATGCGTTTTATTGCCTTCTATTCCTTACGCAATGCGTCGAGTTTTAAAGAGATTTGTTTCACGTTTAAGTATGCCTAATTTGTATTTATTTGGAATTTATGAGTGCCTTAAATGTTTCTAAACTGAATTAAGTTGCGCCCAGAGTTATTTATTTTACTAGATGTGGTTCAGTTATTACAGAATGAGCTTCGTTTTATTTTATATAAGATGATTGGTATTTGCTTTAGCGCATGAGAATGTTTTAAATGTTTAGAAATGTATTGAATGACTTCCAAAATTATTTCTTTGGATTAAGTTATTGTAGAATGAGCTCCCTTTTATTAATTGTGGCTAGTTGTTGATTTAAATGTTTGGTTTTCTTGATTCTTATGATGTTCATATGAAGTATACTTCCCCGTGACCTTATATACGCCTAAATAACTTTATTATCATAGCAATATATATATATATATATATATATATATATATATATATATAAGTATTAATGAAAAGGATAAAATAATAACTGTAGAATTTTGATGTTTCCGGGTTAGGGAATGAAAAGAATTGATGCAAGCCCACATACCAAAGCTAGTTTATTCATACAATAATAATTTTAACAGACAAATAGGCACAGGAAATTTTTAACCAACACTACTAAGTAATACGCATTTACGTAGGTAAATAATAATATTTTATTAAAGGTGTACTCCGCACATTTATTCTAATAAGAAACCGTTCTGCTTAAATTTAAGTGAACCGCGTGCGTCTAACTCGACGGCTCGAGCAGGACTCCTACTAATCGCAGGTAGCGTTCTCTTGTTATATAAAATTATTTTTATGTATTTATTTTATATTTCTTTATCCTCGTGACTATCAGCTATAAATTAAACCTCCCAAATTTCTAATTCTTGATCTGATATCACAAGGTCGAGAATTTCTTCTTTTTCTTTTAAGCCCAAGGTAATGTCGGATGGAGAATGGCTTGAGACAAAGAAAAACTCTTAAGATGTAAACGGCTAGTCGAGTGTTAGCTCTGGGTAGATCATGAGCTAGGGTCATGGGTGAATAGAAAACCAAAAATATTTTTAATGAGCGCCACCGTATTTTTTTTAATACAATAACCAACAAAATTTAACTGTGCTTGTATGAGGGGAATGCGGAAACCTTATCTTAACACCACTAACATAGCCATAAAACTTGAATTTCACTCTTTCGGACACACTTACCAAGACCTCAACCACCAGATGTCATACAGATGTCTCAGCTTTACCTGTGAACAAACAAAAGCACAACATGGACACCATTTGTGTCCTCAAAAACATTTGCCAAAAATAGAATAATAGAATTTAGGCATCTAAAATATACTGAGGGAATTTATTTTCATTACACACACTTTCTATTCCGGGAGGACTTGCACTTTTTTTAAATGTTGAATAATAAAACGTCTTTCAAAAACAAAAGGGATTCTATTAGGATAAATTTCTGATTATATACATGTGACTGCAATATTTAAATTTGTATCTTTCTCATAATTTTTTCATAATAATTCTAATGAAGTTTTACATTCAAAATTAAGATCTATGAGTAGATCATATCTATAAAATTTGATTAGATAAACATATTATTTATTAATTGTTCATAACACATAAGTTTCTTTTAATCAGTGAAGTACTTCCTTGAACATTACAACAAAAATTAATTATCAAAGAGCAGACATTGTAAAATGCAAATATTCTAATTTAATTGTAATCTACAATAAACACGCGAATTTCATATATCAATGAAAGTGCCTTTACATGACCTGAAGGTCTTTAAACATAATGTAAACAGCATATGGCGTCTAGATTGGAAAACGGAATCTACATATTTTTTGTCTGACATAGGTTGTCATTCAGAATTTCATAAAATACACTGTTTGCGTACATGTGCAAACAAACTGGCGAACAAGATACTTATTCGTTAATGTTACTGGCTTCTTAAAAAAACTACTTTATATTTACGTTACTCAAACAATTAATGTTGGATAATTCATAATAATTTACTATAATTTCAAAGCTATCAAAAGTTAAAAACACTCACGTGCATCAAAATTGTACTACAGATGCCAGACCTTGACGTCTGCTGTCGGACCTTTCCATCGTAATATCTGTGTGTGATATTAGTCATCGGTAAGTTTGAAATATCGAGGTCCCATGTGGAATCAGCGTTTACTTTACTGCATATTAAATTGAATAGAACGAAACCATAAATCCTTGCTTTAAATTACAGCCATAAAAATTTGTTTTAGTTTATTATCGAAAATTTTATTGAAGATATGTCCTTAAGATATTGCATGTCTAAAATGATGTCCAAAGGGGTTCCATATTCTCAGGCCTGTCGGGATCAACTAAACTGCTCGGAGCGAGGCTTATCAAAAATCATGCTCACGCAACCGCTGTTAGGCTCGACCTCCAGACACCAAGAATTTATTATGCTCTACTTTTTCCTAACTTTGTTAGAAGCCATGTGTTTCGACAGGGCCATTTCGACTTTACCTCGTCTGCAAAAGCGGCTTGCACTCTCGAACGTTGAGAATAAAGTGCCGACTGACAACTTGACAGCGCTTGGTAACGAACTTTAGAGTATATATATTCAAGAATCTATGCGTTATTACGAATATTATATATTAATTTTTATTGGATGATAATTCACAAATTAAATACTTTAAAATACTGCTGTTTTACTTTTATTTTATTGAACTAAATGTAACTAGAAAAAAAATACGTTACACTCTAACCCGACTGGAGTCGGCGAATGCTACATAACTTGGACTTTTATGCAAAGCACAAATGATCATTTCAAATCCAGCTAGTAATTGAAAGATGGAAAATATAGGGTCCCGGACAGGATTCGATCCTGTATCTTGGGCTTTCGCGGCCCGTGCGTTTTCCAGTTACGCCTCCGATATGGGTGACTACAATTAGAAAATTACACAAATCTAAATCATGTACACAACCATATGGGGTTTAAAAATCCTCTAAATTATTGTTATGTTTAATTTAAGCTTTACGTATAAACCACAAAGATTTGTTCAGGGCATTGAACTATGATTTGTGGTGTAAAAAAATCGCAAATATTGTATTTCCCATGCCTTAAAAGTGTAGCTGCGTCTAACAATTTAGCGTAAGAACATTGAAATATCCTGGAGAGAACGATAGTTCAAGGAAGCCAAGCGTCGAAATGAACGACTCATTACGACCGACCTTCTTCGAGTTCAGACGTGTTAGTGTACAGCTGTGAGAGTTGGCAAAGTGATTCATCTTCCTTTGTTACCTTTTTTCTCTGCCGATATAAAAATACCGGTGCTTCGTGGATAAAAAAGTCACCGTCAACCAAACAACAAACACCTGCACACGTTCCCCGAAAGGCAAGACGAACCGGGCATATGATCTCCACGGGGTAAGTTTTGCGCTATAATGTGAGAGGCCCTAAAGCCCCGGGAGATTCTAATCCCATATAAACTTGAATATGTTATAATTATCATTTTATATAAGCAAATAACGTGACAAGCTAGAAAATCTGCAAATTGAAATGATTAGGTTAGCACTAAACATAGTAGGGATTAGCGAAGTTCGGGAGCCAGAGCCGGTAGATTTCTGGAGTAAAGACTTTATGGTAATTCATACAGGATCGGAGGTAGGAAATGCAGATGTGGGGATAGTTACGGGAAAAAAGGTAGCATATTGTGTTGAAAACTATTTGGAAAAGAACGAAAGAATACTCATGGTTACATAGAAAATAAACCGGTAAATACGGTAAAAATACAAGTTTACAAGCCCACCTCTAGCTACAGTGATGAGGAGAAGCAATTTAGGAAGATATCAAAGACGTACTAAGATTCGTAAAAGGACATGAAAATTTAATAATTACAGGAGATTTTAATGCAGTGGTAGATAAGAGTAGGTAAGGAGCGGTAATAGGTTTATTTGATTTAGGAATGAGGAACGACAGGGAAAATCGGCTGGTAGAATTTTGTGATAAAAACAATTTAACCTTTACAAATACACTATTCAACATAAATCTAAAAGACGATACAAATGGAAAACGCTAAGAGATATAGGGAGATATCAAATAGATTACATTGTTGTTAGACAACGGTATAAGAATCGAGTAAAAAATTATAGAAGCTATTTCGAAGCAGATATAGACATTGATCACATAATTACGAAAGCCGCGCTTAAATTAAAAAATTTGAAAAAAAGGGAACGGAAAAATGCACCTTGAACTTGAAAACTAAAAGATAGAGATACCCACTTAAGATTAGAGAAATCACACGAATTGTTGAAAGACATTGGGAAAATTGTGTGATAGTAAGGAAGTAGGAGCAGAATGGAATAACATTAAATTCACCTTAGACATTGCGGCCAATACACAAGCAGAGTAGACGAAGCAGAGAACAAAGATATAAATCTTTGAAAAGGTAAATTTTTCGCAAATGTAGGAAAGCTAAAGAACATTGGATTGAGAGAAATGCAATGAGGAAAAAACTAAGATGGCAATTGGAAAAACAGACTAAGCATATAAACCCATTAGAATGAATTTTAGGGATATAAAGCCATATGGCAAAAATATGAGGTGGAGGAGGACAGGGGCGGATCTAGAAAAAATTAAGGCGAGTGGGGGGATCAAATGATACTTTACGTACATTATCAGCATACAAAATGTGAAACAGAAGTGGATTTAGGAGAGTGTATAAAAGAACAAAATCAAGAAATAATCAGAAACTTGTTTGTACTTTACAAAATGTTTATAAAACAAGATTCAGCCTATCAATTACTTGGTCATGATCAATTTTGTTACAATATCCCTATGAGCATACATAATAGCAAGACCAGGCAACCTAGTTTCAGTCAAAGCGACGCTTACTGGTAAAGAACACAGAATGCGCAGGAGTCTATTGATGTTTGGGTATACTTCTTCGTCGCATTCTTTTAAAGCCTGTAAAGCATTTTTTGGTACCTCTAACTGAAATTCTTTTGATGCTTTCCATCTTTTTGACCAACGGAAGAACTCTCCTTCCAACATTTCTTTCGATTCCGTAACAAAGGAATATTCTTTAGCAACCTCTAATAACTTGCTCTTGACATCATCAGCTGTTAAATCAGCTTTTACTTCTTCGGCTGGAATGAACACAGACAAATTTTAGGCCATCAATGATTTGTCAGGAAAAAATCTTTCCTTGATATTGTTTAGGACATGATCTAATATTGGAATGAATGCTGCGACTCTATAATAGTCTTCGGGATTTTCAGTTTTATAATTATCTCGTTTTGTTTGCTTGATCACTATTCTAGGAATACTTATTTTTGTGTTTAATAACAAAGCTAACTTTTCGACTTCAATAAACAGGTAATTAAATATATTTGTACTGTTTTCCCTTTTTTCTTAGAGTAGTTTGATGGTTTCTTTAATAGCATTTCTTGCAATATTTAAGTTGGCGGTTTTTTTTAAACAACCTGCTTAGAAGCAACGTCACTGATAAAATATTTGTCAGGCAAATATTCTTACATTTAAAAGTTAAAGTTACAATCCCGCAAGCGCGGAAATAAATGACGCACTGGCAGGTGGTCGCTCTAAACTTTATACAGGTTTCAGCGCGCCCATCTGTCAATGACATTACCCAACATGCAAAATTAAACGCGCAATTACGGAATATATAAATGTTCGAAATGCAGTATAAACAAATAAGGTACTTACATAAAGAGGTACGGCTTCCTGCGGTGTTAAGTTAAAGTTGGCGTCTGCTGACGTCCATCAGGGCTGCTGATGGCCCCCTTCAAGACAATTAACAGAGGGTACGCCTAGCGTCCTTCCAAATGGCTCCGACTAGCTACGGCGGTCGCAGTTGCTCCCAGGACTCGTTCGTCTAGGTTCGTGGACTCCGGTTCGCCCTAGACTGCTTCAAATTATCTTCTTTCCTATGCAGAGGTAACGATAAGGAAGGGTTATGGAACGACAGTTAAACAAAAGGCAAGGAAATCTACATAAAAAAGATACAGACACGATACGATACCTAAACCAAAACCACTCCTCTTTATGTTCAAAGGCAAACATGCACGTTACAGAGTCTCCCGGAAACTTCCCCACTCTTGTTCTCGCGTCGCGCGATCTGGCGCAAACGCACTCTGACGTGACGGAAATACACGCCAAGTCTTTTGAATTTAAGGCGCGAAAACTCCCACACATCAAAATTAAGCTAAGGAATGTTTAGTGCCAATTTGGCACGTAACAATATCTGTCACAATAAAAGAATAATCCATTAGTGATAAATGAAGATAATGTGCCATCGTTGCAGTATCGGTTTCATCCCACTCTAACACCCTTACGAGCGCGTTGTTGATTTCATTCAGAGACTTTTGAAAAAGAAAAATGCTCTCGTGTCTTTCAATCCACCTCGTTTCGCAAAGCCCTACCAGCTGTCTTCCTAAAATATCTTTTAACGCAATATTACGCTTTGAAGATGCGTTGAAAAAGCAACAAAACTTTTTATGACACCTAAACATCGTTTGACATGAATATCTCCGCTGATTTTCATATGGACAAGTTTAGAGCATGATTAAAGCAAATACACTGGATATCATTATCATACTCTTTTAAAATGAAAGAAACAAGCCACCTTTGCTTCAGACGCCATTGTACTACAGCCATCAGTAGCTACTCCAAAGCAATACTCTTTCGGAAGACCGTGTCTTTTCATAAAGTTTAAGACTAACATTCCTATAGTCTCACCAGTTAATGGACTGTCTGCAACTTCAAGATTACATGATCCATTTTCTTGTGGTAACGTTTCTTTTCTTGGATTCAAAAACTCAATAAAATCTTCATAGATATCAAAGTTATACACGTAATGAATTTCAAATGTAAGTTGTGACTGATGTGACACATCTGTAGTCTCATCATGAACTATGCTGTACCATTACTCTCTAAAACTCTTTCAATTATGATTTTAGTTATTTCTTCAGCGCAGCAACTAATCAGTTCAATTTGCACAGTCTTGCTTGTATGCTTGGCATTTCCAGGCGCAGTTTCAATATGCTTGGTAAGAACTAGATCTCCAGCTTCTGCTCTGAAGCGAACTAACTCATGAAAATTACCATAATCTTCTTACGCATTGGCAGTTTCGCCTAAATTTTCATCGTCTCGATGTCCTCGGAAGGGAACGTTTTGAACACCAAGGAATAATATATACTTCAAAATAGATTTGACTTTTTTCCTATTTTCTAAAACTTCTTTCTGTTGATGTTTGTTGATATGGTATTCCAGTTGAAGACTTGGTTTGTTAACCCGTTTGAGGAATTCTTTTCCTTTTTCCATCGATGCCCTGTGATAAGCATTCTAGAATGAGTCGTTATATATCCATCTTTTCCTAGCAAATGTATATAATCTGTCACTGGGTTTATGACGAAATTTTTGAGGGGAATTCCACGAACTGTGTGCTAAGCAAACAATGCACAATAAACATAAAACAGTCCTTTCTGAATTTCCGAAAGCACTAACCACTCATATTGAGAAAATAGTTCAACTGAAGGCCGCCTGCAACTGTCTTTCCTACTTTTTTTAACCACACGAAAAGGGAAAATATAATCTTTTGAAGGTTTCTAATGGTTAACCAAGAGTCGCTTTTTGGTGAAATCCTCCAAAATTTTACCACTAAAATTTCTTATGTCATAAACGGTTCCCTGTTACGTTTCGGTTCCCTTTAACGTCTGATGGCCTTCTGAGCAAGTAATTGATACTTTCGGTGCCTTTTCAACATTTGCTTTCTGCTTCTGGATAACATTAACTACTTCACTCTCACTCTCAGTGTCTTTTGCGTTAATATTACTACTTGATGATACAGTATTATCCCTATTCATCATTTTACGAAAAAGTTTGACAGCGTTGCTTGCGTTAAAGTTCTTTTTGCTACATCTTTAATCTTGGACTTCTGCTCTGTCTGAAATCAAATGCAGATATGATTGATTGATTAAATTGGGAAGGGTGACTTAAAGCCACGCGCACTTAGGCCTCCTAGTGGGCCCATTGTGCTACCTTCCTTGCCCTAGGTTGGTCCTTCATTGCTCAACCACCCGACCTTGCAGGTGAATTTGAGGATGTCGGACCAGGGGGTGTCTCGAATTCCGGCCTTCTCTGGCCATAAGTCCCCCAGCATGGATCCTCGAAGTCGGGCGAGTACCGGACAGGTGCACATAATGTGCTCCGCCGTCTCATCCTCCTGTTGACAGCCGCGATAAGTGGGGTTGTCTGACAGACCCATCCTGTGCAGGTGCTTCCTTAAAGTGCAATACCCGGACAGAATACCTACTAGTAGCCGTAGTTTCTGTCTTGGCAAGCGTATGACAAATTTTTCTATTTTGGTCATGGGAGACCTTATAAACATTTTTGCCTGCCGGCAGCTTAATGCACAAGCCCACCTATCCTTGCGACGGCGGTGGATTATTTGTCTTATCATGGAGAACACCACCGATGGCGCAACAGCAACCGATGGTTCAGGGCCGACAAAACCCCGAGCCGCTCCCTGCCTCGCCAAAGAATCGGCCTGTTCGTTACCATGTACTCTTGAATGCCCTTTGATCCAAACCAGCTCAAGGGCGTTTGTATTAGAAGCGAGCTCGAGAACACGATGGCTTTGGTATACCACCCCGAGAGAAGCTTCTGCTTGCTTAAGCTCAGAAGAGCTGCTCTACTATCGCTCAAGATGCGTATAGCTTTGTTTTGGTTTCCACGTTCCAGTATGGCGTTAGCGCCATGCATGATGGCTATGACCTCCGCTTGGAAGACAGTTACCAGCCCGCCCAGCGCAACACTTCCATGAAGGTCTAGGTCATCGGAGAAAAGGCCTGCCCCGGTACCTTCATTTGTTTTGAAACCATCTGTGTAGATGGAGATCTCCGTTAAGGAGGCGTCCTCAGTGTTTAGACAAACCCCAAAGCGCTTCCTGGAAATCATAATGGGTGCGATCGAATCAACCACTCCTCCCAAGATAGGGGTGTTCTGCACCGCGTCTCTTAGTATGTTGTGGTGTCTACCACCGCCTCCCCTATCGATCCATAGACCTGTGAACCGCAGCCTCATTGCCGCTCTCAAAGCCATCTCCTCCACATGTAGGTCCAGCGGAGTGAGGCCTAGGATGGCTTCTAAGGCTGCAGTAGGAACGCATTGCACCTGTAATGTTTAGACAGGCCTCTCTTTGGATATGAGTAAGATCTTTGACTGTATGGGCCAGTCTGGTCCTGGGCCTCCAGACTACAGCGCCATAGCAGAGCATCGGCCTCACTACCATGATGTATAGCCACAGGACAGCCTTTGGTGGAAGACCCCAAAGTTTGCCTATGGCACGTTTGCATTGCCAGAACACTTGGTTGGCTTTGCTAGTTTTCGTTTGTAGGTGTTTGGCCCAGTTCAGCTTCTTATCAAGTATAATGCCCAGATACTTGACTTCTTCTGATAAGGGCAGAGAAGTTTGGAAGAGCATTGGCAATTTGGTTACCGTCAGCTTCCTTTTATTGGAAAACAACACTAGCGCCGTTTTGTTGGGGTTGATGGTTAAAAAGTTATCGGAGCACCAGAGCTCCGTAATCCTTAGTGCTGCTTGCAACAAATTACACAGCACTTGTTCGAATTTGCCGACTATTAGGATAGCTATGTCGTCGGCGTAACCTATCGTGTAGAAACCTGACTCATTAAGACGTTGGAGAGGGCTGTCCACTACTAAATTCCATAGTAGCGGTGACAGCACGCCTCCCTGGGGACAGCCTTTATCCACCACCCTAATTACTGAGGTTTCCCCCACATTGATGTGTACCCGTCGACATCGCAGAATCTGCATGGTAAACTGCCGAAGGGTGTCCTCAGCTCCATGTGTCCGTAGAGCTCTATCGATGCTTGCGAAAGTGGTTTCGCTGAACGCACTCTCAATATCAATAAATGCTCCTAAGGCGGACATGTTATTACCTAGGGTTTTTTCAATCCGTCCTACAACAGCGTGGAGTGCAGATTCCGTTGATTTTCTTGGTATGAAGGCGTGTTGATTTGGGTGAAGTGGATAAGAAAGCATTACCCTCTCCCTCATATCATTGTCGCACAGTCTCTCCAAGGTCTTTAGCAAAAAAGACGTGAGACTGATCGGTCTGTAGGATTTAGCCTGGGAGTAGTCCTTCCGGCCTGGTTTAGGAATGAAGACAACTCTAACCTCTCTCCAACTGCTGGGTATGTATCTAAAAGCAATACAGCCCCTAAAAAGTACCACAAGGAATGGTGTCAGCCTCTCCACTCCCCACTGTAGTAGGGCGGGAAGATGCCATCCTTCCAGGGACTTAAACGGTTTGAGAGTTGAGATAGCCTATTTAATTTTCCTTTCATCCACTACCCGGTTTGAAACCTCCCAGTCGGCCCCGTCAGGCCGAGCTGGCTGATCCACCCGTATGACAAAGGTTGTGTAACACTACCTGGAAAGTGCGTGTCCGCGAGTAACTCCGCTGTTTCTGCCTCGTTGGTGGTGTATGTACCATCCACACGTTTCAGACAGCATGGTTGATGACGAGGGTCTTTGGACAAAATCCTGTTAATGCGAGAGATTGCATTGGTAGACTCGACTGAGTTACAGAAATTCTTCCATGAGTCTCTCTGTCGTCTTCTAATTGTCGTTTTGTATAGTCGCTGGTGGCTTTTATACGCCTCTCAGTCAGCCATACTTCTGGTGTTCTTTGCCTTATTAAACAGTTAGCCCAGGGTCTTTTTCGGCTTCTGTAGCTCCGCGCCCCACCATGGGGTAATGGAGGGAGTAGAATCTGTCCTGACCGGACATGCCTGTTCAAAGGATTCTACGATGGAGTTTTGTAGAGAGACCGAGTATCTCTGTAGCTCTTCTATTGTTTTTGGGTTGTCAGTACCTTGTGATGTCAAAAGGCGTTGCTCCAAAATGTCTAGGTAGACAGACCTGTTGGTCGCTTTTGGGTTCCTGTATTCTTTACAGACAGCTACTGCTGCCTTTAAATTAAAACTTGACAATCTGTGATCTGACAGTGTCGCTTTAGGCGTCACCTGCCAGTTCAAAATATGCCTTGAAATGCCTAACGATGCCAGGGTTAAGTCGATGACTGTCTGGAAGCGAGATGTTACAAACGTGGGTTCGCTGCCCCAGTTAAGAATCTCCAGATTCTTACTCGATATATACTCGAGTAGTACTTTTCCACGGGGGTTTGTATCTGCGCTACCCCATACCACATGGTGCGCGTTGGAATCGCATCCTATAATCAGATGCTTTTTGTGCCTATCACAGTGATCAATGACTGCCGTCAACTCCGGAGGAGGTGGGTCATGGTCAATTGGAAAATAGGCTGAAACCAAGATTATGTCAGTAATTCCTCCCATCCTGCATGTGATCTGTACGGCTGTGACGTCACGGCCACTCAGTTGTGGCAGGAGGAGAGCATTTATGTGCCTGGGTATGTAGATGCATGCCCTAGGCTTAGGTTGGTTACTAGCCGCAAAGATAGTACCATTTAGGCTTCCTAGTCCCGAGATTCCTGAGCATACCACCCAGGGTTCTTGGATAAGGGCAATGACCTGGTTATTGCTCAGGTGTCTGCATGACGATGCTGCAGCCGCCCGGCAATGTTGCAGGTTTAGTTGTATAAAGTTTAGTCCCGCCATTGGTCTGTGATAGGTTAAACTTGCTTATCAAGCCTCACTAGGCGGGCTGTCCAGTGACGCTTTACTGTACTCCTCCGCAAGCCATCCTACTAGCAGCGGATCGGAGTCTGCTGTGTCCATCTGACTGCTTGACGCCTACCTCAGCCTCCTGAGGTTGCTGTAGGAGCGGAGCTCGCTTTAGCTGCTCAGGAGGTGGAGGTTGAGCCTGCTGTTGCGCGGCAGCCGGTTGGGCTGCCTCTGCGGCAGGTTGCAATTTTTGTATTTTGAGATTTAGTGAGGTGAGCTTGTAATGTAGCTTGCCTCCCTTTCTGTTGATAGTCTCCCTCACGTCTTCCCCAACGCCAAAGACTATCAGCCTCCCTGGAGGTTGATCTCTTGTGGCGGTGTGGAAGACGCGCCACTTGGATGTGTCAGCCCAGGGGTTCTGTACACGCAGACGCCTTTGGACGACATCCATGTCTTCCGGGGGCCCCGGAATCCACAGCGCCGCCTTCAGGAGCCTAGGCAACAGTCCCACCTGGACGACTGTAAGGCGTGCAGCCTCCCACAGTAGTGGGAGGTTGCCAACCGCCTCCGTAATCCATGTTAGGGAGTGGTAATCCTCGCACCAGATCCGGAAGATCTCACCCGAGTACGCCCACCCCTAAAGGTCGGGTGAGCGCTATCATTGGGAAGGGCGAACAGATGGTCGTCCAAAACCTTCTCAATTGCTAGTTGCAAGGTCTCTGCTTGGGCCTTGGTAATCTTACCCCAAGGGTTGTTTTTGTCTATGACAGCCACCTGAAGGTGCCTAGCAGCTGCCTCACGTAGCTGCCAGTGACGGGCAGTTTAGTACTAGTCTGACAGCCCCTCTTCCGCGGTCTACCTTGCGGTGGGGTGCCCTCAGATCTGGCTCTTTTCATGCTCCGCGTCTTGGCCTCTGCAGGCCTAGGGGCGGAGGTAGATGGTTTTGAAGTGGAGGGTGTTTGATTGGCACCAGGTTGTGTCGTGGATAGGTTAGCCATAGGGCCAGCCTTTTCCACCATACCCTCCTGTGCCGCCAAACGGGCCCTCCTCCTTCTTTTCTGTTCAGCCCCACTGATTCGCTTTCTCTGTGGGCGCTGCTGTTGCCACTTCTCTGGCTTAACCTTCTCCCCACCTTGGAGCTGATGTTGTTGTTTTTTTCGTTGCAGTTCCTGTGGGACCTGCAACAAAACTTGAGGGGTGTCCGAGGACGCACCTTCTGGATTAACTACATTGACTATAGGATCCATGTTTTTAAAAATAAAGTTCATCTTCCCAGCTCCCCACCCAACGCGGAGCCCAAGTTTGGGGTGAGTAAAAACAACACCAGGGCTACCAGGAAGATATAGCTCCCGTAAGATGACTGACGTACGAGCCCGCATGCCGCTTTGTAGCAGCACACATGTAGCATGTGCTGCTCACCCACAGTACCGGCTGCACGCCCTTCACCTCCAAGAGCTCACCCAGTCGGCAGTCTGACCCGACGACACAGCCGATTGATCGAGATGGGTTAGTCTCGACCCCCCGTCTAGGTGAAATCTGGGCCAAAGTGGCGTGTTGCCAGACACTGAGGATCTAAACCGCCTCAGGTGTGGCTCAACCACCAGGATCCCATCATCCGACCGACACGGGTCGCCTCGCACGGCACAAACACGAGGTGGCCTAGACCCCCGTGCAGACCGCTACCGGCCCATGTAGCAGTAGGGGTTTAGTGGTTTGGTCCGCGATGTGAGATTAACCTAAACCATCATCATGCGGGGTTTAGTCCGCATTGACGTACACTCGTTCCCCCGCATATTGTAGGTTTTATGCTACTCAGCGTTCTGGATCACTACGAGTGCTAGGCTTATTCTGTCACATAACCCGATGGCAGCGAACGATTACTCGTACGGTGACACTGGGTCCCCCCTATCCGCCACCTGGGGACGCGCCCGATGGGTAGCCGCCAACCACACAAATGCAGATATATCATATAAATGAAAATTAAGCCTCTTATTTATATTTTAGAATCATACAATATTTTATAATTAACTATACTATTTATACAGCGCCTTCGCCTTCAAACTGTTTTTACTTACCATGATAATTGTGTAGCAGCTGCGTAATATCGTAATCATTTAAAAACGAACATCACCAAAAACAAAATTCACAAATACATATGGTTATCTGATATAATAAAAAGGACGACAATTCTCAACACAACTACGGCTAGTTACACCGTTTAACGGTCAACATTGCCGTTTCCAGCTCGAGAACAACTGAGTCAGCTCTTGTGTCGAGCTCCACGTGATACATTTTAAGCCCGGGCCACGCTATCCGTTTTCAACGTCCCTTTCAACCGGATCGTTTTTGCGGGAGATGTTATCAGGTGTCGTGCGTCGTAGCTTTCTAATACAACACTCATCATAGAATACACTAAAAATAGTAGAAAACATTGCACCAGCCAATCCGCGCGTGCTATTAAGATCGAATTCTAGCAACTTGAAAAATAACCCAAGCACGGTTAAAATACTTACTCATCGATCGTCATTAAAAAGTCTTTGTTCTTACGGAGGGGGGGGGGGCGTAGGCCAATCCCTGAATCCGTGCCTGCAGGAGGAGACATCATGAAAATGTAGAGAAAGATGGCGATGGCAACAACATTTGGGAATTTATATGCCGGACCAGAACTAGAAGAACTAGAAAACGAAACATACACTGAAAAGCATGATTTGGGATATCCTATACCTAGAGATAAATTTGAACTAGCATTTACGGGTCAAAAAAATAATAAGGCACGGGGTACACATGAAGTGCAAGCAGAAACTCTAAAAGCTGCTGGACAAGCATTAACAGAAAGTCTCTTCCATCGTAAGGTATATGTATCAGACAGACGAGATACCCAAAGTCACTATATCAAAAAGAGAGCTGTGGATAGATGTGAAAATTTTCGAACATTAAGTTTAACATCACATGTGTCAAAAATATTAACTACAAATTTTACTAAGGCAGATGGAAAAACGGGCTGAAGAAATACTAGGAAAAGATCAGTTTGGGTTTAGGAGAAACTGGAACACGGGTGGTCATTTTAGATTTAAGGGTCATAATGGAGAAAACAATAGAAAAAGAAGAAATCGTCTACTATAGGGTTGGTCGATCGGGAAAAACATTTGACAATGTAAAATAGAAAAAATGTTCGAAATACTAAAAAAAGATAGGATTGAGTTATAGAGATAGGCGGATAGTACCTACTTATCTTATTCAAAGAGCAAACAACAGGTAATAGAATAAGAGCAAAATCATAAAGAGGTAAATATTAGGAAATAGGTGAGACACGCTATTTCCATTAATTTTTGAGTTGTATATCTAAGAGGCAATGAATACTGTCAAATGCAGAAAGACACGTGGAACTATTATGCAGGGATAAACGATTGATATGCTTAGATTTGCATGTAGCAAGCAACAATAAGAAGCAGCTTGCTATGAAATGGAAACAGTTCTAAGATGGAAAAGTGGTATGAAATTCAACAAAAACGAAACTAAAGTACTAGTATCTAAAGGAGGGAAAAGTAAGTCAAACGCCAGAATAAAAAATGTAAACCGAGAATGTACAAAAGGTTAAGGATTTTTGCTGCATAGGAAGTCAAATAACGCAAGATTCGAAAAGCGCAAAAGATATAAAATAAAAATTAGCACAAGGTCATGCTACATTTAACAAGAAAAAGCTACAAACATAGAAACAAGGAAATGACTGCTGAAAGCATGTGTGGGTCACAGCACTGTACGGCTGTGAAACGTGAACAGTATGAGAAGCAAACAAGATAAAGATTGAAACATTCGAAATGTGATGCTGTATACGTATGGTGAAGATATCATGGACAGACAAAGAACATGAGGTTCTAGATATGGTAGAGGAAGAAAGGAATATGTGAAAAACAGTAAAAAATTGGACAGATAGGATAAGACACGTTCTAAAGCACGAGGGATAGTGCGGAATATATTAGAAGCAGAGATGGGAAAAAAAGAGAGGTGGATGTAGACCTAAGTTAGACTATTGCACACAGATAGTGATAGATACAGACTGTGCCAATTTCAGGGAAATGTGTAGGTTAGCTCAGAATGGGAAACAGAAGGTACGCGTTCAACCAGTTCCAGAACTGAAAACCTAATGATGATGAAAGATTGATTAATAAATGAAGATCGTTAGAATTCGTTTAATGTGTTTAGGTGTTAGTGTAGATAAATTTACATAGTCGAACTAAAATACTAAAAAGTAGTCAATCATTTTTGTTCGGTCTCTTTGTCGCACGTTCGCGTGGTTAATTTTAAGTTATTTTAAATTTGTAGTTGTAAATCAAATAGTAAACATGGCATCCCTTGTTTCCTTATATCCTGTCCTAAATATTCCTTGTGCATAAGTTGAAAATGGGGTAGTGAAGAAACACTCTCTCATCGATATCGAAACGGAACGGTCGGTTCTTCCTTCGGTAAAGTGAGTTTGTCAATAGTGCCGCCGAATTTATTTGATAAACCCCTAAAAAACTCAGTGAAAGTGCAAAGTAACACGTACTATAATCTCGAATACAGTCCACTTAGTTGAAGAGTAAGGAACTACATCTTAGAACAAAATAAAACAAACGCGGAGGTAAGTCGATATACAAATTTATAAGACCCCCGCGCGTAAACAATGGCCTTCGTCACCGCATTATTAATTAACTAATTAGTTCTTATTCCCTTTCGGTTCTCATTTATACTTAAATTTAATAATTGTCATAGTTTTGATTATGGTCAAATGTGTTACAAACAGAATAACATCCTGTTTACACATTTAATGGTAGAAAAATCTGGTCGTAACGGTACATTTTACAATATATCCCTTATCCTTTGTCGCAAAGATTAGTGGTCGAACAGTTTACTTTAGGTAAACTAAATTTATGAGGGTATTGTATTGTAAATCTTTACCTTATTTTTCGTGTCAAGTTCGAGGAACCATCGGGTTCATCAGACTTAGTATATAACAAAAGGGTTGGAATTTGTGGGAAACGTTAAACGTTTTTGTCGGGCGAGCACTGTAATTAGTTGCATTTGTCTATTAATATTTTAATTTCGTAGATTAATTAGTGTCGTAGCGTATTTGAGTACGCATTGTTTTTACATTAATTTTTATTGTCGTTCATTAATCATTAATCAAATATGGTTATATCAATTGATAAAGCTATTCTTGAAGCTAAATTTGTAGTTAAAAGGTTGGATCATATATACAGTAAGATTAATCAACCGGAAAATGTATCGATTGCTTTAATTAGAGCATCGATTAAAAGTGTCGAGCAAATTGAAACTCATTTCAAGACTTTTTGCAAGGATATTTTCTTTGATGAAGAACGTGAACAATTGGATGAATTTTCGGCTCTTAGGGTGAAAATCGATGATTATCTATTAGATATTCATATTATCGCTGAACAATGCGAATTAGATCGTGTAGAAAATAAGCCGAAGGTGATAATATGAATAATTTTTTGTCGTTAAATAGTGGGATTAGCTTGAAACATCTTTCTCTCCCGCGATTCTCGGGACGCATTTCGGATTTTGCGAGTTATCATGCAATTTATAAGCGATTGATTCACGATAATGTCGGTTTGTCCCCTGTGGAAAAATTTTGCCATCTCGTTGATACACTAGATGAGTCGTCGCGTGCATTGATAAAACACTTGCCATTAAACGATTATGCATACGATGAAGCATATAAAATCATTACTATTCGTTTTCAGTCCAAGAGGTTATTACTTTCAACATACTTTAATGCTCTCGAAAAATGCCCTAAGGTCAGTTCCTCAGACTCACATACGGAACTCCGGCAATTTATTAGTTGTTTTGATGAAAATATATTCGCGTTGAAGCAGATGGAAACAGATCTATTAGATTTCATGTTGTTTAATCTGTTATCGAAAAATTAGATACAAACATTTTAAAGCGTTTCGAATTAGGAAATAGTGACGAGATTCCTTCGTTTAAAAATTTAAGGTCGTACATTGAAAAACAATGTAAAGTGTTGGAAATAAATGACATTGCTTCAGGAACATGCTTAAAATCTCGATATTCCGTGAAACAAAGGGAAAAAGGAAAGTTCGTTAGCACTTCGGCTAAAATTTTTTTAGTTGGTACCACCATTGATTGTAAAAATTGTAGTTTGTGTCAAACTATGCATCCTATTTATAGATGTAAGCAATTTTTCAATATAACCCCTCAAGAAAGATTTGAGGTGGTGAAGGTTAAAAACCTTTGTATCAAATGTTTAAATACTTCACATTCGATGAAAAATCATAAGTTAAATTGGTCGTGTAGAAAATGTC
The DNA here is from genome assembly GCA_036346225.1 of Platerodrilus igneus. Taxonomy (NCBI): domain Eukaryota; kingdom Metazoa; phylum Arthropoda; class Insecta; order Coleoptera; family Lycidae; genus Platerodrilus; species Platerodrilus igneus. Next base: position 3,271,308 of record JARFIW010000237.1, on the reverse strand, counting down.
ATCAGTCACACAATTCGTTGTTTCACTTTGATAAACGAGAAAAATCGGTGTCTCCACGCAGACAAACTCATCGTCAAAGGTCAGCGTCTCCTCGGAGAGCGGCGCCTAGATTTGCTTCTACTAGTAGACCTAGGGAAGACAATCTGTCGTCGGCGGTTGTGCACGAACAACCTGCCACTAGCTCGTTAATTTCGACGTCATTAGAACATACAACCACGCTGTTAGCTCCGGCAATGGTGTCGGTGCTTGATTATATGGAAAGTTTTATGACTGAAAGGTGCCGTCAGAAAGTAGGTTTAAAGAAACGGAGAGCCAATGTCACTGTTCAAGGACTGGCTTGAATTCGTCGTTGGTGTCTGCTGCACTATCGTGTGTAGTCAGCCCCTCGCGAGCAAGGTCTTCAGCATATGAAATTGATTGTTATATTTTACCTAGCATTTTTAATCAATTATCTTCGTCGTCTATAAGGGTCAAGGAATGGTCGCATACTCGAGGTGTGATAGTTGATCCTAATTTTAATATTCCTGGTAAGATTGATGTTATTCGGAGCGGAAATCTTTGCTCAAGTTTTGTTGAACAAATCTCGTTGGGGTGTCACTAACGAGCCATTTGCTATTAAAACAACGTTTGGTTGGGTTTTAACGGGAAAGGTCGTTTCCCCGAATAATTCTGTTACGTCGTTGTGTGCGTTCGTTGAGCCCTTAGGCAGCGACATTCGTCGATTTTGGGAATTAGAAAATATTCCCCTCAAGAAACACATTTCTCCTGAAGAAGAAAAGTGTGAAAAGAAATTTGTGGAAAATTATAGACGTAACAAGGACGGTCGTTTTGTAGTGGCCTTTCCCTTTAAAATTTCTGAACCCTAATTTGTGGGTACGAGATCGATTTGTATTAAAAGATTTTTGTCATTAGAACGTCGTTTGCTAAAAAATCCTGGATTATTTGAAAAGCGGTCACATGGTTCATGTGGAATCGCCTGAAAATTCGTCGGTTTATGAGAAAATGTATTAGATTCCCCATCATGCTGTACATAAGCGTACATAAGCGCGATAGCACTACTACCAAACTGCGTGTAAGTTTCGATGCGTCGTGTCAGGATCAATCTGGTAATTCGTTAAATGATAGCTTGGCTATTGGCCCTGCTTTGCAAAAAGACATTGCAGTTTTGTTATTGCACTTTCGTGTACATCCTATCGTAATTACAGCTGATATTAAACAAACGTATCGGCAGATTTTGGTTAAAGATACTCATCGTGATTATCAACGTATCGTCTGCAGATTTTCTCTGTCAGATCCTATTATGGCCTTTAAATTAAATACTGTGACTTATGAAGTTTCGTCGTCGCCTTTTTTGGCCTTGCGTACTGTTCAAGAATTGGCTAGGTTAGAATCGATTAATTTTCTTTTCGCGTCATCGGTATTGGCAAGCGATACCTATGTTGATGACTTAGTCACTGGATGCAATTCGATTGAAGCTGCTAATGAATTAATTATAGAGTTGAATAGTATTTGAACTAGTGGTGATTTTCAATTAAGAAAATGAAATAGTAATTGCCCGGAAGTGATGTCCCACTTGAAGGAGTCCCTGTCCAGTTCGGAAGCAATTACATTTCAAGATTTTGGGCTTTTCGTGGCGCGCTCTTACATATATATTTTTATTCAACTTAAACGCTGAAGAGCGCACTTGCACTAACCGTAATATTTTGTCGGCTATCGCAAAAATTGTTAATCCTCTCTGTTTGATAGCGCCTTTAGTACTGTTCGCTATACGTTTAGTTCAAGATCTTTGGCTTTTAGACCTCGGTTGGGACCAAGAGCCTCCATTGGAAGTCGTAGAGAAATGGAAACATTTTTTGGCTGAATTGCCCGCGGTTTCGAATATTGAGATTTTAACTCGCATCGTATGTAATAATTTTAAAAAGGTGGAGTTGCATGGATTCGGTGATGCTTCTGAAGCTGGATATGCATCTATCATCTATTTTCGTTCGTTCGATTTAGAAGGTAATATTACAATGTCATTAGTATGCGCAAAATCGAAGGTTGCTCCTACTAATCGCGTTTCATTGCCCCGTCTCGAATTGTGTGCTGGCATACTCTTGGCAGATTTAGTAGATTTCGTCAAAAATACTTATACAGATAGTTTATCAATTAATAATATTTTCGCGTGGTCAGATTCTACTATTGTTTTGTCTTGGATTCGGTCTTTCTCGCATAAGTGAAAGACATTCGTTAGCAATCGCATTTCGCATATTCAAGAACGCATTCCTCCATCTTCATGGTTTCATGTTAAGTTCCAGGATAACCCTGCGGATTGTGCCTCATGTGGACATTTGGCTTCAGAGTTGGTTCATCATCCATTATGGTGGACAGGGCCTTCCTGGTTAGTGCGTCGTAACGAAGAATGGCCAGTAACGTCGCTGCCAAAACTTATTGACTCATCTCAGATGGACGTCGAATATCGTACTCTATCGTTAACAGTCGTTATGTCTGAGAATTTCTTAGATTTGTTGTTGGATAAATTTTCAAAACTGCAGAAAATTTGTACGATTATTACATGTATTTGTAATTTCATTCGTAATGTTTAATGTCCGGCAGATTTGCGATCAAAATATTCTGATGGTTTGTCTCTAGCTCAGCAGCAAGAGGCTATACATTTATTGATTAAAAGAGTTCAAACAAATGTTTTTGCCCAAGACATTGCAAATATTAAAACTTGTCAGTAAACAACTTCGTAGCCTTCGTCCGTTTCTAGATAGTCGTGATTTGTTGAGAGTGGGCGGTCGCCTACGTAATTGAGAGTTATCGTATGATGCAAAATTTCCAATTTTGCTTCCTCGGTCGCAACGGTTGAATGAAATTATTATAGTAGATTGTCATGAAAGACATGTACATCCTGGAAATCGAACAACTCAATTTTTATTAACTCAAAATTATTGGATCTTGTCCGCAAAGAGGGTTATTCGACAATGTTTGAAATCCTGCATTCGTTGTTTTCGTGTAAACCCCGTGGCTATATGCCCCCCTATGGGGGATTTACCAACTTCTATGTTAACTCCAGGTAAGGCGTTTTTACATACGGGAGTCGACTGTGGTAGACCTTTCTCTGTCACGATGAATCGATGTCGTGGCACAAAATCATTGAAAGCGTACATTTGTCTATTTATTTGTTTCAACACTAAAGCTATCCATTTGGAATTAGTGTCTAACTTGTCGACAGACGCTTTCTTGGGTGCTTTACGTTGATTTATTGCTCGAAGAGGCAAATGTATTGAAATCCATTGTGACAATGGCGCTAATTTCGTTGGGGCCTCTCGTGAAATCTCTCAATTAATGCGCCATTCGGCAGGCGTTGAGGGAATCGAATTTGTGTTTAATCCTCTTGCTGCTCCTCATTTTAGTGGGTTGTGGGAGGCCGGGATTAAATCGGTAAAATCTCATGTGAAAAGAATTATCGGTGAACAAGTTTTGTCGTTTGAAGAATTCTCAACGGTATTGATTTAAGTCGAAGCGATTCTCAACTCACTTCCACTATGCGCACTGCGTTGCGAACCGCATGACTTTTCGTATTTGACCCCGGGTCATTTTCTTAATGTCGAGCCAGTCTCGGTGTTACCAGACTCGGATTTGCTCTCCATAAACCCCTCTCGTTTAAAATGCTGGCAACTGCTGCAGCAAATGCAACAGGGGTTTTGGAAAAAATGGAGTGCTGAATACCTGCACACGTTGCGACAGAATAGTAAGTGGTCGAGGAATTCCGCTACCCTGCCTATTGATTCGCTTGCCCTCTTAAAGGAAGAAAATAACCCCCCCTCTAAAGTGGCGTTTAGGAAGAGTAGTGGAGGTTCATCCTGGTAGGGATTATTGTTCGGGTAGCTACAGTCAAGACATCCCAAGGGTTAGTTAAACGTCCTCTAGTGAAACTATGTTTACTGCTAATTACTTAATATTTAATGGTATGTACACATATATTCACTTATATAAGTTTGTCGGTTTCGGTTTCTTAGTTAATAGCTATAATTATTTTTAAATATAAAATAAGTTAGTTCATACTTATTTTGGTGGGCGGGATGTTCGGTCTCATCAACATCGCAGCGAAACAGTTGTTCGTTCGGTAAAGTGAGTTAGTCAATAGTGCCGCTGAATGTGAATTTATCGATAAACCCCTAAAAAATACAGTGAAAGTGCAAAAGTAGCACGTACTATAATTCGCATACAGTCCACTTAGTTGAAGAGTAAGAACTACATCTTAGAACGATAGAACAGCGCGGAGGTAAGTCGATATACACATTTATAAGACCCCCCCGCGCATTAAACAGTATGAAAATTAACAAAAACAAAACTAAAGTATAGTATGTAAAGGAGGGAAAAGTAAGTCAAACGCAAGAATGAAAAATAAAAAACAAGAATGTACAAGAGGTTAAGGATTTCTGCTACGCAAGATGGGAAAACCACAAAAGATATAAAATAAAGATTACCACAAGGTCATACTACATTTAACAAGAAAAAGCAACAAACATAGAAAACAAGGAAAAGACCACTGAAAGCATATGTGTGGGTCACAGCACTGTACGGCTGTGAAACGTGAACAGTATGAGAAGCAGACAAGAAAAAGATTGAAACATTTGAAATGTGATGCTGCAAACGTATGATAAAGATATCATAGACAGATAAAGTTAAGAACAAGGAGATTCTAGAAAACGGTAGGAGAAGAAAGAAGTATTTGAAAAACGGTAAAAAATGGGAGAGATAGGATGACACGTTCTAAGGCACGAGGGATGATGCGGAATATATTAGAAGCAGAGATCGGAATAAAAAGAGGTAGGTGGATGTAGACCTAAATTAGACTATTGCACATAGCTAGTGAAAGATGCAGACTGGGAATTCAGGAAAATGTGTAGGTTAGCCCAGAATAGAAAACAATGGAGGTACACGTTCAACCAGTTCGAGAACTGAAAACCTAATGATAATGAAAGATTGATTAATAAATGAAGATCGTTGTTTAATGTGTTGAAGTGTTAGTGTAGATAAATTTACATAGTTAAACTTAATGTTAAAAGGTAGTCTTGTTAAGAAAAATTATTGCAGTAATCACTGTTAGCAATTAGCTTAATAATAGTTATCAATGATTTATGATTTTTCTATATTTACGAGTAAACATTCTTATATTGTGCTTATAATTTTTGTTATCTTCTTTATAAAGATTCTTAGATGTAATTCAGAAACTTAAGATTTAAATAATTTGAAAAATTGATAGAATTCTCCAATATAATTGCTTTGAAAATTACGGCAACTATACATTTAATTTATCATACGACTAGTGAGGTTTACTAATCGAAAACAGAACGTTTTTAACATAATTAGTGAGGTTATATACAATAAAAAATGATAGATAGCAACCTCATTTACATAATTATTTTCAGCGAAGCATAACGAAAGTATAAGTATGTTTTACTATATTTAGAAGCCTCCCTAAAAGAAGGGATAAAACAAATTTCTAAGGTTTCAGTTTGTAATTTGAAACCGGAGAGAAGAAGCGATGTTTATACACACTACGATGGTCTGCGGATAATGCGGTGTTACGGTCGGGTTGGGACGAAGGGTGGCGTAGCGTAGCTGTTGCTATTAATTAATATCGATTTTTCAACGAAACAACTTGAGTACGTGCACTCGTTCGTAATTTTGAGAACGGAAGACAAAAGAATTTCAAAAAGTTTTGTATAAAGCAAGTGAAGCAAAACAATGTTTATGGAATTTTTGTGTAATTGCACGTAGAAATGGTTGGTTATGGTCACGATGTGGGTTTTGTTTGGACTTTGCAATAATTATGTGCCTTCTCTAATGGCCAATAAAAATAAAGAGAAAGTAAGACTGTATTAATTACACACACGGTAATGATTTTTTGGTATTACAAAGAAAAACGCTACTATTTCAATGAAAATTATATAGAAAGCGTATGAGAGTATTTCTTTGAATAACTAAGTTATTTACAGTCTAGACCGCAAAATAGGCAGTCACGTGATTAATGGTATTTGTATGAATTAATACTGTTCAGCGCGGGGGGTCTTATAACTTTGTACATCGACTTACCTCCGCGGTTTTTTGTTGTTCTAAGCTGCAGTTCCTATTCCTTTCAACTAAATGGACTGTATGCAAAATTTAGTCCGTGTTACGTTGCACTTGCACTTGTGTTTTTTAGGGGTTTAACAAATAAATTCACATTCAGCGGCACTATGACTAACTTACGTTACCGAACGAAAAACCGACTGTTCTGCTTCGATATCCATAAGAGAGTGTTTGTTCACTACTCTTAGTCCAACTTATTTACACATGCACAAGGAATTTTTACGGCAGGATATAAGGGAACAAGGGATGACAGTTTTACTATTAAATTTATAACTACATATTTACGACTTAAAATTAAACACGACAACGTGCGACAAAGAGACCGAACATCCCGCCCACCAAAATAAGTATGAACTAACTTATTTTATATTTAAAACTAATTAGATCTATTAACTAAGAAACCTAAAACGGCAAACTTATATAAGTGAATATATGTGTACATACCATTAAATATCAAGTAACTGGCAGTAAACATAGTTTCACTAGGGGGCGTTTAACTAACCCTTGGGATGTCTTGACTGTAGCTACCCGAACGATACCGTCTCTACCAGGGTGAACATCTACTACTCTTCCTAAACGCCACTGTAGAGGGGGGTTATTTTCTTCCTTTAAGAAGACAAGCGAATCAATAGGTAGAGTAGCGGAATTCCTCAACCACTTACCTTTCTGCTGCAACGTGTGCAGGTATTTAGCACTCCATTTCTTCCAAAACCTTGTTGCATTTGCTGCAATTTTGGGTTCAACCGTCTTCTAAATCCCGCGAAATTTAGCGCGTCGTTACGATATTTTCTGAAAAATTAACATTCAACATTCCCGTGTTTGTCTGATGTACAACTAACGATATCGACCAATAGTCTTAAAAATCCCGCCTATATTAACGCTATCCCTTGCTTATGCATATCATATGTTTCCTTCTAACCTTGTTTGAGTGGTAGAGAATCGATATTACTGTACGCGTTCTACAACTCCATGTGGACCAAATTACGTGCTTTAGCGACTGTTGTTTACCAATATTCTTTGAAACTTGCTTGTTATCTATACAAATTAAGACGAACTTGACATTTACCAAACCTGCAGGTGTTCAATTTTAACGAACGTTTTAAATAACATTTCTACGAGTTGGCTTTCTACGTATTTTATATCCAACGGCTGTTTATGTGTTAGCAACGCGTTTCACTTTGGTATTATTGATTTTTCATGCTTTTAAGCATATTATACGTAAATAACCGTTAAATTAAACTCAATTAAGTTAATAAATTAATTGCATTGGCTTCTACAATCTATTTTCTTTGCAAACCTAACTAAATTTTATTCATTAATTGTAAATTTTTGTTAATACTTGTTACATTAAACTGAACTAATGAAATAAATTTCGCACGTAATTTCGGGTTGTTTCCTTTATACAGGGTGTTTGAAATTACTTTGTTTATAGTTAATTTAACCTTTTAAAACCACTACAATATATATTGTAGTGGTTTTAAAGGGCTAAATCTACGTATAAACAAAGTAATTTCAAACACCTTGTATAGAGGAAACAACCAGAATTTACTTGCAAAATTTATTCCAGTTAGTTCATTTTTAAGTAACAGGTATTAACAAAATTTTACAAATAATGAATAAAATTTAGTGAGGTTCGTAGAGAAAAGAATGTTAAAAGCCAATGCAATTAATTTATTAATTTAATTGAGTTTAATTGAACGGTTATTTACGTATAATATGCATAAAAGCGTGTAAAAATCAATAATACCAAGGTGAAACGCGTTTCTAACAAACAAATATATCGGTTGGGTTGAAATACGCTGAAAAAGCCAACTAGTAGAAATGTTATTTAAAACGTTCGTTAAAATTGAACACCTGCAGGTTTTTAAATGTCAAGTTCCACTTATTTTTATAGATAACAAACAAGTTTCAAAGAATATCAGGTAAACGGTCGGATGTTTTCGTATGAAACGCTAATGAGCGGTTATTTAAAGCACGTCCACGTGGGTTAGATAGCAGATGGTCTGGAATATCGATTTCTACCACTCAAGCAAGGTGAGAAAGAGACGTAAAATATGCATAAGCAAGGGACAGCGTTAGTATAGGCGGGATTTGTGAAACGTCAATGCACAGTCTATTGGTCGATATTGTTAGTCGCACATCAGACAAGACACGGGAATATTGAATATTAATTTTCAGAAAAGATCGTAACAACGTGCTGAATTCGAGGATTTACAAATCGGTTAGAAACAAAATTTTAAGAACTTGTTATTTTAAATTACATTTTTCACGGTAAGAGGGTCTGGAGAGGTTACAGTCGAAGCATATAAATACTTGACGAATTAGCACGGCTCGCTCTCTTATTTTCATCGTGGCCTTAGTATTTTGAACGCGTCAGATTACGTACCAAAGCTACCACGAGCTTGTAAGTATAGAAATTATTTTAAATTATAGCATGGTGTTAGCCTCATGATTTGTACGCGAATTGTGCCGAGTTTACATTTTTTACTGAGGAATAACCTACATTTTTTTAACAAGCTCGTGTAGTGACGTTAAGTAACGTGGATCAAATTAAATAATTATGAAAGAAGTATAATTAAGTTAGATTTGGAAATTGGATACACCGACGAGGCAGTGCAAGCAGCTCAACTTAAATGGGGTTCTTATACTAATAGCTAGAAGCAGCCTGCAGAGCAGAGAGAAGCAGATATACGGCATCGTCAACGGAGCATAGATCTTCTAGAAATTCCAGATAACGCTTTGAAATTGTGTTGTTATAAACTATGAAACTATGAATATTGGGTGACGTATGAGAGTGATTTTGAAGGTAGTGTGCATTATTTTGCGTATTGAAGATAATTCATATAACTAACTTTATTATGGTATTTAAATAGAAATCTGAAGGTGTATATAAAGCTTATTAACGTTCCATCAGGAAGTTAAATTTTGTGAAGAGTACATGGGTTGTTTTTTTTTTGGTTTGTTGTAAGAGTATGCAAAGTATAAGGGCATACATTATTCATAATTAACTGGGTTATCATGAGCTCACCATACTCCAGAGTTTACGTAGATTTAAAATAAATTGAAAAAAAAAGAATTAGAAATAAGGTATTATTCAGGGCCCATTTACTCCGGGTACATTCTATGTGTTTGATAATTTAAATTAAAAATACAGGACATTACAAAATAGGATTTATTGAGGTGTAACTTGATCACTGAAATGTGGATAATATTGAATTTTATTTGTAAATAGTGATAAATAAAAGATTGTATGTTTGTTGTATTTTGTGGTTTTATTGGGAGTGTGCGTGAACGATAGAAAATATGAGAGTGAATCTAGATATCCTAGAGGAGGTCCAACTGAGCTAGCCGGAAGCAGTTGAAGAAAGCAATTCAACCTAGGAAGAGAGGAATCTGGGTAAGAATTTTTTTTTTGAATTTTTATTTTTGGTGATATTTTCGAGTTTTGAAAATTTTAAATAAAATTTTCGAATATATTTTTGTTGGTGAGGCTTTTATCCAGTGAGATCCACGGCAATCTTATGACGGCCCAACGTTGGGGCTCGAATGTTTTTTTTTTCTCTGGCGCGGCATTTACAAAAGAACCACGGCAATATATATATATATATATATATATATATATATATATATATTTTGCCGTGGTAGCCTATAAAGCCTCGCCAGAGTATTAAAAAAAACATTCGAGAATTTATTAATTTACCAAAAATCGTCATAATTTCACAAAAAGGAGAATTAAAAAAAAAAATTCTTACCCAGATTCCACTTCCATCAACTTAATTACTTCAACGGCTCCCCGGCTAGCTCAGTTGGGCCTCCTCTTGGATACCTAGATTTACTTATCATACTCTCTGTCGTTCACGCACACTCGCAATAAAACCACAAAATAATACAACAATCATACAATATTTATTTACCACTATTAACAAATAATAATTTAAAATTATTTACATTTCGGTGCTCAAGTTACACCTCAATAAATTCTATCTTTGTAAAGTCTAGGATTTTAAATTGAAATATCAAACACATTGAATGTAACAGGAGTAAATGGGCCCTAAATAATACCTCATTTATATTTTTTTCTAATTATTACACTCTGGAGTATGGTGAGCTCATGATAACCCAGTTTATTTTAATAATGTATGCTTTTTACTTGGCATACTCTTACTACAAACACAAAAAAAAACTATGTACTCTTAACAATAAAATTTTAAATTTATGAGGAATGTTAATAAGCTTTATATACACCTTTAGATTTATATTCAAATACCATAATCAAAGTTATTTATACGTATTATTTTCAATACGCAAAATAAAGCAAAATACCATCAAAGTTCACTCTCACACATCACAATAATTACCATAGTTTATAAAAAACAGCAAATTTTAATGCGTTACCTGGAATTTCTTGAAGATCCCTACTCCGTTGACGATGAAGTTAAGCTCCTGCATCCTAGGTCTCGTGGTTCTCCTCTGCTTGCCGCCTCCAGCTATTTATAGATGAACACCTAAGTTGTGCTGCATGCTATTCATTCAAGATTCATCCAAATCCAAGTATATTACACTTTTTTATTATTGCATAATTTAATTTACGTTATTTTACTTTTCTTTACGAGCTTGTTAAAATATCTGTTGTACCTCAGTTAAATTTCAACCCGACACTATCCGCGTTTCAAACTATGAGGCCAACAATTTAACACAGTTCTATTTAATTTAATACTTACAAGCTCGTTAGTAGATTTCTGTACGTAGTAAGCAATGCAAATTAACGAAGTCAAAGAGCGAAGTCAAAGAGATCAGAATACCAAAGAGAGCGATGCTAATTTTCTTAGAGTATTTATACAATTCAAAATACCACCTCTAGGCCACTCTTCACGCGAAATACATAATTTAAAATAATACTTCTACAAATTTTGGTATAACCGTTTTTAAAATCTTTGAAATTTAGCTCGTTGATACGATATTTTCCGAACAACCCGCATTCAATATTCCCGTGTTCGTCTGTTGTACAACTAACTATTTAGACCAATGATATATTTCAGTGACGTCTTGAAACCCCGCCTGTATTAACTCTATTCCTCTCTTATGCATATTATATGTTTCCTTCTAACCTCGCTTGAGTGGTAGAAAATCGATATTACTGTCTGCGTGCTATATAACCCACGTGGACTGAATACGCGCGTTTCGAAGTGAAATGCTATTATGCCTGTCTCATTCCGAAGCATATCATTGATTGTCCATCCCTTCTGCGCTTTAAGGAAACTTTTGGTTAGCATTTATGCGAAACATCCGACCGTTTGCACAATATACCTCGAAACTTGTCTTTTATCTACACAAATAAGGGGAACATGACCTTTCCAAAACATGCAGGTGTTCAATTAACGAACGTTTTAAAATAACATTTCTAGGAGTTTGCGTTTCAAGGTATTTCATATATTCGAGGTGTTTGTTTGTTAGTAAAGCGTTTCGCCTTGGAATTATCGATTTTTCACGCTCTTATGCGTTTTAGACGTTATATCTTTTACTTAAACTCAATTAGATTAATTAATAACTTCCATTGGCTCATACAATTTATTTTCTTTACGAACCTAACTAAATTTTAATCACAATTGTAAAATTATGGTAATACTTATTACTTTAAATTAACTAAATAATAAAAAATTTCGCACATAAATTTTGGTTGTTTCCTCTGTACAGGGTGTTTGAAATTGCCTTGTTTATACCTAACTGTAACCCTTTAAAACCACTACAATATATGTATATATTTACATATATATTGGTTTATTGGTATTTGCACAGCAAATTGTAAGACATTATAAAATACGCCCTCGCAAAAATTTAAGCTCAGACAAAAATAAATCCATGTTGATCTTTGACTTCTATAATAAATTTATATCTGGTTATTAGAAAAAGGAGCTCACAAATGTTATACAGTTTTAAATGGTGCCAAACACTTCTCAGTTTTTACGACTTGAAAATTGGTTGTGTTCTGTTTCTATTTCTAGTGGTGTCGGATGATGCCCGGAATCTGAGAATAGCGCAGCACGACGAGGCAGCAACGCGTGTTGTGTTGTCTTGTGCTATTTTAAACTTCCGCCACTCGACACCACAAATTCGATACGCAGTTTTTAAATTGAAACAAATCTCCAGATCTATTTTTATAATGATGTCTAAACTTTCAAGCTATGTAATTTACAACCGGCCAAAACCAAATATTTTAATTATATCGACAATTGCGAGAATAAACCAGCAGCTAACACCGGTGTTGTATTTTTACATTTTGTATACGGATGATGTCGGTTTGTGTATAAGTGGAAGAAGGATGAAAAATGAGGTTAAAGACAAACACATTAGTTCGTTAGGATGTTAAGGCGCGATTCGATCCTCGGTAAACATATGGATGCCACTTGTCACTGTAATATAGATGAGTTGGGTCGTCGGCTTCTGTGACGAAAAGGACGTAATAAGTGTTTATTTAGCCATTAATTTGCCCTTCTTTCGAGTTGAAATGACTGAAATGCACTCATCCAAACTGCACTGTTTCTATATTCTAAATCACAGTTGAAAATAGACAAAGCATTTGCAGAATGTTTACCTACTTTCCTACTAAGTATTGAACTTGTATTACAAATCTTCGGTTCTGATGAGTTTAATGAAGCAGATTTATCTTTCGGATCTTGTAAAAACCGAGAGATTCGCCCTCGTTAGTAGTGAATGTTGAAGAAAACTAGTACAAAGCGACCTCCCGCTTGCGATTTTAAAACAAATGCTAGTAAAATCGACCAAGCATACAAAGATAATGATATTTGTAGACAAAGACTTATAGTAGCATATACATATACAACTTACCAAAAATTTACTCTTGCCGCATTACCAAATTGATGACAAAATAATTTATATAAACAAGTTGAAGGTTGTGCGATTTAATTACAGCGGTATTTTATGTTGGCTAGCCTATATTTGAGAAGCTAAAAGATAAAGATATCCACGAAAGATTTAAAAAAAAGTCAAATGAATTGCCAATGTCTTTACATTGGGAAAATTTCTGATACTAAGGAAGTAGAAACAGAATGGAATAACATTAAATCCAGCCTACACATCGCGGCCAGAGATCTTCTGGGGTGTACACAACAAGAAAATAAGAAACCCTGGATAACAAAAGATATCCTGAATTTAATAGAAGAAAGACGAAAATACAAAAATAGATCAGACGAAACAGGAAAATAGCGATACAGAGCCATAAAATGGGAAGTTATTCGCAAATGCAGGAAAGCTAAAGAACAATGGATCGATGAAAAGTGCAAAGAGGTACAAACTAAGATGGAAATAGGAAAGACAGAGGAAGAATACAAATTAATTAGAATGAATTTTAGTGATATAAACACATATAGCAAAAATATAAGGGACGCGCGAGGAAACGTCATTATAGAAAAAGTAGAGAAAGTAGGTCGATGGCAGGAATATATAGGGAATTTATATTCAGAAGAGGAACTAACTGCATTAGAACAGGAATCAGACATTGAAAATGATGACCTGGGATATACTATACTTGGAGATGAGTTTGAATTAGCATTAAAGGGTGAAAAATGGTAAGGCGCTGAGTACAGATAAGGTGCAAGCAGAAACTCTAAAAGCCGCTGGACCAGCAGTAACAGAACGTCTCTTCCGACTTGTAAGCTATATGTATGAGACAGGCGAGATATCCAAAGATTTCAAACGTAACATCATAGTAACTATACAAAAAAAAAGAGGCGCGGATAGATGTCAAAATTTTCGAACAATAAGTTTGACAGCACACGTTTTAAAAATATTAACTAGAATTGTAAAAAGACGAATGGAAAAACGAGCTGAAGAAATACTGGAGAAGATTAATTTGGGTTTAGGTGAAACAGGGGAACACGGGAGGCTGTTTTAGCTGTAAGGGTGATAATGGAGAAAACAATAGGGGGAAAGCGTATATATATAGTGTTTGTAGATCTGGAAAAAGCATTCGACAATGTAAAATGGAAAAAAATGTTCGAAATACTCAAAAAAATTGAATGAGTTTTAGAGCAAACAGCGGTAATAGAATTAGAGCAAGAAAGTAGAGAAGTAAATATTAGGAAAGGGGTGAGACAGGGATGTGCCTTATTCCCATTAATTTTTAACTTGTACATAGAAGAGGCAATGAATACTGTCAAATGCAGGAAGATATTTGGAATTAATATGCAGGAACAAAAGATTGATATGCATAGATTTGCAGATGATATAGCGGTATTAGCATCTAGAAAAGAAGAGTTAGAAACTGCTCTTAATGAAATGGAAACAGTTCTAACGGAGAGATACGGTATGAAAATTAACAAAAATAAAACTAAAATTCGAGTATGTAAAAGAGGGAAAATAAATTAAAAACAAGAATACAAATAGGTAACGAGAACTTACAAGAGGTTAAGGATTTCTGCTACCTAGGAAGTCAAATAACGCAAGATGGGAAAAGCACAAAAGATATAAAACAAAGATTAGCACAAGATCGTGCCACATTTAACAAGAAAAAGCAACTACTGTGTTCAAAGACCACAAACATAGAAACAAGGAAAAGATTGCTTAAAACATATGTGCGGAGCGCAGCACTGTATGGATGTGAAGCTTGGACAGTAGGAGAAGCAGACAAGAAAAAGGTAGAAGCCTTTGAAATGTGGTGCTACAGACGTATGATGAAGATATCTTGGGCAGACAAAGTTAAGAACAAAGAGGTACTATAAATGGTTGGGGAAGAAAGAAGTATGTTGAAAACAGTAAAAATAGAAGAGATAGGGTAATAGGTCACATACTAAGACATGAGGGAATAGTGCGGAATATATTAGAAACAGAGATAGGAAAAAAAAGAAGTTGAGTAGACCTAGGATAGACTACTGCACACAGATAGTGAAAGATGTAGGCTGTGAGAATTTCAGGGAAATGTGAGGCTAGCTCAGAATAGAAATCAATGGAGGTACGCTGCCAACCAGTCGTAAGATGTAAAAACTAGTGACAAAAATAATAACTGTACTTAAACACGGTGATTATTATATACAACTACAGATATTGGTTTTGCAATACTCTCAACTAATGTCAATTGTGCGAAAGGATTTACTGAAAAACTATTAATACGGAAAATGTCTAAGTATTGGGGGGATCCTTGGCAGCCACAGGCTGCTTAACTCCTTCACATACCGTGCATTTACATTTCCAATGCTCCACCCGAAATTACTACATTGACCAGGAGGCGAGTTTTTTGTTGCCTGGAAATTTAGAATTTTGCCAATCTGTTGCCGTTCCAAGCAAGTTAGGAATCTTTAACGGGCGTGACAACACTCACACACGGTACCTTCATTTAACCTCTCATCCGAACGAGGACGAAATTTTTGTGAACAATCCTAACCTGCCATTTTTCAAGCAGTCGGCCGTGTCGGGATTCGAACCCAGGACCTTGGAATCCGTAGTCTTACGCTTACTACATTGATCCACGGCGACGCCTCTCCTTCACATACCTTACATGTGATTTTCCAATGCTCCACCCGAAGGTACTGCATTGGCCAGGAAGCGAGTTTTTTTTACCTGGAAAATTTAGAGTTTTGCCGAACCCTTGCTATTTCAAGCAAGGTAGGGATCTTTAACGTGCGTGACAACACTTACACATGGGACCTCCATTTTACCTCCTATCCGAACGAGGGTGTATTTTTGTAAAAAATGCTCACTTACATTTTTCAAGCGCACCGTGTTCAGATTTGAACCCGGGACCTTGGGCTTAGTAGTCACACACATAACACTACGCCACGGAGCCGCCTCCCCTTCACATACCACTGAATTTCGGTGAAATAGGGCATATAATTAAAAAACAATAGAAGGGAATCGAGCTGTATATAGGCTGTTGTGAGAATTGCAGGGAACTGTGTGGGCTAGATCAGAACATAAATAAGCTGAGGTACAAGTCCAACCAGTTTCAAGACGTAAAACCCAATTACAAAAAACAAGTGCTTTTAAATCTGATAATTATTATAAACAACTAAGGTGTTGGTTGTGAAATATTTTCAACTAATGTTGATTGTGCGAAAGGATAAAAATAGAAAAAACTATTAATTCGACAAAGGTTCAAGTGCTGGGGGAACTTGGCAGCCAAAGGCTGCTTACCCCTCTTCACATACCTTACATGTGATTTTCCAATGCTCCACCCGAAGGTATTACATTGGCCAGGAAGCGAGTTTTTCTTACCTGGAAAATTTCGAATTTTGCCGAACCCTTGATATTCCAAGCAAGATAAGGATCTTTAACGTGCGTGACAACACTCGCACACGGGACCTCTATTTTACCTCTCATCCGAACGAGGGTGTATTTTGTGAAAAATGCTCGTCTAACATTTTTCAAGCGGACAGTGTCGGGATTCGAACCCGGGACCTTGGGCGTAGTAGTCACACACATACCACTACGCCACGGAACCGCCTCCTCTTCACATACCACTGAATATCGGGGAAATAGGGTATATAACTGTAAAACAATAGAAGGTGACCGAACTGCATCAAACAAGAAAGAACACCAGCTATGTTCAAAGACAACGAACATAGATACAAGAAGAAAACTGTTCAAAGCATAGTGTGGAGCACAGCACAAAACGTCTATGAAATAGGGGCAGTATAAAAAGCAGACAGAAAGAGATAGAAGCCTACTCGAATGTTGTGCTTCAGATGTATGAGGATGGTAGCATGGACAGAGAAAGTTAATAACAAAGAGGCTGTAGAAATAGTAGAGGAATAAAGATATCTGTGGAAAATGAAAAAAAATATGAGAATTAGAAGGACAGGATACGTTCTAAGTCATTTCTGAGGAATCGTACGGGATATATTACAAGTAGTGATAGGAAAAGAGAGGTAGAGATAGACTGAGATCCGACTTTCGCACACAGATAGTGATAGATGCAGACTGTGCAAATTTCAGGGAAATGTGTAGGTTGGTTCAGACTAGGAAACAATGAGGGTACGCGTACAACCAGTTCTAGAACTGAAGACCTAATGATGAAGGAGCCTATATTTACAGAGCATTTGTTACCAGTACAACGGGCATTACATTATAAATTTAACTTTGCCCTGAAGAGACGGTAACCCAGTAACAATTTTAGGGTGCACAAGCTAACAGTGGTATGAGAGTGAGTTCCAATAGAGAAAAAATAATAAATAAAAAATAAACATGTAAAATGGCTGAACTACAAAACCACATGTAGTCCCTGATTTAGCTATTCGTTGCTTATGGGCAACACTATTTTTGCCCACCTTTCGAGCTCTACTTCCCCCGGTCGCCACCCATAGATACTCGTAAAATTAACAAACATAATAGATAATATAAAAATAAACACACTTTGTAATGTAAAGAAAATACTTTAAGCAGTATTACAACACAATTATTTTCAAAGAATTAATGAACAATGAAAAAATATTGCGTCTAACACAGAGAAATAAACACGACTCTTAGTTAAAAGATTTAATAATTTAAGTTGCTAAGAAGAAGATTGTGCTTTACTCACAATTATCCCTTATAACAGTTAGAAAACAAGCACTTTTATTGAAATATTTAAAAAATCGAGAAATCTTGCGTCTAACCTTATTCTGAACAAATATTTCAATAACAGTTTCAAATGAGAGCTTGTTCACTAGTTTACTTTCGATATACAAAGTACATAAAACATTTAAGCGATCTTGGGTCATAGACGCTCGATGGGGAGTTTCTGTTAACTTTAATTTAGAAAATGCTCTTTCTGCATTGCAATTAGCAAATCACCTCCACAGAGAGAATCATAACAGGATATCAACCATTATCATTAGATCTTCAGTCCTAGAACTGGTTAAACGCGCACCTTCGTTGTTTCCTATCCTGAGCTCACCTACACATTTCTCTGAAATTTCCACAGTCAGCATCTTGCACTAGCTGCGTGCTATAGTTTGATCTACGTCTACTTCTACCTCTCTTCTTTTCTGTTTCAACCTGTAATATATACCGCACTTTTCCCCAAATGCTTAGATGGTGTTCTGTCTTTCTATTTCTCCTTTTTTTTTTACTTTATACAGATATCCTTTTTCCTCTACTATTTCTAAAACCTCTTTGTTATTAACTTTGTCTGTTCAAGCTATCATTATCATACATCTGAAGCATCACGTTCCAAAAGGCTTCTAGCGTTTTCCTGTCTGCTTCTGCTACTGTCCCTATTTCATAGCCGTAGTGCTATGCTCCGCACATAAGCTTTCAACAATTTTGCCTTGTTTCTGTTTGTTGTCTTAGTACATATTAGCTACCCTTCCTTATTAGATACAGCTCGGTTGCCCTTCTGTTGTTCTCTAAATATATACCATATTTCAACGATATTCAGTGGTATGTGAAGGGGGTTAAACAACCTGCTGCTACCTAGATCCAATACGCTTCGACATTTGCCGAATTAATAGTTTTCCAATAAATTCTTTCACGCAATCAGTATTAGTTGAGAATATTGCAAAATAAATACCTGTAGTTGTTTATAATAATTGCCAGGTTTAAATACAATTCTTTTTTTCGTCACTAGATTATCCGTCTTGGAACTGGTTGGACAGGTACTTTCATTGATTTTTATTCTGAGCTAGCCTACACATTTCCCTGAAGCACCCACAGCCTACATCTTTGACTATCTGTATGCAATAGTCTAACCTAGGTCTACCTCAAACTATTTTTTCCTACCTCTGCTTCTAATATATTCCGCACTATTCCCTCATGTCTTAGTATGTGACATGTCATCCTATCTCTCCTATTTTTTACTGTTTTTCACATATTTCTTTCTTCCCCTACCATTTCTAAAACCTCTTGTTCCCAACTTTGTCTGGCCATGATATCTTCATCATATGTTTGTAACACCACACTTCAAAGGCTTCTATCTTTTTCTTGTCTGTTTCTCCTACTGCCCAAATTTCACAGCCGTACAGTGCTGTGCTTCACACATATGCTGCAAGCAATCTTTACCTTGTTTCTATGTGTGTTGCCTTTGAACACAGTAGTTTCTTTTTTCTCTTAAATGAATTACGGCCTTGTGCTAATCTTTGTTTTATATCTTTTGCACTTTTTCCATCTTGCTTTATTTGACTTCCTAGCTAGCACAAATCCTTAACCTTGTGTAAGTTCTCGTTATCCATTTGTATTTTAGTTTTTTATTTATGTCCCCCTCCTTTACATACTAGTACTTTAGTTTTATTTTGTTAATTTTCATACGCTATCTCTCTGTTACAACTGTTTCAATTTCATTAAGAATAGCTTCTAACTCTTCTTTGCTAGGTGCTAGTACCACTATATCATATGCAAATCTAAACATATCAATCTTTTGTCCCTGCATAGTAATTCCAAATGTCTTTCTGCATTTGACAGTATTCATTCCCTCTTCGATGTACAAGTTAAAAATTAACGGGAAAGGGCACATCCCTTGTAATGTTCCATTTAAATTTCTCTTCTCTAAGTACTCTATGCAAAGCAACACGTATATCTTTAACTAAACTTTCGGTCTTACAACCTCTAATACTAAGTGTATACTGTAACACCTCTTCACTCAAATGTTCAACCATCATTCGTAAACCCATTCTGAAAAACAATAATAGATGACAAGACACAACCTCTCGAGTGCAAAATAATTATCTAAAACTAGAAATACAAAATCGGCTTCACACGTAGGGCGCCAATTAACTTATTACGTTCCTGTTTGGACAAGTGCTCCTTGGCGGCTTAGCTCGAGCCGGTATGGAGTGAGTTTGCGGTACAAGTCGTCGTTTGGGTTTGCCGGACAGCCTGGATACGATATCTATACGGGGTGTAAACTCATAAATGGTAATAGACGTAATCGGGTGGGCATCACCAGTAATAATAAAGCTAGATGAAACAGGAAGGATCTCGTCACTGGTCAAAATACTTTGGTAACTGAAAGAAAACATTTCACAATGTAGAGTGGTGTGATACACCTTCATCATTTTGTTTTCGACTTTACTTAAGGTCGGTTTGACGCAGCGCTAACTTCTTTTCTATTCTGTGGTAATCTAAAAAGTTCTACATACCCTTCACAACCTAATTTTCTAATAATTTAACTAATATAGCTTGGTCTAGGTCATCCTATACTCTTCTATTTTTTTTCTTATCTACCTGGCTCTACATAGATATTAGCAACCTGATGGTTGTTAAAGAACTCCAACATGTTTACATGATTTCCATTTACAAGGAAATGACATATTACCTGGTTATCCTCTCCAAAAAAGGGAAAGTGTTAAATTATATGTTATGGTAAGGCTTAAGCAACGAATTGCTAGCAACATGCCAGACCGCTAACTAATTGTGAGTTATGGTGTCGTTTAGTTGACTGATTTTTATTTGTTTATTTTTTTTTGTTTGTTTTGTTTCCGAATTTACTTAAGGTCGGTTTGATGCAGCTCTAAATTCTTTTCTAGCCTGAGCTAGTCTAAAAAGATCTGCATACTCTTCACAACCTAAATCTCTAATAATTTGACTAATACAGCTTTGTCTAGGCCTTCCTGCTCTATTTTTATTTGGTAGTCTATAATCTAAGACCTAACTAAATAGTCCCTCGTGTCTTAACTGGTGCCCTATCATTCTATCTCTCTTCACCTTTAATTGTTTCCACGTGCAGGGCTCCTCGCCTATCTTTCTATAAACTTCCTCATTTATTACTCTATCTGTCCAACTAATCTTTAACATTCTCCTATAACACCAAGTTTCAAAAGCTTCTATCTTTTTCTTATCTACTTCTTTAATTGTCCAAGTCTCACTACCGTATAGTAGAACGCTCCATACGTACGACTTTAAGAAACTTTTTCTATTATCTAAACTAATACTATTAGCTATTAGTAAGTCTTTCTTTTTTTAAAAACATTTTTCTAGCTTGAGCTATTCTAGCTACTATATTCCTTATGCGACGTCCGTCCTTTGTAATTATACTACCTAAATAGCAACCTACAGTTCTAGTCTGTTTCTACCAACGTTGAATACTAAGTTACATAGGAAAGATGCTATCTATACAAGAGTCGAAGGCATGCGAACAAAGTCAAAGATTACGTTTGTTACGTTCAATTTTACATTCCTAAATATTTTCATTCGATTTACGATGTTCTGAAATACTCCCACACTTCCACTTCCATATTTTGTATAACTACCTGTTATAGGAGATGCTCCTGATCATGCATTATAATTTAATAACTCGATTTGTTCCTATAAAACTCATTCTAACACAATTGAAATAAGTGCTTGTTCAACGCCCTGTAGAATGTTATTAGTGTATTTAGTTTAAGTCAAAGTAGCTCCATCTATCTCCATTGTTTGATATAACATCGCAAATGTATTCGGTTATCAACAATCTTTGCTTTCTGAAAATAAATGCTCGCTTTATTTAAAAATAGCAATACCAGTTTATATAGAAGAGATTTTCTACAGGTGTGATTAGCGAAGGCAATTGGATTCGAATTTGCCGGTGTTCTTATCTATTTATGCATTACAAAGATTTTAGAGGTGTTATTTGACATGCGGCATTCTAATATTTTAATCGATAATCATATCGTTTCCCAAACTGGGTTCACCTTGATCCTGATTATCGTCCGGAAATGTATCTTCTGTGTGACTGTTCTATTATTTCAAGAGCAATGCACGCCTTCTGCGAGAAGCTTCTATCTTCGAAGCAACGGTAAGTTTCTTACGTGCTTTTTAATGACTAGAAGGAAATTCTTTTTAGTCTTTTGTGAAGGCGTGTTGTTGCAGTTATGGTCGCAGCGTGAATGATCCTGACTACCGTGGTGACGATTCCTCTGTGAGCGAGAATCAAGATGTTTTGCTGTTTACCTCCGCTGATGTAGGTGCATGATAAGTATCTCGGCATATGGAGGTATGTTACGATTATTTTTTATATGGAGCGAATCTTGTTCATCCACTTTTGATGTTTGTGCACAACAAATGAATCACGGATTGACTCAAGTCGCATTGCTTCGACGGACGGAACAAGTATACAAACCCACTTCAGAACTAGCTTCGTTAGTGTTTCCTGTTTCGTTTTAAAATGTTTACTACAAGTTTAATACATTTAACTTTACACGCTTGGTTATAAGAAAGCCTAAGTACTATTTTTTTACCGATTAGTTTTTTTTTTACATGTTACAATAGGAGATACGCATTTCGCATCTCAATTATTAAAAATTGGCCGTAGAATATCTTTTTTTCAAATAGGAATTTTTGTTTTTATTGTCAATAAAATTCGATGGCGATGTCTTTAGTTTGTCTATGTGAACCGTCCCACTCTTAACTTCTGTTGTTAGCACGGCACCTTAAAGTTCCTTTTATGTTTTTATACGTTATCATGATTCGTCTGGGTTCTTACTTTGCTGCTCTTTCTGTTTTTGCCCAGCCTGTATGTTTTACGGTTTCACGTTGGAAACGAACGTGTGTGGTAAATCCACCCGAGCCCAAGTATAGCAATATATCGTCTTATACATTTATGAGAAACCGAAGGATGTCGAAAACGTCCGAACACAGCCGGTGATCGGGCGGAGAAAAATGATAGTAATAAAACGAATTTTGCTTGTAAACACATCAGCGTTGCAAAAATATTATCTTTTACAAATTAGACCCGATCGACAACTGTCGAAACATACTTCGATCGCAAACGGAGATTGAGTAGGAGTAGATGGATGGCAGGTCTTTCAGAACCTCATTTCCACCAGCATCCTCATTTCCACACACATCTGGACCAAATAGTTTTCTTCGACTAACCATTTCTCATCTTTCGAGATAAACCTATCTTGTTTGGTATAAATTAATATTAGAATTTTCTCAGCTACCCGAATCTCTAGGAATTTTTCAGATAGCATCAACCCCAAGGGAGCTACCCTCATTTTAAGATTTCTTACCTGTTGCGATTTCTGACCGTCCGCATAAATTTTGTTATATATGCAATCATCAAATTAGCTTAGAATTTTACGCAGAATCCGAATCTGTAAACAGTTTTAATATCCGACCACGCCCTGCAAAACTATTTGTTAGGTTTGCTTATAGAGCAAAGAGCAAAATTTATAGGTTTGAGAGCTTTAAAGGGGTATAACTTTGCAGGGCGTGGTCGGATATTAAATCTGTTTACAGATTCGGATTCTGCGTAAAATTGTAAGCTAACTTGATGTATTGCATGGTTAAAAAATTTATGCAGACGGTCAGAAATCGCAACAGGTAAGAAATCTTAAAATGAGGGTAGCTCCCTTGGGGATGATGCTATCTGAAAAATTCCTAGAGATTCGGGTAGCTGAGAAAATTCTAATATTAATTGATACCAAACAAGATAGGTTTATCTCGAAAGATGAAAAATGGTTAGTTGAAGAAAACTATTTGGTCCAGATGTGGGAGGAAATGAGGATGCTCATTTATCTCGAAAGATGAAAATTTAAGATATATTTATCTCGAAAGATGAAAAATGGTTAGTCGAAGAAAACTATTTGGTCCAGATGTGTGTGGAAATGAGGATGCTGGTGGAAATGAGGTTCTGAAAGACCTGCCATCCATCTACTAGTAGGGTAAAAACAAAAATAATAGACTTTTGCATGTGAACTCGCAAGCACAACAAGTATTTAATACACTTTATACGAAGAGTTGGGCACAGATTTCAATTTTAAAATATATATAAAACTAGATAAAACTAAAACTACCCGGAACAAACATAAAGAAAGGACAGTTTTCCGTGTTTAACGGGTACTAAAATTAAGTTTTATTGGGTCCATGCTTTGCTGGTTAAATGTTTTTAAATTATGTTATTTATCTAATGTAAAGATAAATCTTTAGAATAGCATTGCTTTGCTTTATATTTTTAGAAGACTGTGACGTCACGCTGACCTGGGAAAAGTAACTAAAACTAGGTAGCCGAGAGTATGGCGTTGTGGGGGTTTCTACCTGTATGATGTCAGGGGTTACGTAGGGGTGTGACATCAAAAGTTAATAACGGAAGCCGAGAGCACAGTGTTGTGAGTTTTTTCCTATATGACGTCAGAGATGAGGTGGGGTGTAACGTCAGAGGTAAACGGCGGCGACGGTGGCATCGGCGCTGAGCCCGAATCTCTCTATTCTGCTACTCCAATAAGAAAAGTTCCAGGTTTAGTCTATACTTTCAAAACCACATCTGTAGAAAAAATTAGGTGCGCCACTGAATTCTACTCAAAGAACTGCTTTTTTACGGAAATAAAAAAATATTACAAGTAACAAAGTTATACATATAAGATAAACGGCACCCAGCAGCTCATAAACGGTTAAGGATTTAAAATATAGTTTTCGGCATTCGAAATTTGACGTAAATTCAGCTCATTATATGTGGGTCAGTTTTTGTCTACATCCTCTAGAAATAGGCGTTTCCTATCAAAAGTGTCGAATTTAGACCACCCTGTACATTCTCAAGAGGAATTGAAAGTTGTTTATTAGGGATGGACTCTGGCTCGGGCTTTCGGGCCGATCCGGCCCGGGCCCGGCCCGATTTCGGGCTCGAATCCGGGCCGGGCTGTTGACTACTTTATTCGGCCCGGGCCCAGGCCGGGCCTATCTTTTTTCAGGCCGGGCCGGGCCAAACGATTTGGGCCGGCCCGAACTTTTCGGGCCAAAAAACCCACGAGTAGATGTTCCACCATCGTTTCACTTCTATCTCACATTGAGTAAGTAAATGTTTTTAATTATATTTTCACGTAGTCTTCATGAACCCATAAATAATCAGTTTTTCGTCTTGTTTAGTGTATAGGAGACGTGATATTATAACTCACTTCTTCCCGAATATTTTTTTCTAGTCCTATTTAATGTTTCTCATGTTGTACTTTAGGCAAGTTAAAAATGCCAGGAACATCAAACTAGGTAATTTATTCATAATTCAAAAGTTTGCACGGTTTATATTATGTATATGTATATACTTCAAATTTCAATCATGCGGCGAACGTCAATATTATCAGTCGCGTATATAGTTTGTCTACCGCCCAAAACACTAGAGAGTTATTGCAATGTTCATTTTACCAATTTTTTAATAAAGTTTCCCTCATTTGACATTTACACATGCGCAATTAACACACCTTTAATGTTTGTACTTTATTAAAATGCAGGACACCTTTATTTAATTTAAATACAGACAGGGAATGCTTTTATTTAAGGCGCCATAATTTTGACATATACCAAATGGCTAACGTACAAACTTACATTTAATTGTCTGCTTTCTGTATAAATATTGTGAAATTAAATGGTTTTTTGTAGTGTTGTTTCCGTAATTAAATTTAGAGATACTATACAAGTTTATAACACGAAAAAGATATAAAACGTCAACGGTCTAAATACAAGGATGCTGTTTTGTAATGCTTTTCCTAGAAGTAAGGTGCAAAAATCCTTTTGAAAACAGATATGCTTTATGCTTGGGAAGAAGTAAAAAACAGTGTCTGGAAGTAAACTCTAAGAGTATTCCGTGAAAACACCTTAACAACACATATAAATGTTATTGAATCAGTGGGAAATGAAAGACTCAAATAATAAAAAAAGGGTTCATCTTTGTGTGAATACAATTTTTTTGATCTTTTCTAATAAAGATGAATATGTATTATAAGGTCACCTTATCACAAAAGAGATTAATTCTTTATTCATTTATAAAACAACCTACAGATGTAGAATACTAAACATATATGTTAAAATAAAGAGTAAAGGAAAAAACACTTGCAATAACACTCCTTTAAATTGGATGCAAGCTTTTAATAAAAGATACTTTATTTGAAGATTCTTTTAATAAAGTCTACTTGGAATGAGTTTGCAATAACTCTCTAATATCAAGTAGCCAACTTTAGTAAAATTCTTTGAAGTAGGAACGAGACGATAAAGCGGATGCAAATTTATGATAAGGTTATAAAGTACATTAAGCGTATACTCAATTTACATAAAAGTCCAATCGATGTCAATGCGTTCGTGCAACAAATTTTTATTTTCAATTTATTTATTACTTTCGACCCTTTTTTCAAAAATTGCCTGTTGATTTACTCACTTCATACAATCGTACGCCTGTTTTATATTTTTATATGCGCAAATTTTGCAGCCACATGTTGTCTTTAATAGCTTTCGTAGTTTAAATTTATAGTTTTATAGTTACAAGTTAAAAATGTGAAGTTGTTTAAAAATATCGCGTATCTTTACTAAATTGGTAGTTTGCCGAAAAGCTGGATGTACCCATTCCTTATAATCCCTCGTACATTTTGTACATAATATTTTTAGTGCAGATGCAAGTCCGTGTAGAACACAGTTGGTTTTTATGGTAATTGTACTTCCTAGGAATTGTTTATTGTAGTTCCATAGATTTTTAAAAATTTTGCTCAGGTCTCCCAGTCTCAGTTCGTCAGGCGGCTCCGTGGCATAGTGGTATGTGTGGGACTATTACGCCCAAGGTCCCGGGTTGGAATCCCGACACGGTCTGCTTGAAAAATGTTAGGCGAGCATTTTTCACAAAAATACACCTTCGCTCGGATGAGAAGTAAAATGGAGGTCCCGTGTGTAGGTGTTGTCACGCACGTTAAAGATCCCTACCTTGCTTGGAACAGCAAAGGTTCGGCATAATTCCAATGTAGTACCTTCGGGTGGAGCATTGGAAAAAACACATGTAAGTCTCAGTTCATCGATGACAACTTTATACTCAAGACCGCCTTTATTTGAATTTAATAATAACACTTATTTCTAGTATAGTATATAGACTACCGAGTATAACAAATATATAACAAATAAAATAATATTTATCTACTTCATATATGATAGTGTTGTTTGATTTAATGACTATCATGTCAGACATTGATAGCGACGATAGCGTGAAAGACCCTAATAATAATCCCAATGAAAGTGGTAATATTGCTGCTGATAGTCAAACAAACCTACGTTTTGATATGACAACAGCAAATTTAAACAATTTTCTGAGTTTGGCGTTATTTCAAATGATACAAAAACTGCGTCTTGTTTGTTGTATAAAAAGAAAAAAGGCAGGGTGGAATTCAAAATTAAATATTCAAGCACCACCAATTTAAAATGTCATTTAAAATCAGTTCATAAAAGCGAATATAAAGTTTTATTTTGCAAAAGCTGACTAGACCGGAACCAGTAAGGACCCATTTTATAAGCAGAAGACTCTAAAGGAGATGTACCAGTCAAAGGTAAGCATAACATTTACTGATTCTTATAATTAAAAATTTAAAATTTCAAAATAAGGTGTTTGTGTATAGACAAACTATAGATATAAATTACCTACAAAAGTTAAGATGTCTTCAAATGGCTTCTAAACTAAACTTTACATCGACATCAATGAAGAGGAAAAAATTACATTATCTTAATCAGTTTATTGGGGTTAATTACATATTTTATTCTTTGCAAATTAACCGTAGGCATATACTTTTTATTGCTTGAAAAATGTAGGAAAGTAATTTTTGTGTGCATATATGCCAAAAATAATATATGTGCTCACACCTATTTCATGACACAAATTTAGAATAAAAGCCACAGCTGTTACAGCTTCTCCGAGGTGTCCAACGCTTCAGGTCTCAGGTAGATAATAGTATTTCTTCCAAATAACATCACAGAGATTATTGATGCAGGTGGTGGTACTATGTTTGTTCGTTGAAGTTTCTCAATTGTATTTAAACGAAAGTGAAAGTTTACATCACTAAAATGCCATATAGTTACCTTACCTACTCCAATTTGTACCCGCACATTTGTTCCTATCGCTCACGCTATTCAACCGCAAGAAAGTGATTAACTACTTATTCTAATTTACTTGCTTGAGCAGTTTCCAGTTTGTTTTAGAAAACTCGTATTAAAAAAACTAAAAACTTTTAATTAATTTTGATTAAGTTTTGTTAGGGTTTTCCCTGTCAATCCTCAAATAAAATTTCAGACCTCTCAAAATTATATCTTGGAAATCTTCGAAACTTTTTGCAGAATTATACAAGATGATTAAGATGAATTTGAATACCATTAAATCTAAAACCTAAAAACTCCCACTTAAAACTAATTCAAAATGCGAATTTGTAGAGATTCATCACCGATAGCAACAATGCTTTAAATATATCTGCTATATAGCCGTTGGTTTATATTAGATTAAATAAACATCATTAGAGTTACAGTTTTTATGTTGGCTGCCACTAAAATTCATTACGAAATAGTTACTTGTTGAAACAACTGCAAAAATATCTTCTCATTCACTGAATGAAAGTCGGGCCGGCCCGGCCCGGCGGACCGGGCCGGGCCGTCAGTTTTCATTTCGGGCCGGGCCGATCACTTTTCTGTGCCGGGCCGGGCCGAGCTTATTAAAAGCCCGACCCGGCCCTGCCCGAGTCCATCCCTATTGTCTATACAGGTTAATTTTAAAAACGAAAAAATTACAATGTTAGCGCCTTGAATTTCAAATTTGAATTATTTTTAACCATGTTTATAGGAACACTCTGTATATTTATAGACATTAAAAATAAATTACGCCTTATTCCTCTAATCTTAAATATATCCATATATGAATAGTGTTTATAATTTAAACGAAATTGTAGTATGAAAATTAAAATCTAGTGTTGTTATGAATTCTTATTATTTATCCATGCAATATTGAATCACCCTATATAAATAATAATTTAAAAATGAATAAGATTATCCGGAATACTGTCTGTATTACTCACTGCATCATCATTTTCAAACTATCGTATTGGCTTTCACAATAATGCGGATGCTATCGTTCGTTTAGTTAACGAGGGCGTTGCGATGTTGATATCAGGTTACTCCAAAACACAGGGACTGTGCAAACAATGGTTTCCATCAAATCATTCTCTTGCGCATTGTTCGTTTGCCAACGGCATCGTGGTTTTCTATTTTTATTTGCACAATTGTGGATCTTAAAAGAGGTCGTTGAATTTACTTATAAGATAAATAATAGGAACAACAGAAATCTGTATAAATAGTACCTTCCTGGTTTAACTGTAGAGTGTTAGACAAGTATGAAGTGACATTTTACATATTTTCTTAAGAGGAGTTCATCATCAGGAAAAAATTTACAAACATAATTGAGCAATGAAGTGTCATAGCAGTGTCATAAAAAAATAAGAAGTTACCGTTGTATGGACTGTTATCCACGTAAAGTTCGAATACTGAAACAAAGCATCAAGCAAGCATACACAAAATAACTTCGTATTGTAGACGGCTTTTGAGTCGAAATATGAGTGAAAATTGAAATCAGATGAATAAACATATACAAACTAGAAGACTAGTCCAAGCCCGACCACATAAATAAGTTTAAATAAATACAAAGAGTCCAATATAGAGTCGAACAGACTCCTCAAAGTAAAAAAATGTAATAATATTAATAAGACACAATGCGACTGCACAAGCACCTAGGGCTGGTGTAGATTGCCGTAAATGGTGTCATGGATGGTGCAATTGCAAAGGGTTCAAGAATTATGTGACGCTGATAAGACGTAACGGCTGTTGTACAGGGTGGCGCCGAAGGCGTAACAAATGAGCGGTGTGCCGGACAACAGGATAAATTCGAAGGTGGTCAAATAATCGTTTTGAACTTGTGAGGCCCGAAAGCTGCAGAAAAATGTGCTGTCAAGGATGTCGTAAATTATGCTTCGGTGTGCCAAAGCACGACCGTTCTGAAGATGGTCCAGGATTCCCCTGGAGATGGTGATAGACTTCTGGGATGTGATGGTTGGATGTTGCAGAAGCTGCTGCTGACGTAGACTAACCACAGAAATCGTAGTGTATCGGACAGCACGATCGTTCCGAAGGTGATGCAAGAATTATCTTTGGCTTTTAAAGATGTTATCATAAGGTCACAATCTGTCTACTCCTTGTGTTGAGTTTTAAACAGAACTGTCGATTTGATTAAATTCATCTTGTTTTATATGTTTGGAGCCACATAAGCTGAATTTAGTATTCCTTTCAAGGTGTAATTATTGCAATACGAGGGACGCTATTTATATATTAAGAATAGAAAGAATAAACAAATGAATTTGATGAAAAATACCTTCATTGCTTTTCAAAATAATCGCCTTTAAGATCTATACACTTTTGCATGCGATCGAACCACTCTTCAAAACACTTTTGTCCAGTCGGAAAATGGTAGCTCTAAAACATGCGTTTTGAAGGCCTCAACCGTTTCTTCGGGGATAAAAATCGTTGTCCACGCAGTTTATCTTTAATTACTGGAAACAAGAAGAAGTCATTGGGTGCCAAGTCGGGGCTGTAAGGCGGATGACCCATCAATTCGATCTTTTGTGTGTTCAAATACTCGTTTGTTGCATGTGATATGTGTGAGCTCACATTGTCATGATGCAAAATGATTCGTCTTTTGGGTTGGTTTCTCTCAATTTACCGAAAACTTCAGGCAAACAAATGGTCGTATACCACGCTGAATTAACGGTTTTTTGATTTTCGAAAGCCACAGTTGCCACAGGACCGGTTTTCATGAAGAAAAACGCCACCATTTGCTTCTTAACGCTTCGAGAACGAACGACGTTTGTTGGCTTTACTTCAAATTGAAACACCCAAACTGCCAACAGGCCCTTTCTTTCTGGCTCATACGCATAAATCCACGACTCGTTACCTGTGACGATGTTGTATTCCGCTTTGGATGCACCGCAGTTGTATTTTGAAATCATTTTACGGCACCAATCGACATGAGAATTTTTTTGAGCATCTGTCAACAAATGTGGAGTCCAACGCGCACACAGCTTCCGAACACACACATGTTCGTGTAATATCTTATGTATGCTGGTCATACTAATGCTTAAACATCTCTCAATTTCTTGATATGTCACATGAGGATCTTCTTCGATTAGTTTTCGCACAGCATCGATATTTTCCAGCACAACGACCGATTTTGGATGACCTTCTTTGACATCGTCCGTGAGCGAACTACGTCCACGTTTGAATTCAGTGAACCAGCGATATACAGTGACTGTGCAAGGCGCTTAATCGCCAAAAGTTGAATTCAGTTGATTGATACATTGTTCTTAAGTTAGACCACGTCGAAGGTAATCATAAATCATAGCTCGAAAATTTTCGCGAATTAATTCCATATTTTGGCTGAGATGAAATTTTAAACACAAATAGTGCTCGCACGTCAAAACGTTCTGAGTACATATAACCTCAAAAATGTCAAACTTTACGATGGCAATTTCAGATTTCACCTGGCAATACCAATGTTGCCAGTTCTCAATACATAGTGTCCCTCGTATAAGCATACTACTTGCAAAGGATGTTATATACCTGTGATTACAACTTATCTACGACGACACGCCAACAACATTTTAAAAACTTTACAGAGAATCTAAATCAAAAGTGAAATTTAGAAAAATTGCGAAAAAGAAAAATTTGCAGAACGTCATCGAGAATTCTTCATAACAAAGAAAATACAAATAATGTATAAAAGGAGAATAACTATTAGACAAGAAATGTATGCATTAGTAGAAATAAAAATTGGTAGAGCCAAAGGTAAAAGAAAAGATATTAATTATTGATGGACGAACACGGGAAATATAAAAACTTTAAAGACGAGCCGGAAAGTAAAGTGTACAAACAACACCTCGTCATTGTGGACATCGAGAGCGTCTTCAACTACTTCGCTATTTTTTCGGTTACAACTGTATTACGTAGTTGGGAGCAACTGCTAGGACAGGTACACCACGCTACAGACCACCGGACCAAACATCTGCAGTATCACCGAGAGAATAACCAAGGATTGACCACAGAATTCTGCGTGCAGCCCGCTTTTTTGGGATATTGAGGAGGAGGAACTGCTAGAGATTCTGTAAGTTCCGGAAGAGGTGTTGTCATAGTCTATGTGGACGACATCTTGATCGTGGTGGATGGGGACTCTAGAAGGACTCTCGAAGACAAAATGACGAGCTCACTACTCAAATTATACAACTGGACTGCTAACAATAAACTAAACAGCGCATTGACAAAAGTCAAGGGAACCTTTAAACGCAACTCACGTATTTTAATAGACAACAAACCAATTACACAAGCAAAAACATGCAAATACTCACGACTGATATTGGACGAAAAACTCAATTGTAATCACCACATCACCACAAAATGTAACAACACGACACAGGTAATACAAATAATTACCACCTTGGCAAAACGTGGCTACAAAATACCGCTACATAGCGTGCACCCGTACATTGGTAGTGCGCTTTCCAACTATGGTGTCGTGCGCTACGTGCGTATGGACACACCGAAGGATAATACTAAAACCAAAACAAACAGTTAACACGGCGGCAAGAGACACTAATATGACTCACTGCACCTACAGGACGAGCGCCACTGATACCCTATCCGTAATCACCAAGATAATGCCACTCGTCCTGATAATACGGGAAGGAGTAGTAACGTCCGCCTTCGAGAAAACCGATTGGAAAAAGTAGAAGAAATTCTACGATCTCCAACGAACCCGAAGAGAGGTATAAAGGAATGGGTCCTATCCGAGTGGCAAACCAGTTGGAGCAATGGCGCGATGGGCGACGAATACACGAATGGATACCGGACATGAAACGCTGATTCAAGACCAAACAAAAATAATCAAGCCAAGGCCTGATTAACTTTCTGAAGGGTCGCGGGCCATTCTCGACATACAAATACCGAATGAATTTGACAAATAATGACGTGTGGGTGTGAAGAAGGTGAATCACCAGAGCACAT
This sequence comes from Platerodrilus igneus, assembly GCA_036346225.1. Taxonomy (NCBI): domain Eukaryota; kingdom Metazoa; phylum Arthropoda; class Insecta; order Coleoptera; family Lycidae; genus Platerodrilus; species Platerodrilus igneus. The sequence goes on along the minus strand of JARFIW010000237.1, from coordinate 3,238,452 downwards.
GCTCTTCGAGTGTGAAGGCTTCTCAAATACACACAACGAAAGAAACATTATACTAAACATACCAATACAAGTACTATTTAGCGAACACGCATTTAAACACCTAAACACGCTCGCCGACAAGATCATAAAGACCATGCACAAACGTTACCTCGAAAGATAAGCTCTACAACGATGATCACACTGAGACGAACACACCACACTCACAAACTGGACATTCTAAGAACGCTCTGCTCCAATTAACCGTAAAACCAAACAGTAATTAACACAATGCATTAACCGAAGCTTAGCAAATCCTTTCTAAATTAATACTAACCCTAGATTTAAGATAGTTATAAATTAGTTTTAATATTGTAGTAGAATAGGATATAATACACTAACAGAATTAACATAAAAATAGGAAAACGGACTGTATACAAAATTGTCAAAAACCCAGCTAGAACAATAAATGCGCGAAATAACACAACAACCCTAAACACAAAAATAACACAATAACACAAGCATAAGGAGCGTAGACGAGCAAACTTAGTATCAGTAACATCCCCAGTAAAGTCGTGAGAAGACGGTCCAAGTTCAGTAAGCGCGCGTTTAATCGCCTCATGATCCTCCGTAAACGTAATTGTATAAGGGCTAGGAGTAAAAGACATTCATTTCCACTTGAACCGCGTTACGGACGGCATTACGCAACCCCTCGACTTTAATGTCAGAGTCAAATCCTCGAGAAGATACCTCATATTGGAGTTCGGGTTTTAACAGCCTATTCCCATCCAACCCCCACGTAACCATTGTGACAAAAGAAATACATACTGTATATCAGAGTAATGCGAAAGCCAACCTCAACCGAATGAACTATAAAATATCAGAAGTGAATCACCACAAAACGATTTCATTCAATACGGAAGTAACAAACGGATTAAATTTCAAACAAAAAGAGTACTAAACGCAAGAGAATAACGTTGATACAGTCAGAAAAAAGCGCCAGCGTTTTCAACTGACTAGAATTATCGACGAAAACACAATTGCGATAATCCGAAATAAGCCAACCAAGGATATTAAGCAATCAAGAAAGAAAATAAAATCAAAATTTAAGAAGATCGAACCTACACAGGAAATAAAGAAAAGTAATGAATACCATTTCGAACGTAGGGGAAGAAAATATAAGTAGTTTCAGGCCAAGAAAACGGATAATGTAGTAATTTGGGCAGTAAACACAAAAAATCAGACCAGAAGCAAAACAACCTCGGGGCCAAAGTTACGTGAAACAAAATCGGAGCCCCACGCCAGGGCGTTAAAATGTATGCTACGTACATTTACGTAGCCTAAGAGCCAAGGAAGAAGAAGGAAAGAAATTGATCGGGCTCAATCGGTGAGTGGGCGGGGTATTATACATACCAATAGTAAATAGGAAGGCCAGAAATAAAAATACACGCACTCATTCACACTCATAACAAAACATACAAAAAAGAAACCTATAATTAAACAAAATATGTACAAAACGTAGTATTCCCAAACCCAAAAAAAATTCAATAACCCCAATATACATATATCATCCCACAAAAAAAATTTACCCTGAAAATAAACGTAACAAGCTTGTACATAGTAGATGCTCGGATAACAATCATAAGCGTGCTAGTAAGTACTGATCCTTGGTTAAAAATCGGCAAGGACTGATTTTCTGGTCGATTTGGAGCTGTTTATGCACATTTTCCCCGTTCTGATTGCAGACGCAGTTATTATGATCGGGACAAAATGACTTACGTTCGTCTGAGTTTTAATATCTGGAAACACTTGGTAGTATTTCTCATGGTGTTGTAGGTCCTCTTCCCGGTTCTACCAAAGGTTTTTCCTATCTCTTTGTGGTAGCTGAACACTTTACTAAATTTGCTCTTTTCTTTCCTTTGCACAAGGCCACTGCACAATCGGTTATTGAAATCCTAGAAGAACGCGTCTTTCTGTTTTTTGGTGTTCCTCAATACCTTATCACTGATAACGGTACACAGTTTCACAGCTACCAATTCATCTCCTTGTGTGCCCGTTATCATTCCAAAGTTTTTTTCACCGTCCCTTAGCATCTTCAAGCCAATCCTGAAGTACGCGAGTTACGTTTTGGGCCTTGGGAGCTGCCTTTTTAAAAAGTCTTCTTTCAAAAACTCTTGTAACAATTTTTATTTAATCGGAAATTACAAGTGGAATTTTCCAAAATTATATAAAATTGGACTTGTTCGATTTTGTACCTTGTCCAAATTTTTTGTTTTGTTCTTCCAGATTGGGAATTGATATTCTAGGCCACCAATTCGTCGATTTTGGATTTCTTTAGTGCCCTTCTAGATCCGTACGGTTGCACCAGTCACGTTTTGGGCCTTGGGAGCTGTTTTTTTAAAAAGTCTTCTTCCAAAAACTCTTGTAACAATTTTCATTTAATCAGAAATTACAAGTGGATTTTACAAAACTATATAAAATTACTCTAGTCGAAATTACTGTTAAATGGATTTAAATTAGGACGAGTAGCCTGAACAACCAACAATACAAAAGTTGTGCGGCTCAAGATTAACTGACTTTCTTGGAGCTCCCGGGGTATTTATGTTGTCCCTGCCCCTCACATTTCTGTGGGAACTGCAGAGCTCATGTCTACTTATTTCTTTATTAATTTATACAATACAAAGAATCTTAATTCTAATAATTGCGGTTTTATAACCGACTGCGACCTGCACCTGCAGTATCACGTTGGATCGGGAATACATAGTATTCACATCCGTTCTCACAACTTGCTTGTGAACTTTCATTAACCTTTTCTTTATTTAACCTTGAATTACAATGTTGCCTCTAACTTAAGTTTCTTAATAATTTCTATTTAATTATACATATATTGATTTGGGGGATATGTAACTCCTCCCGACGTAGATGAAAGATGAAGGGGTTTAGCTTAATTTTTTTTAATTCCGTTGTCCCTAAGGGTACATTTTTTGTTTCTTTATTTACATTTGTTTCCTTATGATTAAAATTTCTTTCTTTATTCTTATATCTAAGATACATTTTGTACAATACATACATAGTTAATAAAATAATTACAATGATTAATAAAATTGACCAAACACTTATGCTATCATAATGTAATTTTGGCACTTTTAACTCACTTAAGTGTTTTTTGTAATTGTCCATTAGCTTCATGGCGTGGTTGAGGTCGTCCAAGTCTAGGTGTTCTAGTTGCATTGGTTTCTTGTTGCGTTCGTCGTCTTCGGGTTGTGTAATCTTGAGGCGGCTCCGTGGCGTAGTGGTGTGTGTGTGACTACTACGCCTAAGGTCCCGGGTTCGAATCCCGACACGGTCCGCTTGAAAAATGTTAGGCCAGCATTTTTCACAAAAATACACCCTCGTTCGGATGAGAGGTTAAATGGAGGTCCCGTGTGTGAGTGTTGTCATGCACGTTAAAGATCCCTACCTTGCTTGGAACAGCTAGGGTTCGGCAAAATTCCAAATTTTCCAGGTAAAAAAAACTCGCCTCCTGGCCAATGTAGTACCTTCGGGTGGAGCATTGGAAAATCAAATGTAATGTGTAATCTTGAATTGTAGTTCTGGTAAATTTGCGAATTTCTTGGTTACTGTAGGGTCTTGATATACTTGAATAATTTCGTTTTTCAATTTTAAATAAGTCTTCCTTAAGGGTGATTACTTTACTTCCAGTCAATGCTAAATTGTTTTCTTCTTGGTTGCAGTGGGCGGTTGCTATTACTTCTTGTGGAAATACAGTAATCGATTTGTTTTTCGTAACTTTTTGAATTTTCATGTTGGTGATTTGTACTAGTTTTGCTTTACAGTTGTAATGATTTGAAAATCTTAATAATTGTACTTGTAGGAGAGGTTAAGGTGATCTAGATATGTTAATTATAGGGAAGGACCAATTGCTTTTTGTAGCAATACCGATGGCAGTGTAGCGGTTATGTAATAAATAAAGCAACTACAACAAACTACTTAATAAAGGGTATAAATACCTTAAAAGCCTGTGCCGCTCGGGGCAATAAAAGTCACACACAAAAGGTTATCGGACAACCAAGAACACGCACGTTCGGTGTCGGTGTCGCTTCCAAAAGCTCTCGTCCAACTGTCTTCTGTAATGGTTCGAGTACGACTGTGTCACTTCACGCACTCCCACTGCCGGCATAAATGTTTCACTAAACTGTAGGGTACCCGCACTAATGGTATTTATTGCCACCCATACCAAATTGTTCGATGATGACGTAACATACCGCCCACCAAATTCATAGAATTTTGAAAAGGAGGGAAGTAGGTTGGGTGAAGGAAATCACATGGGATTTGACCTTGCTAGGAAAACAGGTAACGAAAGATAGGGTAGTACACTACAGCAAGCGATATTACCAACTATGCAAAATATAAAAAATATATATATATATATATATATATATATATATATATATATGAAAATAAACAAATATTTAAAAATAATATACTACCATACATGTAAGAAATGTGTATATACATCTAAACATAAAATAAAATTAAAATACCGGTAGCGGCGCTAGTTTGACCAAAGGTCGTTTTAATGTGCCATGTGCAGTTTTGATCTCAGCGACACGTATAATACCGTCCGCACCGGGAAAGGTATTAATAATACGACCAAACTTCCATTGAAGTGGAGAAAGCTGGTCGTCCTTGATGAGGACAATAGTGTCCTTTTCAACTTGTCGGACACCTACCTTAGAGTGCCATTTAACTTTCTGATTCAGAGTATGTAAGTACTCATGGCTCCAGCGAGCCCAAAAATCTTGGTGGAGTTTTTGCAGGAGTTTCCACCTGCTCTTTAATGATAAAACGTTGGTTGAATGGTCCTCATCTGGTGGTGCAGAAAGAGGCTCCATAGTTAGGAAATGACCTGGTGTTAAGCAACGCGTCATTTGGATCCGAACTCAAAGCGCAGAGTGGCCTTGAATTTAGAACAGATTCAATTTGAGTAAGAACTGTGTAAAGTTCCTCAAAGGTAAGTTTTTGTTCGCTGATTACGCGAGCTAGGTGTGTCTTTACCGACTTAACACCGCTTTCCCACAAGCCACCGAAGTGAGGGGCGGCTAGGTGGATTAAACGACCACTTTATCTTTTCTGAGGTTACTGCACTATGCAGATAACTCGTAAGCTGACGATAGGCACCTACAAAATTAGTACCGCAATCACTAAATATTTGAGAACAGCGTCCTCGACGTGCTATAAATCGTCGCAAAGCGGCAAGAAACGCGTCTGCCGACAAATCCGAAACAAGTTCAATATGTGCTGCCTTAGTGGCAAAACAAACAAAGATACAAATATAGGCCTTAAGAGTTTTAGAGCCTCGTAGGCGGTTAGCCTTTATTAAAAGAGGGCCAACAAAATCAACACAAACAATACTGAACGGTTTGATTTGGGTAATACGTGCTGCCGGTAGGTCTCCCATAGGAGGAGTTACCAGGACCGGTTTGGTACGAAAACATCTATGACATGATGATAAATAACTTCGGATTGAATTTTTAATAGAAAGGATCCAGAAATTCTGTTGGATGAGATACGCTGTGGTATTAACACCGGGATGGCAATACCTTTCGTGAGTTGACCGAATGATAAGTTCGGTTAATCGGTGCCGCTGAGGCAATAACGCAGGAAACTTTACGACATAGGTAAGCGAAGAATGTGTCAAGCGCCCACCTACTCTTAAGATATTTTGTGGATCAACAAATGGAGAAAGTTTTCGCAAGCTTTTAGGTAATTTACGGTTTGCCTTGATCGAAGCTATTTCCTTTGAAAATGTAACATTTTGTACATGCCGAACGATAATCATGAGAGCATTGTGTCTGTTAAGGGACCCGTATGACGTTGAGCCATGGGTTTAGAAAATCTATAAATGTAAGCCACGATGCCTTTGATTTTATATAACGATGAAAAGCGACTTAGTAAAATGTCAATGACGTTTGGATCTGTTTGAGCGACCAATGTTAGGATCTTCTTTTCCGTAGTTACCTCAGCAATTGAGGTTGACAGTGTTGGTTGAGGCGGCCACGAGTCACTAGGGTAGTGAAGCCATTCAGGCCCCGCCCACCATAGCGAACATAAAATAACCGCGCTTGGCATTAATCCCCGAGATGCAGGATCAGCCGGATTATGCGAAGATTTAATATAAAACCATCGACTAGGTGCAATGATTTCTTGAATGTGGCTAACACGGTTTGCCACAAAAGTTTTCCAACGAAAAGGTGGAGAACGTATCCAAGTGAGAGCGACCGTAGAATCACTCCACGCTGAAACATCGGAGATTGCAATCAAGCCTTGATAAGACCGAATGGTAAAAGAAAGTAAATCGGTTAACAAAACGGCGGCACATAATTCCAAACGTGGAATGGAAATGCGCTTAATTGGAGCTACTTTTGTTTTAGCGGTTACAAATTGTACAGTTATTTCTCCAGTAGTTTGATTTATGAACTGGAAATATACTACCGCTGCATACCCTACCTCGCTAGCATCGCAAAACCCATGCAAATGACAAGTAAAAGTATCCGAAGGGGGTAAACAACGTGGTAATTTTAATGACGATAATAACGGCAACTCTTCTTGATACTGCTGCCATTGAGACGAAATGTCTGCTGGTGGGATGTCATCCCAATTTAAACCTAACATCCACAGATGCTGGATTAGGCGTTTTGCAAAAAGTGTTAGTGGGGCTAAAAACCCTAATGGATTATATATTCTGGCAACTTGCGAAAGTATGTTGCGCTTTGTACATATTGGGTTTAATGGTTTAACCCGAAATGAGAAAATATCTTCTGTAGGTGCCCATTGAAGACCTAATATTTTTATTGATTCGTCAGAATCGAAATCGAGAGAAGTATATTGGCAAAAATCTGACGGAATGCCTTCCAAAATAGAAACTGAATTAGAACTCCATTTTCGAAGTTCAAAACCAGCCAAATGTAAAAGTCGGATAAGTTGATTTTTAATTTCCCGATTGTATAGAATCTCCGCCAGCGACGAAATCGTCAATATATAGATTTGACCGTATAGCCTCAGCGGCTAACGGAAACCTTTTGCCTTCGTCAATGGCTAATTGCTGAAGAGTTTTTAATGCTAGATAAGGCGATGACTTAATACCATAGGTCACTGTATTAAGGTGATAAGTCTGAATGGGTTCTTCTGCGGAGAACCGCCACACAATTAATTGAAACCTTCGATGTTCTTCGGTAGCCAAAATTTGTCGATACATTTGGCGAACATCACAAGTAAAAACGAAACGATGAGAGCGAAATTTAAGTAAGATTGACGAAATATCATTTTGGAGACTAGGTCCAACCAATTGAGTGTCATTATTAAGTGTCATTGAGTGTCATTATAAAGGCGTGACCAGACGCGATTGCCCGCGTCAATGTGGCCATTCTTTAAATCGTCGATAGGGTTCTTAAGCCGAGGCGACGACCCTATTCTATCTCTGTCCTCGGATCTTCCCTTTCCTGGTCTGGTGGGCCAACCCCGTTCTATGTTAGATTCTATATGTACTGCCGTCCGTGGCGACGAACGTCCCTATCTTACTGTTCATATCTTTGGTATTTCCTTTATCTGTTTGTTAGATTCTGGAGCCACCCGTACAATCCTTGGTGGTCCTGGTTGGCGCCGCTTAAGTTCCTTAAACCTCTCCCTTCGTAGTTATACTTCGTCTTTCTGTAGCCTGGCAGACAATTCAAAATGCGCCATATTAGGTTTCATTTCCCTCCCCATAGCTCTTCCAGACTCCGTTACTACCCTCGACATCCTTGTAATCCCCGACGTCTCTCACCAGCTTATTCTCGGCATTGATTTCTGGAAATCGGTGCAGTGTGTCCCCAACTTTCGTGATAACCTTTGGATTTTTGCTCCTCCTTCTTCCTTGGCCATCACTACTCCCGCTCCGATCCATATTATTTCTGAACTCTCTTCCGACCAACAACTACTTTTAGATTCTTTAATTTCCTCCTCTTTCTCCAGACAACCTCCCGGTCTCGGCTGTACTTCCTTGGTACAACACCATATCCGAACGTCCGCCGAGCCCATCAAACAACGATATTATCCTCTTTCCCTTCCTCTCCTCAAGGTTGCCCATTCAGAACTCGATGAGATGCTCCGCTTAGGCGTCGTCGAACCTTTTACTAGTCCATGGTCCAGCCCCATTGTCCTAGTTAAAAAGAAAGACGATTCCTATCGGTTCTGTATTGATTTCCGGAAGGTCAACCAAGTCACCCAACGAGATGCCTATCCGCTTCCTTATATTGCCACCATACTTGACCGTTTCCGCGATGCTCGCTACCTTTCATCCTTAGATATCCGTTCCGCTTACTGGCAAATCCCCTTGTCCCCCGAGTCCAAACCCATTACCGCCTTCACTGTCCCCCATCGAGGTTTATTTCAATTTTGCAGAATGCTCTTCGGCATTCATAATTCTCCTGCCACCTTCCAACGCCTTATCGATCAGGTCATCGGTTCTGACCTGGAACAGTTCTGTTTTGTATATCTCGATGACATCCGAGTCCTTGACTTAGTTCTTTCCCGTATTTTTACTGCTGGTCTTACCCTCCGTCAGGATAAGTGTCATTTCTGTCTTCCCGAACTCCGCTATCTCGGTTACGTCGTTAACCGCGATGGTCTCCTTGTCGATCCCGACAAAGTTTCTGCTATCCTAAACATCCCTTCTCCTACCTTCGTTTCTGAGGTCCGTCGCCTAATTGGCATGGCCAGTTGGTACCGACGTTTTATTCCCAATTTTGCTACCCTTACTTCTCCCCTTTCTAATCTTACTCGTAAGAATGTTCTCTTTTCTTGGACTCCTGACTGTCAATCTGCCTTCCTCTCCCTTAAACAACATTTAGTTTCCGCTCCTATACTTTCCTGCTCTAACTTTTCCTTACCCTTCACCATCCAAACAGATGCCTCCCACTTCGGTTTGGGTGCGATCCTTAGTCAAACCTCCCCCGAAGGCGAAAAGGTCGTCAGCTATAACAGTCGTTCACTGTCCAAGCCTGAGCGCAACTTTTCAGTTACTGAAAAGGAGTGTCTGGCAGTGCTGTGGGCAATTGAGAAGTTTCGCCCTTACGTCGAAGGCTCCCATTTCACTGTCATCACTGATCACCATTCCCTCCTCTGGCTCAACAAACTTCAAAGTCCTTCTGGTCGCTTAGCCCGTTGGTCTCTCCGCCTCCAACAATATGATTTCACTATTCTCCACCGCAAAAGTCAAGATCATATTGTTCCTGATACCCTTTCCCGTTCTGTCCCGGTCCTCGAACCTATTTCTATTTCGGCCATTTCCTCTCTTGAAGTAACTCTACCTACTCCTGGTCCCTGGTATAACTCCATGATTCAAAAAGTCTCTGAACATCCTAGCCATTAGCCTTCTTGGTCCGTTGTCAACAACATCCTTTTCCGTAAACGAAAGACTTCTATCGCTGCCGATTCTCAGGGCGATTGGAAAATAGTCGTTCCTACAGAGCAGCGTAAACATCTGATTGTCCTTCACCACGATCCTCCTACTTCCGGTCACTGTGGTGTTACCAAAACCTCTGCCCGTATCCTACAAACCTACTTCTGGCCCAGTCTCCGAGCTGACGTCGCTTGCTATATCCGACGTTGTCCGGTTTGTGCTGCTCACAAAGTTGAACAGTTGCCTCCTCCTGGTCTCTTTGCTGCTAGAGCAAAACCCTCCTATCCCTGGCAGATTATCTCCTGCGACATTGTCGGTCCCCTTCCTCGTTCCACCAAAGGTCACTCCTATGTTTGTGTAGTGGCTGACTATTTTACTAAATTTCCTCTTTTCTTTCCTTTACGCAAAGCCACTGCACAGTCCATCACCAAAATCCTAGAAGACCAAGTCTTCCTCCTTTTTGGCGCTCCTCAATACATTATCACTGATAACGGTGTACAATTCCGCAGCCATCAGCTTACCTCCTTATGTGCCCGTTATCACACCAAAATCCTTTACACCGCTCGCTACCATCCTCAAGCCAATCCTGCGGAACGAGTTAATCGTGTCCTTAAAAACCATGCTTGCCTCCTATGTACTCGACGACCAACGTCATTGGGACGTGAACCTCCCAAAAATTTCTTGCGCAATCCGCACCTCCAAACATGAAATCATAGGCTGTACTCCGTTCTTTGCTTTATTTGGTCGTGAGCATATCCTTTCCGGCGATTATTTCGGGCAGTTGTCCGAAATAAACGACATGTACATTCCTGATCCCGAACATCCTTCCCCTGATCCTGAACACTTTAAACATATCCGTTCCCACATTCTAAAAAAACTTTCTGCTGGTTATAGAAAAATTCACAGCCGCTATAATCTCCGCTGCCGTCCCGTCTCCTATCAACTAGGTGATTCCGTTTGGCGTCGTAATTTTGCTCTGTCCGATGCTTCCCGTCATTTTAACGCCAAACTTGCTCCTAAATTCGTTGGTCCATTTCCGATATCTAAAGTTGTTTCTCCCTGGACTTATGAACTTACCGATCCTTCCGGTCACAAATCTATATGGCATGTCAAAGACCTAAAACCTGCCCATCCTGATAATCCTAATGTCCCCGATCTAGATCTGTTGTCCTTTTGGCGACGCAAGCGCCGTAAATTTCGTCCGTAATCCACTCGTCTCCCTACGTTATACGATTACTTCAACTCAGTTATTTCGTAGTATTGTGTGGTGACTTTTATTTTTTTCTTCTACTCTTTCCGGGTTTTCTTTCATTCCACATTCCTGTCCATTTTTTTTCCTTGACTGGTTTTCCTTGCGGTTAGTTGATGTACTGACTTCGATCACTCGTTGTATCTGCTCCTGTGGTAGTTGCTCTTTAGGCCTACTTTCTGTCCTTTAGGAATCACGACTTAGTCGACTTTTGGGTCTATTAGCAGATTACTTTTCTTATTTAGTTGTATTATACGACTTTTTTTTTCTTCTTGGTACCACAGCTTGAAGCCTTTCGTTACTTTTCCCAGTTTTCCGTTTGTCGTTCCCTAGCTTACTTGAGGCTTGACACTTGTGTCTTATGTTGGCTATTGCTGTTGGTTTTCTTCCTCGCTACTTTTCTTTTCTTTTGGTTTCTGCGCGCGAGAAATCAATTTCTTGAGGTTGGAAACTGTGCTGTTTCTTTTCCAAAGAGACATCCGTCCTTTGACGACTTTGGCAGTGTTTATGCCTTTACACCTTGGTCCTCTTCGATTGCTACTACTTACCTATCTTTCCCTGTGGATTTCTTTACTCCTAGTTTTGTCCGACATTTTGGTCCTTTGAGCCGGAAATTTTTTTTTTGTGTAGGTTCTGATTGGATTGGTATAGTTTTCTGTTTTCATTGTCGAGTCCGTTTGTTGTTAACGTCGTTCGTCCTCTGCTTCTCGTTCTCTACCCCGACCTTTTAATTTTGCTGGGGGGGAATTTGTTACGCTCCCTTTCTGTCAGCGTACTTAAATTACATCGTTTTTGGATCGCCGTTTGTATAAAGTGAATACTTTCGAATAGTTTCAGATTTGTATGCAATTTAACTCGTGTGTATTAATTTAAAGATAGATTAATTGCAGATTGATTTTCATTAATAAATAATTTGCAAGGAATGAATTTTAAATAGGATTATTCGTAAATTACTTTCCAACTTATCGAAAATGATAAACCGCTTGTAATTAATTATTAGATATGATTGCTGCATTCACTTTTTGGATGTTCCTTATGTTATTATCGAAGTCGAGATAATAGACGATCAGAGGTTATGGGTAACAGCTATTTTATATAAACAGATTGGAGTGTAGCTCTTATTCCATTGAAGGAAGGATGCTTTCTAGGCGAACGTGTTTGGTCGACCGCACGTGCGTTTTACGGAACATTGACGGACGGACTTAGTGATTTACACGTGCTTTACCAATTGTGTTTTTAGTTGATTTTCTTTTGAAAAAAAAAGTTGTAGAACTTGCTAAACTTGACCGATTCTTTTTAGGATTAATGTGTGTGCGATCTAGTTTAGTGTTCCTTTTTTTATCAGAGTGAGTGCAATAAACTTGTACAGAATTTTTAAAGGATTAACGATATTATTTTCTTGACCACTTTCAAGTTGTTTGCTGTTCCAAAGGATCGCCATCGTATTACAACGTATTGTAGGGTCCAAAACGAGAGTGTCAGACACCGCTTCTATTGTTCCATCAGTTATGTGATTGTGTAGATTTCGTACAAAAAAAAAAAAACTTAAAATACAAGAACGGTAACTGCGATTACAAACAAGTAAATACGATGTACAGTTCGTTTTTTTCTTAATGTAAGATACTTATTTAGTTGTCAACGTATTAATTAGCAAATTAATTCTGTAACATGCTTTCCCATTTTCCTTTGAAATGAGGTTACAGACATATCTTCGTGCACTACCTCTCTTAACAATACTGTTGGACATTTAAGGTAAAAACGTAGTTGGCAACTAACATTTTACAGTGATTCCAGCTTATAAATGACGTGAATTAATATTCGATTGCCGGTTGGTTTACCTAGGAATAATTAAGTGAAATACGTAGGTGTGATTAGTGTAAAGTGTAATAAATTCAATCAACCCCATCACAGTCAAGGGTGAAGTACTTCATTAGTGCAGGACCTCGTGAATCCTACACTTTAATTGCAAGGAAGCGTTACATGAAGAGATTGTTGTAAGTTGAACGATTTCATACTTGTTATTACTTTAAATATCTATCCGTTGTTTTGCAATATCCTTTGTCGTTTTGATACCTTTTACAATAGAATTGCATGCTATTATTAAAAAAAAAAAAAAAAAATCAACAATACTGGACTACTCATATCAATTGTGTCTACCTATTTATCTTTTGTTATAATTTTGTTTGATTATGTTTAATTGGTGTGTGAGGAAACGTTTCTGCTACTCCCCAATATTACCGTACTTTGTAATAAAAATTTTGTAATGCCTTTATCGTTATTACATTATATAGATTATCCGAACAGTTTTTTTTACATCTTACAGAGTACGGAATAATTTATGCTTGATCAGCATACAATGCTTATTTTTTTTATTTCAGGTTTGCTTGACTATTTTTATTGCAGGTATTGTCACTAATTCCTTACAGCCGCGTATTTTTTTATGGTAGTCTGCTTTCTACACCCCCTCCCCCCCTCCCAATCTCCGATTGAGCCCGGTCATTCCTTGACTTTCTTTGTGTTACGCACGGCTACGAGTCAACGTAACACTTCCTTAAAGGTTACTGGTCACATTTGGGGATATAAAAATAACCCCTAACTATTTAACCCCACCAGTAAAGAAAATCATGTTATAATATTTTTCGTTCGTGTAGCCATACCTAAGTTCATTTAAGGAAAGGAACTTGGTTTTAGGAATAATAACTTGATACCTGCTAGTAATTTTCATGGGGAAAGCAAATAAATGATAATAATTATAAGTGTTACTTTCTACTATGAGGATTTCTATTAAAAATGTGATTTCGTTGTGCTTTATATAACCTTTCACTATGGCTATTTTTCAAATATGAGTATGTTTGATTCTACTACTTCGAAGGGTAGTTTACTGTTGGTTATAAATGATCTAATTCTTAATAATTCTTTTAATAAGTCACCTGGTTCTGTAGTACTAGAGTGTAATGTGTTTAGTTTTGCAATTGTTACGGCGTTTTCTAATGTGGCTAAAATTTGTTGGATTAGAGTAAGGGTTGATTGATATTATTTGAGTGAATATCGTATTGAATCTGATTAAGTTTCGCATTCCTAACATTGTGGTTTGCATGTTAGTTTCAAGGGTTTGTATTCTATTGGCTATACTATCTTGATTTTGTACTAACTTTCATTGAATTTTATTATAGTTGACTGAGTTATGGATATTTGATTTCTAACAAAGGTTTTTATGTCGTTTTGGTTTTCAATTAACTGTTGTATGGTGTTGTCATATCGTTCTGCATCTTGGTTGTCTAAATTGCCTGTGATAGCTTTTTGATCGTAAACGGGCAATTTCTGGTGGCCGTTTTGTGTCTTTTACTTTGAAAGTTGTTCTCATGTACGGTTTGTCCTATTGAAAATTTATTTATGTCGGTATTCTTGTTGCGAGTTGTTGTAATACGTTCCTTTCATTATCTAATTTATTTTTTAATTTGTCATACGTTATTTTTAGTTTTTCTTTATGGTCTTTAACATACTGTTGGTATACTTCTTTGTTGTAATGTATATCCTAAGAGTTACGGGAATCTGAATGCCATAATGTTAATTCTAGAGGTGTAAAATTTGTCGATTGTGTTGTTGTAAGCAATTTGTGCGTATGATATTAAATTAGTTACGTATTCTTTTCTGTAAGATCTTAATAATCTGATCTGCTCTAATAATGTTAGGTGTAACCTTTCAATTAATCCGTTTGATTCATGGTGGTTTTCGGTTATAAAATGAATTTTTATTTTATGGAGTTCTACGAATTGTGTATCGTTTCATTTCTGCCATTATCTAAAGTTATGGTTTCGGGTGTACCGTAAAATGTAAAGTATTGTAAGAATCCTTGGGTTACGTCGATACTATTTTTGGAAGTGATGGGTATCGCTTGACCTACTTTGGTGAATGCGTCTACAATTGTTAAAAAGTTTTGTGCTTCTACCACTAGTGTCGGCATGTAATTTTTGAAAAGGTTTGTCGGGTATTTTGGTTAACATTAAGGATGTTTTTGGGGGTGTTCTGTCGTATTTTGCTTTATCGCATAATTCGCATTGGTTGATAAAATCTGCTATTAATTCTTTCATATCTTTAAAGTAGTATTTCCTTATGAGTTGCTTTAGTGTTTCACTGATTCCACGATGGTTGGTTTTGTCTTCGTGTTGATTTCTAATCACGTCGTTTATTTCATCAGGGTCATCTAAAGTTATTAATTTTCTTGCACATCTAATAATTTCAGGGCCAGAATTATTAAATAATTTAATATATAATTCTGAAAATCGTTTGTTTAAATTTTCGGTGGTGAAATAAAAGTAAAAACGCTTTTTTTCGGGGGTATATTCTTTTAAAATTTTAATTATTTGTTTCTCATTATCGTCCTTAGTTATTTGAATTTGATATATTTTTTTGTTATCTGTTTTCGTGTTTTACTGGATTGGGGTTTGTTAAAATTCCTGTAATTATAAATTGGTTTGGTTTTACGTCTATGGCTTCGTTTAATATTTTAAAAGCGGTTTTTGCTTATTCGTTTTGTGTCGAGTGTATGATGTCTATTTCTTGTGGGTCTTCTTTTATCTCTGTTTCGTCTACGTTGTCTATAATTGACTCTGTTTCTATTGCGTTGAGCTGTATTCTACTTAGTGCGCCTGCGTTATTGTTATAAATTCCTTTTTTGTAAATAATTCCGTAATCATATTCTTCTAATCTATTCCTCTATCTTTGTAATTTTGAGTTCGGTTCCTTGAGTTTGCATAGCCATACTAATGGTTTAGGTCGGTGTATATATAGAATTTCCTTGGCTCAATACTGCGCCTAGTGCTACGTTTGATGCGTCGGTTGTCAATATAAATGGTTTCGAAAAGTCTGGGTATTCTGATACAGGGGAATTAGTGAATATGCATTTAATTTTTTCTACGGCTTTAATAAATTCTGGGGTGTGTTCAATTTTATTTCCCTTTTTTAAACAGTTTGTTAGTGGTTTGGTTATCTGTGCGTAACCTTTGATGAATTTGCGGAAATACCACTAAGTCCCAGAAATCCTTTGATTTCTTTGTTAGTTTTGGGTAAGGGGTAATTTAGTACTGCGTTTTTCTTGTCTGGGTTTGGTATAACTCCTTGTGGGGTTATTATGTGTCCTAAAAATGATACTTCTTTTTGTAAGAATTCGCTTTTGTCTAATTGAACCTTAAATTGAGCTTGTCTTAGTCTTTCGAAAACTTCTTTTAATCTTTCAATGTGTTCTACGAGTGATGTTGAATATACAATTATATCGTCTAGGTACACAAGATATTTTTCGTTGTGTATTCCTCGTAATATATTGTCCATGACTCGTTGAAAAGTGGCGGGTGCATTCTTCAATCCAAATGGCATCCGTTTGTATTCGTAGTGTCCTCTAGGTGTGCTAAATACGGTTTTCGTTGTGTCCTCGTCCATCTCTACTTGGTGATATGAGGCGAGGTCTAATGTTGAAAAATATTGACACTCTCCTAATTTGTCTAAAATCACGGAGATATTGGGTAGTGGGTATTTGTCGTCTACTGTTTTTTCGTTTAGCTTTCTATAGTCTATAACTATTCGATATTTTCGCTTGCCTGAGGCATCTAATTTCTTTGGTACTATTGATACAGGGCTGCTCCATGGTGAGCTCGAGTGTTAGCTTATATTCTGCTCTAATAGGTCTGCTACCTCTCTATCTGCTTCTTCTTGGCTTGCTTGAGGTAGTCTGTATGCTTTGGTAAAAATTGGCTTGTTATCCGTTAATTCTATATTATGTTTGACTGTATTAGTAAAAGTTAAAGGTATCCCTTAGCAATGGAATAAATCACGGTAATCCAAACATGTCTTTAATTGCTCTTTCCTCTTCGTTATTAATGTGCTACGTACATTGACTTAACATAAAAAACCCAAGAAAAAGAAAGAAGAAAGTAAGTCCGGGCTCAGGCGGCGAGTGGACGGGGTCTTATACCTATAAGTAAAGGAGAGCCTGAAAAAAAATTAAAAAAATATATAAAAACACTCACTCATTCACACACAGAACAAAACATACAACGGAAAAGAAAGAACTTATAAGTACAAAAAAATATATATACAAAAAACCGTACTCCCAAACCCAACCCCAAAAAAAGTCAATGTCCCCAATTTATAAATACATTATAAGAAACCCTTAAATATTAAAAAAAAATTATCCATGAAAATGACGAGCTGTAATTTTTAGGTAATAACTCCTTGACAGTATTTATTAAGAAAAGAAAAGAACCAAACGCAACCCTAAAAACCACAGCTCTAAAATATCGTAAGTATAAACTTAAACTAAATTTACAAACATATAGTAGATTTTTAGAAATTTAGAAACAAATAGTAAGATAGTAACCAAAGAGCAGTAAATGTCAAAATAGTTCAATAATTTTTATATATAAAAATCAAATTTGGGAATGCCATCTTAGAACGTTCTGGTTCCGATGTCACAAGCACATATAAAGAAGAACAAAAAAAAAGGAACTCACTCTCGAGTTACTGGCATCGGGGTGGAACCAGTCGCTGGTCTTACGTCCAGGCGGAGCGCATTTGACCTCGCATTCCCAGAAGAAGCTCAAGGGATTAACGTGACCCCGCAGGAAGCTAGAATATTTATTGACAATAAATTAATTTAATAAAGCCGAAACGTATTGTTTTATATAAACTCCATATACTCACCACGCTAAATAATGCGTGCCGGAAATTCGCATCAAGAAAATGAGCGAAGCAAAACAACGTGTTTTCTTGTGGCTATTCGTGCAGCAAATGAATTGTTACATTTGTTAAAGCACCAAAGCAAGGAAATAAACCAGGAAAACCCTAATTTTATTAAAATAAATTCGCCGAATTCTTTAAAAAGGGAAAACACACCAGCATTTAATTATTAAAATACTTGGAAAGTCGCCTATCTAGTTAAGGCGTAAATTCCACGGGACGAAATTCTTAGAAAGGATATTTATTTTTCTAATGAAGCACAAAAATTTATCAACTGACATAGATAGGATATTTATTATTAATTACCATACAAATTTTAATACACGAAAGGGTTATTTTTAATTAACGGAATTAATTTTTGTGTTGAACGCCAAAGGAATTTAAGATAAAAATTATTGTATATAACTAATTAATGAT
The DNA here is from genome assembly GCA_036346225.1 of Platerodrilus igneus. Lineage (NCBI taxonomy): Eukaryota > Metazoa > Arthropoda > Insecta > Coleoptera > Lycidae > Platerodrilus > Platerodrilus igneus. The sequence goes on along the minus strand of JARFIW010000237.1, from coordinate 3,220,636 downwards.
TTACGAAAATGAACGTAACAATTAAAAGGTCGGGGTCGGGAAGCAAACTAATGGGAGTGGGTAGGACCAACAAAAACAAAATTCGCTTGGATCTAAAAGAAAACTCGTTACAACAACAGAACTAAAAAAAAACACTCCAACAACAAACAAACAAACTAAAAAGAAATCTCATCCGGCTCGACGGACCGAAAAACCGGATCAAAACCAAAAATACAAAGGACATCGGAAAAAGGAAAAGGAAAGGTAGCAATCATCGAGGATAAAGATGGAATGGCATCGACACTGAAAAAGTCGTCGGAGGACGGATATTTCTTGTGAAGAAACAGTAAGGTCTTCAACCTCAAAAGAAGTAAAGGAACGAGGAAGAAAACCAACAGTACAGTCAGAAGAGGACCCAAAGGTCAAGCCTCAAGTAAACAAAAGGAACAACAAGGTAGCATGAGAAGAAGAGAGGAGGAACGCTGGTAAAAGGAAACGATGTACTCTCAACTGTGGTAACGAAGAATCGCAACGAACGAAAACCGAAAAAGAGAAATGCTGACTAGTCCTAAAGTCGACTGAGTCGTGATTTCCGAAGAAAGAAAGACGAACTAGAAAGCACCTACCACAGGAGCGGATGGACGAAACACAATCGGTATAGGGACCGACGGCAAAGAAGACCAGCAAAAGGATAGAGGAAGGAAAATGGAATGAAAGGAACGAGAAAAAAAAAGAAAAAACCAAAAAAAGAATAATACCAACACCAAGTATAAAACCCAAAAACAAAACAAAAATCGTACAAAAGAAAATAAAACAAAATCACAGTGTAGTTAAGTAGGAGTAGGTGTGGGCGTGTGCGTGCGTGTGTGTATATGTATGTGGGTGTGTGTGGGGGGTGTAAGAAGGGTGTGTGTATGTGTTATGCGGGTATACAGTGTGCGTGTGTGTATGTGTTTGACCGCTGCAGTCGCCTCTTATGACAGGCAGGTCGTACCATGGGGCTATTCTATTCCCGGACCCACACGGGCGAAAAAGAAAAAAATACCCAAAACGAGAACAAACGAAGGAGAACCAAACAGAAATGAGTGGATGCATGAAGTGTGTGCGTGTATGGAGTGTGTGTATGTGTGTATGAAGTCTGTATGTGTATGTGTTGGACCGCTGTAGTCGCCTCTTACGACAGGCAGGTCGTACCATGGGGCTATTCTATTCCCGGACCCACACGGGTGAAGAAGAAAAAAGGAAAGCAAACAAAAGAAAACCCAGCAAAACCGGGAAGTAAATCGAAATCGCCATATCCAAAAATCAAATCCTAGGAAGAGCAAAGTCGTCATAAGAATCGGGGGCTCGAAGATTAGGTATGGGGCTTAAGGCGTTTACGCCGCCAGAAGGAAAATGAAACCAGATCAAGGACACTAGGGTTTCCGCGACCTATATCCTCAGGTTCGGAAGGAGCATAAAATAAAGTCTGCCTCTTTTGGGCAGTTTTATGCCAAATAGGACTAGCAGGGGGTGTAGGAGTTGTAGCACTAGGCATAGGAGGTGGCAAGGGTAGTTTAGAAAACTCAAAACGCGTTATAGAAGGACGTCGTTTATTGTTAGGATGGGTGGTAAGAAGGTCAACGACAGTAAAGGAAACACTATGGGTTGTCAGAATATCAACGGTGGAAAAAGAAAAAGTATTGGCTGAACGAGAACCAACCTGACGAAAAGAAACACAAGTGGAACACACTTCCGTTACGTTAGAGAAAGGGACAGAAGCAGTTAAAATTTCATTGACGTTAGATAACGGACTAGAAGTATCACAGTTAGGAAAGAAAACAGTATTGGCTGTGGAAGTATCCACCTTAGGAAAAGGAGCAGAATCATGTAGAAGTTCGTCAGCATTAGATAACAGAAGATCAGCTAGGATGTCACCAACCTTAGTTAAAAGAACAGAAGTAAGTAGCATTTTGTCAGCATGAGAAAAAGGAGTAAGAGTAGGTAACGAAACAGAATCAGGTGTAGCTTTAACGACAACAGCAACAGGCATCACAGCTACGGGTTCACTAACTTTAACAGGACCTTCTCTATCCGTAATAGGAATTATCTTCACTTCAGCTACGGCTGTTTTTGTAGACACGACAGAAATTTCTTGAGGCGAACAATTTACGAAAGAAGGAACATGTAAAATTTTGACAGCAACCGCAACAGATACTAAAGATACAGGTTCGTGAACTTCGACAGAACCTTCGCTGATTAAATTAGGAGTTATAGTCCATTTAGCTACAGCTGTTATTGTAGATACGACAGCAATTTCTTGACTAGAATCATTTAAGAAAGCAGGAACAGGTAAAATTTTGACAAAACCGGCAGGTGGCATTAAAGGTACAGGGCCAAGGACTTATGGAGGACCTTCGCAGACTGAATTAGAAATTATAGTCATTTCAGCGACCTTTGTGCTTGCAGACACGACAAAAAATTCTTTGGTAGAATCGTTTAGGAAAGCAGGAACAAACACTTGAGAAGCTAGCTGCAAGTCACAGATTCGAAGCATGGGTTGTAAGGGTGGTGGAGGCACATTTTGGGGTGAGAATGAATAAGTAAGGCGAGAAGAAGAAGGAGTAGAATAGGAGACAGAACTAGAAACGGAGGAAATTTTGTTAGAAGCTATATTTGCCGAAGAAGAGTAGGTTTTGACAGTAGGAGCGGGAGGACCTAACTGAAGTGTCGAAGAGAACGTAGAATGAGAAGTAGCAGAAGTTAAGCAACTAGAGGTGAGGGCAGAATTTGAAGGATTATTCGAAGACCGATTAGTAGTAGGATGACAGTTGGGACAGTTATGGCGAGTAACTCCCTTATGTCCGCAACCATAACAATGGAATACTTTAGGACGAGTACAACGGGTCGAAACATGACCAGGTTTGTCGCAATTAAAGCATACGACCTGACGAGTAGGAGTAGAAGTAGGAGGAAGAACAGTAGAACGTACGGAAGAAGTATCGGATCTACTCGTAGGCGTAGGAGAAACGTTAACAACTCGGTCATGTGAAGCAAAAGTATTTTTCTCAATAGTAGTACCCTTATAAATAAGCTCGTTGTGTTCAAAAAGAAGAATTAGTAAATTAGACAACGACTTCCAGTCAGAAAACCTATCCCGAAAACCACGATACCAACGTAAAGCATCAGCCTCGAACAAATCCACTGCAGACTCAAATAAATAAAATTCGGATACATGATGAGCTCGTCGGAGTTTTTCGACTTGTTCCAAAAAATCACGTACAGTAAGAGTGTTCGGGACACCAGAAAATTTCAAATTCCATTCCCACACTGGGAGACCGTAGCAGGAAGCCGAAAAAGAAGTCATTTTGAATACGAACAAGAAAGAAATGGATAGAAGGTAACGAAATTAAGGCTAACCGTAACTCGATAAAAGCTCAAAAGAAAAGAAAAATTATTGCGAATACAGGACAATTTAAAACATATCTGACGGATAAACTTCGGGAACACCAATAGGAGCGAAACAACAAAATAGAAATTAGAAGAGGGCTGTAGAATAAAGAAAAAATCAGAGGAAAAACTAACTCTAAACGTGACGGGGAGAACAAAATGTACAGAGAGAGAAGGAAGAAAAAAGAAAAATCTTGGGCGCCAGCGTTTTCAACGGACTAGGACTATTGGCGAAAACACAAGACCAATAATCTGAAATAAGCCAACCAATAATATTGAACGTAAGGGACGAAACATAAGTAATATCAAGCCGAGAAAATGCAGGTCATGTAGGAACTTAGGAACTAACAATAATAAACAAAAAATCGGAGCAAAAATTAACTAAAACGAACTCGGAGCCAAAACTAACTAAAATAAAATCGGAGCCAAAGTTACATGAAACAAAATCGCAGCACAAGAAAGTTAGCGAAAACCAAATCCCAGAAGAAATTAACTAAACAAAATCGCAGCCGAAATTAAGCACAAAAAGAATCGCAGCAGAAGTTAATTACAAACAAATCGCAGCCCCACGCCAGGGCGTCAGTATTTTATGCTACGTACATTGACTTAACATAAAGAAAACCCCAAGAAAAAGAAAGAAGAAAGTAAGTCCGGGCTCAGGCGGCGAGTGGGCGGGGTCTTATACCTATAAGTAAAGGAGAGCCTGAAAAAAAAATAAAAAATATATATAAAAAACACTCACTCATTCACACACAGAACAAAACATACAACGGAAAAGAAAGAACTTATAATTACAAAAAATATATATACAAAAAACCGTACTCCCAAACCCAACCCCAAAAAAAGTCAATAGACAATTTATAAATACATTATAAGAAACCCTTAAATATTAAAAAAAAATACCCATGAAAATGGCGAGCTGTATTTTTTTGGTAATAACCCCTTGACAGTATTTATTAAGAAAAGAAAAGAACCAAACGCAACCCTAAAAACCACAGCTCTAAAATATCGTAAGTATAAACTTAAACTAAATTTACAAACATATAGTAGATTTTTAGAAATTTAGAAACAAATAGTAAGATAGTAACCAAAGAGCAGTAAATGTCAAAATAGTTCTATAATTTTTATATATAAAAATCAAATTTGGGAATGCCATCTTAAAACGTTCTGGTTCCGATGTCACAAGCACATATAAAGAAGAACAAAAAAAAAGGAACTCACCCTCGAGTTACTGGCATCGGGGTGGAACCAGTCGCTGGTCTTACGTCCAGGCGGAGCGCATTTGACCTCGTATTCCCAGAAGAAGCTCAAGGGATTAACGTGTTCCCCGCAGGAAGCTAGAATATTTATTGACAATAAATTAATTTAATAAAGCCGAAACGTATTGTTTTATATAAACTCCATATACTCACCACGCTAAATAATGCGTGCCGGAAATTCGCATCAAGAAAACGAGCGAAGCAAAACAACGTGTTTTCTTGTGGCTATTCGAGCAGCAAATGAATTGTTACATTTGTTAAAGCACCAAAGCAAGGAAATAAACCAGGAAAACTCTAATTTTATTAAAATAAATTCGCCGAATTCTTTAAAAAGGGAAAACACACCAGCATTTAATTATTAAAATACTTGGAAAGTCGCCTATCTAGTTAAGGCGTAAATTCCACGGGACGAAATTCTTAGAAAGGATATTTATTTTTCTAATGAAGCACAAAAATTTATCAACTGACATAGATAGGATATTTATTATTAATTACCATACAAATTTTAATACACGAAAGGGTTATTTTTAATTAATGGAATTAATTTTTGTGTTGAACGCCAAAGGAATTTAAGATAAAAATTATTGTATATAACTAATTAATGATTTACGAAAATGAACGTAACAAATGTCATTATTGAAACGAATGTTAATTAAATTTTCTTTTAACATCCTGTCGTTTTCTACAGGGTTGTAATTGTTTTCTAAGTTTTCGTCTATTTCCATTTCGTTAAAGTTCACTTCTTCTATGTTATTTGGGTTGGTCAGAGATAGTTCTATGGGATAGTCATTTGAGTTTAAAATAGTGGTGTAATTGTCTTTTATTTGTACTAATGCTGTGGGTGTTTCTACTCCGGGTTGAAATGACATGTGGTTTATAATACCTACGTCGTTTTTTGAATATACTAAAATTTTTATTTGTTTTCTGTCCGGGGTTCTATGATGTATTTTTGCTCTTTTTGTATATTACTGTTTTGGAATTTAATGGGGATTTGTCCGTGTTTTGTTCTTAATAAGCGGTTTTTTATATCGATGTTTGCTCCTAATTTCCTTAGAAGATCCATGCCTATCAGTCCGTCGTGTTTGTCGTTAAATTTAAAAATGCAAAATTTATGTTTTATTCTTACGTTGAAAGTTTTTGGTCAAGGTATGTTCGCTATGAATTGATGTAATGTTGTTTTATGGGGTGTCTTGATTTTAAAGGGTTCTCTTTCTACATAGTTTAAATAATATTTGTTTACGGTTCGGGGGCTAATTAGTATTTTTGAAGATCCGGTATCGATTAATAATTTAAGTTCTGCGTGGGGTATTTCTATGTATGACAATATTTGTTGATTAATATTATTTAAATTAATTACGTTCGGTCTAACTGAAAATTTGAGCACGTATTTTCCTCGTCGTCCTCTTCGTAATTTTCACATGGTTCGTCACGTTCCTAGTTTTCTAAATGATTTGGTTCATCGTCTCTACTGGGGTTTGTGTAATTATTCCTGTCATGATTAAATTCTTCCACTTCTTGATGGAATAGTTCTTCAGAAGTGAAGTTTAGTTTTTGATTATAATTTGGTTTGATTTGTGATATTTTTGTATTTTGTCTGGTGTTACCAGATAAAATGTCCATAGGAGTTGGTTTGTAGTAATTGTTGGGGTTATTACTGTTATTTATCATCGATGTGTTTCTGTTGGGGTTTGCGCCGAGTGCTTGCCTTGGCTGGTTTACGTGTTGGTTAAATGGAGATATGGGTCTTGTAAAATTTGAGTTAAATGTTTGTCTAGGAAATTGTCTAAATTGATTGTTGAGGTTTGTGTTATTAAAGTTCGGATTGTTACTTCGCGGTTGATTCGTTTGTGCGTTAAATGGTGTAAATTTTTGTTGTGTGGACATTTGTCTCGCGACTTGTATGGTTTTTATCGGTGAGTAGTTTTTATTTGCGTTAGGGTTATATAGTCTGATTCGGTAATACATAACATTTTCTTCTTCTATAATCATATTCATTGCCTCCTCTAGATTTTGGGGATGTTGAATTCTTATTTTGTCTGATAAGTGTTCAGCTAGTGCGTTTATGTTGGTGTCTAGTGCCATTTCGTCGTACATTTTTGTCTTCAATAATCGAATATTTTAGTCCGGATCTTCAATTTTTAGTTTTGTCAGAATTAAACTTCGTACGTCTTGACATTTCATTCCGAATTTCATTCCGGATTGGTAACTTCCATTCTAAGGTTTTTCAAATCACGGATTAGACATTTGATGTTACGTTGGTCGCCGAAATCAGGATGCGTTTGAAGTCTCCCCATTCGATGAGGTCATTTCGGCTGGCAATTAGCGTTAATACCCTTCCGGTCAGTTCACTTATTATTAGGTGTAAAAGTAAAACATTGCGTTTGTTGTCTCCTGGTTTATAAAAGGTTTTTAAAAATATGTTGCCTAGCATCGCTTGATCTCCGTTATATTGGTGAATACGCTCAATATAGAGCATTATATCGGAATTCATGATTGTTCTAATAATTAATGGTCGCTTTCAGTTCTAACTAATATCAAGTTTTTGTATAAATTTAGATTTACTTTGAAATTTGTATTGTTACTTTTCAGTTTGGATTGTAATAGTTATTTAAAGAATCGCTTCACTTATATTATATTTATAGTTAACAATTGCTATAATTTGCATTAAAGAATTTCTGCTTGATAATGTCTCGTCAATTACCGTCGCATTGAATACGTATATTTTTATATTTCGCAGATGTTACAATTGTTGCGAGTTAAGTTTCTATTTTCTGAATGGTTTTATGTAGGTAATAATCTTTTGCAATAATCGTTATAATTTGTACGTTTTTTATTTCAGTCCTGCTGAGTAACTAAGTGTTTGCAGTAATAGTTGCTATAATTATCTCGTCAGGTTTTACACTAATAAGTGCGTAGGTGCTTCCTTTATAATTGTACAGTCTGGTTACCTTGAAATGTCCAATTATAAAGATTCTGGTTTTCTGAATGTTGCTATTTCAGTAAATCGTTTTGTTATACTAAATAGCATAAATGTTTCTTTATAATTAGATACTTTCGTGCTGAAAATATTTAATTATAGCTTTATAAAGTTGTGATGAGCGTTACGTCTTCGGATTTTCTGTATAGTAAATTTTTGTAAGATAGTTGCGTTCTATTTATATATTAAAGTTTCAGACTTGTTGAATAGATCGTTTCCTTTGTAATAATTTACTCATATAAATGCGTCTCTATAGTTCTCTTGTTAAAATAAGTAAATTCTTTTCATAAATGGTATAAATACTAAATTGTGATAATAATAATAAAAGTTTGTACATACAGTTTGTTTCGTGTCTTACTAGCTAATATCAATAATTGAAAAAGAAAAATTGGTTAGGATAAATGAACTTACATCATTTTCATCGTCGATTTCATCTGTTTTCCTTCTTTGGGCTTGGTCGATTTTGTACCTTGTCCAAGTTTTGTTTCTTTGGGCTTGGTCGACTTTGTACCTTGTCCAAATTTTTGTTTAATTCTTCCAGATTGGGAATTGATATTCCAGGCCACCAGTTCGTCTATTTTGGATTTCTTTAGTGCCCCTTTAGATCCGTACGGCTGCACCAGTCACGTTTTGGGCTTTGGGAGCTGTTTTTTTAAAAAGTCTTCTCCCAAAAACTTTTATAACAATCTTCATTTAATCAGAAATTACAAGTGGATTTTACAAAACTATATAAAATTACTCTAAGTCGTAATTACTGTTAAATGGATTTATATTAGGGCGAGTATCCTGAACAACAAACAATGCAAAAGTTGTGCGGCTCAAGACTGACTAACTTTTTTGTGGTTCCCGGGGTATTTATGTTGTCCCTTGCCCTCACATTTCTGTGGTAACTGCAGAGCTCATGTCTGCTTATTTCTTTATTAATTTATACAATACAAAGTAATAAACCTAATTCTAATAATTGCGGTTTTAGAACCGTCTGTCACCTGCACCTGCAGTATCACGTTGCGTCTGCAATACATTGTATTCACATCCGTTCTCACAACTTGTTTGTGAACTTTCATTGACTTTTTCTTTATTTATCCTTGAATTACATTGTTGCATCTAACTTTCTTAATAATTTCTATTTAATTATACGTATATTGATTTGGGGGATATGTAACTGACGTTAACCGTGCCCTTAAAACCATGATTGCTTGTTATATTCGTGATAACCATCGTCGTTGAGGTGTCAACCTTTCAGAACTTGTTTGTCCATCCGCACGCACGCCCAAACATGAAATCATTGGTTGTACTCCATTCTTTGCGTTGTTTGGTAGAAAATATATTCTTTCTGACGATTACTTCAGCCAACTGTCCGAATTCAGCGATATTGGACATACATTGACGCACATGATTGCGAAATTTTATATTAGAGAGAAGAACGTGGTGGGTAAACATGGTAGCCTGACCGAGGCTTGCATACGATAAACAATTTCAGATAGATGCAGGATATAATAGTAGCGTGTAAATGAAGAAAGCTCAAAATAGGTTAGAATGGAGAACTGCTTCAAACCATTTTGCGGACTGAGAACTCAGCAACAAGAAGATGTAAAAATGCATGTGATTAATGTAAAGTAGAAACACCTGAAACTGCATAAAGTAAAATTAAATTACTGGAGTATTTTTAATGTTTCCAGAAGCTTTTAGCCCTGAAATTTTTAATGTGTAAGCCACGCGGTGGTACTATTTCACAACACACCAATTACGATTTAAATATCTATTTTTGTTAATTTAAACCTAAATATGCATATAGGAGTTTTGACTTGTATATAAGCCAGTCTTAAGCTATCAGCACATGCAAAATTTCATTAGAACTCAACAGCCAATTTTTCATGTTCGTAACTAGAACAATCCTTTAAGTAGAACAACGAACGCTCTCTACTCTAACCAAACCAAACATAAATAACCTACAATTATTTATAGAGTTCTGGCAATGTAAGAAAAGATTGCGTTGTGAAATAAGAGATGCTGAATTGGAAAATGTGACGCTTTAACAACATGAAGTCGATGGTGACGTGATGCTCGAAATAGCATGAGTTCTTTCTTAGTCACAGGATATGTGTTATGTTACACGATACTTTGGCGTAATAATATCCTTCAGTTAAAACCACAACTAGCCACAATCTAGTTAAAATCCTTTTTAATTCAGTTATTAAATTCTTTCAAGTTACCTTTCAATATCACTCACTCTCTTTGTTTAATTATCGAAATTAATATAGCAGCCACCCGTGTCTGTGTTCTAGATACAAATTGTTCTTGTGTTCATGATACTCATAGAATTGTGTTTCCAAACCTTTTTTGTGCTATGACTCACCTAAGCCTTTCTGAAATTCCTATACCCCCTAGTCCTACATAACATATACATAATTTTTAATATTTCAAATCGAATTTTTCACTAAAGGACTCAAATGGTAGATTTTAGGAAGATATTCCTAGAATTGAGCAAACACAGGAAGTAAATTTTCACAATATATAACGGAGAACTGAAATTTCAGTACAAAATACTTTTATCAAAAGATTTTTCTATATTATTTTAATTGTTCATCATCATTAGGTTTTCAGTCCTGGAACTGGTTGGACGCGAGTTAAGGTTCGGGCCTTGGGAGCTGCGTTTTAAAAAAAAACACTTCCAACCTTCTTAACAAATTTATTTAGTTGATACAGAATTTAATGCGGAATTTTACAAACTTGAATTAAAATTACTCAAGTTCGAAAAAAGAATTAATTGTACTATTTTGAGTAGTCTAAGCAACTGCAATGTTAAAGCTGAATAATTTGACTCGCTGCCGGGTCTTGGGGCTTCCGAGCTATTTATGATGTCCCTACCCCCTCACATGGCTGTGGGAACTTGCAGACCTCATGTCTGCTTATTCTTAATTCTATTCATTGTTACAATTTTATAATCTTATTTTCTAGGTATTTGCGGTATCTTGACCGTCTGTGACCTGCCACCTGCAGTGTCACTATCGTCTGCGATACAAAGCATTGCATCCGTTCTCATGAACTGTTAATAAACTTTATAAATTGTCCTTGTATTACATTGTTGCACTTCACTTAGTATTTTCCTTAACACTTTCTAATAGTTCTGAATTATTCTATTTTGTTATGCATATATCAATTGGGGGATACATAACTCGCGAGTAGAGCATTTTAAGGGTACCTGGAACAGTCTCTGACGTCACAACTCAAATGTTGATTCCCATTTAGCACCGTCCATTTAGCACTCATGTATCAGACAGAGACAGACATATATATGGAGCGTGAGAGATAGACATACATACAATAGTTTTCTTCCACTAAACATTTTTTAGCTGCAGGCAAGGGCTCGGTACCCCGAACTGGACCCCGCACTTACAAAAATATTCACACATCTGGTGACGGGTAATAAATAACATTGTCATCTTAAATATGCACAGATAGAGGAAGTTCATCCTGGCCCCACCGCCACCACCACGAGTTAAATCTTTCTGCAATAGTTTTCTTCGACTAGCCATTGCATCTCTCGAGATAAATATGCCTTGTTTGGTACCAATTAATATTAGAATTTTCTAAGCTACCCGAATTTTTTAGATTGCATCATCCCCCAGAGAGCTACCATCATTTTAAGATTTTTTACCAGCAACGATTTTTGGCAGTCCTTATAAATTTTTTAGTCATGCAATACATCAAATTAGTCTAGAATTTTATGCAGAATCCGAATCTGTAAATAGATTTAAAATCGAACCACCCCTTACCATTTTACAGACACCCTCTAAATTATAAATTTCCTGCAGCTCATACCTAAAAGAAAATCTAAAAACCATTCTTAAAACTTTTTATTACAGACAGTTTTACTAATACAGTTTAAATTTTGTAAACCACATTTCTAAATACATTTTCACAATTTTTATTCTTAACCTAAAACTTTTCAAATCGGCTTATACTTATTAATATTTATTTCTAAATAGAGCACCATTTCCAAAGACCAACCGGATCCACATGTTTTAAATTCCTCTGATTTTGTTCTCATGGTTTCGCTTAAGACCTCGTACATATTCTCCAGATTACTAGAAGGCGTTATAATCATATTGTTTGTGTTAAAGGATTTCACATCGGTAGTCTCTTCTCCCATTTTGGTGTAAACGCCGTAGAGTTTGCAATAGACTTTTATTGATGTATGTTGTGTCCTTTTTTGATTAAGTAATCGAATAAACCGCTCTTTCTGCTTCCAAAGAAACTCGGAGACTCCATCGTCGACACTGGCGTTCTTTATGCGATAGCTAGCCATACGGTTGTTAAACGCTGTGCTAACCACTTCTACGCCATCTTCGCCAGTAGCGGTAACTGTGGCGTTTTTGTCTGTTGCTTCTCAAGTGTGCGGCATAGGTAGTCTTTTCCATTTCGAAATCGCATACTTTACACATAATTCGTGGTTGTTTCGTACAAGACCCTTTAACAGCCGGTGGAGCTGAACGTTTTTTCTTGTGTCGCTGTAAGCTGCCCATTCTCGTGAAAGCGATACCGCAAGACACACAGTTTAAGTACTTTGCTGCTGACGGATGTATAAGCTTAACCGTGGACGATGTTACACCACGACATTTGTTTTGGTGCCGTTTGAGAGCTTTTTTCCAGATATAGGAAGCATCGCAAGAGTTGCATTTAAAAACGTTTGCAGGTACCATTTTAGTACAAAACAAAATCCGCACTATAGGACTTTGGCGAAACTTGTAAGCGAACTAACTTATAACTAAAGAGTTTACTCTAGCGTACCTGCTTTATGTACCCTATAGAATGCATACCGAAGGTTTTCGAAGACAGCCGAACGAAGTTAAGGATTCAGCGGGGAACTAAATGACGTCATCTTTTGCCAATCCTTGCTGCTCGGCCAGTACATGTAGCACCAATGCATGCACCCGGTTCGCATCGTCCATGCTGCGAATGCAGTTACTAGAAACATCGGAAACGTCTTCCATGTTATACGGATCAGCAATCGCATCGCGTGCATATTAAAAATCCAAAAGGGTGGTAGCACACGCACACAAATTGGTTGTAAGTCTTGCGGTGGAAGATGCAGTGCTACTATAAACAAATACTTAATAAAACACTTTAAACTTTTACTAAGGGAATACCAGGATACTTACTAATAAAGCAATTTAATTTTAAATAACTTCTACGTCATATTTTAGGAAATGGCAGGCTTGAATATTTTCTAAATGAATCACCAAGTGAAAGTATATGCTTAGCGACATTAAAATTAACCTTTAGTTTCCCATTTTTACGAGCGCGGTTAATTATAGATTAAAATTTAATTTGTTCACGTTCGAGCTACCCGTAAACTAACATATTTTATAGTAACAGTGCGCTGTATAATACATGCAGACCCCTTCTCCGCGGTACTGCTATTCTTGTAGTTGCTTGAAAAAGTCAGTCGCCTTTTTTACTGCTAGGACCGCTGCAAAGCACCATTTTATACTTTCTTTATAAGTATAGCACATCGCGCACTTTTTTGTCTGATAATTAAATTTTGCTTATGTAGGTTTTACACTTTCGCATATTTAAACATCTAATACGATCAATTAACCATTTTCGCTTATTCTAACGGAAACCACCATACATTCCGTGGCACCGTTCTTTTTGAATCCAACGATCCGATGGACTTCCACACACTAACACCTAACGTATCTTTCCTACTATTTGTTAAACAAAAACTACCGGCATCGCCATGTCCGTATGTGGACGTAAGCAGATGTTTGTGGATGTGTACGAGAATATGTACCATATACATTAATCAGTCTAAGCTATTTTATTTAGTCCACGAAAACTATTATTTTTCTAAACCACAATTAATAATTGCCTTTATAGGTTTAACATTTCTACCATTTTCCAATGGCTGGTGCTACGTACATGGAAACTTTAATTTCTTATTGGAGAGAATCCTTATTTTCCCACGCACTATTGCGTTGTTACATGCCCACCCCTTTTGGGAATATATGCTCGTTATAGGTTGTAGCACCCGCGTTTTTACTTAACTACACTTCGTGAGACCCCTTGAATCTTTTTAATCGTGTATTTCTTGCTTACAATACAGTAGGACTTAGCCTTACTACCAACAAATTTTAGTACTAGACCTACATTAAATTTATCTTTGAATTTCCCTACAACTTTTTTTTGTTGACATGCGGTATATTGTGTTTATTATCTGCGGGGTATACCACTTTAAACCTAAAAATAAAAGCAAGATAGTTTAATACGTCTATTAATAATTTTTACTAATGTTGGCGATACAAATATGTAAAAACAAACTTTATCAAGAAATATAATGTTTCAAATAAAATACATACATGTATTGATAACATCTATAAACCGCTGTGGTAACCAGAGTCTGGCGAATCTGGGATAGCCAAATCTCTAAACATTTGCGCAAGCGATTGCCTTGCAGTCGTATCTTTTAAGTACTGGATGGGGCAACGTTTAATAATTTCCAACACTGTCAAGTAATTTAAATTGATGCAATCATTAGACAGAGAAATACTGGCACGGTTCACCTCAGTTTTACTTAACTACACTTCGTGAGACCCCTTTAATCTTTTTAATCGTGCTTTTCTCGCTTACAATACCGTAGGACTTGGCTTTTGTACAGACGAATTCTAATACTAGACCCACATTAAATTTGTCTTTGAATTTCCGTACAACTTTTTTGTTGACAAGCGGTATATTGTATTTATTCTCTGCGGGATAGTCACTCTTTTAAGATAACTTTGTTTGGTATCAACTAATATTAGATTTTTCTAGGGAGCCCAAATCTGTAAATAGATTTTAAATAGGACAAAGCTACGCCTTTTAAAGACCCAAACCTCTAATTTCCCCCCATCTTTATTTAACTCCATTTTTAGAACCTTTTTTTCGCTACCCAAGACATATGCTTTAACCAACCATTTCCCGAGAAATCTAAAACCGATGTGCCCCGCAAACACTCCGTAGGGATAACACTGCACACCCTGCCCATGCGCGCCCCTACCCATGCACACCCCTCTCTGTGCGACTGCTATTTCGTGGTGACGTCATAGCCTTTTATAAATAAAGAACAATGTAATACTATTCTAAAATGCTTATTCTGACATTATACATAACAAAATTTAAAAATATTTAATACCAAGCATGGAATCATTTAAATTAATTTTAATGCAAAGTTATACACAGATGACTGTCCTTTCTTTATGTTTGTTTGGAGTGGTTTTAATTGTATCTAATTTTATTCGCAGCTTAAAATTTAAATCGACACCCAAGTCCTCTATCTTCTTTTCTAGCCTATAGTTTGATACATAGAGACCGTCTAGGTTTTCGAATTGCAAAATGTACCGAAGTTTGTCTGTATATATAAAGTCTTTGATTCCACCGACAACCAGATTCATTTCTTAGTGTAATTCTTGCAGCTTATGACAATCTTTTAATCGCGGCTCTCCCACTATATCCTGCATACGTATATTGTTAGCTTGATCGACTTCTTCTTGTCGGTATTGGAGGAAATTCTTATTCTCCCACTCACTGTTGCGTAGTTGCATGTCCACCACTTTTGGAAATATATGATTGTTATAGGTTGTAAGACCCTCGGTTTTAAATGATCCGAAAGGTTCTTTACTAGGCAAATATACAATGTTTGACGGAACCCCTTTGCGTGTGGTGTCCGCCAAGGTTACGAAACCCGCATTCCTTAGTTCGTCTATGTTATCTGCAATTTCGATAAATACGTTTTTAGAATAACCTTTTAAAAGGTATACGGATTTAGTACCATCATTTTTCGCAAGGACGCCTACATAACTAAAAGAGTCTTTCTTACTAACTACAAATGCATACAGCTTGAAGATAGGGGTGGGCGATACGGGATTTTGCGTATCGAATATCGATACATATTCTATATCGATATGTATCGATATATCTATATATATATCGATACGTATCGATACGTATCGATATGTATCGATGCGTATCGGTGCGTATTGATACATATCGATTCGTATCGATGCATATAGATACATAACGGTACGTATATATATATATATATATATATATATATATATATATATATAGCGATTCGTATCGGAACGTTTAGATGTGTAGATTAAGTATACATATCGAGACGTAGCGATACCTATCGGTACGAATCGATACGCATCTTTAAATTTTTCTACTCTTTCTTTGGGAATAAAATCACAAGATCGTTTTAAAATAATGTATTTACTGACAATTCGATCTTTTACTTAAGATTGTTTGTTATCAAAATAATTAAAGTTTAATATTTGTGACATAAGTATGTATATAGGGGTGTTCGATACGGATTATGCGTATCGAGTATCGATACATATTCTATATCGAATATCGATACGTATCGATACATATCGAGTATCGATATATCAATATTTATTTTTTGCTGTATCAGGGGGGTCGATACGGGGGTCGTATCGATACGTATCGATATATCGATACGCCGACCCAGCCCTACTTGTAGAAACCGGATGTATCTAAGTCAGTCTATCGGCACATAATAAATCTTTTAATTCTTCCTCATTTTCTCTAATAAGACGTTCTTTGTCTAACACATATTTGTGTTGTTCGCGTATTGTTGCAGTGTTTTCCATGTAGTCCAACTTTCGCTTTTATGCATCCATTTCCTTTAATTCCAGTTGTCTTTTTCTTCCACTTACAGCGTATGGCGTGCATAATGGGGCAATTTCCTTTAGCGTAAACGGATACAGTTTACTGTCAATATTTGCGCGTTGTCGTACAACCTCGGGACGAATGTTAGGCGTATCTATCAACCCCAATTCCGAAATAACTATTTCTTTTGGAATTGTAGAATATGGTGTTGCAGATTGTGTAAAATATGTACTACCTGCTTTAATGTAGCACTTGTGTTTGATTTTTATTTTATCTTGGCTATCCTCCTCCTCTACTATCTCAAAATAATTTACAGGTAAATAGTTAAAACTAAAAGCCGAAAGCACATACTTTATCAATTTTTCCCTTCCCTCTGATTTTTCGGACAACTTAATTAGCAAGCCCGTCAATTTCTTTGTATTGCCATTCCCCCAAGACACGTACTGTAGTAGGTTATTATACACTAAACAGCAGCTATTTTGTAGCTTGTCCGATAGCTTACTCCACATTTTGGCAAGTGGTACCGAGTACATTGGCGCCTTTAGGAAGTATAACTTACTATCTTCCAATTATGTTAAACAGTCTTTTAAGGGATTATACACCCGTTCCGCACTGACATAGTTTCCAATTGTACAGTTGTATATTGTCGCTTCCAATCGCGTAATACCATGTTCTTTGGCCAAAGTAGACGCAAATGTTTCCCTTAAACGTACATCTGGACAACGTAAAAATCTAGTATATGATTGCCAAATTGTTTATTAACACCAGGATTTGTTATCTGACACAAATTTGTTGTATATCTTAATTCTTGCATTGGTTGTTAGCCATGTTAAACAATCAATTCCCGCAGTTTTATCGTTGTCAAGTATAATATTACACTTTTCCTCGTATTCGCCCTTATAGCAAAAGTTATGGTTTGTAGTTAAATAATTACACATCTCCATCTTGCTAAATATGCCAGCAAAATCTTGGGTTACATCCATGTCAAAAAGATAGTAATAATCTTTTTCGAGTTCGTCTAATATATCTGATAGTTCCTCCAATAAAGTTTCTAACTTAACATCTGCTTTTTGTTAATACATTCGAGGTCTTCTTTTCCGATAATTTCTTTTACTCTCTGACCCATCTTGTTAGTGCTTTCCAGAGAAAACGAAAGCTTAGCTTTAACACCATGCCTAGCGAAAACAAATCGGTCGAACTTTTTTCGTAGATAGCTGTTAAATGCATCTCAAATTTCTTTTTTTAAGATAAACATCCTTTTGTTTGCAGATGTTTGTTCGGCGTCAGAAAGGTCGCAAATTTTAACCAACATTATATTGTCATAAAATGGTTCTATATTTGGTGTGTGTAGTCCGCCAGTCAGCACCTGTTCGCCTTCGACATAACAAATATTACCAATATCTGTCACCAGATTATTGTTGCACATATTTTCTGCCAGCAGCACTAATCCAAATCGATCATTTGTCGGTTTCACTTTATTCCCAAGAAGTTGAGAAACGTTAATCACATTGGAGACGCTCATGTTTACCGTTCTAGCTTCTTACATTTAAAAGTTAGAGTTACAATCCCGCAAGCGCGGAATAAGTGACGCTCGGCAGGTGGTAACGCTACTCCATTAAGTGGAAATTACCGCGCCCATCTGTCAATGACGTCACACAATATGCAAATTTAAAAGCGCAATTGACGGAATATATATCAAATTCGCAAACAGTTCGTAAGGACTAAATACTCACATGATAGCTTCCTTCAGGGTTGCTAGGAGCCCCCTTCAAGATAGTTTACGGATGGTGCGCCTAGCGTCCTTCCGGATGGCTTTCTTCAGGGTTGCTGGGACCCCCTTCCGGGTCATTTACATATGGAGCGCATAACGTCCTTCGATAGTGCTCCGACTAGTACGGCGGTCGTGGGTTGCTCCCAGGTCGTATCCAAATTCCTATATGTAGCGGGAACGATAAGGTACAGGTTTTATAGGGAACGACAAACAAAGGTAAACAAAGGAAATCTACATAATAAAAAGGAAGATACGATACCAGACACGACTACTGCACTCCAAGTTCAAAGACAAAAAGCCACGTTACAGCCTCTCCCAGAAACTTCCCCACTCTTTCTCCTACTCGCGTCAGCGCGATCTGGCGCAAACGCACTCTGACGTAACGGAAATACGCGCCAGGTCTTTCAAATTTAAGGCGCGAAACTAACGCACATCAAAATTAAACTAAGGAATGTCTAGTGCCAAATTTGGCACGTAACAAGCTACTATCGAATACTAAATGGAATACGAAAAAATTGTCCCCTTATGTATCCTACAGAGTGGCGGCGTATATTGCCGAAGATAGTCGAATATGTCGGACACCGCCATATCGCTTACATTCCCTTGTTTAGGAACTGTTTTGTTATCCAACCTAGGTCGGCAGGGATGCGCATCGACATATGTCCGGATATATGTCGGATATATGTAGGATGTTAGGTTAGAGTGAAATTGCCCCATAGGGTGAAATTGCCCCATAGGGTGAAATTGCATCATAGGGTGAAATTACCCCATAGGGTGAAATTGCCTCCGACGTAGGTTGGATGTGGACTTGTCAGGAGTTAGGTTAGCTAGTGTTGTGCGAAGTTAGGTTAGGTTAGTTGGACTTGTGTGGACTTAGGTTAGATAAAAGGAAAAATTGATAGGTTAGGTCAGCGCCCTAACCTATCAATTTTTCCTTTACCCCCCTTCACATACCGTTCATTTACATTTCCAATGCTCCACCCGAAGGTACTACATTGGGCAGGAGGCGAGTTTTTTGTTGCCTTTAAATTTAGAATTTTGCCGAACCCTTGCCGTTCCAAGCAAGGTAGGGATCTTTAACGTGCGTGACAACACTCACACACGGGTCCTCCATTTAACCTCTCATCCGAACGAGGGCGTAATATTTGTGGAAAATGCTCACCT
Organism: Platerodrilus igneus; assembly: GCA_036346225.1. Classification (NCBI taxonomy): domain Eukaryota; kingdom Metazoa; phylum Arthropoda; class Insecta; order Coleoptera; family Lycidae; genus Platerodrilus; species Platerodrilus igneus. The sequence continues at coordinate 3,201,381 of JARFIW010000237.1, read as the reverse complement.
GCCATTTTTCAAGCAGTCGGCCGTGTCGGGATTTGAACCCGGGACCTTGGGATCTGTAGTCTTGCGCTTACTACATTGATCCACGGCGACGCCCTCCTTCACATACCACTGAATATCGGGGAAATAAGGTATATTACTGTAAAACAATAGAAGGTGACCGAACTGAATCAAGCAAGAAAGAACAGCAGCTATGTTCAAAGACAACGAACATAGATACAAGAAGAAAACTGTTAAAAGTATACTGTGGAGCACAGCACAGTATATCTATGAAATAGGGGCAGTAGGAAAAGCAGACAGAAAGAGATAGAAGCCTTCTGGAATGTTGTGCTTCAGATGTATGAGGACGGTAGCATGGTCAGACAAAGTTAATAACAAATAGGTTGTAGAAATAGTTGAGAAATAAAGATATCTGTGGAAAAAGAAAAATAGGAGAAATAGGACAGGATACGTTCTAAGGCATTTCTGGGGAATAGTACGGGATATACTACAAGCAGAGATAGGAAAAGCGAGGGACAGGTAGACCGAGATCAAACTTTCACACACAGATAGTGATAGATGCAGACTGTGCAAATTGCAGGGAAATGTGTAGGTTGGTTCAGATATGAAACCATGAGGGTACGCGTCCAACCAGTTCTAGGACTGAAGACCTGATGATGATGATGATAGGTCTTCAGTCCTAGAACTGGTTAGACGCGTACTTCTAGTGTTTTCTGTTCTGATCTAATCTATATATTACATAACCCTAAAGTTATTGATTTAAAATTTATTTGCACTCGTTTAATTGATTTGAGTTGCGCAGCAAGAAAAACATCAGGTATAGTATCGTTTCTAACAGCTTAGTGCTATAAAGCTTTTAGTGTATCGCAAGAGTGTGTAAAGTTCGATTAAGTTTGACGTGGTGGAAACCTGAAGGATGGTAAGTCCGGCTGACACATCGGAGCGTGTATAACTCCAGCATACTGCTGTAGTACTGAGACATCTAATCGCTTTTTAATATTTGCTTCTATTTTACTTTATCCGAAGGTTTTGATGATTTTTGTTACTTAAGGATATTTATATTTAGGGAAAGGGAGTTTGCGACGTGCGCGCCATTTGTCTTAAGGTTTTTATCTATTGCAGAATTCCAGCAAGCAATAGTCAGTATTCTGAAAGTATATAGTTTTATATAGATACCGTGAAGTACTAGGCTTCCACAATGAGTCAAACATAATTCTTGACTGCACTGGCACTGTTTATGATATCGGATACATTTAATATTTTTCTGTTACGCCTGAAAATTGATCAGATTCTCCTACGTTAAATCAAATTCTCGTTATCTTTCAGCATACTTTTTATCATATGTTACGAATTGAATTTTTTCTTTCTTTCTAAGAATTTCTATATTGTGTTTCCATAACATCAAATGGCAGCATCTTTAATACAAAATTGTAAAAGATAAACCTGGAAAAGCTTCGACAGTTTACAATTCACCCTGTAAAATAGGGGATAAAGTTCGCTGCATTTTCTAAATTTCATTAATGTAAAGTAAATCAAATAGTGCGACGATGGTTCTTCGTTGTTGGTTGCAGCTGATGAACAAAGTGTATAAGTATCATATTACAGCCTGCAGGTGAAACCCGATATTTCGGATTCTAGGCATTCACTGCACAACTCTGACGTTCTATATATAGTGAGTATATGTAGGTGGTCTTTCTCAATTTCCGCATCTGTTATTGTACCCTATTATAAAGCTTAGTTAAAAAGCTATAAATTTGCAATGTATAAATGTTTGTTTAAACAGTTAGTTCGTCTTCTTTTTTGACAGTGACAGCGATGTCTTCCCGGAATAGTTTGGATAAAGCTTGAGGAAATACATCGATGACGTTACTAACTCCTTAAATAATCAAGCGGTTTCTAATTTGGCTTAAATTTTTTGCGTTTTTTAAATAACTATTTTATTCAGTCGTCTCGAAAATGTCCCGTTTGATTTTATCTGTATGTGGTAGATTAAACGAAAATCCTAGTGTCTAATTATTGTAAAATTATTTTTTTATTATCAATCGATTCTGAAAGATCACGAAACAAGAGCAAACTATAGAAACAGTACAGAAAATTAATCAAATCTTAAATATGCCATTTGTTTCAAAATGAATTTCTGCTTGTTACGTGTTAGGTGAATTAACCCATAACACGCATTTTTTAATTATTGGATAACCAATTTCCATTTCTTATACTCATTAAATTTACCGTATTTTGTTTAAAAGCAAAAATAATTCCCTTTGTTTCTTAACTTTGACCTTGAGTAGATTATAAACTAATAATTAAATCGTAGAATCAGTATGATATCATATGTATAAATATGTTAAGATGCCCTCGGGACTTTGCATCACCCTCTCAGAACTTTTTATCGTTCTTGGAGAAATGATGTGAAACTATTATTGGGCCTCGAACTAATACTACCGGGAATTACGTGAACACTTTTATATCGGGCTTTAACGAGAGCGGTTATGTTTAGGTCGGAGTGCAATTTACTGCATGTTTTCGATGTTATGACCTAATTATCTCCCCACCTATCTTAACCTCATCCTTTTAGGATGCTACAACAATTGGAAGGTCCATATGACGAGATTATGATAGGAACGACTCTGAGAACTCGACAAAAATGTAATTAAAAATTTGTTATAACCTTGGCATAGAAATTTGCATGCCTAAATCTTAAAATTTATTATGTAAGGATTAATGGGTATTTAACGTATAGCATTTGACGCCCGAATAGGAGTTGTAATAATTTGCACCAACATTTGAAACGTAATAATTTTCGCCAGTTGGGTGTAAACGTAATAATTGGCGTCTTAAGTTATGGGCGATATTTGTGACGTAATATCATTTATTAGTTATACATGTCAATAGTTGGTTCAATATCTGTACTAATTAATTAAAAAAATAACAATTTTTACCGATTGCTTGTAACTTTATTCTTTGTTTCAATGCTTGCTTTGCGGTGGTATTCGAAATACTATTTACCCTAAAAACATTAACTTTACTATCAGATGGCAAAATATCGTTTAATTTCATAATAATTCCTTTTTTATTTTAAATTTAAAATATTTGTGTTTTAGGTTTTAATAAAGTTCGTCATCGTCATTAAGTCTTCAGTCTTAGAACTGGTTGGACGTGACCTCCATTGTCTTCTATTCTGAACTAACCTACAGATTTCTCTAAAATTGTCGCAGCCTACATTTTTCACTATCTGTGTGCAATTGTCTAATCTAGGACTACCTCTTTTGTTTCTTTCTTTGTTTCTAACATATACCGCGCAATTTTCCCATGTCTTAGTATGTGTACTATCATTCTATCTCTCCTATTTTTACTGTTTTCCACATATTTCTTTTTCCCCCTGCGGTTTCTAGTACCTCTTTGTTCTTAATTTTGTCTGTCCATGATATCTTTATCATACGTCTGTAGCACCACATTTCTAAAGCTCCTATCTTTTTCCTGTCCGCATCTACTATTGTCCACATTTCACAGGCGTATAGTACTGTGCTTACACACATGCTTTTAGCATTTTTTTTCTATGCCCGTTATCTACAAACATAACAGCTGCGTTTTCTTGTTAAATACTGCACAACTTTGTGCTAATCTTTATATATATTGCTGCGAAAGCGGTCTGTTACACTCGACTTTTTTACCTAACTGGTCGAACTTCCTATTCGATCCCTTCCTAGCTTCACTTAATGTTTCATTCATTTTTTCTAGTATTCTCATAATCATTTCGTTTCCTTGGTCTCCCGATTCCGTCTTCGACTGATCCCTACTACCTCCTGCCTCTGCTTCCATTTCCAGTTCCGGTTTATCAAACAAAGCACTATCATTGCTTCCGATCTCAACTCCTTCACTCCTCAGCCACTCTTTCTCAAGATGCGTTCAAAACCCCAAACTCACATAAACACAACAAACAAACAAAATCCCACACAATCAATTCCTAAGCTCCAGGTCGTCAGTTTCCTGAAATAAATTTAATTATCAGAATTCAAGCCCCTCACGTTCGGGTCGCCATTAATGCTCCGAACTTCGGTCTATTAAAGACAGCTTACAAAAAAAACTAAAATGCTACTACTACGGCTCCACTTTCAGGGTGTCACTAATTCTGCGTGCTTCCGTTGTTGGTCGTCACTTAATTGCTGCAAAAGCTGCTCTGATTCTAACTCTGGTTCTGATGATGTCCCTCATTCATGGACGCCAAAATGTTACCAACCTTCGGTGCTGCTTATATACCTAAAAAGCTTAAAAATTTCTGCTTCGCAATGAAGTTTGCCACGGCTGCTCAGATGCTTTCTGTAATTCAACTAACACAAAAAATAGCTGCTACGGAAAATCACATACATTTATTACATATTCATTCATAAAAATATACCACCAAATCACAAGTAAACCTTGTTCACACTTTATATACAACCCTTATAAAATAATACATTTCGAGATCAATAGTTCCCCAGATTAATTATTTCCAATTGATTATCCAAGAGAGTAACAGGGATTTACCTCATGTTTTACTCTAACCTAGGTTTAATAATAGCTCCTAGTAACCGTAACCTCTCGTGCTACCTTTTGCACACAAAACTGCAAAAAGTCCCTTTTATTTTGTACAAACAAATATTACTAATATCCTAACCTTTTTTTTCTTAATATAAATTCCCACATAAAAATACAGCAAAGTAATACAATATCAAAAGTTCAATCAGTAACTCTTTCCAAGTTTGTCCTTTTGTTCGTAAATTATACCCACAATGTACAAAAGTCATTAAACACCAGTTTATACACAGACAATAAAAAGCAACAGTTAAAGCAACAGTTACCTGGATACTATCTCTGTATACGGCCTGCTATCATTCCCTCAGAGACTGGGGCATACAGGAACACGCCAACCTGACTTGCGATAACCATCACAGCTAGCTGCAACCATTTGACCATGAAATCAACTCTTATACCACATTGAAGATGCATCCGAATTCCCGAAGCTCTGCTACTGATACCATTGACTGTTGATAGACAACCAAATTGACCAACCACTGACATCCATTCCATTTCCATTTGTATGCTTTTGCACACTTAGTGCAAATTAAAATTAAAACAATCTTTACTTACGTAAAGTACTCTTTTATTCAACTCGTTAAAGTATTTTATTCTTGTAGCCATCACAGTTGGTTGTAGATTAAGTGAAAGCTTCAGCTATTCGAACTCGGAGACTAAGAGCTCCACAACAATCTGTTGGGGTTTATATCCTGTTCCTCATTCCACAAAAGCCTGTCAATTCCTGCAAATTTCAACAATACAAACACTTCTACGTAAAACTTGCAACCGTCCACAACTCTTAAAGTTCCACCTCGCAAACAAACTCCAACGACCACCGTTTTTCAATAATATTCTAAAGTACGTTCAAAATTCCTTGTAATTTCTATAACCGCCACGATTTTTCAAAACATTTCCTTGAAAATCTAACTAACGCTCGCAACCCACACTCTTACTAAAGTCCTTTCCCCGTATTTCAAACATCTCTCACCAATCTTGTTGTGTATATTTATTCCCCAACTAACAAAGTTAACATTTAATATACGCCCCTAATGCAATATGTGTAGTATCTATCTCACTCCAACCTACGCCCCAAAATCACCTCTCTCTTGCTTTGTACTTACTGCACTTTGTATAACCACCCATTTGTTCTGACTCCATTATCTCATATTCATAACACGTGTTATCCTCATTTCGTTCTAACATACACGCTAAAGCAACTATCCTTTAATTCATCTGCCTTTCTCGTTGTCAATGAACGTTAAGCGTTCAATCTACGCCTATCTCGCTTGTACTTATTTTATCTAATACTCCCTCTTTGTTTTCTGGTTGGCAAGCCGCATTTATAACTAACAATGGCTGTTTACCCATTCCGCCTATAAATCTATTTAATTGACAGTGATAACCATCACTACCTAGAATTTGCTGTTGTTTATTCAACGTTATCTACGCTCCTTAAAAATATACCGGTAAAATTAAGACGGTTACATTCGTTTATGATTTTAATGTTACTAGGAGCCCATGTTGACTCCAACCATCAGGAACAGCATTTTTCCATCCAGATCTCTCAGCATCCAATGTACGGTACGTCCAAACTCTCGTACATCCGCTACTGGTCCATCAACATCCACTATTCCAACCCAATGCAGACCAAGTGCCACCAACCATAAATAACAAGAAATCTACTTACGTTCAGCAAGCTTCGCTTTTCAAATTGTACTTTATATAACTCACAACTGCTACATTAAACTTGCACCAATTTGTGCACAATCAATTAATTGTAATTAAAAATTTCAACTCATTTATTCACAGTTACTATCGTAGTTCGAAGCTTAGTTGAAGATCGAAAAGAAAGAGGCTCTACTACCTCGTTTTCGTTTATATAGACTCAAAATTGCCCCCAGAATCGTTTCACACCATACCCCTAACACGCTTTCTCGGTTACGTTTTTCAAACCGTCTACCGATTCCGCAAATTCAAACACACCACAATACCTAACCGTCGTCCAATTCTCAAAAACCAGTCATTAGCCTTCAGTTATTCCCGGTAAACTTAGCAACCGTCTTCCAGCCGTTTTAAAAATCTTGGAATTTCACTCGCAAACAAGCATTTTATTTCGAAGCCCCAATTAGCTGTCGACTTCGTCGAAATCCCCCGGCAACTAACTCCCATCCAAGCATCCAAAACACGCCTCTCTCACACGCACACATCCTGTCACCTCCCTCTAACTTGCATTCAAAATGTTTGGTGCTTTCTCTTCTACACTTTCTCCATTTTCTACGTCTGTTATCCATTTCTTGTATCTTTGTTTAACCCGTATGTTACATCTCTTTACCTTCATCCCCGCTCGTTAACAAGTTCTATTCCACCCTACCAATCTACATTATCGTCTTTCCATTTCCCCTTTTAACCAGTGTCTTATGCAAATATGCTGCATCTCCGTCTAGTTGATTTACCTTTAAAAATTTATTTGCCTTACAGACGTTTCAAAGTCAATGACAACTAACCATATGATATCTTTCATTCTTTGCTACTTCACATAAAACACAGTCGTTCTCTTTATATTATCGGTCTATTTTTGTTTGTATCGTTCAACACCCTAACTAACATCGACCTGTTGTTCGTCCTTACCGATCTTTTCTAAGAAACCTTGATATTTGTCGACAGACTTTTAAATTAATACGAAGAACGTATTTACAACGCTAAACGTTACTGGAATGGTTTTGTTCTTAGAAGCTCCTAAAAGTTAAATTGTTTCTTGACTACGCTTTCCATATATTATGCTAAACCTTTGAAAAATTATAAATATTCTAACTTCATATGTACACAAATAAAATATTTACGCTTTAAATATTCATTACTCAAATTCTCACTCTCTTCAATTATCGATTTTTATGCTACAAGTGAAAAGCTTTCCTATCGCTACTTTTACATGATACTTATTGGTTTAAACGCACGGATTTATGTTTCCTATCTCTAATAAATGTACGTAATCTCTACCCTAATTCTAAAATGACGTAAAATTAATCTTAAAGCTCATCTTAAATAATAACTTCCTATGTTCTAGCTTTGAAAAGTGTTACAACTAATTACTGGCCTGCTATATACATGGTGTAAAATATTTAATTGACCTATAGTAGACCATTTTCAGGGAACCCAGGACCACATTTGCACCAGCATCCACATTTGCACCCACATCTGGACCAAATTTACATGTAAATTCGCACTATAAAGTCTTATTTTTTAAGAATCTCCTCCTGCTCTCTCCCTGTGGAACTCCTTGTGGAATTTTTTACCCCAACCATTTTGATTACGTCACACCCGCATTCTTTCCACCCGCGAGATAAATCTTTCTCCACATTTCCACCCACGAGATAAATGTACATTGTTTGGTATCAATTAATATTAGAATTTTCTCAGCTACCCGAATCTCTAGGAATTTTTTAGATTGCATCACCCCCCAGGGAGCTACCCTCATTTTAAGATTTCTTACCTATAGCGACTTTGAGCGTTCTTATAAATTTTTTTTTATACATGCGATACATCTTGTTAGTCTAAAATTTTACGCAGAATTCGAATCTGTAAACAGATTTGAAATCGGACCACGCCCTGCAAAGTTATACCCCTTTAAAGTCCTGATCTTCTAAATTTTGCTCTTTGCTCTATAAGCAAACCTAACAAATAGTTTTCTTCGTCTAGCCATTGCATCTTTCGAGATAAACCTATCATGTTTGATATCAATTAATATTAGAATTTTCTCAGCTACCCGAATTTTTAGGAATTTTCAGATAGCATCACCCCAAGGAGCTACCCTCATTTTAAGATTTCTTACCTGTAGCGACTTTTGAGCGTTCTTATAAATTTTTTTAGTCATGCGATACATATTCTTAGTCTAAAATTTTACGCACATCCCGAATCTGTAAACAGATTTGAAATCGGACCACGCCCTGCAAAGTTACACATATACCCTCTGCGAGATAAATCTTTCTCCACATTTCCACTCACGAGATAAACCTACCTTGTTTGGTATCAATCAATATTAGAATTTTCTCAGCTACCCAAATCTCTTTAAATTTTTCACATAGCACCATCCCCCAGAGAGCTACCCCAATTTTAAGATTTCTTACCTGTAGCGATTTATGACTGTCCTTATAAATTTTTTATACATGTAGCATATCTTGTTAGTCTAGAATTTTATGTAGAATCCGAATCTGTAAACAGATTTAAAACAGGACCACCACTTACCATTTTACACACACCTCCAAATTATAACTTTCCTGCGGCTCATATCTAAAAGAAAATCTAAAAACCATTCTTAAAACTTTTTATTACAGACAATTTTTACTAATACAGTTTAAATTTTGTAAACCACATTTCTAAATACATATTCACAATTTTTTATTTTGAACCTAGAACTTCTCATATCGGCTCATACTTATTAATATTTATTTCTAAATAGAGCACCTTTTCCAAAGACCAACCGGACCCGCATGTTTCAAATTCCTCTGATTTTGTTCTTATGGTCTCGCTTAAGACCTTGTACATATTCTCCAGATTACTAGAAGACGTAATAACCGCATTTTTGTGTTAAAGGATTTCACATCGGACTTCTCTTCCCCATTTTGGTGTAAACGCCGTAGAGTTCGCAGTAGACTTTACTGCTGTATGTTGTATTCTTTTTTCATTTATTAATCGAATAAATCGCTCTTTCTGCTTCCAAAGAAATTCGGGCACCCCATCGTCGACACTGGCGTTCTTTATGCGATAGCTAGCCATACGGTTGTTAAACGCAGTGCTAACCATTTCTACACCATCGTCGCTAGTAGCGGTAACTGATGCATTTTTATGTCTGTTGCTCCTTAAATGTGCGGCATACGTAGTTTTTTCCATTTCGAAATCGCACACTTTACACATAATTCGTGGTTGTTTCGTACAAGACCCTTTAACAGCTGGCGGAGCTGAACGTTTACGGCTTAATGACATGCCGTGCTGTTTTTCCTTGTGTCGCTGTAAGTTGCCCATTCTCGTAAAAGCGAAACCGCAAGTCCCACAGTTTAAGTACTTTGCTGCAGACGGATGTATAAGCTTAACCTTGGACGATGTTACACCATAACATTTGTTCTGATGCCGTTTGAGAGCATCCCTTCTGGTAAAGTAGACGTGACACAGCTCGCATTTAAAAACGTTTGCAGGTACCATTTTAGTACAAAACAAAATCCGCACTATAAGACTTGACTTGTAAGCGAACTAACTTATAACTAAAGAGTTTACTCTCGCGCACCGGCTTTATGTACCCTATATAATGCAAACCGAAGGTTTCCGAAGATACCCGAACGAAGTTGAGGATTCAGCGGGGGACTAAATGAGGTCATAATCCTTGCTGCTCGTCCAATACATTTAGCGCCAATGCATGCACCTGGGTCGCATCGTCGATGGTGCGAATGCCGTTAGTAGAAACATCGGAAACGTCTTCCATGTTATACGGATCGCGTGCATATTAAAAATCCAAAAGGGTGATATAACACGCACACAAATTGTGTGCAAGTCGTGCTGTAGAAGATGCAGTGCTACTATAACCAAAAACTTAATAAAAACACTTTAAACCATTACTAAGGAAATACCAACTTGTTGTCTACAGGATACTTACTAATAAAGCAATTTAATTTTAAATAACTTCTACGTCATATTTTAGGAAATGGTGGGCTTGAATATTTTCTAAATGAATCACCGAGCGAAAGTATATGCTTAGCAGTATTAAAATTAACCATTAATTTCCCATTTTTACGACCATGGTTAATTATAGATTAAAATTTAATTTGTACACGTTCGAGCTTCTCGTAAACTAACATATTTTATAGCAACAATGCGCTGTATAATACATGCATACCCCTTCGCCGCGCTACTGCTATTCTTGTAATTGCTAGAAAAAGTCACTCACCATTTTACTGTTAGGACCGATGCAAAGCACCATTTTTTTATACTTTCTATAGCACATCGCGCACTTTTTCGTCTGATGATTAAATTTTGCTTCTGTAGGCTTTTACACTTTCGCATAGCGGTCGACCGCACGTAATGATTTCTAGAACCGGTAAGTACTGGATATCGTCCAAATAGAGAATTAGATGCTCGATGTCTGTCAACTTCCAATTCCTCGTAAAAGGTAGAAAAACTCAGTCAATCAACCATCTAACTTAAACTTCGACCCGCTCCTGTTCTGATAATTTACAAACATTTTTCAAACGACAATGGGCCGAGAATTTTAAACCTCCGGGGATCTTTAAGTCGTGATCAATTACACATCCGAGCTACGCGTAAACTAACATATTTTGCAGCAACTGTATAATACATGCATACCCCTTCTCTGCGCTACTGCTATTCTTGTAGTTGCTTGAAAAGTCAGTCGCCCTTTTACGGGTAGGGTCGCTAAAAGCACCATTCCATACTTTCTTTATAAGTGTAGCACATCGCGCACTTTTTGTCGGATAATTAAATTTTTGTTTATGTAGGCCTTTACACTTTCGCTTATTTAAACATCTAATACGATTGATTAACCACTTTCGCTTATTCTACAGGAACCACCATACATCCCACCGCACCGTTCTTTTGAATCCAACGATCCTATGGGCTTCCACGCACTAACACCTGACGTATCTTTCCTACTATTTGTTAAACAAAACTACCGGTATCGCCATTGTGGACGTAAGCAGATGTTTGTGGATATGTACGAGAATATGTAGTCATATACATTAACCAGTCTAAGCTATTTTATTTAGTCCACGAAAACTACTATTTTTCTAAACCATAATTAATAATCGTCTTTATAGGTTCCACATTTCTACCGTTACCCAATGACTGGTGCTACGTACATGGAAACTTTAATTTATTATTGGAGAGAATTCTTATTCTCCCGCGCACTGCATGCCTACCCCTTTTCGAGGTATATGCTCGTTATAGGTTGTAAGACCCTCGGTTTTACTTAACTATACTTCGTGAGACCCCTTTAATCTTTTTAATCGTATCTTTCTCGCTTACAGTACAGTAGGACTTAACATTACTACCAACAAATTCTAATACTGGACCCCCATTAAATACGTCTTTAATTTTCCCTACAACTTTTTTTGTTGACAAGTATTATATTGTATTTATTATACGCAGGGTAGTCACTCTTTTAAGATAAGTATATTTTGCTAGGTATCAACTAATATTAAATTTTTCTAGGGACCCCAAATCTGTAAATAGATTTTAAATAGGACCACCCCATACAAAGTTATGCGTTTTAAAGACCCAAATCACTAATTTTTGCTCATCTTTATTTAACACCATTTTTAAAACCTTTTTCGCTACCCAAGACATATGCCTTAGCCAACCATCTCCCGAGAAATCTAAAACCGCCGTGTCCCGCGAATACCACGTGGAGATAACACGTATACTCTGTCAACCAGGATAGAAGCCGGAAGGATTTGGAAGGTGGGAGAAGAACTTAAAAATTATGGAATCTTAAAACTAATATATACAATAGATTTACAAAATCCATACAAATATAAACAACTATCTTATATCTTTACACCCCCATGCGTAGATTGTTGTACTATTAGGAATGATGTACCTTTTGTCATCTTCCCTCGATAAACTAATTTTATTAATAAACTGCGTAATAAAGAATTGGATGCTTGGTGACTGTTAACATCCGCTTCCCTCGTGTACGTCCAGACACACCCCAGCCCATGAGCACCCCTGCGCATGCACACCCCTGCCCATGCGCACCCCTGCGCGTACGCACCCCTGCCCATGCTCGCTGCCCATGCGCACCCTTCTCTGTGCGAGTGCTATTTTGGGGTAACGTCACAGCCTTTTATAAATAAAGAACAATGTTATATACTATTATAAAATGTTTATTCTGACATTATACATAACAAATTTAAAAATATTTAATGCCAAGCATGGAGTCATTTAAACTTAATTTTAATACAAAGTTATACACAGAAGACAGTCCTTTCTTTATGTTTGTTTGCAGTGGTTTTAATTTTATCTAATTTTATTCGCAGCTTAAAATTTAAATCGACCCCTAAGTCTTCTAAGTCTTCGTTCGGGTATCTTCGGAAACCTTCGGTTTGCATTATATAGGGTACATAAAGCCGGTGCGCGAGAGTAAACTCTTTAGTTATAAGTTAGTTCGCTTACAAGTCAAGTCTTATAGTGCGGATTTTGTTTTGTACTAAAATGGTACCTGCAAACGTTTTTAAATGCGAGCTGTGTCACGTCTACTTTACCAGAAGGGATGCTCTCAAACGGCATCAGAACAAATGTTATGGTGTAACATCGTCCAAGGTTAAGCTTATACATCCGTCTGCAGCAAAGTACTTAAACTGTGGGACTTGCGGTTTCGCTTTTACGAGAATGGGCAACTTACAGCGACACAAGGAAAAACAGCACGGCATGTCATTAAGCCGTAAACGTTCAGCTCCGCCAGCTGTTAAAGGGTCTTGTACGAAACAACCACGAATTATGTGTAAAGTGTGCGATTTCGAAATGGAAAAAACTACGTATGCCGCACATTTAAAGAGCAACAGACATAAAAATGCATCAGTTACCGCTACTAGCGACGATGGTGTAGAAATGGTTAGCACTGCGTTTAACAACCGTATGGCTAGCTATCGCATAAAGAACGCCAGTGTCGACGATGGGGTGCCCGAATTTCTTTGGAAGCAGAAAGAGCGATTTATTCGATTAATAAATGAAAAAAGAATACAACATACAGCAGTAAAAGTCTACTGCGAACTCTACGGCGTTTACACCAAAATGGGGGAAGAGAAGTCCGATGTGAAATCCTTTAACACAAAAAATGCGGTTATTACGTCTTCTAGTAATCTGGAGAATATGTACAAGGTCTTAAGCGAGACCATAAGAACAAAATCAGAGGAATTTGAAACATGCGGGTCCGGTTGGTCTTTGGAAAAGGTGCTCTATTTAGAAATAAATATTAATAAGTATGAGCCGATATGAGAAGTTCTAGGTTCAAAATAAAAAATTGTGAATATGTATTTAGAAATGTGGTTTACAAAATTTAAACTGTATTAGTAAAAATTGTCTGTAATAAAAAGTTTTAAGAATGGTTTTTAGATTTTCTTTTAGATATGAGCCGCAGGAAAGTTATAATTTGGAGGGTGTGTGTAAAATGGTAAGGGGTGGTCCTGTTTTAAATCTGTTTACAGATTCGGATTCTACATAAAATTCTAGACTAACAAGATGTGCTACATGTATAAAAAATTTATAAGGACAGTCATAAATCGCTACAGGTAAGAAATCTTAAAATTGGGGTAGCTCTCTGGGGGATGGTGCTATGTGAAAAATTTAAAGAGATTTGGGTAGCTGAGAAAATTCTAATATTGATTGATACCAAACAAGGTACGTTTATCTCGTGGGTGGAAATGTGGAGAAAGATTTATCTCGCAGAGGGTATATGTGTAACTTTGCAGGGCGTGGTCCGATTTCAAATCTGTTTACAGATTCGGGATGTGCGTAAAATTTTAGACTAAGAATATGTATCGCATGACTAAAAAAATTTATAAGAACGCTCAAAAGTCGCTACAGGTAAGAAATCTTAAAATGAGGGTAGCTCCCTTGGGGGTGATGCTATCTGAAAAATTCCTAAAAATTCGGGTAGCTGAGAAAATTCTAATATTAATTGATATCAAACATGATAGGTTTATCTCGAAAGATGCAATGGCTAGACGAAGAAAACTATTTGTTAGGTTTGCTTATAGAGCAAAGAGCAAAATTTAGAAGATCAGGACTTTAAAGGGGTATAACTTTGCAGGGCGTGGTCCGATTTCAAATCTGTTTACAGATTCGAATTCTGCGTAAAATTTTAGACTAACAAGATGTATCGCATGTATAAAAAAAAATTTATAAGAACGCTCAAAGTCGCTATAGGTAAGAAATCTTAAAATGAGGGTAGCTCCCTGGGGGGTGATGCAATCTAAAAAATTCCTAGAGATTCGGGTAGCTGAGAAAATTCTAATATTAATTGATACCAAACAATGTACATTTATCTCGTGGGTGGAAATGTGGAGAAAGATTTATCTCGCGGGTGGAAAGAATGCGGGTGTGACGTAATCAAAATGGTTGGGGTAAAAAATTCCACAAGGAGTTCCACAGGGAGAGAGCAGGAGGAGATTCTTAAAAAATAAGACTTTATAGTGCGAATTTACATGTAAATTTGGTCCAGATGTGGGTGCAAATGTGGATGCTGGTGCAAATGTGGTCCTGGGTTCCCTGAAAATGGTCTACTACCTATCTACCCTTGTTCTAACCTGAAAATCCATAGAAATATATCTTTTGCACGTTTCTCCTTTTATTGTTTTCTAATAAAATATACCCCATCTCACCGTTAAGGAAATAAAATTGTAGGTTGTGTGTTTTTTTTTTTAATAATTTAACGTCTATCTAAACACGAAAGCTGTATTTAATAACGCTTTCAGAGCTCGTATTTTATGTGTAACCTATAAATAATTTATTTTCGTAATTGGTCTTGCATAAAAAGCGATTTATTTTGTAATCACTATACCTATTTTAGTGTTTTCATGAATAACTTGGACTTCTCTAATTTGCCTTTTCGACCAAAATAAATTATATTAAGGTATGTTTGTCGTTTATGTAAGTTTCCATAGCATAAATATTTTTATACTCGTAATTTTTGATGAGCCTTTACAAAATATTTACCCTAGTGATTTTCACTTATTTATTTAATATTTCGACGATTAATAATCGTTCTTTTGCCTTATGAATGATAAACATTTTAATTTTTTTGATAGACGTTTGTATAAATTTTCTCTTGGCATATTTCGTTTACCTATTTATTAAATTAACCTAGCTTTGGATCATTTTTATTCACAGAGTTACCAATCAAAACTCGTAATTTTTTTTCGTAAATTAAATTAAAATTCTTAAAATGAACGATTTCCATTTAAAACTGAAAGAAGTTTGCTTTGAACCTAAAAAAAACTTTATGTTAAATTATCTTAAAATTTATTTTGATCGAAGTGAGATGGGTTGCCGACCAATTTATCTACCAACTTGAATATTTTAATGATAAACCACAAGTAAAGTGGCATATAAAAGAACTAAAACCTTTTGTCGATAATGCTCCTCCACAATAATGAATACTTTTTATCTACCTTTTTAAATATATCTTCTATTATAAAATATGTCTGTTGAAATTTCCCTTTGCTTGTTTTTCTTCTTATCTTGTATAGAAAACCTATTCTACCTTTGATATTTAAATGGATAAAACACTTTAGCTTTTGTAAATTTATTTATTCTTTTAATAATTTGCTTTTGAATTTTCTCGTTTTTATTACTTTGATTTTTCATTTGTACAATATACCTTTTATTTTTTTTATTTTACTAACGCGCCTTTGATAGTCAAAGTATCTTCACTTTAATATTTTCTCAGTTATCCATTCTCTACACTTTTCCTTCTCCCTCCATTTATGATTTGATATTTCTTTGCAAAGAATAATACAGTAAATCTTTAGCGCTTGTTGAAGCTAATATTGAGTTGATGCTTTTCAAGTAGGGTAAACATGGGGTCGAGAACTGGGCCTATGTTGGAAAAAATCAATATTCATAGTTGCAAAGATGAAAAATTTTTAGTTGTTGTGTTTTCATTCTGGAATTTTCACTCATTATTCTATTCCGTTCCCCCTCCCCCTTTTTCCCTTTTTTAAGACCTAGAAATTTCATTGCATTTTTCTTTTTTGGCTAACGTATGTATGAGACGCCGTCGCTTCTTTTATACTTCTTTTGGTTATGGTGGTGCAGATTCACCATATCTATCTTTTTGTTATCGATTTCTGATGCCTTTGGGTTGAGTAAGCCTATTTTTTTGAGAATAGCAGGACGTGATTTTTTTTGTAACACAAGGAGTCCTTGAGACTTCTTGTTTTTTTACTTGGGGACGTTTCTGTTTCTCTCTTCTATAGGACGCCTGTCTGAAAACTTGATTTCTTTATATATTCCGCGTTCTTCTTTTTTAGGGAGCTCCGTGACATAGTTGGTATGCATATGACTATTAAGCCCAAGATCCCGGATAGAATCCCAACACGGTTCTTTTGAAAAATGTTAGACTAATATTTTTCACAACGTCCTTGTTCGAATAAGCGGTAAAATGTAGGTCCTGTGTGTGTTGTCATGCACCTTGCTTGGAAAAGAAGGGTTCGGCAAAATTCAAAATTTTCCGCTTCTTGGCTAATGTAGTACCTTCGGGTGGAGCATTAGAACCCTTCTTTATCCGTCCAAGGAATAGAACACTTACAGGGATCATGGCACTTCTACCTTGGTACGGGATTGCTAGAATATTGCCATCTAAGAAATGCAGCTAGCTACGTCCCTTCCTCTAGTAATATGCCTACCCTATAGGCACAATTTACGATTGAACAATCATACTAAAAGTTCATTCGTAAATCGACCTCAGCCACCATTATCTTTTTCCAATTTTATCTCCCCTCTCCCATTTTTAAACCCATCTAGAAGGTCTAGTATTAAGAGTCCCGGTACCTTTAATAGGAGGAACTTTCACGATTGGAATCGTTTGTGGGTGATAAAAATCATTAAAAATAATCTTTGGATTTATATTTATTCATTAAATTTTTAAATAAGTACTACGGAATTGAACTCTATTGTCCTACTAATACAAATTGTGATGCTCTGAAAAGTAAAATGACACATTCTTCTATCTTTGGACTATTGCGGGGAGGGGGGTATCCTGTTTTAAAGGGGAAAATATTTGAAATTTTGTAAACGTGTCTGTTATTGCGACTTTCGCAGTCCTTGGGTAAAGACTTACTAGATCTATTGAAATCATTTGTCAGGGTTTTGATACAATTGGGTGTCGTGACATTTTTCTGGCTGAAAGTTTCTGTTCAGGTTTATGAGTAATACCAGTTTTACAGTGATTTACGAAATTCTGATTGCACGGCAGTTGGTACAAAGGATATGAATATGTTCTTGTACCTGATGGAGTATAACTTTTTCAAGTAATTTTGAAAGAGTGGATAGAACACAGAGGTCATTCGATGTTTGTGGTTTAGACATTTTAGGGATAGAATCGTATTTGTAGTCCATACTTACAATGGGTTTTAATAATTAAATTGAAAAGTATTTTATGGGTTTGGTTTAGAGTATTCTATTTTTCAATTTAATTTTAGGGATAGGTTTAATAATTGCTTCTTTTCATATTCTAGATACAGATCCTGTCAGCCGTGAAAAGTTCATTATATATGTCGGGGCAGATAAACAGTAAGGTAATATCAATTTAAACATCTTGGCATTAATTAAATGAATATCCATTGCGTTGAATTCAATTGAGAGGACAATATTGGATATATCCATTTTTGAAACGAGAACTTACAAGAGGTTAAAGATTTCTGCTACCTAGAAAGGCAAATAACACAAGAGGGGAAAAGTATAAAAAATATAAAACAAAGATTAGCGCAAGACCTTGCTGCATTTAACAAGAAAAAGCAACTACTATGTTCGAAGACAACAAACAGAAACAAGGAAAAGATTGCTTAAATCATATGTGTGGAGCACAGCACTGTATGGCTGTGAAATGTAGCCAGCGGACGAAATGGACAGGAAAAGGGAAGAAGTCTTTGAAATGTGCTATAGATGTATATTGAACATTTCATGGACAGACAAAGGTACGAAGAACCATGTTCTTGAAATGATAGGGAGAAAAGAAATATGTGGAAAACAGTTAAAAATAGTAGTGATATGATGATGCATGAGGGAATAGTGCGTAATATATTAGAAGCAGAGAATGGAAAAAGATAGGTAGAGGCATATCTAGATTAGACTATGGCACACAGATACTGAAAGATGAGACTGTGGGAATTTCAGAGAAATGTTAGCTCAGAATAGGAAACAATGGAGGTACGTGTCCAACTAGTTCTAGATCTGAAGACCTATTGATGATGACACTATAAATTAAACACCAAATTTACTATGCACTACAGGTCCATAATAGGAATTTTTTTAAGGCCGAAAACGGATGGAAACGCAATTAAACCACAAAGTGTTATACATTGTTGAATTCCGCATAAAAAGTACTTTCAGAATCTCATACCAGAACATCAGGACCATATTTAAAAAAAATACGTTGGTGATGGTTTCGTAAAGACGAAATGTCGGATGAAAAAACTGCCAATGTCGCGTTAAGGGGCATTAAAAGTTGTTGCGAAGAAGTGCCATTGGTTTTGGTCTAGGCCCAATATTAACGCCAGAACAAAATAATCAGTAAAATCGAAAAATTCAATTTTTTCAAAATATCTCAAAAACCAAAAAATATTTCAAGGATCTGAAAATACCATTTTCTTAGGTCTTTCATTACGCAACTTTTCTCCCATTTAACCAAATCTGTATCTCTTATCATTTTCAAGATCACCATAGTGCCCTTTTTATCTTGGCTCCTGATGTAAATGTTTCTAAATGTGATGCAGTAAATTATTATAAATGTTGCAAAAATAAAGTGTGTGCAGTGGTGACATGTATTAATTGCCATTCATTTTATCATTTGTTGTGTTGAAAGATTAAAAAATGTGAAATTGATTAATAATTATAGTGCTATTTGTTGTGATGACAATATAACCTCCAATTCCCAAGTTTCTATAAGTTTAAATGAACAGAATTTACTTTTGAAGGAACTAAATCAACAAAAGGATGTTGTTATTATTGATAAAGATAGAATCATACAACTGTTGCAAGATAAGATCAATTATTTACAAGAAAAGTGCTTGGCAAATGTGGTATCTGTTTCTAGAGATAACAACTCTGGTGTTTGCGATAATGGCAAACAGGCTTCTGCAGGTGTTGGTAGAGAAAGTTACGCTAATGTTCTTAAAAATAAGGATAATGTACTATTAATTAGGCCTAAAACTAATCAAGCTTCTAATAAAACTTTGGCAGTAGTAAAGGAGAAAATTAGTATTGCTGAACTTGGAGTTGCTATTAATGGTGTTAGAAATGCAAACAATGGTGGTATTGCTATCAGTTGTTATTCTAAGAATGATCTGAACATATTGAAATCGGAAATTGAAAATAAACTATGTACAAATGAATATGCAATCAAAGCTCCAATTAAACAGAAACCATATATAAAAATTATTGGCATTCTAGAGGAAATTTCGGTAAGAGTTCGGTTTAGAAAGACAAACATTTTTAGGGGTCGTATATATATTTCGATTCGACTTGGACCTCTGAGTCTAACGACATACGACTTTTGTTTAGGAAACGACCCCTTAAAAAGTTATGGCCAATAAACTAACCCATGTTAAGCCTATGGGAATTTTTTTTCTACCAAAAAATTGTCTTTTTCTTAAAACCAAACCTAACCTAACGTAACCTAACCAAACCTAACCTAACGTAACCTAACCTAACCAAACCTAACCTACAGGATTTTTTTCTACCAAAAAATTGTTTCTTTCGTAAAACCAAAACTAACCTAACGCAACCTAACCTAACCAAACCAAACCTAACCTATGGGAATTTTTTTTTCTACCAAAAAATTGATTTTTTCGTAAAACCAAACCTAACCTAACGTAACGTAACCTAACGTAACAGAACCTAACGCAACCTAACCTAACCTAACCTGACGTAACCTAACCTAACCAAACCAAACCTAACCTAACCTAACCCAACCCAACCCCTAAAAAACAACAAAAACAACGAGAGGTTTACAATTTTTTATTTACTCAAGAATGTAATTTGAATGAAGCAAAAGAATAAATGTAAAATTAATTAAGCACGTGAATCACCATATTCATGGCGAATAGCCTGAAGTAAAGCTTCGAAAGGATCTCTAGCATATTTATAATTCCAGCGGCGCCAGAGGTATTCGCATAAGTGATCTGTGATCACCAAATATACCCGAAATGTCATTTAAAAATTTTCCAATAAACTTAACATGGGACAGTTTATTGACCATAACTTTTTAAGGGGTCATTTCCTAAACAAAAGTCGTATGTCTTTAAACTCACAGGACCAAAACTAATCTAAATATATATACGACCCATAAAAATATTTGTCTTTCTAAACCGAACTCCAGCCGAAATTTCTCTTGCAAATCTTATTACAGCAATTACTAAACAAAATTAATTTATTAACACAACTGCTGATATAAAGGTGATTACAATAAAAAAGATGGTGAACAAATGGATGGCCATTATACAAGTTGATGTAAATACGTATAATAGTATCTTAGATAATGGAGCTTTATGCATTGAATTTTCGGCATGTGCAGTTTATGACTATGTTAATCTTACTAGATGTTTTAACTGTCTTGGCTTTAATCACACTGCCAAATATTGTCGTAAGCAGCAAGTGTGCTCTAAATGTGGGTTAGTAGACCACCTGAGTAGTGAATGTTTTAACAGTAAAGCAAATTGTCCAAACTGTGCTTAAATGAACCTCAAATATTCTTTATCTTTAGATACAGTGCATTCTCTTTTAAATAAGTCATGTCATACGTGGGGTAAACATTTGCAGATCGCTCGTTCTACGATTGATTATATTAACCAGTCGTAGCAATTACAGCGTTCACTAATGTTGCCTGCATCGGTAAAAAATACATTTTCCTCCTCACGTGGCTTACGTTTACTTTATCAAAATGTTAGAGGACTTCGAACCAAAACTTCTGTATTTAAAAATAATTTGATGAGCACTCAGTATGATATAGTACTTATTACTGAAACATGGTTAAACGATACCATTGACAATAATGAACTCTTTAGTAATTACACGGTCTTCAGAAAGGACTGTAATTATGCTTTAAAAACAAAACAAAAGGAGAAGGTCTGCTTATCGCTATCAAAAATAATTTCTCTGCCGTTCGATTGGATGATTACAGTTATCCTAATATAATTGCAATTAAAATTGAGTTCTCCAAGGGTTTTTTAGTAATTATTTTAACTTATATGGAAAACACTGCAACAGTTTCAGATTTTCAAGAATTAGCCAACTTCATGGATTCTTTGGAAGTTTTATTGTTAACTAACCATATTATGTTGTGTGGTGATTTTAATTTACCTGCTGTAACTGGGCCTGATTATAATTTCAAACTGGGGAATATGAATTGTCATATTATGGATGATATTGTTTCTAAATATGATTTACATTCTTGCAATCATATCTGCAATACAACTAGCAATAACGCATTGGATTTGATTCTATGTAGCAGTTATGTACCTGTTGTTAATTCTGACTTCTTAGTTGAGGAAGATATATATCATCTTGCGTTAGATATATACATGGCTATAAAATTAGCAAGAATTAAACATAATTTTGCCATAAAGCAATATAACTTCAGAAAAGCGGATTTTCTTAAATTATTCACGTTACTTAAAAAGGTGAATTGGGAACCATTGACTAGTGCAGCAAATGTTAACGAAGCTGTTGATTACTTTTACAAACTATTTAATAACTGTTTAAGTTAGTCAGTTCCTATTAGTTCTATTAATGTTAATTACACATATCCAAAGTGGTTTTCTCAAGAAATTAAATATAAAATTAAACTGAAAGCACATCATCGTAAGTTAACTCTATCTGATCATTCAAATTCTGTACTCCATTGGCAGAAATTTAGGTGTTTGCGTTCTGAAATTACAAAATTGGTATCAAATACTTATAAAAGTTACATTAAAGACATAGAAGATAAAATTAAGACCAAGCCTCTTGATTTTTGGAAATACATTAAACAATTAAAGAGGGAGACAAATTTACCACGATCAATGAAATGGTTAGATGAAAAATTTGAAACAACTCAACAGAAAGTGGAAGGTTTTGCTAAACCCTTTAGTTCGGTCTACACAGGTAAACTGAAGTCAAAGTCCTTTAATTGTGCTTTATGATTCTGATGTATTTTCGCATTGCAAAATTACCGAATGTGAAACAATTAATGCAATCAAAATGCTTAAACCTAAAGCTGCTGTTGGTTTTGATGGGGTGCCAGGCAATGTCATTATAAGTTGTGCTGACCTACTTGGCTTGCCTCTACCGAACATTTTTAATCTTTGTATACAGATGGCCACCTTTCCTGACCAGTGGAAGGCTGTTCACATTTTTCCTGTTTTTAAAGGGGGAAACAAAGAAGATTTAATTAACTATAGACCGATAGCATGTATGTCGTCTTTTGCTAAAGTGTTTGAACTTCTGCTGTTTGATCAAATTTATGAGCATGTTAAGAACTATTTAGTGCCTCAACAACATGGTTTAGTTAGAATGAAATCAACTTTACTAACCTACTTCTGTTTTCGCATCAGATTGCTCTGGCTGTGCAATGTAATTCCCAGTTAGATTGTGTTTCAACTGACATAACTAAAGCTTTTGATAAAGTGTCGCATGACATTCTGTTGAATAAACTGGAAGCTTTTAATTTTAATCAACATACCATTCATTTTTATAAATCTTATTTAACAGCAAGAATTCATAAGTTAAAAATTGATAACTGTATATCTAAATCATTTACACCTACATCTGGTGCTCCTCAAGGTTCTATTATAGGTTCCTTGTTGTTTCTTATATTCATTAATGATCTTCCAAAATGTCTAAAGTTTTCACAGTGTCTCTTATATGCCGATGATGTGAAAGTTTTCAAACGTATTAATAGTGTCAATGACTGTTTCTTGTTACAACAAGATGTGGATAGAATTGCCAACTGGACTATTTCTAATGGTCTGTCGTTCAACATAAATAAATGCAAGTCCATAACTTTCACCAAAAAGCGCAATCCCATTAGTTTTGAATATAAAATCAATAATAAAAGTATCGCTGGTGTAACTAGATTGAAAGATCTGGGGATATTATTTACCTCAAATTTTAGTTTTAAAGAACTTATTCAGAGTATTGCCAATTCAGGTGCTAGGAGTCTTTCATTCATTATTAGAAACTCTTATCATTTGCAAAATCTGTCGGTTATAACCCTTCTTTATAGATGCTTAGTTCGATCCCAACTAGAGTATGCTTCTATCATTTGGTCTCCTCAAGCAGCTACCACTTCTAACATATTAGAAATGAGTCAAAAAAGATTTTGTCGTTATTTATATTTTAGAATTACTCGTATATACCCATCTTATCCGATATGCATCTCATATAATGATCAAAGGCAATTGATTCATAGAGAAATTGATGTTAGCTTATCAAAATTAGTGAATAGAAGACACTACTTGGGTATTGTGTTTATATATAAATTATTACACAACAAGATAATTATACTGCCCTTATTATCGCTTATCTGCTTTAAGGTTCCATTAATTAAATTGAGACCCGATTTTTTATTGTTTGTTACTATTTCTTCTGAATCTCCAGTTTATAAAGTTTTAGAAATAATTAATTTAATGCTTAAGTTTAAGAATGATTTCGATATTTTTAATACTTGTTTTAGCGAAACTGCTATGTTATGTGACATCATTTTAATGAGATATTTATTTTTCTATGTACTGATATTCAGCGCTATGTAATTGGGGTTTATACTCTGTATTGCTGCTGATTAAAATAAATAAATAAAATAATGCATTTCTATGAAGCTGCCCTTGAATTAGGCGGCAATAAGAATGCTGCAATGTCCCTTTATCACTTGTCGTGAAAAGAATTGCTTTAAATAATCAAGTTTTCTAAAGTTTGTATTATTGAAACTGAATATTTTTACACTGTGGCTCAAAAATTTGCCTTACTAATGAACTTTAGTCGTACTGGAATTGCTTGTAAACACCCATTTTCACCATAAAAATATTAATACGTCTTGAACTTAAATCAGTTGTAAAATTCACCTTGTGTAACATAATTAATGTTCATAATGCAATAATGAATATTCAAAAAGTACCATAAAATATCAATGTTCATTCATCATCAACGCTGTCTTCGGTCCTGGAACTGGTTAGATGCGTACCCTCATTGTTTCCTATTCTGAACTAACCTACACATTTCCCTGAAATTTGCAGTCTGCATCTTTCACTATCTGCGTCCAATAGTCTGATCTTGGTCTACCTCTACTTCTTTTTTTCCCATCTCTGCTTGTTATATATCCCGTACTATTCTCCAAAAATGCCTTAGAACGTATCCTACTCTTCTATTGCTCCAAATTTTTTTCCACATATCTTTCTTCCTCTACTATTTCTATAACCTATTTGTTATTAATTAACCTTGTCTGTCCATGCTATCATCCTGATACATCTGAAGCACAACATTCCAGAAGGCTTCTATCTCTTTCTGTCTGCTTTTCCTACTGCCTCTACTTTATAGGCGTACTGTACTGTGCTCCACACGTATGCTTTGAACAATTTTCTTCTTGTCTCTATGTTTGTTGTCTACGAGCATATCCGCTGTTCTTTCTTGTTAGATGTAGTTCGGTCACCTTCTATTGTTTTACAGTTATATACATATACCCTATTTCCCCGATATTCAGTGGTATGTGAAGGGTGGTAAAGCAGCATGTGACTGCCAAGTACCTCCAGCACTTGAACATTTGTCGAATTAATAGTTTTTCCAATATATCATTTCACATAATCAACATTAGTTGAAAATATTTCACAATCCACACCTGTAGTTGTTTATAATAATCATCAGATTTAAGTGCTCTTATTTTTTAGTCGTTAGATTTTCCGTCTTGAAACTAGTTGGACGCATACCTCCACTTATTTATGTTGTGAGTTAGCCTACACAGTTCCCTGAAATTTCCACAACAGCCTATATACAGCTCGGTTCCCCTTCTATTGTTTTCTAATTATATGCCCTATTTCACCGAGATTCAGTGGTAAACGGAAAGGGCGGCATAATCCATAAGGTTAAGACACGCCGAAACAAATATAAAGGGACATTAGAAAGACCAGACTAATTACAAACACGGAGAGTTGGGGAATTTACATATACAAGAAAAATACATCGCCATCGATTTTTCTATTTACAAAAACAATAAAAATTTCTATCTAAAACAAGTAGAACAAAAAGTAAATAAAGTTACTCTATGGACAATTTAAATAATGGTTTACGAAGTGCGCATTTCGTCGCTAACAGGCAATACATCTAGTAAAAAAAAAATAATACTGAAACTATCATATAAGCAAGTGCATTAAGTAACAATAAACACTATTAAATTTAAAAAAAAACATCGTTAGTAAAAAGAAAATTTAAGCATAACAAGAAACACTATCAGAGCTAATTCCAGAGTGGGTCTTTATTAAACAAAAAGAAATATGTGCTTCGTTCGTACGTCAATGCAAGTTGGGTTTATCACTTGGTATGTACAGAAAAAAAGAAACAAGTCACCTACCTCTATGGTTCGGGATATTATCTTGTAAGCCATTGGAGGTGGATCAATACAGCAACGCCACGGTGATCGATAACTTCCACACTGCTATCCTAATTGTAACGGCGGTCTACATGTCTACATTCCAGAGTAGTAGTCTACGTCAAATATTAGTCGGACCATTTATAAAAAGCGATCTGGCCTAACGTAGGAAGATCATTAGGCCTCCGCCAAAGAACTAAAAAGGGAATCTTATTAGTGTTGATAAGCGCAGAACAACTTACCGATGCACCTCAGATATTCACTTCTTGTCAACAACAAATGTGCATCGCTCTTGTAGTAATAAGACGAGCAACCCAGAAAACATATCAAAAGCACGAGCTGCAGATTCAAATTGAAATTGTTTTTCGCAAGAATTAAATCCAATTCCAGCATTATCCAACACACGGGCGTGATTAGAAACTCGAAACAAACTTTATCAAATAAGTACGATCAATTATTTCAAACAGGCTTTAGGACTGGATATTATAAGAAGTAATTATACGCTATAGTGATATGCATCAAGCCAACGGATACCTAGAACAAGGTACCAATTATTGGGATTATAGAAGAACTTTTCATTTTGCATCAAATAGATTTAATGACATTCTAGTAAAGCGTACTTGTTGTAGAAATGTCTAATATACAGGATGGTGTTTGAGTATTGGAAGCAGAATCCATGCGAATGAATAATTAACCTAAATAGCGTAAGGTTTAGTACACCATCGCAAGGCGAACGTAACAAGCCTGTTGCTGCCAAGGATCCCCCAATACTTAGACATTTGTCGAATTAATAGTTTCCTGTAAATACTTTCATACAATTAACATTAGTTGAGAATATTGCAAAACCAATACCTATAGTTTTTATGATAATCATATTTAAGTACATTTATTTTTTTCGGCACTAGTTTTTATATCTTGGGACTGGTTGGACGCGTATCTCCATCGATTTCTATTGTGAGCTGGCCTACACATTTCCCTGAAATTCCCACGTTCTACATCTTTCACGATCTGTGTGCAATAGTCTAACCTAGGTCTACCTCTTTTTTCCTATCTCTGCTTCTAATATATTCCGCACTATTCCCTCATGCCTTAGTATGTGACCTATCATCCCATTTCTCCTATTTTTTACTGTTTGCCACATATTTCTTTCTTCCCCTACCATTTCTAGCACCTCTTTGTTCTTAACTTTGTCTGTCCATGATATCTTCATCATACGTCTATTGTACCACATTTCAAAGACTTTCTATCTTTTTCTTGTCTGATTCTCCTACTGTCTAGACTTCCCAGTCATACAGTGCTGTGCTCCACACATATGTTTTAAGCAATCTTTTCTTTTTCTTGTTAAATGTAGCATGATCTTGTGCTAATCTTTGTTTTACATCTTTTGTGCTTTTCTCATCTTGCGTTATTAAGCTTCCTAGGTAGCAGAAATCTTTAACCTCTTGTAAGTACTCGTTACCTATTTGTATTCTTGTTTCTGGTTTATTTTCTCCTCCTTTGCATACTAGAACTTTAGTTTTATTTTGTTAATTTTCATACCGTTTCTCTCTGTTAGAACTGTTTCCAGTTCATTAAGAGCAGCTTCTTTGCTATATGCTAATACTACTATGTCATCTGCAAATCAAAGCATATCAATCTTTTGTCCCTGCATAATAAATTCAAATTTCTTCCTGCATTTGACAGTATTCATTGCCTCTTCTATCTACAAGTTAAAAATTAATGGGGATAAGGCACATCCCTGCCTCACCCCTTTCCTAATATTCACTTCTCTACGTTCCTGCTATAATTCTATTACCGCTAGTTGCTTTTTGTATAAGCTATGTACTATCCATCTATCCTTAAAACTCATTCTACTCTTTTTGAGCATTTCGATCATTTTTTCCATTTTACATTGTCGAATGCTTTTTCCAGATCTACAAACTCTATATACACACTTTCCCCATTTTCTATTGTTTACTGAACTAACACCCTTAGAGCTAAAATAGCCTCCCATGTTCCCCTGTTTCCCCTAAACCCAAATTGATTTTCTTCTAGTATTTCTTCAGCTCGTTTTTCCCTTCGTCTTTGTACAATTCTAGTTAATATTTTTGACACGTGTGCTGTCAGACTTGTTGTTCAGAAATTTTTACATCTATCCACACCTCATTTTTTTCATATTAGTTAGTATGATGTTACGTTTGAAATCTTTGTGTATCTCACCTATCTCATACATATGCCTTACAAGTTGGAAGAGACGTTCTGTTGTTGTTTGTCCAGCGGCTTTTACAGTTTCTGCTTGCAGCTTATCTGTATCCCGCGCCTTACCATTTTTCAGACCCTTTAATGCTAATTCAAACTCATCTCGCAGTATAGGATATCCCGTCATAATTTTTAATGTCTGATTTCTGTTCTAACACTGCTAGTTCCTCTCCTGCATACAAACTCCCTATATATTCCTGCCATCTAACCACTTTCTATACATCTTCTATAATGACGTTTCCTACTGCGTCCCTTATATTTTTGCTATACGGTTTTATATTCATAAAATTATTCTAATTAGTTTGTATGGCTCGTCTGTCTTTCCTATTTCCATCTTCGTTTGTACCTCTTTGCACTTTTCATCAATCCATTGTTCTTTAGCTTTCTTGTATTTGCGAATAATTTCCCATTTTATGGCTTTGTATCTCTGTTTCCCGTTTCGTCTGATCTATTTTTATATTTTCGTATTTTTCTATTAAATTCAGGATATCCTTTGTTATCCATGGTTTTTTATTTTCTTTTTGTGTATACCCTAGAATATCTCTGGCCGCCATGTCTAAGCTAGATTTAATGTTATTCCATTCTGTTTCTACTTCCTTAGTATCAGAAATTTTCTCGATATCTTTAAGCAATCCATTTGACTTTTTTCAGATCTTTCATGGATGTATTTATCTTTTAGCTTCTCATAGTCAAAGTGACGTTTTCTGTTTCTTTTTCAAATTTTTAAATTTAAGAGAGGCCTTCATAATTACGATGTTGTAGTCAGTATTTATATCTGCTTCTGGATAGATTCTACAGTCTTTTACTTGATTCCTAAACCGTTGTCTAATAAGAATGTAATCTATGATATCTTCCTGTATCCCCTAGTATCTTCTACGTGTATCGTCTTCTAGCATGATGTTGAAATAATGTGTTTGTGAAGGTTAAATTGTTTATGTCACAAAATTCTACCAACCTATTTCCCCTGTCGCTTCATGTGCTTAAACCAAATAAACCTAGGACCGCTCCTTCCTTACCCTCACCTACCACTGCATTAAAATCCCTCGTAATTATTAAATTTTCATGTCGTTTTACGTATCTTAGTATGTCTTTGATATCTTTGTAGATCGCTTCTACCTCTTTTACTCTGTAGCTGGAGGTGGGCATGTATACTTGTATTATTACTGTATTTACCGGTTTAGATTCTAATCTGACCATAAGTACTCTAACGTTCTTTTTTAAGTAGTTTTCTACACAGTGCCCTAGCTTTTTTCGCATAACTATTCCTATATTAGAATTTCCTTCCTCTAATCTTGTATGAATTAGCCTAAAGTCTCCCCTCCAAAAATCCCTCGCCTCTGGCCACCGAACTTCCCTGATCCCTACTATGTCTAGTGCTAACCTATCCATTTCAATTTTTAAGCTCTTTAACTTACCTGCTTGCTTCATACTTCTGGCATTCCGCGTTCCGACTCGCAGAATGTTCCCGATTCTTTTTCTAAATTTTCCGATCACATCCTCCGAAGTAGTCCCCTCCCAGAGATCCGAATGGGGAACTATTTTACGTCCGAAATCTTTTATCTCAGAGGATGCCATCATTTTAAATACAATTTAAATACGCTTCGTATTTGGGAGGTAATGTGGTGGTTTTCCGTTGCCTTTCACATCGCGGTAGTGTGTCCTAGAATGTCATATCGCCCCTATGGTCTCTATCAATCTAAGTACTGAAAGAGCCGCTGCCCTCTTTCGGGGAACTGTCTTAGTCTGGTTCCTCACTAAAGACCCTACTAATTTGGTTGAACCTGTAGTTTCGCTCTTTAGATCACTGTACCTCAGAAGCCATTCCACCTATTCAAGTAATCTAGAACTTCGTCAAGGTGCAGGTGCATTCGGAATGGCAATGTTCATTAAATACTAAAATATAGTAAATTCCTAACCTTGTATATCGAATGTGTAGCAGTTGGTTTGCTGTTCGTGATACCTCAATCAGCACAAGTGAAGTTTTTGATTGAATTTGTTCCGTTTGGTCCCAATAATGATATTTTATTTCTAGACAGAATTTCAAACGTACTACAAAAAATTCTTAATAGTTTTCTAAATTTGTAAATTCTTTAAATTTTTCCAAAAGTTACTTAAATTTCTTTCATCATTCCCTAAAAATTGTTTAAATTTCTTTGACGATTTGCCAACAGTTACTTGAAGCTATTTATCAAACAGCTTTATGTATTACGTTGAAAATTTTACTAATGTTTAAGTTAGTTTCACTATGTATTCACGCACACTGGCGTGCTAATGTTTACATCATTTTGAGCCTGTCCTGTATTTATAAGACTTTTAATAGTGGATTAGCAGTTGTGCTGAATTTTTCCCAGCATTTGTGCTGATTATAATTACCCAACAAATAAGCTTTTAACGACTGAAGTGCATATGACTTCATATTATTTTCTTCTTTATTAATCTCTTATTGAAATAACAGAATAATGACCAGCTTGAGTACATCTTCCTTGAAAAACATCAGAATCTTTGGACTTCTGCTCTGGTGTAATTTTTATTTAAATTTAAATGTTTGCTATACAATATTACCAATAATATGCTATTTTGTACAGATTAAACTTTTTGTCTAAGTTGTTGCGTTATTTGAATTAGATTTTGAGTGTTTCCCATGAACTTACTCATCATTCAGGTAACAAATGTTTTACAAATTTATAATTTTTGAGGATGACTAAGTTTTAGAATGAGGAATACTGTATGAAATATTTACAGACTAATACTAATAAGAGTTACCTACATTTTAAATACTGTGACCTTGAGTTACATACATTAATTGATTGATTTTAAATGCTAGAAATTTTCGTTACAGATGCAATTTTCAAACTATTTACAAAGACATTCTAAAAATATCATGAACCCGGGTGTCGCCACGAGAAGGTTTGTTACGTTTGCAAATAAATTTTGCTGTAACATTCCGCAAATCTCAAAGGCCAGACGTATTTTTATAGCCATCCATAGAATCTACTATGTAGTTTCGATTCAATTCTGTACTTCCACACTTAGTAATGTTGGTGTTTTATCACCTGATGGCGGTTTTATTTACTTTTGCCATAGTACAGAGATTGTTTCGAAATTATATCAGTATAATAGCTTCGATTACTTCATAGGGTTGGAAACTAATCTGCTCTGATGAGGCTTAACAAAGCCGAAACCGTCGGTCAGTGGATGTTTCCTCCCCTGTGAAGTAATAAAGCTAATGTTTTGTTAATGGCTATATAACTACCAGCCCGATTTGTATTTGTCAATGGCTCTTATTATTTTCATAAGAGTTTGTTTACAGATACATCTTATTTTATATATATTATAAATATATATATATATATATAATAGATTCTTTGTTTCTGGACGTTATTATATATATATATATATATATATATATATATATATATATATATATTCTTGTATATAATTACTATGTTTTTTTGTCTCTACTATTTTTATTTTATATATATAATTACTCCTCCTTTAAACAAGATTTTATTATACGACTTTTGTCGTCGTCCCTAATGATTTCAAATCGAGGTGCTTTAGCAAACGTTTGGTTGGTTTTTCTTTTACTAATTACTATATTTTATATGCCTCGACTATTTGAAAACTTTAATCTCAGGGTTTTCTCACCTACTCACCTTGGGTTCAATCGTGAGTAGATGTGCACTACCCAACCAAACTGCACCCTCGTTTGTTTTACCACTTTTGAAATGTACTAAATTTATTTTTGATATGCCAAATCTTAATAGATCAACGATGCCTGATGTCAAATTAATTTATGTAACTTTTATGACTTTAATTTCTGACGTTCTAATATATTCACGGTACTTACCAGAAATATACTGCGCTGAAGGCCTTCCTTTGACTGCTGGCTCAAGTTCGAAATTGCCGTACGCACTTTTACAAAAGATTCTCCAAAATTGTCCTCTTGCGCACTGCCTCCAGGTGTTTTATAAAACAATTTTGATGCCCCAAACCTGAAATAATGTTACCCCAATTTAGAATTTAGTAAAAACCTTTATCTACTTTCCCTGCGTCAATTCTTCCTCACCGTATTCCTATCTCCTGTTCCTCTGCTCCGTATCCCGCTTAATTCTCTCTTCGCACAACCAAATCAATCCCGCTGTCTTAATACAAATCACTCCTAATCCTGCTATACCAATTATCCATACGATGTCCTTTCTGCCGTTATATCTTCTCAAATCAATCCAAAATTCTTTACGTCGTCGATGCCTTCTTTAACCACTCCAATATCCTGCTGCCGTAATACCCAAATCTATCCCAAAACCAACACTAATCTTCTCCAATAAATATCCCGTCGCTTTCTCCTTTACACCAATAACCACTTCCAAAATCTTCTTTAAATACACGCTGACTTTCCCTTTTCACTTTTAAACACTTTTATAAACTCCTTTTATACTTGAATTAAATAATACTCGATGAATACACAAATAAACTTTTATTTCAAAACTATTTTACAATTTTAACGCAGGTTTCATAAATAGGTCTGTATCTGAACAAATTTAAAAAAGAAGTCTCTTATTTATATTGCTTAGTTATTAACTAAACAAACTTAGCTTACTACAATAACATTTTTTTACATATATAACATCCAATAACAAATCTCCTATCTTTCAGTGTCCAACATACCTTCGCTATAGTCTTTATAATAATTTTAAAATTTCTACCATTGGTCCAAAACACTTCACTAAACTCCAATAAACTTTTACATTTTGATTCACTTTAAATTTTGATTTACAATTCGTCTAAAAGTTTGATTCTATAAAAGGAAAAGCCAAATAATTCATACACGACCTGGACGCTTTGTTATATTGCAGATATCCATAAATGCGTCCGGCTTTCCGACGGCAAATGTACTCTCAACTGGCTCATGAAATATCAACTCAGTATAAAACCTCAAGTACCGTGCATTATATCAACGTCATAAAGTCATGTTACTACCTTTTGGCATATAAGTTTCAATCTGAAATGGTACATACTTTAACGTATGTAAAGTATAGCAAAATTTATAGTTTTTAAATTATTAAATCTGAAATATTGACCCTATCGCTTGGCATACACCCCTATTAATACAAATATACCTTTAGAAACCCTATAACCCCCTACCCTTACACAATAATATATATATATATATATATATATATATATATATATATATAGTTTTTGTTTGCTAAGGCAACCAACTAATACTTTTTTCATTTCAGTGGGCCTTGTGGATCCGATAAACAACACGTTGATACAAGTGGCTCCGAAAGCGAAGTTGAACAAAAAATGGCACCATATGTAGCTAGAACAGCAATGGTTGCACCACAACTAGCGTATCCCACTTTAGATACTCCGATGACTCAAACATTGTATCCAAATACTGGAGTACTGCACGATTATCAGACTTTGTGACAATGGCTTGCAACCCCGTCAGATATAAACTGTAACAGTAATCGGGGAAGCCACAGCTAGTTTTCTATTTTGTTACATACCTATGTAAATATTATTTATTATCTTTTTTAACGTGTTATATAATATTAGTAAGTTGTGTTTTACCTATTTTTTTAAACTTAAATCACTCGACAAGGTTTAGTGATAGCTGTATTATGAAAAGAAAAATGCTTATGTTACATTTTTATGCACAAGCTAATGCACACAAGGAATAATTAATTGTACAGTGTGCGACAAATGTATTTGCAAAGCAATAGAATTTTAAGTTGCCAACAATAAAATCTTATCAATGGTAGTTTGCATTATATTTATTTATTTTCATAAGATGATGTTTTGATAGGCCATGGGGTAGTGGAAAACATTTACCTTTTAATCTTACGAGACCATGCATTTTTTGTTTAAAGGGTCTATGTTAGGAGATTCGTGTATGCATTTGTCGCTGAAGCTCATAATAGACCACAGTTTTATAATACTAAACAAATATGTCGGAAGAATTAATTGATAAAACGGAATATTGTATAAATTGACACAAACTTTATTCCAAAAAAGCAGATTTGAACAGATCATCAAGAAATGTATACGAACAGTCTATATGCGTTGTCTTTAATTACGAAATAATGTGAAATACATGTATATAGTATAAATACATGTTTTTATTTGGAAAAAAATATGTATATTACATAATATATATATTTTGTATTAGCAATCACCGAAAGAAATCTCTTATATTACTCTGAATGTTGAAGTTTACATCATATATAGGTGAAAAAGAAACAAGTAGTCATAATTTATTTTAAAAGTACAATACAATTGGTCCTATTTTAACCAGTTTTTATGGAACCAGACTTACTCTTGAATGGATAACGAAATAGTCGATTAGCTCCAATTATTTACATACAATTTTCATCACAAGATATACAGGAAAAAATTACAGAAATACCAATACAGATAGATAGATAGATAGATTTTTATTTGTACCCATCCAGTGATGGTAAATATCATAGTGTTAATATGCAATAAAAATTACATTTAGGTTAAAATATAAAATTAACTAAAGTAGGGTAGTTTGTTATTTACAAATTTGTAACTATAAAAGTGTACATAAATTGAATGGGGTGATTAATTAATTAATTAAGATAGGAGTAGTTTATAATAATTTATAATAATTTAATACAAACTGTATTACTATATATTAATTCGAGCAATTCGTTGTACTAGTAAGTCTTCAAAAATAAATGTTAAATAGCAAGAAAATACAAACACACTTAAGTGTCTGAGAAAAAATCGACTTTATGAACATCATTTCGAGTGCAATTCATTTGTGCTGTTCATTGTATGATGTGGCAAACTCCAAACTGGTTTAGTTTTTGCGTGACTAATTTTGTTGTATTGTTTTTCTTCGTGGATGTCATCATTGTTTTCGCCTTCTGTACAAATAAAAGATTGACACTTTCACCAGCATAAAATGTTCAGATCACGGTTCATCTTATCCACTAACATCTTGTAATTAAACCACCAAAATCATTCTTTAATCGTATCATTAGATATGACAGTTTCCACGTTGACTTATAAATTTCTAATGCAGTCACATTATCATTTTTGTGTTGTTTAAAACAAAATAACATACTTTGTAAACAGCGCTTCGTTATTTCAATTTTTAAAACAGAATAATTTCTGATTTAATAACTTGTGTACAAAACAATGTTGTTGCACTTTCAGAAAGGTTCTAATATAAACAAAAATATAATTATTTTTATATATAAAATAAGCGCGTAATGTCAAGTTTAGGAATAATGCCCAAATTTCTCTGCTTGGAGCTTATTTTTAAGATACGTTTTGAATCTTGGTAGGTTATATGCTTTAATGTTGGCTTAGTAGAGAATTGTAATAGTTCATTATACTGTACGACCGTTCTGAATGGACCTGCAGCTTGAAGAAGTTCTAGATTACTAGAACGGGATGAACGGCTCAGAGTTCCAGTGATCTAAAGAGCCGAACTATAGGTTTAACCAAATTAGTGGTGTCTTTAGTGAGGAACCAGACTAAGATAGGTCCTTGAAAGAAGGCAGCGGCTCTTTTGGTACTTAGTGATGCATGTGACTACTATGCCCAAGATCCCAGGTTCGAATCCCGACACAGTCCACTTGAAAAATGTTAAGTGAGCATTTTTCACAAAAATATGCCCTCGCTCCGATGAGAGGTAAAATGGAGGTCTCGTGTGTGAGTGTTGTCACGCACGTTAAAGATCCCTACCTTTCTTGGAACAGCAAGGGTTTGGCAAAATTCAAAATTTTTCGAGTAAAAAAACTCGCTTCTTGGCCAATGTAGTACCTTCGGGTGGAGCATTGGAAAATCACATGTAAGGTACTTAGAGTGGCAGAGACCATAGAGGTCGGTATGGCATTCTAAAAAACTACTGTAATATGGAAGGCAACGGGAAACCACCACATTACCTCCCAAGTACACAGCATACTTAAATTGTTACTTAAGATGATGGCATCTTCTGGTGTAAAAAATCTGGAGTTAAAATAGTTCACCATTTGGATCTCCGGGAGGGGAATACTTCGGAGGATGTGGTCAGAAACTTTAGAAAAAGAGTCGGGGCCATTCTGCAAGTTGGAGTGTGGAATGCCAGAAGTGTGAAGCAAGTAGGTAAGCTAGAGAACTTGAAAATTGAAATGGATAGGTTAGCTTTAGACATAGTAGGGATCAGTGAAGTTCGATGACCAGAGGCGGGGGATTTTTGGAGTGGAAACTAGGATAATTCACACATGATAAGAGGAAGGAAATTTGGGTTTGGGGGTAGTTACAAGAAAAAGATAGGACACTGTGTAGAAAACTACCTATAAAAGAAGGAAAAAGTACTCATGGTTAGATTAGAATTTAAAATGGTGAATGCAGTAATAATACAAGTATACTTGCCCACCTCTAGCTAGAGCGCGGAAGAGGTAGAAGCGATCTAGAAACATATTGAAGACATACTAAGGTACATATAAAGACATGAAAATTTAATAACGGGATTTTTCTGCAGTGGTAGGTGAGGGTAGGGAAGGAGTGGTAACAGGTTTATTTGGTTTAGGCACGAGAAACGACAGGAGAAATAGGCTGGTAGAATTTTGCAACAAAAACAATTTAACCATCATAAACACATTATTTCAACATCACGCTAGATGATACATGTGATACATGTGGAAGATGCCAGGAGATATAGGAAGATATCAAATAGATTACATTCTTGTTAGACGACGTTAGACTGATCACAACATTGTAATTATGAAGGCCACTTTCAAATTTAAAAATTTGAGGAAAAGGAACGGAAAAAACACTTTTACTGAGAAATTAAAGGATAAAAATATTAATGAAAGATTTGAAAAAAAGTCAGATGAATTGCTGAAAGATATTGGGAAATTTTCTGATACTAAGGAAGTAGAAACAGAATGGAATAACATTAAATCCAGCTTAGACATGGAGGTCGAGCTATATTCTGGGGTATACATAAAAAGAAAATAAGAAACCATGGATAACAAAGGATATCCTGAATTTAATAGAAAAAAGACGAAAATACAAAAACAGACCGGACAAAGCAGGAGATCAAAGCCATGAAATGAAAAATTATTTACAAATGCAGGAAAGCTAAGGAGCAATGGATTGATGAAAAGTGCAAAGACACACAAACTAAGATGGAAATAGGAAAGACAGACGAAGCATACAAAGAAATTAGAATGAATTTTTTGGGATATAAAACCGTATAGCAAAAATATAAGGAGTGCAGAAGGAGACATCATTATGGAAAATGTAGAGAAAGTTGTTAGATGGCAAAAATATATCATCATCATCGACATTAGGTCTTCAGTCCTGGAACTGGTTAGACGCATACCCTCATTATTTCCTATTCCAAATTAACCTACACATTTCCCTGCAATTTACAGTCTGCATCTATCACTATCTGCATACGAAAATCTGATCTCGGTCTACCTCTACCTCTTTTTTCCTATCTCTGCTTGTAATATATCTCATACTATTCTCCAAAAATGCCTTTAATGTCTCCTACCTTTCTATTTCTCCAATTTTTTTTGTTTTTCATAGATATCTTTCTTCCTCTACTATTTCTATAACCTATTAGTTATTAACCTTGTCTGCCCATGCTCATCCTTATACATCTGAAGCACAACATTCCAGAAGGCTTCTATCTCTTTCTGTCTGCTTTTCCTACTATTTCATAGATGTACTGTGCTGTGCTCCACACATGCTTTGAACAGTTTTCTTCTTGTTTCTATGTTTGTTGTCTTTGAGCATACTGCTGTTCTTTCTTGTTAGATGTAGTTTGGTCACCTTCTATTGTTTTACAGTTATATACCCTATTTCCTCGATATTCAGTGGTATGTGAAGGGGGGTAAGCAGCCTTTGGCTACCAAGTTCCCCCAGCACTTCAACATTTGTCGAATTAATAGTTTTACCAATATATCATTTTGCACAATTAACATTAGTTGAAAATATTTCATAACCCACATCTCTAGTTGTTTATAATAATCATCAGATATGAGTGCACTTATTTTTTCGTCATTAGATTTTCTGTCTTGAAACTAGTTGGATGCGTACTTCCAGTTATAGCCTACACAGTTCCCTGAAATTCCTACAACAGCCTATATACAGCTCGGTTCCTTTTCTATTGTTTTCTAATTATATGCCCTATTTCACCGGGATTCTAATACAATGAATGTTCTTTATTAATTCCAACAATAAAATTATAACTAATATACCCTTTATTGCAAAAACAACTATCAATCAGGTCGATAATATCAATACACCTACTTTCTCATTCTCTGACGTAAGTCCCAATAAAGTTAACGACATAATATTATCCCTTAAAAACAGCAACACTAAAGATGTCTGTGAATTTAGCGTCAACCTCTGTAAATTTCTAATTATTCTTTTGGTATATTCTATTACTAAATTAATTAACTTGTGCTTAAATACTAATACATTTTCTGATCATTTAAAAATAGCCAAAATCATACCGGTTTTCAAAAAGGGCGACGAAAATTAATTAGATATAACAGGTCAATCTCAATCCTACTGGTTGTCTCTAAAATTCTGGAAAAAGTTCTGTATATACAGCCCTATAACCACTTCTTAAACAATAACCTGTTTAATACAAATCAGTTTACCTTTCAATGTAATAAATCAACTCCAATTGCGATTTTAGAAGTAATTGACTACATTACTAAAGGCTTTATTGACGATCTATTTACTGTTTCATTCTTAGATTTAAGTAAAGCATTTGTCATCGTATAACAATCATACTGCTAGTGCCTTATTGATTAAATCATATCTATCAGGACATCTGCAGTATGTGCATATTAAAGATGTATATTCGGACTTGCTGAGGGTCATGCATGGAGTCCCATAAGGCTCCATACTGGGTCCGTTATTGTTTCTTATTTATGTTAACGATTTTCCCAAATGCGTTATCTTAGGCAAACATCGTTTGTTGAAAGCAACAGTGAGATATCTTCAAAAATGTTAATTTTGGGTTATTATGTAAAAGTATACTTTATAACAAGGTCTATGCAATGGAATACTAGATGTTAATGATTTAACAACACAAACCCTTGAGAACAGTTATCTCAGTACTGAAATTTTCAATTCTGTAGTGCAACACTGGGATAACCCAATGTATCTTTATACAGAACTTCTAAGAAGTATTCCATACCGAGATAAGTGAATTGTTTCACTGTTCCCTGAACCAACATACGAAGGACTAAAGTAATTACGATAGAACTTATCTCGCTGATGTTTAAAAATTTATTGTTACATGGTGAAAAAATAAGTGAAATCGTAACTTCCTGCAGCAATGTTGCGAGTGTATTTTTTCAGAGAATTTAATAGTGACATAACGTATAGTTGTTTTAAGAGCAATGGTACATACATAATTTCATAATTCAATAGTGTTATTTAGTTTACAAGGTCAAGCGTGTGTAATGTATTTGCAAGGGAAATTCTGTGCCCTTGCATTAGCAAAATATAATGAAGCATCTTTATCTGGTAACTATTGATTAAATTTTGTCTTCATAAAATAATACAAAATGTTATAAGCATCCCAGAGTTCCACTTTCTTTTCAAATTATCAAATTCAAATATAAGGTGAACTTTGGGTAGTATATATCACATTTCTCCATATTTATTTTAATGCATAAAGGATACTAATAACCCTTCACTAGTCAACGTGCAACTACAATAAGTAGGAGATAATGAATCAATTTGTCCAACAACTAGTGCATATAAAGCTGTGTTCTTTTCACCAGTAATCTCAGATCAGTTCGAGATTGGCTGAATTGAGATTTATCTGGCTGTTAGTGAAGTAAAAAGAACGAAATTTCACATCATAACTAGAAACCACACATCATAACCTAACCTGATTTATCAATCAATTCGTCCTATGCAGGAAACACGAATTCTCCCACTTTTACTAAACTGAAATGAAATTTCATTTGGAAGTAATTACTAGGTACTACTTTAAGGGAAAAAGGGAAGTGATTTTTTCAAATCCTCTCAATATGAGATATCTAAAAAGAAAAAGTCAAATTGACATCGTAAGTGGAGTGTTCAACAACTATTAACTGAGATTACCGGTAAAAAGGACAGCTAATATTGTAACAACGGAGAGCATATACGAGTCTTCGATAAATTTGGATGTTGTGTACGATTTAGACAAAATAGAAAATGTTGTTTATACAACACTCACCGTCCATAGTCATTGACAAAATAGATATGCTTTATTTTTTTTTGTTAGCAGTTTCACTTCACTTATGATCATGCTCAAAATTTTTGGTATACTTTTATATATTTATTCGTACCTATCTTTTTTTGTTGATACACAAAATTTCAACAGAAATGTGAACTTTTCCATCAAATAGACAAGTATTATTATAACAGGCTATAATAAACGCTTTTTAATTCAAGCTGTAGAACAAGGTCATCCTGCAGCTGATACCATTCCACAGCAGTAAATTACAGAAAATAACTTTTCTGTATGGATTTATTGCTAACTGAATTGTACGGTATTACAACTTTTAATGTCGATGTGTTGAGCACATACAGCAGTGATGCTGAGCATTTTGAAATTATTTTAAAGTATTTAAAATTTCAGGTGAAACAGGATTCAAAGTTTTGGGTTCGAATCCCAACATGGCCCGATTGAAAAATGTTAGGCAAGCATTTTTCACAAAAATACACCTTTGTTCGGATGAGAGGTAAAATGGAGGTTCCGTGGTGTGAGTATTGCCACGCAAGTTAAAAATCTGTACATTGCTTGAAACAGGCAAAATAAAAAAATTTCCAGGTAAAAAATCGCTTTCTGGCCAATGTAGTAGATTCGGGTGGAACATTGGAAAATCAAATGTAGTGTTTGTTTTAACACTGTCGGATCTTTAATCAGCATTGCTGCAGCATCGGTTTGATGTCACAACTGCGTTCCTTTATGCTAAATTAGACAAACAAGTTTTATGGAACAACCCGAAGGGAACAGAGACAATACAAATCGAATCTGTGAGCTAAAGAAAAGATTGTATGGTCTCAAGCAAGCTCACCGTTGTTAGAAAACAAAGTACACAAGTGCAATTCAAAAGTATGGTCTCAAACAAAGCAAATCTGACCCGTACTTATTTGCTGGTAAATACAATAGTCATAAAATCCTAGTTGTCGTTATGTTGACGATGGCTTAATCACCTTGTCTTCGCAGAATGTTGCCAATAAGTTTTTACAAAACTCAATCGTAACTTCAAAACCACGTCAGGGGTGGCTTCTAGCTATCTTGGTCTCAGCTTCAAGTATGGTAACGATAAGTCCATCTCCATTAATAAACGTGGCTACATCGATCACCTAATTGCCGAGTTTGGATAGCAAAATCTGAAATTATCAAGCACACTAATACTTAAACCAAGTTTAGATTTTGATCCGAAATCTAAAGAGGAAATCAAAATTCCTTATCGTAAAGTAATAAGTACCCTTATGTGCTTGGCATTAACAACTCGTCCTGATATCGCCTTTGCAATTGCATATTGGTCCAAGTTTATCAAGCATCCGACTGACACAAGTTGGACAAGTGTCAAGAGAATTGTGCACTATCTGAGAATAGGTTACACAGATGAACAATTTTATCAAAAACTAGATACATAATTCCATTTTGAATGAACCTGTACCTTGACAAAGTTCTAAATTACTAGAACAGGTGGAATGACTTCCACGTTCCAGTGACCTAAAGAGCCAAACTACAGGTTCAACCAAATTAGTAGGGTTTTTAGTGAGGAACCAGGCTAAGACAGGACCCCGAAAGAGGGAGGCGACTCTTTCGGTACTTAGATTGACAGAGACCATATGGGTCAGTATGGCATTCTAAGACACACTACTGCGATGTGGAAGGCAACAGGAAACCACCACATTACCTCCCAAGTACAAAGTGTACTTAAATTGTATTTAAAATGATGGCATTCTCTGAGGTAAAAGATTTCAGAGGTAAAATAGTTCCCCATTCGGATCTCCGGAACGGGACTACTTCAAAGGATACGATCGGAAAACTTAGAAAAAGAATCAGGAACATTCTGCAAGTCAGAGTGTAGAATGTCAGAAGTATGAAGCAAATAGGTAAGTTAGGGAAAAATTGAAATGGATAGGTTAGCATTAGACATAGTAGGAATCAGCGAAGTACGGTGGCCAGAGGCGGGGGAATTTTGGAGTAGAGACTTTAGGGTAATTCATACAGTATCAGAGTAAGGAAATTCTGGTGTGGGGATAGTTTACGAAAAAGATAAGGCACTGTGTAGAAAACTACTTACAAAAGAACGAAAGAGTACTCATGGTTAGATTAGAATCTAAACCGGTAAATACAGTAATAATACAAGTATACATGACCACCTCCAGCCACAGTGAGGAAGAGGTAGAAGCGATCTACAAAGATATCAAAGACATACTAAGATACGTAAAAGGGTATGAAAATTTAATAATTACAGAGGATTTTAATGCAGTGGTAGGTGAGGGTAGAGAAGGAGCGGTAGTAGATTTATTTGGTTTAGGCACGAAAAACAACAATGGAAATAGGCTGGTAGAATTTTGCAACAAGAACAATTTAATCATCACAAACACATTATTTCAACATCATGCTAGAAGACGATACACGTGGAAGATGCCAGGAGATATAGGAAGATATCAAATAGATTACATGCTTGTTAGACAACGTTCTAGGAATCAAATAAAAGACTGTAGAAGCTACCCAGAAGCAGATACAGACACTGACCACAACATTGTAATTACGAAAGCCGGTCTCAAATTTAAAAATGTGAGAAAAAGGAACGAAATAGACACTTGGACTGTGAAAAACTAAAGGATAAAGATATTCACGAAATATTTGAAAAAAAGTCAAATGAATCGCTGAAAGATATCGAGAAAATTTCTGGTACTAAGGAAGTAGAAACAAAATGGAATAGCATTAAATCCAGCTTAGACATTGTGACCAGTGATATTCTGAGGTAAACACGATAAGAAAATAAAAAACTATGGATTACAAAAGATATCCTGAATTTAATAGACGAAAGACGAAATACAACAATAGATCAGACGAAACGGGAAAACAGAGAAACAAAGCCATAAAATGGGAAATTATTCGCAAATGCAGGAAAGCTAAAAAAACAATGTACCTTGGGCATAGTAGTCACACGCATACTAACTACACCATAGAGCCACCTAACCCCTTCAAATATCACTGAATCTCGGTGAAATAGGGCATATAATTAGAAAACAAGAGAAGGGGAACCGAGCTGTAGATCGGCTGTTGT
Organism: Platerodrilus igneus; assembly: GCA_036346225.1. Lineage (NCBI taxonomy): Eukaryota > Metazoa > Arthropoda > Insecta > Coleoptera > Lycidae > Platerodrilus > Platerodrilus igneus. The sequence continues at coordinate 3,157,950 of JARFIW010000237.1, read as the reverse complement.
GGAAATTTCAGGGAACTGTGTAGGCTATCTCAGAACATAAATAATTAGAAGTACGCGTCCAACTAGTTTCAAAATGGAAAATCCAATAACGAAAAAATAAGTGCAATTAAATCTGATGATATTATAAACACCTACAGGTGTGGGTTGTGAAATAATTTCAACTAATGTTGATTGTGCGAAATGATATATTGGAAAAACCATTAATTCGAGAAATGTTCAAGTGCTGGGAGAACTTGGCAGCCACAGGCTGATTACCCCCCTTCACATACCACTGAATTGGGGAAATAGGGTATATAACTGTAAAACAATAGAAGGTGACTGAACTACATCTAACAAGAAAGAACAGCGGAGATGCTCAAAGACAACGAACATAGAGACAAGAAGAAAATTGTTCAAGGCAGATGTGTGGAGCACAGCACAGTACGTCTATGAAATAGGGGTAGCAGGAAAAGCAGACAGAAAGAGATAGAAGCTTCTGGAATGTTGTTCTTCAGATGTATAAGGATGATAGCATAGACAGACAAGGTTAATAGCAAATAAGATATAGAAATAGTAGAGGAAGAAAGAAATCTGTGGAAAGCAAAAAAAAATTGGAGAAATAGAAAGGCAGGATACGTTCTAAAGCATTTTTGGGGAATAGTACGGGATATATTACAAGCAGAGATAGAAAAAAGAAGTAGAGGTAGACCAAGATCGGACTTTTGCACGCAGATAGTGTTAGATGCAGATTGTACAAATTTCAGGGAAATGTATAGATTAGTTCGGAATAGGAAACAATGATGGTGCGCGTTTCTAACTAGTTCCAGAAGTAAAGATCTAATGATGAGATACAAAATTGAATACATTAAGTCAAAACATAGTAATGTTGACAGTTTATCATGACTGTCACTGGCAAACAATAGTGGAGATGAAGACATGGAAAATGATTATTATATTTTTTTAGCAAGGTAAACTGTAAAATTAAATTTAGTTTTAAGAGAGTAAAATCCGAAAATTTAAAAGGCATTTAAATAAAAGGTTCAACACCATATTAATTCAGGTTGAGAAGAAAGGCATAATGCTAAAGATATCAAAAATATTTTGCCGCTGAAACGGAGTTAAAATTATTAAAAGTGTATTACAATCGTCGTGCTACATTTAACAAGAAAAAGCAACTACTGTGCTCAAAGGCCACAAACATTGAAACAAGGAAAAGATTGCTTAAAACATATGTGTGGAGCACAGCACTGTATGGCTGTGAAGCCTGGACAGTAGGAGAAGCGGACAAGAAAAAGGTAGAAGCCTTTGAAATGTGGTGCTACAGACATACGATGAAGATATCATGGACAGACAAAGTTAAGAACGAAGAGGTACTAAAAATGGTAGGGGAAGAAATAAATATGTGGAAAACGGTAAAAAAGAGGAGAAATAGGATGATAGGCCACATACTACGGCACGAGGGAATAGTGCGGAATATATTAGAAACAGAGATAGAAAAAAGCGAAGAAGAGGCAGACCTAGGTTAGACTACTGCACACAGATAGTAAAAGATGTAGGCTGTATGGGTTTCAGGGAGATGTGTAGACTAGCCCAGAATAGAAATCAATGGAGGTACGCATCCAACCAATCCCAAGATGGATAAGCTTATGACGAAAAAATAACTGTGCTTAAACATGATGATTATTATAAGTAACTACAAGAATTGGTTGGGCAATATTCTCGAATAATGTTAAGTGTGTGAAAGGATTTACTGGAAAACCATTACTTTAGCAAATGTCTAAGTGTTGGGGGATCTTGGTAGCCACAGGTTGCTTAACCCTTTTCACTGAATCTCGGTGAAACAGGGCATAAAATTAGAAAACAATAGAAGGAGAACGAGCTGTATACACATGCTGTGTGAGAATTTCAGGAAACTATGTAGGCTAGCTCAGAATATAAATAAGTGCAGGTACGTGTCCAACCAGTTTTGAGACGGAAAACCTAATGACGAAAAAATAAGCACAGATAAATCTGATGATTAGTATAAACAACTAGTTGTTGGTTGCAAAATATCTGCAACTAATGATGACCATGCGAAAAAATATATTGGAAAATATATTAAATCGGTAAAGGGTTAAGTGTAGGGGGAACTTAGCAGCCACAGACTGCTTATCTCCCATCACAACCACTGAAGGTCGGAGAAATAGGGTATATAATTGTAAAACAATAGAAGGTGACCAAACTGCAACTAACAAGAAAGAATAGCGCCTATGAGGAAAGACAACAAACATAGAACAAGAAGAAAATTGTTGAAAGCATATGTGTGGAGCATAGCACAGTATGACTATGAAATACGGGCAGTCTGAAAACCAGACAGAAAAACGGTAGCAGCCTTTTGGAATGCTGTGCTTCAGATGTATGAGGATGATAGCATGGACAGACATATTTAATAACAAATAGGATATAGAAATAGTAGGGGAACAAGGATATCTTTGGAAAAAAATAGGAGAAATAGAAGGGCAGAATACATCCCAAGGCATTTTTGGGGAATAGTATGGGAGATATATTACAAGCAGAGATAGGAAAAAAGAGGTAGATGTAGACCTAGATCAGATAGTTATAGATGCAGACTGTGCAAATTTCAAGGAAATCTGTAGGTTAGTTCAGAATAGGAAACAATGATGGTACGCATCTAACCAGTTCCAGGACTGAAGACCTAATGATGATGACAATAATCGTTATTTAAAATAAAGGAAAATACAGTTATTAATTTGGTTCCGGGTCATTTTTTATTATATTACAATTTACAATTTATTTACAAATTTATTTACAAATTTTATTTACAAATTATTTAATTAAAATTTGTTGACTCTGAAAAAAAACGAAAGTCATTTAAATTTAACTTTGTTTTTCCTGAATACAAGTTGTATAAGGAATGGGTATTTAGTAACAATAATTGCAAAAAATGAATGCTAATTTTTTTGTACCATCGCAATGTTTTTCTGGAACATGGATAGTATGACATCATCTGATTTTGTCGATCTATGCCACTCATGAATTCATTATATTTCAAGATTGGGAGAGGCTTTATATTTTCTTGATTTCTTCTATTGTTGAATGTTATCATTTCATTTGGAAATTCAGTACTGATGTAAAGTACATTTCTTTTGTCTCTCCATTTGCCCATCATCACTCCATTTTTGTATTTACATACTGATTCCCCTTTTTTCAGTTTAGCTTCTGTGACTTCTTTGGGATTTCCTTGGTGATCGGATCGTAACGTACCGGTACAAAAAGTTGGTTTTTCTAAAAGTTCTCTGGCCAGTTGGAAACTATTATAAAAGTTATCTAGATATAGTGCGTGTCCACAATTGAATCTGTTTTTCATAAGATGGCTTACAACTTTCAATGCATGCCCCTTTCCTCCAAAATTTCATCTAACGCACCTATATAAACACTTACATTCAAAACTATCCCGGTTGGAGTTGTCAACTCGTACAATTTTACACCGTATTTATGGCATTTATTTTTTATATATTGCCGAAATAGCAACCGCCCACGCCACAGAACCATGGATTCATCTAAGGATAATTCCTTGTCCAGTTGAAACATTGACAACATTTTAGTTATAATAGGTCTTATTTTATATAAACGATCACTGTTTTCAGGTTCGGGTTCAGTATTAGAAGCAAAATGTAAACAATGTAAAATTAGTAAAAAACTATCCCTGCCCATATGATCCGAAAAGCATTTCAATCCAAAAAGGGTGTCTTTTTTCCAGTAATCATTTATTCTGTTTAGTTGTATAGTGCCCATATGAAACAATAAACCAATAAATATACGTAATTCTGCCACAGTCACTTCTTTCCACTTCGTAATTCTAAATTTAAAATCACAACCAGATAAAAAAATTCCTCCACATATCTGTTTGTTTGATCAACTACCAATTGTAAAAAGTTTTTATCTACCAATAAATAAAAGAAATCAATAGGACTTCCCATTCCTGGCGTAGGCACAAGCAAATTTTGATTTTGGATGAAAGGCAATGTTTGCATTGAGGCTGAATCTAGCGGCGCTACTGAAACCGAATTATCGTCATCGACATCATAGTCTTCTTCATCTGAAATAAAATTAAAAATATATTTAGTTTCTATACATAATTGCAAAAATATTCAATACCACACCATGCACGCACAATCAACAATTATACAACCGTACCATTTTGAATGCTTTCAGAATCACAATCGTTTTCTGACGAGCAGTAGAAATCATCAGCATCTTCATTATCGTTGTAATCAAAATCACTGTCACTGTGCTCTAATAATGCACGTAATTCATCGTCTGTTAATTTATTCTTATTTCTAATTGCAATTTTAGGTTTTTTAACACTAGAAGGCCCTTGTTCACTATCCGCCATAACGAACAATATTTAATAAACGATAAACTGACTTCTAATCGCTTAAAACGAAAACTGTAAAAAAAAACACGTGCTTTTGATATCTTCTACCTATGTGCTTCTCCAATAACAACGTTCTAGCAGCAATACTAACAAAGCACCGATGCAATATATCCACATATACTAGGAACGAGGATCCAGCGTAATGGGCGGGTTGACGCGAATACGCATCAGGCGCAGTGAACGTGTTAAGGGTTTTTTTTTATTATATTTAATTTTTGCTATAACAATTGACCACCTGCATGCACTTTAATGAACGTCAACATGACATAACTCACAATTAGTTAGTGGTCTGGCATGTTGGCGGCGATTCGCTGCTGAAGCCTTACCATATAACTTAATTTATTTATTTATTTTCAATATACGGTTTCCCTTTATTTTACAATGATATAATATTATTATGTATAAATGCTTAGCCTAATACAGTTAATATATTTTAAAATGTTGATTAACAATAAATTTAATTTGATTTCTGAAAGTCTTTGTAACAATACCATTAAAGTCTAGACCCATGTTGCCACAATAATTTCCATATCTCTTAAATCTTGTTAATGGGCTATAATAGCCATAATTAGTTCTATGAAGAGGAGCATCAAATGTATCAGTCACGCGAGTGGATCTTATTTGAGCTTTTAGTTTCACTAAGTAAAGTAATTTTAGACAATATATTTCTCCCAAAGAATTTTAAATAGCATAATGAGATCTGCCATAATGCGTTGATTTTTATTGAAGAAATATCCAAGTATTTTGCAATAAGTTTGGGTGTATAATCACTAGATGGTATGTGTCTTTTAAAGACTATATATCTGAGCAGTTTATTTTGAACCCATTCTATTATGTTAATTTTATTTTTGTAATATGGAGACCAGACGACAGATGCGTATAGAAGACTAGGACGAACTAAAGAGCAATATATTAACTTAACTGCGCTCCAGGAAAGATCTTTAGTGTTACGCATTATACAACCAAGCATCCTATAACTTCTATTTGTGAGTGAACTAAGATGCTGATCAAAAGTCATCCCAGCATCAAAATAATACCCAGATCTTTTATTTTATCCACTTTCTGTATATATGAACCATTTAGGGTATAGTTAAAATAGTATAAGTTTTTGGTTTTGGTGAAGGTAATGGTAAAGCATTTATCAACATTTAATGCCATGCCATTTATGATACACCAATTCGAAAGTGCGTAAAGATCTTCCTGTAAGTGCAGACAATCTGTTTCATCAGAGATGGGTGCATACATTATCAAGTCATCTGTGAATAATAAAAATTTGCAATATTTGAAATTATTCCCAACGTCATTCACATATAGGATAAACAAAATTGGTGCCAAATGAGACCCTTGTGGGACCCCTGAAGTTACTTGTTTTTCGTAGGAGATGTGGTTTTTAATTTTTACAATTTCTATTCGAGAAGTCAGATAGCTGTATAACTAATCTGTAAACCATTTTGGAACCCCATATCTGTTAATTTAATAATAAGACGGGTGTGATTTACTCTGTCGAAAGTTTTACTAAAGTTTGTATAAATGGAGTCAACTTGTGTTCTACTTTCCATAGCGAAAATTATATCATTTTGGTACAAAAGAAGTTTCAGTAGAACTACTAGATGAAAAACCATGCTGTTGATCTATTACCACATTTTTACAGTGTCATGTGATATAGTTAGTAATTAATAATTTAAAAATTTTAGATAATGTACATAGTTTACTGATGGGTCGATAGTCTTTAACGTTAGATTTGTTACAATTTTTAAATATAGGTGTAATGTAACTTCTTCCATCGATCAGAAAAAAACACCAGTGGACAAAGATGTGCTGAAAATAAAGCATAATGGCATGCATAGCGTATATATGCACCTCTTTGTGAAATATACTGGTATTCCATCATGTCCATGGCTTAAGCTATCTTTCAAACCAACTATAACTTCAAATACGTCTTTATTAGTCAAGCATAGGAATGGCAAACTTACAAGGGTAAGTTTATTATTGCCTATGGTAACATTAAGATTATCTTTTGTGTAAACTTTTGAGAAATGTGTTGCGAATAGATTCACTATATTATTGTTTTCCGCAGTTTCACCATCTAAGTGCATAGAATTTAGAATACGATGCTATTTAGTTAGAAAGTTTACATAATTCCAGAAATGCTTTGTATTAGTTAGAATAGAATTCTCAATTGAATTTATATATGCTGCATAACTACATCTTTCTAATTTTTTGCATTGTGATCGTAATTCAGAAAATTTAGAATATTCATTTTCAGATCTAGTCAATTTAAATTTGGCATAAGCTTTCATTTTTTCAGAAATTTTGTATTTTAGATTATAAGAATACCATTTTGGAAAAGTAGATGCGTTGTACCTTCTTATACTCACAAAAATAGAAATAGTGTTGGATAAAATCTGGTAGAAAGAGTAGAATTTCGTTAACATCCTTGATGTTTGCAAAATCACCCCAGTTTATAAAGGCAAGATAATCATTTAAAGCTACATAGTCTACATTTTTAAAATCTAAAAAGGTTTCATCAAATGTTAATGGTTCGTAAGAACAATTTAATTTCAAATCACAAATAACATTTTTATTATGGTAATTTTGTAGCAAGATTGAATCCAGTGCATCGCTGACGATTGCTATCCTATGATTATTACTGAAAATAAGATCTAAAAATTTGTTATAAGAATAAACGTCTCCATGACATAACTCACAATTTATTATCAGTCTGGCTTGTTGGCAGCGATTCGTTGCTTAAGCCTTACCATAACATAGAATCTTTTCCTTTTTTGGAGGGGATAACCAGTCAATATTTCATTTCCTTATAAATGGGAATCATGTAAACATATTGGAGCTCTTTAACAACCATCAGATTGCTAATATCTATATAGAGCCAGGTAGATAAGAAAAAGATAGAAGAGACCTGAACCAAGCTATATTAGTCAAATTATTAGTAATTTAGGTTGTGAAGGGTATGTAGAACTTTTTAGATTAGCACAGAATAGAAAAGAAGTTCGAGCTGCATCAAACAGACCTTACGTAGTAAGGTCGAAAACAAAATGATGATGATGCACTTTACTTCTACATGTAAACCTCTTACTTGTTATCCCTTCTTCATTTAGAAATGAATCTATTTCGGTGAAAACCAAAGCACGTACTAAGTCGCAGAAAAAATATGTAATTTTTAGACTATATCATCTTACCAATCCTGCTAATCTAGTAATTAATAAATTATTTTCCATTTTTAATATGTGTGACTACAATTTTTAAAATAATTATATGACGTATATTAAAAAATAATGTAAAATAAAGTAAAAAATGGTAGCCAAAGTCACCTCCACAGTAACCTATCCTATTAATTTGAAGCTGCTAATCTAGTAATGGATAATTATTCTCTATTTTTTAATATTTGTGACTATAGAAGGTTACTCTATGTTTGTGACTACAATTTTTAAACAATTATAAAACTTTGCATATTAAAAAAATGGTAGCCAAAGTCACCTCCACAGTATATATTTGATAACCCATAGGGGTTTGCACAAATTTAATCACACATAGACAGGAAAGCGAGTTAAAGGTTCTACTATACCTTATTCTGGGAAGTATCGGACTACCATGCTTGGTGTATGTTGTTTCAATTTATAAATACACAAAGATAAATCTTTCAAATGGTGAGAGATAATAACATTACTTATATATTAATAATATAGTTTAACTTTGTGAAGTATATATATAACTGTTAAACTTATTCATTTCTTTCTACAAGTATTTAAATTATTTACTTTCTGTTATAAAAATCAAACACATTTAATGTTTTTTGGTTTATTTGTGATACAATGGCAGGGGAATTACCCATTGAACTAGGAGAGAAGAGGATCCATATATGACTTTCAATATAAGCACCTAAGTGTGATCATTAGACTATAAGTGTCATATTAATATTTTTGCATTTCCAATTTCTTAAATCTCTCATTACACAATTTGTTTTCACGTAAATCAAAACAATCTATTCATTGTAACTTTTTACATTATATAGGTATATACCCTACTTACATTATATTTTGTTTTACACAATAATTTCATTAAATAATCTCTTGTATGCTTTCCCTTTACAATTGACACAGTGAATAAATTTAGGAAAAAATACATTGCTACAAGCTACTAGCAACAGTACTAGTTAATAGGCCCCAAATATTTATTATTCTAATGATGTTAATAACATATATGCAATTTCTATGCATTCTTGGTCCTTGTACGTAGATTCCTCTATGCTATTGAAAGTAGGAGTTATTAAAAACGACAATCACCCACACAGTGTTTATGAAACAAATCATTATCTATACAGAGAGCATATAAAGAAATGTTACACAACTCAATAATAATCTTGTAAGCCGTTTTTGACAGTAACTGTATATAATTTCAGAAACTCAAATTAAGGTTTATTCTGGTGATTTCAGTTTAAACTCTTTTAAATACAATTCTAATTTGTGGCATGACAAATGTAACAAATATTCCCAAGTAAACATATATATTTCTTTCAACTTTTTTAACACAAAGTTCATGAAAACTAATAACATACTTTTCTCCTGAGTGAGCCATGTATCAGGTGTTATTTGATTTGTGTGAATTATTAACATCTTCCTCCCTAGTAACCTGAATAGTTGCTTGCAAACTCTCCTTTGTCTATTTTTGTTAACTTTACAGCTGATCTTGTTAGTAAACCAGTAGTTGTTTGTATAGTAGTACTACATTTTTAGCCATCTTTACCCCTGCAGACAGAGGCTATTGTTCCTCGTTACCAATAGATTCTATTACTATCGGAATCCACAATATAAACCACTTCATTTTCTCTGAGTGGTTGTACTTGTTGATATCATTTACTACATCGAGTGAGTTCGTGTAACTCCAAGACCCATCTCTTCCAAAACTTTCGTGCATATAATTGGAATGTAAGCCAATTACTACAGAATCATCACTGAATTATCCATTTAGGTCACCAATCAAAAAATTATTTGGTATTATAACCGCATCTTCTTCAAGGTTGAGTGATAAGTAAGTTAAGGGTCCGGAATAGATAATATTCTCGATTTACGTCGAGACACCTTAGCAGTGAATCATTTATCATGCGGGATGGTAGAGTAGTATAAAAGGCCATTTCTATCGATCTGAACAATCTTTCTCAGCTACCTCTTATATGACAGGCTCCTGGAAGATTCAAATTTCACTTAATTATAGGTCATTATAAACAAAACATAATTAATTCCATGTAAGACCTCTAAGTGTGCTTGGACTGTCAAGCAGGTAAAGAGTGCAATCCAACACTTTCCCCTTTTTTGCCCTATGGCCACTGTAATCGCGTCCTTACAGTCTATTCCAATATATGTAAAGGGTAACGTAAATGGTGCCACTCTCACCTTTGGCAATTGAGCCATTTCCGGTGGGTTAGGTATGGCATTTAACAACTTACATTTTTAATAATTTTTACATATTCTTTTCAAAAATTGCCAGAGCCAGGGGATGTAGAAACGTTGACGAATTTCATTTAGCATGATAATCTTGAACACATCTAAATATTTTTCATAGTACCTACTAATGATTAGCTTTGTTCCATAATGATCATTTGGAAAGATTAAGAGAATAGTTGCTTCTATGTCAAGTAGTAGTTCGTCATTGAATTGTGCATATGGCGACAATTCCAAAGCAGCAGTTGTACGGCCACCTATTATCAGAATTCCTTCAATTAATATTGGTTATAATTGTAATATGTCATTCTTGTGGTTTACTTTCAAAGGCAACTTATTATCTCTATTGGTTGTCTGTATGGTTTCAATTTCATTTGGGTATTTATCAGTTTGAATAAAATTAAATAGTAATTTCACAGCCACATCAAGTTCATTAGCAGATAATATTTCAGATACGTTCACTCTGACGTTGACAGACCTTATTCTTGACTGTAAGTATAAGCATATAATGGCTACACTTTGCTACTGCTCTAACTAGGCGATACCACTCTGAAGAATATCTAAAATTCATGGGAAATTCCATAACTTTTTGAGCAGCAACTATGTGTAATCTCTTCTACTGTTTGAATACTCACAGTGACATCCTGTAACCATTCGTTTTCTTCTTTCGGTAAAAATGCGAGTCCCTTGAACCAGCGTTTATTTGAACTCAATTTCAGAGGGTTCCATCTTGTTGCATCGTCGGCTACATTGTGATTTAAAGGAACATAATGCCAGTTTCCTACGATGGTCGTTCCTTGTATTTCAGTAATACGGAATCTTTCAAACTGTCCTTTAAGTTTTCTAGTATATGATCAAAATCATAATAGAACTGGCCTCGAATCGATTCAATAACTTGTGCTTCTTAGTTAGACTGTCAGACTCTCTGTAACTTTTTGAAACGAAATATGGCCAAAGCATTTGATCAATATATAATAAGGGCCCAAGAAAGCATTAGGATAGACCCAAACTTATTTTGGCAGTTTTTAAACAACAAAAAAGGACAAATGAAATAATGTTTCTATTCCGGCTACAGTTTCTATAAATGGCAAGGAATACAATGAAGGTGAGGCGATTGCTAATGCTTTTGCCATTTATTTCAATGGCGTATACAGCACCGAGCAGATTATTGATAGCACTGTAGACTATCGTAATAACATTTCTGCCGATCTAGTGATATTACAGGCAGTTGACGATAAGGATATACTAGACGTAATTCAGAAATTAAAGGTGTATAAATCAGTAGGACTAGATCTACTCCCATCATATATTATTAAAGAGTGTATGGATTACTTTATTTATCCTTTAAAAATCATATTTAACCTAAGTATAAAAACTAAAACATCCCCAGATACTTGGAAACAGGCTAAAATATGTTCTATCTTCAAGAAAGGCAACAACATTAATATAGTGAACTATAGACCAGTCACTGTATTGTCAGTAATTGCGAAGATTTTTCAATCAATTATATACAAGAACATTTTAACATCTGTATCTAACCAAATCTCTGTGCACCAGCATGGGTTTATGCAAAATCGTTCTACTGTTACTAACTTATTGATCATAACTCAATTTATATCACACATTATTGACCAGCGTAGTCAAGTGGACGTCGTTTATACAAATTTTGCTAAGGCCTTTGACAAAGTACTACACAATCTACTTCTTAGAAAGTTGGAAGAAAAGTTTGGCTTCCACCCAAATCTTATACAGTTCCTTGCCTCTTATTTGCGTAATCGTGAGCAAAGAGTTACAGTCAAGGGATATTTCTCCAGTACATTTATAGCTAGATCAGGCGTTCCGCAGGGCTCCAACTGAGGTCCACTGCTGTTCCTAATGTTCATAAATAGCATTGTTGGTGTAGTTACTTCATCACCTTGTTTAATGTTTGCAGATGATTTGAAAATACATACAAAAATTTCAGATAAAAAAGACTGCAAAATGACATTGTAAATTTAAATAGAAGAATACAATATAAGTTTTTAAGATATATACACTTTAAAGCTACTGGCAAGTATGATTAGTCTATATCTAAAGCTAGTCTATTACGGACATATAATTTGCAAGCATTGCTTAAAAGGAGAAATATACACGCCATATTGCACTTGTACAGTGTGCCACATAGTAGTGGACAATCCTTTGTTTTTGCAAATGATATATATAAAGGTTCCTGCATACTGCACCAGGATTACAAGAACTTTCTACGAGGTACATGTAGCACATACAAATAATCACAATAATTCACCGCTGCATGTAATGTGTAAACTATATAATGATATAGAATCAGAAAGTGTTTTTTTTACGATATCACATAAAGCACTGAAAAGCCTATTATACAACAAATACTATGATTTTCTAATGTTCATTACCTATTCTCTGATATAAATTTATTGCCTATCTCTTTTAGACTTGTTTTGTATTAACATTTATAGTTTTGAAGATAACAAGCTGTATTCTGTTTACTCTGTAAAAGGGCTTGTGCCTGCTGAGCGTAACTATAAATAAATAAATAAACTTTCTTGCTAGTAGTACCAAGCACTGCAGCAATTCAAATTCAAGCATTGCAGGAAGTTTTCCACTGCGCTCCAATTGCTAAAGTATACCAACTATAATATAGAAGGATTTGAGACAAGTTAGCTTGTTTCTCTATTTTTTTGGTTGAAGCGAAGAATAATCTAAAGTAGGATATTAGGCCCTCTTTGGTTACAATTTTTATAGCAAAATTTTCACAAATATTAATTATATGTTGTTACATGCCAAAATTGGTATTACACACTTTTTAATTTGTGAGTGAATTCGCGCCAATATTTTAAAAATAGACTTGTTAAATTTCCGTCATTTTGGACAGTTGCGTTTGCGCAAAAGAATGCGCAGACGCGGAGTGGCGGAAGTAGCCAACGAGACGTCGAACAGTTACGTTTACCTGTATCGTTTTTTCTTATCTTTTCTCTTTTAGGATGTAGATTAACCTTTATCTCTTACCCTATCGTATCTCTACCTTCACCTTATTCCTCCGTCCTGCCTACAAACAGAAGAAGAGGGAAGACGATAAATCTGGACTCAACAATAGCCTAATGAAACCCACGCCCAAACAACGCCCAACGAGATCCATGGAAATTAGCACGGCTCCTGCGTAAGGATAACCGCAGAATCGTGAAGCGCTCCACATATTTAGGTGAATGTTTTTTTATCTTTTTAAGGTGCATCTTGTATCACTGTAAACATTTTTGGTATGTGATACAATTTCGCAAATTATGACGTAATACCTTTATTGCGCAATATTGTGGACGTGGAGCGTATCAGTGTCGCCAACTTGGGTAGTGGCTCATAACAGTTGCGTGTGACTATAACAATGTAACTATCATATCTGCCAAGGTTAATTATGTTGATAGTACTATAGGTAAAATGATAATCTAGCAAAAAGTCACATTTTGGACAATGAACTCTTGATTAACACAGCAAAAACAGTAGTGCGATGTGTGGGTTCGCAAAAAAAAAATTGCGAAAAATTGAAAATGGTGCAAATACCTGGCATCAAATTCAATGAAACTCTGATTAAAATAAGTGATCGCGCTCAATAGGTAGTAGGTGTGGTTAAGCATCTGATCTTTGAGAAACATGCAAATTTTAAAAAAAAATGAGCTTGTATAACTCATTGTACAGGTACAAATGCCTGATAAACTATTAAAGTAACTGAAAACTGTGTAACATCATTGTCTAATGTAATCTAGATGGCTGCATTGCTGCATACTATAAATTTTTGTTAAAATATTTAAGGAACAGATTGCAAGTTTGGTAAAGTGCTTGTTTTATGTTTTTCTTCAAGAACATTCATATCACTTCAAACTACGACAGAGAATTGATACTTAAATATAACAAACAAACTGATTTATTATTAGCTCACTTTGCTTTCTTAATATTAACTATGCATAAACTTTATTATTTGTTTGAAAATGTAACACCCAGGCTTGAAGTTAAGATATAGTACTAATTTAGCAATCCACAACACACAAAAGTAATATTCACGTCTTTTTGCTTATTTAACACCGATAATAATTAAATGTAATCCATTGTTTAGCAGGATTTCCCTAATAATTGAGGAGCTGGTTAGTTATTTTTCCAGTGAATTCTACGTTTTCCTTTTACTTCAATCTATTCAATTTTAGTTCAACTTATGTAGCCACAAATGGAGCTGGAGAATAAAAGAATTGACAAGCAATTAATCCTGTGAATTATAGCGAATCAGAAGTGAGAAATTTGATGTAGATTTGTTAATAGAAATGTAACAAATATATGAAATTAGTCAGAAATGTAAATGAAGATGTAGGTTTCACCAGAAAACAACAAAGGTGTAAAAAATTTGTATAACAAATTTTGATGATACAAATCTAGCAATTTGCCGAAAATGTTTTATATCTTCATTTACATTTCTAGCCATTTTGCAGGTTTGTATACTTTTATATTTACTACTTTTACAGGACATTAAATCTTGTACTTCGTAATAATTGTATCAATATTAAATAAAGATTCTCTAGTCGTTTCAAATTAAATATACTTACCTTACCCACAAATTATTTTAAACTAGATATGCATTTCAAATGCTTATTTGTCATCATCAATAACAAACCAGATGGGCCAAATAAAATTTTTCCAACACAATTAAATAATATTGTTTAGACATTAGAAACTATTGTGCCCTTGTCACGCAGACTGGAGATCTCCCACCAATCATGATAATGACTCTTGGTTGAAATGCATATCTAGTTTTAACTAATTTATAGTTAAGGAGTTTTTTATTATATTTAATTTTTGCTATAACAATTGACCATCTATATGCACTTTAATAAACGTCACCATGACACAACTCGCAATTAGTTAGCGGTCTGGCATGTTGGCGGCGATTCGCTGCTTAAGCCAAATTTGATTTGATTTCTGAAAAACTTTGCAACAATACCATTAAAGTTTAGACCCATGTTGCTAAAATAATTTCCATATCTAATAAATTTTGTTAACGAGCTGTAATAGCCATAATTAGTTTTATGAGAAGAAACATCAAATGTATCAGTCACGCGAGTGGATCTTATTTGAGCTTTTAGACAATAGACAATATTTCGAATGGGCATGTAATAATCCTGAATTGGGGGGAAAGTAATTTTATCCAAATGGATGGTGGAATGCATGGAAAATATTAGCTGATAATGGATGCGTCAATTGCGAGAAGGAAATAGCGAAGAAAATAGACCAGGTTAGATTTTTAGTTATAAGACAGTATTTTTTTATTTGAATATTGAATTTGCTTAATATAAATGAATGTGAAGAAGTCAACAAAACAGAGGACTTGCATACGTATAAAGTGCGTTATATGATAGAGGTTTTGAACGTTCCACACTTCTTTTATAAAAACAATAGGTTTGGTAATTTTAGATTTGATTAAAAAGTATATGATTTTTGATAAATGAGATTTACAACATTAATTAATTGAAAAGTGTATTTTAAATAATTTACAAAAACTGTACATAATATTTGTTTCATTATATAAAATTAAATTAACTTCATTTGATAATTCTAAATAAATGCTAGTCGAGGTCATAAGATAAAGTTAATGGGAGTGATTTGAAAATCTAAACAATAAAGGAGAAGCTAGAAGTTGAATACGTCTTTGATAACGAGTAAGGCGGTAACATCAAATTTTGTTATTGGTCGACAAGGTCGAGACACGATAAAATCCAGTTAAGTTCCTGAAGGGAGTTCATAGCAATATTTATATGACAGCCCAAAGTCGGAGATTGTTAAATCCAGTTAATACATAGCAATATTTATATGTCGACCAAATGATGGGGCGCGAATAATTTAGGCAGCATAGCAATATATATATATATATATATATATATATATATATAAATTGCCGTGGAACCTCTATATGCCCCGTACCTCCTAAAAAACATTCGAGCCCCAACGTTGGGCCGTCATAAATTGCCGTAGAACCTTTTAAAAGACCTCGCCAATGTAAAAAGAACCATTCGAGCTCTGGTACTTGCCAGTTACAAAAAAACACATCAATTTACAAATCTAAATTGACTTTCACAAAATTTTCCTTACCTGTTTTCTGCCTTTTCTGAAATTAATTTCTTCAGCAGCTTTCCTGGCTAGCTCAGCTGTGCTTCTTCTCGTATACCTAAATTTATTATCATTCTGTTAATCATTCACACACCATTCAAATAAAATCATAAAATAATACTACAATCATACAATATTTATTAACCACTATTTACAAATAATAATATTCATAGTTATTTACAGTTCGGTGCTCAAGGTACACCTTAATAAATGCTAATTTTGTCAAGTCCTTGTTTTCTAAAATTAAAATTTCTAACACATTTAAAGCAACAGGAGTAAATGGGCCCTAAACAATACCTTCTCTTTGTTTATTACTACACTGGAATATGGTGAGCTCATAATAACCCAGTTTATCAAGGTATGCTTTTCACTTTGCATACTATTGTTGCGATCCACTATTAGGCAACCCGTCAAACATACAAACGCCCGAGGCACAGCGTATTCTCCAGGATTCGAGATTTCTTCTAGAAAATACTAGATAATGAGTCATATCTTTAATTCAGGGTATATATAAGGTCGCTTATGAATGTAAGAGTTAGTCTATACTTGAATGTCTAATATAAATTATATCGTGTACAGTAAACGTAGTTCAGCTTTTAGGAGTCCAAGAATATACATAAATGTTATATGCTGTGTCTAATGTACATGCAGCTTGTAGTATACATAAATAAATAGAAGTGTATAAATAAATAGTTGTGTTAGTGTTGTTAATGGGCCTATGGTAAAGAAGTTAGTTTAAGAAGATATTAGTGCTTGTAAATTCATTAGTGTAATAGTGCTTCATTGTTAAGTGGACTGAAAACATCTATAAATAAGGCATATACTGTTAATTAGACTTTGGAACAGTGAGTAATAAAGACTATTGTTATTACTTGTTTTTAAATTAAAGAAACGCGGTAGCAGTAGCCCGCTTCACTATTATTACAAACATAAAAAAAAACATGTATTCTTAACAATTAAATTTAAATTCATCAAGCAATTCAATAAGCTTTACGTACACCTTTTGTTTTATATTCAAAATACCATTTTAATAGTCAGCTATATGTATCCTTTTCAATACGTAAAATACCGTAAAATACCCATTAAAGTTCACTCTCACACATCACAATTTTAACAGTTAAAATAAAAACAGCAATTCAAATGCGTTACCTGAAAAAACTTTAAGATTCCATCTCCGTTGACGATGTATTATGTTCCTGAACCCCTCGGCCAATTGGTTTTGCGTGCGGCTCCACAAGATGTTTTAAAGATGACCGCAATCTAAGTTGCGCTTCCTGCTACCCATCCAATATCAATTTTAATATCCAAATCCATGTATATTACACTTGTTTATTATCGCATTTTTAATTTACGAGCTTGTTAAAGTATTCGATGGACCTCAATTAAATTTAAATAGACTCGACACTAACCGCGTCTCAAACTATAAGGTCACAACCAACTTAATACTGAACTTTACAAATTCTACGAGCTTCGTCAGTTGCTTTTTGTATGTCGTTAGCGATGCAAGATTAAAGAATAAAAGAAAGCCCTATTAATTTAGTTTCCGTATTTATATCCTTAAGCTAGGCCCCTTTGGCCACACTTTGCCCGAAATACTTAATTGTAAAATAATATTTCTCCAAATTTTGTCTAACCATTTTAAGCTTCTAGAAATATTCTCGCGTGCTCGTCTATTCTCAAACTAACTATTTCGACCAATCATACATTTTAGTGACGTCTTAAAACCCTGTCTATGATATCTCTATTCCCGTCTTATGCACATTTGATGTCGCATTCTAACCTTGCTTGAGTGGTAGAAAATCGATATAGCTGCCCGCGTCCACGTGGATGAGTACGTGCTTTGCGACTGTCGGTTGAACAATATTCCTTGAAACTTGTCTTGTTATGCTCCAAAATACATAGAAGTTGACTTTTCAAAACATGCAGGTGTTCAATTAACGAACGTTTAAAATAACATTTCTAGGAGTTTCTTTTCAAGGTATTCAATCCAACCGATATATTTGTTTGTTATCACGAAAGCTATTCGCCTTGGATTTATTGATTTTACATGCTGTTATGCATTCTCTGACGTTATAACCCCTTAAATTAAATTACATTAAATTAATTACTAATTTCTATTGGCTTATAAAACTGATTTTCTTTGCAAATCTATTATCTTCTTTTCCCTAGTTATAAAATTATGTCAATACTTGCTAATTTAAATTAAATAAATGAAATTAATGTTTGCGCGTATATTATGCTCCTTCCTCTATACAGGGTGTTTGAAATTGCATTGTTGACCACTAAATTTAACCCTTTAAAACCACTACAATATATTGTAATGTCAGTGGGAGGTACAAGGCTTCTAAGGGTAGATTTGTGTTAAAAGGGGTGTATGCCAAATAAAATGATTCATATATCAGATCCCGTAACTCAAAAATTATGTTTTGCTGTACTTTACATATGCTAAAGTATTTACAATGTTAGTTTGAAATGTATGTGCCAAAAGGTAAATTAAATGACTTGATGACGTTGATAAAATACACAGTGCTCAAGGTTTTATACTAAGTTGCAATTTAATAGGCCATTGAAAGTACATTTGCCGTCTGAAAACCGGATGCGTCTACGGATGTCTACTATCAACCAAGCATCCAGGTCATGTGTGAATTATTTTGGCTTTTTATTTAAATAGAATCAACTTTTGGACGAATTTGTAAATCAAAATTATAAGTTAATAGCAGTATCAAATATAATTGGAGAATTGTGAAGTATTTAGGACCAATGATAGAATTTAGGAAAGTGTATAAAGACAATAGTGAAGGTATTTGTGAGACCAAAAAAAGGACAAATTGTTATTAGATATTTTTATGTATGTAAAATGTAATTAAGTAAGCTAGTTTTGTTGTGCTTATCGCCTTGGAGAGTAAACAAGATGATTCGTTTTCGATTAAATTTAGTATAAAGACGTGTTTTTGCAAACCTGCGTTAAAGTTGTTATATATTCGAAACAAAATAAATGTGTTTGAATTTGAATAGTTTGATTTATTAAAGTGGAGTTACAAGAAGCATCGGTGGTTAAATAAGCAACAGCGACGATAAAAGAAGTGTAAAGATTGGTAATAGTGCGACGGGAAAGCGACGAATATTTAATTAGATTTGGAACGATATTGGGAAAGGTAGTAGGACATTCGAGTGGTTATACAAACGGACGAAGTTGGATTTGGATAGAGGTTTAAAGGCAGAAGGACATAGAGTGGTTATACAAGCGACGGCGAAGCGACGAATATTTAAATAGATTTGGGATTGATTTGGATAGAGATTTGAAGGCAGTAGGACATAGAGTGGTTATATAAAGGAACGAAGATCGATTTGGATAGAGATTTATAGATAGCAGGACATCGAATTTATAGCAGGGCATTGAGTGATTTGGAACAGGACGGCGGTTAGATTTGGATTGAATACGAAAAGGCGGACGGATTAATTGGAGCACGAAGAGTGAAATTAGGAGAGCAGCAATTGCAGGGGAAGATTCAACGCAGAAATTAGGACAGAAGAATTAGCGCAGGGAAGTAATTACAACGGTTTGTCAAAATTCTAAAATTCGGGTTATTCATTTCAGATTTGGGGTCATCAAAATTGTACTAAGACACCTGGAGGCGATACGAAAGTTTCAATAGTGATTGTGAGTCCATGTAAAGACGCATACGGCGACTAAGATCGTGAGCCAGCAGCATTAAAAAAGGGCATCAACGAAGTATAATCCAGGTGAGTACGGTGCAATATCATAAAACGTCAAAAGTCAGAAATTGTGTACATTAATTAATTTGGCACAAGGCTACGTTGATCATTAAATTTTGGCATATACAGTAGTAAATTCATATAAAAGTAGTAAAACAAAAGAGTGTGCAGTTTGGTTGGGCATTGCACATCTACTTACGACTGAACCCACGGTAAGTAGGTGGACACCCTGAGATAAAGAATTCAAATAGTCGAGGCATACTAATAGTAAACATTTTGATTAAAGAACCAACCAAACGTTGCACATTATATAAAGATCATTCATTTAATAAAAATAGGAGCGACGACAAAAGTAGAGTATAATAATTTATAATTATATTTAAATAAATAAAGATATATAAAAGAGTAGAGGGGGGTAGTCAGAAGAAGATGGCGCCCAACGTGGGGCTAGAAAAAAACTAGATAAGAGTAGTAGCAGGATACGGGATCCCGAGATTAGGTGGGGCCCGTAGTTTTTTTTTAATTTTGCAGAAAAAGGAGTTCAAAACTAGGCAGCAGAGATGACGGACGCGGACACGAAAAGGATTACGAGATCACGACGAATGTACGGAGTTGAAATGGAATTAGGGACACATGACATGGAGCTAGACGCAGGGGGAGACATACAGGAGACGGACGTGAGGCAGACAGATCCGGAGGTGATAGGCATGGACACGGACCAGGCGACGGTACAGGAAGTTAAGGTAACAGAAGCCGCCGGAACCCAGGACATAATGCGATTCCTAATGAGTATGCAAGACAAAATGGTAACTTCACAGACGGAACTAAAAATGGAGTTTAAGACATCACAGACAGAATTAAAAAATGAACTAACTATAAAAATTACAGAATCACAGACAGAACTAAAAACTGAACTAACTCAAAAAATTGTAGACTCACATACGAATTTAAAAAACGAATTTAGAACGGCACACGCCGAACTGACTGCAAAACTAGACTACACACAGGACTATCTACTCGCGTCGATACAAAACGTAAAGGACGAACTAAGGACAGAGGTACAACAACAAGTAGACAGGGTTGACGACAAGCTGGAAAACACACGGGTACAGTTTCAGGGAGACTTGAACGCGACAAGGACGGACCTAAGATCGGAATTCAAGACACGTGTGGATACAGTAGAAGAGACGATAATCAGCGGTTTTTCGACATTAAATACGGAAATACAGACATGTGAAAAAAGACATACGACACATTACAGAAATTTAGGACAGACGTTAGAGACCCTACAAAATGAAAATGTAAACGTTAGGACGCAACTGGACCAAAAACTTGACGACAAAGTTACGGTATTAGAAAACAGGGTCGGACATGAAGTAAGACAAATACAGGACAAGTTGGACGAACTAGAAAGGAGGCGCGTGGGACTGGACTACGGACAGCACATTAAATTAAACCGGGACGCATTACCAAAGTTTGAAGGACGGAGGACGGAACAACCAATGGGATTTTTAGACCGACTGGACGAAATCGTAGGGACTGAAAATGAAAGAACTAAATTACAGATCGTGGGGGCGACTTTGACAGGCAACGCCGAAAAATGGCATAATATCATCCGCAGACAATACGACACGTACGCTGAATTTCGACGACTTTTTATAGAACAATTTTGGAGCAACACACACCAGACAGACATACGGACGAATTTATCACCGGACATTACAGCAGGACACACGGAACACGCGAAGAATACGCGATTGACAAATTTAACCAGGCACAACACTTGACACCAAAATTGGGCGAGGACGACATAGTGCTACTACTCGCAGGACATATGGAACCGGAAGTGACAAATGTGGTCGTGGTACAGAACGTCAAGACATTGCGGGAATTTTTAGGGGTGATGAGGAACTTTGATTTAGCAACAGCACTGGAGGCAAAAACGCGAACAAATTATTGGGAGCAAAACCGGGGTTATAGGGAAGACAACCGACGACAAGCGTACCACGAACACCGACCTAATTACAGACAGGACAACTTCAACCACGGACATCGGAATCATTGGGGACACGACGGAAACAGACGACCTTATTACAATAGGGAACACCGGGCGAACGAATACCATGGACAAAACAGGTACCAGCACGGCAACGACGAGGATGACGGCCGTACTACAGGAGGCGGAACGCACAACGAAAACAGCCGGACGGACAGGGACGTAAACGTCCAACACATGACGACAAGCGCGATGACACCGGACACAGATAGGATTAAGGTGGTGCAGGTACACGAGGCGCCGTCGGGACAAAAAAAAACGCAAATTTTTGGACGACCGAATGCTTAGGGATGAATATAGACGTGTGTTATAGTATAAGAGATTTATTGTTAAATAGTTATACCTTTAATAAAAAAGAACTTGTTGTTTATTAATATTAGTTTAAGGGATTGTTTATATGTTGCTTTAGTTGATAGTGGTTCGCAGTTGTCGCTGGTAGATGAGAATGTGGTGATAAAACATGAAGAATTTTTAAAGGGACGAATAGGAGCAATTGATGGGGTTAATTTATGGTCAGCGATGAACAAAAAGCTAACGACAATTTATAGGGTTATCCGTGTACCGATATTTATAGGGAGAAAAAAAGCAGGAGATGCAGAGTTTTTGATTACAAAGGGGTTGCAGCTTGATTTCATATTAGGAATGGATTTTATAAAGGATTTTGGTAGACAACGCGACATATTTCAACAATCAAAGATTCTGGAACGGGTTAAATAGGGCGCATATTAAGGTATCATTTAGCAGTATACGGCATCCGAAAGCAAATCCATGCGAACGTTATATACGAGAGGTAATAAAATATCTACGGTTGGCGACGCAGGAGCATCACGATAGATGGATTAGATATCTGCCACAAATTGAAAATTTCATGAATTGCGTACCGAGTTCGGTTACAAAAACATGTCCGGTAACATTGATTCGAAGGATTATACCAGCTAGGCCATGGAGGGAGGAAGTCGAGGTGCAAGACATCACAGAGTTGTTGGGTAGTGTTAGGCGTAGAATCGAAAGGATGCAGCGTAGGGACATCGAGCGAAGGTGTAGAAAAATTTAAAAAAGGACGACGTTTGAAATAGGAGATCTGGTAGTAGTAAAACGATTAAGGGTTTCAAACCACGACAGAAACATTTACGCGAAGTTGTTGTTTCCTTATGAAGGGCCGTACAAGATCACGCGTATTTTTGCTGAAGGAAATACATTTGAGTTAGATAATATGACAGGGGGATATCGCGGGCGTTTTCACTTGGAAAATTTATACCCATATAAAATTGTACAGGAAGAGGGTTTAGTAGGATAAGTTATATAGTTCATGCGACGGAAAGTTTAGTTTTGTTTTTGTTTTGTATAGGTTAGTATATAGCGTAGTTAGATAGACGTGAGAGAAAGGCGAATAGGGGTTGACTAATTAATATGTAAAAATGCGAGGGGGGGGGGGGGTGATTTTAAATAAAAATTAGAAATTTATGCACACCAAGAGAAGAGTAAAAACAGACGAAATTTCCAATTTCATTCAAAATCAGTGGGGCCAATGTAATGTCAGTGGGAGGTACAAGGCTTCTAAGGGTAGATTTGTGTTAAAAGGGGTGTATGCCAAATAAAATGATTCATATATCAGATCCCGTAATTCAAAAATTATGTTTTGCTGTACTTTACATATGCTAAAGTATTTACAATGTTAGTTTGAAATGTATGTGCCAAAAGGTAAATTAAATGACTTGATGACGTTGATAAAATACACAGTGCTCAAGGTTTTATACTAAGTTGCAATTTAATAGGCCATTGAAAGTACATTTGCCGTCTGAAAACCGGATGCGTCTACGGATGTCTACTATCAACCAAGCATCCAGGTCATGTGTGAATTATTTTGGCTTTTTATTTAAATAGAATCAACTTTTGGACGAATTTGTAAATTCAAAATTATAAGTTAATAGCAGTATCAAATATAATTGGAGAATTGTGAAGTATTTAGGACCAATGATAGAATTTAGGAATGTGTATAAAGACAATAGTGAAGGTATTTGTGACACCAAAAAAAGGACAAATTGTTATTGGATATTTTTATGTATGTAAAATGTAATTAAGTAAGCTAGTTTTGTTGTGCTTATCGCCTTGGAGAGTAAACAAGATGATTCGTTTTCGATTAAATTTAGTATAAAGACGTGTTTTGCAAACCTGCGTTAAAGTTGTTATATATTCGAAACAAAATAAATGTGTTTGAATTTGAATAGTTTGATTTATTAAAGTGGAGTTACAAGAAGCATCGGTGGTTAAATAAGCAACAGCGACGATAAAAGAAGTGTAAAGATTGGTAATAGTGCGACGGGAGAGCAACGAATATTTAATTAGATTTGGAACGATATTGGGAAAGGTAGTAGGACATTCGAGTGGTTATACAAACGGACGAAGTTGGATTTGGATAGAGGTTTAAAGGCAGAAGGACATAGAGTGGTTATACAAGCGACGGCGAAGCGACGAATATTTAAATAGATTTGGGATTGATTTGGATAGAGATTTGAAGGCAGTAGGACATAGAGTGGTTATATAAAGGAACGAAGATCGATTTGGATAGAGATTTATAGATAGCAGGACATCGAATTTATAGCAGGGCATTGAGTGATTTGGAACAGGACGGCGGTTAGATTTGGATTGAATACGAAAAGGCGGACGGATTAATTGGAGCACGAAGAGTGAAATTAGAGAGCAGCAATTGCAGGGGAAGATTCAACGCAGAAATTAGGACAGAAGAATTAGCGCAGGGGAAGTAATTACAACGGTTTGTCAAAATTCTAAAATTCGGGTTATTCATTTCAGATTTGGGGTCATCAAAATTGTACTAAGACACCTGGAGGCGATACGAAAGTTTCAATAGTGATTGTGAGTCCATGTAAAGACGCATACGGCGACTAAGATCGTGAGCCAGCAGCATTAAAAAAGGGCATCAACGAAGTATAATCCAGGTGAGTGCGGTGCAATATCATAAAACGTCAAAAGTCAGAAATTGTGTACATTAATTAATTTGGCACAAGGCTACGTTGATCATTAAATTTTGGCATATACAGTAGTAAATTCATATAAAAGTAGTAAAACAAAAGAGTGTGCAGTTTGGTTGGGCATTGCACATCTACTTACGACTGAACCCACGGTAAGTAGGCGGACACCTTGAGATAAAGAGTTCAAATAGTCGAGGCATACTAATAGTAAACATTTTGATTAAAGAACCAACCAAACGTTGCACATTATATAAAGATCATTCATTTAATAAAAATAGGGGCGACGACAAAAGTAGAGTATAATAATTTATAATTATATTTAAATAAATAAAAATATATAAAAGAGTAGAGGGGGGTAGTCAGAAGAATATATATATATATATATATATATATATATATATATATATTGCTATGCTATTAGCGGAATTATCCTGCCCCTACTTTAGGCTGTTATTTTTATTGCTATGAACTGGAATTCTTGATCCCCTTCGTTGTGCGCCTTATTAATTTACTACGTACTCTAAATTATTGGAAGACCATTTTAATATTCACTATAAATAAACAAATTTGTAATTATCTCTTCCTCCGGCTGTCTTATTAGTATTGCTATCAACTTAACTGGACTTTATCTTCAAACAACTTTGTCTACCAATGGCAAAATTCGATACGTTACCGCCTTGGGTGTTATCAATTTCCTATTCAACTTGTGGCTCCGCCTTTGTACTATTTAAATCTTATGACCTCGGCTAGCATTTATTTGGAATTATAAAATTCAGTAAATTTCGATTTTATATAATGAAACCAATATGTTATGTACAGCTTTTGAAATTATTCAAAATACACTTTTCAATCAGTTAATTTTATAAATCTCATTTATTAACAATCATTTACTCAAAACCCAAAGTCACCAAAAAAAAACAACCTCTTTTGTTGACTTTTTCACAAGCATATCATATTTAGCAAATTCAATATTAAAAAAAAATATAAAAATTTATATAGAAAAACAAATGTCTTATAACTAAAAATCTGACCTGGTTTTATTTTTTTCACATCGACGCTTCCAATAAAAATGATCTTCCCCAATTCTGGATTCTATTTAAATTATTGCCATTTCACTATGGACCAGCATTATTAAATTATACACCCCAATTTATTTCAAATTTCTTCAAACTTAGACTTTTATCATTCTTGCCCCAGACTTAAAATTGTAGTTTGTTTCACCCCTGTACTTCAAAATTATATTATTCTTCTTTTCCTCTGGACATCAACATTGTATTACTGTATTTTTCCCTGAACATCAGAATCATAGTCTATTTCCCTCAGACCTCGAAGCCCTATTATTTTTTTGTTTTAGTTTAAAATAAATTCATTAAAAGCGTACTTACCTTTAAACGGCAATTATAATCTTCATATTCGCACTCATTTTATTTCACTTTTATAATTATTACGTATTACTTTGTTTAATGGCAACGCACTTCGGCCTTTGTTGAGTTCAAAACTGTCTTTCTTATCAAGGTGCTTGCTAATATATTCTCGAATTCCCACTCCATCCGTGGGTATGGTCTAGAACTCGTCGCTTGTTTCTGGCCAATCAAATAATTTTATTTAGAGCAGTTTCTGATGTAATGCTCCACGATTCCCCATAATCACAACCTGCCCGCAGCTGTCTTTCGTTATCAACATGCTGTATTTTGATAGATTACTTGCCTTTCCATAAACAACTGATGCAACTTGACTTTAAATTTTCATATTTACATGCGATTCACGCAATTTTTAATCATTTTTCTTATCAAATAATGGTTAGATATTTGTACGCATTTATATTAGCTACCTGAAGCTCTATTTCTATATCCGTATTAATTTAATCGTCTGGAACTCTTTTTTTAATGCGTGTCTAATTACACTTTATCATTTATTTATGAATATACGCGTGCTTCCACTGAAAATATCATTATTTGTTTTACCTAAAATTAACTAAACTTTATCTACAGGGTATTTAATATTTACTATCTACTTAATACATATATTTCTCATTCCTACGCCAACTATGCGTCTTTCTATGTTTACCTGCGTCGCTTAAAAACTATTTCTACCTTATATACAGGGTGCTGACTGCTTACTATCTACAAACTATGTCTATTTCTTAATTATTCATTCCTAAATGACCTTTACTATAACATGCACCCTTAAACAACCCCTTATCACAGCAATATATATGTATATATACATTTAATAATAAAATATTTTTTCCATAGCAAGTACAGTACCTTCAACAGGAGCACCTAGAAATACATGGGCAACATACACACCCAGCATGTTACAAAAACCTAGGAGCATGCAGTTGATGCCAGCACCATTACAACACAAAATAAGTAAGCAAGTAAGTATTTTGTTTTTAAGTAATTAGAGAAACTTAGAGTGGGACTAAAGAAAATAAAGAACCTTCTGCAAAACAGGATATCCGTAATAGACCAAATACAAGTATGTAAAATCATTTTTTTACTTTAATATTTAACTGTACACAGGCTCCACAAGAACTAAGCGGAACAGTACAGTAGATGCCTAGAATTCTGTTGCACAGACACAATTAGATTTAATAAAAATGCAAAAGCGAATTTTAATAATGGGTATGGAGCATAAAAAGGTGGAACATGTACTGAAAGTGCAGCATTTAAAAGAAGAGCATGAATTAAAATTAAAATTGCTCCAATTAGATATTAAGATAAAGGAAAAGCAACTTAAAGAATGTTAAACAATATTTTTATTTACATTTATGTACCTATATAGAATAACTTATAAAAGTGTATCATTAGTGTTAAATAGTTACATGATTTACAAGGCCGTAGGATCTATAGTTCAAACGCTGCATTTTTTCAGTCACATGATAACAAAGATCCTCGTTTATTTCATTTGAAATTGTCAGCGACCTGTTTCTACACATAAAAAGACAATCACAATATCATTTACAATTCTACTCCATGCTAAATTATAATCAAAACAGAATTGTTTGTCTTTGAGTATAGCCTGAAATTGACACGTGACTGCATAGGTTCAGCGTTTCAACTACATGTTATTGATGTATCATAATGTGTATTATGTTTAGGTTGTAATTTTTTGGGTAAGATTTTGTTTCAGTGTTCTTAAAAGTTTCTGTTATTATTTACTTACAGGTTTTGTATTATGTATTTACTTAAAACCTTCCTAACAGCTTTATATTTCTTTATACCTGTTTATTAATAAAACATTATCAGATTTTAATTTTATTTTACAATATTTGGGTGCCATAAATTATATACAATCAAAATATACAGTATCTAATACCTACCCACGAACAAAAAACTATACTTGAATATTGCAACAACATTATAGTGTAAAGTAGCAAAAATACATTATAAATTTAACGTTATGTGCATGTCGCAGCGACATTGCAACTAACTTCACAATTATAGGATTATGCAATATTGCTGCAATAAGCTGTAATGCTGCATGCTTAGTGGGTATTAAACTTAATTACCTACGTGTAAAATGCTAATTAAACTAATCTCTGACTCATTAAATGAATTGTTTCTCATAAAATTGTTAAGATGTATATTGAATCGTGCACAGAACCCGGCCAAAGTGCTACTATATTTTGTATTCTTAAATCTGGTCCAGCAATAGTTTGAACATTAAAAGAAAAAAAATTTTCCTATTTCTAAACGTTTCCGCATTGTCGCCCCGGGTAATTGAATCTTAGCGTGGGAACAATCAAGAGCACTTATACATCTAGGAAATCTAGCTTTATTAAAGAATTCTTGACGAATTTTTAATATTTCCTGATTAATGTTTGGCATCTTAATATAGTGTGAGCGTAGTTGTGCTAAAGCACGAGAAACATTATAAATTGCCTTGCTTGCAGTACTCATGAATTCCCATAAAATCACCAACAGCAATAAGAAAGGATCGTGTAGCATAAAATCGAATAACAGGCGAAATTGCACGATTCCTAAAAACAAATATTGACAAATCTATACATTTTAAATGAAATATATATTACCTATTAGTGTTGGAACTAATTGCACCACCAATTTCATTTACAATCCTGTAAACAGTTTCTTTGGACAGGCGAAACCTCAAAAGAAATCATAATTATCCCACCTTTCAAAATGGTCTGTTCTTTCTCTAATAGTGGGTAACCTCCTTGGCCTAACCAAATATTTTAGATGCTCCATTATATCTTCATCCTCTAACATAAAATCAGCCAAAGCTAATTCCATAATTTAAAAGTAAACAACTAGATATATACCTACTAACCTATTGCCAAATCTGAAAAGTTATTGAGGTTAGGTTTATTGGTTTAAACCGTGGACAACGAAGGATCAAGTTTAAACTAAGTTCACTCACTGAACTGGTATTAAAAAAACTAATAAACCGCAGAACGTAGTTTAAACTATGAACTCGGTTTAAACCTGAATTGAAAAACCGGCCCTAAGTGTGTGATTGCAAAAATATGTTATCTGTCCCTTATGTCGTAGGTTGTACCACGTACGTGCGTTGATTGAAATATTCAATAATTCAATTAACGGTACGTGTTTGAAAACATTTTGACCATCTTGTGTCAAGGCATGGTGTTTTTCTAGGATTGAATTTATGTGACTGTAGAAGTTATACCCTATTCACGATAAATATGGGATAACGTCGTAAACAGTAATAAAGTGTTAGTAATTGTATCATGTGGACGTAACTCTGAACGTAGCTTTAATGATATTACGATTTAGTATGTTACAGTTGGCAGTTTCGTCCTCTGTTGTAACATACTCTGCTTCTGCATGCTTAGACGCAAAATTTGTTTACAGTGAAATTTTAAGACACTGCTTCTATTACTTTAAAAATCTTACTTCTGCATCTTGAGTTGCATTGTTACCACAATTCGCTACTATATAGAAAGAAGGTATTTTAAAAATAACCTTACAATCTAGAATATGCCAACTTTTAATAATAAACAAAAACTATACAAGTCTAACTATTAAATAGGCTTAGAATAAGTCAACAATAACAACACGGCATTTATTTGTATTGTAAAGTCATCCCATTTTTATCGTAAATAGTGTGTATTAACCGTTATTTCCCTGTCTATGGTTCGTGTTTTAAGAATGGGTTAAAAATGTTCCCTTGTGTTTTTAAATGAGTGTTTTACTTTTTCTACGCTGCTGTATGAAATATGAGTGAATTGTATGAACGCACTCAGTACTATTATTGAAATGTTTGTACACTAGATGGTGCAAACTGTTAAAACATTGTTTCTCCTTTAATGTTTGACATTTGCCGTGTATCAGGATTGTTGTATATAAAGTTGTGTTAATAAGGATTAATAGGTAAAAATAAAAATGAATATGTACAGTGATCATGATATTAAAACTCCTAGCGAGGAGTGGCGTGAAAAAATTGAAAAAAAAGACATAAGCAGAAGTTCGATGAATAAACTTATTATGAATTATTTAGTTACAGGTTTGTACAGTATTTTCTTTCCATAATTGCCATTCTTTGTTTATTTATTTACAGAAGGTTTTAAGGAAGCAGCTGAAAAGTTTCAGTTAGAGTCTGGTGTAAGTCCTACAGTCGATTTAAGTTCTCTTGATAATCGAATTCAAATTCGAGATGCAATTATAAATGGTCGGATTCAAGAAGCAACTGCTTTAATTAATCAACTTCACCCCGAACTCTTAGACAATGATCGCTATTTATATTTCCACTTGCAGGTTTGTAAATAGTTATGCAACTGTTATAACTGCTCAAAATTATTGTAGCAACTACATTTAATCGAGCTTATACGAGGCAATCTTGTTGAAGAAGCTCTTGCGTTTGCTCAGTCTCATTTAAGTGAAGCTGGTGAGGAGAACCCCAATGTCCTTACAGAACTGGAGCGGACAATTGCTTTATTAGCTTTTGAGGACCCGCTGAAAAGTCCATTTGGAGACCTGCTTTTACCTGCACATCGTCAAAAAGTTGCCAGCGAAGTAAATGCAGCTATTTTAAAGATGGAACACCAGGAATCGACTTTACCAAAGCTATCGACTTTATTGAAGCTTATTTTGTGGGCTCAAGAGAAATTAGATAAGAAGAATGTTAAATATCCAAAAATGACTAATTTGGAGAAAGCAGCGATTGAGGATCCATAGTATAGGCCTAAAGTATTTTCTGTTAGAAAATACAACCACTCATATTTTTAAGGTTTTATATATGCATTTTGTTTGTTCATTATTTATGTTAATTATTTATAACGTTAGTTTTCTTTGCTTCGCAAATTACGCCTTAGAAATGATAGAGTATGTACTTTTAATTTTTAAGAATGATATTGAAGCACAAGATGCAAAAATTTTGCAAGAAAACTAAAATTAGCCTCGGAGTAGATCCTATCTATAAAAAATATACATAAACATTATTCTTCACTATACTTTTGAAGAAATATAAATAGCTGATTGTCACTGCGTTAAACTTTATTCAGTATTTTGTGATCCTTGGATTCTGTAGTTGATATAATCTCCACATCTACTTTAACATGTAGAATACTATGCCCGGTTCGAATTACTTACTAATTATGAAAAGAAATCCATTAGGTGTAATTAACAGTGTTCTCGAGCAGCTTTTTATTGGCTGTGGTGATAGTCGGGGCTGATGATCTCAAATTGCATGGCATATCGCATCCACCCTCTTCAGGTTTTTGATTCTGGTTAAAATAGAATCAGGCTCTGAAAAGACCCAAATATGGAGGCTATGATGTCATCGAAATGTTATAAACAGACAACTTTTACAAACTTAAAAACATGTGAGGAATTATCTGGAACCTGGAAGAAATTTAAACGCACACACATGCAAAGGTAATTGCACAAGACAAGTTCATTTCCAATACTACGATAATATGAAATTATAACTTAGATTTTAATGTAAAATCTAAATGATTTATCAATTCATACTTGTACTTAAAATTCATTACCTTCAAATATCTGCTTGGACCCCTACTGATTCAGATATCAGGACAATAATTCAATTGGAAAGACACAAACTAATCGAGTGTACACTGTTATATCAACCTAAATTTGAATACTGTTTGATATTTTTGTCTATCAGATCTCGCAATTTCATGCTTTTTAAACTGTTAGATAGGCAGAAGTGATGCCCAATTTCATAGCAAAGCTAACTTGAATGTAAACGTAGCTGCATAAGTCCATTTCTAATACTATGGTATTAGTTGATAATAGTATATTATACAACGAGGCTATAATGAAGGCTATTATTCCCAAAAATGAAAGTTGCTACACGAGCGAGCGAGTGTAATAATCATCTGAGGGAATAGTACCCTTCATTATAACGAGTTGTATACTATACTTTATCTACAAGTAACAGTATAAGAGAGCATAATTTATATAACTTGATTTTTCAAATTATCGAAATTCTACAATAAATTAGCGAAAACCAAAATGGCTAGTTTGTGTTATTGTATTGAGACATAGTATTTGATATTTGGCATTTGATGTTTGTTTTAAATTTCAAAGGTTTTGGAATTTAATATTATTTTCCGTTGGTCTGTTGGTCAATCCATATAAGGTGACCCAAAAAAAATTTTCAGGTTGCTTGACCAATTTTAATATTTTATTTTTTTGTTTTTCTTACATAAGTCAGCACTTCAAAACAAGTTTGAAATTTTTTGTCATCCCGTTGTGGAGATATGTCCATTTTTGTTTGGCCATGCGGACTAATTTTGACCGTTACAGTCATTAGCGATAAATTAACTATCTCCAGACTGGTTAATGCTACAGTAATGGGATTCGTACTAGTCTTTTTAGAAAAGTCCACAGTTTAAACTTAATCTAACATAAATAGCTCAAAAATACAACCAAAGTTTATAATCGAAATTTTAACAAATTCGACTTTTTAAGGTTGAAAATTTTAATGAAAGAATAAAATACCCAAGCTAATATTTGTATGACTATAAGATATAATAGGATACTTGCCAGTTTTAGAGAAAGAAGGTTTAAATATGTCTCCCTCGATTTTCTATAATTTTTCAAAAAACGTTATTTTGAAATTTCGAGACTTAATAACTCTAGTGGGGGGGGGGGTATAAAAGTCTGAATTTTTTTACACAAGATGCATCTTTATGATAGTAAACTATTGTAAAAGTTTCAATCTTGGTATTTGATCCTGAACGAAGTTATGAATTTTTAAAGTTTAACAAAAATACGCATTTCGGTGTAAATTATAAACAAATACAAGAATGATAAATGTGCAAAATAAATATTCCTAATGTTAAACAGTATAGTATTTTAACAAAGGAAGGGTAATTTAAAAATTGGTCAATAGTTTTAAAAAAGGATAGAGATAAAAGGCTCATGTCCTATATGCATCATTCATGTCTGGACAGGAATCTGCCTGATAGTGAAACTTATCTGCTCATTGAGGTTCAGCAAGTGCCACAGTCTGTTAGAGTGCAGATAGTTTTCTAATGTGTTGTGTCTTTTGTTAATTCAAGTTTATTTTATTAATTATTTCTTCATTTTACTTTTACTGTGAGTATTTGTTATTATTACTTACCTTAAAATGGATGATCTGTGTTCTGTTGGACAATTAATTAATGAACATTCTCATAAAACAAGTTATGGTTTAGTGTCTAAAAAATTAAAACATATCAATGAGTTTGATGATGTTGAACAAAAACTTTTAAAATTAAGAGCGAGTAGCGATATTATTTCAATTCTAAAATATAATCACCTTTTTGGGAAATCCTGTTTGGATCCTTTAAAAGTTCACAAGAAACGTTATTGAAAGCTCATGAATATATTTATAAATTAGTCCCAGGACAGTCCCTTTGTCGAAACTTTTATGAAAAACTATTTGTTTTAGAACCACAATTTAAAGTTTCCAGTGATACTGATTGTTTGGATATTATGTTCCTCTTGAGGAAATCCAGGAGAAAGTAAATTCAGCTTGTCCTTTGTTAGGACTATCTCCAGCGTGCAAAATAGGAAAGCTAACTTCCGAGAAAAGGCAATCAGCCATTGAGAATAAAGTTTATAAAGCTAATGAAAAACTAAGAACGAATTTGGAATCGTGTTTTGATCATACTGAAAATAACACTATTCCTGTACAACAAGATGTGTTAGACTCCGAATATTCTAATTTGATTGAAAAATTAAAGGAAAAGTGTTTAATCTAATGAGGAAAAAGTGAAAATCATTAGCTTGCTTCCTAGTTCATCGTCAAAAGATAAGATTGCTCGAGAATTCCAAATGTCAGAGCATTTGATTAGACACACGAAATCTGATGAAAGAACAAGGCATTTTGCCTTCATTACAGAAAAAGAAAGGAGCCTCCATTGGTGAAGAAACTGTGGAGAAAGTAAAAATGTTTTTGGAAAATGACGAGAATAGTAGAATGTGTTCCAGTAAAAAAGAGTGTACCAAAGTGATAGTTAATGGAAAAAAAGTAGTACAACAAAAACGTTTAGTTCTTTGCAATCTCAATGAATTATATGTGGTGTTTAAAAAATGACATCCAGAATGTCAAATAGGCCTATCCAAGTTTTGTGAACTGCGTCCAAAGTGGTGTATTGTGGCAGGAGCTTCAGGTGCCCACTCTGTGTGCGGTTGTGTATACCATCAAAATTTGAAATTAATGATCAATTGTGCAAATCTGAATGTTGACTATAAAGAACTGATTGATTTATTAGCTTGTGACGTAAACAATTGTATGATAGGTTTGTGTGAAAGTTGCCCTGGAAAAGAAAGTGTACTAGAACTATTTAGGGATTCGGAAGAGGATCTTCCAGATCATATTGAGTTTAAGCAGTGGGTCACGAGTGATAGATCAGAGATGGTCCCTATTATTAAATCTCAAGAAGAGTATTTTGAATCGCTAGTTGAAAAGTTAGAAAATTTGAAGAGTCACCGTTACATTTCTAAAATTCAAGGACAGGGTTTGAAGAATAAGAAAGAAAACTTAGTTGAATCAGAATGTATAGTTTTAGCAAACTGCAGAAAATTTCACCTACATTATCCAGAATAAAATATAAGATTATCATTGGGTAAATGAGCAAGCAACAGTGCATCCATTCGTTATATATTTTAAGAACGAAGATGGTAAGGTGAAAAGTCTTTCGATTTGTGTTTTAAGTGGGTATTTGGAGCACAATACGACTGTTGTACATGCCTTTCAAACGAAAGTAATCCAGTATATTAAGGACAAACTGCCTAAAGTAGAAAAGTTGTTTTACTTTTCAGGTGGCAGTGGAAGCCAGTATAAAAATAGGTATAATTTCTCAAACATTTGCAATCACAAGAAAGATTTTGGTCTGGGGGCTGAATGGCATTTCTTTACCTCTTGCCATGGAAAAAACTCCTGTGACGATTGGGGGGGGGGGGGTGCAATAAAACGAGATGTGACAAAAGCTAGTGTACAAGGGACAACTTTAAACCAAATCCTAAATATAGACCAGATGTCAACCTTTTGCAACGAACATATTACAGGCATAACTTATTTTCTTATTAATGAGAAGGATATTATTACACACAAGGAAAAACATAGACCAAGATTTGAAAATACATTGCGGGTCAAAGGAACGAGAAAACTCCATGGATACCATGCTGTTGGATAAAACACAATTAGTTGATATACAACTTCAGAAACAACCAAATACGAGGATCAAGGCATCGCTAAAATCATACCTTTAAGTCTCGAAGTTAATAACACTATTGCCTGTATATATTATGATGGACAGTGGTGGTTAGCTTAGATCGAGCAAATCAGCATAGAATATAATGATGTCTATGTTCACTTTTATCACACTGCAGGACCACGCACATCTTTCAAAAAGTCTGCAAGTGATCGAGTTTGGATACTAATTTCAAACATTTTAAGAAAATTGAAGGTGCTAGAACTAACAACAGCGACAGGAAGATCATACACTATCTTTAAAAATCTTTCAGAAGAAATAAGTATGCTCCTAAATGGGCATTTATTGTAAGGAAAATAATTAAGAACATTATTTATGCGAACTTCAGTCATTCAATTCTTGTTTATAATAAATGCACGTTCTTTCTTTAAATGAGAGTTTTTGTTAAACTTTCAAAATTCATAACTTGTTTCAGGATTAAATACCAAGATTGAAACTTTTACAGTAGTTTACTATCATAAAGGTGCATCTTGTGTAAAAATTCAGATTTTTATATTTTCCCCCACCAGAGTTATTAAGTCTCGAAATTTCAAAATAACGTTTTTTGAAAATTATAAAAAATCGAGGGAGACATATTTTAACCTTCTTTCACTAATATTGGTAAGTACCCTATTATATCTTATAGTCATACAAATATTAGCTTGGGTATTTTATTTTTTCATTGAAATTTTCAGCCTTAAAAAGTCGAATTTGATCATGAACTTTGGTTGTATTTTGAGTTATTTATGTTAGATTAACACTTTAAACTATAAGGGCCTAAATTGTAAAATGGACTTTTCTAAAAAAAAAATAGTACAAATCCCATTACTGTAGCATTAATCAGTCTGAAGATATTTAATTTATCGCTAATGACTGTAACGGTCAAAATTAGCCTGCATGGCCAAACAAAAAGGTCGATCTCCAAAACGGGATGAGATAAACAAAATTTCAAACCCGTTTTGAAGTGCCGACTTATGTAAGAAAAACATATAAAAAGATTAAAAATATTAAAGTTGGTCAAGCAACCATCACCCGATCACTTCATATGGATTGCCTCCTGTAAGAGGAAATAAAGAGCCATTATTCCCTAGCGTGATTAATATATAGTATTATACTGCAAAAACCACAGGTATAATACGTATATTATATATTAGTTGTAGCTAAAATGTAATTATAACTTCCAAAACCAGAAACTACTGGGTTGGAGTTTGAAACACCAAGGATTGTGCAAATTTCAAGTTGAAATTTTTATTATTTTGATAACGATCATACGTCATAGATTGAAACGTAAATAAAGAACGACTATGAGTGGTTTAATTCCCAAGGAAGATTAAGAAAAGAGAATAAATACAAACTAATTAGAATGAATTTTAAGGATATAAAACCGCATAGCAAAAATATAAGGAACGCAGGAGGACGCGACATAATAGAAGATGTAGAGGTGGATAGATGGCAGGAATATAGAGGGAATTTATATGCAGATGATGAACTAGCAGCACCAGAATAGAAATCAGACGTTGAAAAGGATGATGGGATATCCTATACTTAGAGATGAGTTTGAATTAGCATTAAAGAGTCTGAAAAATGGTAAGGTGCCGGGTACAGATAAGGTGCAAGCAGAAACTCTAAAAGTCGCTGGACAAGCAGTAACAGAATGACTCTTTCAACTTGTAAGCTATATGTATGAGATGTGAGATACCCAAAGATTTTGAACGTAACATCATAGTCACTATACCAAAAAAGAGAGGCGCTGATAGATGTGAAAATTTTCGAAAAAATATGTTTGACAGCGCATGTGTCATTAATATTAACTAGAATTGTACAAAGAGGGATGGAAAAACGAGCTGAAGAAATACTAAGAGATCAGTTTGGGTTTAGGCGAAACAGGGGAACATGGAAGGCTCTTTTAGCTCTGAGGGTGATAATGGAAAAAACAATAGAAAAGAAGAAAGCATGTATATAGGATTTTTATATCTGGAAAAAGCATTCAACAATGTAAAAGGGAAAAAATGTTCGAAGTACTCAAAAAGATTGGAATAAGTTTTAGGGATAGACGGATAGTTCATAGCTTATACAAAGATCAAACAGTGGTAATAGAATTGGAGCAGGAATGCAGATACGTAAATATTACGAAAGGGGCGACACAAGGATGTGCCCTGTCCCCAGTAATTTTTAACTTGTACATCGAAGAGGCAATGAATATTGTCAAATGCAAGGATAAAAGGTTGATATGCTTTTATGGGCAGATGATATAGCGATATTAGCATCTAGCAAAAAAGAATTGAAGCACCTCTTAATGAAATGGAAACAGTTCTAACACAGAGATACGGTATTAACAAATTAACAAATATAAAACTTAACTACTACTATGTAAAAGAGGGGGAAATGCATTAAAAACCAGAATACAAATAGGAAACGAGAACTTACAAGAGGTTAAGGAATTATGCTACCTAAGCCAAATAATGCAATATGGGAAAAGTGCAAAAGATATAAAACAAAGATTAGCACAAGGCTGTGCTGCATTTAGCACGAAAAAGCAGCTATTGTTTTCAAAGACAACAAACATACAGGGTGAGTTTTTAGTGTGTCAACGGTCGATAACTCCGTTATTATAAAAGCTACGTAAACCAAATTTGGAGGCATATTAGACATGACTAAAGTGCACATTTTAAAAATATTTGGAAGCATACAGGGTGTTTCATAATTCCACGGCATATTAAACATATTTTTTTTAAATGGAACACCCTATATATTATTACATTTTTCAAATGCCCATAAAAAGAGCTTTAATTTGATATCAAATTGTATATGTCTATTCCTTTTAGTTTTTGAGATATTCAACTGTTTTTAGAAAAAATGACCCGGATTAGATACATTGCCACTGCACTAATACACAACTTATGTTAATTTTCAAGATGCAGAAGATTTTACTATATACCATAGTATATTTGTAAATATCACTTTTTTGAAATTTCTTCACAGTATACAGGGTATGTCAGGTTTCGCAAAATGCAATTTTTAAAACTTTTTTTAAATGGTACCCTACCAATTTTATTGCTACGATGGATAGTTCATTAAGTGTCCTTTCATTTTTGTTAAGCATTCCCTATACCTAAATCCATTACTCTCTGAGATATTTTTGATTTTCTTCAAATTTTAAGAATGTTTTTAATTTACGTAACTAAAAAGAACTTACTATTGGAGAATATTATAAAATAATTAATACATTTTGATTAACAATTAACTACACTTATCCAATAACAATTTTCACTAAAGATATAACAACCTACAATCATACGCTATCAACAGAATTCTGCCAGATCAACAATATGCATTTTATAGAAAATGTTCAAGCAGGAAATCAGGCAGGCTTTGAAAAAAATAACAATTACAATTAAAATGTCATTTAGGTTTATTAATTGTAGTGTGTTGTCATTTAACACATTATCAGTTCTGTTTTAAATGTAATCTTTGAAGAAGTTTTCAAAATGAATTTTAACGTGGAAAAACAAATAGATATGATTTAGGTATTGGGAGAAAGCTTAAGAAATTGCCTACTTGCATCAAGAATATACCAAAAGAGATATCCTGTTAAATGACAACACACTACAATTAATAACCTAAATGACATTTTAATTGTAATTGTTATTTTTTTCAAAGCCTGCCTGATTTCCTGCTTGAACATTTTCTATAAAATGCATATTGTTGATCTGGCAGAATTCTGTTGATAGCGTATGATTGTAGGTTGTTATATCTTTAGTGAAAATTGTTATTGGATAAGTGTAGTTAATTGTTAATCAAAATGTATTAATTGTTTTATAATATTCTCCAATAGTAAGTGTTTGGTCTCTTTGTCGCACGTTCGCGTGGTTAATTTTAAGTTATTTAAATTTGTAGTCGTAAATCTAATAGTAAAACTGTCATCCCTTGTTCCCTTATATCCTGCCATAAAAATTCCTTCTGCATCTGTGAATAAGTTGGACTAAGAGTAGTGAACAAACACTTTCTTATGGATATTGAAGCAGAACGGTCGTCGGTTTCTTCGTTCAGTACCGTAAGTTAGTCAAGTGCCGCAGACTTTAGTTGTTAAACCCTTAAAAAACACAGTGCAAGTGTAATGTAACACAGACTCAATTCGCATACAGTCCACTTGGTTGAAAGAATAGGAACTGCAGCTTAGAAACAACAAAACACCGCGGAGGTAAGTCGATGTATAAATTTATAAGACCCCCGTGCGTGAACAGTAAGTTCTTTTTAGTTACGTAAATTAAAAACATTCTTAAAATTTGAAAAAAATCAAAAATATCTCAGAAAGTAATGGATTTAGATATAGGGAATGCTTAACAAAAATGAAAGAACACTTAATGGACTATCCATTGTAGTAATAAAATTTGTAGAGTACCATTTAAAAAAAATTAAAAATTACATTTTGCGAAACCTGACACCCTGTATACTGTGAAGAAATTTCAAAAGAATAATATTTACAAATATACTATGGTATATAGTAAAATTTTCTGCATCTTGAAAACTACCATAAGTTGTGTATTAGTGCAGTGGCAATGTATCTAATCAGGGTCATTTTTTCTAAAAACAGTTGAATATCTCAAAAACTAACAGGAATAGACAGATGCAATTTTATATCAAATTAAAGCTCTTTTTATGGGCCTTTCAAAAATGTAATAATATATAGGGTGTTCCTTTAAAAAAAAAATAAGTTTAATATGCCCTGGAATTATGAAACACCCTGTATGCTTCCAAATATTTTTAAAATGTGCACTTTAGGCATGCCTAATATGCCTCCAAATTTGGTTTACGTAGCTTTTATAATAACAGAGTTATCGACTGTTGCCACACTAAGAACTCACCCTGTAGAAACAAGGAAGATTACTGAAAGTATATGTGTGGAGCACATCTCTGTATGGCTGTGAAACTTGGACAGTAGAAGAAGCAAACAGGAAAAAGATGGAAGCCTTTGAAATGTCGTGCTACAGACGTATGATGAAGATATAATGGACAGACAAAGTTAAGAACAAAGGGGTTCTAGAAATGTTAGGGGAAGAGAGAAATATGTGAAAAACAGTAAAAAACAGGAGATAAGATGATAGGTCACATACTAAGGCATGAGGAAATAGTGTGTATGGTTTTAAGGCAGTGAGGGTGATTGTTATGAATTTAACTATCCTCGACCCCTACTATTTTAGTACTAATGAATTATTATTTTGTTTCTATAGTTTTAGGTTGTTGATACTATTTTCAAATGCGTTTATTGAAGAAACACTTGCAAGACTAGTGTGCAATTGATCTCTGTTTGGAACAATCTTAAAGTAAGCTGTATTTTTAGGGCGATTCATTTTGTATCTTTGAGTTAATAAGATTAACAACAAGTACACGTAACAAAATATTTCTATTCATAACCCTATAAATGCAAGCAATTCTAATTAAACAACAAATGCAATGATTAATGCTAATAACAATTAAAGCAATGAGTTGATTTAGTAAATAAAACATAGAACTAACAAGTGTTGCTGGACGCCCCTTTACCATTCGATGCACTTATTACCAAAGCAATTTTGTATAAATAATTGGTAGTTCATGAGCTTTGGTTACAACTAATTATAAACAACTTATATTTGTGACGCACCTTTTCTAATAAATATTTTCAATAAAGGTAACTTTAAAGCGTACAAATGTGACTGAACCAGCTGTACAACAATTATTTTAATTACTACTGAAAAACACTAATTTTTAAGTGTAATCGAGAAACGCTAGGACTGTCAACGTGTTTGTGCTAAGTTTGTCAATGGATATGTTTGAGAGTTAAGAATTCTGCATTATAAATACCCGATACAAGCTGAGTCCGTCGCGTTTGTTCTTGGACTTCAAGAGTTATAGTTTGCTAGGCCAACATTATATCTTTCTTAATTATGTCAGAAAACGACGGGAATCATCACAACGGGCAGAGTGTCTGTCCAAATCTTCGTTAGGTCATAATTTAATCAGAAAGCTTGTAACGAGCACAAAAAAAATAGTTTTTACATGACTTAAAAAACATTAATCAAATTTGACAAGACTATAACGACTTGTCTTATTTTATAAATTTGGATAATGGGATTTTATTATTTTTTGACATAAGTAAGCGTTGCGATTTAACCAAAGTGTAGTGTAGAACCTAAAACCATATTCATTAAGAGATACTACTTGTCATTTAAATGTAAACTGGTAGTGTCATCTTGTTGCTAAATAAAGCCTGATTCGAGAGTGAAGGTTTACACTACAAGCACTAAGGATTTTACTTACAGTATATCGATTGTGCTTTGTATGAATGGCCTACCGTGCTAACATCTCTTGAAAGTTTGTAGAAGTTTGTGTCACATTCCCTGTTATGTTTAATTTCTCTTAGCAGACAATGTTTGAGGGGCAACGTAAATACAATCCAACAGAAAAAATTGAACGTAGGTACTGCCATTTCAATAAACCTACATTTTTAAAT
The DNA here is from genome assembly GCA_036346225.1 of Platerodrilus igneus. Classification (NCBI taxonomy): domain Eukaryota; kingdom Metazoa; phylum Arthropoda; class Insecta; order Coleoptera; family Lycidae; genus Platerodrilus; species Platerodrilus igneus. Next base: position 3,115,981 of record JARFIW010000237.1, on the reverse strand, counting down.
TAACTTAAAGAAATTAAATACAATACAAATAGTTGGATAACTGTAAATCGTAACAGTTTCAAGATGAACAATTGCATTTAACTATACTAAAATAACAGACAATGCACTAAAAATCAATTTTGGACAAAGTATCATAATTATGTGGTTGCTTTTTGGTGTGAAGCACTTGCAAGAAATAGTTACAATAGAATTTTTTCTTTCGAGTTATGAATATCTGTGAACTTGGTTCCTCTTTCAAGTGTTATAACTAAACGGTATCTGTGATTGCCTACCTATTTGAGGTAGTAAGAACTACTATCAAACACTCGTTTAAAGTTATGTGTTTCTAAATTCGAAATAAGTCATCCACAACTAGTTTAAAGCGCTGTATCATTTAAAGGTAACTGTGGCTGCCTTATGTAAAGCACTAAGAAAAAACTGACACAAAATAATTAGTGCTTATGATTAACTTTGTACGACTGGTGAGGTTTGATATGGATTTCAAATGCCAATTGGATGGATTTATAGAAATATTTGTTTATTTAGATCAAAGAAACGGCAACTTCTATCCACCACCTTCAAATACATATGATAAATTAAAGATCCACTTTTTGGTAGCATGTAAATTTTATCTTTGGTATTTGTGAAATCTGAGCATACTTGTACAGTCGATACGTCACATTAGAAATGCAAGGGAGAAATTAATACCTTCAGAAAAGCCATGCCAGAACAGTTAATCGCCAGACATGTAAGCCACGCAATTTATCGGAGTTCTCAGGTGATTCAGAACAGTAGCCTACATTTACAAGCAGCTACAATAACTCTACCTTAGCTTGCGGATACAGTAATATGGAAAATCTTGCTAGATTACAATGATGTTTAAAAGGCGGCGCCCTCAAGTCAGTCAAGTATTACTTGTTGACACTAGATGTTATAAAAACTCTCCACATGCTTTACGGCCCTGAAGCAATTGTGAATAAGCTAATTAAAAATGTGTTCGTACTCCCACCCCCCAAAGCGAAAAAGTTAGACATATTAATCGAATTTGGCATGACAGTTAGAAACCTTGCGCAGCATCTTATCGCAACTTGACAACATGCACACCTTTTAAATCCAGTTCTTCTTCAGGAACTTGCTAACATGAGGTTACAGTGGGCATAACAGTTTAACAGTTCTCACATTCCCTCACTTAGGACGTTTAGCGACTTTATGTCATCTATGGTAGAATCTGTTAGTAGGGTGGTATTGAACTCTGGCAGTTAGTGCAATTAGAGTGAAAAATCTAAAGCAAGTAGTGCGCATTATCTCCACACTCACGACCTAGCGGAAGGCGCAAAACCGATCCCGATAAACGGCAACAGCAAGGATAAGAGATGCTTTCTATGCAATAAAGAAACGCATTTAGCGAAGGACTTCAAAATATTCCTAGACGGTAGCGTTGAAGACCGTTGGAAATATGTTAACCGCTTAAAGCTGTGCAGATGTTTGAACATCCATGACCGCCGATTGTGTAAGATACAAATTGAATGAAGAGTTAATAGGTGTCAGGTTAAGCACCATCCAGTGCTGCATCAATCGACAACGAAAGAAATAAAAGTGATGAATTCATCTTCAACTGAAACATTTGTACCGCCATTTAACGGAGTCCGTGTTACAGCGAACATTAACTTCTATTAGTGTTTGCCTTACTGGATGAAGGGTTTCCAGCAACATTTGTTGAAAGAGAAGTTGCAGAACAACTGGGAGTCAGCGAACGGAATGTACATTTGTGTTTGAAATGGACGACAAATATGTCACGTTCAGAAGAATATTCGCAGACTCTATTGCTGGACGTTTCTGGCATAGGAAATCGAAGATGTTATCATTTAGAAAATGTTAAAACAGTGAAACACCTTAATTTGCCAACACAAACGCTACATCTTGTAGAGTTCGCCGCGGAATTTCCGCACTTGAAAGGCATATCTGTTTTAAGTTATGAGGGAAACGATACCAAAACTATTATTGGGTTTACGTGACCTACGTTGCCTTAATAAGAAGTATTCTTGAATATGCCTCCATCATCTGGTCACCCTATTACAACAACAATAGCATAATTAAAATTGAAAGAGTCCAGGTGAATTTTATTAAGTTTATAGCATATAAAATGGGATTACAAAAACAATAATACAATGTTCAGGATATTTTAGACATACTACAACTTATCTCGCATACATTAAATGGCCCACTTTTTCTACATAAAATTATTAATGGTTCTGTTAACTGACCTGAAATACTCGAATTAATTAAATTAATAGTTTCTTCTAAATTAACACGTAATTTAGACCTTTTCTATTGTGAATGCCATAAAACTAATTATGGTAGTCATTTCTATCTAAATCGAAATGCAATTATTGCAAACAAGTTTAAACAATTAAATTGATTTAATAGCAGTCATCAGTCCTTTAGAATGTCTGTATTAGCTAATATTAAAAATAAGTTATAGATTAAGCTTGTATGTATACATTTTTTTCTGTTTATTGTAAATGGGGTTTCCCGTAAATGTATGAAAGTACAAATAAATAAACAAATAAACCTATTTCTAGCGGCTCCATTAAAGGTTAAAGTGGGCAAATGCGGTCCTGTAGCTACGAAAACAAGATTAGGATGGTGCATCTACGGAAAACTCCGTGATGACAACATAACCGAACAGTCTAGCTACCACACATGCGAAAGTAATTCTGAAATAAAGGTTGACCTTCTGCTTAAAGAGTACTTTAACGTGGAGGATGATACAACCTTTCCAATTACGGACTGAGGAGGATAAAAGGACAAGGCGTATACTAGAAGAGACGACCACTAGAGTTGGTGATTGCTTTCGGACAGGCTTAATATGGAAATACTATCAGGTAGAATTCCCAACAGAGATAAAAATGATCAATTTTAAAACTGATTTTTGATGCCAGCTTGATCTAAGGTGTTTTTTATATCTATAAAATGTGTATCTTTTAAATGGTATCTTTTGGCTTAAAGACAATGCAGTGTTTGTCCAGCGCCCGCTTGAAATATACAGAATAAGTAAACCAGGATCTGTGTTACTTTAATCAATTTTTATTAAAATACTTCTTTTCGTTTTCACAATTATTTTTAAAATCATAATTAAATAGGCGGTTTTCATGTATTAACCAGTAAGTCGTATTTTAGTTCAACGGGAATTTTGGCATAATTTATATATTGACTGACGTCCAATTTATTAAATCTGTGGAAAGTTCCGGATTATTCAATTCAATTCATTAAATAATAAATTACAACCAGATTAGTGCAAATAAAATACTATACTAGGATCTATGGTGGGTGATACGGACATATATAATTCTTATTACCAGTTACATGTGATTATAAAATTATTACTTAAAAGGTATTATGTCAGCAGGGCTCTTTTTCACAAAATACCTATTGAGATTTATGGTTATGCACTGTTACTTTGTAAAGAAATCAGTTTTTTTAAAAAGATATATGAACGCTTTTTCAGATTCTACCCCAAAAATACATCCAAGTGCTTGTTGAAGATTATTGCACACTGATATTCAAAACAGTCCTTATAAAAGGATGTTTTATGAGCAGGAATTGTTAAATTAGTATTATTGCGAAGGCTAAGATCATGGCTCATTATTCTTGCTTATAACTGGGTTCTTTTGACTTCAAAATTTTAAATAAGAAAGTTGCAAACAGCAACTCAGTATGGCCTTCTAGTTTTAAGATAGACAAAGCATTGTAAATAGAGGAGACATGATCTCTGTACATAATGTCATAACAATACCTCAAACAAGAATTCTGAGAATTTGCAATCTTTTTTATAATGTTCAGTGAGGTAATTGAAGTAAACAGTAGTCAGTATGACTTAATACAAGAGTTAGACAAAGATTCCATTTTAATTCTGAGGGTAGGAGAGCTTTATACCTATAAAGAGATTTGAATTTGTAATAACCTATACTACATATTTTGTTAGCATGCCTTTCAAAGTTAAAGTTGTTATCAAATATAATACCTAAGTTTTTGGTTTTCTCAGCAAAGTCAATTACATGATTGTCCAGTATAATATCTGGGGTTGCATTTCTTTTAAATATAGCGCAATAATAGGGAGATCCTATACAAAGACGCCCTGTTTTATTAGGGTTAAGCACTAATCTATTTTCTAATGACCACTCGTGCACAGCACTTAAACAGGAATTAATGTTACAGATAGCTTGATCAGGAGAGACAGAATCCCCAGCCACATACAACTGGGTGTCATCAACATACATGTGAATTGCACAGGAGTCAGGTATAACAGATGGGAGATCTGCAGTAAAAATTGCAAATAAAAGTGGGGCTAATATGCTTCCTTGCGGAACTCCTTGTAATGTTGGGAGTTTATTTGATATTACATCATTAAGTTTAACTTGCTGAGATCTTCCATTTAAATAACTAAACATTAGTTGTAAAGCTACTGAACTCCACTCATAAAAAGACAGTTTAGCAATAAGCAAATTATGGTTAATTACATCAAACGCCTTGCTGTAATCAAGAAAAACTACTAAGGTTATCTTGGAATTATCTACGTTTGTTGTTATGTCGTTTGGAACTTTGCATAAAGCTGTTGCTGTGCTATGCTTAGCCTGGAAACCAGACTGTATGTTAGGGAGGATTGAGCTGCTTTTGACATGTTGCAGAATCTGTACGTATATGAAGTACTCCATTACCTTGGAAAGTGATGGTAGAACGTTTATAGGCCTAAGATCTTCATACGAAGTAGCAATATTAACCTTTGAAAGAGGAGTAATTATAGATTGCTTTCACATATCCGGCATCTTTGAATGTTCCAGAATGAAGTTGAAGATATGAGTCAGGGTCTCTATACAAAAGAGGGCAATTAATTTGAGCATTCTTTAGCTAATGCCATCTACTCCTACTGCATTGGATTTTAGTTTAGTTATAATGGAGGCAACATCTTCTGGACTTAACACAATAGAACTCTAATTCTAAACCTACTGAAGATAGCTTATTATTAGAAAAATAATGTAAGCCATTATCGTTAATCTCAGTGGCCTGAATCCTATTGACAAAAAATTCATTAATAAAGTTAGGATTGTCATTGTTAAGATTAAGCGTGTTTTGCGGCTTGCAATGTATGCTGGCTTGTTTAAAGAAGTTCCACAACTTTTTGGGATTTTTCTTATTCATTGAAATTTGATAATTATGCTATGTTTTTTTTCGTTTCTAATGGCTCGAGTGACGTAGTTTTTCAGTTCCTTAAAATAATGATAATCTTTTTATAAGCTGAATCTCGTACCTTTATCATTTCCAACACAGTTTCTGTTAACCAGCCAGGGTTAATTTGAGGTTTTCTTTTAGTACATACAGAGGCATGTATATCAAAAAGATCAGTGATTACTTGATAAGGACACTATCATCAATAGAATCATATTTCAAACATTCTAACCAGTCGATAGTGTCGGCATCTTCAGAAAAAACATGCATATGAAAATATTTAAAGCTACGGAAAGTGAATGGTTCAGCTAGCAACTTTTCATGGCTAATGCATTAACTGCAATATACCATTTGATGGTCTGACATATTTATTAAGTCATATGTACCTATGTCTGTGTAAGGAAGATCTTTACTTACACAGATGAGGTCTAATAAAGTAGTCGTATGTTCAGTAATCTAGTTGGTGTATGAATCACTTGTACAAAATTAAATGATACAAGTATTGATTTTAAACAGTTAGAATTGTTGTTTTATTCTTTAAAAAATCGATGTTCAAATCACCCATTAGTATGATATAATTAAATTCCACATATAATTTAGATAAGATCTGTTCTAACACATGAAGGCAAGATACTGGGGAGGTTTATAGATGACTCCAACTGCATAGGAAATTTTTTTATTGAGATATTTAACCACAGCTGTTCTAAATTTCCTGTTTCTTCCAATTTCTTTGCAAGTTATATTATTTTGCACATAACAACAAACACCTCCACCTCTCGAAGATCAATCTTTTCTGAACATAGAATATCCAGGAATCCTAACAAACTCAGATGGGAAGTTGATAGGTGGCCAGCTTTCTGAGATAGAAATCATACTAAAGCCTTTATCTGTGGTAAAGGCATAAAAGTCATCAAAACTTGAAATGAGAGATCTAATATTGATGTGACAAATTTTAAAATCCTTAACTGGTTGCTGTGATTGCCATTTCACACCGTAGCGTTTTGTTATGTAGTTTATCCAGTAGTTTAAAGCATGAAGATGAAAGATTTGTTGCATCATGATCTGTTTTGAGATTGAGATTAAGACGCTTATTTGCCTTTACACAGTTGACATAAAGCTTTATGTGAACTTCACAAGACATAATTATGGTTCCCAGAGCAGTTAGAACGGCAAATTTCAGATTTGCAATTTTTGGAGTGATGATTATATCCTAGACATTTATAACATTGAATATGTAGGTGGTTAAACACAACACCTCTAGACCATTCAATCGCTAATTTACCAAGATTTATAATATGCCCATGAGTTACAGGATCGGCTTCTAGGATTAAAATAGACTTGGAGAATTTGGATTTTAACGTCGTAACAATTTTTAAACTGAAAGTTGTAGGTGAGGAATCAATATCATTTTGCAGTAGTACTCTACTAAGTGTGGTTGCATCATCAATTATATTTTTTTTTCTAAATAAGAAACTCTTAATCTAGACTTTCTAAGAATAAGGGGCCTCAATTTTATATTTATCCCCTAATTTATCAGTTATACCTTCCTTCAGAATCTTCTGACGCTCTTTATCATCTAATTCAATCATGACTTCACTTTTAGAAACTTCCTTAACTTTGAATACAGAGACTCCAATTATAATTGGATCGACAGCTTTCTTTACATCTAATTTAGTATGTTTACTTTCTTGTTCTTGTATTGATTTAATGAGTAATACCTGTTCAGGTTTGTTTTTTAAAGCATTTGCATAAGTAGGCTTATCAGTTGATGAATGGCTTAAAATTTGTTGTTTCATAAGACTAATGTAATTTTTCATTTCTTTAATTAGGTGCACAAGCGAGGGCAATGACTTCATAAAATTATCACATGTACTACAAACTAACTTTAATGTCCTTTTCTGCAAGGGCATACATTTTACTTCGGAAGCTGTTAGAATAAAACATTTTTATGGATTAGCTTTTGGCATAAATTGCAGCTATAATGATCTTCCTCAATCTCAACCACAAGATTGCATTTAACACATTTATCTTCCATCAAATTCATTGTAAACCAGATAATCTTGGTATTAACATAATATATTTGTCCTTGTTAGAGAGACTTGATACTGGTCTGTTATTTAGTGATTAAATTTATAAATAGTCAGAGGCTGGCAGACTCCAATTTTTATAATACACCACTGGATAGTGAATTTAAATGTAAACTAGATAATTTAGTTTAAAATATGTATAATGTTTAGCACTATCACTTGATAATAAAGTTCACGTGCTTGCAAATTTGTTTGCTTTTCAATTATTGGAATGAAAATCTGAAGGACGTCTATCTGCTAGTGCTTGATTTTGGGCAGGTATAATTTTCATGGATTCTAGTTCTCTATTAATATTTGAAGGATCTGGTGTGGATTCCACCTCACTATTCGAACCATAGTTCAAAGCATCTTCACTTACATCGATTTTATGTTTTTTAAAACTTATATCCATTGCAGAAATATAACAATTTTAAGAATAATTTGGTTTAGAATACACATAGAGATGTTAATACCTTGCAAATATTAATTTAAAGTAAACTTGAATTAACGCTAAGCCAAGTCCTTGCACTTGTACTAAATTACAAGTATTAAAACCTCAAGTCTATGACACAGTGCTACTGCTTTGTCATACTTATTTATTTATTTACAACTTCATTGATGTTACCAAATGGTGGGAATTCAGCAAGCTGATTTTCCATTTCAGCAACGAAAAGAAAACAATATAGTATACAAAATAAGCATCAGTAAAAGTTAATAATTATTGTTATTGTAGATGCAGTTGGTTGTTACGATGTGCATTGTTCAACTAAGAGAATGCGTTGGATTTCGATACGAAACCTATTTTTGTTGGTAATGTTGGATGTTTCAGAGTATCTATTGTACACGTGTGGAGCCATGTTGGTAAAACCTTTGAATTTAGTTGCAGAATGTGGTGGTATGCTAAAGTGGTTGATAGTCCGTAAGTTTAAGTTGTGAGCAGTCGATCTTGTAGTTAGCATACTGACTAGGTATGGTGGTTTATTAGTAGCAATCAAAGTGTGAATGATGACTGTCAGGGACTGCTTGACTTGCTTGTCATACTTCAGTAACTGGTTGGCATTATAGAATGGTGTTATGTGCTGAGCATGCGGCATATTGTAGGCAAATCTGAAGCAAACATTTTACATAACCTGTGCTGTGTGTCTAGATTGAATGGATAAAAGGTTGTAGTAAGCCACATTACAATAGTCCAGATGACAAAGAATTAAGCTATTGCACAGTTTCCATTTGATGCTTGGGCTGAGGTAGTCTTTACACCTCTATAACGAGTGAATTTTGTAATAGCAAGTTCTTATTTTGTGGTTGAAGTGTATGTCAAATTTCAATGAAGAATCTATAAGTACACCTAGGTATTTGACACTAGTTTTCAACTCGATGCTAATATCACATATGTTTAAGTCTAGTGCACGTAATGAATAGGACAAATTTTATTAGATCTAACGCACAGTGCCACTGTTTTGGAAGCATTTAAAATTAATGCGTTGTTGGAAAGCCATCCATTCTCTGACTCAAGGTTATTATTTAGGCGTTCAATGATACCGTTGGTCTTAGAAACGTTATCTGATATATATCTAGCAAGATGTCGTCTGCACACATATGGTAGTCGCAATCCATGGATAGAATTGTAGGGAGGTCAGCAGTAAATATTTCAAAAAGTAACGGTCCCAATATGCTTCCCTGGGGCACACCTTGTGAGACATGTACAAATTCTGAACTCTTACCTCGCAGGTTTATCGATTGATGTCTATTCCTAAGGTAGGAAGTAAACCATTGAAGACAGAAGCCTCCAAGTCCGTTATAATATAGTTTGGCAATTAAGAGATCATGATTGATAACATCAAATGCTTTGCTCAGGTCTAGAAAAACCAGGTACGTGACTTTAGTTTGATCAATCGCATGTAGTAGGTCATCTATAACCTTACTTATAGCTGTTGTAGTACATTGACCGACACGAAATTCAGACTGATGGTGGGGCAATACATTATTGACAGAGTCATGGGCTATGAGTTGACATTACGCTATCCGTTTGATGGTTTTGGATAGAATAAGCAATAAGCTAATTGGTCGTAAATCACTATATGTGGATGCTAAGTTTATCTTTGGGATAGGCACAACTATGAATCGTTTCCAAATTAATGGGAAGCTACCATTTTGTAAAGAGTAGTTAATGATGTGAGTGATGGTGCCAATGCAATAAGGTAATACTAGCAATAGCATCTTACGAGTTGTTACGGTATTCCGCACAAACACAAAAGAAAATAGTAAGAAGAAGTAAAGAAATCATTTACGCCGAATACCACAACAAAACAGGGACAGAATGGTAGAATTCAGGCTCAAAAACGTCGTAGAGGGGCGTGGGTGAAATAGAAAGAACACATTGGAAACCTCTGTAAAACTATATTGTTAACATCCAATCACAAAAGACTATTTACAAAACAATAAAACAAATAAGTTGCGTAATCGTTTGTTATGTGCTAGTAAACAAAGCGTCATAACATAAGCATATAAAATTGGTAAGCAAAATAAATATAACATCTTATAATCTAAATACTTACTTAATGGTTCACCTTAAATACATACAAAAAAAAAGACAAACTATACAGTACCTCAGGAAAAGAAATATACATAAGTTATCTATACATACTGCATTGTGAAGTGCACCTTCTCAAGAAATAGTATAACATTAAAATTAGACACCCTAGCTTAAATTAATCAAATATTAACTACTTTTAAATTGATGCATAAGTTCTTTTCGTTAATGTTTATACAAAAGAGAAAAGAAACAGTAAAACGGACTAACACATTATTGCTTCAATTCTTAAGTGTTGCGCTAAGGAAAACCAAGTAAAAATTAGGTTGAATTATTTAAAAATAGAAATTACAAACCATGCTGAGTTTCTAAACCTACAGATCGATGGATTGCTTGAAACTAAACTGCAACTCACAAGTTAGCCTTGGATATCAATTTGTCCATGTTGACGTTAGAATGATAAAGGCCGACTGGTTCGACTCGACGATAACAACGACCTCAACAACTAGGTGCGTAAAAACACGCTATTTGATATTACCTTGAAGATCCTTTATGGAAATTCTGAATAGCTTGTTCGAGTTTTAGCATGGTTTTAAAATACAAACTGGACATTTATAACTATGCACTTTACTAGATAATTAGAATAAAGAAGGAAAATAATTGTTTCAAAATTATGATACCTTGTTTTAATTTTGTGTTAATTGTAGAAGTACGATTTATATTGAATTATAAAAGTAAATTTAAAAATTTTGTAACACAACACATAATTTTTGTGCGTTATTTTAGAAGAGGGAAAACGAACTGTTACAAAATAGTTGTTTAATATTTTGATAATTTTGAGATATTACACTACAACGTAAATTTGATTTGATAGCAATCAACACACCACCCCATTTCTCATTAGACAGACCGATTCTAAGATGTAAAGTGATGGCAGCATCAGAATATTGTTTGCTAAAGAAGGTTCAACATATTCCGGAATTAATTTGGGTATGTGCCAAGCAAATCAAAAGGGGTAACCCCTATCACCCCGCAGATGCCAATGAACTTGCTATATTTCTTTTTTTATATCTATACTTATATATGCATTAAGGATGTGATTAGAAAACTTTGATGCTCCAGGACAATATCAAAAGATATCGAGTAATTTCAGTACAAATAATAACAAAAGTATAGTTTAAAAAACTACTTTAGAGAATGCATTTATTTACAAAATTTTAGTCTAATATTTTACATTAAGACACTTAGCTTATAGTTAAAAAAATTAATCAATCATTTTCTGATAAATCAGCAATAGAGTATTTAGGTGGAACTTTAAGGGTTATAAAATCGTCTGAAAACTTTTCATCATATGCTACACAATCTAGGCTTCTTGTAAAGTCTTTTTGTTTGTAAATTAAATTGAGATCCAACATTGATAATGTTTTGCTTTCTAAGGAAATACTTGTACATTTGTTAGTTCTGTGTAAATTATAACACGATACATTTTCACTAACCACTTTATTAGAATTATTAGGTGTAATAAACGTTTGCTCTGCATCTCCTAAAGTTTTTGGAACAACTTTATCTACTGAATTGTATGCTATATTAGATACTGTATAAACAGACCTATGCTTTTGTGAACCAAATATAGAACTGTGCTTTGGAGTTTCATGACTCTTAATGTTCAAAGGTTTTTGCATATTTTCTGATGGTGATTTTGAAATGGTTCCCCCTGGTTGAATATAAGGTGTGTTTGTGTTTAATCGGAATAGTCTTTGTAAACGTTTTGGGGGTGTTGGTCCCATTTTTGCAACAATTTCACCACGTTTGTGGTTAATCGTTTCGTTGTCATTACGTAAATAATGAAGAGCGTGCATTACACAAAAGTAACTTGATGATACAATTAATAATACAAATAAAATAACGAATAAACAGATAAGCTGCCATATCATGTGAGTCACGCCCGTATCAATCTTTACACTAAACCCTAGATTTTCATGTGTACCAAATACTGGTGGTAAAAGAGCGCCTAAAATTCCACCCACTAAATGTATTGGTACTATATTACAATAATCTTCAATTGATGATTCTCGTATACACATTGCAATAGAATGGAATAGTAAAGCAGATAACATTGCTATCAGTAGTACAAACATAGGGTTGTAAACATCTACTCCTGAAGCAAGTGCAACAATTCCTACAATGCCGCCTTGTATACATCGAATAACTATCCAGTAATTAAAATCTTGATGATAAAATGAACAGTGTAAAATTACAACAGTTATAATACCAGTGGCTAGTGCTAAAAAATGATTAACTAAAATAAGAGCTAAATAATTTTCTGGCTTATGAATAAAATTATAAAATGGAGATGGGAGTGAAAAAGCTATTAAACCCAGTGCTATAAAAATATAGCCAATTAAAATATTCGCAGGTGCATCAACACCAATAGATGTTTCTGCTATTTTATTGAGAAGCAACAAACGACGTCCAAGTGTGATTGCTCCAACAAAACCAAAAGTTCCTCCACAGATGTGTATCACTATTCCCCCAGCGTGATCTTTTACTGAAACCAATTTGTTCATAAACATAGTTTGATGCATCCATCCATTGCTATGCCATATCCAGTGTATTATTAATGGTTGTATAAGTGCAGAAAATAAGATACTGCTTACGACATAACCACCAGTATGAAGACGTCCAGAAAGGATGGTTGTTATAATGCCAGTAGCTATTATCACTGAACAGAAACCTGCAATTTAATTGATTTCATTTATATGAACAAATAAAACTATAATAAAATAAAAATCAAGTACACCGTCATAGCAAGTATCGGTCACTATAACAAATTTAAGTAGTTTATAGATAACAGACGCAAAAAAACATTTATTACATTGTGGCCAATCTACTGTTATTGGTTCTATAAACAAGTATAATTTAAAGTTATAAAGCTTTTTTAAGGTTTTTAACTCTGCTTTCGAAATGTTTGAATTAGCACAGAGAGAACGGTTTCGTTACTAGTTGAAATTCTCCTAATCAACCTGTTATGTTCTGTCCCCGTCATTAAATAATTTGGCACATAGTTAATTTGAAATTGTATATCCAGTACTGTTTCCACGGTTATTTTGCGTGTATTAACAAGTCCAACTCCCACACAATTTAAACAATTATTTGTTTAAAATCCTGTAGAATCTTATTAATATTTAATTACAAATTTTTCTTAATTTTTCTTGGGTATTAAACCACTCAGAATTTTTTTAATTGTTTTTATTTACGTTCTTTATTCAGTTACAAAGTTAAATATCTTAAATCTATTCTATTTTGATAATGTGCAAAACCTAGGGTTTTATTACTACCAAGTAGGGACATTTATTTTGGTTATTAAAGGTTAAAAATTCTCGCAATATGTGTTCGCTTAATAAGTTTAGAAAGTATTGTTATTTGTCGAAACATTTGTTCTCAAAGATCGTAAGGTGTTCTGAAAGGTTAAATATATGCATTTCTTTAATATGTTTAAAAAATGAGTTTTCCATTATCAATTGATGTTGGCTTTGTTTCTAATGTGGACATTGAATTCTTTTGTAGTCGAACTTTTATTTTAGATCTGAAATTAGATATATTTCCATGGAAATTCTCTGATAGATTTATAACATGGAATTCTGAAATTAGCTTGTACGAATCTGTTACTTTGAGAAATACAATTTTTCCAATAACGAAATTAGTTACAGTGATCTGTGCTAAATTGCTTTCAACTGGTTCAGCCTAGTACTACGTTATATTTATAGACATATATCCTAGGTCAGATGATTTGCTACTAGCTACTAGTCAAGGAAAGTGAAGAGTTATTCCGTTTACTGTTACTTCTTCTGAATTTGATTCACTTGGTTTTCCAGGTAAAGATTTGGGTATGTTGTGCCATGTAATCCCGCAGATGTCGACTATAACCAGTTGTGGCGCTGCAACAAAACGTCCAGTCAATCTGTAGGAATTCATATTTCTTGTCTGCATTGCTTTCATGACTTACAGGAAGAATTGTGTCTAGGTTTTTTGATTAAGCTTTACCGGTTGCTCATTGCACACATGGAGGTATCACAGTGTTGAAATTAAACGTACTTCACTCAAACTGACAGAATATATTAATGAAGAGCTTTTTTCTTGTTCGGGTATCAATTTTAAGATATAATTTTTCAACTATATAAAGTGCGGCGTTTGCTAATATTTTTTACCCATGAGGAAAAATGCATTTCAACTCGTACCATAGCTACTGATTGTAATTTATTACTTTTTTTTTAAATTATTTATCAAGCGTTATTTGTGGACAATGTGTAATAGGGTTGGGTTGGCGAGACTATTTTTTATTTCTATTTTATATAAATACTAGGATTAGATAGTAAATTAGATTAAGGTAATCAAAGAAGGGTATTAATTATATTTGCCAAAGTTTTTGCACTATGTAACTCCTCCAAGGTACTTTGGATGAATGTTTTGTTGTATTGGAGTTGGTTTTCCTTTTTTTAACACTTTGATTTCTTAAGGGTTTGTATATAAATTGTCTTTCTTGAGGGTTCCTTTTTCTTTCTGTGCAACCCATCCCACTCCATGACGTTTTTAGCTAGCACGGCATTAATTCTATGGATTCCTCTTGTTTTTATTGTGGTACTCAGTGTACTTTACTTTTCTCTTGTCTGCACCGATTACCATAACAAACCATCCCACATATTATTTTTAGCCTGAAAAATTTTTTACAGGGAATTCAAGAACATTTGAGTTACTGTGCCCATTTATAACCAATTCGTTTCTATATTCCAGTACTATGAATGAAAACAACATTACAACAGCAATAAAAATTGAGTATACATATTACATTGTTTTGATAACATCTTTAATCTGTTATAAAAATACCTACAACAGCCATTACAAGTTTGTCATTGTCTCTAAATTTTGTCCTATTTAGTGTTTTTTAAGATTTGGAAACAAAAAATATCTGCAACAGACCAGATCTCGACCATAAGGTGTTCAGTCGATTTCTATAAAGCCACATTAAACAATCGCAGCTTTTGAAATTTAATTTGTGCATTGTCAGTTTTTTTAACCTACTTGTATAATGTTCAGCTGTTGCTACCCTTATACAAATAATCATTATAATTAGATAGATAAATAGATCGTTTAGTTTTAAAGCCATAGGCAAACTGTGTTTACGATGTGTGTATCGGCACCCTCAGGAGAAATTATAACTTGAAAGTTAGCAGCTGTAAGTTTTTCCTACCAAGAATGAAATAAATTTAAGTTTGTTAGAGAAAATTTTCAGAAATTCTACCTGTGTACAACAAGGAACAAAAGTTAGCCAAGAGCGAGTCTTGCTCGCACTATTAGAGTTCCATACCAATACTACAGTGAGCAATCAATAAACCAAATTGAGAGCTGTTTTTATTTTTTATGTATATTTAAATCTTATCCAAATTTGATTGTGATAACTGAAAAATGAATATATTGTCCCACATTGTATTGGTACATTAGTAAATACGTTGTCTATTACTGGGTTTAAAAAATGTTTTCCCAGCAACTATTACACTGTCAAAAAACCTACAGCTTTTCGATAATCTATGACTCAATAGCTACTATCCCTATTAAAATCAAAATTTTAGCTTAGGAAATGTAGGAGAACAGGGGGCAGTCATTTTTGGCACATTTTGAGCTATATCATGAAGACTACTGGATCGAAAATTTAAAAAATATATTTTTAGAAGCCTTTTAGATTTCTCTTTCAAATGATACCTCACATGATATATTTATTAAAACTTTTTTTCTTTTGACCGAATTAACCCCCCACCATTTTAATCTAAAAATATTTGTTCTATTTTCTGACTGTCGATATATGTGCGTGCTATAAAAACCTAGCATTGTTTCAATTTTCAAATTCCTGCGTTACATAGTTTTCGAGAAAAACCTCTGTGACAAACGGACAGATGAACACGAGGTGATCTTATAATAGTTCTGTTATACCTTATAAGGTACGGAACCCTAAAAACTGAATCACAACAAGATCTACTTGATCTTCTAATATGCTCTGCATCCTTCGTACCGTATTCACTTTCACTGTGGCCATAAAAAGCAATAGTACTTTCAGTGCCATAGTGTTTTTTTATATAGTTAATGTAACTGTCAGAATTAAAGATGACATTTCCCTTTTCTGAGTCAAATAAAATCAAACAGAGATGTTGGCCGTGCACCTAATTCATACTTTAAACACGATTCCAGTACTTTGTCAGTCTTTGCAGTTCAAACTATTCGATGAAACAGTTGGTTGGAATTGATGTTCATTTGTTGATTGCCGATTTTAATTGTTTTCATAACAGCTGCCATGTTTTTCACCTTATCTTTGTTCAAGAACGTTGTTTTATCAAAAGATTTTCCAATAAACTTGGCCTATTACTTCTACATTATCACAATTTTCTGATGTATCTGCTTTTATACAAGTATCTAAAGAAGTTAATGTGTCAGAAGAGCTTTCAAATGGAGAGTGATTTCGTAGCCAGATAAAAAATTTCTTAAAATCGGCAGTGTCACATATCTTCTACTATGCCCAGGTCGCAGGTTCGAATCACGACACGGTCCACTTGAAAAATGTTAGGCGAGCATTTTTCACAAAAATACGCCCTCGTTTGGATGAGAGGTTAAATGGAGGTCCCGTGTGCGAGTGTTGTCACGCACGTTAAAGATCTCTACCTTGCTTGGAACAGCAAGGGTTCGGCAAAATTCCAAATTTTCACGTAAAAAGAACTCGCTTCCTGGGCAATGTAGTACCTTTGGGTGGAACATTGGAAAAATCAAATGTAGGGTATCACATATTTTACGGGAGTCACATAGCTCTATACGTTGGTCACTGTATAAGGGCGACACACCAGTAAATTTTTCTACCACATATATAACGTTTATAGTGGCCGAAATTTTATTGATCCGGCATGCGATTGGTGAATCAGTAAGATCTTGACCACCGATAAGTCCTTCCATTTTCATAGATCTCATTAACACCTGTTTGATGGTCATATCCATCCAAATGCCACTCCAGAATTTCGATGTTCAACGAATAGTAAGATATTCACTGGCAGTTCATTTACATTTCCAATGCTCCACCTGTAGGTACTACATTGGCCAGGATGCGAGTTTTTTGTTGCCTGGAAATTTAGAATTTTGCCAAACCCTTGCCGTTCCAGGCAAAGTAGGGATCTTTAACGTGCATGACAACACTCACACACGGGACCTCCATTTAACCTCTCATCCGAACGAGGGCGTAATTTTTGTGAAAAATGCTCACCTGCCATTTTTCAAGCAGTCGGCCGTGTCGGGATTCGAACCCGGGACCTTGGGATCCGTAGTCTTACGCTTACTACATTGAGGCACGCAGACGCCCGGTGATATTCACTGGCAGCAAGTTTGTTGTACTCTTCTTTAGACATTCGAGTTTCAAGTTTTAATGTAAGCTGTAAATAAGCATGAGCTGATTTTGTATAGTGATTATGTCCAGCAGTGTGTAACAAAGGTAATTTATGCTGAACTAAATATAAGTGCAATTGCTAGTCGCCTATTCTTATGGCCCTTACAAAAGTAAGCAAGATTTGTATCATCTGGATGTATTGGTACCAAAGTGCAGCAGTACGATATTTGGAGGACTGTGTCTTTAAAATCGACTCTGATGCTGAAGCACTTACAGATACGTTCTCATGAATAGCATGAGCATTCGACTCATTACTAGTTTTATTTAAAAAGTTTTCATAGTGCATTTTGATCTTCTGAATTTGTTCATAGGGGACGTAATGCTAATGTTTGGTGCACCTAAGTTTAATGTTTCATTGAAATATTGATAAAACTACTTCAAACCGAAAGGGAGATATCAAAACAGCTGGGACCTGACA
This sequence comes from Platerodrilus igneus, assembly GCA_036346225.1. NCBI lineage: Eukaryota > Metazoa > Arthropoda > Insecta > Coleoptera > Lycidae > Platerodrilus > Platerodrilus igneus. The sequence continues at coordinate 3,098,285 of JARFIW010000237.1, read as the reverse complement.
TCCACAAAACATTCATAAGTTGGGCTACTTTAGCAGTAGTAGGCTCTATTTTTAAAGTACAGGCGTCAGGGAAAATCAGATTGCCTAATCTACAGTTTTGCCGGCGATTGTATATTTTGATCTTAATGTTCGCATAATGGCCAATCGTGCCAGTTTCTGTCAATTTCTTTGGTCGTGGAACAGGTAAGTCTTTTAAACGAGGTTAGCTAAAGTGATATATTCAATTCCTCCCATGGTGTGAAATGTGCCATGACCATCAATTGTACGTACATTATGGTTCGCATTGTCAAATACCAATTGTACAATTGCTTCGAGATCTATTCTTATAATGAAATTTTCGGTTAATAAATTCTTGTATTTTAACAATTTTTTGTACGAAATGAAAATTCCTATGTTAGACAACATGTCAATAAATCTTCTTCATGCAAATCTCCCGTGTAAATATATTCGTAAACCAACCTGCATGGGAGATAAATAACTTCTTGACCGGGCCGTAGCCATTATAGAATTTGCCACAGTAACGATTTTCTTTCATAAAAACTGTGAGTTTTTACCTTTGGATTTCATAACAGATTATAATAGGCATTTCAAAGTGTCGGGGATAACATTATAACCTCCTGAGGCTATTTTGTCAATGGAAGGATAGTTATCATATTCACAGGTAAGGGAGTAAATATCTTCTTTAATTAAAATTGCGACAGCTTAAGCGATTTGTATTTGCTCTGTACTATATTTTAATTTGTCCTTATACCACTGAGAAGCTGTACCAGGGAAACAGACAATCTGACCATTTTTCACTTTTTGAAGTCATACTAATGGCATCACCATAACGAGCCTTATTTTCATTTTATTTATTTATTTATTTACACTACTTAACAGGCTTAAGAAACTCAATTACAAAGTAGGCACCTAATCAAAAACATTAATATACAAAGTAACAAAATTTTTAAAAAATTATGTTAAACAAGTAAATACAAAAGTAAAAATAAAATTAAACTAGAAAAAAGCAAAAACAGTAAAACAACCAGAAAGAAAACAACCAAAACACAAGAAAGAGCAGAGGATGGATAGGTAAGGAACACCAAATAATTGGTTAATCCGTGCACAGACGAGTTGATTTAATGCGTGACAAGGAAACATTGAAGATGTCAAGGGATTCACATTGGTTTTGAAATGTTGTGCACATAAAGTGCAGGGGGAAAACTTAAGCACATCGGTTCTTGAGGTGTTTAAATAGAAGATACCGTGGCCCCTGGTAGATATAGGCACTCTGAAATTTACAGCAGATAATAAATAGGGAGTGTCTATTACGTTATTAACTAATTTGTAGAGAAATACCACAGCACTTAAATCACGTCGTGATTTAAGTCTAGTTACAGAGGATCTGCGTAGATGTAGATTACGGTCGTAACCAATACACAGTAAACGAAGTCCTTTTATGCTAGGTATTTAAGAAAGTGACGTTTTACCTTCTCAATCTTATTTACATAGACAGCATGTGAAGAATTCCAGACTATACCACAATACTCCAATTTCGACCTAACGTAGGCAAAAATAATATTTTTAGAGTATCAATAGTGAGGTATTTACCCATGGCTAATAACAAAACCCAGTGATTTATGTGCAGCCCTAATAGTGTTGAGGATATGCAAATTAAATGTTAGCTTGGCATCAAACAGTACACCAAGATCAAGAATACTATCAGTGATTTGAAGTACTGAACCTTCAATGCTATTATAAGGGAATTTACTTAAATTATGCTTTCTAGAGTAATTTGTAACAGAACATTTATCAAGATCAATTGGGAGGTTGTTTGTAATACACCAGAAATGTAGATTATTTAGATTATGCTGTTTATTCTTCAGAATAACCTTCAACGTTAAAGAATTTTTCTTTCATTATTGACATCAATTCGTTGTCATACTGGCATTTATCATTATTTTCTAAAAATCACACAACTGATAAAATGCATTACATTTTAACAAAGTTTAGGCATTCTTATTATCAAAGATATCTGATTGTCTCGAGGGATTACTTCAGCACACTTTCGCTACTCCAAGCGAACTGGTAAACGCAGCGCCTTCAAAATGGGCATGCATATAGAGGATTGTGACTTCCGATTGCCACTAAGCGCACTTCTGTAGGTTATTTTGTTTGTGTTCTACAAGCATGTGTGCAGTACTTTTCAGCTTAACCTCGTATTATAATTTGAGGAGGTTTACATTACACTATCACCACTTTGTTTATGAGTGTTAGTTGTAATTGGCACTGTTGCATAGTAGTGCCACGATCACAGTTGAAAAAAATTTTTAACTACAAATAAACCTGAAGTTCTTTGTGAAATTAAAAAAATTGCTAACGAAAGATTTATCTTATGTCTCAGAGACAGCCTCTATTTAAAAAATGAAGTTGTATATATTATAAGTAGTGTTAAATTAATAAAAACAAAAGGCATGTTACTTGTATTTGGTTACTGTAGAAATTTAAGTTAGTTAAGAAGCAAAGACACACTGTTTTGTGCCTTTGGGTTACACTTCAGTTCAGAATTCTTTTATTTAAAAAAAAATACACTCAATTGACATTAACTGTAATGCATACCTACATCATTCAATACGCGAACCATTATGCTTTGTTAAAATACAACACCGCCAAAAGCATTACGAGCTCTTAACTTAGATTACAAACACCTACCTGCTACAGCTTCGTCAAAATCTGCCGAAGATGAACCAATCCATGTTCCAAATCCAAAAAACCCTAAAGTATCTTTTCCATATGCAATTGTGTAACCAATTATACCAAAAGACAGTATTGATACTGCAATATCAATGATATTTTGCATAAGTATTATATAAATATTTTCAATTGGTACACATGATAGCTGTATCAAGATGAATCCAATTCGAAGGAGAAGAACTGAAAGTAAAAACCATTTTATTATGAAACATTGAAAAAAAAATATTTTAAAATTTTCTATTAATTAGAGAAGATGTCATAGCCCTCTTATATTTATCTCAATTGATGTTCAAAAATCATAATTTTCTATACACAGGTTCAATTAGTTTCTTAATCTAAAACTATTTTACTTATAACTGTTGTATACTTCTCAAAACGTATCCTTTTCTTTGTAGTATTAGCCAATAAACTAGCAAAAACACATTGCATGTTATAAATGGCATATTGAGATCCTAAAAACTGATTCGATCAGTGGTTAAGAAATTACCTCTTTTAAGATTCAACTTCACTGGGACACCATAATTAAATTAAAGGAATTAAAACCCTTAAAAGTAGTATATTACATACTAAGGGATGCAAGTAGGATTTACGGTGACGAGACGGTTTGCAGCCATATATTTGCAGCCCTCACTTTGCTCGAACTGCAAAATGTCGAGGCACTATAAATCCCTTACATCCCGCGGTATGTATATTATTTTTTTCCCTACCTCTAAATTCAAAATCATTAAAAATCCCCTTAAATTAAGTTTAAAATTCAAATAAGAATAGATAATGATTTAATGTAGGCTTAGACCCGTAACCATGGATTTGTAACCATGGCCCCTTTCATTTGGATGACAATCACTTACGTCTCAAGGGAAGTAAGTAAAAATTTACGTCCCGCTTCACAGCCATCCTAGTAAATGCAACCTACAGAAGGTCGTCTCAGTAACGTAAGAGTCACATACGGCTAAGTTAAGGAAAAAAATTAATTATGTTTCTATAACAAAAAGACTGAATAAAAGTAGACTGGAAATGCCCTTCACTTTACCCACTACACAAATTGTAAAGCGTTGTGTTACACTAGCTATATATTAGATGGGAAACAAACAATTTAATCTTGAAGGGACAGAATAAATATGAATGAACCTTGTAAAATAAATTTTACGAATAATTAATTTAATTAAGCATGATATTTCAAACTTTTGTTTCTATCAAGGTAATTCAGTTAGCAAATTTTACCTTCAAAGGGTATAACATTATTTCTTTTAAATACATCATAAATATAATTCAGAAGATTTATTTTAAAACCGCAAAAGAGACATCGGAAAGTGTTATAACCAACATTTCTAGAAAATGGGATTTAGAATTTTGTATAGATCAATTTTGGAAACTAGAATATTGGTATGGTAGCATTAGTTATGGATAAATGTTTTTTTAGATTTTTTTTAGTAATATCTGGCCAGTTTAAACTTACAAAATTTGTTTTTTTAAAGTGTATTTGTATTTATACTGCAATTACTTAATGTCAATAGAGATTAAGTATAGATTGAATTTTACTTGCATTTATTTTGAATAGGGATTCAAATTGGTAATTGTAAAAAAATATACAACCAACCTAGTAATTCAACCGTATTTGGGATCGGTTTTGATTTCGATTACTTATTTCTTTAATTATGACAAAATTTAATAATTGGTTTAAAATATTTTACAGAAAGGTAAAGCATAGTGGGATAAATTTAAGAAACTAAAAAGCAAAGGAGACCTATGCGGGAATAATCGTTGGTCGTTTAGGGATAATATCGAAACGATTGCCAAGACAAGACAATTTGACACCCCTTAATTATGATATTCCGCGATATTCCCTTATGCCGTAGTTGAAATGCCGCATTTTGAGCTCGGTAAAATAGTATTTAACACACACTTAACCTCAAATTTACTCGGAGGCTAAGTTCCCCAAGGAGACCAAATGTGTCGCTAAGTTATTATGGCTAACAAACACTTATCCGCAGTGCCTTGCTCCTAATACAACGGCTTCCACGGCTCTGCAAAAATTTTGTGGTGGCGTTCTGTTGTCCCAGTGTATACCTGGCTGTAGCCCTGTGACGAAGTGCCAATACGATATGAGATAAACAATAGGATAGGTGCGGAAGGAGAAAATCACTTGTCGATAAGTCGAAGCACTACAACACACGTCGACACTCGAGGGAAATCAGTAGTCAAGTCATCCGTTTCGATACATTGACTTCGCACGAAAATGTATATTCCCTCCAGGAGAGGTTAACGTTCTCTGACGCATATTGATGGGTACAACAGGTAAAAGGAGTGAGAAATGTCAACATTGCATATTCTCAGACCACAAAGATAAACCCATGACTGAACTTTTATGAAATCCAAAACTTTGTGTGATTTTCACATACGTTTGCATTAGAACATAAATAAACTGGGAATTTCCCCGAGTGGGGTTTTTAAAAGTCATCTAAACCTAACTAATTCAATAAACGTTAAAGCTTTTAAAAAAAAGCGTAACATAGTTCTATCACCTTATATCTATCACCTATTTTTTATTGTTTTCTAAATATTTCCTTTTTCCCCTACCATTTCTAGTGCCTCTTTGTTCTTAAGCTTTGTCTGTCCATAATATTTCCATCATACATCTTGTAATGTTTCCCTTACTTTAATATTGGTTTGCTTTATTTGTATCGGTGACAAATCACCACTTAACGGGTACCTACAGTTTCAATATAAAAATAAGCTCTTGAGCCTTCTACTCTTTCTTTTATAACTTAATCCTGCAACAGAGTATTTCTAAAAGATAATCATTATTCCTTATTAAACACAGTAGGGGATGCTTCTAACCCCTTAAATTTTTCAGAATTTAAATTTGTTAGTGCCACTTACAAACTTTTACTAACTATATTCCAAATTAATTAGAAAAAATAACACTTTACAAGCAACTTCTTTACTCTAATGTCAAAACAAAATACACAACGTATCTATTTCTATGAATACCTAATCCCCTAACTAAATACTCTTAACCTAGTTATCTTGTATACTACAGACAGGTATGTCATAAATCGCAGTAAGGGTCAATTTAACATTAAAACTACTTACATTACGGGTGACGCTTTTCACCACCAGCACTGCGTATAAGAACAGTTGCAAATTCCAGAGCCTAGGTCAGTGTCCTGGTTGACGTGTGGCACCGTTGTTTGTAATATCCTCGCGGTATTTGTGTAGCTTATGGTCCTCGCACAAAACACTTTCACTTTCTATTCTAATAATGTGTATAGTGGCTATACCAACAACTACCTGCTAAAGGTCACCGCAGGGTTGCTTTGTCGGGCTAACGGTATTTATTTAAGTTTACAAATATTTTCACTTTCAGTACACTGACTTTGAACATGACGGGGTACCTGAAGTTTTACAATACGTGCTCGCTCCCCCAATCATTCAAATTTACTGTGCATTCGGGGGTACCGCAAGGTTCGCACCTTGGGCCCCTATTATTTCTTCTTTTTATTAATGACATTGTCAGCTGCTTCAAATACTGCTCCTTCCTGTTATATGCTGATGATTTAAAGCTGTACAAATCCATTTTTTACGCAAGTGATCACCTATTAATTCAAGCTGATCTGGATTCGCTGGTTGTATGGTGTGAATTAAATAGGCTTTTTCTTAATACTAATAAATGTTATGTGATCACTTACTCCCGTGCGACTAATACAGATCATATGGATTACTTTATAGAAGATGTTATTCTTCAACGTGTTGTAAAAATCAAAGATCTTGGGGTTGTAATTGACTCCAAGCTCTCATATATTTCACATATTGCCTATGTTCAAACCAAAGCCTTGCAGATGCTAGGTTTTATACAAAGAAACTCTAGAAACTTTTCCTATGAAACCATTAAATTACTGTATTTATCCTTAGTTCAGAGTATCTTGGAATATGGGCCTGTTATCTGTTCACCTTATTATAAAACTCATATTAATAAAATAGAGAAAGTCCAAAAGAAGTTTCTACGGTACGTTGCTTACAAATGGAACATGTACGATTCATCTTACTCTACTGTCAACTTGATGAATGAACTCTTAAGTATACAACAGAGACATTTTCTGGACTTGTGCTTTCTATTTAAAATTATAAACTATCTGATTTGCTGTCCTGAAATTCTACATCAAGTTCACTTCAACGTTCCCAATAGAGTCACCAGAGGTACTCCAACTGCATTTGTACATCGTTATATACATACCACAAATTATGGTTACCATTCATACCTTAACCGATGTGCAGTTTATTCAGATAAGTTTCCTCAACTTGATTGGTTCTGCCCTTCGATCAATAATTTCCGCAGTACTTTGCGGAAAATGTTGTTTACAAGAAATTAGATCAATGTTCATTTAGATTAATTGTTTATGTTTTAGAATGTGCTTTTATGCTTTTTGTTTTTGTTTTTTACTATAACGTGCTGTTATAAATATTTGTAAGTGTTGGTAAAAAGGGGTTTCCCGTTAAGTAAATAAATAAATAAATAAATCTGATTTGGTGAAATCAGTTTATCTGGACCGTTAATCGCGCCCACAATTTATTTAATTAGTAACACCTTGGGTCGCTGAGTTACTATACGTTTTGGAATGATAAATCACTTAAAAATGTAACTGAACCGCTCTCGATGCGATCAACGAAATATTAGTCACTCTTTGTATTCTCTCGTGGATCCCTTCAAGATAAAAGCTTCTTTAACGCTAATATTCTAATAATCAACGATTAGCGAATAGTTTCTCACTACTCTATCTGAGACTCAAAATAATAATCCTCTAAACTGAATACACGCGGGTATTCATAAATTTGTGGTTATTTGTTATGCTTTCTGGAGCTTTAAAATGTTCATAAAGAACCTTGGGGTACTCTTAACCTATCAATTTCCTTTTGAAAGCACCCTTATTGATGTGTTAAGGTCCAGTTCTACATAATATCCTACTGTTATTTCCTTATTTACAAACTGCGTTTAAATTTGACCTACTTAAACATGCTGCCAATAAATTTAGAAAAATATTTATTACTATTAACTAATGTAATTTAACTCCCCTTCACACGGACTTGTTATCAAATTACTTTAAAAATCGTGATTTACAAAACTTCCTGAATAGAATTTTGATTAGTTATTTAATTAAGCAGTAAAATCCCTATGTGTTGATAAAAAAGATGGCGGGCTATTCCAATCTGGCGATGCCTCAGCATATTTATTGACGGTGACTATAAACCATAAGCGCCCACATTGCCGTGCGGTGCCTTTGGTCGGGCCACATTTCATTATAGTATTTACTTTTAATTTGAATTAAAAGGAGATGTTACAATCTGTAGCAGTACATTTCAAAGGCTTGTATCTTTTCCTGTCCATGTTTCACAGCCATACAGTGCTGTGCTCCACACATATGCTTTCCGCAATTTTTTCCTTGTTCTATTCTTGTTGTCTTCGAGCATAGCAGCTGCTTTTTCTTGTTAAGTGCAGCACGGTTTATGCTCATCCTTTTTTTTATTTTATATCTTCTACACTTTTCGAAATACTCAAAAAAGATTGGAACGACTTTTAGGGTTAGACGGATAGTGTAGAGCTTATATAAAGCGCAAACGGCGGTAATAGAATTAGAACAGGAACACAGAGTAATAAATATTAGGAAAGGTGTGACACAGGGATGTGCCCTATCCCCGTTAATTTTTAACTTGTCATAGAAGAGGCAATGAATGCTGTCAAATGCAGGAAGACATTTGGAATTAATATGCAGGGGCAAAAAATAGATATGCTTAGATTTGCAGATGATATAGCTTGTACTAGTATCTAGCAAAGAAGAGTTAGAAACGGCTCGTTTTGAAATGGAAACAGTTCTAACAGTGAGATACAAATATAAAATTAAAGTACTAGTATGTAATGGAGGGAGAAGTAAATAAAAACTAGAATACAAATAGGAAACGAGAACTTATAAGAGGTTAAGGATTTCTACTACCTAGGAAGCCAAACAACGCAAGATGGGAAAAGCACAAAACATATAAAACAAAGATTGGCAGAAGGTCGTGCTACATTTAACAAGAAAAAGCAACTACTATATTCGAAGGCATCAAACCTAGAAATAAGGGAAAGATTGTTGAAGGGTGAAGGCATATGTGTGGAGCACAGCATTGTACGACTGTACAGCTGGTTGAATGGCTACCTTCTCTGATTTCCATTCTGAGTTAGCCTACATATTTCTCTGAAATTCCCAGAACCTAGATACAGTCCCACTTCTATTGTTTTCTAAATATATACCCTATTTCACTGATATTCAGTGTTATGTGAAGAAGGTTAAGCAACCTGTGGCTACCAAGATCCCCCAACACTTAGACATTTGTCGAATTAATAGTTTTCCAATAGCACCTTTCACACAATCAACATTAGTTGAGAATATTGCAAAACCAGCAGCTGTAGTTGTTTATAATAATTATCAGCTTTACGTACAATTATTTTTTTTCATCATTAGGTTTTCCGTTTTGGAACTGGTTGGATGAGGACCTCCATTGATTTCTATTCTGATCTAACCAACACATTTCCCTGAAATTTTCACAGCCTCGTCTTTGACTGTGTGCAATATTCTAACCTAGGTCTACCACTACCTCCCTTTTTTCCTATTTCTGCTTCTAATATATTCCGTACTATTCCCTCATGCCTTAGTATGTGACCACTGTCTACGTTTCACAGACATACAGTGTCGTGCTGCACACGTATGCTTTCAGCAATTCTTCTCTTGTTTCTATGCTTGTTGCCTTCGAACATAGAACTTGCGTTTTCTTGTTAAATACAATTTTTTTAATTTCGCATCTTTTGCACTTTTCTCCTGTTGTTTCCTAAAAATATATACTCTATTTTTACAATATACAAAGGTATGTGAAAGGGATTAAACAACCTGATGGCTACCAAGATCTCCCAGCACTTAGGCACCTGTCGAATCACTAGTTTTCCAATTAATCCTTTCGTACAATCAACATTTGTTGAGAATTTTGCAAAACCAACACCTGTGATTGGTTACAATAATTATCAGGTTTAAATGCAATTTCTTTTTGCATTATTAGATTTCCATACCAGAACTGTTTGGGCACGTACCTCCATTGATTTTTATTCTGAGCTAACCTACACATTTCTCTGAAATTCCCACAGCCTGCATTTTTACTATCTGTGTGCAATAGTCTAATATAGGTCTACCTCTTCTTTCCTTTTTTCGTTTCTCTACTACTAAAATATTCCGCACTATGCCCTCGTGCCTTAGTATGTGTTCTATCATACTGTCTCTCCTATTCTTTACAGTTTTCCACAAATTTCTTTTTTCCCTTACCATTTCTAGAACCTCTTGGTTCCTAACTTTGTTTGTCCATGTATCTTCATCAGAATAACACCATATTTCAAACGCTTCTATCTTTTTCCTACCCTCTTCTTCTACTCCCCATGTTTCACATACACATAGTGACGTGCTCCACACATATGCTTTCAGCTATCTATTCCTTATTTTTATGTTTGTTGTCTTTGAACAAAGTATGTTGTTCTTGTTAAATGCAGCATGGCCTTGTGCTAATCTTTGTTTTATATCTTTTGCACTCTTCCTATCTTGTGTTATTTGCCTTTCTAGGTAGCAGAAATTCTTAATCTCTTGTAAGTTCTCGTTTCCTATTTGTATTCTGATTTTTGACTTATTTACTACTCCTTTACATACTAGTATTTTAGTTTTATTTTTGTTAATTTTCATACAGTATGTCTCTGTTAGTACTGCATCCATTTCATTAAGAGCCACTTTTAACTCTTTCTTGCTATGTGCTAATACCACTATATCAACTGCAAATCTATGCATATCAATTGTTTGTACCTGCATAATAATTCCAAATATCTTTCTGCATCTGACAGTATTCATTGTCTCTTCGATATACAAGTTAAAAATTAATGGGGATAGGGTTATATTTATTATTTTTATTTTTTTTGTTTTTATTATTTCTTTAGTAAGAATCCACTCACACCACTGTAGTTAGCTGGTACACCCTCAAATTGTTACGAAGTCCTCACCCCTTCAGGCCAAATCTAAATGTATTTCTAATATAATGCTCATTTTACCCGTAACAGTTTTGGTACCCTTAATTATAACAAGAGAATGGTCTTTCAGGTTAGGCGGCTCCATGGCGTAGTTGGTATATGTGTGACTACTACACCCAATGTACCGGATTCGAATCTCGATACGGTCCGCTTGAAAAATGTTAGGCGAGCATTTTTCACAAAAATACACCCTCGTTCGGATGGGAGGTAAAATGGAGATTCCGTGTGTGAGTGTTGTCACGCACGTTAAAGATCCCTACCTTGCTTAGAACAGCAAGGGTTCGGCAAAATTCCAAACTTTCCAGGTAAAAAAGAAACTTGCTTCCTGGCCAATGTAGTACCTTCGGGTGGAGCATTGGAAGATCAAATAAAAGGTCTTTCAGTTTAGTGAATATAGTAACATAGTTTTTCTCATTTCAACCCTTTCAAATGTCCAATCTTTTATTATTTTTATGATTTCTTATTGTTTTTTCCATAGGAATGCACTCTTGCACCACTATAGTTAGCCGATGCCCCTAAAATTGGTATGGGGTCCCCCCCCTCCAGGCAAATCTAAATTTATGATGAAACACTCATTTTACCCATAACAAGATTTAGTCTACTCGTCGTGCTGATCAAAACTATTTTGTACCATTTCTGGTTTTATGTTCGCACTCTTCCACGGTTCTTTGTTACAGTTTTTGCCGATTACTTACAAGGGTTCCGAATATATTTGTAAAGTGAGATAACATAAAATAGTCCATAACACACAATCTTGTGTTACTGTTACAGCAACACTGCACTAAAATGTAAAAAAGGCAGGTTGAGTTTTTTTGTTTTTTTTACTTTTTGAATAATAACAAAAACGTTAAGTTGCTTGGGGTGGCGGAATTTTCTTTTCAAAATTTCCTTTTTAAACATGTAAATAAAAGAAATAAAAGGAAGTTAGTTTTTAATTTGACAGCTCCACTGTTTTTCTAACAATACCCTGACATCTTGAAGGAAACTCGATTTCTGTATGCAAATTATCAATCGATTATCAAACCTTGCAGAAAATAGGTGTATCTATGTCATTTGTATTGTTCTTTACTATCGACAAAATTTTAAATTGACATAATTTTTAAAGTGACTGATAGCAGTATCACAGAATGAAACTCCTAATTATGTAACTAAATTTCAAAGACTAATCATTGTGTCTCTAATTGAAGACGAATATGCTCAACATATTAAGATATTTTATTTTTAAATTTATTTAAGATGTAAATAACTAAATTCTGTCTATTTATAAAAAAGCATTTTGATGAACTTTGTCAAGATGAGCGCATTTCTAACAGAAGTCAAAAATACAAAATTTACGTATTTTTGGCCAATATAGATATTATAATTTCACAAATACAGAACAGGTTTATGAGTATGAGCAAAGTGAACGATGTTTCTAAAATTTTGGATCCCAATAGAGAATACCTTTTTTCATCCGAGGATTTTTTTCGCGAAGCAACGAAGTTGATTGATGCTTACCCGCTAGATCTGACTAATGACTTCTTGCAACAACTGCAATTTGTAAGAACTTCTTTAATGCCCCAGCTGCAAGCTGCTAGTTGTATTTATCAAGCAGCTATAATAGTTTTAATAGATTTCCATTGTACTAGTGCCAGCATTCCCAAAGTATGTAATGCTTATTTATTATTTATGACCCTACCCGTAACATCGGCAAGTGCAGAAACATCATTTTCGAAATTAAAATTAATAAAAACTTATTTACGAAGTACCATGTCTGAAACAAGATTATCGTCCTTAGCATTAATAAATATAGAAAATACTATTGCAAGACAATTAAACATAAATACAATAATCGATGTTTTTGCAGAAAAAAATGCTCGCCGGAGAAATCTTGTATTTTAGCAAATTTAAATATTAGACACGAGTAATTAATATGTAATGTCGTTTTCGTTGTAGTAGCTTATTACTTATTTTGTATTCTACTACTAATGTTATATTCAATATGATAAACTGATTAATAAAGTTTAAGGTAGGCATATGTTTTGACTTTGTGACGGATGGTGGGTGGTGTATTCCGTCGTTAAGGTTCTTTTAATGAGGTTAGAAGTAAAACATAGAGATTTATGCAATACAAATGAGTAAACATTTAATAATAAAACCAAAATAAGCACACAATTTAATGTAACAGGCTTAAGGTAATCACTGGTGGTTAACAATATATTATATCGGTTTCGATACAGGTTCGCGAGCTCTACGATGTAAACACAACGGCGCGCTATGGACAACTGATAGTGCCAGGAGGACGTGATAACGAGACGAGGCACACAACACTGAATGACGGCGTTACACACTCCCCCTCTGGTTCCAATGTCGTCCCGACAAGGAACCAGCACAAACTTCACTCACACTAGTGTTTGCAACAACCAATTTCTTTTTTGGCCGACCTCTTCTTTTAATAGGAAGTTTTGGACTAACTTCCGAATTTCCTTTAAATGGTATAAGCGCAGATACATGATAAGTTCCAGCGGATTCATTCAAATTATCACACTTCCCTATCTCATAGCTGGTGTGTGAAACTTTTCTTAAAATGACATAAGGGCCATCCCTCCTGGGATTTAATTTGCTTGAAATTCCTTTCTTTGCGCTACTAAGTGTATGCAAATTCACTAGTACTTTGTCGCCAACATTGTAACTAAGAGATTCTTTTCTGTGCAAATTGGCATACTTCTTGCTTTTTAGTTTTTCCTTTTCATTATTATCCCGAGCCTGATTTAGATTAATTGCCAGTCTTTTTAAGTACGGCGTTATTTGTGGTACAAAATTTTCTGACTGAACTACATGTTGAAAATTATTCGTTACATCATCTAATGTTCGTAATTCACGACCAAACACTAAATAAGCTGGTGTATAACCAGTTGATTCACAAAATGTAGTGTTCAATGCGAAACGAATAACAGGAAGTTTTTCACACCACGTTTTATGTTTATCGGCAACCAAAATTGCTAATCTAGGTTTCAAATCCCGATTTTTTCTTTCGGACATATTTGCTTCCGGATGATATAAAGGAATTAAACATTGCTTAATACCCAAACAAAATCATACTTTTTGCATGACTGCACTAATAAATTGCGTTTCATTATCACTAATAACTTTCCTAGGTATGCCATAACGCATACCAATTTCCTCTATTAAAATTTTTGCACAATTTTCTGCAGAGGCTACTTTAAGTGGGAATAGTTCGACCCATTTAGTAGCGGCATCTTCTACCAAAAATATCCACTTTTCGCCACCAACCCATTCAGGTAGTGAACCAAATAAGTCTATGGCAATTGTTTCAAATCGCTGCGCATAAGCGGGTGTTGTAACTAACCCTGCAGGTATCTGATTTAAAGCTTTATATCTTTGACAATCCAAACAACTTTTTACATAATCAGTAATAAATTTTCTCATTCCAGGTATATAATAACGTTTCGAGATTTTTAAAAATGTTCTTTCAGCACCATAGTGCCCTGCAGTGGGATCATCATGGTACATTTGTAACACATTTTTTCTTAGATGAGCCGGTACTACCTGCTGAGCTTCATCAGTATCATCTTCGTGTGGATAACGAAATAAAATTCCATCGGACATTACGTAGCCTTTCTCTGTCCAATTTGCAATATTATCATCAGTTAAATTTTCAAAACTATCAATAATTTTTTTAATATCTGGATCTTTCAATTGTTCGTTACGAATTTTACAAGCAGATTTTTTCGGAAAATCAACATGTATAGTGCAAAGCTCACATTTAGTATTTCGAGCATCACTACACTGTGGACGAGATAACGTATCTGCTACCACATTCTTTTTCCCTGGTAAATATTCTATTTGTAGGTTAAAGCTCTGGATTTGTAAAGCCCATCTGGCTAATCGGCCTGATGGTGTTTTCAGCAAAAACAACCACTTCAACAGTTGATGATCCGTCGAAAGAATAATTTTGGACCCTTCAATATATCCACAAAACTTCTCTAAAGCAAAAACTACAGCTGCTTCACGTTCAGTAGTAGAATAATTAATTTCGGCAGGAGACAATAAACGACTCGCATACTCAATTGGATGCTCACTTTCTCGCTCACCCTGTAATAATACTGCACCCAGTGCATAATTGCTTGCATCTGTACGAATAATGAAAGGTTGTGAAGGATCAGCTTGGCCCAAAATTGGAGCACTAACCAATAATTTCTTTAAAGTTTCAAAAGCATTCTGTTCTTCATCACCCCATTTCCAAACAGATTTCTTTTTTGTTAAGTTGCTCAGAGGCCTAGAAACATCTGAAAAATTTGCTATAAACCTCCTGTACCAAGAACAACATTGTAAAAAACTTTGCACGTGCTTTACATTACGCGGAGTAGAAATATCTGTAATCGCACTAGTTTTCTGAGGATTAACTTTTATTCCTGCCGGCGTTATTAAATGTCCTAAATATTTTACTTCCGAACAGGCAAAAAAACACTTTTTTTTATTCGCCCGTAGTTTAAAATGTCTAAGACGCGAAAACACTTTTTTTAAGTCTTCGATGTGTTGCTCAAACGAATTTGAAATTACAATTAGATCATCAAGATATGCCAATAATGTGACTTCAGGAATTCCAGAACGAAAATGATCCATTAAACGTTGAAACATCGCCGGTGCCGTTTTAAGACCGAATGGCATTCGTAAAAAACGATAAGTTCCGAATGGCGTGACAAACGCAGTTTTATCGCAATCAGAGGCAGCAACACTAACCTGATGGTAACCCGCGCGCAAGTCAGTTGTCGACATAAACAAAGATCGTTTTGCCGCATGCAAAAGATCGTCCATTCGTGGCAATGGATATGAATCGGTAATTGTTTTTTCATTAAGACGTCTATAATCGACACAAAGTCTTACGGAACCATTTTTTTTTGGTGTAAGGACCACCGGAGCAGCCCAAGGAGATTTGCATACTTCAATAATCCCCTCTTTTAATAGTTTATCAAGTTCCCCTTTTAAAATTTCCTTTTTTGCAGGAGGCATCCTATAAGGCGGACTATGAATTGGCAAACTATTTTCCGTATTTATATAATGTTCAATAAAAGGAGTAGCATCTCCCCCTACTTCAAAAATATCTTGGTTATCGCACAAAATGTTCTCTAAAGCGTGCTTCTGTTCTGCCGACAGAACCGTGCTTTTATCAAAATGCGTACCCGAAAACATCGTTTAAATTTACACAATTGGTGTTATTTTCAAAATTTAGCTCATACCGGAGCTCACGATTTTCACCAAAATACCAACATTTTCCCGATAAGTTCAGAATAATATTTGCATCAGCGATAAAATCGACGCCAAGTAAAGTATAGTCTGCGTTCGGTAATACAATAAAAGTTGTGTTCACTTTTTTAGTTTCAACGGTAACGTCAATGTTAGTTACTTTTAACTTTTGAGTTTTTTCACTACCATCTGCTAATTTAATATTTATAAGTTAATTCCAAAATATTTGACCTTTTTTCAGTAAAAATTTGTAAAGAAACTTACCAGCTACGTTGTGTTTAGCAGCAGTGTCCAAATGACCTTTGCCTTTAGTACCCAAAATACTTATCTTCAAAATTGGCCTGTTTCTAGGTTGAATTCTTTTAAGGACTTCAGAACCTACGGTGTCGAAGGTTGCTTCCATTGTTGACGATTCCACTGTAGTTTCCAAATTAGGACATTTTCCGCGAATATGTCCAGCTTTCCCACAGTGGTAACACACAATTTCACTATTAACCGAGACGTTTGTTTTATTTACCGAACTACCGTTTTGCTTTTCTTCTTTTTTAATAAGCTTTTCACAATTACTCTTAATGTGGCCAAAAACTTTACAATAACTACAACGAATGCTTTTATTTTTATCAATAACGACGCGTGCCTTACTATTTAAATTTGTAGCACTGTCAATTTCCTTTAAATTTTCTTCCACAACACGAGCTTCTTTAAGCAAATCATCAAATGATTTAATACTTTCGCGAGAAACACGTTCACGAATTTTCATATTTAGTAGCCCATAGATCATATCTATTTGTACATTTGAACTTAGTGTATCTGGTGGTAGCTGAGCGATTAAAGCCCTTGCCCTACAAACAAAAATATCCGTCGGGGTAACAAAATCTTGCTCATTAGCAAATAATTCCCGATATATTTTGTAAGGTGGTTTTTTCGTTCCAAAAGCACCACGTAATGATTGAACTAATTCATCCCATGATTCAATCGAATCTTTGACCCCTTGAAACCAGGTTGCGGCGAGTTCATCAAGCAACATGGGTAAGCCTCGAATTGCGTTAACATTAGAAATATTCATACAATCCTTAAAAATTTCTATTGCATCAATAAACGCATTTATATCCGTTGACTTTGAGCCATCAAATCTAGATTTACAATTAGCAAAACTTCCCTCTTGCACCACCATTGATGTCTGAGAAATGTTTGCGTTTTGCAAGTTTGCTAATAATTCACGAAATTGTACATCAGACAATGTAATTGATTGAGCCATTTTATCTTTTGTACTTCGCAAATTATAAGTGCATTCACTTGCCGTGTTTACAACTTCCTTGTTCATGTGATAACAATTTGTAGATTGTAACAGTATTCCGATATCTTTAAAATGCACAAAATAACCAAGGTTAGAAACAAAATGAAATTTACACGTGTTTTATCAATACACAATAATTAAACGACTTCGTTTTATCTAACATTAGGCATAACAACTGTGCTCGAAATATCACTGAATATACCGCGATTTAATAAATTTTAACGGTTATACCTACAAGATTGTAAAATTTTCTTATTCGAAACCGACTGTTTTTTGCATAATTATCACCAACGTATTTACTTAAAACAACATAACCACGTGGGGCGTTACTGTGACGGATGGTGGGTGGTGTATTCCGTCGTTAAGGTTCTTTTAATAAGGTTAGAAGTAAAACATAGAGATTTATGCAATACAAATGAGTAAACATTTAATAATAAAACCAAAATAAGCACACAATTTAATGTAACAGGCTTAAGGTAATCACTGGTGGTTAACAATATATTATATCGGTTTCGATACAGGTTCGCGAGCTCTACGATGTAAATACAACGGCGCGCTATGGACAACTGATAGTGCCAGGAGGACGTGATAACGAGACGAGGCACACAACACTGAATGACGGCGTTACAACTTTTTTTTTCAACGTCAATGGGCCTTATTTTTTATTGCGGGGGCGGGGGGATAAATAATTGTTACGCCACTGATAACACACCACTGCATACCTATATTATTTCAAATTTTCTACTACCAATATGTTACTTTTGCTAGGAGTTAATTATATACTAAATCTGAGAAAAAATATTTAAACGGGTTTCTAAATTAGAAAAAAAAATTGTAAATTTTAAATTTCAGCTCCCTGTATCTCAAAAAATAAGTCCTTAAATGGTGAATGTTCCTTTATCAAAATGTATAATTGACACGACCTTTCAGTTGTATAGAATTACCGGTCAAATATTTCAATGTCCTATAAAATCTTTTGATATATCATGTACAATATAATCGAATTTCTAGATTAAATTTTGTATTCGTCTTGCAACATGTTTGACTAAAATCATATAGGTAAATTTGTAACATTCTGTTTCATTCTTTACAGAACTTCTCAAACAGCAATGGCAAATATGCTTGGAAGATAGAAAATGTTTAATTATTCTTTTTCGAAATTTAAAGTTTACTGCTCAGTTTGTGGTACAAATACTTCTTATGTGTAATACTACTTTTGGTCAATTCCAAAAAATATTTTGTTACCCACGGGCCCTTACAAAGTTAAACTAGAATGATATATCATATCCTGCAAGATAATTAATAGTACTACATTATTACTTACCAAAAGCAGCTCGAAGAAATGTGGTTATAGTACCATAACCAACATATGGGTCAGTTGTTCCATTTGCAGAAGAACCACTCGGAAATATACTACTTATAGAAGAATCATTTACACCAGAATTGTTTAATACCCTGTCATTGATAAAAAATTGATGACCACTATAATCTAAATCATGCATTGAAAGTATAAATTATGTACATTTGACAAACATTTGGCATTTAACTAGATTGATCACAAATTTTAATTTTCGATTAAAAATATAATTAGAAATGACATATGAAAGCCATGCCTAAAATTAAAGAACAATCCAGCCAATCTATAGTGCAAATAGGAAAGGCCTGGCATATCTTTGATACATATTTATTTATAAATATAGGGGAAACTGCCATAAATGAATGTAACTAATACGGTTTCAACACCAACTACACAAAATTATTAAATTATTACAGACCTAAACAAGTACCTATGTACTTTTACATTCAAGATGCATAACATTGTTAAAGAACATTTATTCAATAAAGGATTAAATTTGTCTTTTATATTTTATTTCTATAGTAGGGGATAAAGAATACTACTATAGTAAGCCTGCTTATCGTAAAAGGCGATTAAAAGGCGCAGCAAGGGGCAGCAGCCTTGCTGGCTAAAAGATATTGGAGGAGGGTCGGTTGGTCTCGGGCGATCCTCAATAATTTACAAGCTTGTTGGGGGTTGGCCGTGACGGATACGGCTTTTTGCTAAAATCTTTAAAAACTGCGTTGTGGAAAGATATGGGAGCCTACCACAATATTTCCCAGGTGTGCGTGGCCTAAAACACGAAATAGATATGATGGAGAGCTCACAAGTAAAATTCTTGTCCGGAGGTAAAATACTCCCTCATTCGGATCTCCGGGAGGGGGTACTTGGGGCTCATCATCGTAAGAATATAAAACAACAGTTTGATTTAGTGATAGGGAATTGGAATGTAAGGTCATTACTCAGAGTAGATAAGTTAACGAATTTATTAGTCGAAATGAGAAAGCAAAAGCTGGACATTTTAGGTATTAGTGAGGTGAGATGGCCAGATAGTAATGACTTTTGGAAGGAGAATTATAGAATAATTACAACTTCTTCAACTAATGCACAGGCAGGCGTAGGAATAGTGTTAAATAAAGATTAGGGCATAAAGTTAAAGAGTACTTACAATTTAGTGATAGAATAATTATGGTTAGATTGAGTACAAAACCCACAGACACTGTTTTAGTACAGGTTTACATGCCAACAACTCAGTACGAGGATGAGGAAGTAGAAAAGGTATACGAGGATATAAATAGTATAGTGAGAAAAGTAAAGGCAGATGAGAATTTAATAGTTATGGGCGATTTTAATGCATCAGTGAGAGAAGGTAGTAAGAGAAAAATGGTAGGAAAATTTGGGTACGGCACACGAAATGATAGAGGAGAAAGATTAGTTGAGTTTTGCCAGGAACATAGATTGGTAACTGTTAACACCCTATTCGAACAACATGTTAGGAGAAGATATACCTGGAAAGCGTCAGGTGATAGAGCTAGATACCAAAAAGATTAAATTTTAGTTAAACAAAGATTTAGAAACCAAGTTAAAAACTGTTGTAGTTATCCAGGGGCTGACATAGATAGCGATCATAACTTAGTTAAAATGAAGTGTAAACTAAAATTCAAAAAATTGAGAAAGGTGAAAAGAGAGGATGGGATCTAGGTAAGCTTAACGATAGTAGGGTAAAGAGGAATATAAACAAGTATTAGATAATAAGAGCAAAGAGATAGCTGTAGGAGGGAACGTAGAAAATAGATGGAAAGAAATAAAACTGACGGTACATGATACAGCAACACAGACTATAGGTAAGAAAAAAATAGAAGCTAGAAAACCGTGGGTAACAAAGGAGATATTAGATTTAATAGAGAATAGAAGAAAGCTTAAACCTTTCAGAGAAGTGGATAGTGAAAGGAAGCAAAATATAATACAGTTAGAAATAAGATAGTACATGAGTGTAGAAAAGCTAGAAATAAATGGATGGAGGAGAATTGTAAGGAATACAAGATGATTTGAGAGTAGGTAAGACAGACAGGGCTTACAGGGCAGTTAAAAAGTTTTTGGGAAGATAGGAAAAATATAATGGTATTAGAGACGAGAATAATGAGCTTCTAATAAATAAAGTTGAGGTAGCTGATAGATGGAAAAGATATTTAGAAGATTTATATAAGGGAGACGATATGGATGAGTTAGAGAACGACCAAGAAGAGGATGTAGAAATAGGGTTCTCAATATTAAGAGAGGAATTTGATAGAGCTATTCGGAATCTTAAATTAAATAAAGCGCCAGGGATAGACGATATTCCGCAGAATTAATAAAATATGCAAGTCAGAAAACTTTGGACAGATTATATGAACTAATAAATGTAATATATGACACAGGTGAGGTTCCAATAGATTTCGAAAAAATATTATTATCCCAATCCCAAAAAGTCAGGAGCTGATAGGTGTGAGAATTTTAGAACGGTTAGTTTAACTTCTCATGCTTCCAAAATACTAACAATAATAATTAAAAATAGAGTAGTAGCTTTGACTGAGAATTATTTAGGCGAAGACCAATATGGTTTTCGTAAAGACAGAGGGACTAGAGAACCGATACTAATGATTAGGGTAATTATCGAAAAAGGTTACAAAAAATAAAAGACTCATTTCGCGTTTGTAGATTTAGAAAAAGCATTTGATAGGGTTAATTGGATTGTTATGTTCAGGGTTTTGCAAAAATAGGAATCTCTCATAAAGATAGAAAAATTATTTACAGTCTATATAAAACCAAAGCGTAGTAATTAGATTTGATGAAATAGAAAAGGAAGCTAAGATTAGAAATGGTGTTAGACAGGGTTGTATACTGTCTCCTTGATTTTAATGTTTATATTGAGGAAGCTTTAAACTTAGCCAGAGAGAGAAAAGAGATAGGTATTAGTGTACAGGGACAGAAAATAGACATGTTACGTTTTGCAGATGATATAGCCATTATAGCAGAGTCTAGAAAAGAGTTAGGAGAGTTTTTAAATATTTTAGATGAGATACTACGGAGTAACTATAGTATGAGAATTAACTCGGTAAAGACAAAGATAATGACAAGTGAGTTACAGCCTAGTTCTAAACCAAAATTAAAAATAGGTAATACCGAGTTAGAGGAGGTAGATGAATTTTGCTATTTAGGTAGTATAATTACAAAGGATGGACGTAGCAGAAGGGATATAGTAGCTAGAATAGCTCAAGCTAGAAAAATGTTTTTAAAAGAAAAACTTACTAATAGCTAATAGTATTAGTTTAAATAATAGAAAAGTTTCTTAAAGTCATACGTATGGAGCGTTCTACTATACGGTAGTGAGACTTGGACAATTAAAGAAGTAGATAAGAAAAGATAGAAGCTTTTGAAACTTGGTGTTATAGGAGAATGTTAAAGATTAGTTGGACAGATAGAGTAACAAACGAGGAAGTTTATAGAAGGATAGGTGAGGATCCTGTATGTGGAAACAATTGAAGGTCAGGAGAGATAGAATGATAGGGCACCAGTTAAGACATGAGGGACTATTTAGTAAAGTCTTAGATTATAGACTACCAAATAAAAATAGAGTAGGAAGGCCTAGACAAAGCTATATTAGTCAAATTATTAGAGATTTAGGTTGTGAAGGGTATGTAGACCTTTTAGACTAGCTCAGAATAGAAAAGAATTTAGAGCTGCGTCAAACCGACTTTAAGTAAGTTCGAAAACAAAACAAAAAAAATAAAATCAGTTAACTAAATGTCACCAGGACATAACTCACAATTAGTTAGCGGTCTGGCATGTTGGTAGCGTTTCGTTGCTTAAGCCTTACCATAACATATAATTTAATAAACGTCACCAGGACACAACTCACAATTAGGTAGCGGTCAGGCATTTTGCTAGCGTTTCGTTGCTTAAGCCTTACCATAACATATAATTTAATAAACGTCACCATGACATAACTCACAATTAGGTAGCGGTCTGGCATGTTGGCAGCGATTCGTTGCTTAAGTCTTACCATAACATATTATTTAACACTTTTCATTTTTGAAGCGGATAACCAGGTTATATTTCATTTCCTTATAAATGGTAATCATGTAAACATGTTAGAGTTCTTTAACAACCATCAGGTTGCTAATATCTATGTAGAGTCAGCTGGATAGGAAATAGATAGAAGGATTTAGGAAGATCTAGACCAAACTATATTAGTCAAATTATTAGAAATTTAGGTTGTGAAGGGTATGTAGAGCTTTTTAGATTAGCACAGATTAGAAAAGAAGTTAGAGCTGCGTCAAACCGACCTTAAGTAAGGTCGAAAACAAAATGATGATGATTTTATTTCTTGAATTTTCTAATTTATATATTTATAATATAAAAATTGCACACGTTTTTCATCAAGAGTTGTCAACACATACAGATATAGATTCGTCAAATTATACCCTTCGTACCAATAGTTTGTTATGTTCCATTTTGCATTTTGGATATTATCTGCAATCTTTCACCTAACATGTCCAGTTTTATAAGTTATTCATATTCCTCCAAGTGGTTCTTAACTATTATGCCCACGATTTGAATTTAAATATCTCATGTTAGTCAATGCTGGCTTTCACTCTAGGCAAATTTGTTCAAATATATAAGCCACCTGTGAGCATTTGATATTTATTGTAAAGTTTATTTTTAACGAAATGAAATACGTAATTATGGTTGCCATCTGTGTTACACTTGTTTGCTAAAAATATGCTCAAATTTATTTCTAAGTTCTATAATGGGATTCCTGTACGTTATTATTTTCCACTGCATTAACAATTCTGTTCTATACTCTAAAAGTTTGGTTCTGTTATCAGAACATAGTGTTTTGTTATCGCAAAAGGTTTCGTGTAACGATTTGTCAAGCAACTTATAAGTTGTCCGTTAAAGTGCTTTACTTTTACTACGACTGTTGGCCCTGCTTGTACCATTTTGTTGCAAATGTACTAAACTCAAACGGGTAGTAACAAGAATTTTTATTTTGAAAGTTACTTTCTTTGTGTGACTGGTAGGTGACTTGAATGTTTGATGTTTCTTTAATATAATTATGTTTTTGACCCGATCTTAGGTGTACGTTTTGTTGATCACTATTTTACGTTTTTGGTGCTACTTATGTGTTTTGGATTCGTTTGGACATATCACCATGTACTGTTATGCCTCTTTGGTTTCACACAGTTTTATTCTAATATTGGAATAGGGGCTTTTTAATCCGAATTTGTGAGTATTTTTCCATCATTAATTTAAATAATATAAATTAGGTTATTATGCATGAAATTGCGGTTTGTAAGTTCTCATGACTGTGGGAAAATAACCTACAGTATATTGTATATGGTCATCGTATAAACCTTTCCCACATTCGAAGGAATGCACAGTCATTGCTTGCGCTAATGAAAACGCTTAACAGCAGACAGGAACAACAACAAATTATGTGTAAAAGTGCGCATCTAGAAAACTCTATCTCAAACTAGTTTACTGTCATCATCATTAAGTCTTCAGTTCTGGAACTCATTACACGCGTACCTCCATTGTGCCTTATTCTGAGTTAACCTACACATTTTCCTAAAATTCTCACAGTCTGCATCTTTCACTATCTGCGTGCAATATTCTAATCTAGGTCTACATTTACCTCTCTATTCCTATATCTGCTTGTGATATAGCCCGCACTATTCCCCCAAAAATGCCTTAAAACATATCCCACCCTTCTATTTGTCCTATCTTTTTATTTGTTCATACAGATATCTTTATTCCTCTACTATTTCTATAACCTCTTAGTTATTCACTTTATCTGTCCATTTTGAAGCATAAAATTCCAAAAGGCTTCTTCCTTTTCCTATCTGCTTCTCCTACTATCCCTATTTTATATACTTACTGTGCTTTCAACAATTTTGTCCTTCTTTCTATGTTTGTTCTCTTCGAACATAGTCACTGCTCTTTCTTGTTAGATACTGGTACTTGTATTTAGGTTTCCAATTACAGACTGCAATACCTCAAATTCACAGTCTCTTCATAGTTGGTTATTTAGTTATAGTTATCTTTCTGTTAGCAACAGTAACTGTATCCCAAAATATGTTAAACAAGTGTTCTAGTACTTCATTTCTGCGATGTTCCCTATCAGGATATTTACAAGCATAAACTCTCGATGCCAAGAGACAGATTTTGGGACATCCACCAATTGCTATTATTGTACCAATTTTTTTCAAAAATTACACACGTTTTTTAAAAATATTACATTTGTCGAAAAATCAAAATATTTCAATGACTGCAATAGATATGTTTACGAAACCTGTAACGTTCCTTAGAAATGCTTATAATCATATTTCATTTTAATAGTTTCTGTATTAGTAAATCCCACCAATAAGGTTCGGCAATTTCCTTTTATTATCATCATTAAGTCTTCAGTCCTGGAACTGGTTAGATGTGTACCTCCATTGTTTCCTATTCTGAGCAAACGTACACATTGTAAAGTTCCTCTTTGTTTAATATCGGTTTGTGTCATTTGTATCGGTGCCAAATAACCACCTAACACGAGTACCTACAGTTTCATTATAAAAATAAGCTCTTGAGCCAATTACTCTTTCTTTTATAACAACCCAGCAACAGAGTATTTCTAAAAAATAATCATTATCACGTATTAAACACGGTAGGGGATACTTCTAACACCATAAATTTTTTAGAAGTTCAATTTTTAAAACGCTTTACCCTGACTTCCAGTACTTGTTTGTGAGCCACTTACAAGCTTTTACCTAACTGTACTCAACCTTATTTAAATAAAAAAAAATAAATTTTTACAAACAACTTCTTTACTCGGATGTAAAAAAAATACACCCCGGCTATTTCTATGCATACCTAATTCCCTAATTAAATACTCTTAATCTAGTTATTTTGTATACTACAGACAAGTATGTCATAAATCGCCTTAAGGGTCAATTTAACATTAAAATTACTTACATTGCATGCGCCGCTTTTCACTACCAGCGTTGCGTATATGATCAGGTGCAAATTCCAGAGCCTGGGTCAGCGTCCTGGTTGACGTGTGTCGCCGTTGTTTGTAATCTATACACGGTATTTGGGGTATTTTATTGTCCTCGCACGAAACACTTTCACTTTCTATTCTAATAATGTATATAGTGGCTATACCAATAACTACCTGCTAAAGGTCGCACCGTAGGGTTGCTTTGTCGGGCTAATGGTATTTAGTTGAGTTTATAAATACCTTCACTTTCGTACATTGAAAGTGAAACGGCCGGGGCACCTGGATGTTTTACAATCCGTGCCCGCTCTCCAATCTAATTAGTAAAATCAGTTTATCTGGACCGTTAATCGCGCCCACAATTTATTTAATCAGTTACACTTGGGATGATAAATCGCTTAAAATTGGAAATGAACCGCTCTCGATGCAGTCAACGAAATATCAATCCCCTTTGTATTTACTCGAGACTCCCATCGAGCTAAAAGCTTTCTTTTTTTTCTATCATCATCATCATTTTGTTTTCGACCTTACTTAAGGTCGGTTTGACGCCGCTCTAACTTCTTTTCTAATCTGTGCTAATCTAAAAAGCTCTACATACCCTTCACAACCTAAATTTCTAATAATTTGACTAATATAGTTTGGTCTAGGTCTTCCTATATCCTTCTATCTTTTTCCTATCCAGCTGACTCTACATAGATATTAGCAACCTGATGGTTGTTAAAGAAATCTAACATGTTTACATGATTACCATTTATAAGGAAATGAAATATAACCTGGTTATCCGCTTTTTTCTAAAATTCTAGTAATTAACGATTAGCAAATGGTTTCGCACTACCCTATCTGAGACTCAAAAATAATAATAATTCCTAAACTGAATACGCACTGGTATTTATCAATTTTCGATTCTTTGTTAGGCTTTCTGGAGCTTTAAAGTGTTCATAAAGAACTTTGGGGTACTCTTAACCTATTTCCTTCTGAAAGCACCCTTATTGATGCGTTAAGGCCCAGTTTCCTACATAATATCGTACTATTACTTCCTTATTTACAAACTACGTTTAAACTTGACCTACTTAAACATGCTGGCAATAAATTTATGAAAATATTTATTACTATTAACTAACGTAATTTAACTCCCCCTCACGCGGACTTGTTATCAAATTACTCTAAAAATCATGATTTACAAAACTTCCTGAATAGAATTTTGATTAGTTATTTAATTAAACGGTAAAACCTCTATGTGTTGATAAAAAGATGGCGGGCTATTCCAATCTGGTGATGCCTCAGCATATTTATTGAAGGTGACTATAAATCATAAGCACCACATTGCCGGACGGTGCCATGTGGTCGGGCCATGTCCTTATAGCAGTTACTTTTAATTTAAATTAAAAGGAGATGTTACAACATTTCCCTGAAATGTCCACAGTTTGCATCTTTCACTATCTGCGTGCAATAGTCTGATCTAGGTCTACATCTACCTCTCTTTTTCTTATATCTGCTTGTAATATAGCCCACACTATTCCCCCAAAATGCCTATTTCTCCTATTTATTTTTCCACAGATATCTTTATTCCCCTACTATTTCTATAACTTCTCTGCTATTAACTTTGTCTGTCCATGCTATCATCATCATATTTCAGAAACACAACATTCCAAAAGGCTTCTGCCTTTTCCTATCTGCTTCTCCTACTGTCCCTATTTCATAGGCTTAGAGTGCTGTGCTCCACACATATGCTTCCTACAATTTTTTCCTTGCTTCTATGTTTGTTGTCTTCTAACATAGCCACTGCTCTTTCTTGTTAGATACAGTTTGGTTCTCCTTCTATTGTTTTGTAAATATATACCCTATTTCACCGAAATTCAGTGGATGTGAAAGGGATTAAGCAGCCTGTGACTACCAAGATCTCACAACACTTGAACATTTGCCGAATTAATAGTTTCCAGTAAATCCCTCTGCACATACAAGATTAGTTGAAAATATTGCAAAACCAACAACTGTAGGTGTTTATAATAACAATCAGGTTTAAGTGCATTTTTTTTGTCGTTAGGTTTTCGTCTTTGAACTGGTTGGACGCCTACCACCACTAATTTCTATTCTGAGCAAGCCAACACAGATCCCAAAATTCCCACTGCCTGGATACAGCTCGGTTCCCTTTCCATTGTATTGTAAATATATACTCTATTTTACCGATATTCAGTGGTATCTGTAGGACGACCGTCTCACGCCAGTAATGCCGTGGCTGCAATGACAGGTTAGGTTACTGTTAGAAATAGATATTATTATTATTAAAAAACACAAATCACTTAACACGCATATCAGAACAGTCTTCAATAGTTTTAGAACAACTGTTCTGATATGCGTGTTAAGTGATTTGTGTTTTTTATTAATAATATCTATTTCTAACAGTAACCTAACCTATCATTGCAGCCACGGCACTACTGGCAAGAGACGGTCGTTCTGTAGGGGTTAAGCAGCCTGTGGCTGCCAAGATCCCCCAACAGTTGACAAATTAGTAGTTTTCCAGTAAATTCTTTCGCAGTCAGCATTAGTTGAGAATGTTGCAGAACCAACACCTGTATTTTTTATAGTATTCATCAGGTTTAAGTGCAATTATTTTTTCGTCATTAGGTTTTCCGTCTTGTAACTGGTTGGACGCGACCTTCACTGATTAGCTAGCCTAGCCTAGCTAGCCTACATAGATCCCTGCCATTTCTACAGCCTAGATTTATATGCCCTAATTCACCAATAGTCCGTGGATGTAAAGGGGGTTAAGCAGCCTGTGGCTGCCAAGACTCCCAACACAGACATTTGCCGAATTAACATTAGCTGAAAATATTTTAAAACCAACACCTGTAGTTACTTATAACAATCGTCAGGTTAAAGAACAATTATTTTTTGTCATCATAAGGTTTTCTGTCTTGAAACTGGTTGGACGCGTACCTCCATTGATTTCTCTTCTGAGCTAGCCTACACATTTCCCTGAAATTCCCTCAGCCCACATCTTTCACTATCTGTATGCAATAGTCTAAGCTAGATCTACCTATACCTCTCCTTTTTCCTATCTCTGCTTCTAATATATTCTGCACTATTCCCTCATGCCTTAGTATGTGGCGTATCATCCTATCTCTCCTATTTTATACTGTTTTCCACAATCTTTCTTCCCCTACCATTTCTAAAAGTTCTTTGTCCTTTCTGTTCATGATATCTTCATCATACGTTTGTAGCACCACATTTCAAAGGCTTCTATTTTTTCCTGTCCGCTTCTCCGACTGTCCAAATTTCACAGCCGTACAGTGATGTGCTTCACACATATGTTTTCAGCAATCCTTTCCTTGTTGTCTTTGAACATAGTAATTGCTTTTTCTTATTAAATGCAGCATGACCTTGTGCTGATCTTTGTTTTATATCTTTTGCATTATTTGGCTTCCTAGGTAGCAGAAATCCTTAACCTATTGTAAGTTTCGGTTTCGTATTTTTTATTCTAGCTTTTGATTTATTTTTCTCTCTTTTGCAAACTAGTACTTTACTTTACTTTATTAATTTTCATACTGTATCTTTCTTTTAGAACTGTTTCCAATTCATTAAGAACTGATTCTAATTCTTCCTTGCTAGATGCTAATACTGCTATATCGTCTGCAAATCTAAGCATATCAATCTTTTGTCTCTGCATAATAATTCCAAACGTCTTCCGGCATTCGACAGTATTCATTGCCTCTTCGATGTACAAATTAAAAATGAACGGGGATAGGGCACATCCATATCTTACCCCTTTCCTAATATGTACTTCTCTATGTTCCTGCTCTAATTCTATTAGAGCTGTTTGCTCTTTGTACAACCTATGTACTATACATCTATCCCTAAAACCTATTCCAATCATTTTGAGTATTTCAAACATTTTTTTCCATTTTACATTGTCGAATGCTTTTTCCAGATCTACAAATCCTATATACACGCTTTCTCCTTTTTCAATTGTCTTCTCCATTATCATGCTCAGAGCTAAAATAGCCTCATGTGTTCCCTTGTTTCGCATAAACCCAAATTGATCTTCTCCTAGTACCTCTTCAGCCCGTTATTCCATCCGTCCTTGTACAATTCTAGTTAATATTTTTGACACATGTGTTGTCAGACTTATTGTTCGAAAATTTTCACACCTATCCCCATCTCTCTTTTTTGGTATACTGACTATGATGTTGAAATCTTTGGGTATATCGCCTGTCTCAAATATATAGATTACAAGTCGGAAGAGATGTTCTGTTAATGCTTTACTATTTTCAGGCCTTTTAATTTTAACTCATCTCTAAGTATAGGATATCTCAAGTCATCGTTTTCAATGTCTAATTCCTGTTCTAGTGCTGTTAGTTCCCCTGCTGCATATAGAGTCTCTATATATTCTTGCCATCTAATCACTTTCTCTACATTTTCTATAACGATGTCTCCTTCCGCACCCCTTATATTTTTGCTATATAGCATTATATACCTAAAATTCATTCTAATTAGTTTTTACGCTTCAACTGTCTTTCCTATTTCCATCTTAGTTTGTACCTCTTTGCACTTTTCATCAATCCATTTCTCTTTAGCTTTCCTGCATTTACGAATAATTTCCCATTTTATGACTTTGTATCTCTGTTTTCCAGCTTTGTCTGGTTTCTTTTTGTATTTTCGTCTTTCTTCTATTAAATTCAGAATAACCTTTGTTATCCGTGGTTCCTTATTTTCTTTTTATGTATACCCCACAATATTTCTGGCCGTCATGTCTAAGCTGGATTTAATGTTGCTCCATTCTGTTTCTACTTCCTTAGTATCAGAAATTTTCCCGATATCTTTCAGCAATTCATTCGATTTTTTTTTTTCAAATCTTTCTTGGACATCTTTATCTTTTAGTTTCTCAAAGTTAAAGTTTCTTTTTTCGTTAATTTTTCTTAAATTTTTTAATTTAAGAGCGACCTTTATAATTATGATGTTGTGGTCAGTGGCTATATCTGCATCTGGGTAGCTTCTACAGTCTTTTCATTGATTTCTAAACCATTATCAAACAAGAATATAATCTATTTGATATCTTCCTATATCTCCCGGCATCTTCCGTGTGTATCGTCTTCTAGCATGATGTTGAAATAATGTGTTTGTGATGGTTAAATTGTTTTGGTCGCAAAATTCTACCAACCTATTTTCCCTGTCGTTTCTCATGCCTAAACCAAATAAACCTACTACCCCTCCTTCTCTACCCTCACCTACCGCTGCATTAAAATCCTCTGTAATTATTAAGTTTTCATATCCTTTTACGTATCTTAACATCTTTTTGATATCTTTGTAGATCGCCTCTACCTCTTCCTCAATGTGACTAGAGGTGGGCATGTATACTTGTATTATTAAATATTTACCGGTTTAGATTCTGATTTAACCATGAGTACTCTTTCATTCTTTCATAAGCAGTTTTCTACACAGTGCCCTATCTTTTTTTCATAACCATCCCCACACCCGAATTTCTCTCCTCTGATCCTGTGTGAATTACTCTAAACTCTCTGCTCCAAAAATCCACTGCCTCTGACCACCGAACTTCGCTGATCCCTACTGTGTCTAGTGCTAACCTATACACTTCAATTTTCAAGTTCTCTAGCTTATCTACTTGCTTTATACTACTGACATTCCATGCTCTGACTCACAGAATATTCACGACTCTTTTTTTATACTTTCCGATCACATCCTCCGAAGTAGTCCCTCCCGGAGATCTGAATGGGGAACTATTTTAGTTTCGGAATTTTTTACCCCAGAGGATGAAATCATTTGAAATATCATTTTAAGTACGCTGTGTACTTGGGAGGTATTGCTGTGGTTTCCAATTGCCTTCCACATTGCAGTAGTGTGTCTTACAATGTCATATCGACCCTATTGTCTCTGCCACTCTAAATAACGAAAAAGCTGCTGCCCTCTTTCGGGGACCTGTCTTAGTCTAATTCCTCACTAAAGACCCTACTAATTTGGTTAAACCTATAGTTCGACTCTTTAGATCACTGGAACTCTAAAGCCGTTCTCCCATTCTAGTAGTCTAGAACTTCTTCAAGGTGCAGGTCAATTCAAAACGGTAGTTTACTGTGTCAATGTATTAAACATGAGCACACATTGAGGAATACAGTGAAGTTTGCATGCGAATCCCTTACCTTTCCCACATCTATCTTAATACCATCTGCTCCATAACTATTGTAGATTTCAACAGTCAACTTCACTGCAAGCAATTTGACAAGAAAAACTAGCATCTGAACGCAACAAAGAACTCTCTGTATATTTAGATGGGTGACTATATGGCATAGTTGGTATGCGTGTGACTACTATGTTCCAGTTTAGATGAGCATTTTTCACAAAAAATACGCCCTCGTTCGGATGAGTTGTAAAATTGAGTTCCCGCGTGTGAGTGTTGCCATGCACGTAAAGATCCCTACCTTGCTTGCAACAGCAAGGGTTCAGCAAAATTCAAAATTTTCCAGGTAAAGAAAACTCACTTCCTGACCAATGTAGTACCTACGGGTGGAGCATTGGAAAATTAAATGTAGTGTATATTTAGATGCCAGCTGCAGTTTTCTAAGCCTATCTTAAAATACCTCTATAAACAAGGGCGAGTTGTTTGTGTAAATTAAATTGTTCTTTCATTGTGGTGAAATTTGTGCAATGTTACTCCATCTGCTGAACCATGCCTGCTACAAGTGTTCATCTTTAGCTGTCATTTCTCTATAAAAGAACTGAAACTCTGTACATAGATCTAGGCAAGTTTTCATGATTTCGGAGAATATTGATGGTAGTGGCTCTGTCTGGTATGATAATTCGTTAGGAGTATGACTGTTATTACTTTGGAGATCCCACGTTGGAGTATCTTATATACATATTGAAAACTAACCTTTACCAATCAGGACCTTTATTGATGTTTTTACATATAGTAAGTAAGTAAGTAAGTAAGTAAGTAAGTATTGCATAACTCAATATAGGTTATTAAAGTATAAAACAAAATATTATACTATAAAGCAAATTATTCAAATACGGCTAATAATATAATTCGTTTTCATTTCTACAACTTAAAATATATTTTTTTAAATTACTCTTGAATTTTCTTTGAGAAGGTTGATTTGTAACTGATTTTGGTAATGTATTATATATCTTAACGCCATAATGAAATACATTTTTTGTGGTTATCGTTTTATTCTTCTTGTATATATAGTAATTGTCTGCTTGTCTTGTGCTATAGTTATGTATATCTGACACTTTAATTAAGTTGCTAACCAAGTACGAAGGCAGCAAACCATTTATAATTTTATATATAAAAACCATAGTATTATATTTCATTTGTTCCTGAACATTTAAAAAATTAAGGCATTCTAACATTTTACGGACTTTGGCAAATCTGCTACATTTTAATAAACATCTCATTGCACGATTTTGTATCTTTTGCAATCTTTCCAAATCACCTTGGTTTGAGACAAATAAAATGGTGCTGCAATATGTTAGGTGTGGATAAACTATCGCTCTATATAAAGTTATTCGAGCAAAACTTGATAGCTTTGCACTAATTCTTCTCAGAAATCCAACCCTTTTGCTTACTTTATTTATAACCATCTGTAGATGCATTTTAAAAGTTAATTTTCGGTCGATTATTACGCCAAGGTATTTAATGTTCTCTACCAGTTCAATACCGGACCCATCTATTTGTACATTCTTATTTTCTGTTTTTATCATTTGATAACTTCTATCATTCGTTAACAACATCCATTTTGTTTTATCAACATTTATCTTCAGCTTATTTCCAACTAAATATTTGCTAATTCTTATTAAGTCACTATTTACAGATTGAATCAGGTTTATTACATTTGCACCTTCAGCATATATTAAAGTGTCATCAGCAAACATATGCATCTTTGTTACCTTCACTACATTCACTATATCGTTTACGTAAATTATAAAAAGCAATAGTCCCAAAATACTTCCTTGTGGAACACCCCACTCAATTTCTGATTTACTAGATGTTTCCAGTTGCCATCTCGTTTCTTGCTCCCTGTTTTGTAGGTAGTCTTTAAACCACTCTAACGCATTGTCTTTAACTCCATATTTTTCCAATTTTTGAATTAGAATATTTCTACTTATAGTCTCAAATGCTTTTTTGTAATCTATAAAGACTGCACACACCGCCTTTCCTTTATCCATTGATTCTTTCCAGTCATTTATAATTAGCTGAATCGCTGTTTCACACGAGTGTTTCGTTCGAAAACCAGACTGATAGGTGGTTAATATATTAGTCTCATCCACGAATTGCTTCAGTTGCTTATATATTACTGTTTCTAATACCTTTTCAATTGTGGCCAACATATTTATAGGCCTGTACTCTTCGCATTTCTTTGTTGATACTACTTTTTTAATTGGTGTAATTGTTGATATCTTTAAGTCCTTGGGCACAATACCATGCATAAGAGACATATTTATTATGTTTAGTAGCGGATAACCAATAATATCAAAAAGTTCTTTAAGAACTCTACTGTTTACACCATCCTGGCTGCTTTTATTTGTTTGCTTATATACCAATTCTTTTAGTTCATGTATTTTTAATAATTTAAAAGTACTTAATTCCTTCAGGCTTGTACGTATTTGGTCGTGAAACTCAAACTTTTCAATACCAATTGATGATGTAATTTCTGTTATACTATTTCTGAAGTAAGTATTGAATTTTTCAGCAATAGCCTTGTCATTAGTTTCTAGTGTATTCTCAAATATAATGTGCTTACTATTTTGAATACGTTCGGTTTTTAATGCAAGTTTTAAAGTCTTCCACATTTTTACTGGGTTACCTTTATTTTCATCTATTTTCTTTTCATAATATTTAATCTTAGCTCTACGGATCATGAATATCACATTATTTCTGCATTCTGTGTATGCTTTCCAATCTTCCATACTTCTTGTGAATGTAAATTTTTTATAAAATTTATTTCGTATATTAATTACTCTTTGTATTTCTCCATTAAACCATAATTTTGAACTATTTTGTGACACCTCCTTGTCATATGAATTATGGTCAATTGCATTTTTAATGTTTGTGTAAAATGTTTTATAAAGTTTATCGATGTTGGTTATTTCATACTTCCAATCTGCCAATATTAACTCGTTCTTTATGGTCTCATAGTTAAGAATTTTCTTTATTTTGCTTTCTGCATCAACTTGGAGTATTTGTGTGATGTGACTAATGTCTGCAACAACAATACTATGATCTGTAACTTTTGGAGTGTGCCATACTGTACTTTTTAATCCATTATTATTAGTTATCACAAAATCTATTAATGTTTCAGATTTCTTAGTAATTCTTGTACTCTCAGAAATTAGTTGTACAAATCCACAGTCTTTTACAATATTTTTTAACTTAATTGTATAGAAATCATTTATTTTATTCTAATCAATATTATAATCCCCAATCAGAATGATATCTTCACTACCACGTGATTCTACTAGTTCTTCTAACAAATTTTCCAACAGGTTTAGAAAATTTGCACAACTTCCACTTGGTGAACGGTAAAACGCAGCTATATTTATAGTTCGACTATTCAATTTAATATTACCAACAATACCCCAATATTCTAAATGGAGGCTATACTCTTTTTAATATTTCAAACTGTAGAAATGACTGATAGTAAATTATGACACCTCCTGTGTGTCGTGAACTAGAATCAACCCTACCTAAACTGTATCCTTTAATGCCTATTTCATTACTTTCAATACAATTTGTCAGATGTGTTTCTGTTAAACATACCAATATTGGTTTTTCTCGATTGATTAGCTGTTGTATCTCGTCAAAATGTGTAATTATGCCTTGTGTATTTAAGCATAAAATTATTGACTTATAGTCTGCTGTTATATTTAAACATCTAGAAGGTAATTGCTATAAGTAGTTTATTTTACGCTTTTGTAATTCAATAATCCTTTTAAAACATGTACAATTATAGTCCCATACTGTATGCTGCTCATCTAATTTTATATTTAAACGACTTTTTGCTTCCACACAGTTAATACACTTAAATTGATTTTCTTGACAATCTGCTTCATTATGAGCTTGTGCACACCGTGGGCACACTACACTCCCTTTGCATTCTTTGGCAATATGCCCAAACTTACAACACCTATAACATCTTTTTATTGCCACATGCTCTAATACCTTACATCTCCTCCATCCTATTCTCAATAGTTCTTCTCTCATAATGTATTTAAATGTATCTGTATCCACTTCTACAATAATGTTAAATAACCCTTTAACAATTTTGGTTTCATACTTAATATTCATTTGAAAATTTTGTTTATGCTCATCTAACTTATTTTGATTTATTATTTTTTTGTAAAGTTTTTTCCAGGGATTGTAATTTTTGCATAACTTCCCCAAGTACATATTTCGTCTCAGTCACTTGCTTTTCACACTTTAAACAATAAAATTTTAAAACTCTTCCTTTTTAACTGCATACATCTTATTTCAGAACTTGATAAGTCCGTACAGTCAAAATGTACTATTTTGTACACCCATCGCACTCACAACATTTGTCATCTTCTATATTTAGATTACATTCCCAACAAACATGCATATTATACCCTTATTATTAATACTTTTACCAAAAATATGTTTGCATATTTTTCAAAATAACTTTCTTTCAATTTGCTGGGTTCAGTGCTGTACAATAACAAAACAATGTGTCAATTGTAATTGCAGAGATAAGAGCTAGTTATTGTGAAGATAACTGTTGATAATAACCAAAAGTTTGTATACTACCAATTTAAAATGTTAGTTATCTGTTGATATCATAGTTGTGATGCACTTTTTATAAAAAAAAAGTTTAGTAGTTTGAAAGCCTGTCTAGTTAGCTCTAAGATGATACCAAATTTGATATATAAGTAGCACTTTTTATCAGTTAATTTTAATATACTTTGAGGAGCACATTAACACTTTGTAACCAAAACCAATCCGCTAGGATCCTTTATTATATACGCCCCACTTATACTCTGTTTAAATTGTGTATATTACAAAAACTTGCGGTACACTAAGGCAAGTTGTTAACTATTCCCTACGTAAACACTTCTTTCTGTTCGATTAATCACTAAATGCCAAAAAAAAATTAAATATTGTTAGAATTACGTACAACAATTGCTATGTATTAACACATGGCTGTATGTAACTGCAGAGTTAGTCTGCTTTACTGCACCAAAGCAAACTGATGTTAATGAGTAATTTTTAAATTTATTAAATCGTTTTAGGGTAAGCTCTTCAATGTCATTGTATTAAATAGATTAGGTGGAATTGATGTATTTTTATTGCTATATATTTAGGGATAGAAACAAGCACATTACTTGAATTAAGAACATTACTGCTATAACTATTTTCTATGTTATTATTTGAGGCATTATGTTATACTGTATTGGACATACTAATCGTTACTTTTCTTTTCCAGAACAAATCGGGTTGTGTATTTTTTAAATCCCTAATCTTCAACTTTGTTAGCATGGCATTCCTTTCTTTTTTATGTTATAATGATTCGTGTGGGTAAGATGTTACATGCCGAAAATCGGCTATGTAAACATTTTAGGTTTTAGTTTTAAATATGTGACTGAAATCGCGCCAATAATTTAAAAAATAGACGTGCGTGCATTTCCGTCACTTCGGACACTTGCGTCGGCGCCAGAGAGTGCGCAGACGCGGAGTGTGGAAGGAAGTGCGCGTTTTTCCGATACGACGGGACTAGTCAGCGAGACGCCGAACAGTGAGGTTAATCTGTATCGTCTTTTTATCTTGTCTTCTCTTTCAGATATGTAGGCTTCCTGTATAGTACCTTTTATCGCTCTATACCTTATTCCTATCGTATCGCTACAACCAAAGAAAAGGAAAGATAATTTAATTTGGGTTCAACGAGGGCGAAGGGCGACCCACGCCTAACTAACGCCGAGATCCTGCCGTCAAAATAGCTGCAATGTCGTGAAGAGCTCCTTACGTGAGTACATTTTATCTTTTTCTTTTGTATCTGATACAAATTTGACACGCAATAATGACGTGATACCTTGTTGCGCAATATTATGCACGTGTTTATTATGTTGCCAACTGTCGTAGTGGCTCTTATCAATTACGCGCGGGACTTTAACGGTTATATCTTAGACTATAACAGCCGCGTAAAGTATAACAGTTGCGCCTCAACGTATTTTGTTTAAAATTTGTTTTCACCTCTTGTGTATCTTATAAGGTATTAGTTTTGAATATATCTGTAGTAATTGTGTCTTATTTACTCAAATAATAATAAAAAATAATTATTTAATTTTTCAATAACTTTTAAATAGAAAAGATATAAGTTGGCAACATTGCAAGTTGGCAACACCTATCTTAAGTTGAAATGACATAAAATATAGCTGATGTGTCAATCTGATATAGACAACCATATTTGATTACTGTTTATACCTTTCATAAATGTGTTGCTAATTCAATTAATTCACATCTTACCTTATAAAAAATAGTGTGTTTGTATTCTGGGTTCTTTTAAATAATGACCTAATCTAATTTAGCATGAAGCTGGAGCATATACCTTTCAAAAGTGTCTACCAAATCACCTTAACCTAACTTTAGCAGCTGCTTTGGATTACTAATGTTTTATGTAAGTATTCTAGTTATAGATAAATACCTTCATTTCTTATTTTTTTAAGAGTAAAAATCTTCTTAAAAATACACTAAAGTCAATTAAATAACTATTATAAACCTTAAATTTCTTTTGTTTTTGGGTTAACTTTAAAAAAAACCTGTTGTTTACATAACTTATATATAATCTTACCTTATTATTATTCTAAAATGTTCCCTTAACAATCTAAATAATCAATTATAAGTTACGATTGCCTCCATAATGAAAATTTCCTCCCTAAATATAGCTTTTGCAATTAACTGAGTTCTTAGTATACCTTTGACCTTTTAAAACGCTATAGTAAACTTGATTTCGTTATATCTGTTTCCTTAAACACTATACTATAATGAATCCCGTTCATCTCAAAGCATTTGAATTGATTTACGAGATTCAATCCCGAAACATTCAAGCAGCATGCAATCAAAATGATAGACGATTGCAGCTGAAAGCTATATTAGCTCAAGAAGCTAAAAGCCTACCTATTGCACGTGTTGTAGTCTCTGATTTACCTCAAAATATATTTGAAATTAAACAATCCCTTGATGATATTACTAATATAGACATAAAATTGAACCTGAACCTACGGAACTTGAGCTTAAGCGTGTTGTGTCTTGCATAGCGCACGTTAAGCAGCGAATAGCCTTGTGTTTATTTAACGATGAGCAGGCTGACCAAAGCAAACAACCTTTTCTATCTGACATTCTCTTGCTCGAAGGAATAGTCCTTGACAAACTTAACTTAGATGTGGACATAAATCTACCTACAGCCTCGTCGAACCTTACAATCTCACAACCTTCATCATTGGGGAAATCTGTACCTGTGTATAAATGGGGTTTAACTTTTCAGAGCTTTGACTCCCAAATCTCGTAATGTCATTCCTTTAGAAAATACTGTTATACTTCACGCGGCTATTATAGTCTAAGATATAACCGTTAAAGTCCCACGCGTAATTGATAAGAGCCACTACGACAGTTGGCAACATAATAAACACGTGCATAATATTGCGCAACAAGGTGTTACGACATTATTGCGTCTCAAATTTGTATCACATACAAAAGAAAAAGATAAAATGTACTCACGTAAAATTTGGAGCTCTTCACGACATTACAGCTATTCTGGCGGCAAGATCTCGGCGTTAGTTGGGCGTGGGTCGACCTTCGCCCTCGTTGAACCCAAATTAAATTATCTTCCCTCTTCTTTGGTTTTAGCGATACGATAGGAATATAGTAGGGAGCGATAAAAGGTACGATACAGGAAACCTACATATCTGAAAAAGAAGACAAGATAAAAAGACGACACAGATCAACCTCACTGTTCGGCGTCTCGCTGACTAGTCCCGTCGTATCGAAAAAACGCGCACTTCCTTCCACACTCCGCGTCTGCGCATTCCCTGGCGCCGACGCAACTATCCGAAGCGACGGAAATGCACGCACGTCTATTTTTTAAATTATTGGCGCTATTTCAGTCACATTTTTAAAACTAAAATCTAAAATGTTTACATAGCCGATTTTTGGCATGTAACAAAAAAAGGTCAAGTAAGAAAGGCCCGCACGAGTTACCGCCAAAGGCATGCTAGTTCAGCTGAAGTTTGGGGTTGGCATAAAGATAGTTAAGAACCCTACTCTATCTGCTGAAATAAAAAGCATATACGTTAGTCAAAAGTTAAGGACAGCTCGCTTGTCTGTCAAATAATACCTAAAATAAAATAAGAATACAGTAACGTAATTTATTTAATCAACTTAAACGATAAACATGGCAGTCCCAAGCCGTTATAAATAATAATAAATCTTTAAACACTAAAAATAAATGATACGAGCTTGCAAATAAAGGACAAAAAAGACAATCTTAAAAATACAAGGCATTTAAATCTTCCTGCCCCAAAATTTGTTTAACAAAATAAGAGTAATACATAAATATAATCTCTAAATGTAATAGTGTCACATAAACAAGCAGGTGTGTGTTTATTTAGCTCTTTTATAAACTAATTTTACAAGTGAATTAGTGATCTGTTTATTATCAAAATTTACCAGTAAGTGCTTTACTTGGGCTATAACAACTTGCCCGTGAGTAAGTGAATTTTGAAAACTTACAGTTTCATTAGACATTTGTAATGATGTATGTAAATTAGTTCTGCCATTAAAGTTGTTGCAGTTACCATGTGTTAAATTAAAGGTATCAGAGCTCAACGCTTTTATAATCAAGATTAGTGATAAAAAGCAATTATCCAACTGTGTTATTGTTTTGTATAAATATAAACATTGAACTATAAACATTTATACAAGACTGGCCTTATGGTTTTTACCTTGTTAATTTTCCATAACAGGCCAATATGACTGCTGCATGTGCTTCCTGTAAGCTTCAGTTTTATAATTCTGATGAAGTTGTTA
Organism: Platerodrilus igneus; assembly: GCA_036346225.1. Classification (NCBI taxonomy): domain Eukaryota; kingdom Metazoa; phylum Arthropoda; class Insecta; order Coleoptera; family Lycidae; genus Platerodrilus; species Platerodrilus igneus. Next base: position 3,057,510 of record JARFIW010000237.1, on the reverse strand, counting down.
CACCTGAATGCTGTCAAGTTATTTTTCATGCTCCAGAATCATGTTCTGGCCTAAAAGCGAGTGAACTACGTGCCATAATACTGCAGAAAAATGCTTATTCACTTTTTACTGCTCGAAATGTAGGTCCTATTTTAAACAAGTGCCTTCATTACTAAAGAAAATTACAAATCTGAATGATACTATTGTTACATGCCGAAAATCGGCTATGTAAACATTTCTGTAAGTTTCTAATTTGCAAGTGTATTCACGCCAATATTTTAAGACGTGCGTGCATTTCCGTCACTTTAGATAGTTGCGTCGGCGTCCGAGATTGCGCAGACACGGAGGGTGGAAGTAAGTGGTGATTTCCGTCACGTCATGGACTAGTCAACTAAACGTCGAACCGTGTGGTTATCTGTGTGCTGTTTTATCTTGTCTTCTCTTTTAGGTAATGTAGGGTTCCTGCCTTGTATCTATTATCGTTCCTCACCCTATTCCTGTTGTTCCGATACAAAACAAAAGAGAGAAGACAAATTCAATTTGGTTTCGACGAGGGGGCAAAGGACGACCCACGCCCACAACGCACAACAATGCCCACAACGCCGAGAGCCTGACGCGAGAATAGCTGCAATGCCGTGATGAGTTCTACATTTTACGTGAGTACCTTTATCTTTTTTCTTTGTATGTGATAATAATTTGTGTCGTAATAATGACGTAACACCTTATTACGCATTATTAGTCAAGTATTTATTATGTTACCAACTGTCGTAGTGGCTCTTATAAATTACGAAAACGGGACATTAAAAGTATACCTTAGAGTATAGAACCATTAAGTATAACACAATATGGTGTATTTCTAGAATGTTTGAACACATTAAGGAGTCTACCGAGAAAAAGTTTGGAGCAGTCTAAGCTTCTTGAATCTGAGAATACTAAACTGAAAAATCAGCTCATTGAAATGGAAAGCAAATTACTCACTAAAGAAGTTGATGGCAACTTCTCCGCTAATGTCGGCGCAGTTACTTCTAAAATTAATGAATCATACCAACCAGCTGAAAATAATTTATCTACTATTATTTCTAAGCTCCAGAAAGATACCCCAATCTCTTTTTAGTGCGAAGGAGTAATACAGCAATAATAGTTAAACCTAAAAATGTTCAGCAAGAGAACAAGATAACGAAGGCAGAGATACTTCAAAAAGCCATGCCAAAATGTGATTGATTCCACTATTCAGATTACTAAAGTGTTAAACATATCAATAAGGGTGGGATTTGCTTCAGTAGTGATACAGATGATTCCAACCAAAAAATAAAACAAATTATGAGACGTCTAATAATTATAATATAACTGAAATAAGGAATCCTCTACCTAAAATTAAAGTTGTGAGTATAACTAAAAAACTTAATGACGCCTGTGTTGAGAAATTCCTAATAAATCAAAACGGCCACTTCTTTGGACACAATTTTACCTGCAAAGTTCTTAGGATATGGTAAACCAAAAAAACCACCACGTCTATCAAGCTCTTGTGGAATTGGATATGCTTGCTTTTAATAATTTGATGGTGCTTGAAAAAAAACTCTAATGGTGGGACTTGATAGCTGTTCTGTCTATGATGGAATTGAACCACGTAGATGTCCTAATTGTTGCTCTTATAACCATATAAAAAGAGTGCAGAGTAATTTCATTTGTCCTCGATGTGCACTTGAACATACCATTGATAAATGTACTGCCGATGAGATAAAATGTATTAACTGCATTACTTACAAAAAAATGTATCCCGATAAGACAGAAATCAATGTTAATTACACAGTATGGAATACTGACTGCTTTGTGTATAAATTAAAGTTAGGTGCAGTAAGATCTTGTATCTTCTCTGAGTAGCAATCACGGTTTATAACTCACTCTGCAACCATAGTTAATTCTAGAAAATGGCAATATATGTAAAATATGTAACAAGAAATTTAAAAATGAAAAAGGAGGCAAAATTCATACAAGAACAGCTCATAGAGAATACAATAACATAAAACCAAATTTTGATGTGAACAATAATCCAAGCGCTAACTGCGAAAGCAGAAACACCAAACGATGATAAGGAAACATGGAATCTGAATTGTGTTTTAGCATCCCTAAAACGAAACCGTAATATAATAAAACATATTCCAGAAAGTGTTAGACCGCAATTTACTATGAAATCAACTGAAGTCATAGATGAATGTGTAAAATTAAATTCAATGTCAGCGTGGAAAAATCTTTTTCTGTTCCCATATAAAATATTGGCTATTCCAAATTTACTATCAAAAAAGGAATCAAGATACTGTTACAAAAAAATTTTTAGATAGTATAAAAAATATTTTATTCCAGAATAAGTTGAGACCCATACAAAAAAAAGTTTTACTTAATAAATGGATCTCAAAAAAAGTCGATGGTGACCTATCATCTGCTATCGAGGTTTTGTGTTCAAATGAAACCTTTTCAGATTATGACAACGCTACACTTGAAAATTTAAAATTATAACATCCAAAATCTACCACAACATACCCAAACTTCGACACACATTGTAATTTAGTCATTTCCGATAAAGATACTCTATTGGCAATAAAATCCTTCAAAACCAGCTCAGCTGGCGGTATGGATTCACTTCGCCCCTTACACCTACAAAACCTCCTAAGTTTTTCTACAGGGATTCATGCACAGAATCTTTTGAAATCTAATGCTAGCTGGAAGTAAAACAAACGACATATGCCCAATTTTATACGGAGCATCATTATGCGCAATAAAAAAAAAAGAAAGATGGTGGGATTAGACCGATTGCAGTAGGTATAGGTCTTTCAAAATCTCATGGGCTGTGAGATGCGCAATGAAGGAAGTGAGAGGTATCGTATAAAAAGAAAGAACAATACAATATAAGTAAAATCTAAAAACATTAAATCTCTGGATGCATATTCTGAATTAATGCAACTGGTATGCACTGTAGATTGCATAACCAGTAATTTATCAACATAATATAAATTATTTGGTGTATTGTTTATTGTTCTTTTCCTGTGTCGTTTCCGTGTGTGAGTGGATAAAAATAGACAGGGTAGATTTTTCAAACTCTTGGCAGCCAAAATACTGTTCTCTTATTATTTTTTAAGAATGCATATTTCATAGAAATTTAATCTAAAAAATCATAAAATTACTACCACAATCCTCAAATTGGCCCACATTAGATTTAGGACTTCTCCTACTAATTTTCTTCCTTGGTGATACAAATTTGTCACCCTTCGGCTTGCTCTTCGCTTCTGAAATAATTCGCTCGACTGTGTTTAGTCCAACTGCAGTTGCTGTTGCTATTCGTGCCTGTAAATTATTCATAGGAATAGCAGGCATTTCATTCTTTTCTTTTCTCATAAACTTTAAACACTATATATAATTTCTTTTCCTTGACTGTGAACTGTTTTCTTGCGGTTACTCATTGTAAAATTAAAATCTCAGAAATAACAGAATAATCTGTAAAACAAAACATTATTCTTCTAATTGAATTGAAACCTTCATTATACCTACAAATAAAAAACTAGACTGAGTTGCAGTAGATGAATTAAAAATCGACAGCTGAGTTGTAAATGTTTTTAGGATGCACTTTAACGTAAATAACTTAAATTGGTGTTCTGCGCAACAGCCCATGAAGTTTTGAAAGACCTCTACTGTCTACCGTAGGTTAACATGTAAAATATGCTGCAAACACATACAAGAAAATTTAGGAAAATTATTTAGACCATTATTTAGACCATTACATTCGGTTTTGCAACCCTAAATGGCTGCAAAATTGTAGCTCATGTTGCTCGCATATGTTTAAATAACTCTCAGGAAGAAAAAATATTATTGAAATTAGAATTTAAAAAGCTTTTAATTCGATATACAGAGATACAATTTTTGATAAAATTCATAAACACTCCAAATTTGTCGGCCTATATAAGACAATGCTATGAACACTCTTCGTTTCTTTCTTTTGACAAAAATATCATTTATTCAGAAAGGATACTACAACAAGGAGATCCGCTAGGACCGCCCCTATTTTGTTTAGCAATTAACGACTTAATTAAATGTATAAACACAGAGTTTAATGTATGGTATCTAGACGATGGTTGCATCGGCGGCAATATTATATCGGTTTTTGAGAACTTTAAAACAATAATTGAAAATTCCAAATCTATAGGATTAGAAATTAATTTTGAAAAATGGGAATTATTAAACATTTCACCAAAGAATAGAAAATACATTCAAGAGCCCCAAATACTGCCATACCAGATAAAAATAATTGGACCCTACTTGGAGCATCTCTTTGTGCAGAATCAATCTCCAACTGTATAAATAAAAAAATTAATTCATTATCAATAATGGCCGATCGACTACGATCCAATATGATCCCATCACATATATCATTCTTCCTACTTAAAAATTGCTTTGCCATTCCCAAACTGACGTACATTCTAAGATGTAGTCCAACCTGGATATACCCTGACATATTAAATTCCTTCGACAATTTACTGCACAATACTCTAGAGGAAATACTAAACATCAAACTTAATCCAACCAAATGGGCACAAGCTTCATTACCTATTAAAAGAGGTGGCCTAGGAATCCGAACGGCACATTCACTTGCGTTACCAACATTTTTATCTTCAATTAATGCATCCTGGCTTCTAATTCAAAATATCTTTTTAAATGTCGAAAATGTTCCGAACAAAACTCTACATTTAGAGACAGAAGATTTATGGAAATCTAACACAAAAATACCAAATATAACACACAACTAAACAATGTAAAATGGAAAAAAATGTTCAAAATACTCAAAAAAATTGGAATAAGTTATAGGGATAGACGAATAGTACATAGCTTATACAAAGAGCAATAGAGTAATATAATTAGAGCAGGAATGTAGAGAAGTAAATATTAGGATAGGGGTGAGACAGGTATGTGCCCTATCCCCATTAATTTTTAACTTGTACATTGAAGAGGCAATGAATACTGTCAAATGCAGGAAGATATATGGAATTAGTATGCAGGGACCAAATATTGATATGCTTAGATTTACGGATGATATAGCAGTATTAGCATCTAGCAAGGAAGAGCTAGAAGCTGCTCTTAATGAACTGGAAACAGTTCTAACAGAGAGATACGGTATGAAAGTTAACAAAACTAAAACTAAAGTTCTAGTATGCAAAGGTGGAGAAAATAAATCAAAAACAAGAATACAAATATGTAACACGAACTTACAAGAGGTTAAGGATTTCTGCTACCTAGGAACCCAAATAACGCAAAATGGGAAAAGCACAAAAGATATAAAACAAAGATTAGCACAAGGTCGTGCTACATTTAACAAGAAAAAGCAACTATTGTGTTCAAAGACAACAAACATAGAAACAAGGAAAAGATTGCTTATGTGTGGAGCACAGCAATGTATGGCTGTGAAGCCTGGACAGTAGGAAAAGCGGACAAGAAAAAGGTAGAAGCCCTTGAAATGTGGTGCTACAGACATATGATGAAGATATCATGGACAGACAAAGTTAAGAACAAAGAGGTATTTAAAATGGTAGGGAAAGAAAGAAATATGTGAAAAACGGTAAAAAGAGGAGAGATAGGATGATAGGCCACATACTATGTAATGAAGGAATAGTTCGGAATATATTAGAAGCAGAGATAGGAAAAAAGAGAAGTACAGGTAGAGCTAGGTTAAACTACTGCACACATATAGTGAAAGATGGAGGCTGCAGAAATTTCAGGGAAATGTGTAGGCTAGCTCAGAATAGAAATTAATAGAGGTACGCATGCAACCAGTCCCAAGATAGATAAATCAATGACGAAAAAAGTAACTGTACTTAAACATGATGATTATTATAAGCAACTACAAGTATTGATTGGGCAATATTCTCGAATAATGTTAATTGTGTGAAAGGATTTACTGGAAAACTATTAATTCGGCAAATGTCTAAGTATTGGGGGTATTGGCAGTCTTAGGCTGCTTAACCCCCTTCACTGAGTCTCGGTGAAATAGGGCATAAAATTAGAAAACAATAGAAGGGGAACCGAGCTGTATACAGGCTGTGTGAAAATTTCAGGGAACTGTGTAGGCTAGCTCAGAATATAAATAAGTGGAGATACTGTTACGTGCCGAAATCGGCACTAAACATTCTCAATTAAGTTTAAATTTGTAAAATTTTGCGCCATAAATTTAAAAGGACGTGTACGTATTTCCGTCACTTGGGACAGTGCGTTTGCGCCAGATTGCGCCGTGTGCCAGGAAGGAAGAAGGGTGATTTCCAGGATACGGGACTGGTGATCGAGACGCCACCAAGAGGAGTTATCTTTGTGCCTTATCGTATCGTGTCTTTTTTGTTATGTAGGTTCCTTGCCTTATTTTTGATAATCGTTCCTTAAACCAGTTCCTTGTCGTATCTCTACATACAAATAGGAAGAAGACAAATTGGAATTTGGATTAGACCAGGGCCGACAAAGTACCCACGCCCGAGAAGGATCACGAAGCCCCGCTGTAGCAATCTTGGAGTAGCGCTGTAGCCGCCCTACATGTTTACGTAAGTACCCCTTGGGTTTTCTTTAAAATTAGTATAACTTTTTGTTGTGTTGCAATAATTCAAATATTGTGTGACGTAATCTTTAATTTGCAAGTCATTTTTACAATTATGTAACACTGCTACCAAGTAACTGTAGTGGTTCGTGTACCTCGCCGACGGGGGTATAATAATACATGCCCAACCAGTTTTGAAAGGAAAACCTAATGACGAAAGAATAAGCGCAAATAAATCTGATGATTATTATAAACAACTACAGGTGTTGGTTGTGAAATATCTACAACTAATGTTAACTGTGCGAAAGGACATATTGGAAAAAATATTAAATCGGCAAATATTCAAGTGCTGAAGGAACTTAGAGCTACCTTCACAACCACTGATTGTCAGAGAAATAGGGTATATAATTGTAAAACAATAGAAGGGGACCGAATTACATCCTATGATGAAAGACATCAAACATTGAAACAAGAAGAAAATTGTTGAAAGCATATGTGTGGAGTACAGTAGAGTATGCCCATGAAATACGGGCAGTTGGAAAAGCAGACAGAAAAACGGTAGCAGCCTTTTGGAATGCTGTGCTTCTAATGTATGAGGATAATAACATGGAGAGACAAAGTTAATAACAAATAGGTTATAGGAATAGTAGGGCAAGAAGAATATCTGTGGAAAAAATAGGAGACATAGAAGGACAGAATTCGTTCTAAAACATTTTTGGGGAAGAGAATGGGATATATTACAAGCAGAGATAGGAAAAAGGAGGTAGATGTAGACCTAGATCAGACTGTGCAAATTTCATGGAAATATGTAGGTTAGTTCAGAATAAAAAACAATGATGGTACGCGTCTAACCAGTTCCAGGACTGAAGACCTAATGATGATGATAACACACAACAAATCTATCCAGAAAGAATGGGACATACCTTTATTAGATATTGCTTCAAAAAATATGTTTGAATCTGCTTCAAATCATATACATAAGGCATGCATTCTTACAGTTTCATCAAAATACTCAGATATTTGGTTAGAGTCGGCATAATTAAGGACTTTATTAGACAACAATTCTTTTAGAATCGCCGTAGGACTTAGATTAGGCGCGAAGTTATGCACACCACATACATGCACCGGTGGAACTGAAGTAAATGAATTAGCCATTCATGGACTTAGTTGTCGTCTTAGCACAGGCCGTCACGTATGTCATAAAATCATAAATAACCTAATTAAATGAGCGCTAATTTCAGCTGACGTTCCTTCTATCCTTGAACCTCAGTATTTATTCAGAGATTACGGCAAAAGGCCAGACGGAATTAGTTTAATACCATGGAAGTTAGGGAAATCAGCAATTTGGGATTTTACCTTCGGGTGGAGCATTGCAAAATCACATGTAAGTAATAGAGAAGATACCATCGACAGAAATATATCCTTATTTAATGACAACAAGAAAATACATAATGTCTATGGAAATTTTGATATATGCCAAGATGAAAAAACGGATGAACATTATATAAACGATACATATAGAAATAATATAGTGTCAAAATATCAATGTGAAAAAACTGATTACTCTCTGCAATCTTGTTTAAACCAATTTACGGCATGTGAGTTACTTACCGGAAATAATAAAATAGTTTGTGATTGGGGCACAAATAGACAAGTTGGACCTGATAAAAAACTGTTTATACCAATGCCATTAAGCAAATTCTAATCAACATTCCACCTCCTGTATTGATTTTACATTTAAAGAGATTTCAAACCCTAAGATTTTGTTCAACAAAATTGAATGACCAAGTATCGTTCTCTATGTTACTGAATTTAACACCATTTTGCTTAAAAGAATGTCAAAACCTTCAAGGGTTGAACTTTAATCAATCCAAAGTTTATACACATTATACGGCGTTATACTGCATAATGGTTCCATTCATAATGGACACTAATGTCGCATATGTAAAAGTAAGAATGACATTGGACAACGATAGTCACCGTTGGGAATTCCTACCTAAAAATAAAAAACATTTATTGTTTTCACATTGTAAAACCACAAAAAGTAATACCGACGTTCCAATGGAAAAATGGTACTATATTAATGACTCAACTATTTCAGAAGTGCCCGAAAAAAAAGTCCTTGAGACACAGGCATATTTATTATTCTATGAACGAATATTGTAATATCCTCTATCCAAAATAGTTTTTATTTTAACTAATTGTATATGTATATAATGTAGTAATTTTGTAAATAAAAGTTATGTTAGAGGTCTCCATACCAAATTGGTTGAACTATATAACCTCTTTTTAAAACATGATTATGAAGTCCTATGCTTAACTGAAGCGTGGTTGAGAGATGATATACATGACAATGAACTTTTTTGTAATACCTTCAATGTATTCAGAACAGATCAACGTGGTACTGATTTGGGTGTTAGCAGGGGAGAAGGGGTACTTCTTGCTGTTCACAAAACATTCACTTCTCATCAAGTTCCCTACACATGTACAAATATTAACTTTGATGTCTTAATTATTGAAATTATAGATACCTCTAGCCAGTTTATGATTATAATAACGGTATATATCTCGCCCAATCAAGTGAGAGATGTGTATCAACATCTCTTTAATGAATTAATAAATCTTCATTTCATCTATGACAAAAATGTTATAGTCATAGGAGACTTTAACCTACCTGAATTTGCATCGAGTTGCAACAACTTGACCAAATTGGCACCTCTTAATAATTTTGTAGCTTTCTTTGATCTTATACAGTACATCTACATATACAATCTAAATCACAGGCTACTGGACCGAGTTTTTTCTAATTTCCGTTGCAATTGATGATACAGGCAGCTTTCTTTAACAGTGGGATTTGATAGCTGCACTTTTGTTGGTTGGCAGCAGTTAGGATTTCTAGACGTGCAGGAAATGAAAGCTGGTGTAATGTGCTAAAGAAAATTAAGCCACGATCTGGAGTGCTTCGTTACAGTATCTTATACAGTTTAAACAAGGAAGTTATAATCGCACTTTGCACAATCCACAAACACTAATCATTTTTTTTTACTTTTGAGTATTTGCAGCGGTGGAAACAGCTCCATTTGTGGCAGACATATACTTTTATTAAAAGCTGCCTTTTCCGCTACTCCACCTACTAAATATTGTCCCCTGTGTTCAGTGAATACACTTGCCACCAGGGTGGCACCGCTCGGTGATAGAGGTACTACATGCAACATTGCTATAATGGTAGTTGTGACAGCATTCTCTTGATTCTAGAAGACAAAATAGTAAAATCATGCTTATAACTTACCTTATCATCAACTTCATATAAGACTAGGCATGTTGTATATTTCTGCATAGCAATAGTGATTACATTCTTTTTGTTGAATGTCCCACCAATACACTTGAAGAATGATCAAATTTAGGATGATTTAATTAAATAAATTAAATATATTCAACAATTATTTACTAAAATTTAATAAAAGTATAATACATTATCAACAAACCTTAGCTTGTAAATTGTGATGTAGGTAACAATGTATAAGTACAACAAATATTTGTAAATTGCACGTTTCGATTAAGAAAAAGAGATTCTGTGGCAAGGTTTTTGGTAGAAAATTGGAAGATACAATATGAGGATAGATTAAATAGTAGTAAGAGATTGGCACTGTTATTATTATAAATGTAGTACTATGAATATTAAGCATTAATTCAATAAGAATTTAACAATCAACAATCTAATAAATTCGCATAGAATTCTAAAAAATATGAAATTACACTATCTTTTTATAAATACAATACACAACTTGATTGTTACTTTAAAAGTGCCTTAATATTAGTTAAAGCATTGAAATAGAAATCACAGCAAATTGTGCAAACGGTATATTTTATTAAGCGTAAGCAGCAGTGTTTAATTCGTACAATATAACAGATCTTCATTCTTAAAAGTAGATGAATGGAGTTACTACTAAAGGATTCATTATTACTGAAATTTCACTTACAACATATAAAACTTTATTATAAATTAAATCGTATAACATTAACTTAGAATTCAACAATGAACAGTTATAATTTAAAATTACCAACTGCTCAAATTGCCACGTCCCATCATGACAATAAATTGTACTTTGGTAGTATGTTAGTACATTCTTTTTAATGTACCGTTATAGTTAGGAAATGAGGCGGCCTGCGTGCCAATTTTGCTCTTTCATCCCACCATGCGGTGGTCGTAAATGTCTGTAACCAGTATTCTTGTGTTCGTACCACAATAAAGATGCTCAAATCTCGTCTCCTCTTTATTTTAATATAAAGGGAAATATTGGTAAAACACCGTTGTGTTCTCGTTACATAAGGTGAACTGCAGTACGCCGTCACCTTACATTTGGTCCTTCCTAGAGCCAGATCGCTAACTACAGTGACCGTTATTAATTGAACATTAAAGATATCACGTGCGGGTAGACGAAGTTTTATATCTCGGTCGGGTAACAGAAGTTCAAGTAGTGCCATCTTTATCGTAAGTTTGGTAGACAAGTTACCTGCTACAAACTGGACAAGCAACCCTTACAATCGTTTTTCAATTTTAAACACGTTTTAAGAATATAATAAGAGGCATTCCTCTTCTCGTAAGTGGCAATAAGGGCGATTGCTTGCAAGAATCTTTACGAAATACAACCAACTTGGGCAAACAGTAGAGTGTTCCGTTAGGTTACTCTATTGTTCTCCAGAACTGGTCAGCAAAGAAAGGGTCTTCTGTATACATATTTCTCGGTAAACTAAACTTCTACAATGGAAGAGCAGGAAATAGTTACATTTCAAGCTAAAGTTAAGAAATACAAAATAAACGCACTTACCTGAAACGCAGCTTAACAATGCTAGATCAGTATCTAAATGAGAGTAAAGTAAACGATGAAACTCGCAGTAAAGCTACAAGACAATTTCAAACATGTACTAAATTGATTAATGCGCTTGAGGAATTATTGGAAGAAATTTACGATAGTAATTTTAATTCCGAATTTCAGGACATTTTCGCGGAAAAGGAATGCATTGACGCAACCTTTTCAAAATTGCAACTAAAATTTAATTCTTTTGCTGTAACAAAGCCACAAAAACTTGGGCAATCAGCTAGTCGTGTAGCTTAATTACCGAATATACAAATACCAACGTTCAGTGGAAAATTTGACAAATGGATTTCGTTCAGAGAGACATTTAATTCGCTCATCGATTCTGATGACTCTTTATCGCCAATCGAAAAACTACAGTACTTGAAATCGAGTTTAAAGAATGAAGCTTGGGATACAATTAAGTGCCTTGAAATAACACCTCAAAATTATGAAAACGCTAAACAAATATTGAAAAATCGCTACAAAAACGAACGCGTCATTGTTACCACTCACATTCGTTCATTTTTTGAATTGCCTGTACTTCACAAAGAGTCGTACCAAGGTTTGCGTAACATTATGGATACAACTTCACAACATCTACGTTCTCTAACTGCCATGGGTAGACCAGTGGAAGAGTGGAGCGATATCTTGGTTTATTTAATCACATCGAAACTCCTCTGCCAACACGAAACGAATGGGAAAATAAATTAGAAGTCTCAAACTTGCCGTCGTACAAAATGCTGTGCCATTTTCTAAATCAAAGGTGCCATGCATTAAACGCAATTAGCTCACGCGAAAATAACAATTTTGCAGTGAAAAAATCCACGTATCAAGGTAATTACAAGTCCGTGTCCTGTGGTTCAACGTTAAACAAGTCAGGTAATTGTAATTATTGCTCTGAAAATAATCATTTCACTAGCAATTGTCCAGCATTCTTAAAATTTCCGGTTGATTCGCGCATAGAAATAGCTCGAAATAAACGTTTGTGTCTTAATTGCTTAAGACCTGGTCATTTTGGGGTAAATTGTAAATCTTCTCGCTGTAAGAAATGTTCAAAGTTGCACAATACAATTTTGCATTTAACGTCTTCAAAAAATGACAGTGGTCGCAATCTGTCAATAAATGAAAACATTAACCCTAACCAGTCTAAAGTCAACTCAGCACAATCCCATTATAATGAACCTCAAACTTCAAGTGAACAAATACATTCACTTCACGCTGTGCAGAATCCTTGTAGTATTGTATTAGCTACCTGTGTTGTAGAAATCGAGTATGGTAAGGGTTCCTACAGCAATGCAAGGGCCTTACTCGACTCGGCTTCTCAAATTAATATAATTCGCGAAGATGTAACGAGAAAACTTAATCTGAAAACGGTGCAAACTAACCTGGCCATTAGCGGCATAAGTGATAAAACAACCAGCAGTAACGTACTCGCGAAAACAAGAATCAAATCAAAATACAACAGTTTTTCAATCGATTTAGATTGTTATGTTTTAAATAAAATCTCAGGGGATCTTCCAACAAAATCGTTTGACCCGTATTTCATAAATATACCAAATCACGTGCAGCTTGCGGACCCACAATATTATATTTCGCGAAAAATCGATATTTTAATTGGGGCTCAAGTATTTTTCAAATTATTGTGCATGGGACAAATACGACTCGTAGATGAAAATATTATTCTTCAAAAATCTGTGTTTGGGTGGCTATTTTCAGGACTAGTTCCAGGTAACATTCCAATCGAATCTTTCACCCCTGCGACGTGCAATTTAAATACATTGCAACAAATTTCTAAAAACATTGCTAAATTTTGGGAAATTGAGCACGTAACTGAAACTACGCAAAATTCTCAAGAACAGAAGGATTGCGAGTTACATTACCAAAACACTATAAAGCACGATGACACAGGTCGATTTATTGCTTCTTTACCATGGAAGTCCAACCCTAAATTAATAGGAAATTCGTTAGAAATTGCTAAGCGGCGATATTTAAATCTCAAAAAAAGATTATTAAAAAATTTCGATATTAAAACGGATTAAGATAGGTTTATGTCAGATTATTTAAAGCTCGAGCACATGACCGAAATAGGGAGCTTAAACCTGCTCGGGCGAGGGATATTATATGCCTCACCATGCAGTCTTCAAGGACGAAAGCCTTACATCTAAAATTCGTATTGTTTTTGATGCATCCTGCAAATCATCAACAAATGTTTCACTAAACGATATTCTAATGCTAGGTCCGGTATTACAAAACGATCTTTTCAGCATTCTTACTCGATTTCGATTTTATAAATTTGTTTTGTGCTCAGATATAACAAAAATGTATAGGCAAATTCTGATTAATCCTGAAGACACGCCGTATCAAAGAATATTATTTCGCTTTTCTTCAGATGAGGAAATTAAGATATTCGAATTAAAAACGCTCACGTATGGTACACGACCCGCGTCGTTTATTGCAACAAAATGTTTGTTTGAACTTACATCACCATATGCAAGTTCTGATCCAAATTTATATAGGGCGATAACCAATGACTTTTACATGGATGATTTAATTACTGGCGGTAATAATGAAACTGAATTGTTGCAATTGCGCAACAAAATAATAAACGTTTTAGACTCGGGAGGGTTTCCACTACGAAAGTGGAATTCCAATAACGGTAATCTATTGAAAAATATAGAATCTGATCAACAAAATCTAATTATTCCGTGTAATGGGGGTGACAGTTTGAAAACTTAGGGTGTTTTATGGTGCCCTACAAAAGATGCGATACTATATAAAACACGATTAGATTGCAAGGTATCGCGTGTCACAAAGCGTATGATTTTAAGTCACATCTCAAAATTATTTGATCCACTTGGAATGCACGGTCCCATTATTACAATTTCCAAATTAATTATGCAAGATTTGTGGAAAATTAAAACCGGTTGGGATGAAACCGTTCCAAATGCGTTTCACACTCGTTGGAAAGAATTTAGTTCTCAATTGAACGACATTTCAAATATTAACATTCCTCACGAACTTGTTTTTGGGAACAATTCACGTATTGAATTACACGGTTTCGCCGATGCTAGTGAGCGAGCATACGGAGCCTGTGTTTTTGTTAGAGAAATTACGTCCAACAACAGTATTAATTGCGGAATTTTATGCGCAAAATCAAGAGTAGCCCCTCTTAAAACAATAAGTTTACCACGATTGGAATTATGTGTTGCTTCATTATTGGCTGAATTAGTCGAAAAGGTGCTAAGTTCGTCCAATATAAAATTTTCGGTGATTAATTATTATACAGATTCAACGATTGCTCTGTGTTAGATTAAATCATGTCCTAGTCGTTGGAAATCTTTCGTCGCGAATCGAATAACAGAAATTCAAAATATATCAAAATCGGAATCATGGTATCACGTTGACACATTCAACAACCCTGCAGATATTATTTCTAGGGGACAATACTCTGCTGATTTAACAAAAAACAATTTGTGGTGGCGAGGCCCTGCATTTCTAAATCAAGTTGATTTTAAACCGAAATTATTTAATTCAATAAAATGCCAGGTAGATGTGCCAGAGGCTAAAGTATTTACTGTTGCGATCAGCGATTGTGACGTTAATGAGTTGCGTGAATTTGCACAGTGCAATTTCTTAAAATATTCATCCATTACTAAATTAGTTCGTTTAATTGCTACCTGTAAAAGGTTTATTTTTAATTATAAAAATAAATTAAAAAGGGATACCTTAGAATTTTCCGTAAAGGAGCTCGATGAAGAAGAAACTGCATTGTTAAAGATTGACCAAAGAATTTCTTTTGGTAAAGAGATTGACCAGTTGGAAAGTTCTCAAGGTCTGAATACTAAGTCAAGGTTATTGTCGTTAAATCCATTTCTGGATGAAAACGGGATATTACGCGTAGGAGGGCGCTTGCGTCATTCGAGTATGCAATTTGATAATAAACATCCAATATTGCTTGCAAAGGGCTTACGTTGTGATGCAATTGTCTCTCGAGCTCATAAAGCTAGTTTACATAGCGGTACTCAAGGTACGTTAGCGACTACTAGATTAAAATACTGGCCTCTGTCAGGTAAAAATGTTGTTAGAAAAATTGTACAGAGGTGCGTGCTTTGTTTTCGACATAATCCTTTAACACCACAACCAAAAATGTTTGATTTACCTGCGTGTCGTATACAAAGTAACAATAGACCATTCTCAAGTGTAGGTACAGATTATTTTGGACCCTTATTTATCAAGGAAGGTACACGTAAATCTCGGACAATAATTAAATCGTACGGCTGTGTGTTTATATGCATGGCAACAAAGGCTGTTCATTGCGAAATTGTAGAAAATTTAACCACGGAAGCGTTTATTGCAGCGCTTAAAAGATTTGTTGGCAGACGTGGGGTTCCATTCGAAATATTTTGCGATAACGGAACTAATTATGTGGGTGCAGCCAATGAACTGCGTGAGATCGTAGATTTTCTAAAAAATGGAAAATTTCAGAACGCCATCAAAAGAGAAGCTACTTCCCGTAATATAAACTTTCGTTTTAATGTCCCTAGGGGGCCCCATTTTAGGTGGTCTTTGGGAAGCCGCCGTAAAGTCTTTTAAAAGGCATATTTATAAGGCTGTGTCAAATGCTAATTTAACCTTTACTGAGTTATATACTTTATTAATTGAAGTCGAAAGTGTACTCAATTCTCGTCCATTAGTACCTCTTTCTCAGGACGCAAATGACTTTGACTATCTGATGCCGGGGCATTTTTTAATTGGTGACAATTTAATGGCAGTTCCACAAGTAAACTTAACAACGGAACCTATTAATAAACTATCACGATGTCAATACGTGCAGCGCATCCAGCAGGATTTTTGGTTGAAATGGAAAGGAGAGTACCTTCAGGAGTTGCAAAAACGTCAAAAATGGAAGATTCCTCAAGTTTTTCCTTTGGCTCCAGATCAGTTAGTTATCATCTCGGAAGACACTTTGCCATCGCGTATGTGGAAGCTAGGCCGTATAACTGAAGTGCATCCAGGAGTTGATGGTGAGGTGCGGGTAGTTAGTGTGCGTATGTCAAGTGGCATAATAAAAAGACCTACTGTGAAATTGTGTGCGCTACCAATCGATATTGACTAATGACTAATGCGCAGCCTAATGTAGTTAGCTTAATGTTAAAAAAAAAACGTTTATGTTTAAATTGAAACGGCTTGTATTACATAATACATTTGTTAGAGTGTAAAATTAGTGTAGTTTATCCTTTATTTAGCCTTTTGAAATTACTAATTTCAAGGGAGGCGGCATGTTACGTCCCATCATGACAATAAATTGTACTTTGGTAGTATGTTAGTACATTCTTTTTAATGTACCGTTATAGCTAGGAAATGAAGCGGCCTGCGTGCCAATTTTGCTCTTTCATCCCACCATGCGGTGGTCGTAAATGTCTGTAACCAGTATTCTTGTGTTCGTACCACAATAAAGATGCTCAAATCTCGTCTCCTCTTTATTTTAATATAAAGGGAAATATTGGTAAAACACCGTTGTGTTCTCAATACATAAGGTGAACTGCAGTACGCCGTCACCTTACACAAATAATATATGATTAATAATTATTTGTGCATTTTAAAAAATACAAAGTACAATTTAACTGAGTACAAGTGAAACAAAATAAATACACGTGTTCTCTGAAACTGTAGCAACGTGCACAATGCTTAAGCACATTTTTGTATTCTTTGACAAAAATGCAGGTATAAGACTGAAAAAGTAACTGTGTGCTAGCATTGTTATGTTTAATGGTAATGGAACACTCTATAGTATATTAATTTGTAAATTACAAGTATCCACTCTATACCACATCCAGAATCACAACGATAAGATATTAAGTGCAAATTTTTCATGTCACGAGTTTTTAAATGAAACGATATTTTCAATAGAAGAATAATAAAAGTTATTATAATTCACAATCATACTGGAAAAAATGCATTAATGTTGCTATACAAAACTGTGATTTTGTGTTTGTTGAACAAAGACTACTAAACCACGAACAAATAACTCACATGGCGATTGTGAATAAAACCTCAGTTTCAAAATAATGTAATGTTTACATATGTTTAACTATGTGAAGACTATATCAAAATCACAGAGAACTGCGACTGTCGATGGATTTGTTAAAATACAATATTGTTGAATAATTACATTACCTCAGAAAATCATAGTTTGCTCAATTAAAATCTGAATCTAATAGTAATATTATCTATGTCGACAGCAACAGTCACTTGACGATGATATAAGTCAAATATTAACAATCTAAAGCTTGTGAACCAAATAAGGCTCTTTGAAAGTTCTTCTATGCACCTCCATGGAAGCATGATCATGCATCCGTTGTACCCACATGATTCGATATCACTAAATGCAAATGGTTCCATGGACACAATGTACAAGAGTTGGTTAATTTTAACTTCTCCGTGATTTTATGTCCATTGTCGTACATGTTCAAAATGGCAGAAGCTAATATAAATTATAAATTGGTTAATGAGTTCCAATTGTGCTGATTACATTGAACATGAATGCTTTAAAGGATAACGTTGGATATCATATACTTAGAGATGAGTTTGAATTAGCAATAAAGGGTCTGAAAAATGGTAAGGTGCCGGGTACAGATAAGGAGCAAGCATAAACTCTAAAAGTCGCTAGACAAGCAGTAACAGAATTTCTCTTCCAACTTGTAAGCTATATGTACAAGACAGCCGAAATACCCAAAGATTTCAAACGTAACATCATAGTCACTATACCAAAAAAGAGAGAGGCGGATACATATCAAAATTTTCGAACAAAAGTTTGAACGCATACTTGTCAAAAATACTAACTAGAATTGTACAAAGACGAATGAAAAAACGAGCTAAAGAAATACTAGGAGAAGATCAATTTGGGTTTAGGCGAAATAGTGGAACACAGAAGGCTATTTTAGTTCTGAGGGTATGACAGTCAATTTTGTCGAGTTTTGCTGTCATAAATTTTATTGTATTTGCACCTTTATTAATTATGATTTAGTACATGTAATATAGGTGATGGTTTTGTTTTCAGTCTTATTGAAGTTAATATACTTGGGTATTCGTCATTAAGGGAAAATTACCCGTATATAAAATCTATGATTAAAAATTTATTTGTATTATTAACAAAATTATTACTGTCCTTGTAATAAATATTAGAATATATTTTCTTCTTAATTTTCAAGTAGAAGAAATCAATTGCAAGATTTTCATTTCATTTATTCAAAGTGATTTTCTAGTCATCTTGCCGTTGCGGAAAAGTAGTACAGAGATTTCAGCATTTTAAGATTAACTTTGCGTTTCTGAATTATCCGTTATTTATATACATTCAAAGTTTATTCTAGATTAATAAATTCTTTATTCTAATTTAGATATTGATATAAGTACAACACATGGTCATCACGCACAGTTCTGTTAAGCTGATTGTTTGAAGGGATCAGTCAGTGACGTTTCGTTTTGTTAAGCTAATTTATTTTCGACGATTGTTTATTCGAAGTATTGATCTTATAATGATTTACAAAATTATTTCTCTATCAGATTTTTCATTCTTTTAAGGGTATATGCTCGTTCGATATTCAGAATTTTTAATTCAACTTAGTAAAACTTTGATATTACGTTTTAGCACTAGTTCGAAAGTGTTCCGCCTATGTTTATATTTTATTAATCTATCAAGGTTAATAATCTATAGGAACACTGTTATTTGAATAATGAAAAACCCTTACAAAATATTTAAATACCAGATACGATTTGACCATATGTGGTCATCATCAGTAGGAAATCTGTAATTAAATAATAATTCACTTGTTTGTTGTTGAGAACACCAGCCTGCGGGTGAGGAGAATATCCTCGATAGTGTTTAAAGCAACAATATAGTAAATTGTATGTTGGGAAGGTTCACTTCAGCCTTAGTGGTGAGGAGAATATCCTCTGAAGTGTTCCAGAACAACAGCTAATTATTATTTAATTACAGATTTCCTACTGATGATGACCACATAGTGGTCGAAATACGTATCTGGTATTTTAAATATTTTTTGTGGTAAGGGTTTTTTCATTTTATTTATCAAGGTTAATTTTGACCGTCAATTTAAATTTTATAACCGTTCGCTCTTGTTGAATTTTGATACTCAAGAAGAAAAGACTTGATGTGTTACTGGCTCTTCTAAAATTTCTAAATTTATTCAATTTATGAATAGTCATCCGACTGTAATTTGTTGGGATTTATTTTAGTCGAAGCTTTATATACCAATTTACGTAGTTATTTTGGTAAACGGCATTTTGCTGGAATTTATAGTAACGATTTGTCTTTGAATGTGGGCAGCGTGTACCCTTTTTTTGTTATAGCTTATCTTATTTTACGCGCAATCATTATCTTGTACATCGGATCCTTTATGGAGAAATTTTATTAGGAATTTTTATATTGTGAAGGCTGGATTTTTGCGTTCGATTTTGTAGACATTATTGTGGGTCCTAAAGAAAATAGATGTTGTATGAGGGATTCCTGAAAATTTCCTTTTATCCGTTTTCCAATATCCTGTGGAGGAACAACTTAGCAGTGCTACCAATGACCGGTATTATATTTTAGAGATAAAGAACATATTTACTTTTCCAAGGACGAATATTATATCTGCGATCATAATGTGCATATAAATGTTGTTTTGTACTTAAACATATACTTTTTAAAACAAGTATTTATTCATATTTCCAATTCTAGCTTTTGTGATCCAACTGCATGCAATTAGCCATCAATTATTTGTTAACCTATTTTACATTCAAACTCAACTAGGACTGAACTTGTCAGCCTTATGTTTTTTCCAATAGATGCTTTGGTTTTACCTCAGTTTTATTTTTTAAATGGTAGTCTAGTGCAGCCAAAGGCCGATGAACCCATCCTGACCAAGAGGACTCTGTGCTCTCAACTTTCAGTTATCATAAGACAGTACATAACTACGAGTGGCCGAGGTAAGTGCTTTTGAGTTGTTTCACATATTATTGCCTGAAGTTGCACATAGAGGTATTAAGTTTGGTACACATTATATATTTCAACGGCAAACAATTTCTTGATAAATTCAAAGCGAAAATTTACCGTTGCAAGGGTGATAATGGAGAAAGCAATAGAAAAGGAGGAAAGCCTGTATATAGAGTTTGTAGATCTGGAAAACACATTCGACAATGTAAAATGGATAAAAATGTTCGAAATATTTAAAAAGATTGCATCGAAGAGGCAATGAGTACTGTCAAATGCAAGAAGACATTTGCAATTATTATGCAGGGACAAAAGATTGATATGCTTAGATTTGCAGAAGATATAGCGGTATTAGCATCTACCAAAGAAGAGTTAGAAGCTGCTCTTAATGAAATGGAAACAGTTCTAACAAAGAGATACGGTATGAAAATTAACAAAAATAAAACTAAAGTACTAGTATGCAAAGGAGGGGAAAATAAATCAAAAACAAGAAAACAAATAGATAACAAGAACTTACAAGAGGTTAAGGATTTCTGCTAACTTAGGAAGCCAAATAGCGCAAGATGGGAAGAGCACAAAAGATATAAAACAAAGATTAACAGAAGGTCGAGCTACATTTAACAAGAAAAAGCAACTACTGTGTTCAAAGACAACAAACATAGAAACAAGGAAGAGATTGCTTAAAACATATGTGTGGAGTACAGCTTGTATGGCTGTGAATCTTGGACAGTAGGAGAAGCTTATAGGAAAAAGATAAAAACCTTTGAAATGTGGTGCTCCAGATGTATGATGAAGATATCATGGACAGACAAAGTTAAGAAGAAAGAGGTGCTAGAAGTGCTAGGGGAAGAAAGAAATATGTGGAAAATAGTAATAATATGAGAGATAGAATGATAGGCCACATACTAAGGCATGAACGAATAGTGCGGACTATGTTAGAAGTAGAGATAGGAAAAAAGAAAAGTAGAGGTAGACCTAGGTTAGACTATTGTACACAGATGTAGGCTGTGATAATTTCAGGGAAATGTGTAGACTAGCTCAGAATAGAAATCAATGGAGGTACATATCCAACCAGTTCCAAGAGGGAAAACCTAATGACGAAAAAAAATAATTGTACTTAAACATGATAATTATTATAAACAACTACAGATATTGGTTTTGCAATATTCTCGACTAATGTTAATTGTGCGAAAGTATTTACTTGAAAACAATTCGGCAAATGTCTAAGTGTTGGGGGAATTTTGGGAGCCACAGGCTGCTTAACCCCCTTCACATACTACTAAATCTCGGTAAAATAGGACATATAAATAGAAAATAACAAAAAGGGAACAAAGCTTCTATGTCGTGGCAATTTCAGGTAACTGTGTAGGCTAGTTCAGAATAGAAATAAGTGTAGGTACGCGTCTAACCAGTTTCAAGACGATAAATTTTGTTCGAAAGGATATATTGGAAAACTATTAATTCGGCAAATGTTCAAGTGTTGGGGGATTTTAGTAGCCGCGTGCTACTTAACCCCCTTCACATACCACTGAATATCGGTGAATTAGGGTATATATTTGTAAAACAATAGAAGGGCAACCGAACTACATCTAACAAGAAAGAGCAGCGGCTATGTTCGAAGACAACAAACATACAAACAAGGAGAAGATTGTTAAAAGCATATGTGGAAAACAAAAAAAAATGGAGAAATAGAAGGGCAGAATAAGTTCTAAAGCATTTTTGGGGAATAGCAGAGGTAGGAAAAAAAAGAGGTAGAAATTGAAGTAGATCAAACTATTGCAAGCAGATAGTGATAAATGCAGACTGTGGAAATTTCAGGGAAATGTGTAGGTTAGTTCAGAATAGGAAACAATGAGGGTACGCGTCCAACCAGCTTCAAGACTGAGTACCTAATGATGATGATGATACTGTGATTATTCTCTTCTGGGTTAACTGTAACCGTACTGGCCTACTTGGGCCTGGCTCGTGTCCAGATAACATTGAGAGATCAAAATGTTTTATTACTGAAATTAATCGATGATAAAGTATTATTTAGAGTTATATTGCTTGCTTGTAATATATATGTTGGTTGGTTTAGTTTGGCCTATGTTAACTTCATTTAATATTTATTTAATTAAATTAGTCCTGTTGTTCATTTGGAGTGTTATTTCTTGGTGTGGCAAATTACTTAGGATGTGTCCGAGAACAGTGGAATATTTCTCGTAACTTCCTTTTAGCTCCCTGTTCCTGACGCCCTATTATTCCTTGTAGCTGTGACTGTAGTTTTATTGATCTAGTCGTTTGTAGTAGGCCATTGCTGGTTTACCTAAACCTACGACCTGCAGAGTCTCATCTGAACTACACCGGAGCACTTATTTGTCGGTGTAACTTTAAGGAACGCATTATTAAATTCACTTTCTTCCATAACACCTTATTAACTTCAATTCTTAGCAATGTAAATCCTTTTATCTGCATATGAGTCCATTACGATTTTATTTTAATAGTTTATCATACTAGATTTCCAATCAATGTAAAGTATATTACACTAAGTGTGAAAAATCGTTATAGCATCTTGGGGTATTACACATGTAATTTGGTAGAAAATAAGTTGTGTAATTATCCTCACGGCTTTTTAGAATTAGTTGCTATTATTAAGTAAATGTGGGTTTGAGTTCCCAGCACTGCCCAGGGAAATAATTATTATTATGTATCTTACAGTGTAGAAGTTTCTCACAATTTGAAGGGATATACGTCATTGTTTCGACTAATAAGAATGCAACATGTACAAGGAGTGGCAGATGGTTTAGTAAAGGAATGTAGGCCATGATGGCATTTTACACGTAACTATGTATCTGAAAGACACTGTGCAGTAGTGCCTTAGTGTATGGACTTCAGCCATCCATTCCTACCTGAACCTTTGCTTCTTAGCTTTGCGATGTTGTAAATACAACGGACTCCAACTAAATTTGCATATAGAAAAGTATTTGGAGCTGCGGCCCAGTTCATCAATAGGAATAACCTCATTGGTATTTCCCATGGCCAATACCTTAATTGGCTTTACCTTAATTATTTAGGACTCAAGGTAAACTTAATATTAGTATACTTAACTTATACTCGTTTTGTGAATTATATAAATAATAATGTTAGTAAATTCATGGAAATCAATTACGCCCTCTGTATGGCATGCTATGAACTATAGTAGCTTTTTATCTGACTAATTAACAAGTACCAATCTATTGATAATTCTTGGATGGCTAATAATCCTATGTTTTTTGTTATCAACAAACTTCGTTCGTTTATGAAATCGATTTGTCGTCCGTCTGTCTGTCCGTCCGAGGCCTTTCTAATGGTCGGACATCAATGTGTGATACATCAATCGATTCAGCTCGGTGTCCTGAGCTTAAGTTTTGATGTCAGTTGAAATCGGGCCACGGGGACGCCGTGCCCCCGCGATATTCCGTCGGGAAAATTAAAATTTCAAATAGGTCCAAAATTAATGTGCGATACATATTTGGACTCCCCTACCATAGCTGAGTCGAAATATGGTACCCCCACAAAATCTGACCACGGATACCCGACCCCCCCGGGGAATTAATTTTTATCAAAAATTTCAAATAGGTCCAAAATTAATGTGCGATACATATTTAGAATCCTCTGAAAAAACTGAATCGAAATGATGCCCCCTTATTTACACACACACACACACAAACACACATACATACATACATACATACATACACACACACATATATAGCTTTTAAAATATTTATTCAATAAAATAAAATATATTAAAATGTCTCTTTTGTTGTTTATAAATTTTTGTATTTTATCTGAATACTTATAATTATTACAACATAATAATGTTAATTTCTTTAAATTGTTTTAAAGTAAGTCTACATTTGGAAGTTCGTTGCGACAATGCCTTGCATTTTCAACTTGTTTTTATTTGAAGCAAGTATAACTTGGCCTCTCCAGGAAGAGTTGATAGGTTCGATTACATCATCTTGTACTAGATGGTGGACTACCTGCAGCTACATACAATTAAGAAGCCTTTGTCACCTTCAAACACTAATTGAACATTAGTAGTATGTAATTTCAGAATGCATGCCCTAATATAAAGTCACAGCATAGATCTGGTAATATGGAAAGCTTTACATACTCAGTAGAGTGATCAAGAAAACTAATGCTCACATTACACTGCCCTATAATTTTAGTAGCCATGGTAGATGACTCTATAGATACAGACCCAGCACAAGCATCCACTGATATACTCGATTTAGAAGCAGTCCTTTTGTTTATAAAACTTTAGGATCTTCTGGTATCAATTAAAGCAAATACTGAATATTCACTAATAATGACAAAGATGGTACTCTTAGATAATTCGTTTATAGAGGCTGAGAATCTCATATTACTATTTTCATAATGTTAACTCTTAGCCGTCGCTTTTTGAACCTTAGCAGATTGGTACTGTTCCGTTTATATTGTAAATAATTTAAAGCTAAATTTTATTTCTGTCGAGTTTGTTGATTATTTACATTCGCCACGGTATATTTAAATTTATTAGAGTAAAATTCCCATGGTTTTACTTGAAGCAAGCGCCAACATGTGCCGCGAGTGATAAACGTTGTTATTCCACATGTGCAAACAGTGTAGTAACTGGAAATTCTACGAGGCTCAGAGAGAATCAATTTATCGTTCGAACAGTCCGCATCGCCGTTGTGCATGTTCTACGTAAAACAAATCAATCTGACGAACCTCTTTTCTTCAGAACCGCTATTGAAATAAATGTGCTTGGTTTCACCTGCAAAAGGCAGAGTAGATGTTACATCGTTTTCGTTGGCATGGCTTCATAAATCAACAGGTGAGTGCTTTTAGTAAACGCTTGATCTGATTAAAAACATTAATTATTCGTTGTTTGTTCAATTATCACTTTAATTTTTTATACAGTCCACTTTTCTCTCCTAATTAGCTATCGTAGATTCACCACAATATTTTACAGGTACACTCAAACAAAATGGGCAAGAATGCCACAAGATTTGCAAGTTAGATTTCGTGCTGGACAGTTGCTTCTAGGGTGTTAAGAATAACCAGAAAAAAGCACTTTTCATCACGATCAGTTATTTGATAATTATTATCATTGATAGGTTTATAATGATTGGTTTTAGGTGAAATTCCATTTAATGAAGTTCGCGGGTAAAAATTTGTGCAAATTCAAAAGAACATATTAATTCATAAGCAATATATAAAAATAATGTAACTTTTTTCAAAAGATGTTGGTGGACTACAAGGACTGGAGTCAACTAATAAAAGCACTACCGAATCATCTTTGTTCTTTTCAGCAGTAACAGCTTTACAATGACAGTTTTTACGTGATAGTATTAACATCCACACGTACTAGTCAACAGTGTCATTAGACATCTTACATGTAGATAATACATGCCTCATAAAAATTTCCCTTACAGGTTTGAGTAGATATAGCATCATTGTAGGTTTCACAGTTAGTAATATGTTTGTAACCGTCTGGTAACATATAGTTTACCAATATTTCAATTTTTATTATCTATTGGAGCCGTGTTGAGAGTAAAATTGAAATTTTGGAATGCTGTATTCCAATGAGTCCACTATCTGGACGCAGTATTAACCCTTGGATTTGTATTAAATCTTTTAGGTTTTAAAACGGTTCATTTTGATTTGAATTACAGTTTAGTATATTGTATTACATTTCGAAACTATCTTTGGTAAGGTTCTATTAAACTAAAATTACAGAACATAAATAAAACTAGGAATGTCAATAATAAACAAACAGTAACTAATCAATATGATGATGAACAATTATTTATATATCAATGCGTTCTCGACATTCACTTACGAACAATTTCGTAGTAATCTTTTTATCATTTGATTAAACTGTAGCTACTTCAACGCAACTAGTAAACCGAGTTCGTTAAATTAAACTCCGCAACACTAACATATCATTCTAGAGTAATTTCATATTAAGAAACAACAATAAATAAAAGAGGGTAGATACTTCCAGCACATTTTTTATAGACATTAAATTTTTAAAATGTAGTTGTTAAAATATTTGCAAATACTCAAACAACAAATAACAAACATAAAATCATCTACACACATAGTTATAAAATTTAGATCTTTAAGTAAAATATTAGCATATCAGAATCCTTTAGTACAAGAAAAGGACTACAAGTTCGAAGAAGCAAAGGACGGATGAGTGCTTTAAAAATTTAAACATTCCTAATTCTTTTGCATTGTCAACATTATAACATAATGTTTAGAAAATAAAAAATGGTAAAAAACGTCTTAACTGTAAGTATAGAATCTCATAAATATATGGGCATTAAAATCAACATTATCATTTGTTTACTTTGACGTTATTAGCAGTATCAGTCGTAGATTTTGATTTATTTAAAGCTCCTTTTAGTAAATGTTGACGAATAGGATTTTTCATTTTTAATAAATCTACTTCTAAAGTATGAATTTGGTCTTTAAGTTGATTGTATCTAATTAAATCTAAACCAAGTTTTTTAGATCGTTTATGCAGAGTAAGTAAATGTTGCCTATTTTTTACGTCTTGTAATATATATTCCTAAAAAATAAAATTATTTTTTAATAATGTAGATGGGTCCAAATACTTACTTCTTTTGTTAATACAAAATAAGAATATGCAGCCATAGCAGTTCCATAAGTAACAAAGTAAGTAACAGGCTCCATAATATCCCAGGAATATTCCCACCAGGTTAAACGTGCTAAAATGCCAAATTGTATTGACATTAAACCTAATCCAGCCCATGCTAATATGTTACTTTTTCGTTCGGCTGCATATTCAATTTGAAGTCGTTGCTGAAATTAGAAATATTCTAATACAATGTTTCCAACATTTTAATTACTAATTGTTTTAATATTAAGATCTATTCACCAAATTCAAGAATTGATTAATATTTACTACAGAAAAAAACACATTTAAATATTAAACACAAAAATATGACAGAGAGCATTTTAAATGTTTATGTAGTATGTATAATTGTCAGAGCCTTTCGTGTCATGTGTTATGATTAGTAATACGTGTTCCAGGTTTGGACCGTGTCATCTTAAAATCTCATAATCAAAAATAGTTAGATTACTACTTCTGAATGCACAATTATGTCAGGAAGGTGTCTTGCAGCAAGAAAATTTAGTTCTGGACGAGTAGATTCACACATCCAATTAAGGCAAAAGGTGTCTTGTAGTAAAATAACTTACTTTGTGGCAAAATACTACCAGCAGTATCTGATCTTTAATTTTATAATTTCGCCAGATCGTTTTTATTTTAAATAATGTATGGATAGTACTTTAATCAAATTTTAATTTAATAGTTTCTGTACTGAGATATTCTGAGAAATATATTCGTTTTGAAAGGTGTTATCTATTATAGGACGTTTTCTGTTACACTGTGTAGGGTAATTTAGCAATTTATCCAGTAACACTGAAGATTGTTGGGCAAATTCCATTTGCAATTCCACGAACCACAAAGCTACTTACATAATAGTTATTGATTTGTCAGCGTTCTATAATTATGACATTTAGCTACTTAAGGTTATATAAAGAGTAAAATGTAAGAACTCAAAAAAAAACAATAGAATAAGAGTATTGTAATAAATCTCTGAATGCACATGGCATGCTAAGCGTCTTTGTGCTAATTATTATCAATAGATGAATAATGAATGTTGTTCATTTGATTTAACTAGCTTAGGTCGAAAGTCAGATGGCAATCTATATAAACTAGGAAAAACCACATTACATAACAATCCTGCCATGGCTGAGGATAAAAAGATTCAAATTAGCCGTTAGGAATTTTTTTCCACAACACACATTGGCTGAAACCAGTCATTTAGAAATCACAATTAAATGTAGAAAATGAAGAAAAATGCGACAAGTTATGTATGTTATGATTATACTGTAAGTAGTTAACAAAATTAGTAAGCAAAGAATACTTTAAGCCGAATATTTCAAACTCACAATAAGCGGCCTAAAATTAAGAAATATTTGTTTTTGAAGAATTTTATTTTGTTATTGTTATGGGCACCTTGAAGTCAAAACAAGAAGAGGTTATTGTGCAAGTTGTAGGAGTAGTTACAGTGCTATACAAAATTTGAGTGATAGTCTTTAATTATCGGACCACTTATTAATTATAATAATCGTTTCAATTATCATAAATTTCAATACACTGTAGTGAATAAGAATAGAAAAATGAGTAATAAAAATAGGTCTGCAAAAATGCAAATTCTGCAGGAAAACAAAATCTCGTACTGGTGTAAAAGTGCATGAAATCATTAAGCAATCTTTATTGTAAAGTGCGCAAAACCTTTTAACTCTACAAGTATAATAAGTTAGTTGTTATGTGGAAAGTCCGATAATCAGTGAAAGACTTTAGAAGCTTTTAATAATCTATTGAGGTCTAATTAATTTAAAAAAGCAAAATGCGCAAATATTCTGAGTTGCATGCAAATAAAAATATTTGGAGTCGTTAAGGCTAAAACTTGGCAATGCAAAGTAACATATAGGTTCTTTCGCCCCTAAATCCTTACACCTTTACCTATTTCCTCAAACAATAGGGTATTAGAGCGAGTGCGGGATGGTAACTCGTTTATGTGCATCACCCTTCATAAAACTGTGGCACTTCTCGTTCGATCACCGCAGAATGAACACCTCAGTACTCTTTTGAGTAAACCGCAAGTTTTCGTTCGGCCAGAGTGTGCTTCGTCATAGAACACACTGCCGGTAAGTACATAATTGTGTTACAATCATTTACACTCATTTGCATTTCAAGTCATATTGGGTGGTCCTTTCGTATCAAATATTCATTTTTTATATTATTAAATATCTACTACTATCAACCCGCATACGCTTCCTTAATTAATCCGCATATGCCGCAAAGGTTTTAACAAACGAGTAGACAATTTATGTACAGAAATTGAGGAAAAAACTTTACACATTGAACAGATTCTTTTTTCACGGTTATCACTGGATAAATCTTTTGTCTGACACAGATTTAAACAATGAGTATGATATGTCGTCAATAGGGACAAAATTTCACAAATTGTCGACAGAATTAGAAGACTTTTATAAATTCTTGGAAGCGCATTTTAAAAGTAACTTGCAAAATATGTTATTTTTTTAGTATATTGTCACCATTTAGAGGATAGTTTAGGAAATACAGAATTTCGCAACTGAAAAAAACTAGAAAAAATTAATTAACACCGGACTAAAAGAATCCAGCAAACTACTATTAAAATACAGAAGGAAAGTCTAGAGCAACGTCATTCTTTAGAAGCTCAAAGTAGCAAAACCAAAACAGTCATCTGTGAGGCAGTAGAATTTTTCAATTTCACAAGTCAAATAATAACCTCTAATTTCGATGGATCAGCAGTTAACGTACCTGTATTTTTAGATTCAATAGAAATGTTACAAACTTCAATGAGAGAAATGCTGCAATATGCCTAGATCCAAACTTAATGAAAAGGTCAGAGATTTAATTTCAAATGTAGATGATTTACAAACAAGTATCAAAATTGAAGAATGGTATAAAGCTAGAAAATGCAGAGTTGGTTTATTACAAAGTTACGTAATTAGGTCAGTACGAAAAAACAAATACATTTCAATAGGCATACCTAGTGAGGTTGCAAGAAATCTTACAACGAAACATGTAATAAGGAGCATCATTGATAATGCAATAAATCACTATATCAAATTGATTATTCAAGTTGAAACTTTTAGTAACATGGAAGATGCAATCACCAAATACATTAGCATTACATTGATAACAGATAGAAACAAAACAACAGTGTTATATTTGAGGTCAACAAATGAACAAAGAAAATAATGCCTCAGTCTTTAAGTACAATTTTTAAGGTAAGCTAAGGTCAAGTAGAAACTTTACACAAACAATACATAACGGTATACCTGACCAGAATACAAACCATGAAAGTCATCACAATGAACCGAGAGGTAAAACAAAACTAAATAGAAAAAATTATTACAATAACCAAGGGCACAAGTTTTATAGGTGCATTCAGTACATGAGAAGTTACGGAATCCAGGACCAGAGAAACGAGCAAGTCTATCATTATTCGAAACTGGATGAGGTGAGTCAATGAAAACACACATTTGATTTACAAATGTTAAATTTTATAACAGTAAGGACATTAATGACAACCTACCAAGCAAATCAAACGTTTTGTGTATACTGGAGCCAACATAAGTCTGATCAAAGCAAAAAAATCGGCGGACAATACTTTAAGTACAATAGGTTTAACCTTAGAAAAAATAGAAATAAAAAATAGTCATTTTTAACAACATTTTTAAATAGTATTGAATAATTTTCAAATACCCGCTGATGGTAGAATGGGTGGAGATTTTTTGGTGAGATATCAAAATGAAATCATTTATAAAAATTGGACCCTAACAGTCCAAAATAATTTCACGGCGACAAAATACCAACTGAAATTGGACCAAAACTAGGTTAAATAAGCTAACTAAGGCTATGCTAAGCTGATTTTTAACACAGAACTCTGAGTATGAGTTTTTATTGTCATCAAAATCAAAATGCATTCGAGTAATGAATCCTATTGACGAGATGGTAAAATTACATTATAGCGATATAAGGACAGCAGAATTGGACAATTATTCAATATTTGAGATAGAACAGATAATAATAAGAATAAAAAAAAAACAATTTTAGTAAGTGTACATTTTTCAAGACAAGTGTAACTTTTCTGGTGTACCAGATAATAAATCAGCAGTTATGTCCGACACATTAAAATTATGACGTTATTAAAAATTTTCTAACACTAAAAACGCAAAAGAAGTCAACTTGTGGCTTTCTGTAATTTTATGAATGAATAAAAATTGAATTTAAATAATAATAAAGTGAA
The DNA here is from genome assembly GCA_036346225.1 of Platerodrilus igneus. Taxonomy (NCBI): domain Eukaryota; kingdom Metazoa; phylum Arthropoda; class Insecta; order Coleoptera; family Lycidae; genus Platerodrilus; species Platerodrilus igneus. The sequence continues at coordinate 3,026,211 of JARFIW010000237.1, read as the reverse complement.
AACAATGTTATTGGAACTAGGCATTTCCTCCTAGTAAAGAAATATGATTTAGCTGCCGATACTTGGGTTAAAGGGAAAAGAAATAAAGAAACGTAAGTTCTAGAACTAAGACTAGTTTAATGAAAATATAGAAATATTAGTTTTCTAAGGGAAGAGGTATTATTTTATTTACCAGACCAACTAAAATATCATGGGAAGTTGTCACAAAAACAACACAAATAACTCCATCATTACCTGAAAATAATTGTTCGATGCGTTGGCGCCACGATAAAGAGGTGGTTTTTATTCCAGGAAGAAAAACAACTTAACCCTCTTTCGATACATTGCAAGAACATTTGGATCTTTGGAACATGGTGAGTAAATATTCATGGGACCACAGTTGCCAGAAAGACAGAGATTTAGTGTAATTTTTGCCATCTGAACTGCAGATTTATATTATGTGGAAGATTAATTTCTGCTAGACTTAATATATGGCCTCCAATAAGGAAATGACCGGATATCAGATAATCAGGGTTATCGTTAGCATCCAAAGAATAGAAGTACAAGCAAAGATATATGACATATGAGTGAATGAACTGTCATTTAACATGGTGAGAGGCCAGTGTGGACAATATTCCACTTTGATTTTGATGGAGAAATTCCATAGCTACCTTTAATATACGTGATGCACCAACAAAATTCGTTCCTCGATCTTAATAAAATACAATCGGGAGCACCTCTTCAAGATGTAAATCGGTTAAAAAATGCCATAAAAGCATTAGTTGAATGTTCAGAACTAATTCCAAGTAAACAGCTCAAGTGCGCATGCACACAAAAACAAAGGTATCATTTGAGAGCCAGTATTTCGACGAACAGAAGACTACACAAAACGGTCCAGCAAAGTAAATTCTCACATGAGTAACGACACGAGTTCAATGTACATGAGACGGAGGCAAATTTGATATAATTGACGAAGGGATTTGGCGTTTAATTTAAACCAAGGTATGCATCAATGAATTGGTTGACAAACTAAAGAACGCAATACAAAAATCCAATATTTTCGCAAAATAACAGCATGAGTTGTGAGGGGGCCGTAATGTAAGGATGATGCATGATAGTAGTTGCAAATGAGTTTGAATAAGATTGCCCTTTTAGGCAATTATAGAGAATGCTTGCTGGCATAGCTCAGGTTTGAATGTCTTAAGCGACTGCCTGCCCTAAGCAAACCAACTCAATTAATAAATAGTGATAATCTTCTAAACGACGTGGAAAGAGGTTTCTATTTTCTACGTGTGACAATTCTGTAGAAAAAATGTCGCTGCATATGTTTCACACAAGTTAATACGGCATTGTGTAATTCATCATGAGAAATAGGACCTGCCAATTTCTCAAGAGGACAATGGCAAATATAAATAAAACGATTTTTACACGCCACTGCATATTGTAAGCGAGTTAAAAAAGAAAATTTCCCACGAATTCACAAAAGTTACACTGCTCTAAAGCAAAGAGTAATGTAGCCATTTATTTTAATTCAGGTACTACATTTAAAAGAACAAAGGAAGTTTTCAGATCGACGTCATCAAATTTTAAATTAGAAGCACCATCCCACCACAGATCCTAATGCAATAATTGAATAGGCAAAAGCCCATACGGTGGCGTCCGCAGGATTAAGTGCACTCGGAACTTGGCTCCATTGAGCAATGCTGGTATATTCGAGAATTTAGTTTACTCGATTTGCTACAATTGTTTTTAGCAAATGGGAAGGCGTCTGTAGTTATTTGAGTACGACTTGAGAGTTTGAATACAGCCTTGTTTCAGAAATGCGGTAAGGAGACTTATTGGAACTGATACAATGAATTAATTCAATTAAGAAAAGAGCTACAGAAAGTTCCATTCGTGGAATGGTAAAATACTTTAAGGGAACAAGTCGATGCACGCACCATATCCCCATTCGCTAGCATCACAAAATCCTAATAAACAACAAATTCCATCGAATTCAGATAAAATGCGAGGAATTTTTAATTGGGATAGCATTATAATTTGCTTACAAAAACTTTCCTATTAACAACAATTGTGGTCAAGGGTATCCTTGCAATCTAGACATTTAAGCTACAATCGTTGTAACATGTTTTATTACAAAAATTACTGGAGTCGACCCTGGGAAGGGTCGAATAAGTGGGCCATATAAGAAAGCACAGATCGTTTTTTAAATGCACCTTCAAAAGGCATTACGTTATAGGTAAATACATTCCAGGGTTCCAAAGTGAACCTAATTTTTTATACCACTAACTCGATCAGCGAATGAGTTTAGAGTCTCTAGGTCAGACATTTCAAAATCCTGTAATAATTCCCCAGAATTACTAGACTATTTCCGTAAATGAAATTGACCTAGAGAAAGCTTAACTAGTTCGTGGTGCATTTGCTTTACTTCCACAACTTTTCCAGCATCATAAAACATGTTAATCATACAGGTAATATACAGAGTTGCTTCAGAAGCCAGAGGATACGATTCGTCTTCGTCAATAACCAATTGGCAAAGAACTTTTTGAGCTAGGAGAGCAGAAGGCACTAAGCCATATGTAATTGTTTTGAGTGCATATTCAGAAATGTTATTCTGTAAAGTAGGTATCCAAAATATAAACTGAAATTTACAAACTTGTTGGTGAAGTAAAATCTGCCTGTACATCATGCAAATGTCTGCACAAACAGTAATTTGGGGGATCGATCTGAAAGCATTTATTATTTCTGTTAAATTTCGTTGCAATCTGGTAGCAGCATACAACCTATCGCTGGGAGAAAGGTCTAACAAATCAACACTATATTTGATTTTCCATGCTCCACCCGAAGGCACTATATTTCTTTTACCTAGTAATTTTGAATTTTGCCAGATCCTTACTGTTCCAAGCAAGTTAGGAATCTTTAACGTGAGTGACAACACACCCACATGGGACCTACATGTTACCCCTCTTTCGAACGAGGACGTATTTTTGTGAAAAATGCTCGCCCAAAATTTTTCATGTCTATGGATTAAACTGGCAGAAACGTAGTTGTTAGAATATTTATAAAATAGTATGAGAGTCTCGTAAATAAATAGTGAATATAATGTAAGTACGTTAAGTTTTTTAAATAAAGGTTTGCAGTGAGCATTAAACTCTACACCAGACACAATTCGCACAGTTCGTTTTTGCACTTTGAAAATTACAGATGTGTAAACAAGAGATGAATTTCCCCCAGAAAGCAATACCATATCTCATTCTAGATTCAAACAGTGCAAAATAACATTTTTTAGTGCAATCCATTGGTATTTCTCTGGACACTAATTGAAGTGCGTAGATAGCCGAAGATAGTTTATATGATAATATGCCCATACCAATTCAGGTTTTGGTCTACTGTTAGTCCAAGGAATTTAGTAGAAGTGACAAATCCGAAATGATGCTGTGTTGCAGGCGGCAAAGGTTTAAAGACCATACAGCAAATTTTCTGCTCGTTTACAGATAGTTTATTATTATAAAACCATTTTCTCATGGATAACAGATATGTACTTAATTTTTTCTTTAAAGAATCAACATTTAGTGCATCCCACTGAAGATTGATATCGTCCACATAGAGAGTACATTTTGCATATTTAGTGCAACTAGCAAAGTCATTAATGATGAATAAAACAAAATGGGACCCAAAACCAATCCCTGTGGCATTCCTAAATTTAAAGTAGCTTTTACAGACAATACATATGAGTTGTGAAACTTGATTCTAACTGACCGTGATCTATTTACGAGATATGATTTAAACCAGTCATTAACTATACCTCTAAAACTGTAATATTCTAATTTATGTAATAATATTGAGTGATTTACAGAGCCAAATGCTTTACTTAGATCTACAAATACCGCAGCTGAAACACATCCAAAACTCGTTCGAGTTGCTGATGATCGGCTAGGAATAACATGGGATTGTTCAAAAATAGTAATTCAGAACATATCTCGGCACCCAGTAATCTATCTACTGGTAACGGTTTATAAAAGTTTTCATCAGAAAGTTGCAAACTTTTAAATTTATTGTAAATATGCGAAGGTAATGAGCATCCTAGAATATTTCGTATTATATCCGAAAAAATTGAGACCTTGAATATAAGTTGATTCTCAGAGTGGTTAGAAAATGGCATGCATACTATAGACACTCTGAATTTAATTGTAGAGCTTGAGATACTACCAACTTGTTGAAAATTGGGCTTACATTCAATGACGCAATGCACAAATCACCAATTATTTTTAATAAAGAGAATTAACAAAAACGCGTTTGTTTGTATACAAACAGCTGATATTTATATAGCGTGTAGTTGCAATATATTTGAAAGAATACATGTCGGACACAAACTGGAAACTTAGATATCCCTTTAATGATCTTTCCAATATAAAGTGTTATAATTATTTGAGTTTGCAAGTAACTTGGCCATATGTATTTATGTGTTTGAAGCTAAGATGAGGAAACGAGAGAGAGCTATAAACGTAGTTCAATATTCGGCTCGCGTGTATCAAAAATCTGGACAGACCCGTGCCCGAATAGAGCATAGATTGTTACGAGGGGGAAAAGGAAAATCATAACAAACACATAAAAGGAATTTACCGGAAATAAAGTACTGTATCCTTAAATTGGCACTAACACTGATGAAATTTAAGGTTAGGAACAAGGAAACAATAATTTGGAAAGATAAGGATTGGCAGATTTTAGTTATACAAAGACGCATTCGCGTTAGCGTTGCAACATTTCGTTTTTACTGTTACGAATCTAGAAGTTAGGCAACTTTGTTTACCTGTATTTTGGTTATAAGTTAAACAGAGAAGCAGTTTTCTTTGTCTTATTAGTCAAAATTCTGTTGGGTAGGGATCAAAAGACGTATTATAGTATTTTGCGCAATCCCACTTATTGAGGTCGGACTATCTTATTCAACTTTTGGTGAATGACTGACACGAGGAAGCGTGTTATTTTCCAAATGTTGGTTTGGTTGTGGGAAGCTTTTTTAAAAAATAAATTAAATCGTCGGTTAGGGGTAAGCTGATTTTATGTATTATACAATTATTATAAAATAAGGTTATCTGTTGTAGCAAATTAATTTAATTTCTAAAAACTTGTTGTTGACTTCAACAGGGCTTTTGTTATATTGCCATTTAAGTGAATTTGAATACTTGTTCGAGTATTGTGAAATGCGTAAATGGGAAAATATCAGCAGAAAAGAGACTTGCTTTTCCTGGGTTAATATTCTTTGGTTTAGAGGATCAGAAGTTCGAGTGTCCGCCATGGTGTCCACCATCTGTTGTTAGTTCAACTGATTGCGTTTTGTCTTGACGTGTGGTTGAGGTCAAGGACTTTGATAATACTTTATTCAGGTATTTATGTATACAGGGTGAGTTTTTTTTTTCATTTTCACTATGGGCATCTTGGAAACCGTTAAAGATAGAGAGACGCTCAAATGGGAAAAGTAATGCGGTTTTGTCTGCTGATCTCGCATGTGCTTTTCTTTTTTTGAAAAAATCCACAGATATCTAGATATATTGAAAAAACTAAATATTGCAATTTTTTTCAAATCTGTCTGTCGGCTTTATTGTTGGCATTAGAGAAATAATGTAAATAGAAAACTTGTAGATATTTTTACGCCGAATAAGAACGAGTGGTTGGAAAAATTTAATTTTTTTTTGTTTCATAGTTATGTACATAACCTCAATTTTTTTAATGGAAAGCATAGTTGGCTATGGGCTTGTTTAATAGCTTATATTGTGCAGATTTTATTCATAATGGGGTTACTTCTGGAAATGACCAAAACATTGAGGTTTTTCTTGTTTTATTTAATAAAATGGCTATGTTTCAATATACAATCGGAAAAGGAGACTTCGCGGCTGCATTTCTTTATTATAACAATACTGGTTAGCTATTTTTTACAACAAACTGGTAACAGAAAAAATTAACTGATACCAAGATAATTCAAATAACAACAATAATATACAATTTAAATTTATACGGATTGAAAATCACAAAAACCCTTAATGTATAATACATGGAAACAAAACTAAAATACGAACGAACTCAAACTGAATAAATATTGTATTAATAAATTACAAATGCTCAAAAAGCTCACCAGTTTGTGCAATACATAACCTACACCTCTTAGCAATGGAATACATTGCTTTTTTTAATGAACACTTAGTAATGCTTCTATGAACGTTAATTACAGCTTCGCGTAGTTTTGCTTCTATATGAAATTTTTTAATATACACTTTATTTTTTACATGTCCATGTATAAAAAAGTCTAATATTGAAAATTCCTGGCTTCGGAGTGGCCACTGCACTGGACCATGTCTACCAATCTAAGAATCCGAATGTAACCTATTTAAATAGTCAGTAACACTACGGGTGTTGTGCGGAGGTGCACCATCTTGCTGGAACCATTTGAGTCTCCCACGCACTCGTAAAGGAAGTTCATCTAAAAGATTCTCTACATTTGCTTCCAACATATTTAAATATTTCCCTCCTGTTAAACTTCCATTAAATATTATAGGTCTTATAATATTGGTGCCTAGAACACCACCCCATACATTAAAACCAAATTTTATTTGAGGTGTTCGTTGCTGAACTCCTTGCGGTTTTTCTTGCATCCACAAATACTCATTGAACCTAATAAAAATACCACGATCTGTGTACCTTGTTTCATCTGACCATAAAACAGTAAATGGAAATTCGTGATCCTACTGACACTCCTCCACAAACCATCTGCAAAATCTTATCCGCTTGTCTTCATCTCCTGGAGCAATTGATATTTTGTATGGATGTAACTTATGCTTTTTCAGGACCCGAACAATAGACCGTTGCGATTTTCCACTGGATAAAGCAGTTTCTCTTCTAGAAGTAGAAGGATTGACCTGAACAGCTAATACATTTATTTGTATACTATTCAAATTCGTTTTCTTGAGGTAGGAGTTGTTTAATAATGGAGACAGTGTCTATTATAGGTACGTTTGTAAATAGGGATGTTACATCAAAACTGACTAGTATATCATTAGGGCCTAGCTCAATATTTGCAATCAGTTCTATGAAATGAGTGGAGTTTAAAACATTAGTAGGGGTGTTGCCGGAATAAGGTTTTAAGAAATTTGGAAAACAAGCCTATGTTCACAACAGCGGAACCGTGACGTTCACTGATCCACTACGACACTCCTCTCTATGCATGATCACTCATGCATCAAGTTCTCGCCCTATATAAACCACCACTTTCGCTAATTTCACCAGTTACTTTGACACAAGACACCTTTTGGCTATGAGCGGGCTAGTGAGTCTGCTAGTTCAGGAGTAACTCTTCTCTTTACACTGTGACTTGTCTATTTAATATTATCATTCTTAACTTTTAATATATTTATTGTCCTGATGAAGCCCCTTACAAAAGTGGGCGAAACGTCGACCCTAATATATAAAATGACACGGTCCCAACCCGGAACCATAAATAATTATAAGTATAGTTCTTAGTATAGTTCTTATGGTGTGGTTTACCTGGCCAAATCAAGATAGCTACATTAATACCTGGACAAATAACTGATATAATGACATACTGCAAATAATTACCAATTTAAAGAAGTTTGTTGTAATCAAAGCAATATATTTTAAACATAAATTTTAATTATTAATAATAAAGCATTTTTAAGCAATACCAAGAATGGCTAAACAAAACTTACATCTTCTAATGGAAGAATTTCTTGTTTCAGACACTCTAATTGTAGTTGAACATTTTTTTCATTCTGAACTTGGAAATCTTCAAGGTTGAGAGTTTCATGCAATTTGCTGACTAGGATTTTGATATCATCCAAACTGTAATTATAAAATCATAACTAATTTTACAAGAATGCTTTAATAAGCAGATATAATGAATGTTTGTATTTTTAATAACTATAATATATATGTAAAATTAAATAATAAATAAAAGTTAAAAATATTATTACAATATATCTTTGTGACAAAAACCTAAATTGGCAAACATAATTTCAAACCTTGTAAAATTTTATGTGAAACAGAATTATTATCGGATGGCAAATAACGTCATATGAGCAATAGGTTCAAACAAATTTGAATGTCAAGATTGAGCATGCTATAGTACAACCTACAAACATCACACTAGCATTATAGCTTTAATGTGTCGTCACAAATACCCCATTTATTACGTAATGTAAAATGTTGTTTAAAAGGTCCCCATTTATGCTGACAGTTTCTAGAAATGCATAAATAATTGTAGGTTCACAGTTTTTTGTTGTGTAAAAATTTGCTGTGACAACAGTGAACATACTCAGTTCAACACAATACGGTATGTAAATGTCATTGTCATTCTCCCTCTACTTATTTACTTAGCACTTGTAGAAAATAGGTTTAATAAATGCATTTATGTTGATATAGATTGGAAATTCTTAAAAGTGGGAGAACCCGAGGCAAAGAGAAACTTCACGTAATTATTACATTTCGTTTTGCACATTATCGTTTATTGTTGAGATGTTGAAATAAAACCCTTTTTTTTTAAGAGGATTGCAGTATGTATATCAAAATATGTTCGCTCAGAAAGTATCACATTTAACAGTGAACTCATAACATTTTTATTTATTAACAAAGATATCCCCCTGGACCATGGAGGCTCGGAATCTTTTGCTCTGACATCACTGGTTGAGCAAGTACTCGGTGTTTTTTGTTTCACTTTTTTATTTAGATTATCAATATAGTCCCGCCTCACGCATGTATTTCAAGTCACTCGCCTTCTGACAATAAAATTACTTACCATACAAATGAAAAGACTACATATTACCTAGAAGATACTCTCGACATGGTCTTTGCTATTCTATGCTTATCATACAGTTACATGTGAGTCTTCTGGTAAGTTTTTATACTGTCAGAGTGTGTCACTGACCACCTCATTATAAAATTATACTTCGACAATTTTTATGTTAAAATTAGCAAATACCATCCACCTCCAAGATATAACACGTTTTACACAATAGAATAAATTTAACATTCCTATGACAAAATTTGTGGTGGAAAAAACAAACGTAAAATACTCAAATCAATCAGTCTATAGATTTAATTGTACTGTAGCGAAATTATATCTCTTTCTGTCTGCTTTTCCTGGAATGTTGTGCTTCAGATGTATGAGGATGGTAGCATGGACAGACAAAGTTAATAACAAATAGGTTGTAGAAATAGTAGAGGAATAAAGATATCGGTAGAAAACGAAAAAAATAGGAGAAGTAGAAGGACAGGATATGTTCTAAGGCATTTCTGGGGAATAGTACGGGATATATTACACGCAGAGATAGGAAAAGAGAGGTAGAGGTAGATCGAGATCAGACTTTCGCCCACAGATAGCGATAGATGCAGACTGTGCAAATTTCAGGGAAATGTGTAGGTTGGTTCAGAATAGGAAACAATGAGGGTACTCGTCCAACCAGTTCTAGGACTGAAAACCTAATAATGATAATGATGATGAGTGAAATTCTACTTTGCAAGGGACTAAGAAAAATGTTATTAGGAAGTGAAAGGTGGACAAACTGCATTTACAAAGAACACATCAGGGGAATGATTATGAACATTTCTATTTTCTAGCCAATTTGCTGATAGTGATACCATTTATTGTCAAAACCAACATTTCTGTAAGTGTTTAGGTAAATAACAATAACTATACATACCTCTTAAGTTCTTCATTTAGAATTTTTCCTTGTTCAGGAATCTTAACAAAATAACTGTTGTCATTAATTAGCAATCTAAAATCCTCTTGTAATAAAGTTTCTATAGTATTGGAAGACGCTATTCTAGTACCGTCTATAGAATGAATAACGGCCCTATCTATTCCCTTATCTTCTGCTCTCAACATATCCAAGAAATCACCCACAGTATTCGAGATCGGCCTTAGAGAAAATCTACATTTTTCGTTCCTACTTGGTAATGGTACGGTAAATTGAGGTACACCTCGCACATATTCTATTATAACATCTGAAATTAAAAAAAACATATAAACACGATGAAAAAAAGTGGTTTAGAAAATAAATATTGCAGAACTTTCAAACTTATATAGAAATAATCAAACTTACAAATGTATGTTTAAAAAATATTTAATACCAGTTGAACGTTTAAAATACAATAAACGTTAAGTAATGAGAACATATGCTAAATACTTTCTAGTACCTTAAGATGGATTGACAACTTTTACAATAAAAAAACAAATATTAAAAAATCATTTTAATACCCCCGCTTCTCATTTTTATTTATTTATTTATTTATTTATCGTCTTTATTTATTTAAACTAACATATACAAAGTGAATGAGAATAAAAAACATACAAAATCGTGCAGGCAAAGTTCAGTCACAGACTGTTCTTCCACTTAACCTGAAGTAACATTATAATAACAGACAGCAAGCATCAAACGTAACAAGCAGCAGCACACAGTTGACTGAATTTATGTGTTCATACTTTCTCTACCCAGTACTGAATAAGTAAATAAATGAAATAAGCGTAAGATCATTGTAGGTTAATCAGATATTTTTTGTAGTATCTCTTAAAACTGTATACTGATTTATTCTTTAGAGAAGCATCGATAGAATTGTATAATGCAACAGCCGAATAATGGTACGATCGTTGGTAGAAGGTGGACGTGTGACGCTCAATATGCAATAGATCGAGTGATCGTAAGTTAATACTGTGGTAATAACGACGCGGTTTTAGTAAAGACTTTATATATTCTGGTGTTGTGGGCGAGGTTAGAGCGCGATGTGTATAAACTGCAAGGTGTAATTTACGCCTGTTAGCCATATTCAGCCAACCTGATTCTCGCAAAAAATTAGAAATATGGTCATACTTTCGTAAACCGTAAACAAATCTTAGACAAGCATTTTGGATCCTCTGAATGCGTAGGGAAGTATTATAATCTAAACAAGGACCATATACAACATCACAATAATTAAACAGAGACAAAATTAATGATTCGCACAATAGCACACGATGATTATAACTTAAAATATCTTTATTTAAATAAAACTTGCGTAAAATTATGGCAATTAAACTGTAAAACCACATTAAATCAAAGAAAACTTTTTTTTTGTTTATTTACTAGGCTTCTATAAAAGTAGCCCTGTAAACCTTAAAAAGTACTGAACATATTATTTTTGTCAATAATTATGTTAAAAGATTTCTAACCATTAATTTAAGTATATTACACATAATTGTGTAAGTTTTAGAATCTAGGGTATTTATGAATATTATTGTAACCTAGACTTTCCCAACTATGTTTAAAGGAAGTAATACAGTATTATTTTATTTTGTAGTTTAGAAGTTTCTCACGGTTCGGGAACTGACATGTTGTGTTCCCGACCAATCAGAACGTGCAACATAGTGTTGGAACTGCAGCCATAATGGCGTTCTATACTTGACTATCTAATTGTTAACTACCTTGTGTGTGTGAGTGGAAACTGCCATAAACTATGTAGTGGAGACTACCTGTAGATCTTTACCTGATTCATTTACCGTTTTCATCTGTCTTGCTCATGTATTTCTTGTAGGAAACAATTAACAACTTTGCTACAAGAATTTAAATAGAATGAGATTGAGAATCCCGATGACCCAATAAAAATTTAGAACAATAATAGCATTAGTTAACTGGTTTGCTGATATACAGTACCTTCGAACGTTCCAAGATACCTATTCCGTTTTATAAATTTTTATTTGACCTTTTTGATGACCCTTACAAATATACAATGTATGGCAAATATTAAATCAAAAACAGTTTTTCAATAATAAAGTGTATTAAGATTGCTAACCTGGAATGGGTTCTGTAGTTCCATCCTAGTCTATGATCTGCATCCTCTTTCTGTGTCTGCTTTGCTTATTGATGTGCCGGCCCCATATAAGAATCGCCTCCCATAAATCGCTTCCAATTAAAATCGTACCAAATCGGAATATGTCCAAATTAGAATACGTTCATTTTTAAATTATCTCCAAAATTAGAGTATGTTCAAAGTTAGAAGTCCCAAATTAAAGTCGTCTCAATTAAATATCCCAAATTAAAGCCATCTCAATCAAATATGTCCCAAATTACAGCCCAAATTAAAGTCCTCTCATTTAAATATGTCCCAAATTAAAGTCCAAATTAAAGCCCTGTTTCATTAGTATTAGAAATGAATTTAATTAAGTTGTTTAACTGCACAAATTCTCGCACTTTTTAACTCTGATTTGTTTTGATTTATACTTCATTAGTTACGTAAGATTTTAACACCTTTGAATATAGTCGTTGCTCAGTTTGAATATAGACTAAAATGTCGTTTCGTTACTATCGTATATATAAGCCCTTCCTCCAATTGTTTTCATTGGCTTGTTTACATTCTAGGCTGATACTTTCGCCTTATCCCGCATAACTCGGAATTTTTACAAATTACTTAGTTTAAATCTTCGATGCATGCTCTGTTCGTCACGTCCGCATCCCGCACATTGTAATATTATTCGAGAATTTCCAACTATTGACTTTCATTAACTCACGTATTTGGGTGTTTGATAATTTTATCGTATAATTGAACCGCCTGCTGTTTATTTGTTTCTACAGAATATTGGTTTTCTGAACAAATGTGTCCTCTTCCAGTCACGTAACGATTTTTTAATAATTAATTATTTAGAATGCGTGTACATTGATATTTTCGACGCAATTGTTAAATATTTGCAATGCCAATTTATCTATGCTTTCCGGTGATTTAATTTTGATGCAATTTATTGCGTTTTAAAATCTTATCTTTACTTGTAAACTACACTTACACATATTTATGTTCTCATGCATTTAGTTCCGCATATTTTATATACAGTGTCCTCTTAATTAACATTATGTAGAGTGACCGATTTACTCTTATAATTTCTGGAAATATTTGCTTTTCTTAAAGTTGAAGTTGTTTATATTTATTCTATGACCCCTATGACTTAACTTAGACTTTTATGCAAAGCCCAAATGATCATTTCAAATCGAGCTAGTAATTGAAAGATGGAAAATATAAGGTCCCGAACACTATTTAAACATGTATCTTAGGCTTTCTGGACCTATGCGTTTTCCAATTATGTCACCAGGTTAGGTAACGACAACTGGAAAATTAACAAATCTAAATCATGTACACAACCATACATCAACCTAACTTTCAATTACGCTCGGCATTTTTGTCAATCATATCTGACAGTGTCAAGTTTTGACTTCTGTTAGTTATAGACAGGAAGCGACGCTTCCAAAATTGAGTTGCGCGAAAAAGTGTCTCTTAAGAACATTATCCATTCTGAACGGACCTGCACCTTGAGGATGTTCTAAATTACTAGAACTGGTGGAATGGCTTGCATGTTTCAGTGGGCTAAAAAGCCGAACTATTGGTCTAACCAAATTAGTGAGGTCTTTAGTGAGGAACCAAACTAAGACAGGTTCCTGAAAGATTACAGCAGTTCTTTCGGTACTTAGAGTAGCAGGGGTCGGTATGTGGCATTCTAAGACAAGCTACTGTGATATGGAACGCAACAGAAAACCATCATACTACCTCCCAAGTATACAGTGTAATTTAAATGTTTTATAGAAGGTACTAACAAAGTTCGGGGGATTTTGGGAACGGAAACTTGGATAATCCATACAGGATCCAAAGAAGAAAATTCGGGTGTCGGGATACATATGGGAAAAAGACAGAACACTGTGTAGTAAACCGTAAACCACTTATAAAAGAACAAAATACTACCGGTGGTCAGTTTAGAATCTATACCAGTAAATACAGTAATTTATTTAGTTATTTTATTTATTTATTTATTTTACGGGAAATCCCCATTATAAAAACAAAATTTTCTTCCAAAACGTATAACAAATACTAAAAACTAAAGTAGCTCTAAATTAATGGTATAACTAGTGACTAACATTCAACGATACATGTCCCACAGGATAACAAATACATTTATATTTCTACCGTGCAAATAATTCAAGTATACATGTTCACTTCTAGCTACAGTCAGGAAGAGATGAGGCGATCTACAAAGATATCGAATACATACTAAGATGCGTAAAAGGACAAGAAAATTGAATAATTACGGGGATTTTAATGCAGTGTTAGGGAGGGTAGGAGAGGTGGGGTGGTAGGTTTATTTGGTTTACGCACGAGAAACAACAGGAAAAACACATTAGTTCAACTCATACCAGAAGACGATACACGTGGAAAATGCTATATAAGAAGATATCAAATAGATTACATTCTTGTTAGACAATTATTCAGTAATCAAGTAAAAGACTATAGAAGCTACCCGGAAGCAGATATAGACACTGACCACAACATCGTAATTATAAAGGCCATTCTTAAATTAAAAAATTTGAAAAACGGGAACAGTAAAGAGCACTTTGACTTCGAGAAACTAAAGGATAAAGATTTGAAAAAAAGTCAAAGGAATTGCTGAATACATGGGGAAAATTTCGGATAATAAAGAAGTAGAAACAGAATGGAATAACGTTAAATCCAGCTTAGACATGGCTGCCAGAGATATTCTGGGGTATACACAAAAAGAAAATAATAAACCATGAATAACAAAAGATATTTTGAATTTAATAGAAGAATGATGAAAATACAAAAACAAATCAGACAAAGCAAGAAAACAGAGATACAAAGCCATAAAATGGGACATTATTCGCAAATGCAAAAAAGCTAAAAAATAATTGATTGATGAAAAATGCAAAGATGTACAAACTAAGATGAAAATAGAAAAGACAGACGAAACATACAAATTAATTAGATTGAGTTTTAGGTATATAAAACAGTATAGCAAAAATATAAATTGCGTGGAAGGAGACATTATAGAAAATGTAGAGAAAGTAGTTAGCGGGCAAGAATATATAGGGAATTTATATGCAAGACAGGAACTAACAGCGCTAGAACAGGAATCAGACATTGAAAAGGACAGCTTGGAATATCCTATATTTATAAATGAGTTTGAATTTACATTACATTTGACAGCACACGTGTCAAAAATATTAACTAGAATTGTACAAAGACGGATGGAAAAACGGAATGAAGAAATACTAGGAGAAGATCAATTTGGGTTTAGACGAAATAGGGGAGCACAGGAAATTATTTTAGCTGTAAGGGTGATAATGGAGAAGACAGTAGAAAAAGGAGAAAGTGTGTATATAGGGTTTGGACCTGGAAAGAGCATTAGACAATGTAAAATGGAAAAAAAGTTGGAAATACTCAAAAAGATTGGAATGAGTTATAGGTATAAACAAATAGAACATAGCTTCTACAAAAAGCAAACATGGGTAATAGAGTTAGAGCAGAAACGTAGAGAAATAAACATTAGGAACGGGGTGAGACAGGTATGTGTCCTATGCCCATTAATTTTTAACTTGTACATTGAAGAGGTAATAAATACTGTCAAATGCAGAAAGACATATAAAATTTTTATGCAAGGACAAACGATTGATATGCTTGATTGATCTAGCTTAGAAGAGTTAGAAGCATCTCGTAATGAAATAGAAACAGTACTCACTTTGGGATACAGTATGAAAATTAACATAGATAAAACTAAAGTATTAATATGTAAAGGAGAGGTAAATACGTCAAAAACCAGAATACAAATAGGAAACGAAAACTTACAAGAGGTTAAAGGTTTCTGCCACCTAGAAAGTCAAATAACACAAAATGGAAAGAGTGCAAAAGGTATAAAACAATGATTAGCACAAAACCATGTTGCATTTAACAAGAAAAAACAACTACTATGGTCAAAGACAACAAAATAATAAACAAGAAAAAGATTGCTGCAAACATATGTGGCGAGCACAGCACTGTATGGCTGTGAAACGTGAAAATGGAAGAAGCGGACAGGAAATGTGGTGCTACCTGACGTATGATGAAGATATCACGTACAGACAAAGTTAAGAACAAAGAGGTTCTCGAAATGGTAGCAGAAGAAAGAAATATGTGGAAAACAGAAAAAAACATGATAGATAGAACACATACTAAGGCACGGTAATAGTGCGTAACATATTAGAAGCAGAGAAAAGAAAAAAAGAGGTAGAGGTAGACCTAGATCAAACTATTACACACAGATAGTGAAAGATGCAGACTGTGTAAATTTCAGGGAAATGTATAGGTTAGCTCAGAATAGAAAACATAGGACGTGCACCTCCAACCAGTTCTAGGACTAACGACCTAATGATGATGAAACTATTTTACTTTTCTTTATTAGCTGAAAGTTTAAATAATTTAAGCCCACACATTTCTATTTTCTTACTTCGTCGTGGTTTTTGGTTACCAACATTTACTTACTACTTACATTGTTGTCCTTTTTGGAAATTTAAAGCAACTTGCGAAAAACTTGATACTAAAATTAAAATAACTTTAGAAAATATTTTAAACATCACTGTATATCTCACAATTTCCAATCAAGCATGTCTTCGTTTAAAATTTGGGGGTTTATGTATTCGATCAATCTCAGATGTTTCCATTCCGGTATTTCTTAGTTCTATTCATACTACTTCTTTCACAGTCCTTTATCGATTTCGAGATCAAATACATGCTGGAAGCTATGAATGCTTGGTCAGATAGTTGTCCTGGAGATACAATGCCTGAAAAGCCTTTTCTGCGGCATGAATGGGATTTGTCAAATACTCAAAAAAAAATTAAAAATCTGTTGAAATCTTCAGACCTTCGTCACCAGGCTATTCTACAAGCAATACCTCAGACAGAATATAATGCTTTGTTAGAAACTCTTCCATCGTCCCACCTTGGTACACTTTTAGATAAAAATTCATTACAGATTACAATATCTCTTCGATTAGGAATTCCTATATGTCATCCATATACATGAATTTGCAAATCTGGATATCATAGCCTCTCCTGCGTGAAGTGCGGTGGTCGATTAGCTCACTATCATTCTTTGAATAACATCTTAAACAGAGCATATTGTTTGGCAAAAATTCCTTGCATTCATGAACCTTTAGGTATTTTACGAGATGATGGCAAACGCCCTGATGGCGTTACAATAATACCCGGGACAAAAGGCAAATGTTTAACTAAGCACGTAACATGTGTTGACACAGTTGTTTTATATATCAAATACAGTTGATTCTGTCCTGGATCAGCTGCTAATTTAGCAGAAAGTTAGAAGCAAAAAAGAATACACAGCCATAAAAAAGGATTACATTTTTTCTCCATTTGTGGTGGAGACTCTTCGTCCTTGGAGTAAAGCTGTCTTATTTAATCGCTTTGGAAATTTATTGAATAAAAGATCTGGAAACCTCGAGGAAAAAGTTATTTACAACACAGGATTTCTATTGCTATCCAGAGAAGTAACGCAGCAAGTGTTCTTGGCACTATTCCAAAAACATCATCATTGTATGAAATATTTTATGTATATACATGATTGTTGTTGTAAACTACTGTACCACTTTGACATTTTATACCTATATTATAATCCCCGAATATGTCATTTAATGAAAACAGGCAATCGGTCATTTTGGAATATAGCGTGGAAGTGAACCATTTGAAATTATTTTAATTTTTCAACCAAATTAATTTTTAAAAAGTATTTATTATTTTTATTTATTTCGAACAGAGCTACACCTTAGATAATAAAATACTTATTAGGTACATAATTAGTGCATTTTAAACTAGAACCACGAAATTGGGCGCCCTTGTTATATCCACGATACAAAAGTAAAGGTACCATAGTTAATCATGTGCTCGCCTAAAGGGCATAATCGGTTTCATAGAAATTACAAAAAAATATTTAATTTACTTTACAAATGGTCAATGTAAATTAATTATAATTCTGCTTATCTTTGGATTACTGCATTTTAGCAAACTGGATAACTAATTATTATTGTTTGTCTACATATTACACGGCGTGTAACCACCAGATTCGTTGGAGGACTTCGTTGCTATTCCTACAACAAGGCGAAGATAAAGGTAAAATGGATCAGGTATCAGTTTCATGAGTAAAGTCCACCATACTATTTATAAAGGTAGTCACGTTCGGAATGAATAACCTGGCGCGCTTCAAAACGCTTCTACACAGGGCGTTCCAATTGGTCAGGAAAACAACATGTCCGTTTCACGACCGTGTGTATCTATACACCACAAATTACATAATAATAAAGGTTGCTGGGGAATCTTAAATCATATTTAAAATGCGTAATATCCTACTTTTAGAACTAGATTACACAAATACGCGTAATACCCCTAAATTAATTATACAAGAATTTCTTAAATAGATATTATTTACCAAAATTTTCGTAAAGTTTTTTCAACGCGTAACATATCGTGGAAGTGGAATTAGATGAGTCCGTGTGATTATCTTGACTATATAATTTAACTTAAGTCTTATTATCATCCGGTGTATAATGATAATAGTTTGCCGAGGAAACAAATGTGAATTCTACTTTTTCAAAAATTAATAATTTTAATTTACCTTTGATGGTCAGAATTTTTTATCTTTTACCTATTTTTCAAATTACTGCTACTGCATACATCAAAGTTAACTGAAAGACTAATTTCGTGGACCAGTAGGTACATTAAGTGTGAGGATTTGACACAGCCTTCATATAAATAATTCAGTTTAGTTCATATGTATTCAAAGTCAAGTGTCACTAGTGACAATATCAATCTGACGAAAGTGCCTTTTAAAATTTGTATATTACACGAAACATTGGCTGAATGCCAAATGCAATTCCATTTGAAGAGCAAAGCATTTAAACGGTCAACATAAAATAAAGGCTTTAGCATTAAATTTATACAGCACGTTTTTAAAAGCATAGTTAAAACCCTAGATATAATCTTCGAAAAGCAAAGGAGACTTTGTGGTTAAAATATATCAAACTATACTCTTGAATTAGAATTTTATTTTCAAAAGATTTACGTAGTAGTCGTTATACACGTTCAATAAAAATTCACAACAAATGAATATGCTGGAACTTTGCCAATTCAGTGCGTTTTAATAATGCTGGGTATTGAACCCGTGACAAATATGAGTTCCTATCATCCTGCGGTTTTAATGGAACGTACAAAGTGCAATTTAAGACTGCAAGGTTTCGAGATATAATTTGAAATCAAAGACAAGTAAAGCGTTTCCATAGTAACGTGTAATATAATTCTGCTACATTTTCAGCCCGACTTCGGCAGTGTTTGTATAAGCCTTTATAAAATACCTTTATAAGATTGGTCTTCAGTTGTCTGTTTACAAAGTGCAAACTATTGTAAAACAAAACATTGCCTTCAACAGAACTTTCTAAGGAACAACGTTAAGAAAAGTCTTTGTTTGACAAAAGTCAAAACTTGAAACTGTCAGGTAAGACTGACAAAAATGTCAAACATAATTGAAAAATGGATTGAAGTATGTTGCGCATATAACTTAAATTTGTATATCTTTACAATTGTAGTCACCGGTCTAGTTGGCGCAATTGGTAAGCACATCGGACGCGAAAGGCGAAGATGCAAGTTTGAATCCTGTCCGGAACCTTATATTTTCCATCTGTCAATTACTGCCTTGATTCGAATGATCACAAAAGTCTGAGCTATTATTTCATTTTATTAACTTTATATATATATATATATATATATATATTAACGTGATAGGGAGGTCCCGAGTGGTCATGGAAACCCCAAATTCTTCAAATAAAACCCACCCAATTATAAAGAAAACTGGAAAAGTTTAAATTTGCGAAGATCCATTATTCCACCCTGTACAATATAAGCGTATTCTAAATACATAACCATTAAAGTGCAAAGCGAAAACACGATTCCGTGCGTGTAAATAATAACTCTAAAATATAAGTACAAAGTCATTCATTTATTATAAAAATACACCTTCCGTGTACGGAATACTTTTTGTTTGCCGTGAAAACCAATCTTTTAATACAATTGTTGAATGCGGATGTTTTTGCATTTACAAAACCGTAAATAAAGCAACTAAAGGTTTAATTAATCATATAAATTAACTTCCGTGTGTATCGAAATATCATTTAACTTCATTGTAAAGGTTCTTAAATAAAACCATATTCTAGAATTCTCTGGTAGACTATTAATACAGGCAAATGAGTCATCTTTACTAAGAAACATTTCAAAACCCAATTATTTTCATTAATAAATAAACGTTTATTAAAAGAACTCGCTTTAGTGTTAAAAAAGGCAATAAAAATGTCGTAAAATTGATAAGAATAAATTTATAGCCTTTCGGATTTCAACATGAAAGAAAAAGTGAGACAGAGGATCAACTCCGTACCTTAGACAAAGATAAGCGGAAAACTGTTCTACATTCTTGTGTATGAAAGAAAGTTGTGTTTGAATGTATGGATGCTTTGTAATAGTGCTGTTTGATTTTATTTTGCAAATTAGATTACTTCCGTTGAACTAGGAAGGTACGTCAGTAATTTCAAATTTTTAATTTTTATACCTACCACAGCACTCTTTTGACGACGTTCCTACTCACAGACGTGTCATAGCATTCTTTTAGTGACGCTCAACGCGGAGCGTTATCAGAACACCCTTTTAGTGACGCGCAACATTCAAAAACAATTTTCTCTCATATAAAAGAAATAGAACAGTTTACCGCTTAAATTTGTATATAAAATTATTCCTAAATTATTACAACATAATCCGTACCTAATCCTTGCTAAAATTTACAAAACTCAAGTTACTCCTCTAGTGGATAATTTATCTATCTCCCACCACCAAGCTTGTAAGGGTTTTTGGCCAATAATCCTTGACAGACGATCTATTACAGGTAAAAATGTTTCGAACTCTGACCTCAAAACTTTATGATAAATATCCGCTCACGAAACAAAATTAAAATGGGAACTTATTTTACCTTAAATTCAAATGACAAAATACTCAAATATCAGTTACAAACAAAGAAATCTTAAATTAATACTTGCAAAATCAATACCACTTTTCCATTTTGTAATTAACGGTAGTAAATATCTTCTGCTTCCATTTTTTAAATTGATGTTTAAAGGCTCAGCTTACAAGATTGTCCATAATATTTAAAATCTCCATTTAGAATCTTAATTTTCATAGTGCATCTTCTATTTTTCAATTAATTAGCTTTACAGTAACTTTTGTATCAAAGAATGTTTAAATCTTCATTGTGTTTTACGAAACAAACAATACTTCATTAAAAAGCATGCAACATGTTATTTGGGTTTAAAAATAATCAAACGCAAATTAATTACTCAACACTACATTTCACTAACTTTATGAAGGAATAACCCCATTATGTCGATTACTTCTGTTTATATATAAAATTATCTCAATTTGAGAATTTTATTGTTCCGTTTGGAACATAATATACCGTAATGATGTCATAATTTTAAGAATGACGCTCCTTATCATCTAATTAGTGTCCAGCGTGCCGTTTGTCTTTGTCCAACGCACGAAATTAATGGTTCGTGGTTTCCTTTACTAACACGTAAGGCTATTAAATCTATTTTTTATTGCCTGTTTAGCGATAACGCGAGTTCCATGAACCGGTATTTTATTCATAATGGGTTTATACGATATTTCTTAGAATTCGACGTATTTGTCTAGAAAAAGAAGAATTTTCCTGATTAATATTTATTTAAAACTCATGAAGCTTATAGAACATGTTATACATACACGGGAGTCAATTAGCTAATTAAAACTTCCGCTTTCCTTATGGTTTTGCAAAATGCAAAAAGATTTGTATCTTAATAATTCTAAATAAAATGTTCTAAAGCATATTTTACACACATATTTAATAAGGGCTTGCTTGTCAAAATGCAATAAGATTTGCATTGTTTCTACGCGGATATTTTATACACGAGATAATTATTTTATGTACGGAAGATGTATTTTTATAATGATGAATGGCTTTATATCTTAAAATTAAATAAAAGCACGGATTTCAGTAATTAAAATTAAAACTCCTTTTACTAAGTAACGATTAATTATTTACACACACAGCTTGTTTTATGTTTTGTAGTATTTACAAGAATTTACATCGCTTTCGCGCTTTAATAAAATTGAATAATTTTTATATTTACACTTTAAATATGATTGGTTGCATAAGGTATAAAGTTTATATCAGTCTTACGATTTTTCTACAGTTCACCACTCATGTAATATACGAGAATTATGCTTTTTATTAACGCGGATGAATTTGATGACCTTGTACATACGTTTCTTGACGTCACGACATTAGCGCTGCCTGTATATGATTCTGAAAGGAAGGGATTGCGAGTTTGGTTGCCTACATTTAGGCTGTTTTCAAAATAAAATTTATCATCGGGATTTTGAGCTAGCCGAAATCGTAAAATTTTGGCCAATTAGTAAAGTATAATCTAAGGTGTATAAAAATATAGTCGAGAGGTATATATAATTTAGTTTTATATATAGGGGAGGGGAGGGGGAAAGAAAGAGAAAGAGAGAGTTCATGGAGAGATCATACTGCATCATCTCAAAAGCATCCAATGTCGTAATCTCGAGAAAATTAACAAAAAAATCCACTTATGTAAAGGTTTATTTGTATAGAAAAATGTATTTGAGAAACGCCCAGTATAAAAAACATAAATGCATAAAAAACCGTAATGACTACATAGTCTAAATTAGATAAGTATAACGGTATTCGTTATGCGTAAACAAGCGTTTTCCAAAAGAATTTCATCCACATTTTATTATTGAAGCATGGTATTTAGAGAAGTACTTAATTGTGGCTAAAATATGCGTAAATGCATGGAAATTCTAAAAGATTTCCATTTTGCAATTAATAAAAGGAACATGATTCAAATCTATAAAATAATCTATAAAAAAATTGACGTTTTTAGAGGAAAAGTGCATTTAAATTTCATAAAAAATTCTTAAAAGAAATCTACAGACAAATTTTTAAGCGAGGCCACATGTAGAATATTTTAATTTTCATTTTCATTTAATTACAAACGTACGTTAGTATTTTGAAGGAAGCGTATTAAGTTTTAAATATCATCGTATTTTTAAGTAGTGAAGAAGTGTTCGTTGACCATATTCTTGAACAATCAAATGATAAAAAACCAAAGGGAATGATGTAATTGTCTCGAGCGATAAAATAAAACAGCGCATCCAATTATAATGTAACCAAAGGACAATAGTACAAGTAGTAAACCTTGGAACGTAATAACAGATGTATAACAAACCTTCTGCAAGAAAAGGGAATAACAAGCCTATTTCAAGGATTAGCCAATTCGAACATGGAAACAACCATGACCGAAAAGGATCTAGATACTGATATCATAAGAGAAGTTCGGTTTATAAGCCCAACGAATGTTGAGAACACAGTTCAGTCTTGAATGAGGCTTCATGTTGGCACATGACTGATGATATTAGATAATACGTCACCTATTTTAAAGTGCTATTTAACATATACCGCATTTAGTAATGAAATTTATTCAAATATGGTTTTAAGAGGTGTGTTATTGAGGTAGCGACGGATTGTGTTTTTGGTTTTTAATTTCAAAATAGAGAAGAGATAATTAAAAATAATTAAACTATCGCAAGATAAAGTTTCTTAATTGGAATAAAAGTATATATGATTGGAATGGAATTTTTAGTGGTATTTAATGGTCTCTTTGAAACGAGTTGAATGATTTTGGTGCATGGACCGATAAGTACGTTCTGGAAAAAGATAACAAGCAGATTTATCACGGCAAAATAAAAATATCATGTTTGAATTCCCAAAAGGACTCATATTTATAAAATAGTTAGTTAAGATTTTTCGTGCAACTCTTTGAGTGCGAGTTGTATGCACAAGTCGATGTTGGATTAGAAGGGTAGACAAGCCTTCAGTAGAGTTTTTCGCCGGTATATAATTAATTCGGCAGAATACAAAATTTCCAGGTAAAAAAACTCGCTTTCTGGTGAATATAGTACCTTCGGGTGGAGCATTAAAAATCAAATGTAGGGCATATCTTCTTAAGGCGGCTTAGTGGCTTAGATGGTTCACGTGTGACTACTAATCCCACGGTTCCGGGTTCGATTCCCGACACGGAACGTTTGAAAAATGTTAGACAAGCACTATTAAAAAAGCCCTTGTTCGGATGAGAAGTAAAATGTAGCTCCCATGTGTGAGTGTTGTCACGCATGGTAAAGATTTCTGCTTTGCTTAGAATAGCACGGGTTCGACAAAATTTAAAACTTTCAGGTAAAGAAACTCGCCTCTTGTATATAGTACCTTTGGGTGCAGCATTGATAAATCAAATGCTGAGGTACATTTTCGCTTAATCAACTCAAGAGTGTAGGCTCTGCATCCACACTCCTACGGAGTCCCTCATGCCGCGCTCACGAACCGGTACCGCTTCAGGAAACCTCACCTTTTGGAGGGCATGGAAAGGATCCCTTTTCAGGATTCTACGAGCCCATCCTACTTCTTTGGGAGTTCTCTGTATTTTATTTAAATATAGGAAGGGCGGTGTGTCTTGCCAAGAGTAGAGCCTCGAAACCATAAATCGTTACCAGTTATCTTTCACTTTTAAAACACCTTTGCGATCTTATCTTACCTAATTGATATTCTAAACCATAAACGGTTATTTATTTATTTTTCTCTTTGAATATATCTTTGAGATTTTACCTTACCTAATTAATGCTACAAATAATAAATTATTTATATATCTCTGTCTTGAAAATAACTTTCAAAGTTTATCTTATCTAATTGTTGTCCAAATCTTTAGTATTTATGATCCAATATAAGAATTACGGGTAAGTAAAATTAGTCTAATTTCCCTGTTAGCCTTGTATTTTGGTAGGGTAGGAATAAGGAATTTATCGTTAATACAGCATCACTGGCTAATTTTTTAATGTGACGTTTCATAGTTGCAACATATTTTGTTTTTGTCGTTGCTATTAAGCCAGTGTTTTTAATTTGTTTTGAGTTTCAAAAATACTTAAGGTAATTAAAAAATTTGTATGCGTTTATATGCAATGTAGAAAAGTTAATTTTGTATTTAGATTTTTTTATAGCGAGAATTAGGTGTTAGTTTTAAGTATTAAGTATCATATTCTCCGACTAATTTTTGCGATCGGTGCGGTGGCAAAAGACACTTGCGCGCGTAGATGACGTAGCCTGATGATCGGGTGGCTCCTGGTATTGCAAAGATTGTTACGGTATAAAAACCAATTGAGATATAAGGATAGTACTAGAATATAAGTCATACGTGTATATAAACTCTTGTACAAAGATACTTCTTTTTTACATTTTTTTCTTTTTAGAGTTTTGTAACGATTGTTACGCGTTAAAAGGAGTTTCACAAGTTATTTTAGATAATAATTAATTTTAGGGGATTTTAATTTAATTAATTTATGTTAGTATACATATTTGTGTAATATACATATAGTTAAGAAAAATAGGTTTTTGCGAATTACCCTTGGGGTTTCTTGGTAATAGTGTCCTATGAGGCGATTTAGTGGTAATGATCCTTAAGGGGCGTGTAACAGATATAACGTTTTCCGACCAATCACGACGCGTAGCGTACAAATAGTGGTGAGTTTTCCAGTTGTTGAAAACGCAACCATAAGGTGATTCTCAACGTGACTACCGAACTTAAACGACTTGTGCGGGAGTGCATTATAGAACGTAGTGGAGTATTATCTGTCGTTTCCTTCCTATCGTTCCTTTGTCTGGCTCCCGTTTGGTTGTGGGAAGAAACCAGCAGACTCCATTACAGGATATTTGAGCTAGTGCGGCAAATCGCCCCTATGATGAACTTTGAGTGGTATATAAATATTGTACTTGATATACAGTCTGCTAATACGCATTAAATTACAAGATAAGCAAAGTTAATAATTAATTTTAAAACGTAAATTGTATTATTTTATTTGTAAGTTATGTGTAATATATCGCGCCCTCTTTAGGCAAGCGGATAAATAAACCTGTACCTTTACCTTTACTTATAAAAAACAGCAATAAATTAGTAAATAAGCTAAAATCTTTTCTGTTGAGTAATAAACATTTGATTGATTGAACAAGCTAGAATTCTCAAATCTGTCACCATATATTATTTAAGTTTTAACTACATAGATCAGATACTAATAGCGTCATCTGTTATCTTCTTCTTTGGAATAGATTGTAGTTGTTTGTATTAAAAATGTATTTCTGAAAACGTTCAACCGTATTCTAAACGATGTTCTCCTAATCGATCCTAATGTCCTCATTTGGGAACGTTCATTTTGCCATTAACCTTGTGTGTTTATGGAATATTTGCTCCCTTCTTAGGTTTGCTTAAAATATTCCTAGATTGGCCAGAACTTTCTCTGCCTGAAATCGATTAAACCCATTTTGAAGTGTTGTTTTATCGTTTTACTTGTTTGTCATGTTTTAATTAGTTCACGAACGAAAGGAGAGTTTTAAATTAATTTTACAAAGTCTATAAATTCGTAAAAGCGCTTTTGGCGTTACAGAACTGTTACACATTATTCTGAACCTATTTTGCTTTTCCAGCATGTATACGAATACACATTTTAAATCAGTTAAGACTGTAGAATTGAGAATCATCTTGCAAATACTATTATAAATAAGCGCAAATTATACCAGCATTAGTTTTCCGCATACGTATAGGAGCTTCGAGTATCAGCATCGCCGTAATGCTCTGTGACTTGGCGACATTCCAAACGTATTTTTTTCTTGTCAATTTATTGAATGTGTGTTACTGTGATAGCAAATATGTCGACAATAAATCTTTTTTCATGAGCAGTTTGTTATTTCTCAAAAACGCATCTGTGCAGCTGGCATTGTATAATTAAAATAACTTTGAACGTCTCTACCTGCCTACATCTATGCTTCTTTCTGATTGTTTAACGATGCGCAGACTAGTAATTGCTGATTTCCACACCTGCGACAGTCTTTCGGAATCATCCCTTGTATTGAGACTATGTAAACGTTTCTCTATTTCAATGGCTTCTCGGATTATTCTCGAGGTGTAGTGCTCAATCTTCGCTAGCGTTCTAGTATTCTTAAAGTCGATGTTGTGACCTGTAGTGCTGCGGTGTTGAGCTAGCGGTGAGGTTTTTCGTTCTTCTCTGTGTTTTTAAGTTCTTCCTTCCTAACACTAATTCTACTGTTTGTCTGACCAATGTAAGATTTGTTGCGGTCTGAGCATAGTAATTCGTAGACTCGTTGGTTTTCTAATGGGATCTGATCTATGGGATTCCTTAGGATTGCACCGATTTTTCTATTGTAAGTGAATAACAAAAAAGAGGGGGAGAGTAGGGGGAAATTTACATAGGTGTAAAAATAATATTAAACGCGAATTGAATATTTATGGTTAATAGTAAAGCCAATTAATTAATCACCTAGATCTTTTCTTTATTAAACTAGAATCCATTTCTTTTCTTAGAAAACCCGGGAAAAGATCAGAAGTGGTTCTGAAGACCTCTATCTGAAATTAAGACCCTGAATGAGTGTCTAGAATCCCAAAAGTTCAATCATTAATATATTAATCAAATCAAAACTATAATTAAAATAAGGGCATATTTGCAAAAGTTATTTCAATACAGAAAAGCACATTTCGGTAAACAAAGGGATACAACAGGCAATGTTTACTCACTGTATTTCTCCAACGCCCTGGTACTGAGTGGTGCAATGGGTCCAAAGGGATACAACGCGCGATGAACCCTCTCCAGCTACCAGGCTCGACGCAAGTGGATACAACTCGCAATGCGCCGCACCGAATGCAAAGGGATACAACTCGCAGTGCATTCCAAATTCAATCATAATCTAGTACTGGGAATAATAAGCTCAAAGAGATACAACGCGCATTGAACTCTCCTCCAGATACTAGAGCCTTGTTATAGGGAGTGCAATGGTTACAAAGGGATAAAACACGCGATGCAACCTTCCCTCATAAAATTTGCCTTTCTGTATAATTTTAAATGACATACATCTTAAAGACCATAACGGCCACAAAGAAATAATAGAATTTCAATTCAACCCCTCTACGAAAAGAATATTAAAATTAAATAAATTCGCATGCAATATCACTTCAATGACATTCTTGAAAAATAAATTAATCAGGATAAAACACTCAGTGAGAAAACTCACCTATATATATTTTATATCAAAAGAATCACATGCACAAGCACAACACCCACTCAATGCTAACTGTACACTGTACGCTTGCTTCTACTAAATTTCATTTTACTGGAATATCCCTAGCATCTGTCCACAACCACCGAGCTACCTGCCTTCGGAATTGCTCATAATTGTATACAAAGCGAGGGTCGAGATTCTCGTGTACCACTTTATTTTTAGAAAGATGGAGGATATTTTTAGAACCTACCTTACACTATGAGTCTTGAATATGGTAGCTATTTTGTATTTTCGTACAACTCTTCTGATTCTGTCTGTTGCCCCTTTAATGAATGGTAAGCATGTAGTAGTTAGTGGTGACTCCAGCTCTGGTTTGGGTTTCCTAGCTGATAGTGACTTTTGAATGGTTTGGTGTGTGTCCATTCTTCTGAAGTGCTTCTCGTAACATTCGTATTTCCTCTTGTATATTTGTGTCGTCAGCTAATCTCTGGGACTGTGTAACTAAGGTTTTCACAACAGAGTAGATTTGTGTCGAGTAACGATGTGACTTGGCGTTTAAATATCTATTCGTGTCAGTTGGATTTCTGTAGATCGTGTGGCTAAGTTGTCTTACATTTAAAAGTTCGATAAATACAACACCGCAAGCGGGGTTTACTAGACACCATCGGCAGTTGGTAGCGCTAATCTTATACAGATTTTGGGCGCGCTCATCTGCCAATGACGTCACCAACGCACAAAATATATTGCGCAATAATCGGAAAATGTATACATTTAAGACAATAGATTATAATAGCGAACAAATTAACAAGAGAGTACTCACATAAGAAATCCGGCGTCCGGCGGGATTGAGTTAAAGTTGGCTCCTCTAAAGTCCATCAGGGCTACGGAAGGCCCTTTTTGAGGTAGTTAAAGATGGTGACTCCTGCCAACGTTCCTTCAAGCGCTCCGACCAGCTACGGCAGTCATGGGCTCGTTCATCCAGGGTCGTGCAGTACGGCTCGCCTAGGCGGCTGCAAATTTCTTCTACCTATGTAGGGAATGACGGGAACATGGTATAAGGGGCGACAAACAAAGACAAGCAAGCAAGGAAATCTACATAGATAAAGATAAGGCACGATACGATACCTCAAACGTCCACTCCACTCGAAGGTTCAGGCAAAAAGCCACGTTCAAGCGTCTAACGGAAACTTCTCACCACTTTTCCCTACTCCACTCGCGTCGCGCAATCTGGCGCAAACGCACTGTGACGTAATGGAAATACGCGCCCCGAGTCTTTTGAAATTGTGGCGCGAAACTTCCGCACATCAAAATTAACCTAAAACAATGTTTAAGGGCCAATTTGATTGGTACGTAACAATCGCGACAAAGCCACAAAAGAAAAAACTTAAAAAAAGAAAAAGTCTGTTAGCACAGTAACAGCTTAAAATCTAAATCCTAACTACCCTACGTAAAACGTAACTTAAAACCTACAAAATGTTTATATAAGGCGCCACCTGGATTTTTCGACCGATAACACGTCTACCGAAGTACCAGGAAACAGAAAATGTAGCCCCATTGTTTTTGACTACACTAATGATCGGCAGCACAAATTTGTCGGGGAGCATGAAACACTACTTAAACTAAAACGGATGCGACAAGTCGCCTAACCTATCTAAACTAAAACTAACATTAAAGTTCTTACGTGCAACACACATGAGCGTTGCATCAAAACTGTTCTTTATTGGCAAAAAGTGCCCAAATTTAAAAATGTTCATGAGAGTGCGTTGGTCTACACTCTAGCAAATTTTGTTACTGGTACTTTGGCTTACTAACGATACACATTTAAAACTTGTCCATGACATAGTTGTGAATCAACAAATTTACCAAAAGTACCACCTACTAAATCCTTATATGGCTAACCTAACAAATTACATTTCTATATCGGGTTAGCTTTTTCACTTAAATTCAAGAAAAATAATTCCCACGTCTGGTCATAGATACCACACGTTAGGAAGATAAAAAGATAAGACAAGATCTCAAATTGTTGTTAAAGATAGTAGATAAGATAATGATATTAAGCTTAAATTGTTATCCTCAAAGGTAATAGACAAGATAACGGTATTAAGCTTTAGTTATTATTTGAGATACTAGGTAAGATAACGCGATAATAAGCTACAGTTATTATTAGAGATAGTATGTAAGGTAACGCGAATTTAAACAAAAGTAATTACTAAAGATAACAGGTAAGATAACGCGAAATTAACTCAAAGTTATTACTAACGGTAGTTGGTAAGATAACGATACTAAAACTAAGGGTATTATCAAAGACAATAAACAAGACAAAGGTATTGGCTTAGTTATTATCCAAGACAATAGATAAAGGTAAAGATAGAGTGGCTCCGTGGAGTCGTTAAATGGGCATTTCTCGTACCCTCTAAAAAGAGAGACCTGTGAAGCAGGTCCGTTTACAATAAACGGCACGAGGGACCGGCAAGGCATTTGGGTGCATCCCTGCACCCGGCGTTAATCGATATCGGTGATATAATCACCCGATACCCACACGGTATATACGGTACATATATATAAACACATTCACTCACACATCCACACACTCATACATACCTTCACTGCCAGAGCCCATGCGCTGACAGCAGCACCGCATGACCTCACAAAAGATTCCCAGAGACGGGGTCCAGGTGTCTGTGAAAACCTCCCGCGCAACCACACGGTGACTAACGGAAATGAAAAGGCAGAGAAACAGGAACGGTAAAAAGAGGGAGGTTGGTTATTTGGAATGCATAAGAGGCACTTCCAGGTAGAAGAAAGTAGAGGAAGGGCTCGCATTGAGCAAAATAGACAGAGAAAGGTGGATAGCAAAGCGCTACTCAACCAGCCAATGTGGCCAGTAGCCCGAAGTGAGGGAACATCACTCTTATGTGGCAGACGGGTGTTCCGGGACAAGAACAGGTCCGCCGAAGGAAGAATAAGGCATAGCGGAGACAGCGGGATAAGAAAAAGTATAGTTTTTGGACAAGCGTCCGAGAGAAGGTAGAGAGTTGTCCCTGTTAAACACAGCGCAGTCTGAAGGACCACCTGCGATATTAATCCGACAAGATAAGGTATCACATATGTTGAAATTCACTAGGCTCCTAAGAGAACTAGTACGATCATTTTCCTAATGAGTGCATCCACTACGATAAGAAAATCAGACAAAAGTTGACACGACAACTTAAAAGTATCATTACAGATACATTCACACGAAAACAAACTGCTTTAAAGTAGTTTTTCAAAACAGTAGCACTCTAAACACACAAAAATGCCTAATTATAAGCAATTAAATACAGGTACACTGTCCCCATATACTAAAACAACCGAGAATTTAATAAGATATCTATAAGAAGCAATAGCACCTGGAAATCTACATAGATAAAGATAAGGCACGATACGATACCTCAAACGTCCACTCCACTCGAAGGTTCAGGCAAAAAGCCACGTTCAAGCGTCTAACGGAAACTTCTCACCACTTTTCCCTACTACACTCACGTCGCGCGATCTGGCGCAAACGCACTGTGACGTAACGGAAATACGCGCCCCGAGTCTTTTGAAATTGTGGCGCGAAACTTCCGCACATCAAAATTAACCTAAAACAATGTTTAAGGGCCAATTTGATTGGTACGTAACAATCGCGACAAAGCCACAAAAGAAAAAACTTAAAAAAAGAAAAAGTCTGTTAGCACAGTAACAGCTTAAAATCTAAATCCTAACTACCCTACGTAAAACGTAACTTAAAACCTACAAAATGTTTATATAAGGCGCCACCTGGATTTTTCGACCGATAACACGTCTACCGAAGTACCAGGAAACAGAAAATGTAGCCCCATTGTTTTTGACTACACTAATGATCGGCAGCACAAATTTGTCGGGGAGCATGAAACACTACTTAAACTAAAACGGATGCGACAAGTCGCCTAACCTATCTAAACTAAAACTAACATTAAAGTTCTTACGTGCAACACACATGAGCGTTGCATCAAAACTGTTCTTTATTGGCAAAAGTGCCCAAATTTAAAATGTTCATGAGAGTGCGTTGGTCTACACTCTAGCAAATTTTGTTACTGGTACATTGGCTTACTAACGATACACATTTAAAACTTGTCCATGACATAGTTGTGAATCAACAAATTTACCAAAAGTACCACCTACTAAATCCTTATATGGCTAACCTAACAAATTACATTTCTATATCGGGTTAGCTTTTCACTTAAATTCAAGAAAATAATTCCCACGTCTGGTCATAGATACCACACGTTAGGAAGATAAACAAGATAAGACAAGATCTCAAATTGTTGTTAAAGATAGTAGATAAGATAATGATATTAAGCTTAAATTGTTATCCTCAAAGGTAATAGACAAGATAACGGTATTAAGCTTTAGTTATTATTTGAGATACTAGGTAAGATAACGCGATAATAAGCTACAGTTATTATTAGAGATAGTATGTAAGGTAACGCGAATTTAAACAAAAGTAATTACTAAAGATAACAGGTAAGATAACGCGAAATTAACTCAAAGTTATTACTAACGGTAGTTGGTAAGATAACGATACTAAAACTAAGGGTATTATCAAAGACAATAAACAAGACAAAGGTATTGGCTTAGTTATTATCCAAGACAATAGATAAAGGTAAAGATAGAGTGGCTCCGTGGAGTCGTTAAATGGGCATTTCTCGTACCCTCTAAAAAGAGAGACCTGTGAAGCAGGTCCGTTTACAATAAACGGCACGAGGGACCGGCAAAGGCATTTGGGTGCATCCCTGCACCCGGCGTTAATCGATATCGGTGATATAATCACCCGATACCCACACGGTATATACGGTACATATATATAAACACATTCACTCACACATCCACACACTCATACATACCTTCACTGCCAGAGCCCATGCGCTGACAGCAGCACCGCATGACCTCACAAAAGATTCCCAGAGACGGGGTCCAGGTGTCTGTGAAAACCTCCCGCGCAACCACACGGTGACTAACGGAAATGAAAAGGCAGAGAAACAGGAACGGTAAAAAGAGGGAGGTTGGTTATTTGGAATGCATAAGAGGCACTTCCAGGTAGAAGAAAGTAGAGGAAGGGCTCGCATTGAGCAAAATAGACAGAGAAAGGTGGATAGCAAAGCGCTACTCAACCAGCCAATGTGGCCAGTAGCCCGAAGTGAGGGAACATCACTCTTATGTGGCAGACGGGTGTTCCGGGACAAGAACAGGTCCGCCGAAGGAAGAATAAGGCATAGCGGAGACAGCGGGATAAGAAAAAGTATAGTTTTTTGGACAAGCGTCCGAGAGAAGGTAGAGAGTTGTCCCTGTTAAACACAGCGCAGTCTGAAGGACCACCTGCGATATTAATCCGACAAGATAAGGTATCACATATGTTGAAATTCACTAGGCTCCTAAGAGAACTAGTACGATCATTTTCCTAATGAGTGCATCCACTACGATAAGAAAATCAGACAAAAGTTGACACGACAACTTAAAAGTATCATCACAGATACATTCACACGAAAACAAACTGCTTTAAAGTAGTTTTTCAAAACAGTAGCACTCTAAACACACAAAAATGCCTAATTATAAGCAATTAAATACAGGTACACTGTCCCCATATACTAAAACAACCGAGAATTTAATAAGATATCTATAAGAAGCAATAGCACCTGGAAATCTACATAGATAAAGATAAGGCACGATACGATACCTCAAACGTCCACTCCACTCGAAGGTTCAGGCAAAAAGCCACGTTCAAGCGTCTAACGGAAACTTCTCACCACTTTTCCCTACTACACTCACGTCGCGCGATCTGGCGCAAACGCACTGTGACGTAACGGAAATACGCGCCCCGAGTCTTTTGAAATTGTGGCGCGAAACTTCCGCACATCAAAATTAACCTAAAACAATGTTTAAGGGCCAATTTGATTGGCACGTAACAGTTGTTCGTTATCTTTTTTCTTCACTAGTACCGTTAAAGTGTTCTAGGCCACCGTTGAGTTGTTCTCTTCCATGTGTCCAGACCACAAACGCGTTATCAACACATCTTAGCCATAATTCGGGTTTATATATAGCTGTTTCTAATGCACGCACCTCGATATCTTCCATGAATAAATTAGCAATCACTGGTGATAATGGTGATTCCATAGGTGCTCCTTCAACTTGCCTGTAACGTTGTTTGTTGTAGGTAAAATATGTGTTGCTGAGACAATGCTGTGTTAAGTCGATGATTACGTTGATGAACAATGATACAACATCAAAGCTCACTAGTAGATGTTGTGTTTGAATTCTTTCGGTACTCAGTAGTTGGATAAAATGTTCAACATTCTTAACATATGAAGCTACCATTTCAGCAAGTGGCTGTAGGTGTTTGGTTAAGTATTTTACTAGTTGATGTAAGGCCGATCCTATAGTAATCACGCGCAGAATAACTAAACAACACGCACCAGGACCCATGACACGGAGCCGCACAAGAATTCAAGCAAGTGCAACGGAGCATGCATTCTAACTAGTATACATAGCAGGACAAAGGAACACTTCTTCATTCACTGCTCAACCTACAGAGCCTGAATATAGAAGATATAATTTTGCCGAAACGTCACCAAATTGACAGCGGTTCATTTCAGAACCAGCCAGCTATGCGGAATAATACATGGATAATTAACGAAGCTAATATATTGATATGATAACGCCGCACACCGATGTAATAAACGTCCAGTTTCCTACTGTCCGCCACCAGTCTGTGTTTTTCTCTAATATTCTAATTTTCATTATGCCACGGCTAGCCCAGTTTAATTCACACAAAGTGCAGAACGTTACGATGATCAAATAATTTACCCTTTAAATCTTACCTACTTAGAATGATAAAACGAAGTCGATCAATATTTGTATAATGAAAAGAAATAATATCTACACTTCACAGTTTTGTAATCTGACAAATAAACCCTTAAATCAATTAATTATATTTAGATTATTTATCACAAAAAATGTATCTCCCTTTGTTTAATTTAAAGTCACCAAAAACAACGCATTTACTAAAAAATCTAGAACGTTCAAAACCTTTCCCCCTTTTTACGTAAATTTCTACGTATTAAAAAAATATTTTTGTTGACTCCTTACAAAATAGAAAAGTATAGTTAGTGTTAAAATTTGAAATGATTCCTTATACTAGTTAGCCCTGACCTGTGGTTTTCCTGGTATGTACTTTCCCCTTTGGTCTGCTGCTACGTGTTGTGGATCAACACCCCTTTATTACCTTCAATCGAGTTACTTCGTTAAAACAATGCTCTGCTTTGTGCGTTTGAACCAATAATTTTATTCAGTGTTGTTAATCTTTGTTTACAAAATTTACCTCGTGCTTTACTTGGACTTCCAGGGCGCTACTCAGATTTCCCTCGATTCAACTTAGATTTCTGGATGCTACTCAGATATCCAGGGTGCAACTTAGATTTCCCAACTTAAATTTCTCGGGTGCCACTCAGATTTCTCAACTTAGATTTCCCAACTTAGAGCCCTACATTATAAACATTTAACCTTAATTTAATTAACAAATTTCTACTCACGTTTTCACTATAATTTGTTCTCAAACATTATATCACACCACTTTTCACAAATTTTAATAATTTAATTTGAAATTTATTTCGACGCGTAAATTTTCGAGTAACAGTGATGCAGCTTCGACGTGGTTCAAATTGAGACTGAGCCTCTTATCAAACGCTGGGCGTTATATAGCTTACGCTATCTAAATTTCATTGGTTGTAACGCGCCATATATGTAAACATATTTTATTCTTATATTTCATAGGATTATTTAAAATATGGGCACTGCACGGTAAATAAATGAGACTGGTATTTCCAGCCGTGTTTGATAAAATATAGGGTGCTTAGCTAGGAAGATCAATCGAGGGGACGGGTAGTTAGTTAATGTTTAGATGCGCGTGGATACAGGTCGCTACGCCAGCTGTCTATGCCGAGGGTGTATCAGGTTTATTAATTATTATGTATGATAGTCGGATGTTCACATACCTCTGTATAAAAGCTTTGATATTTACTCAGTACATATCAATTGCAGATATTTGCTAGTTGTGTTTTAGAGATATATCTAGTTATGATGCTTTTGTAGCGTAATTTAAAGTGTTGACGATAGTGTTAGTGTAAACCGCGAGTAAAGTGAAAGATTTTTGTGGTGGAGCCACCCGGCCCATCGGCAGGTATTTATACGCTTGCACCTGCAAGGATTTCTAGAACGTAAGTGTTGACCTTTATTTTAATCTGATAATTTGTATAAAACTGCGCACTAGCACGTGCTGCAATCGGTCCGCATTAAGGGGTGTTTAATTGGGTGTATTATAAAACATTATAAACATTGTTAAGTTGGCTTTTTATTACCAGCGATACGACGTGTGAAGTAATTTCAGTTTGTATTTCAACAGTTAATAAAAAATTGTTATATTGCCCTCGACCTGTTGTATATTTCCTAACCTGAACCCCCAAGAACAAATAAAAGTATCACGTCTTTCTTCGTGCTCGACACGGATTGACATCTACATAGTTTATCTGAACTGTCGTTCAAAGTCTTGTAGCCCACCATGAGTTGTTTTGGATATTCCTAGGAGTTTTACAAATTTAATTCTGATGAAATTATTCCGTGGTTACGTATTCTGCTCGTATTTCTATTATTTCTCGATCTTTGACCGCTTGTTTTGTTATTATTACTGGAATTTTTAATTTACCTTGGTCTTTAATTTAGCTTATGGCTCTTGTTTGTGTAGAAGCTTTTGGGGAATTGAATAAATAAACTGATGTAACATGAATGATGTAAATCAACATGTTTCTGTTTATATCTTGTATCTAAAACTTATTTTGAAATGTGCGTTTCTGATCAAAGCGCTTCACTATATTCTTTCCTTATCTCATGCTTAATTGCGTGATGACTTACTAGGTTTTATCTTATTTCATGCGTATCTATTTGTTTATAAGTTTATGAACGCTTCTTGAAGTAGTTTAATTGCATGTATAATTATCTCCCTGCTGCATATGTGTTCTATTATTGAAAGACATGCTTACTGGCATTGATTAAAGTTAATTGCGGTCTTTATACAGGGTGCTAAATGTTTGCTCTTTGTATAATGTGCAAATTATTTATTTTTATGCTAAATAAATGCAGTTTTCTAATTTCTAGTGCTATTTACATTTACTAAGCGACCCTTACGACTCAATACACCCCTAAATAACC
This sequence comes from Platerodrilus igneus, assembly GCA_036346225.1. Classification (NCBI taxonomy): domain Eukaryota; kingdom Metazoa; phylum Arthropoda; class Insecta; order Coleoptera; family Lycidae; genus Platerodrilus; species Platerodrilus igneus. The sequence continues at coordinate 2,988,902 of JARFIW010000237.1, read as the reverse complement.
CCCTTATCATAGCAATATATATATATATATATTATATTGATCTAATAATCTCTCTACCCTCCCTCCCTTTCTTTCTTTAATTATTTATTTTAATTTAACTTAATTTACCCCTTTTTTGTCGCCTTTTATGTAATGTGCACACCTAATGCACGCCCCGTACTTGCAACGTTTGGTTGGTTCTTTAATTAAACTGTTTATTACAATGCCTCGACTATTTGAGCTCTTAAATCTCAGGGTGTTCACCTACTTATAGTGAGTTCTGTTATAAGTAGATGTGCGATGCCCAACCAAACTGCACACTCTTTTGTTTTAGTACTAAATTTTTAATCTACTTTTGTATATGCCAAAATTTTACTACGATCAACGTTACCTTGTGCCAAATTAAATTACTACCACAAATTTATGACTTTTTTTTGACGTTTTAAGATATCTCAGCACTCACCTGGATTATACTTCGTCCTCGGCCGCTCTAACTGCTGGCTCAAAATCCTAGTAGCCGTATGCGTCTTCACACGGTTGTACTATCTGATAGAATTTTCGTATCGCCTCCAGGTGTCGTTCTTAAAATTTAGCTGCTCCCCAATATCTGAAATAATTAACCCTAATTTAGAATTTGGAAAAAACCGATTGTGTTACTTCCCCTGCGCTAATTCTTCTACTTGTAACTGCCGCTCTCCTAGTTCCGCTCCTTGTGTTCCCAATTAATCCGTCCGCCTTTTATTATCCAATCCAAATCTAATCGCCGTCTTGTACAAAATCACTCAATGCCCGTAATCAATAAATCCAAATCAATCGTCGTCCTTTTTTGTTAACCACTCGATGTCCTGCTACCTATCAATCTCTATCCAAATCTATCCCCAATATTCGTTCTGCTTTTTATTCCACTCTGATGCCTACTGCCGTTACCATATATCGTTTCAAATCTAATTTATTTATCGTTGCTTCGCCGTCGCACTATTACAAATCTTTCCACTTCTTTTACGTCGCTATCACTTATTAATGTCTCGCTGCTACTCTTTTACCCTTCTTTTCAATTAAAACCATTTCCAAAATCAAACACATTTATTAACTTTTAAATCTTTATACAAATTAGCGCAGTACTATTAAAACACGTCTTTATACTAAAAAAATTCGAAATAATCTTCCTTTGTTATCTCTCCAAGGCGACCATTACAATATTTTTGCCTACTAAATCATAAAATACATAACTAAATCGTCCAATAATATTCGCACACTACGTTTGTGTCGCACATACCATAATTCATGTCTTTTTACACTTTCATAGTTCACATAAAATTCTAGTATTGGTCCTAAATATTTACAGTCCTTCAATCACATTTGACGTTGTTATAACTAATAATTTTGAGCTTACAAATCTTGTCCAAAAGTTGATTCTATATAAATTAAAAAGCCAAATAAATCACACTTGAACCTGGATGCGTGGTTGATAGTGAACATCCATAGACGCATCCGGTTTTTGGACGGCAAATGTACTTTCAATGGCCTATAAAATTCAAACTCGGTATAAACCCTTGAGCACTGTACATCTTACTACGTCATTGAGTCATTTTAATTTACCTTTTGGCACTTATGTTTCAACTACCATTTTGAATGGTACTTTAGTATATGTAAAATACGGCAAACATACCTTTTTAACTTATGTGGTCAAATATATGGATTATTTTGCTTGGCATACACTCTTTTTAACACAAATCTACCCTTAGGTACCTCCATACAATATATATATATATATATATATATATATATATATTGCTGTGAAACCTACAAAAAAGCCTCACCAGAGTAAAAAAAAATATTCGAGCTTCTCGAATTGGGCATCAAGATTTGCTGTGATTCTCGCCCTGGTGAATCTCTTCTGATAATCGCCTCTTTTACTCTTTCCGCCTCGGCTGCTCACCTAGTTGAAACTTTCATCCTCATTCATAAAAAAAAACAAACACATTCCTACCACAAACATCAACGTTAACTCTATTTACATCAATATTCATAATACATTAAAATTTCAGCATCATAAAATTTCAAGTTAAAATTTGTCATCATTTTAATTTGCATCCAGAATTAGAGTCCTTGTAGGATGCATACTAATTAAATAAACAATATTTGCAGACCTGAGTCTGAATAAAAGGGAGCATCTCCCACCCCTTTACGTTAATTAAATAGGTTAGTCTAATTGAGCTCAAAGACAGACCCAAATTTTCATCATAATCAAAAACATAAACCTGATAAATACTCCTTTCTACTTATACAAGAAAATTTTACCTTAAAATTAAAAATTTGTTGTTTATACAAATTTACTACTGTCCATTTTTATCAAACAAATTATAAAGATATTCAACACACACCAAAACATCTAAGATCGAACAAAATTGCATAATTTACCTGAAGGTTAATGCACTCTGGGTTCCAATGTCCTTGCTAACCCCACCATTCCAGCTGGGTTATGTTTACGTCCTAGGATTCCTGGTCGCCTTTAAAATTTTTCTACACCACCATTCGTCTAAATTGTTTCAGGACTTCTCAGGAACTCATCTATGTATATCTAAATCTTGTTTTGTGGATCCAATCACGTTTACAAATAACACTTGATTACTCACTCCCGAACAAAATAGCAAAGAAATTCATAATTCGTTCACGCTATACAAAACTGCATACTTCAATGTATTTATTTATCGCTACTAATTTGGATAATTGGTACAGTAATACCCGCAAATATAACTAGACTTTGTTACCTTCATTTATCTTCTCAAAGTGTACTCATAACTTTTATTGTAGCACGTAATCACCACGTATTCTACTTAAAGTATTAAATAATCAAAAAATAAAGAGCAAAACTGTTTAAAGTATCGAATAAAATCAAAAATATAAGAGAGAACTGTTTAAAGTATCGAATAAAATCAAAAATCTAAGAGAGCGAAACACCTCCTAGCCCGGGTTTATATAATGGCCCGCTTGCAAGTCGAATTTGTCCGGCAACGGACAATTTTTAGAATTTCGCATTCTCTTTTCCCTTTCGACGGTCCGGCACAGCGATTCTACTGAATTTGCACACGTCCAAGTTGAAAATCTAAGAATTTTCCACACAGCGCGCAACACGTCTGAGAACAACTAATTAATTTTACACACCAACTGATATGCTTTTCCCTCTCATGTTTGCATCTTATTTCAACCAATCGTAGCCCTAGTGACGCTTCCCAAATCCGGCCTTCTATTATCCGTGTCTCTGCTTGACGCGTTTTATCCATTCCTTTCTACCTTGGTCTGAGTGGTACAAATCGATATTCTTTACTATCTGCTATTTAAATCCACGTGGATTCCTACTTGAGTAAAATAACCCCTCATCTAGCATTTCCTGCTAAAACATCCGATCGTTTCCAATATACGTAGAAGCTGGATGTTTATCTATTCAAATTTATTAGAATTCGACATTTAAAAGTTTCGCAGGTGTGTGCTCCTAATGAACGTTTTAATATAATTCTCCGCGCTTTATTTCATGGTATTTTAATCAACCTTGGATTTTCACAGGCTTTTATGCTTATTATATATTACTAATGGTTCAATTAACTCCAATTAAAATAATAATGAATGGCATTGACTTCTACCCTTTAATTTTTAGCGAATACTAATTAAATATTAATTATTATCTGTACACTTTGTTAATACCCGTTACTTAAAAATTGAATTAATTAATATAAATTTCGCACGTAATTTCTATTTGTTTCTTTATACAGGGTGATTAAAATTATTTGATGTCGTTAATTAATTTTCTACCCTGGTCTACATTTGAGTAATATATATATATATATATATATATATATATATATATATATATAATTTGTAGGATTAGTTAGATAGGTCATAGGACAATTTATGGTAGGCTGCCGTGTGTAAATACTATTTGTTAGAAAGTTAAATAGGTGTCTTAAAATCTAGTGTAACGATTACTTAGTTTAGAGTAGGAACTTAGTTAATTTTACTTCAATTTCAGCATTACCGTTATTTGCAAGTAATTTTCATAATATTTAGGGAGCAGAAACAATTAATGTTATGTATCTATCATAAAGGTCAATTTATTAGTGTACAGTGTAAGGATGCAGCTTTAATTATAGTAGAGTCAACGTATAATAGTCTAAAGGCTTTTTCAATTTACTTTAGCGTAAGATCGCCAATCTTAAGGGCATAATTTTAGTGAAGTGGAAACATTAATTTAGTATCGTGTAGTCGTATGTAAATGTTATAGGGGACTTAAACAAACTATTTACATGTCATATAAATACAATTATATAATTTTCAATTTAGTTATTAAAACCCATTGTAAGCATGGACTACAAATACGATTTTATTAATAAGAGTAAGACAGATGTAGGGTATGGTATATATTATTTAGGAGTGGTGAATTGTTTCAACGACTGATTTAACGTGCATTTGAGAAACAAAAAGGAGTAATTGGACTTCACAAGTAAGAGTGAGACGCGCGACAGTCTAAGATTAAGAGAGGGTACATATGTGAGAGGGATTCGTAAACGAAACATGAGAGGGAAAATTAGGTCATAAAACTCAACGATTTTAGACACTAATTAGGTTTTCCGAGAAACCCTACATCATAATGCTCCACATTTTTCTAGTAAGCTTCTGGAAACAGATAAATTTGTATACAAAGAAGCGTTTATCAAATAAACAGGCTTCATTCATTAAATTTCATTCATGCAAACGTGAAATGTTATTTTAATTTTTAAAGCGCGAGCTGTTGCTCTGTCAAGATAATATTTGAGTATGCAGTAAGCATATTGTAATTTAATAGTTGCAAAGTTGCAATGAATAAAGATGCAATATTTTAAACGTAACTTACAACGAAAAATGAAGATTATTAATTACAAGAGTAAAGTTCTTCAAGATAACGCTATTTTTAAAGATCTTATTAAATGATCGAAGAGAAAATTTAACCAGAAATGTACTTTGGTAATCGTGGTTTGAAATGAAAAGTTCTTTTATGGAGAATCTTGTAAGCGGATTTGACGTAAATTTCAAATAAGAAATTTTGTTTCGAGGAAATTTTGTGGATTCTGCAAGTATTACTTTTAGATTTATTTTTAACTGATTTATTTAATGTAAGGTATCATAATAAGTGTTAATCATATAATATTTTTAAGTAAAATGGTTTTACCAGGAGAATTTGTGATCAGAGTTCGAAATACTCTGACCTTTTAAGAGATTATCTGTTAAGAATTTTTTCTGACCAAAACTAATCTTTCAAGTGTAGAAATAATTACACCCAGGTAAACCATTTTCAAAAAAATAAGTCTAATTCTGTAAATTTGTAATAAGGTAAGGAACATAGTTTTTTATATCCTTCTTAGATATTACTTTTGTTTGAAAGAAACAATGTTGTACAAGTTCTAAATGGTTTTGTATGAGAGAAACTATTTAATACTGTATAAATGATTTGTGATATTGTTGTGTTTGATTTCATTTTGAAAAACTCCGTCAGTTCCGTTGAGCTAACAAGGCAAAGTTAAAAAAAGGAAGGTAAGTGAACCATTTCAGGTTTACAAAATGCAGTATCCATTTTCATAGCAATATATATTAGTATGAGTGCTTAGGTAATAGAAAATGTGAGCCCCTATGTTGGCAGCCAAGAAATAAGCTATGGATGCTCCTTCCACTGATGTTCTTCTACACACATTATCTAAGAAATTTACTTACACACAGGTATAAAAAAAGCTTATAAATCCAAGTTTAGAAATAAACAACATTTTATCATTGCTTACACAATAAACAATCTTCGCCTAATCCTTGTTAATAATTAGAAAAGGCCAAAACATTTCATATGTAGATCACAAAATTTTTTTTAAAATGCAGATGGATAATTTAAATATTCTCCTATTGCCCCGCCTCAGTGTGGCTAATCAGCAACCTTCAACCAGACCTTTTTGTAAGGGTCAAATCACCTCGAGATCTGATCTCAAATTTACTAAGAAAATTATCCACAAGTATTTTTCTATACGTAAAAATCTTCGAATACCTTAATTTACTTAAAAACACGAATTGTCTCTGTAAGAGTTTAAAACAAAGTTATTCTTGCGTTTTGGATCGTCAAATTTTTGCTGGTATTCATATCTTCATTACGACCTATCTTTGATTACAATGCTATATGAAAATCGTTTGCGTTTAGAATTAACTGCATCGAAAAATTCCCGGTTCCATTTTTTTTTAGATTTCTATTTGAATTAATCTTCGTATATCAAAGTCTACTTCATCAGTTTTCGATAGTAGTTTTACTTTAATAAATCAAAATATAAGGAGACTTGCACCAAGTTCAATTATCGTTTATACTGGAGCGATGAAATGCGTCGTCCATGCGCTCTATAAGAAACAATTCAGTAACTATCTACGAGGGACCGAATGCTGTATGACCGCTCCGCGTTATCTACCGGCTTTATATACTAAAATTCTAAATACGTCATCGTTCTAGATAGTTTCGATTACATTCTAGGAGGTCCGACTCATCTCATGATATAATAATTAACTGTAGATATTTGTGGAAAACAAAAAAAGGAGAAATAGAAGGATATATCATGTTCTAAGGCATTTAAAAAATAGTGCAGGATATATTACAAGCAAAGATAGGAAAAAAGAGGGGTAGAGGAAGACCTAGATCAGACTATCTCACGCAGATAGTGAAATATGTAGGCTGTGCGATTTTTAGAGAAATGTGTAGGTTAGCTCAGAATAGGAAACAATGGAGGTATACGTTTAACCAGTTCCAGGACTAAAGACCTAATGATGATGACTTATGATTAAAAAAGTCTATTTATTAAATACTTGAAGCATGATAATGAGTTGATGTATGAAATTTAAAAATTTTGTGTATGGGCACTTGTTTACAAGAATAGTTTTAGATTACGCAGTAAGATGAGGGGTTTTTGTTTTATTAAGATTATAGATTGATTGTAATAGGAACTGCATTCTACCCGGAGGCCGCCCTAATTAGGATTCCCTTAAAAAACTCGTCTTCTAGAGGATCATCCACAGACCAAACAAGTTGGCATCCATAAAGTTAGTACAAAAAAGCTTTTCGAGGTGATAGTGGTAACGGAGCTTGTCCTTTTTTTCAAAAGGACTTCGCCTTTTATTGTATTATTTAGGTTCAGGAGATTTTTAAACCCTGGCACGGGGAATTGGTCAGTATTATTACGTGAAAATCACACGAAGATTTGGTTCTCACGTAAGTCGAGACATTGATTTATGATTTGTGGGTTGGTAAGCCGCAAGGATTGCACTTCCCATGCTTAACGTGCAACTCTGCGACCAATTTGCGTCAGAACATTAACATATCTTGGAGTGAGGACAATGGCTCGTGGTAATCGATACGTCGAAACGAGCAGACTTTTTTACCGTCCTTCCTCGAATGTAGACGTGTTTTAGTAGAGTTTCGACAGTCGACACAGTGGTTCCTTTCCTTTTCGTTCCTTACTCCTCTATCGTTATACAAAATACCGGCACCTCGTCGATAGGAGAGCTACCGTCAAGCAAACAAAGGGACATTATAATTTGAATAAGGGCCGCTATACTTGCGGCCACGTCCCCAATGCTCCACCCGAAGGTACTACATTGGGTTTAAACGCGAAAAATAACGTGCTTCTAATTTATACTAACTTCATAGTTGATCCACCCTAAATAAAAACTAAATAAAAATCTAACAAACCTAAAAATCTAACAAACCTAACAAACTCTAACAATCTAACAAACCTAAAAATCTGACAAAACTGAAACAAAAACAAAACAAAACTAAAAACAGGGTTGTAAATAATGGTATCCCTAGCGCTGACTTTCGAGTGTACCCGATCAACAAGACACAAGCAAAAATGAGAGGGGGAGGGATCCGTAATACCGGATAGCAGACGCCGGCTCTGCTTACCAGTGCGACCTGAAGGGTCGTCTTAAAACTATTCAAATCTAGCTAACTAATTTAAATCCAACCCTAGCTTTCCCTATCATTCCCTAACTGATTTATATTATGATTACAATCTTCGCAATTATACTCTTCCTTCCCAAATATATACTGCAACCAAAATGGCGACAGAATGTCAAACAAAACAAATATGCCACTTAATACTATAATACATGCTAATAAATAAATAAATATAGTGTAAATATAAAATATAAATAAATATAATTATGTAAATATATAAATAAATGTTTAATAAGCGTTAAGCGTTAAGCATATAGCAGTGCACAAAATAGAAAAAGCATCACCCTATTTATCAGGTGCACTCGCACAAGCATTATGTCGGCTAGCGCCATTACGCACCAAACGTGCTTGTTAAATTATTTCGAAAACTACTAATTAATGTAAATCAATGCTTGTGCGAGTACATCCGCCACAATTTAAGTCTTACCTCGATAATAAAATTCTCCAGCATCCGAAGATCTGGTCGTCTGCCTACATCTAACTGTAACTTACTTCTAAGGGGGGGATGGGGTGCACTGCTAAAGTCCTGGTGGGTATGCACTAAATGTTTTTGGGGATCACAATCACTATCACAATCACTTCACTTTCAAGTCCTGGTGGGATGCGCGGTTTCACTCTATTTTATTATCTTTGTTTATTTTATTGATTTAATTTAATGAGGAAACAAAGGGACATCTGGACAGCACCCTGAAACGAAAGACACACCGGGAGTCAGGAGAACCATCGGGGTAAGTGTAAGATTTAAAATTTGAAAATTTGACGTCCGGGGGAAATTTTATCCCGTGTAAATTTGAATATATTTGCATTACTATATTATGTAGTACAAATTAACGTTACAAGCTTTGGAATTGCAACTATTACTTTTACATTCGGCGATTTTTCTATTTTTTAATTTGTTTCTATATGGATCCATTATCGCACCATTGTAGTTAACCGATGCACCCTCAATTTGTTAAGTGATATCCGTTTCTTCTGGGCAATTCAAAATTTAACAGTCTAACGATGCTTTCACCCGTAACATATTCACCTCACCAGGTGGTGTACTTAGTTTTGTAAAGATCACTAGTCGACGAGACGAGGAGAATATCCTCAAAAGTGTTCAAAGGAATATTGGTAAATGGTATGCTGGAAAGATTCACTTCAGCCTACTTGGCGAGAAGAATATGAAGTGTTTCGGAAAAACTTTTTTTTTTAATATTTTTACTAACTTTTTCTACTTATTTATTTAATTTTTCTACCGATCATAACCACATAGTGTGTTACGTATTTCTAGTAGACGCCACGTTGTGCGTCAAAGTTATGTCACGGTGGCTCGTAGCCGTGCGTAACAAAAGAAAATCCAAGAAAAAAAAACAGCGACCGGGCTCAAGCGGAGAGTGTGGGGGGGTAGAAAGCAGACCAACCTGATACCAGTTGTTCTTATCAACAAGATATAAAATGTATTATACACATTACATCGATCTTGTTTGGTGCAGCATATACTTTGTGCAAGTCTTAGAAGAGGCACGCCCTATTGTAATTTTCATGGAGTGGTCCTGAAAATAAAGTTAATTATACAAATTAGTTTGGGGCACCCTTTTCTCATCCAGGAGAATTTTATAAAGAGTATTAGAGAAATTTCCTGGCTTAAGAAATTTATTTTGTAGAAGACATTTAGCACTTGGTGAGTACTTAGTTACCAGTAAGGATTGAAATCTAAAATATAAAACTTTTTAGCATTATCGATTATTGGTCGTGTGACTTGTCGGGGTTATAAATAATTGGGTTGATTATTATAAAGTGGAACCACTTAGGAAAGTGTAAGTAATTGCAGCAATAACCTTCAGATTTTAATTTGTATGTACAGGGTTCTTTGGTAGGGAGTATTCTTTGGTACGGAGTATTCTTTCGGTACGGAATATTCTTTATGCGTGGGAAATTCTTTATTTTTGTTGGGAATCATCTGGAGCTTCCTGTCCAACGTTGTATCTGGTGATACAAGATCAGACTCATCTTGCAGCAAACTGGTTTGGTCGTTGAGGACGCAATCCAGCAGACTTGGACATCTGGCACTTTTATCACAGGTTTTTATTGATTAAGACCCATATGGTTGTTTGTCTATTTAAATATTTTTTTTTGTGCATATTGTGCATGTTTAATTAATTTGTTTTGGGGGAATGTACTATAGTACCAAAATATATATACTTTAATGATTAATTGAGTAAAACAGGGTTTAGGGAATTTATATTTTATATGATAGTCACTTACAATATTAAATTACATATCTACTTGTATGCAGTAAGGTCTAGCTTTCAGCAGATGCTTGGACCACTCTCTTTTTTTTTGTATAACAATATTATAACCTGATACCGGGGTTGCAAACCGGATTGACAGATTGCCTAACATACAAGGGAAAGTGCACTAACCCTGAATAATAATATCTGCATTAATCTTGATTAATATATTCATAGTGTGGTACAAGTACTCCCTGAATAATTTCTCTGCTCTCAGTAAATATATTTTTAGTGTTAATTAAATGTGATTTTGGGCTCAAACCAAGTTGATTGGGAGTGTAAATATTTTTTTTGTGAGCATATATATTGATTCATGAATATAGGTATAATAATTGGGTATATAATTGTGTTTTGATTGAGTCGGATCTACTTGAACATTTATAGTATCAGGGACAATTAAGTTTGATTGCAGAGACTAAGTTGTTCTCTCTTAAGGTATGGTGTTTAGTGGCCTTTTACTGCAATTGGCGCCCTCTTATTTTCAGCGGTAACCATCAACTACCCACGGCCCACTACTGTTGCTAGTTCGGAAATTGCACCATATTCTACGCTAACCGTTCAGGGATGATATCCTTTGGGACTCCTAAATTGATCGGAGCGAACTAACGAATATACCAAACTTTAATTTTATTTCGTATACTTATTAGCGAGTGCCTGAAGTATACGTTACAATATTTACAGTAAGAACAAATAGGAAATAGTGCAACTTACACAAAGTCCTTCAGTACCGCTTCCTTGCCATTGCAGTGTGGGATCCACGATGTCTGGCACTAACGAAGCACTGCACCCTAGACTGTGAGGGTGTTGATGGAACTTATCACAACTTACCCTAATCACACTGACTGATTTCACTGGGGTTAGCAGCGGACCTTATCACGCGAAGGAACTAGGTATATTAGTTGCATAACCATACAAAACGCAGCGAGGAACTTCAACCACTACTTTTGTATACCCGTAGTCTGTCACAGTTTAAATATCACCAGACAAAGCAAGCAACAAAAGCCATAATAAGTAAAGCACATGTATCACTAAAGGGAGTCCGTAACCATGTCCTTAAAACCCGCGTGCATCGAGTTAAAAGCAGAACGAAACAGTATCTGTAACGTAATTCCTATATCGGAACCCAAACACCAACTACGACTCCGCGACAGTTAGTTCTGCGGCTTTTTTTCCATAAGAAAGACGACTAAAAACGTTTAGTAGACACGCGTAAGCACTAAAGCCGTACGTCGAAAGTTCTTCGAACACACGTGCGTCGAGTTTCATCAACTCTACCACTCTTAGTTCAACCAGAAAAACCATCTCTTACACTTAATTTTTGACATCTCGCAAGCAAGAACAAAACACGACCCTTTTTTGTTTATATCTAATCCTACTAGTACAACTTCTGATCGCCTACTTAGACTGTATATCCACATATTAATTAAAGCGGGATTATTTATTAATGACAAGTGGAAAGTAATTTTACGAGTATTCCAATTTACAACTAAACCATCTTTTAAAATTAATACCGGCGAGTCAACTTGCATATCAATCTGAAAACTAGGCGGAAGTATTTACTTTATACAAACCGCGATCCAAAACGATGTATTTTAAGAATTAAGTAGACTAAAAATGTTAGGCCACCAAAAATGCACGTTACAAATGGTCGAAAACGTATTTAATTTATAATATATTTTGTAGTGAAGGGATTTAATTATTGTTTACTTTTAATTAATCAATATCTTATTAAATAATGATTTCCGATCAAGCAACTTCATTTACGTTTATTTAAACATATGAACATTCAACGATAGTATAGCTACCAAATACAATCCATTTACTCAGTTTAATATGATATCAGAAATTACTAAAAAGCTATGATAACTTTTAAATAAAAAGGTCTTTAAAATTGCAAAATTTTATCTTCTCCGCTTCAAGCAAAAACCTTTTTTTAAACATTATATAATGAATAATGTTTGAAATTAATAATTCACTATTTCAACTCTGTATTTACAATTCTAGATCTTTCAAAAGTGCACCTCGATAAATTTTTAATATAACTAATACCAACTTTCATAAATAATTAAAATCCGTTTTTTTATTTGCCCTAAACTTAGTTACTAATTTGTTGTTAGGTTTGCTAATGAGTGTTACATTGATTAAGTAAATCCTAAAGTATTTTTAACACTTAAAGGAACTATGCCGTAAAATAGATTAAAATGACTCTTAAAATTAATTGTTTAAAATACATTCCACTATTTGAATTGATTTGTACTTTAGAATTAAATACAAAGTAGATAAGATGTATCTGTAAATCCTCCTTCATAAAAACCATAAAGGTGATTAACTATACAAATTGAATTAATATTAGCATAGTCATTAACAAAACAATTACTTGATTGTTTCATAAAGCGAAGAAACATACAGACTGGTTTCAGCCGTTCGGGCCTCATCAGAATGAAATATTTTATAGACGTTTTAAACCAATCAAAGTAATATACTTCAATATAGATAAGTAGGAACCTTTGTATAATGACAAAAGTATAATTAAAGCGCCAACTGTTGGCTAATACGAGCACTAGGCCGTGAAGGTACAGAAGTCGATTCGTATGGCCATACAGATACGTTCTGACATTTGGAATTTAGTTTCATTATACTTTTACCATTATACAGAAGTTGTTTCTTATCTATAGTCATGTATATTACTTTGATTTGTTAATAAGGGTTATAAACTACACCATTCTGATTAGGTCCAAAGAACTCGATTACTTGGTGGAATAGCTTGAAAAAGCTGAATACAATCCGATACATTAGAATTTTAGTCTCCTACTGCTTATGGTATACTATACTGAGATTTACTTAGCTCACTCTTCTGAAGAATGGATCCATTCTAATGTACATCAACAAGCTTTTAAATTTCTATTTCCAGGTTACGTCATTTAAGCACCTTCAGGTCAGGTGATAATCGCCACCCGGTTAGCCCCTATACTATAGATACTATTTAAGAACTGAACTAGTTCCAGAAACAATTCGTAAGTAGGCCACTGATGTACTGTATCTGTTTTCGTAACGTAATAGAAATTTTGTTTCAAGAAAACACGCCGTAAATGGTTAGTGTTAAATCCTCTGAGAGTTAGCTTTATTGTTCTCGGCTTTTAACCGAGATTACTTACATTTACATCACAGATTCGCAGTCATTTCGTTTTTCAGGATCGTAGCAACGTTTACAAAATAAAACATTCGCTTTATGACAGGTTCCTATGGAAAAACATTTTATACATTATTGTTAGGATGCAGTTGTCGTTTTTGTAGAAAGTATTGTTACAAAAGAATTTTGAATAAACGTCTATTTTTTAAAAAAAAACTTTATTTCTTTCCCCTACCTATCGACCTGTAATGTATACAATTATACTAGAGGTCGTTGTGTGCGCAATTTTAACTTAGAACTTAACATGAAAGATATTGGCAATGGATACCATACATTGCTAACCTAACTTACATCTAAACTAAAGTACATCGACTAACCTAAACGTTTCTTTCAGAGCCCTTGCAGCCACGTCCCCAATGCTCCACCCGTATGTACTACATTGGGTTTATACGCGAAAATATAAACGTGCTTCAAATGTAATCTAACTTCAAAATTAATCGATCCTAAATATAAATCTAACAAACTAAAACAAAAACTAAAAATAGGATTTGAATAATGCCCTCCCATCCGACCATCCGCAGCCGGAAATCGATTTCCCTGGGCGAAACCTAAAATTAGCTGTAGACATGATCCCAGCCGTCGGCAGCCGGAAACCAAGAGACATGACACAGGACTTAACCTAAGTTACTACACTACCCCAACTTGCTTATGCCCCTTAACCCTAACTTAACTTAACCGTTTCCCTAACTGCACCCAGGGACTCCAACCATCGGTAGCCGGAAATCGGAGTCCTAGGCGCAGTTTCCGTTCCTGAGGCATGCCCCGATCATCGGCAGCCGGAAACCAGGAGACAAAGCCCCAGGTCCAAAACAAGTAAGTTTGCGCGCCGGTGTGGTCGTGTTTGTTTTGTGCTTGTGTTGGTTGTGTATGTTTGTGTGTGTGTGTGTGTGTGTGTGTGTGTGTGTGTGTGTGTGTTTTGTGGGTGAGTCAGGGGTTGTGTTAGGATTGTGTATTATGTTTCCTTGCGGTCGTCGAACGCCGCTCCTTCTTCCGCTTGATTATTATTATTATTATTTTCTCTCTTAAATCTACGTTCTTAATCTTCTAACTTATTTGCTAATTAACTTAAAACTAACTTTTACCCGCCACTTACTTTCTAACTAATCTATCTTTTCTTGTTTTGGTTGGTTTCTTGTACGGTTACTCTTGGCATCAGGGAAGATCCCTGGTATTCCAGGAGTTTGGTTAAAACCGTTGTGCTGTATAGCGATGTTTGTCGATAGTTTACCGTTATGTGTTCCTCAGAGAGGCAATAAATCTATTTTTTCGGCTATAGAGCCGCGTAATCTTTATTACGCAGTATGTTGTATATGTTTTTACCTTCTAATTTTTACCTAAATTCCCCTGTATCTTCAGCGTACAGGGGACATTCTAGTAATATGTGCTCTATGTCCCCTATGTGTCCGCATTCACATGTATTTATCTCTTTGATTTTAAACTTGGCCCTATACGTATCGTATGGGCCATGCCCTGTCAGAAAGTGTATTAATCCGTTGGTTGGTTGGATGTGGTTTAGTTCTATTCTCTCCATAATGTTTGGCAGAAATCGGCATGTTCTTCTTCCCGTATTGGAGGTGATCCAGCGTTCTTGCCATAGTTCAACGATTCTTGTTCGTATTTCCTTTTTATTGTTGTATGTTTGTCCGAATAGTTGGTGCATTTTGGTTTGGTTATTGGTACGTAGCCAGTAGCTGGCTGCCCTATACATGACTTTGTAACGTGCATTTTTATAGCTTAACATTTTACGCTTTTTCCCAATTAGTAAATACAGTTCGGTAACTACTATTTCTATATTTGATATTTATTAACTCCTTAGGCGAGTGCGTCGTATTAAAATAAGCGAATCGCTGTTTGTATCAAGTAAATACGTCCGAATAGTTTTCATATTGTATGCAATTTAACTCGCGTGTATTAATTTTAAAAAGATAGATAAATTGAAGCTTGATTCTCATTAATAAATAAATGCCAACTTATCGAGAACGATAAACAGCTTGTAATTAATGATAGATTACATCGTTCTTATCTGGCCATTCATATAAATTTAGTTCCGTATGTGAATATACAGGTCTAGATAATAGTCGATAAGCGGTTATTATAATAGCGACGAGTTCTAAATTCTGTTCTGTGTTCCGATGTATTACGTACGTTAAAAATACGGAACATGTGACGCGTGTCTTACTAATTGTTTTTAGTTGTTTTTCTTGTACAATAAAAGTTTTTACGGAACATTGACTTAGTGATTACGCATCGCTTTACTGATTGTGTTTTGAGTTGTAGTTTGTTCCTCGTTTCTATAGATTGTTTTACGTTGAGAGGACTGTTTACTGTTTGCTTTTGCTTTGAAGAGAGTGTGGAAAAATGCGATGTTGTTTGTTGAACCCAAGCTCGGTTTTCACTAAATAAACTGTGATAAAATACAAAGAACGGTATATAATTTGTTATAAAGTGCTTATAATGTGTATTTAAAGTGGTTTTGCGTATTAGTAATATTTACTCGTTCGGGGTACCCAATGTGAAATCTGCAAAATCGCTCTTTTTATTGTGAACCTATCTTCATTTGTACGAGGTCGTTCTAAATGTCTATGTGGTTGGCGCGGAGTTTGAATTGGTAATCATAACCTATTCAATTATATTCCTAGGTGTTTAATTCTTGTATAATGTTGGACGAAGAACATTTGACGGACTTGCTTAGTGTTTGCACGTGCTTTACTAATGGTGTTTTTTTTGTTGATTTATCTTTATATAATGGAACTGTTTGTGCAAATTTCGTTATTCAAAAACATTAGATTTTTCTTTGTTACCATAGGTAGCAAATAAAACGCTTCACGTTCCTGTTAGTCTAATGCAATACATCGTGCCTCGAAAGCCCGTGATTCTAAATTCTTATTACTATTTTTCTCTACAATTTGTGTAACAAAATATTTCGGAATTATTGTCTCAGAAAATGGAATTGACAAGAAATTCATCAATGCTACCTGGTTACATCAGCGTGATAATGTCTGCTGCTAACACCAGTGATTAGTGATTAGTGTAACGTGTGCCAAGTTCCATCAACACCCTCACAGTCAAGGGTGAAGTGCTTCGTTAGTGCAGGACATCGTTGAATCCCACCCTTCCGTTGCAAGGAAGCGTTGCTGAAGGACTTTTTGTAAGTTGAACTATTTCTTACTTGTTATTGCTTTAAATATCTATCCGTTTGTTTTGCCATATCTTCGTCGTTCTGATATCTTTTACAATAGACTTGCCTGCTATTAAGAAAAAAAAGAAAGAAAAAAAACAATCAATACTACTGAGTTACTCATATCAATTGTGACTTACCTATTTATCTTTTGTTAACTTTTTATCTGATTTATGTTTAATTGGTGTGTGAGGAAACGTTTCTGCTACTCCCCAATATTATCTCACGTTGTATTAAATATTTTTGTATTGCTTTTACCGTTGTTATATTATATAGTTTATCGAAACAGTTTCTTTTTTTTACATTCTACATAGTACTGAATAACTTAGACTTCTCTTGCTGCTATACTTATTCTTTTTTTTTCAGGTTTGCTTAACTATTTTACTTGCAGGTACCGTTACTAACTCCCTACCGCCGCATACATCATTGGTCAGTCTGCTTTCTACAACCCCCCCTACTCTCCGATTGAGCCCGGTCATTTCTTTGACTTTGTGTTACGTAGCATAAATTTGGCGCCCAACGTGGCTGCCGCGATAATAACGTCACAAATAGTGAGAATTAATGCGGTATCAATTTTCGAATTGTTCATGAACAAGCACGGCACGATTTTAGTTGTTTTTCTTGTGAAATAAAAATTGTATATTAACTGTAGAGAGTGTAGTTCTGATTCCTTTGAAGGAAAGATGCTTTATAGGCGAACGGGTTTACTCGACCGCACGTGCTTGTTATGGAACATTGACAGACGGTCTTAGTGATTACGCGTGCTTTACTAATTGTGTTTTTCGTTGATTTTCTTTTGGAAATAAAAGTTGTAGAACTTGCTTGCTAAACTTGACCGATTCTTCTTTAGGATTACTGTGTGCGCGATCTAGTTTAGTGGTCCCTTTTTTTTATCAGAGTAAGTGCAATAAACTTGTACAGAATTTTTAAAGGAGCCACTTTAGTCAGGTTTTAAACTCCCTAAAACATTTGCAAAATGAAATTGCAAAAGTGTTTAACTCATTCCGTATTAATGATATGTTAAATTTACCTTGCATTTAATGATAAGTAAATAAAATATGAACGTACATTTTTTTTAAAGACGAGATTGTGAGAGTGATCGTATTTTTAAATGTTTCACCGTATTCAAACAATGCCTTTACCAACTGAAATTAGCTTCAGAAGTTGACGAAGTTCTTTCTGCTGAAGCAGATCCGCAATACGAAAAATTCTTGGCGAATGTTTGGATCGGAATTGTACTAACTTTAATTGTTCTTAGTTGCGTTTGTTGCATGTGTTCCTGTCTGTTGTACCACAAATTCCAACAATGGAAAAGAAGGATATTAGCAACAAGAAATGCGTGGGTGTGATTAGTGTAAAGTGTAATGGAATCAATCAACACCATTACAGTCAAGGGTGAGGTACTTCGTTAGTGCCGGACATCGTGAATCCCACACTTCAATTGCAAGGAAGCGTTACTGAAGGACCTTTTGTAAGTTGAACTATTTCCTACTGTTCTTACTGTAAATATCTATCCGTTGTTTTGCCATATCTTTGTCGTTCTGATACCTTTTACCATAGACTTGCATGCTATAAAAAAAAAGAAAAAAAAAAGAAGAATCAACAATACTAGATGACTCATATCAATTGTGCTTACCTATTTATCTTTTGTTAACATTTTGTCTGATTTATGTTTAATTGGTGCGTGAGGAAACGTTTCTGCTACTCCCCAATATTACCTCACTTTGTACTAAAAATTTTTGTATTGCTTTTACCGTTGTTATATTATATAGATTATCTAAACAGTTTTTTTTTACATTCTACAAAGTACTGAACAATCTATGCTCGATCAGCATGCTATGCTTTTTCTTTATTTCAGGTTTGCAGGACTAATTTTTTTTTGATTGCAGGTTTACTATTCTAATTTTTTTTATTGCAGGTATTGTTACTAACTCCTTACAGCCGCGTACATTATATGTTGGTCTGCTTTCTACAACCCCCCCTAATCTCCGATTGAGCCCGGTCATTTCTTTGATTTTCTTGGTGTTACGTACGGCTACGAGCCAACGTAGCATAAATTTGGCGCCCAACGTGGCTGCCTCGAAGTAACGTAACAACTTGGAGATCTAATGGAATTATGCCAAAGGTTTACCAGTAAGGCGTCCTGTGGCGTAGTTCTGTAAGCGCCTGTTAGTCTGATTAAGATCTTCTTTGTGTTTGGTCAAACGTCTGTTTGCAATAACACAGTCCTTTATTTTAAAACTGTTGCAGAAGTCTTTTCAACAGCGACTCGTTGTGCTAGTAAAGTTTCCAAAAGCTCACAGCGATTTAGTTGCAGAGCTTTAGGGAAGGGGTGGCTGAGATGACATACTTAGTTTTATTTTAAGAAAAATTGAAGATAGAAAAGCTGCATTAATCGATTTTTGATGCGGAATGCGGCCACATTTGACAATGATGGTACTGCAACCACCCTTCTTTCGATTTTGATCGACTAAATAATTCAATACAATAAAGACCAGCACAATAATCTTCGTCGTCGTTATCTGTAAGCGGATCTTCTGCTCCACTTGATTCACTTTCCACAAACTTTCTTGTTATTACCTTTCTGTTGCTCTTCTTCTGTTGTTGCTGGGTCTTTTTTCTTTATTTTTCTTCACTTGATTCTCCTTCTACGAGTTTCCTTTTAACCGTATCTCTTTTTTCCTTTCTCTAATGTTCTAGGTTTTTCATTTTCTTTTTCACGACAGACTTTCGGTTAATATATCTTGGTAACCAGCAGTTTTCTTACGTTACTTTGAGGCAATGCCGAAATTCCTTCAAAATATTTTCAATATAGTTTTTTCTTAAAATAGGCATACAACATTGATCAGCGCGTTCTGCCCGAGATGTACTTGCCGTACCGATTCCTTGACCTTGTTCTACGTATATGAGTTCAAAAGTGGTGGGAGTTTGTGTTGATTTTTACGGCTCCTAAACATCTTTCAAATTTTCAGCACGAACTTCTCGTTCGGCAACAGGCACGGTTTCGGTTACATAGGTTGTTAGACTGGATAAAAACAAATGGTTGGAAAAAACATTACGGTTGATCGGCGATATTCCAATTGCACGAAATACATTTGATGCAACTTCAAGTGTAGCTACTTTCTGGGATGCTTTCTTAAATAGTATGGACATCTGGTAAATGCAAACTGTACGACCGGAGTTTTACTTTAAACATTGGGTAAAAGCATAATTATAATACTTGTGGAGGGGAACAAAAAACCCTACGTCCAGTGGTTGGATACGGTAGGTTCAGTGTGCGTGAAAGCAGAACAGCACAAGTAAACGGTTTTTAGCCAATTGTAAGGCTACATAGCTTTTGTGACTTGAATGACGATCCCACAATAACAGAACTTTTCGCTCATTAACGTTTTTCAACACAGGAAGAATAGGAAATAGAACTGTATAAATATAATTTCAAATTCTGCAGAAGACATTCGTAGTGCTCACCATAGCCTAGGAATCCTCGCCTTGCAGTGCTCCTCATAGCCTGCAAATATTCCAGCAGCGCTCTCCATAGCCTGCTATAATTCTAAACGCAGCGCTCATCATAGCCTGCAACGTTACGCTGTCCGCCGCCGTACCTGGGGCCGTCATAATAATTCATTGGTCTAAATCAAACAACCTACGTATGGGTAGTAAGCGTCGTTCTGTACATCAAGCAGCC
The DNA here is from genome assembly GCA_036346225.1 of Platerodrilus igneus. Classification (NCBI taxonomy): domain Eukaryota; kingdom Metazoa; phylum Arthropoda; class Insecta; order Coleoptera; family Lycidae; genus Platerodrilus; species Platerodrilus igneus. The sequence goes on along the minus strand of JARFIW010000237.1, from coordinate 2,968,586 downwards.
CGAAAACAAGCGCAGAACGCCCTTCGACGTGCGATCCGTTTCATACGACCGCTCTGTCTCCGCTACCGTTGTCGCCGAAGGAAATTATTCGATCTACTACAAACACGTCCCGAGAAGTAGATTATTGCAATGTCGCCGACTGCAGCTGCCAGGTCTACCTCCGGGACAACACCCCCGTAGTGTTTGACGGAGCCGTACTCTACTAGGCCTAAGGCACCACGTCCACGATGTCTGCCGAAGTGTACCGAAGATCACCGAAGACGTCTGGGCCTTCCAAACCTGTAATTAATTGCTATTCACCACCGTTCAAGTTATTATTGGATTTCACAACTCAATTCCGAAGCCTCCCGAGGAGTTCCGAAGACAACCGAAGACTTCTGAACCCTCTATACTTGTAAATATTCTAAATTAGTAGCTTTTAATTTTAAATATTTGCTATTCACGTTATTATTGAACTTCACTATTCGATTTCGAAACCTTCCGAGGAGTTCCGAAAACAACCGAATACTTCTGAACCCTCCATACTAGTAAATATTGTAAATTAGTAGTTTTAATTTCAATTCATAACTCTTGTGACAACATTGTGACAAAAGGAAGAAACGGAACCTTTCGAACAATCCCGAAGATCATTGAAACCGTTTTCACTGCCTTCAAACTATATAGACATTCATTTACTAAGTGTTTGAGTTTATTTTGGTGTTCACAAGCAAGCATCAAGCTTCCGAAGAGTTCTGAAGATAACCGAAGACTTCCGAACTACTTCAAGAATTAAAATCAGTCGATTTCACTTTAATTTTACGTATCTTTTGGAATTTATAATTATTTTTGCGTATGTTATTAAACAATTAATCAAGCCAAGCCTACCTGCTTTCAGACGCCTCCCACTCCAACGATAACACTACGAGTAAGAAAAATGATTGCCTAATCAGTTGATAATAAAGAACTGTTATTTTGCAAAAAAGTTTTCGTTACAAACATCCTTGTGCACTTTTGGTACACTTATTAACACTAAAAAAATGAGAAATTGTTTTAGTGGATGGGGACTGCCCTTCTACAACCCCGCAAGTTTAATTTCCTAAAATCTTTGCACAGAGAAGTGCACAACCGTTTATTCACTATGCACATTTGTGCACCTACGATTCACGAACGAATGGCGTAGAAAAAAATTAACATTTGGGAAGGGGGCACCTAATGAATAGCATCAGCGACCTGGGAACGATAGATGCTTATTATAAATAAACAGAATGTTTCCTCGAAATAAGATTTCTATCAATTACATTCTATTCTGAACGGACCTGCACCTTGACGACGTTCTAGAATACTAGAACAGGTAGAATGGCTTGCGCGTTTCAATGAGCTAAAAAACCGAACTATAAGTTTAACCAATTTAGTGAGGAACCAGACTAAGACAGGTCCCCAAAAGAGGGCAGCCTTTTTCGGTACTTAGATTGGCAGAGACCATAGGGGTCGGTATGACATTCTAAGACACACTAGTGCGATGTGGAAGGCAACGGGAAACCACCACATTACCTCCCAAGTACACTGCGTACAGAAATTGTTAGTAAACATGATGGCATCTTCTGGGGTAAAAAATTCCGGAGGTAAAATAGTCCCCCATTCGGATCTCCGGGAAGGAACTACTTCGGAGGATGTGATCCGAAAGTATAGAAAAATATCCGTGAACATTCTGCGAGTCGGAGCGTGGAATGTCAAAAGTAGGAAACAAGTAAGTAAACTAGAGAACCTGAAACTCGAAATGGATAGGTTAGCACTAGACGTAGTAGGAATCAGCGAAGTCCGCTGGCCAGAGGCGGCGGATTTTTGGAATGGAGACTTCAGGGTAATTCATACAGGATCAGAGGAAAGAAATTCGGGTGTGGGGATAATTATGCGAAAAAAGATAGGACGATGTGTAGAAAACTACTTACAAAAGAACGAAAGAGTACTCATGGTTAGATTTGAACCTAAACCAGTAAATACAGTAATAATACAAGTATACATGCCCACCTCTAGCTACAGTGAGGAAGAGGTAGAGACGAAGACATACTACGATACGTAAAAGGACATGAAAATTTAATAATTACGGGGGATTTTAATGCAGTGGTAGGTGAGGGTAGGGAAGGAGCGATAGTAGGTTTATTTGGTTTAGGCACGAGAAATGACAAGAAAAATAGGCTGGTAGAATTTTGCGACAAGAATAACTTAACCATCACAAACATATTATTTCAACATCATGCTAGAAGACGATACACGTGGAAGATGCCAGGAGATATAGCAAGATATCAAATAGATTACATTATTGTTAGACAACGGTTTAGAAATCAGGTAGAAGACTGTAGAAGCTACCGGGAAGCAGATATAGACACTGACCACAACATCGTAATTATGAAGGCCGCACTTAAATTTAAAAATCTGAAAAAGAGGAATGGAAAAAGGCACTTTGACTATGAGAAGGTAAAAGATAAATATATCAACGAAAGATTTGAAAAAAAGTCAAATGAATTGCTGAAAGATATCGGGAAAATTTCTAATACTAAGGAAGTAAAAACAGAATGGAATAACATTAAATCCAGCTTAGACATGGCGGCCAGAGTCATTCTGGGGTATATACAAAAAAAAAGAAACCATGAATAACAAAGGATATCCTAAATTTAATAGACGAAAGACGACAATACAAAAATAAATCAGATGAAACAGGAAACAGAGATACAAAGCCATAAAATGCGAAATTATCCGCAAATGCAGGAAAGCTAAAGAACAATGGATTGATGAAAAAAGTGCAAAGAGGTACAAACTAAGATAAAAATAGGAAAGACAGACGAAGCATACAAATTAATTAGAATGAATTTTAGGGATATAAAACCCTATAGCAAAAATATAACGGACGCGGAAGGAAACGTCATTATAGAAAATGTAAACAAAGTAGCTAGATGGCAGGAATATATAGGGAATTTATATACAGGAGAGGGACCAACAGCATTAGAACAGGAATCAGACATTAAAAATAATGACCTGGGATAACCTATACTTAGAGATGAGTTTGAATTAGCATTAAAGAGTCTGAAAAATGGCAAGGCGCTGGGTACGGATAAGGCGCAAGCAGAAACTCTAAAAGCCGCTGAACAAGCAGTAACAGAACATCTATTCCGACTTGTAAGCAATATGTATGAGACATGCGAGATACCCAAAGATTTCAAACGTAACATCATAGTAACTATACCAAAAAAAAAGAGGCGCGGATAGATGTGAAAATTTTCGAACAATAAGTTTGACAGCACACGTTTCAAAAATATTAACTAGAATTGTACAAAGACGAATGGAAAAACGAGCTGAAGAAATACTGGGAGAAGATCAATTTGGGTTTAGGCGAAACAGGGGAACACGCAGGCTATTTTAGCTCTGAGGGTGATAATGGAGAAAACAATAGAGAATGGGGAAAGCGTTATATATATATATATATATATATATATATATATATATATATATATATATATATACGGTTTGTAGATTTGGAAAAAGCATTCGACAACGTGAAATGGAAAAAATGTTCCAAATACTCAAAAAGATTGGAATGAGTTTTAGGGATAGACGGATAGTACATTACTTATACAAATAGCAAACAGCGGCAATAGAATTAGAGCAAGAAAGTAGAGAAGTAAATATTAGGAAAGTGGTGAGGCATGGATGTGCTTTATTCCCAATAATTCTTAACTTGTACATAGAAAAGACAATGAATAATGCAGGAAGACATTTGTAATTAATATGCAGAGATAAAAGATTGATATGGTTAGATTTGCAGATGATATAGCGGTATTAGCATCTAGCAAGGAAAAGTTAGAAGCTGCTCTTAATGAAATGGAAACAGTTCTAACGGAGGGATATGGTATGAAAATCAACAAAAATAAAACTAAAGTTCTAGTATGCAAAAGAGGGGAAAATAAATCAATAACAAGAATACAAATAGGTAACGAGAACTTACAAGAGGTTAAGAATTTCTGCTAACTAGGAACTCAAATAACGCAAAATGGGAAAAGCACAAAAGTTATAAAACACAGATTAGCACAAGGTCGTGCTACATTTAAGAAGAAAAAGCGACTACTGTGCTCAAAGACCACAAACATAGAAACAAGGAAAAGATCGCTTAAAATATATATGTGGAGCACAGCACTGTATGGCTGTGAAGGCTGGACAGTAGGAGAAGCGGATAAGAAAAAGGTAGAAGTCATTGAAATGTGGTGCTACAGCCGTATGATGAAGATATCATGGACAGACAAAGTTAAGAACAAAGAGGTACTGGAAATGGTAGGGGAAGGAAGAAATATGTGGAAAACAGTAAAAAATAGGAGAAATAGGATGGTAGGCCACATACTAAGACATAAGGGAATTGTGCGGAATACATTAGAAGCAGAGATAGGAAAAAAGAGAAGTAGAGGTAGATCTTGATTAGACTACTGCACACTACAGATAGTGAAATATGTCGGGTGTGAGAATTCCATGGAAATGTGTAGGCTAGCTCAGAATAGAAATCAATGGAGGTACGCTTCCAACCAGTCGCAAGATGGAAAAACTAATGACAATAATAATTACGGTACTTAAACATGGTGATTATTATAAACTACTGCAGGTATTGGTTTTGCAATACTCTCAACTAATGTTAATTGTGCGAAAGGATTTACTGGAAAACTATTAATACGGCAAATGTTTAAGTGTTGGGGAATCCTTGGCAGCCACAGGCTGCTTAACCCCCTTCACATATACCACTGAATCTCGGTGAAATAGGGCATATAATTAGAAAACAATAGAAGGGAATCGAACTGTATATAGGCTGTTGGGAGAATTGCAGGAAACTCTCTGGGCTAGCTCAGAACATAAATAAGCTGAGGTATAAGTCCAATCAGTTTCAAGACGTAAAACCCAATGACGAAAAAATAAGTGCTCTTAAATCTGATGATTATTATAAACTACAGGTGTTGGTTGTGAAATTTTTTCAACTAATGTTGATTGTGCGAAAGGATAAATTGGAAAAACTATTAATTCGACAAAGGTTCAAGTCCAGGGGGAACTTGGCAGCCAAACGCTGCTTACCCCCCTTCACATACAACTGAATATTGGGGAAGTAGGGTATATAACTGTAAAACAATAGAAGGTGACCGAACTGCATCAAACAAGAAAGAACAGCAGATATGTTCAAAGACAACGAACATAGATACATGAAGAAAACTGTTCAAAGCATAGTGTGGAGCACAGCACAGTACATCTATGAAATAGGAGCAGTAGGAAAAGCAGACAAAAAGAGATAGAAGCCTTCTGGAATGTTGTGCTTCAGAAGTATGAGAACATACAAAGTTAATAACAAATAGATTGTTGAAATAATAGAAGAATAAAGATATCGGTGGAAAACGAAAAATAGGAGAAATAGAAGGACAGGATACGTACTAAGGCATTTCTGGGGAATAGTACGGAATATATTACAAGCAGTGATAGTAAAAGTGAGGTAGAGGTAGACCGAGATCAGACTTTCGCACACAGATAGTGATAGATGCAGACTGCAAATTTGAGGGAAATGTGTAGGTTGGTTCAGTCTAGGAAACATTGAGGATACGCGTCCAACCAGTTCTAAAACTGAAGACTTAATGATGATGATAATTACATTACGAGTGGAACTATAGAATAACATTTGTAATATTAGCAGACAATAATAAAAACCCCTCAGGTTAAATTTCCAGTCCATATAATTTATTTAAAGTGCAAATAATAATGAATAATGTATAATCACAATGCTCTGACAATTTTCTCTATTAACAAAGTTTGAAATACTAAACACTACAAAACCACTTTACGACCATTAAACAATTATTATTATCACCAGTTCGAGAGTTGCATTCACGATTAACCACGTCATTGTGTTTACTATTGTTCAAGTGCTTATGGTTCACTTTACAGATAAGATCATTTTCCACATTATGGTAGTATTGTACAAACATGCAAGGCTTGCCGATAAGGTTTAAATTGCAACACGTGATTCATGTCGAAAACATCAAATTCTCATGAACTTAAATAAAAAGTATTTCTAGGTCTTGTCGTCTTTTACGACAGGATACACGCTAGAACGTAATGTAAGCATCAAGCATTTCCATATGAGAGCCATTACAATAACGATATAACGGAAAATTGATGCACGCATATTGAAAAATTCTAGTGCCGATATTGGTTTAGTACGTAAAATATTATGGATTATAAAAACTAGGTACAATTAAGCGACGATCTGATCGATATAATCTCTAAAAATTACATGAATTCATAATAATAAAGAAAAGTCTTCCTACCGAAGTAATCAAGTATGCGCTTTTCCTAATTTCCTTATTTCAAAACACATGACAGAGAAACACTGTCTTTATGGGAGGGCATGACAGATAGATCTATATTCCCAGATCACTCTGTTTTAGTAACATCATTTTCTATCTCCGTTGTATATAGAAGCGGCCTATTCTGGTAGCAAGTCCAGTTTCTATAACATTTCACATACGGTTTCAGTCCGGAAAATTAGTTAGATAGTACACATAGAAACTTTATGAAGTACCTCGTCGAAAATTCTGTACTCCAGAGAATTACAGTTGGCTTCGACTATAAACAACAAAGTAATGGTTGCTAACTAACTTCGAGGAAGAGGAGCGTCAGTGCAATTTGAAAGGTAATGGTTATTACGTTCTATCCGCGACGTCAATGATTGCGTAACCCCGGGCGTAATTTATTACTTCCTAAATTTAGTTGCAATTATTGCTGTCAAATAGGTAAAGCTAACAGTGTAAAAATAAACCTGGGGCTTACCTGCTTATTAGTTGGAGAAAAAGGCACCCTCCACTCGTCTTCAGGTGGGTTTGGGTAAGTGGAATTAGTTTTATTATGTTTAAGCAAATGCGGACGGTGAAGTTAGTGAACCTTCACTTTCACAGAACACGATATGTTTATTAGGTACTTGAAGAAAAGATAAAAAGATATGAAAGGAACACTTTGACCAGAATTAACGCGCCCCACGTTCGATACTGTTCGATAGACGGCAATCAAGTTCCTTGTTTTAAAATGCCTCGTTCTCACGAGCTTGTTGGTGTCCCCTCCATATAACGCTTCTCATTTGGTAGACATAATAAACGCACTTTCTTCGAGACATGGGATAATGCGTGCTTGTGCGGAACCAGGCAATAAATTCGGGATTCTTCACATCTAGTTCGTAGAAAATTATAACCACAAACTTTAAACGTAATAATCGAATTAAGGTCGAAAAAAAGCTTTATCTTACTGGATTAAAAATCCCCTAATCCTAGTATTAAAATGAAACTCGATGCAACCAAAAGGCGCAACACGGTTTACAAATTAATGCCAATGTACAAGAAATACTTCAGATGTAACACAAGACTTCACTAAATAACTAAATCCTGTGGAATTGTGAATTAAACACCTACGTCGATGCCCTTAAAATGTAGTACACAAAACGTAGTTACAGTGCCACAAGTAAAGTTATTTCCATATTTACTTACCATAAAGAATATTGTTACGAAAACTATATATGAACAAACAACAGTTCTGCATTGTCAAACTGGTTATACAAACCTACTCAACAACTCGTAATTACAATGGAATTTTCCAACAGCTCTCACAACACTTTATTTCCGAACGAATCTCTAACAGTACAAATATTATCTTCTTAATACTACGGTTACGATCTTGTAAATCACTGCCGAAGCACTGTGATTAATATATATCAACACTAATTTATATTAACAGTACACGGAAATATATATCACATCTTTCTAAATTTTAAACTAGAGCATATCGTAACAAAAGCTAATCTTAATTCAACTTGAGTTACAACCAATATTACAACAAAAGTTACAATAAAAACTAACTGCACTGTTTATAACAGCAAATTTATATACATTTCAATTATTCTAGATTACTCTATCACATACCAGAATTATGAAAATTGCATTTTAGACATTTCCTATTATAATCTAATTAACTCTTAAATGTAAAACTCTTGTACCCGTCAATCAAAATTCATCCAAAATGTATAACGCTGCGGGTGACCATCAATCATCTTTTGAATACAAATACCTGGCTACGTTCCATTGTAATTACTCCGGCCACGGGCAGACCAATCGGCGTTACAATATCAAGAGTAATTTTTCAACACAAAGTAGTAGCTATGAAAAGTTGTTTTATTGTTTAAAAACTACCTTTGAGTAAAAAATATTTATTTGAAAAATTTATCTAATTACTGTTATACATGTCATATAACATTTATTCGTAGGAAAATACGCGTTCGGAGCTATGTCAGTGTAAAGCATCTGTACAATATATTTAGAAACCACCGGAGCACATTCAAGATAGTATGAATGAAATTAATTTTGTTACGCGTTAAAAAGCGCACAAAGCATTATTTTAGTTATTAATTAATTTTAGGGGATTATTGTATTAATATTATGTAGCGTATTACGCATAGTAAATGTGGTATAGGTGTTTCCCTGCGACGTTTAAGGGAATAACTTTTTACTATTGTGTAATTTTGTGGTAAAGATATTTCCCACCGGTCGTGAAACGGGCATGACGTTTTCCGACCAAACAGGACGCGTAACGTACAAGCGATGGTGTGTTATCAAGTTGTTGGAAACGCCGTCATGATGAAATTATCGACGAGACTATCTTGAATGACTTGCACAGAGTGCATAAAGACCTATGATGAAATGAACCCGTGAATTATCTACATATCCTATATCGTATCTTTTATCTATGTTTCCTGTTTAAAGTTTTAGGAGAGAAAGCAACCAGTTCGTCACAGGAAATTTGAGCAACAGCGGCAAAATGCACCCATGATAAACCCTAATCGATTTATAAATCGTACGTTGTACGGCGTTGCGTCACGCTAGCTACAAATTAGATAGGGAAAAACAATTTAGTAAATTTGAACGGACAAATTAAATATTGACTCTCCATCTGCACCTAATTTAGATAGTGAAAGTCATATTATATTCCACATCATGCAGTTCATAACTCTGGCAAACTCAGTTTGAAAAAATGTATTCGATGTTTTAAAACTAAGCCGCCTTAGTTGGTTCCTTCGATTGAACAGTTGCCAACGCCTAGGGTAACTTCAGGGAAAGCGTTTTTGCACATTCGTATCGATTATGGTGGCCCTTTTCGCATTACTCGAAGTAGGATGTGCTAAATCTACTAAGCCGTATAATTGTTTGTTTGTATGCATAAGCTCCAAGAAGATTCACCTGGAAATAGTGTCAGATCTGTCCACGGAAGCCTTTACAGCCGCTCTGAGACGGTTCGTAGCTCGCAGGGGTCGTTGTGTAAAATTGTACTGAGATTATAGCACTAATTTTATAGGCGCGGCTAACATCTTTAAGAAATTATTGCGAGCATCGGCAGAATCGCAAGGCATTGAATTTGTTTTCAATCCGCCTAGTGTTACTCAATTTTGGGGTCTGTAGGAGGCGGGTATAAAGCCAGTTCTGACTCGAGTAATTGGTGATCAGATACTAACATTCGAGGAATTGTATACGGTGCTGACCCAAATAGAGGCAGTCTTAAACTCGGGTCCACTATGTGCTCTGAGTTCAGATCCGAATGATTTTTCTTATTTGACTCCTGGTCATTTGGTAAATTTGGACCCCGTGTCAGTTATACCTGACCCAAATTTGTTAGAACTAAAGATATTTAGACGAAATCGATGGCAGTTGTTACAACACATGTAACAGTCCTTTTGGAACAAGTGAAGCAAGGAGTATTTGCAAACCTTACATCAGAAAGGCAAATAGCTTAAAGACTCGCTTGAACTGAAAGTTGGAACATTATTCCTTATTAAGGATGAGCGAACTTCTTCTCTGCAATGGTCTATGGGGAAGGTCGTGGAAACACATCCTGGTCATGATGGTGTCGTTCTTGTAGCCACTCTGAACATCACAAGGCTTTATCAAATGACCGGTTGTGAAATTGTGTCCTCTTCCACTCGATGAACACAATTAATGTAAATTCGTTAGTTATCACTTTAGATTTAAAAAAAATTAAATAGCAAAAATAACTAAAATTAATCTTATTTTGGTGGGCGGTATGTTGGAGCTTGCCAATGTAATTAAAATTGGTTAACTTTTATATGTATTAAACGAGAGAGGGTTGTTTGCAAGTAGAAACAAGTATAATCCGACCTTAGTTATTTAATCTTTTCTTCGAAATACCTCTTGGGTGAACAATCACTGTATTCGGAAACCCCTGACGGTTAGTTTGCTTTTGTATTATTTCGTTCGAAAAACGGAAGGGTGTATTGAAAATGCATTCGTCGTTGAGATGCGAAGACGTATACACACGTAAAAAGTTTAGTCACATATGCCTCGGGTGTAATAATAAAGTGACAATTAATTATAGTGCACAGACTTAACATTGTGTTCACGGAAAGATTTCGTCATATAGTCGGTCCACTCAATTTATTTAGCTCGCCGACACGGATTGGTGGTAAGTGTCGTAAATATTTCGGTAATTATTGATTAATTATATCAATTACGCACTCCACGCCGAACACATACAGTATAATAAAACCAAACCTCTTAACCACAAAAGTATTTAAAAAGCTAAATAAGTAACTAGATGACTGAGCGGTCAACATCAGCAGCAAATTACGACATCTGCAAAGCTCCGAAAACCGAAAAGTCATGATTAAATGGTAATTAACATCTCTGCGACATGATCAAATTAAATACGAGGACCATTTTTTTTTCAATCTCCGACCACTCCGTGCAGACGCTACGCGGGTAGCAGAAAGCGGGCATGCGCTGTAAGCGACTACGCAGCTCTTGCACTACACACTCCGCCAGTGTTGACATTCAGCGTCAGTCGGCGTTGTGCTACAGCCACGCAAACATGTCCGCTATTATTGATGCTCTCGCTAAGTGTGAAGTACGGTGTGATTCGTTTTCTGCAGGCTAAAGGCCATAGTGCTGCAGAAATCCATCGAAGAATGACTCGTGTGTATGGGAAAAACTTCACGAGTGATGGTGTTGTGCGTGAATGGTGTCGAAAGTTTAAAGATGGCCGTAATGATGTGCATGATGAAGGGGGCCAAGGGCGCAAATCTGTCGTTTCAGATGACCTGGTTAATCGTGTTGACAGAATGGTTAAAGAAAACCGCAGATTCACCATTACTGCTTTGTCTGCGGAATTTCCAGAAGTTTCAAGGTCTGTTTTGTACTCTATTGTTACTGAACAGTTAGGCTATAAAAACTTTGTGCACGTTGGGTCCCAAAAATGCTGACGGACGGCCACAAGACACGACGAATGGCGTCAGCGTTGGAGTTCCTTGAGCATTATCATGATGAAGGAGACAACTTTTAGAAAATAAATCATGACTGGGGATGAAACCTGGATTCAATACGACACACCGGAAACAAAACGACAATCACAACAATGGGTGCATTCAACTTCACCAAAGAAATTCAAACAAACCTTCAACAACCGAAAGACCATGGCTACTGTGTTTTGGGACTAACAAGGTGTGTTGCTTGTGGAGTTTAAGAAGCCCGCAACCACAATCACTGCAGCTGTTTATTGTGAAACTTTACGACGGTTGCGTAGAGTCATTTAGAACAAACGAAGAGGAAAGCTGACCGTTGGAGTTGTTCTGATCCACGACAATGTCCATTCACACACTGCTAGAGTAACTCAACGGCTTCTCGAACAATTTGGATGGGACATTTTCTATCATCCGCCATACAGTCCTGACTTAGCACCAAACGATTTTCATCTTTTTCCTGACCTGAAAACGTGGCTTGGTGGGAAGCGCTTTCAAACCAATGAGGATCTTCAAACCAACGTCAATGACTACTTGAATCCATTGGTGGCAACTTGCTTTAAACAGGGTATTGAAAAGTTTGTCCACAGATATGACAAATGTCTTAATCCCTTCGGTGATTATGTCGAAAAGTAACCGTAAGTGTACCAATCTTTTGTTAATAAAGTTATTGTTTTATATGAACTTGTCTTTTATTTATAGCCTATCGGAGGTTGAAAAAAAACCGGCCTTCGTATAATAAAAACCCTTAGGTATAAACAGTTGCAAATGGTTCTTCTGTAGGTGGACAAAACAAATCCAACCTGTTAAAGGGAATTAAAATGTATCTATACTGTTGATTTAATGCAATAATCTTTGTTACGTTAACTTCCTTCTGTTTAAATCTATTCCTTCAGTTTCTAGTTTTCTTTGTTAATAATATATAAATAGCAGACTTGTATTTTGTTTACGATATGCGGTAAAAGACTTTTGGTTGAATTGGTTCGTGACCTTAAAAGTTGAAGTCATCGGTTTCATGTCTTCATGTCTGATGTATATATTTTCTAGAACAGTAGAGAAGGCTTTTCTAGGCTTCGAGAAAAATGTGCTCCCTTCCTTAAAGTTAATTAGTAATGCATCCTCGTTTCATTCTTCTTCCATAACTTCTACGCAATCAATCGGCAAATAGTTAGAGATGAATGCAGAAATGACTTTAATTTGATGCCGAAAGTTATTTGGGCAACTTGGATGAATTAATTTCTCAGTTTAAGATGCAAGTTTTTTTAAAGAGAACAAGAAATTCATTAATATTCATTACAATCTAAGAAAATGTAATAAATTTTTTCAAGAAGAAAACATACACAGAACCTTATGTATAAAAATTTCAACCCGAGTTCAACTTATTTTTTTCTAATATTTGTATTTGCATTTATTAGTCTCATAAAGTTAGTGAAACGCCATTCGTGTTTTAAACAATTTCCTGCATATTTTACGTATTTTATTAATTCATATAGAGCGTGTAGAATATAGAACGGTTTTACTGCACGCAATTACATATATGCATATTTTTATTAATGGGAAGATAAACGCAAGTTCCGAGTCATGCTGTTGCTAACAATTATAAATTTCCATCATATAAATGGCACCATCAATTATTCTCAAGACAGCGAATCCTTTCATTGTGTTTATTTAGTCTGATCTTGAATAAAATTGATGAAAAATTATTAAAACAAATTTTAGGTTATCATTCCTTAAAGATTTGCAGAAGTCAAAGTTATCACTCAATATTTTTAAAAACTTCCTAAGGTTATCCTCCTTTGATTTTTCAACACTTCACCCGAAAGTACTAAATTGGCCAGGAAGTGAATTTTTCTTAATTGCAAATTTTGAATTTTGCCAAATCCTTGCTATTCCAAGCTAGGTAGGGATTTTTAACGTGCGTGACAACACTCACACACGGAACTTCCATTTTACCTCTCATCTGAACGCGGGCGTAATTTTGTGAAAAATGCTCGCCTAACATTTTTCAAACGGTTAGTATTTATTTTATTTATTTATTTATTTATTTGTTCTAACGTTTCAGTAGTCTGCTACCTGAAATTTAAGCAAACCTGGCTTCCCCACAGAAAGTAACCATCATGTGTTAGGTGTGTATGTGTTTGTGTGGCGAGGGGATGGTTGTGTGTACGTGTGTTGTGTGATGTTGGTCCGTGTTGCGTTCCCCCTCTAGGACCAGGACCATCGGCAGCCGGATATCCCAATCGTCAAAGACGAACGCTCAACAGATGTTGCCTTATCAGCCTGGACCATCGGCAGCCGGAAATCCAGATGTTGAAAAGGTAATATAAGTGTGTATAGTGTTTTGTGTTTGCACAGTGCATAAGAGGTGTTGTGTGTGTGTGCGTGCGCGCGTGCGTGCGTGCGTGCGTGCGTGTGCGCGCGTGCGTGCGTACGGTGTGCGGCGTGCGTGCGTGCGTGTGTGTATGTGTGTGGGTGTGTGAGTGTGTGTGTGTACGTGCGTGCGTGCGTGTGTGCGCGCGTGTGTGCGTGCGTGCGGTGTGCGGCGTGCGTGCGTGCGTACGTGCGTGTGTGAGTGCGGGTGTGGGTGTGTGTGTGTGTGGGTGGGGGTGTGTGCGCGCGTGCGTGTGTGCGTGCGTGCGTGTGTGTGTGGGTGTGTGCGTGTGTGCGTGCGTGCGTGCGTGCGTGCGTGTGTGTATGTGTGTTTGTGTGTGGTGTGTTTGAAATGTTAATTTGTCTTTATGTTTGCCCAGGTTACTAAAAGGTTGGATTGAATTAGTATAATTTTGTACATGTTTGAACTTATACTATTACATAAATAAAAAATTAGGTTCTTTCAGAGGAAAGGATTTGTTTGCTGTATTGCTTGCCTTAGGTATGTGTAAGTTCTTAAAATTAAGCGGTAGGTAAAAAGAAAAGAAATTCCCTATTCTACTACTTAAAATTAACTTATACTACTACTGTTGGTTATTATTTGTTAGAGACAGGGTTGCTAATATGTAGAAGCATGCAAATTCTACATATTAGAGGGTTGGATCGTTTCAAAGTCGGGTTGATGGTTTGATCTTGTTGCTTCTGGTCGTCAAGAGCAGAGCTCTTAGAATTCCAGGAGATCGGTCTCCGGTCTCCGGGCAGAGCCTCAGTTCGAGGAGAGGTGGTACTTTTACGTTTCTGTCCGGGTAGTTTTGTTTGTGTCTTTTATCCGTCAAGATAACGCTGGTGAATGAGTGCCGTGGTTTTCTGTGTGAGTGCATTTAAGTGTGGAAAAAGTTTTCGTTCCAAATCATCTGGTGTAAGGTCTTGTTTAATAATGTATGTCTATGTGCGTAGAGGTACGATTGTAAGTCATTACACTCGAATACTATATGTTCCGGTGTTCCTATTTCTCCGCACGTGCATATGTTGTTGTCAACTAAGTTCATGCGTTCTCTGTATGTTGGATAGGGCCCGTGGCCAGTTAGGTAATGAATAAATTCCTGACTGGGCACCAGGTATTTGGATTTTAGGCGGTCTTTGATATTTGGGATCATTGCGTATACCCTTCTACCGGTTGTGCTTTGATCCCATCTTGTCTGCCATTCTGCAAGTATATAGTTCTTTATTTCCGTCTTTGTCGTGGGCAGTTGGTTTGTGTTTAATATGCGTTGTAGTTGTTGGTTGTCATTGTGCGTAAGATTGTATATTGCAGCTCGCTGTCTCACTACTAGGTCCAAGGGCATAGTTCCCACCAGTACATGAAGTGCATCATGTGCGGTAGTCCCATAAGCACCCGTCAGTCACAATAAAACACTTCGTTATGTACTGTTAATTTTTTATGTAGGTTTGATTGTGTTAAGGCGATGTCCCCACGCGCTCGCGGCGTATGATACCATAGCACCGAGCACACTGTTGAGATATAGCCGTACGCAACTAAGTGGTATCTTATAAGTCCTTTGGGCCAGCGTTGCAATATTCTACATTGCAGAAGTTGCACTTGCACAGACGGTGTTTATATGTGCAGAGTAATTCTGTTTTTCATCTAACGTTAAGCCCAGATATTTTGTGTTCTACTTATATTTACACCATCTAGTTTGATGGCGGGGCCCTTGCCAGGTTTCCCTTCATCACAAGGTATGTAGTTTTTTGTGGTGTTATGGTCATTTTGTTGGTTTTGCACCAACTTTGTGTATGGGTAAGGGCGTATGTTAGCTTTACGTTCAATTTCCCTTCTGGAATTACCTCCAACCACCGACAAGATGTCGTCGGCGTATGCAATCGTCGACAACACTTCGTCAACGGTGTCCAACTTTTCCAGGAGTTCATCCATTACAATATTCCAAAATAGGGGCCCGCATATGGACCCCTGCGAGCAACCTTTATTTATATGTTTGGTAATGCTCTCCGTGCCTTGTAGGGTTACATACCTGTCCCTGCAGTAGCTCCTGAAAGAGTGGTATAGTTGTGATGGACAGTTTATGGTCATAAGTCTTGTAAAAAGTGAAGGCCACCAAAGGTTATAAAAATGCGCCTTCTATGTCCACTAATATTAATAGGACGTATTTTTTGTGTGATTGTTTGATGGTTTGTATTGCTTGGTTTATGGCGTACTCTGTCGATTTGTTTTCTGTAAAGCCGTATTTTCTTGGATGTACTCCTGTGATTTGTCTGTGGTCCTGCATTCGTTTACATAATAATTTTTCATACGTTTTTCCTAACGTGTTCAAAAGGCATATGGGTCGGTAAGAGCCCGGTTGTTTGGGGTCTTTACCTTTCCCTTTAGGGATAATCACGACATTCGCCTGTTTCCAGATGTTCGGAAAAACAGCTTGTCGTATGTATTCATTGTACAGTGCTGTTAGCGTCGGTGTTAATTTATCTTGTAGCGCTATGCCAATCTTCACAAGAATTCCGTCCGGTCCAGGTGCTTTCCTGCTCTTCGATTGGCATAGTGCGTATCTCACTTCGTCTTCTGTGAAAGGATCTAAGTTGTCGTCTTGTCTGTTCCATGGTCGGTTACCTACGTGGTTTCTGTCGATTACTCCTTGTCGCCTGAGTCGTTGTTCGTTAGTGAAGTCTTGAACGTTGTCGTCAGGAAAAAGTGTTTGCAATAGTAGTGTTGCAGTTTCACCCCAGTCTTTTGTGTATGTACCGTCTTGTTTTATTAAAGTTGAATAAGTCATCGGTGGTTTGATTTTACCCTGAATGATTTTATAAGGTATTCCCCAGGCGTCAGTTTGTAAGTGTCTTTCCACGAATAATTCCCATGACCTCCTCTTCATGTCAGTCAGTTCTTTTTGGTATATGTCTTTTAATTGTCAATAATTTGTTAGGTAATTTGCTCTCTCGGCCGGTGTTAGGGAGTTGTGGTAGCTTTTTCTCGCTCGCTGTGTTTCCTTTTTTAGGTTTTGTAAGCGTCTTGTCCATTGAATTGTCTTTGTGTGTCGTGTTTTCCGTTGTTTTGGGAGCACTTGCTCCATTGTGCGTCTAATTGTGTTGGTGAGTAATTTTGTATACTCGTGAACGTTTTCATCTGATCTTATATCTTGTGGGGGTACAAATGTGTCCCTCAGTTTGTTCCAATTTGCATAACGTATTTTGTATCGTTGTACATTGGTGAAGTTTTGTGGTGTGTCAAATGGCCTGGTTGTCACGTCAATGTTGAACGTGATTAGGTTGTGGTCACTAACGGTTTGGTGTTCTAATACCTGCAAGTCTTGTATGTAGTTGTACGCCAGCCCATTTGTCAGTGTAACGTCTATGTTTGTTCCTGTTCCTGCATGGGTGTTGTATGTGGATGGGTTATTAGGAAGGTTGATTACTTCGAGTTGTAGTTCGTTAACACAAGGTTTCGACTTGTTCTCCGCGTTCGTCCGTGAGGGAACTGTGTCACATCGAAGATTTTCCATTTACGTCTGCCATAATAACTATTGGTTTGTTATTGTAAGTGTGTAATATGTTGCGTATGTTGTTTATGTACGGCTGGGGATCCAGTCTGTACTGGAAGTAGCTTGTTACCAAAATCCACTTTCCAATCCGACCGTTTGAGACCTCCAGACATGTACAGTGTTCTCGGCTGTATCGTTGGATTGTCGTGATTGTCAATGTGGGATCAAAAATGACCACTGCCGTTTGTGGGTTTTTACCTGTATGTATTTGTCTTGCCCTGATTGGCATGCTTGGAATCTTCCCATGCACCAGATAAGGTTCCTGTATAAAAAGTGCATGTAATCGTAAGGTTTCAGCTAGTTGTCTAAGCTCTTTCATTACAGTTGCGCAGTGCATGACATTTATTTGGCCAATTTTGATCTTTCCGTCGTCCATTAGGGGTAATAGGTGTTTATACTGCATTCTGGTTGTTGCTTGTGTTTGTGTGAAAATGTTGTGTGTGAGTGCAGGTTCATATTCCGTTTGTGGGTGGGTTACTATTTTGTCTGTGTGCATGTTCTCTTGTATTGTTTGTTGAAGATGTTGTCGATACGTGATTGCCCTTGCTTTGTCCCTTTTAATTTGTGAGGGTTGTTTGTGTTTAGTTTGGTTAGGTTTACTGTCTATAGTCGGTTGTATGAGTCCATTAACATTTTGTGTGTTGGGCAATCTTTAGGGTTAGAAGCGCACTTTTTGTTAGGTTTTAAGCATGGTATACAAACTGAGTGTTGTCCGTGCTTAGGGCAGTCTGCCTTTTGTGCTTGGAGTCTTCTTCCCCACAGTGTCCACATGTATCGGTGGTGCGTGTGCAATGTTTCGTGACGTGTCCTAGATCGAAACACCGTAGGCATTTGGGTACTACTAAAAAGTCTTTCACTGTAACACAGCGATATTCGATATAGAGTTTCCCTAGATTTATTAATATATTCCTCACTTTGCCACTTACCGTCGCAACATGATGTTGAGTCGGTTTGTTTTTCGGTCCTGTTTTGAAACTAAGTTGAAAGTCCCTATTAAAATCATCTCTGTTAATTAGGTGTTCAAGGTTTTGAGTATAAATTAAGTCTGTCACGTCTTGATCTTTCAGTTACGTTGGTATGTCGTATATAATAACTAAGGGTTTTTTCTTGCGTGGTTTTCGCAATTTAGGGTTTGTTTTAGGGTTGCATGGTTTAAAATTTTGTTTGCCTCGGTTTCGTTATCAGTATCTATAATTACTGCTTTGTTGGTTGTTCGGATGTTTTTAATTTTAATTTTGTTTTTCAGTGGATTTACTGTTTTTGAAGAAATTTCTTGAATTTGTCTAGGTGTTTCACCACGTTTTGTCGTTATGAACACCGTTGTTCGACATCGCTTTTGAAATTGCGTCTTGTTTTGGAGCTTTCGGTTTTTGTGCTACAGCACTAGCGTATGTCTGTGTTGGTATTGCCGTCACGTTTGCGTACGTGTTTGAAGACATGGTTGGATTGAGCATTGATTGTTGTTCCAGATGGCTGTTTTCTACTTTAGTTTCGATTATCTTGTCTTGTAGTGTGTTGTTTTGTTGTTTTGTTGTTTTATGAATTTATGTTCGCCAGTTAATTCGGCTTGTAGATATATTAATTTTATTATTTTATCGCTAAGGGTTTTATGGGCTCCTACTCTTAAACTGTTACTTGGGTCTAGTTCATTGTCAATAAAGTTAAGAAGGTCGGTCCCTAGGTTCTCTAGGTGCTCTAAGATAGACTGTTTCATATCTCCGGGTTGTTGTGGCTGGGACTTCCTGTCAATCTTTTGTTCCGTGGTATTTCGGTCGTTGGTGGGTGGGCAGAGGGTGTTAGTACGACGCTAATTTGACTTTGAAAAGCAGGATCAAGCTGCAATGGTGATGTCGAGGTGGTATGTAGTGAAGGATGTGAGTTTAAGTCAAGATCTGGTGTTGTTTTACCCCAAGGAAAACCTTGGGGAACGTTGTGTAGGCATCTTGTACTCTAGCTGTCTGATGTAATATTACCTATCATTAAGTTATCGGAAATTGTTTGTACTTACAGAAGTCCTTATTTATGATCGAAATTTCGGTGTCCAATATTTTATTGTTTTTCCATCACATGCACGCACAAAATATTAGGTTAACTACATCTACACTTAAAATTAAAAGATAGGATAAAATTAGGAGCGCTACATAGCACGTCTTTCATGACCTTTACGAGAGCACTGAAAACACGTCCGCTCGCTTCAGCGCGTTTTTAATACCCGGTTAGTGTCGAGAATCGAACTCGGGACGTTGGAATTAGTAGTCACACGCGAACCAACTAAGCCACGGAACCGCCCTAAGGTAAACCTCCGCCACCCAACAAATTTAGCTAAAATTTTTAGTTAAATCATCAAAATACGAGTACTTTCACTAACATTAATATTTTGCCATTTAACACCTTAATTTATTTGATATCCCCAATCTGAACGATTATTGGCAAACTCTTCACATATGATCGCGTGTCCTTCAACTCAACACACGCGTTTTCAAACTTTAACTTATATTTATTTTTTTTTACTTATACCAAGTTGTCATTGAAGCATATTTTATTGAACTGCATCTTAAACAGTTATCTACATATAATTTGCTAGTTAGTGAACAAGAAATAAAAATGCAATTTACGGCGTTTAATGAACAAAAGTTTTTCTTTAACAGGATTAATCCTCTGAACCCTTAAATCTAAATTTCTTGTGCAGGTGGAAGAGCGGTCATTCTCAATGAGCGGATGTTAATTTTATAATACCTAGAGTGTTTAGGCTACCTCATTTAATTTGGTATTAATTTCAAACAAATACAAATCGCCATTCAGAGCATTCGATTCAGTTTCAAAGCATAACTATTATAATAATTCGTGCAAATGTTATTACACGGTTTCTACAGGTTTCTAAACCCTATAAAGAATAAAAGGGATTATCTATCGAATTGCCTTTAAAATATGTCCATCACTTATACGCATCGTAACGAATTCTTTAATTGTCCTTTCGCCCTTATTTCCAATAAATACAAGCCTAATAATTATTCTTTATAATCGCAAATATTTACGGTCTTGTTTACATTAGTACTAGCTTAATCGCTATTTGTAGGCACTAATTTAATCTTCTACATACGACGAACTAAACATCATTATAGCACGAATCTTATTGGTAATTTCTTTATCTAACACATTTATATCATATATGCGAATTTATATTTACATCATAAAAGTGAATTCATCTCTACATTAATTTATGTACATAAGCGTTTATTACGAGCAAGTTCAAACTAATACTTTTCTATGGCAACGGGAGATAAATTTTGGGTCGTTGGGAGCTTTTTTTTTAAAAGTTTTATTTCCAATAACACTTCCAAATTTATTTTTAATTGTATAGTTACAAAAATTAATTTATTTTCTTTTACAACTTAAGCGTTTATGTTGATTAAACGAGGTCTAATTGAAGTTGACAAAAGTTACTATTTTAACAAATCAATAATTAAAAATTACAATGACTAGCTTGAACCACTAACAATGTTAAAGTTATGAAGTTCGAAGACTGACTGGCGATTAGGGGCTCCTCACAGTATTTATAAAGCCTCTGGTCTCACTTCATCTTGTGGCAAAGTGCAGATCTTGCTGTCTGTAGTTTCTCGATAATCATACAATGTCTTATTCTAAGTAAATTTAATTAAGACTGCTCTATTGCAGTTCAGTGTTTCTTAACCTGCAGCATCAGGTTGCGTCTGAAATACAAATTAGTTGTTTCCGTTCTTATTTTTGATATGAACTCTGTTAAACTTTAATTATATAACCTTCATTTAATACAATGTAACATACTATTACTAAGACATAATAATTACATTTATTTTATCTACATTTTCATATTGGGGATATGTAATTCGGGGTTTATATAAAATAATTCTTTAATCTAGTTAAATCGAGAAAATGTCTAGAATACGCGTCATCAAACCTATTGTATTACGATTCCTATTAATCATCCTTCTTATCGTTAGACATTTATAATTGTAACATGATACCTATGAGTCACAGTTTCTTATCGCTAAACAGATATGAGGCCACTTTAGTAAAAACATAATAAGCATTCTAGAAAAATCTTAATTACTGTTACACTGCCCATCCATTAAGGTGTTCTGTCTCAGAACATTTCCCGGGTCGAAAGCTGGATGTCCCTATAATGATAGAAACAACAGAGTCCTTCTTACCTTTACCATATTGACGGAAGTAGCAATCAACACTTTTAATAGCGGATACCGTTCCATTGAGCAAAACATGCATACCAAGATTTGAACGCCGGTTTTCTGTAGTAATACCTCCAGCCTGCTTCGTACTACTCTCCAGTCCAATCTATCGAGCCCACAATTAATCCTAAGTATGACCAACTTTTTGTCCTCAAACTCCATCATCTGGAGTTTGATGATCTACTAATGCCCTCCACAGGTTCTAGTAAATGGGCTTACCAAAGGACAATTGGTTTGTCACTAGAAGATAATAAATGCGACCACGTCCATCTCTAAGATGCATGGTTTTGCCCTCCTTTGGTTGTTGTTGGAGAAGCCGATACAGACCACTAAATTTACTTCTGAACACTGTAGCAATCCCTCGCGTCATATTGAGATCCGTGGCTACGCAATGTGCAAAAGAAAATTTCAACGGCAAATCAAATAGATCCCTGTTGGCCTCTTCGGTAATCTAAAACCTTGCCTTGCCGGTACCGATGTACACAGACATGAACCATTCCTAATTTTGACCAGGCCTTAATTCATCTTCCTGGTTCCCTATTTGCCTCAGGTTTTCATGTCCCCCGGCATTTTCATAGTCGTTACTCTCGTAAAGTGTCAGTCTGTTAATGTGCACTACTATTGTCCTGCCTTTTGGGAGCTTACGAATCCTATACACTACATCGTTGATTCGTTTCAGTGCTTCGTAAAACCCATCCCATTCACTTGGTAACTTTGGCAATAATCGCTGCCTCTGTCTAGGATTGTTCAACCATACGTAAATATCCGTTTGAAAACCATATTGTTGCGCTTTGATTTCATACTTGGTCTTCATTCGGTCGCTCGCAATCTGAATATTTTTATTAAGTCCCCATGGATGTTATGCACTTTCCGTTTGAGTCTCTCGATATAACTTTCGCCTACAACGTCAACTACAGGTTTACTATCGCACACAAGGTCACATGGTAAACGTATTTCGCGTATCAACATAGTACATGCAGGAGTCTGCCCAGTTTTCTCGTGAACTGCACATCGGTAGGCCAATAAAAATAGGTGTATATATTAATCCCAATCCCTTTAATGTTCAAAGACTACCTTGAAGAAATACGTTCCCAATGTGCGGTTCATGCGTTCTACCATACCATCCGATTGAAGATGCAACGGTGTCGTTCGAGTCTTTTTCATCCCTAGCGACCGAGAAACTTCTTGAAATAGCGTCGTTTCAAAATTTCTGCCCTGTTCAGCGTGCAGCTCCAATTGTATTCCAAAACTGTCCTTACACCTAGTTCGCGAAATGCCAATGATGTTTTCTGAAGTAGAATCAGTGCAGGTCAAGTTTTGCCCCTCATCGTCGGCCCCTTCTAGTTTTCAGGCTTCTCTTGTTCAGTTTATGGGTTGCTCACGCTGCCGCTGGATATATCCAAATTATTCACAATTCCAGCACTTTAGTCCTTTCCCCTTTAACCACTGGTCACGAAGAACCCGTCGAATCATTTCCTCAATGCGCTCCTGTCCCTGTTCTTCAAGCATCTAACTTTGCCACTACTACGATGCGATGTTTGTTTTGCCGCTTCAAACTCCAAAGCATGAGCCAGTACATCATCCAGGGGCTTGGGCCGGGCCAATCATTATGCTTGTTGGATCTCTTAATCTCATATTCCATGGCCAAACGCCTGCACTGCAAGAAACTATCCGCTGCTGTTAATAAGCAAGTACAAGTCTCACCAAACCAACAATATCTGCTTCGAATACTTTTAAATTGTTAGCCTTCTAGTAATTGCCCTTTACTTGAGCGGGGTAAACATGTTGCAGGTAAAAATCGCCGTATCTCACTTCTAGCCTTGATGCTAAAATCCCGTAGTTTCTTTGACAATGGTCGGGTATAGTTTGTAAGATACTCTAAGTTTCAACTCGTAGTGCGATTATCAATGCCGTTTCACCGTCATTCAAGTCGCTAGCTGTCGCGGCACCCTCCAATTGTTTAAAATATGTCATACAACATAACTTTTCATCAAACGTAGGTAGATGGTTCTATTTTGAATTTAATTTCTTAAGCGTACTGTTGTATCCACGGGGTTAATGGTGGTACTGATAAAGAAATTAATTCGTTTTTCCATCTCCAGCACCTTCTCTTCCATTTTTCGCGAATGTTCTTTCCTACATTCTGAGTATTTGTTTCTAGTTTATGTGAATTCTCTAAAATCGCCCAAAGAATTCCTCTCTTAGTTTTTGTGTGTTCTCAAGAAATTCCGCTTCCGATTGGTTATAATTTTCTTTTAATTTTTGCTCAACTGCTTTTATGTTCTGATCTAGCTTTTTCGCAAGGTTTGCAGCGGTTTCCTATAATTTCGCTATAAAATGTGTTACTTTCTTCTAATTTCGCGGTCAGGCTCGCAGAGTTTTCTTCCATGCCTACCTTGAAGTCCTTAAAATAAAAGAATATCACTATCCATTTTTTGTTGTTAACTACGAGTTACTGCCTTTTAAAGGAAAATCGTTCAAATGTCTTTTCACTACTATCCCACTACTAATTTAATCTTCTACAAACGACGAATTAAACACTATTGTATACTAAACTTACTGATGATTTATTTAACTAACACATTTATATCACGTACGTGAATTTATATTTCCATCACATAAGCGAATTTATCTTGACATTAATTAATGTACATCAAACGTTTATTAGGACTGATTTCAAACAAATACAGCTCTATTGCAACAGGGCTCGCACTTCTATTTAATAGTCCTTTATTCTAGTTAAATCGAGAAAACATCTAGAATGTGTGTCATCAAACCATTGCACTACAATACCAATTAATCATCCTTTCTTATCGATTCTTTGTTGTTGCTAACCAAATATAAGGACGCTTTAGTAGAAACCTTATAAGTGTAATTTCCGGAGTGTTCTATATACTTCTTAACTGTTACATCATGTTGTTGCAACTCTACAAAGCAAACAGTACGTATACATAAAATCTAACATGTGGGTATACTTTTTGAATATATAAGTTGTTGTAAGACCGACGGGTTTGCACATGAATGATAAAAGTTTTTATCTGTCCCTCATTACGAGATACAAAAAGCGCCGCGCCTCTTGTTAGTGTAATAGTCCTAATACAGGCAATAAGGTCTTTCATATGACGTACTTGCTTAAATTAATTACTCTTGTAATAAAGAATTTAGACGACTAGCTTTCAAAATATACATTCTGTTGTTAATTTAAAAACGCCTGTGAGTGTTGTTCTAAAAATAACATTACTTTGCTACTTAATGATCAAGACAGATTGACAAGGTTAACCTTTATCTTGAAACGCAATATATAAAGCTTCGATATTCATTTAGTTTCAGTAATTTATTCTATTTAAGTACTTCTTGCTAGTTATGAACTATTATACGAAATGAACTGAAGCGTATGCCATGCCAAACCAAGAAGCTGCAACCGTCGCTGACATGCTTGTAAAAGAGCTGTTCTGGCGTTTTGAAGTAATTATGGAGTGGTACGCTGATCAGGGCAAAAATTTTGAGTCAGTGTTGTTCCAGAAGGTTTGTTGGTTGCTAGGGATGAAGAAAACCCAAACGACACCATTGCACCTGTCACAGAAAATACTCAAGGTGATCTACTGGATGAGCCACCGGAATACTCCCAGGTGCATTGTGTAGCGGCGGGCTATGAGATGTCCCGAGGACTGACTTGGATTTTTAGAAATAAATTTAGTGGTCTTGATCAACTTCGGCGATAACAATCAGATGTTGGAAAACCATACGGCAAAAGGACCGACATCGAGGCATCTACTGCTTGATGACTAGGCGGCAGCCTTGTGGTAAATAAAATTATCAGGATCTGTGGAAGGGTCAGATGATCGAATTTGAAGATAAGAAGTTGTTCATACCCAAGGTCGGTTGTGGACTTGATGGATTGGACCGGAGGGAGATACGAAATATGTCAAAGGCGCTATTCCAGAAAGCCAAGATCCACATGTTGGTGTGGATACAGATCGAATGGTACGGTGTCTGTTGACTGCTACTTCTTTCGGCAAGTAAACTGCAGAAATGGTTTCGATTGTCTTTGCCGCCACAGAGACTTCCAACGTCAAGCTCACAGAGTGTTTTGGGGCAGTACAGCTTTAAGAGGGAGGCAGTGTGGCGCCACTCGGTCTACTTGCGATTACATTAGAACGCAGACAAATGGTTGATTACACAAAAGACAACTGACGACCACCCGTAGCGTTACACCTTTCGGAACAATTTTCATTGACAGGTACGAGACTGTATTTAAAGACCACAATAGGTATATTCGAGAAGTTATTTAATTAAATTACAATAAGAAGTCTCCAAATCGTAGTTTGCATACTCCGGGTTATTGTAGATCAATCTAGAACAATTGGATAAGATAAAAATTAACGTTAAGGCGTTCTGCAAGTCAGTTCTAATTGCAGTTTCGATTGTAATACTTGTCTTGATTACAATATGCTGTAGTTTAAAGCCCCAATAGTCGTACAGGTCTGATATAAATCTTCACTGTGGATATAAATTATAGTAATGTTTAGTTACGTTAATTAGTGATTGGATAATTAATTATTGTGCTTCGAAATTAAGTTAATTAAAAGGATAGCATTGTAGTTTATAAAGCTAGTAATTGTACTGTGGCTACCAAAATTCCCCAATACATAGACATTTACCGAATTAATAGTTTCCTAGTAAATCCTTTCACACAATTAAAATTAGTCAAGAATACTGCAAAACCAATACATGTAGTTATTTATAATAATTATCAGGTTTAAGTACAATTATTTTCTTCGTCATTAAGCTTTCCGTCTTAGAACTGGTTGGACGCGTACCTTCATTGATTTCTATTTTGACCTAACCTACTTCCCTAAAACTTCCACAGACTACATCTTTGACTATCTGTGTGCAATAGTCTAACCTAGGTCTAGCTCTACTTCTTTTTTTCCTACTCTGTTTCTAATATATTCCGCACTATTCCCTCATGCCTTAATATGTCACCTATCGTTCTCGCCTGTTTTTTACTGTTTTCCACATTTTTTCTTCCTCTGCCATTTCTAGAATCTTATTGTTCTCAACCTTGTCCACGATATCTTCATTATGTCTGTAGCATCACTTTTCCTGCCCATTTCTCCTACTATCCAAGTTTCACAACCGTACAATGCTGTGCTGTACACATATGCTTTTAGCAGTCTTCTCTATGATTCTTTGTTTGTTGTCTTTGAACACATTAGTTGCTTTTTCTTGTTAAATATAGCACGACCTTGTGTCAATCTTTGTTTGATATCTTTTGCACTTTTCCCAGATTGCGTTATTTGACTTGTAACAATTTTTGTGACGATTATAAAAGCTTATAAATTTAATTATAAAATACACTACATTGTTTATTCAAATAAACAATTATTTTCACGACGTTAATAAATATTCAGACCAGTACGGTATAGTCCAATCACGAGTCTTATATTAATTAATAATAATAATATATGCTCTACTCGTAAACGTTGGTCATTTGAACTGCATTCCCAATGTCAGACGATTTTTGTGCCTTGTACGCATTCCGTCGACAGAAGGATCAGTCTGGCTCAACCACTCGCTGCAGTTAGAAGCATCATGGGTATCAATAAGGTCCGAGCTAGCGATCTACCCGTCGCCATAAACGTGGCAGCGTAATCAAGTGCATAATGCACTTGACTTTTGTTTGTTTCTGATAGTGGTAAGCAAGTTAAATAGTTATTAAGATAGACTAAATGATTTTATTATGGCGCTCACCTATATCGATAACTCACCTATAACGATAACTCATGCGTTTACCAATTTTTAATTTCACTAATTCACAATTTAAAAGGTTACAAATTTACAAATTCAGACACCACGTTTTAATTTCTCAGTTTAGCGTTAAATAATCTCGCATTAAGATAAGCTAAAGAAGAGTCAAAAACAATGCACATTGAATAGCTCGTTTTATGTATTTATTTTATGTTTCGGTTTACTTCGATGGATTGCACAACAAGTTGATGAAAATGGTTTCCTATAGTGGTCCAGTATAATACGGTGTAGTGCATTTAATTCGTCATTAGTTCAAAAGAAGAAGCTCAAGCTTACGCTTTGTAAGATGCATTGGTGGAAAGTTAGCTGACTTCACTTGTTTGTCCAAGAATCGCAGGCTAACACATGTGGTCTCAACAAGGTATTGTTGCAATGAAGTTCAAAGTACAACCAGTTGTTAAGGTAAGCGTTAGCCTAAGAACTTGACCTGACAACAGCTGTTCTGAATAACCTGACAAGGCCAATATTTGAAACTAAAATGGTAGCGTTTTTAATTTGCTTTACGAGGAAGTCGAAAGGACTTTCATCATTTGGATTTCATTATAGTATGTAACGCCGTCATTCAGTGTTGTGTGCCTCGTCTCGTTATCACGCCCTCTTGGCACTATCAGGTGTCCATAGCGCGTTGTTGTGTTTACATCGTAGAGCTCGCGAACCTGTATTGAAACAGATATAATGTATTGTTGACCAACAGTGATTACCTTAAGCCTGTTACATTAAATTGTGTGCTTATTTTGGTTTTGTTATTAAATGGTTGCTCATTCGTATTGCATAAATCTCTGTTTTACTTCTAACCTCGTTTAAAGAACCTTAACGACGGAATACACCACCCACCATCCGTCACAAGTATAAATTATTGCTTACATTTGACATTACTGCAAATAATTAAGATTATTAATTTCTTTATTTAATCCGGAAAAGTATTTCATTCAAATTCAGTAATACATAAAGTATTTATGAGAACTAATTTTATTTAGCTTTGCATATATAACAAATATTTGTAAGCCAAGGTAAACAGATCTGTGCATTTTGGGCATTTAAAAACTTTACGGTCATTTTTGATTCCTAGTAGAAATTATCAAAATTCTCATATTTAAATATCTGAGTCTAAAATATTAGACCACGTTTTTTTATTATACATTTTTGTATATAAATTTTAAAACAGAAAAAAGCAAATTAATTAAAGAACCATCATTTGATTTAATTGAACACTTGTTTTATTTTGGACAAGTGCGTCTAAAGGTAGAAATAAATAAGTTAAAAAAGAATACATCCCACTTTTATAAAGGATAAGGTTGTTGGTTGTGATACAACGAAGAATTACTAAACAGCTCTTTCAAGAAACTTGATATTTAAATTTCCCTTTTGCTACTTATGTTTAAATTATAGGTATTAATAACTACTCTTTTTCTTTATTGTATAAGATAGCAAGAGTGTATCTCTTGCGTCCTTCGTTATTATAATAATGTTGTTTTCTTTCAGATCCTGCGTGTTCGCAGTAAAAGCGATTTTTTCCCCTGAGGATTTCCAAATTCTCCCTTAGGGTAACCCGTGCTTTATCAATTCTAGGACTTGGTGGCGCCTCTTTTGCACCCTCTATTTTTATTTGAGAGTCAGTACACAAATAGTATTTTTTGTTGTGAAACACACGACCACTCCTCATAAGCTCTACCCCAGGAAGAAACCCCTAGCTTAGTCGGAAGATTGTCGATTCCCCTTCACTGTGTGCTGGAATTGTTCACACCATGGTCATACGTTTAGTTATTGTAAAGCCCCTATGAAAATGTTTTGTTTTAAATGCGGATGTAAAGGCGTTACATCAACTTCGTGTCAGTCGTGCTCAAAAAACGAATGAGGCACGTGCATAATAGATAGCATGCTGCTTCGTATAATGAGATTACTAATAAAGTGTGTACCAATAATAATGCTTTGATAAATTGGGTACATTAGTTTGTGCTGTCGTCATACCGTTTGCGGATTGCTCCTGTACATAGGCACATTTATGGTTTGATAGCAACTTCTAGTTTAGATCGGCATTACAACGCAACATGTTTGAATCTGTTTAGTCTAGGCGAGACTTGACGTCGTAGTTGGTCGCTCAGCAGTGCGTAAGTCTAGACGAGACACGTGAAGAGTTGGTTGCTCAACAGAGCGTAAGTCTAGACGGGACTTGAGGTGAGATTGTCGCTCTAGCATTTTTGCATCACTATTTTTGAGGTTGATGATGAGGTAAAATTTTTTTGTTGATTAGTTTAAGTGGTACTCGTGGAAGAGTCTGTCATTCTAGCAAGTTTATGCGTTGTGAAGCACTTTGGTTTGTTTCGGCAGTTTGATTAGAAGTAAAATGGGAATGTACCTGAACACCGATTTTTTTTTGCTAGCTATCGTCATGATTGTTTTTTTTATAGATGAATTGTTAGTACATGAAAGTCGGAAAGTGGAATGTGAAAAATCTGGGGCTCTTTTCAGTAGTAGACCAAGAGAATGCCGTTTCGATTTAGATAAATTGTTGTTTTTTTTTGTTTGAGTTTGAAAGTGTGATGCATCCACTGATTGTTTTGTTTAGTTTTCATTCCTTCTAGTTTCTTTACTGTAAATAGGCGGAGGAACCTCATTTTTTTTAATAGGAATTAGGTGATAATTTCGTTTTAGTTAATTATCTGTTGATTGTAGTGATGTCATGTAGTGAGATGGCATTATGGATTTTGAATAGCGTTTAAGTGCGCGTGTTAATAGAAGCACATTCCCTGTGCGTGCGCAATTTGTTATTAGAAGCACATTTTCTGTGCGTGCGCAATATGTTATTAGATTCACATTCCCTGTGCGTACGCAATGTGTTATTAGAAGCACACCCTCTATGCGTACGTAGCGTGTTCTCAAGAGCACCTTCCTTGTGTGTGTCCAGCCCGTTAACGAATAATTTTTTTTTTGATTCGTACAAGTTAACAGACGAAATTTTTTTTGATTCCTACAATGTTGACAGACGAAACTTTTGGATTTCTAACGTGTTAACAGGTAAAAAATTTTTGAGTTTGTAGAAGTTGAATATCTTGTTGATGATAGTCGTGTCTTCGGCAATGTGGGTGAAAGAACGATGGAGTGTTCTTTTCGCGTTTTGTACATTCCATTAAGCAATACGTAAGTCTAGACGAAACTCATGAAGAGTTGGTCGCTCAGCAGTGTGTGTTTAGTTGAGTGGAGTGTAGGTTTTGGGAATTTAGTTTAGTGATACTTATGTTTAAATTATTGGTATTAATAACTACTATTTTTCTTTATTGTATAAGGTATCAAGAGTGTATCTCTTGCGTCCTTCGTTATTATAATAACTTGGTTTTCTTTCAGATCCTGCGTGTTCGCAGTAAAAGTGATTTTTCCCTTGAGGATTTTCAAGTTCTCCCTTAGGGTAACCCGTGCTTTATCAATTCTAGGACTTGGTGGCGCCCCTTTTGCACCCCCTATTTTTATTTGAGAGTCAGTATACAAAACAGTATTTTTTGTTGTGAAATCCACGACCACTTCTCATAAGCTCTACCCGAGGAATAGACCCCTAACATAGTCGGAAGATTGTCGATTCTCCTTCACTATAAGGGTGAAGTTCTTTTATTGGCGCACAACGCGTTGATGGCTACACTGACGCCAAAACGCTTGGGGTGTTGATATTTTTACAGACTTTCTAGTAGCAAAAAATCCTTAACCTTTAAGTTCTTGTTTCTTAAATTATGATTTATTTTCCTCTCCTTTACATACTAGTACTTTAGTTTTATTTTTGTTAATTTTCATACCGTATCTCTCTGTTATAAGTGTTTCCATTTCATTAAGAGCTGCTTCTAACTCTTCCTTGCTTGATGCTATTATCGCTATATCATCTGCAAATCTAAGCATATCAATCTTTTGTTCCCGCAAAATAATTCCAAATGTCTTCCTGCATTTGACAATATTTATTGCCTCTTCGATGTATAAGTTAAAAATTAAAGGAAATAGAGGATATCCTTGTCTCACCCCTTTCCTAATATTTACTTCCCTACGTTCCTGTTCTAATTATATTACCGCTGTTTTCTCTTTGTTTAAGCTATGTACTATCCGTCTATCCATAAAACTTCAATCTTCCAATTTTTTTGAATATTTCGAATATTTTACATTATCGAATGGTTTTCCAGCTTTACAAACCCTATACACACATTTTCTGTATGCTTCAACTGTCTTTCTTATTTCCATTTTAGTTTGTACCTCTTTGCACTTTTCATCAATCTATTGCTCCTTAGCTTTTCTGCAGGTGAGAATAAATTCAGGATATCCTTTGTTATACTGTTTCTTATTTTCTTTTTATGTAAACCCCAGAATATCTCTGGCCCCCATGTCTAAGCTGGATTTAATGTTATTCGATTCTGTTTCTACTTCTTTAGTATCAGAAATTTTCCCGATGTCCTTCAGCAATTCATTTGAGTTTTTTTCAAATCTTTCGTAGATATGTTTATCTTTTAGTTTCTCAAAGTTTACATTTTTTCAATTTTTTAAATTCAAGAGCGGCCTTCATAATTACGATGTTGTCTTTTTACGTATCTTAGTACGTCTTCGATATCTTCGTAGATCGCTTCTACCACTTCCTGACTGTTAGAGGTGCGCAAGTATACTTGTATTATTACTGTGTTTAACGGTTTAGATTCTAATTTAACCATGAGTACTCTTTCGTTCTTTTGTAAGTAATTTTGTATACAGTGTTCTATCTATTTTCGCATAACTATTTCCACACCCAAATTTTCTTCCTCCTATCTTGTATTAATTACCCTAAGGTCTCCACTCCAAAAATCCCCCGCCTCTGGCCACCGAACTTCGTTGATCCCTACTATGTCTAGTGGTGATCATCCATTTCAATTTTCAAGTTCTCTAGCTTACCTCCTTGCTTCATACTTCTGACATTCCACACTCAGACTCGCAAAATATTCCTGGCTCTTCTTTTAAAGAAACTTACCAATAGAGTTAATTTGTTTTTTAAAAAAAAGAGTTGCCTATTTCAGAACTATCTTTGACCCTAAAGTTAATACCTTAAAATAGAAGTATCGTTGGACCATTTACATTCCAGTAGTGTTATTTTGTATTTATTTGTGTCTAGGTGAAGAGCCACAAATAAGGGTCTTGTTTTAATTAATTATATATTTTTCTTTCAGAAATAAAGTCTAAAGGGTTGGTAGAAGAGTTATTTTTTTTATTATTGAAATCCATTTAAGAGTCGAGGGATTTCTGCGTTTTTTTCAGGACTTTTGTTTTCATATTGATATAGTGGAAACGCCATGGCACCCTACCTTATAGTGTTTTGAGAAACGAAACAAAATCGGTCCACAACTCCGTCTCATGCCAGAGCACTGAAGTAATTTTCGAAGTTGGTCGTTTTACCTAAATAGGAGTTTTCTTTTTCTCTTAGCCACCACTCTAACCAACAAATTTCACCCTGGGATATCATCATATCAGGAAACTTCTGTTCAATGGCGTTTACCACCATTAGAAAAATAATTACTCGCACCCAACAATGTGGGACTGCAGATAGGTAAATAATAGGAAAATAGCTTACAAAGCTACTTTGCTCTTTTTCTTACGTTTCAATTACGTTAATTGTATACGCTGAAGTATATTCTGAATTTAATCATACCATTAATGACGTGAATGCATTCTTTCGTGATTTCTACTATAGCTATTGTGCTGCTAACCATTACTATTTTTTAAAAATCTATTGATATTTTTCCTTTCTTGTTACAAGGTTAGCTAGCCAACAACATAAAAACGTGCTCGTGTTTTATTATGACGAGAAATAAGTAATTTCAATTAAACAACAAGATAATTATATGTTCTTCTTTAAACATTTCCCTTATTTCCTAATAATTGTTTAAAAGCCCGTTCTTTTTCCTTCAATAATAAACTCGTTTTAAAAATAGAATATAAATATGTCTTCTTACCTTCTTGTTTTCTCAGTAATGAAAGTAAAAACAAACACAGACGTTTTCGCCGATCGGCTACCATTTCGACACGATCGAAATCACATGACAGTCGTTGCTCGGTTGTTTCAAATAATAGACCGCACTCGTTCGAGTTGTATGACCATTAATTATCACGAAACACACGATACTTCCTACAAGTAATAAACGTACGTTGTTAAACTGTTAAAAAAATGTATTTAATTTCTTCTATGAAATATTTACATCTCAATTGAAAATTTTGTATGTAGGTAATTCAAAGAAAAACGTATTTTATTTTTACAAAATCGTAAAAGGTTTGGTAAATAGTTTTCAAAAAAAAAATCAAAATGAAAGGTTCGTAGAGATGTGTAAAAAATTTTCAAAGTAAACTAAAAGACTGTTTAACCAGATCGATTTTATCCTTCACGAATAGCTAATGAATGTAACTTTCAATTCAAGAATGAAACCCAGGCCATAGACCTAAACTTGCGGTTCTAGTTAGTAACATCAGAAACAGGTTACGTAAGTCATTTATTTAATCAAGGATTTTCCACTTAGATTAAGTATATAAACCAAACAAGGCAAATTAACACATTATTAATATAATTTCTAGGAACAGAAGATAAGAAAGTAGTAAAACACAAAAAAATATCAAATAAAAATGCTTTTAAGCCCATTCAAATAAAAAACAATTACTCAAATACAGGGCGATTCACAACTTCATAGAAATATTTCAACTGATGCATGGCCCTACATTTGATTTTCCAATGCTCCACCCGAAGGTATTACATTGGTCAGGAAGCGAGGTTTTTTACCTAAAAAATTTTGATTTTTGCCGCATCCTTGCTGTTCCAAGCAATGTAGGGATTTTTAACGTGTGTGACAACACTCACACACGGGACCTTCATTTTACCTCTCATACTGTCTAAAAAGTTCAGATGATGTTTAACGTAAAGCTAAATATACAATGCAAGAAATCAGTGTATAACCATGATTGGATGCCCTGTGGAAGAGTCAGACGTAGACGTAGCCAATAAACAGGTGAAGTCTGGTAAAGGAATATTTAAATAGATTGTTTAATTAGTAAATTTTAGACTCGTGTCTTTAGAATGTAATTTCAGAAACGAATTAAAAATATTTTAAGTTGATTTCAAAGTTTTGGTGTAATTCCTAAAATAATTGAATGGTTTGCATCTTGCGGTAAATTTTAGACCACGTTATAACATTTCTATAAAACTCTCTATGGTTCGTATTCCCGTTTTATTCATTTTTTAAAATAAAACACTTTATTTCGCGTTTTTAAACAACTCCAGTTGTTAATAAAACTATTTTGAAATTGGTGCATTATAATCGTCAATTGTCGTAAATATGCCGAATTATCTCCAATCAGAAGAGAAGAAGGCGATTTGGCATTTGTTATCATTCGTTTTCGTAATTTTGAACTACAAGCAACAAGTGCAGCTGCTCCATATGGCTGAAGTGCGTGATTTCAAGTGAACCAAACCGCTTAATCACTGCCGTTTCAGTGTACCGTACCTGCTCAGAAAACTACTGGAGGTATGTCCGTTTTGTTATAATCAATTAATAATTTGTACTTGTTACATTTATATTATAATTTTTTGATATAAATTTGATCGCCATACTGCCGATGACCATATGTCATTACACATTGTGTTGAATCACAAACATATTAAAAGGTCCTTCGAATTTCGCAATCTTTCGCAATCTTTACGCACCACTTTAGTAAAACTCTTTAAATGTGAGTGCAAATTTACCGCACTACAAAAATAAAATAAGCCCCCTGGTCAGCGCGGGGGGTTTTATAAATTTATATATCGACTTACCTCCGCGGTTTTTTTGTTGTTCTAAGCTGCAGTTCCTTGCTCCTCAACTAAGTGGACTGTATTGGAGGTTATAGTACGTGTTACTTTGCACTTTCACTGTGTTTTTTAGGGGTTTATCGATAAAGTCGGCGACACTATTGACAAACTCACGTTACCAAACGAAAAACCGACTGTTCTGCTTCGATATCGATGAGAGAGTGTTTGTTCACTACTACCCTTAGTCCCACTTATTTACACATGCACAAGGAATTTTTACGACAGGATATAAGGGAACAAGGGATGACAGTTTTACTATTAGATTTACAACTACAAATTTACAACTTAAAATTAAACACGACAACGTGCGACAAAGAGACCGAACACCCCCTAAACTTTTTTACAACAAGCATGGTTATCTACAAATTAAATTAGCTAAAAATTTGGATGGAGGGTTTGTGTTAAGGTAGGGGGTAGTCGGCAAATTCATTAAATCGAATAACTCGGGTTACCAAAAAGGATTTAAAGATCGAGTTAAAATTAAATAAACAAAAAATGTAAAGGTTCGGGGCATTATAGGGGTGTAATTTTGTATGGGGTGGTCCGATTTGAAAAATTTTGGCGGATTCAGAGTGCCCGGGAGATTTTGTATTAGGTTAATATTACTAGTTGAAGAAAACTTTCACCTGGGTTAGATATGAATGCAATGCGCAAAAATCTGGGGTACGGGGCTTTAATAGGGTGTAACGTTGTAAGGGATAGTCCGATTTTAAATCGCCTGGGAAATTAGGGTTCAGATCCATTTAATAAATGACCCAAAAACCCTCCAGGAACCGAAATACGGGATAATGCGCAAAAAAAAGAAATCTGGTTGAAACGCCTGTTAACATTCTACTAACGGATTGTAACCAAAAATAAAACCCCCACTTTTTACTCATCCTACAAAAATTGCTTTTCAAAATTTCTCACAATACTAAATAAAAAATACATAGTCGAATTGCCAGATGTATTTATACGGTTTCAAATACAAGAAACGTATCAAAGGAAAACAAAATAACTATGTATCTTCAAGCTGGAAATTTTAATCTCCACTAAGTAGGTTTTTCGTGCAACAAAACAAACATCTTCCTACAATTACGTGTGCCATTGATCTGTCACTTTTTAATTTAAAAATGCTTTACTAGAAGTTCCAGCAAAATACGAGAGGTATGTAGTCTCGGTTTAAAAAGCGTAACGCACACGTAAATGCAACAACTAATTAAAGCGTCATAATGAACTATAATTAAACTAGGCGTGCTTTGTCTATCCTATTAAGTCCGCATATATCAATTAGTAATAATTCCTTCTAACGTGTCTTGTGAATTATGGACCCACATAGCAATTGGACTAGATCCAAATGTTATCCCAAAGAACAATTAACCTTTATATACGAGATTAATTCAATGTAATTGCATTAATATAACGTATGTACGAGTGTGAGTCTATGTGTTTGTAATAGTTCTTGCAATGTAAAGTGGCGAGAATTTGCATGGTTTACGAAGATAGCGTTGGATAAATGCAATTATTCGTCCACGATGCATGAAAAAATTTTATATAGGACTTTTATATTTATAAATCAGATTTTTCCATACAATGAGGACTAGGTCATTAAACGTCCTTTGTATATGTCATTAACTTAGTTGAATAATTTTGAAGTGGTTGACTTTTGCACATTTTTTATCTCTAGATGTAACACCCAACTTGTACAAATTCCATTTCTGTTGGCCTTCTTTACAATTTTTGAATAATTTGTCTTTTGAAGAACTTCATCTAATTTTTTTTATTCAATAATATCTTTAAACTTTATACAGGGTGCCCAGAAACTTTTCCGACAAACAGAAGTCACACATACTACACATAATTTTATGTCGATTAAATCCAAAAATTACCTTAATTCAAAAATGCTTTCAAGGGAGCTAGATGTGACCTTTAAATGAGTTTTTAAGAATATCTTAAAAATGTCGTTATATAAATTGTTCAAACTTGACAAAATGATTAATCCCCTATTCACAATTAGACCACTATAAATACGATTTCTTTATTGAAATCACATGCGTATCCATTGAAGGGGGAAGGGTGCTTTTTGGTAAATAGACATTTTGATATACAATTTTTTTATCTTCAAATTTTTAACATATTTTACGTCAAATTTGAAAGCGTTAAGGTTTTTCCCCATCTATAATGTGCTCTTGTTTAAAATAACTAGCATACACCGTTTTCGGGAAAAATCAATTTAATCTTGTGTTTACTGCATAAACTTTTTGATTACTAGGAATACCAAGTTAGCTTTGACTAGACACCGATCAGATATTTGTGTCAAAATATTTTGATCTATACTCCATTCCAGTTAAGAAGGTAGTAGATGGCGCTTGTGCTTGAGTCAGATTTACACAGATCAAAAATTTATTAGTTGCTGTATTTGAAAAGTTGCCGGCGTCGGTTGTATATTTACTATTTTGTGACGATAGTTTTTCAAAAATAACAATGCAAATGGCTGACTGTATTAGTTAATTTTTAAGTATTATTGCATTCAGTAATTGCAATTTGGTGTTCTTCTTAAGGAATAAGACCACATTGCTTTTTGAAAATGATTTTATTGACGTTTCGATCCTTCTCCTAGGATAGTTGTCTAAATAATAACAAGGAGTATTTGTAATTTGGTATTAAATTTCAGAAGATAAAATTGGACTTGGAACTACATTAAGTTTAAGACGGACGAAACTTAGGCAAATTCATAAAGAACATAGCTACACTCATACTTAATCAATGTTCCATCTCAACTTTTAGTATTTTTCCGAATACCAAAAATTGAGATAAGAGCATTACTTAAGTATGAGTGTGGCTTAAGTGTGCTTTATGAATTTGCCCCTTAGTCTTTACTTAACAATTATGGTAGAAACAAACATTCACCTGGAGTTATAAAATGCTTTAATAAAATTCTGTCAGTTTCATTTTTTCGAAAGGTTGTAAGTTTGTTAACAATGATTGAAATTAAAGCAATGCATCGATGTTTATACAGATTTTTATTTATATTTTTTGCAAGATTGAGGTTTTTGAATAAATACATCCAAGAAATACGGTTTTAAAACATATCAAAATTATTGAACTTTATTTTCTACCTGTTTGGTTAAAGTTTAAATAAAATATTAATATAGAACAATATATAAGCTATTTTTAATTAAACATATCACAAAATATCAAAACAATGATATCACAAATTTATATTTAATCTACGTCCATATCATCCCCAGAGGTATCTTCGTCCTCTGTTGTACTTTCATATCCAACATTTATTACAATTTGTTCGACAAGTTCTTCGACAATGCCATCCAATTTCCACATTCTTTCTTCTTCTTTAATTATATGGCTAATACAATTAACCCAATGTCCTTTATCTATGGCTGCAATTCCTTCATCCAGAAGCACCTTCACGTCGTTAATTTTAAAAGTAGAATTGTTGGTAGCTACATGCTGCTTTACTCGAGCCCAAATCAGTTCAATTGGATTTAGATTGCAGTGGTATGGGGGTAACCTTAATACAGTTCTGCCAGAGCGTTTTACAATTTCGTCAACAACATAAGGTGTCGGGTGAGCTAGAGAGTGCTGCTTTACTAAGGCTAATAATTCAACTTTTAATAGCTCTTTGGTAACTTCAATGTGTTTTGCGTTTAACTAATTATAAATTTGTTCTTTCCGCCAACTTTGATTTGGAACCTTATCGGCTTTGACGCTGTGATAAGGAGCATT
Source organism: Platerodrilus igneus (assembly GCA_036346225.1). Lineage (NCBI taxonomy): Eukaryota > Metazoa > Arthropoda > Insecta > Coleoptera > Lycidae > Platerodrilus > Platerodrilus igneus. The sequence continues at coordinate 2,929,727 of JARFIW010000237.1, read as the reverse complement.
ATCAAGCACGATTACACTATCATTATCAAGAAGAGGTAATACACCTTTCAACCAAGTTCTAAACGCTTTACCGTTCATGTCTTCGTGATAATCTCCTAAAACGATAATTATGAACTCAGGGTCCTAAGTTGTTTATAGTGTTAATACGCTACCTGTTTTTTTTTAGATTGAAAGTTTAAATATGCACCATTGACAAATCCCATATCACTACCCATGTGCGCAACAATTAATCTCTTGCCCTTGCCAGAGGGATCTCGTATACCAGTCGATAAACCTTCGATTAATGCCTGCCTTGCTGTTTTTACAGTGGTGTCTTGCCATACCTTGTTCTTTACATGTCCAGCATTCACCCACGTTTCATCAGTATAATAAATTCTTTTGCCTTCAGCTCTATACTTTTTAATTGCAGTTAAATATTTTCTTCGCCACAACACAATTTCAGGTTTTTCAATTAAAATTGTTTTTCGGCTACGTTTTCCATATTAAAAAACCCAATTTCATCATTACCCGATAAAGTGATGTGCGACTGAAGTTTGATAAAGAGTCATCATTGTTTATTGCATGTAATACTTTCTCTAAATTTGGTAATTCATTTCTAAAGTAAAATGCATGAACATGCCGTCGAATCGCACATCTTTCAAAGTCTTCAAGTTCGTCGTAGATTGTTGTACGCACTTTTGTAGTCTTTAGCGAGGAAGCAGTACCAGTAGTTTCCATTTCTTTTACAATATTCCACATTGATCGAACACCTAAACCCACTTCTAACGCAGTTTGCTTCATAGATTGCGTTTTGGATGCATTTGTGGAAATTTTCAAATATATATTATAGGCAATAAGCTTTTGCCCGCTCATAACATGTTTGCCCTTCGGATTTTTAATAGGTTGGTGATCTATAATTAAATAAAAGTCTGAAAAGAATTCATTGTTAGTATTATATGCTTATCTTTAATGAGACATGCTTACCTTATTATGAAGACACTGGTGTTTTATAGCTGTGACAAGAACTGTTTTGATACTAAATATAAAATTAACACAAATTAATAAGGCCGAGCAAAATTTCAAAGGCAAACTAATAACAAAATACAATAAATAACAAAAACGAAAATATGAAAGGGCAATAGCAAATGTCAAAATGCCAATTGACAATCTGCCTTATACTAAAAATGTTCAAACAACCAACACAAACATACGGGATATTTATACTTGTGTACACTTGGCTCATCCATCCACCAATGAGAATCCCTAAAATTCAGTCCTATCTTTTTCTTCAGTACCTTCTTAACTGGAATGGAGTATAGACAATTATTGCTATAGTCCATTCGCCTTAACTTTAGGATGACGTCACAAATGAATAAAATACTACATTGCCAATATCAGTTTAAATTCTAATATAATGTAATGAATATAGAGAAAATGTTCAAAATACTCAAAAAGATTGGAATTACTTTTAGGGATAGACGGATAGTGCATTGCTTATACAAATAACAAACAGCGGTAATAGAATTAGAGCAAGAAAGTAGAGAAGTAAATATTAGGAAATAAGTGAGACAGGGATGTACCTTATCCCCATTAATTTTTAACTTGTACATACAAGAAGCAATGAATACTGTCAAATGCAGGAAAACATTTGGAATTAATATGCAGGGACAAAAGATTGATATGCGTAGATTTGCAGATGATATAGCGGCATTAGCATCTAGCAAAGAAGAGCTAGAAGCTGCTCTAAATAAAATGGAAACAATTCTAACAGAGAGATATGGAATGAAAATTAACAAAAATAAAACTAAAGTTCTAGTATGCAAAAGAGGGGAAAATAAATCAAAAACAAGAATACAAATAGGGAACGAAAATTTACAAGAGGTTAAGGATTTCTGCTACCACGAAGTCAAATAACGTAAGATGGAAAAAGCACAAAAGATATAAAACAAAGATTAGCACAAGGGTCGTGCTACATTTAACAAGAAAAAGCAACTACTGTGTTCAAAGACAACAAACATAGAAACAAGGAAGAGATTGCTTAAAACATATGTATGGAGCACAGCAGTGTATGGTTGTGAAGCCTGGACAGTAGAAGAAGCAGACAAGAAAAAGGTAGAAGCCTTTGAAATGTAGTGCTACAGACGTATGATGAAGGTTCCATGGACAGACAAAGTTAAGAACAAAGAAGTACTAGAAATAGTAGGGAAAGAAAGAGTTATGTGGAAAACAGTAAAAATAGGAAAAATAGGATGATAGGCCACATACTAAGACATGAGGGAATAGTGCCGAATATATTACAAGCAGAAATAGGAAAAAGGGAAGTAAAGCTAGACCTAGGTTAGACTACTGCACACAGATAGTGAAAGATGTAGGATATGAGAATTTCAGGGAAGTGTGTAGGCCAGCTCAGAATAGAAATCAATGAAGGTACGCTTTCAACCAGTCGCAAGATGTAAAAACTAATGACAAAAATAATAACTGTACTTAAACATAGTAATTATCATAAGCAACTACAGATATTGGTTTAGCAATACTCTCAACTAATGTTAATTGTGCTAAAGGATTTACTGGAAAACATTAATACGGCAAATGTCTAAGTGTTGGGAGATCCTTGGCAGCCACAGACTGCTTAACCCCCTTCACACACCACTAAATTTCGGTGAAATAGGGCATATAATTAGAAAACAATAAAAGGGAATCAAGCTGTATATAAGCTGCTGTGAAAATTACAGGGAACTGTGTAGGCTAGCTCAGAACATAAATAAGCTGAGGTACAAGTCCAACCAGTTTCAAGACGTAAAACCTAATGACGAAAAAATAAGTGCTCTTAAATCTGATGATTATTATAAACAACCACAGGTGTTGGTTATGAAATATTTTCAACTAACATTGATTGTGCGAAAGGATAAATTGGAAAAACTTTTAATTCCACAAAGGTTCAAGTGCTGGGGAAACTTGGCAGCCAAGGGCTGCTTACCACCCTTCACATACCGTGCATTTACATTTCCAATGCTCCAACCGAAGGTACTACATTGGCCAGGAGACGAGTTTTTTGTTGCCTGGAAATTTAGAATTTTGCCGAACCCTTGTCGTTCCAGGCAAAATGGGGATCTTTAACGTGCGTGACAACACTCACACACGGGACCTCCATCCGAACGAGGGCGTAATTTTTGTGAAAAATGCTCACCCGCCATTTTTCAAGCAGTCGGCCGTGTCGGGATTCCAACCCAGGACCTTGGGATCCGTAGTATTACGCTTACTATATTGATCCACTGCGACGCCCCCCCCCCCCTTCACATACCACTGAATATCGGGGAAATAGGGTATATAACTGTAAAACAATAGAAGGTGACCGAACTGCATCAAACAAGAAAGAACAGCAGCTATGTCCAAAGACAACGAACATAGATACAAGAAGAAAACTGTTCAAAACATAGTGTGGAGCACAGCACAGTACGTCTATGAAATAGGGGCAGTAGGAAAAGCAGATGTATGAGGATGGTAGCATGGTCAGACTAAGCTAATAACAATTAGGTTATAGAAATAGTAGAGGAATAAAGATATCTGTGAAAAACAAAAAAAATAGGAGAAATAGAAAGACAGGATACGTTCTAAGGCATTTCTAGGGAATAGTACGGGATATATTACAAACAGTAATAAAAAAGAGAGGTAAAGGTAGATCGAGATCAGACTTTTGCACACAGATAGTGACAGATGCAGACTGTGCAAATTTCAGGGAAATGTGTAGGTTGGTTCAGACTAGGAAACAATGAGGGTACGCGTCCAACCAGTTCTAGGACTGAAGACCTAATGATGATGATATGTAATGAATGATACACGAATATTCCCATTGGCAAGAGAAATTCATGGCAACACCGTACAGATATGTCAACCTTTATTATGTTAAATGACAGTATCCCTTCAGGCGCAATTCTAGGTATTCATTGGCATACAGTTGCCAACACTTCATTACTAAATTTGACGTCGTTCTAAAGTTAGAACGAATGGACTATACTAGTATTGTGTTAGAAAGGTATAATAGGTATAATTTTTATAAAAATGGTTCATTTTACTAATGAAGAATACCCTGATACGTGTTTAATCAATGGCGAAATACAATGTAATGCTCGTTCAATGGAAGGAAAATACTTTGAAAAGGTTTTTAGTGTTCTTCAGTGAATAGTAGAGTTCTGTTGTACATTACATGACCACAGTTAGATACGCATGCCTGGTACACCTTCTAGGATTCTCAAAATTACATATCAACACAAATGATTGAAGATATTCATCGATAATCGTGTTAAAAACGCAATTTTGTATAGTGAGAATGAGGTTACGTAACTCGAATGTTATTTTAAGTTCGCCTACGTTTTATTTATAATTTACATTACGATTTTAAGCCTATTGTATATTGCATTATTTTTTCAGGTGCTTTGTTTGACAAGCCAATTTTGAATGGTCGATGCGAAATGTTGTACATCTGACCCTACACAATTTTGGACGTCAAACGATGATAGTTTTAACCCGAATGCCACGTAGTACATGTTTTCCCACAATTGAGACTATCGTTTATTTTTGCTAAGTATTTGAAATTTTAAATTGGATGAAAGGCTTTGTTTATGAAATCCTTTGTCGAGACTGCGAGAAAACTCAGATAGAGCAAATGAACTGCAAAATAAGCATAAGAAGAGCAAAACACCAAAACGTCATCTGAAAAGAAGGGAGTAACGTCCAACATGTAAAGGCTACGGCTCATACAATGAATTTCAGCAATATTAGATTACTAAGGAAACATTAATTCTGAGAAGCGATTAAGACTAAAAAAGCAAATAGCAAAACCTCAAATAATTTTTGTAATTATCTAAAGTCACTAACAGGGGCGAAAACAGTGTTAAAACAAAAATTATATTGATGCGAAAATAGTGTTGAGGTTTTATCTTAGGTTACTTGCGGAAATGTTTTACTACTAAGACAAAATGATCAAAAGGGTATTTGTGCCAAAATTTTGTTTAGGCGAAAATTGTGCTGAGGAGAAAATTGTGTTGAGGATAGAATACTGTTGAGGTTACAATTTAGGTTAGTAGTTGAAATGCTTTACTAGTAAGACAAAATAATCGACGGGGTAAATGTGCGAAAATTGTATTGAGGCGAAAATAGTGTTGAGGTTTCAACTTCAGAGAGTTGTCAAAATGTGCGAAAATTGTATTGAAGCTTAAATAGTTAGGTTTTCAATTTAGGTTACTTACTGAAATGTTTTACCACTAAGACAAAATAATCGAAAGGATATAATGTGCGAAAATTGCGTTAAAGCAAAAATTGTGTTGAAGAGAAAATAGTGTTGAGGTTGCAACTTAGGTTAGTAGTTGAAATGCTTTAATACTAAGACAAAATAACTGGACATATGTGCCAAAATTGTGTTGAAGCGTAAATGGTGTTGAGGTATCAACTTAGGTTACTTGCCGAAATGTTTTACTACTAAGACAAAGTAATCGAAAGCATATATGTGCAAAAATTCTGTCGAGGCGAAAATTGTGTTGAGGTGAAAATTGTGTTGTGGAGAAAATAGTGTTGAGGAGAATATAGTGTTAAGCTTTCAACTTAGGCTAGTAGTGGAAATGCTTTAATACTAACACAAAATAATCGATTGGGTACAATTCCGAAAATTGTATTGAGGTAAAAACACTGTTGAGGTTTCACCTTAGGTTAGTTGCCGAAATGTTATACAGCATAAAAAATAATCGAAAGGGTATATGTGCGAAAATTATGTTGAGGTGAAAATTATGCTGAGGCGAAAATTGTGTTGAGGTTTCAACTTAGTCGATATGCTTTACTACTCAGATAAAATAATCGATTGGGTACATGTGCAAGAATTATCATGAGGCGAAAATCGTGTTAAGGTGAAAATAGTGTCGAGTTGTCAACTTATGTTAGTTGTAAAAATGTCCTGCTACTAACACAAAATAAATGGAATGTGTACATGTGCGAAAATTTTCTTGCGGCGAAAATAATGTTGAAGTTTCAATTTAGGTTAGTAGTCGATATGTTTTACTACTAAGCCAAAATAATCGATCGGGTACATTTGCTCAAATTATGTTGGAACGAAAATTGTGTTGAGGCGAAAATAGTGTTGAAGTTTCAACTTAGATTAGTAGTCAAAATGTTTAACTACTAAGACAAAATAATCGATTGGGTACATGTATGAAAACTGTGTTGAGGTGAAAATTAGTCGACGCAAAAATTGTGTCAAGGCGAACAGTGTTGAGGTGAAAATGGTGTTGAGGTTTCAACTTATGTTAGTTGTTAACATGTATTACTACTAAGACCAAATAATTGAAATGTGCATGTGCAAAAATTGTGTTGAGGCGAAAACAGTGTTGTGATTTCAATTTAGGTTAGTAGTCGAAATGTCTTACTACTAAGACAATATAATCATTTAGGTACATGTGCAAAAATTGTATTGAGGCGAAAAAAGTTTCGAGGTATTAACTTCGGTTAGTGTTGAGGTTTCAAAATATGTTACTACTAAGACAAAACAATCGATTGGGTGCATTTGCAAAAATTGTGTTGGCGCGAAAATAGTGTTAAGAGTTTCAACTTAGGTTAGTGGTCGAAATGTTTTACTACTAAGACAAAATAATCCATTGGGTACATATGCAAAAATTGTGTCAAGGCAAAAATAGTTTAGGGCGAAAGTAGTGTTGAGGTTTCAAAATGTATTACTACTAAGACAACATAATCGAAAATGTACATGTGCGAAAATTGTGTTTAGATATAAATATTGTTGAGGTTTCAATATAGTAGGTCCTCTTCCTCGTTCCACCCGTGGTCACTCTTATATTCTTGTGGTGGCTGACTATTCTACTAAGTTTTCTCTTTTCTTTCTTTTACGTACAGCCACTGCACAATCCGTCACCAAAGTCCTCGATGATCAAGTTTTCCTTATTTTCGGTGTCCCGCAATACCTTATCACAGATAACGGTGTTCAATTCCGTAGCCATCAGCTTGCTAACTTGTGTGCCCGTTATCACGCCAAAATCCTTTTCACCGCCCGCCGCCATCCCCAAGCTAATCCTGCTGAACGTGTTAAGCGTGTCCTAAAAACCACGATTGCTTCCTATGCACGCGACGACCAACGTCATTGTGATGTAAACCTCCCAAAAATTTCTTGTGCAATCCACACCTCCAAACACGAGATCATAAGCTGCACTCCGTTCTTCGCTCTATTTGGTCGTGAGCATATCCTTTCCGGCGATTATTTTGGACAGTTGTCCGAAATAAACGACATGTACATTCCTGATTCCGAACATCCTTCCCCAAATCCTGACCACTTTAACAGTATCCGTTCCCACATTCTCAAAAAACTTTCTTATCAACTAGGCGATTGTGTTTGGCGCCGTAATTTCGCTGTCCGACGCTTCAAGTCATTTTAACGCCAAACTTGCTTCTAGATTCATTGGTCCTTTTCCCATTTCTAAAGTCGTTTCTCCCTGGACCTATGAACTTACTGATCCTTCCGGTCACAAATCCATTTGGCATGTCAAAGATCTGACACCTGCTCATCCGGACGATCCTAATGCCCCCGATCTCGCTGTTTTCCTTCTGGCAGCGTAAAGGCCGTAAGCCCAATACCTAGTTCTCGTGCCCCCGATTCTGATGCCGATTTTGCTCTTCATCGGATTTGATTTTTGGACTTACTTGTTCCCTGTTTTGCGGGGTTTTCTTTCGTTTTCTTTCTTTTTCCTCACCCATGTGGGTCCGGGAATAGACTCGACACGGTCGACTGCTTGAAAAATGACAGGTGAGCATTTTTCACAAAAATTACGCTCTCGTTCGAATGAGAAGTTAAATGGAGGTCCCGTGTGTGAGTGTTGTCACGCACGTTAAAGATCCCTACCTTGCCTGGAACGGCAAGGGCTCGGCAAAATTTTAAATTTCCAGGCAACAAAAAACTCGCCTCCTGGCCAATATAGTACCTTCTGGTGGAGCATTGGAAATATAAATGCACGGTCCGGGAATAGAATAGCCCCATGGTACTAGGGATGGACTCGGGCTCGGGCTTTCGGGCCGGCCCGGCCCGATTTCGGGCTCGAATCCGGGCCGGGCCGTTGACTACTTTATTCGGGCCTGGCCCGGGCCGGGCCTATCTTCTTTTCGGGCCGGGCCGGGCCAAACGACTCGGGCCGGCCCGAACTTTTCGGGCCGAAAAACGCACGAGTAGATACTCCATCCTCCCTTCACTTCTATCTCACATTGAGTAAGTAAACGTTCTTAATTATATATCTTCATGAACCCATTAATAATCAGTTTTTCGTCTTGTTTAGTGTAAAGAAGATGTGATATTATAACTCACTTCTTATACCGAATTTTTTTTCTAGTCCTATTTAATGTTCCTCATGTTGTACTTTAGGCAAGTTAAAGATGCCCAGGAACATCAAACTAGGTGATTTATTCATAATTCAAAAGTTTCCACGATTTATATTATGTATATGTATATACTCCAAATCTCAATCATGCGGCGAACGTCGATATTATCAATCGCGTGTATAATTTATATCTACCGCCTAAAATACTAAAGAGTTATTGCAAAGTTCATTTTACCAATTTTTTAATAAAGTTTTCCCTTATTTGACATTTACACATGCGCAATTACACCTTTAATGTTTGTACTTTATTAAAATACAAGACACCTTTATTTCATTTAAATACAGGCAGGGAATGCTTTTATTTAAGGCGCCTTAATTTTGACATATGCCAAATGCCTAACGTACAAACTTACATTTAATTGTCTGCTTTGTGTATAAATATAGCGAAATAAATGGTTTTTTATAGTGTTGTTTCCGTAATTAAATTTAGAAATATAATGTCCAAGTTTATAACACGAAAAAGATATAAAACGTTAACGCTCTAAATACGAGGATGTTGTTTTGTAATGATTTTCCTAGAAGTAAATTGCAAAAATCCTTTTGAAAACAGATATGCTATATGCTTGGAAAGAAGTAAAAACAGTGTCTTGAAGTAAACTCAAAAAGTATTCCGTGAAAACACTTTGACAACACATACAAATGTTATCGAATCAGTAGGAAATAAAAGACTCAAATAATAAAAAAAGGTTCATCTTTGTGTGAATACAATTTCTTTGATTTTTTTCAATATAGCTAAACATGTATTATAGGTCACCTTATCACAAAAGAGATTAATTCCTTATTCATTTTTAAAACATAACTTATAGATATAGAATACTAAACATATATGTCAGAATAAAGAGTAAGAGAAAAAACACTTGCACTAACACTCCTTTAGATTGGATGCAAACTTTTAAAAAAGGATACTTTATTTGAAGATTCTTTTAATAAAGTCTGTTTGGAATGAGTTTGCAACAACTCTCTAATTTCAAGTAGGTAATTTTAGTAAAATTCTTTGAAGTAGAAACGACAAAATAAGGCGGACGCAAATTTATTATAAAGGTTATAAGGTGCGTTAAACGTACAATTTCATAAACATTGAAAATTGCTAAACATTTTGTACCTTTGTTACCTATTTCTAGGATTTTTTAAAGAATTGATACGTTTATTTTCAGCATAAATTAATTACCCTATTTTTCTCCCATATTAATTCAATACCCTCTCGAATAAATTCTGTTTCTATTGTTAAATCCTTCAACATAATTAATAATAAACACGCTCTCGAATAAATTCCTCAACTTAAATCTAATTGTTTTGAAACGACAAGTTTATGCAACAACTAAATAGTTATATCCTGTTTCAGGTACCCGTTATCTTGGTTTACATTACAATCGCCTATAATGATTTTCTCTATTGTTTCAATGTAAAAACTTGTTGAAATAAGGTCGCACACTATCTGATAAAACCCGGGTTTTTCTGTTTTAATCGCGCTTCGATAAGCGAGGATTTCCAGTTGGAATTCGTATTATTTGAACCATTGTTAAATTTGCTTCTACAGCTTGTACGTCGACATATTTTCTACATTATTGGTCACCGTATTTCAAAAGCAATGCACGTCAGTTTATTTTCTGTTCGACAACAAGGAGGTGTCTTGCGTGGATTGCTTTTTTTAGCTGGAGGCCAAATGGGTTCTTCCTTTCTGTACACCAACTGCTTTTGTCCGTAGGTCGTTGCTGTAGTTACAATGCCAGGGTGAATGGATCCTGAATACCGCGGCGTTTGTGTTGACTCATCCCCGACGGTTTTCAAGCTAAGTATCCGGACACCTACAGGTATGCAACTCGTTTTCTTTTGTGTGTGTCAATGGGATATTCCGTATCAACATTTGGTGTAGTTATGTGACAAGAAACGTCACATTGTAGAACTATTGTTCGTTGGTGCAAATCGATATTATCGCTTTACATGTGTGATGTACCTGTGTTAAAAGTATTGGACAGACACACGCTTATTCCTTTGTACTAATTAGTTTATTTTACAAACGGTACTATGTACGATTTAAAAGATATCTGACAAAAGCTCCCACACGTTAATTCTTTCCTACTAATTAGTTATTTTACAAAAAGTATTAGGTGAAACTTTAAAAATACTTGACAAAAGCTCTCACAGGTTTATTTACTACTGATTAATTTTATTTTGTGTAAATACGAGATGCGCACTTCGTATTTAATGTACTAAATTGTTCATATCACCTAACTGTTTGCTTTCAAATAGTAACGCTTAATTTATTGCTCTTGCTTGTTTGTACCGAATCCGTTATTTATTTTTATTTGTTAACAGATCATCGTGGGCGATGTGTTTTTTGTTTCTTTTTGGTATGTAGTCGAATCCCCCCACTCTCCGCGTTTAATAGTTAGCCTGGTACTTACTTTTCTTCCGGCTACGTCTAGGTACGTAACAGAATCAAAAATTAAATGATATACTACGATATGTTCCACAAGTATATCTTGATTGTAATTCAAAATCATTATACTGTTAAATTAAACAAAAGAGTGACAGTTACTTGTTGAGCACAACAGAAAAAAATATCTTCTCATTCGCTGAATAAAAGTCGGGCCGGCCCGAAATTTCGCGCCGGCCCGCCCTGTCCCGGCGGGCCGGGCCGTCAATTTTCATTTCGGGCCGGGCCTCGGGCCGGGCCGATTACCTTTCTGCGTCCATCCCTACATGGTACGATCTGCCTGTCGTAATAGGTGACTACAGCGGTCCAACACATACGCACACTGTATACACGCACAACACACACACACACACACACACACACATTTCTAACTCCCCTCCCCCACATACATACACACACGCACACACCTACTCATACATAACTTCACTGGGATTCTGTTTCATTTTCTTTTTTTTGGGTTTTGTAGTTGGTTTAGTGTTATTCTTTCGGGGTTTTTCCTTTTTTTTCCTTTTCTTCGTTCCTTCCATTCCATATTCCTCTCCTTTTGCCTTTCGCTGGATTTCCTTGCTGTCGGTCCCTATACCGATTGTGTTTCGTCCATCCGCTCCTGTGGTGCTTTCTAGTTCGTCTTTCTTCCTTCGGAAACTACGACTTCGACTTAAGAACTAGTTAGCCTTTCTTTTCTTCGGTTCTTCGGTTTCGAGTACCATAGTTGTGAGTACATCGTTCCTTTTCCCAGCGTTCCTCCTCTCTTCCTCTCGTTCACCCTTGTTGTTTCTTTGTTTGTTTGATGCTTGACCTTTAGGTCCCCTTCTGGCTGGCACTGTAGGGTTTTCTTCCTCGTTCCTTTACTTCTGTTGAGGTTGAAGACTGTACTGTTTCTTCGCAAGAACTATCCGTCCTCCGACGACTTTTTCTGCGTCCAGGCCGTTCCATCTTAGTCCTCCTAGATTGTGTATTACTCGTCTTTCCTTCCTTCCTTCCTTTTCCCCCTTTCTTTCTCTTTCTTGTAGTAACTCAGCTCGGACACCAGCAACTTCGAGGGTGAGTGTTTTCTTTCTCCATCATTTACGATTGCGCCCATATCGGTTGGGATTTTCGGTTTAAGCTCATGCATTCCTAAATTTAATCCGTTTAGACGACAATTAGTGAATTAGTTTGAGATTTATTGACACTATATGAATGCATTACTATTTGCTTTAAATAACTAAGAGTGTACAATTTATTAAAGTGAAAAAGATTTGAAGACTTGCTGGCACGTTTGAAAATGTTGTTGCCATTAGATGTATATACTTAGTTTTAGATATACTATGCTGATTTAGAGCTGTTTTAGAGGGGTAATTTCGCTTAATTTCCTTTTTGTTAAAGCTCAACATAGGGAGTAGCCTAAAACCGGCAGCTCACCATTTAAAAAAAAATTGTTCTTTTGGTTGATATTTTTATAGATTTAGTGTGTAATTATTTATTATAGGTTTCTTTTGTTGATATTTTGTGTTTTAAATATGAATGAATGTGTGTAATTTTTCTTTCTTTATTTCAGGCCTTCCTTAATTTTTGTTGTAGGTATAATACCCCCTTCATTTACTTTTCCAATGCTCCACCAGTAAGTACTACATTGGCCAGAAGGCGAGTTTTTTGTTGCCTGGAAATTTAGAATTTTGCTGAAACCTTGCCGTTCCAGGCAAGGTAGGGATCTTTAACGTGCGTGACAACACTCACACACGGGACCTCCATTTTACCTCTCATCCGAACGAGGGCATAATCTTTGTGAAAAATGCTCACCTGCCATTTTCAAGCAGTCGGCCGTGTCGGGATTTGAACCCAGGACCTTGGGATCCGTAGTCTTACGCTTACTACATTGATCCACGGCGACGCCTGGTATAATACCCCGCCCACTCGCCGATTGAGCCCGGTCCATTTCTTTTTTTTGTTTTTTTCTAGGCTACGTCAATGCACGTAGCAATGTGGTGTTATGGACGAATTTTAAAGACTAGGTGGATAGATCGGGTCTCAAATGAGGGGGTATCGAGGCGCGTTGTTGAGAAGAGTTATGTGGTGAAATGTAACGAAACGAAAGATCAAATGTTTGGTCTTATTTCGAAGCATACAGGATGATAGGCAAAAATAGTAATGACAGACCTAGGCTTGGAGATGATAAACAAATTCAAACACATGTAGGATGTATTAGTTACATATCAAGAGATAGTTCAGGATAGTTAGCATGGAGAGTTGCATCAAACCGGTGTACGAACTGTACGTCCACTAACGACAGTATGAAAATGAGATGTTGTTAATTTCAGTCTACTTACAAAAACCTATTTTGAGCGGAACCATAAATTATGTCATTATATTTAAACGTGTCAATTTTTATTAAACCACTTTCATAGTGTCACATCTTGTATACTCGTGGGCATTCTTTAAGTGCAATAAAACGAGCATATTTTGCAGCTAGTCGCTAATTAAACGGCAGTATAGAATAGTAAAGTGGCGAGAATAGAGACACTTACGAAAAAATGTTTAGCTTGATACAAATTTTTCTAATTAATTTTTAAAGAATAGAAAAGAAAAGTGTACAAATATTTTATGTTCAAGTAAACTCCGGTTATGTACGGCATTAAACTGTTTTAAACCATTTATAAAAATAGGCGTGTACTATTTTATTAGATATCCACACGTTTTCGAGAACATAAGTGGAGTGACTTCAAGTGGTTTGAAGAAAATAGTAACACGCGTCCTAATTATTTTTGTAAATAAGATGGTACTCAATTAGAAAAATTTAATCAAGTCGAAATTGCAAGCAAGATTATTATATTTAAAATCTTAACAACATAGGAGTTAATCAAATCAGTTTGCTGATGTTTTTACCGTTAAACCATATGAGCCCCAGAGCAGAAAGCATACAAGAAAACGTTACAAAGCTTAATTAGTAGTAGTAAGTAATCTCATTCGAATCGAAGACAAACGCAGGTACTAGTTAGTTACTCGCTCACTAGTCCACTCGGTTATTAAGTGATGCATTCGATGAAGAACGAGTTTTTCTTGCGGCACAATTATTGTTGTTAAATTTAAAAAAATATTCGATATTTCGCGAAATAGATTTAAAACGAAGTGCAAGAAACGCAATAGGACCATAGGTGCTCTTAATAGTAGCCTCTCAAATGATGCGGAATGTTTTATGCAAAACAACAGGGATCCACTTTGGCTTGTTCAAGAAAATGTTTCCAAAACCCAGAGTCAAAGAAAGAAAAGGTGAGTGTTTGATTATTATTGCTTTTTTATATTTTTTTCTTGCGCAACTTAAAAAATACTTGTCCTACATTTTGTTATGCTTGTCACAATGCCACAAATATTGTCTCGATATTTAATTTAATAAAAATTAGAACAGAGCAGAATACTTTAAATTTATTAGTCAAAAATATCGCAAGTTTTAAAATATACTTCAGTCCAATTAAGTTTTAATTTGTAACTGGATGTTTTAATTACTTTCTCACCTGACTCATACTTTGTAATTAATATCTGAATTAACTGTCAAAAGTGTAATTCTTTTAAATCAATCAATAAAAATGTAAAACTTTGAAAACGTAATAGCATTAAACCGGGTTAAATTTCAAACCTGCATTAATAATAAAATAGAGTTCAACAAAAATTTTTTGGAAAAAGTTGGTCAAAACGAATCCTACACCAATAAACAGATACAAAAATTAGAATCAATTTTTACCATTTGTAGAAAAACATCAAATATACGTTTCAACTCGCAAAAATTAAAATTTAATTTTTGGTGGGTGGACCTCTAGATACTGAAGACAAGTTATAGTATTATAACATTAACATCGAAGAGTATATAATTGAAAAGGGCAAAACCATTAAATCATCAATGGTGATTGACAACTAAAATCATGTACTTAAAAAACTAAGATAAAGCATACAGAAGCGAAGAATTTAGAAATATTTGGTAATTTCTGGTAAAATGTAGAAGTTTTACAATTGAGTACATAAACCATCTATTTCGAATGGACCTGCACCTTGCCGAAGTTCTAGATAACTAGAGCAGGCGAAATGACTTGCGTGTTTTAATGAGCTAAAGAGTCAAACTACAGGTCCAAGCAAAGTAGTAGGGTCGTTAATGAGGAACCAGACTAAGACAGGTCCCCGAAAGAAGGCAGCGGCTCTTTCGGCACTTAGATTGGCAGAGACTATAGGGGTCGGTAAGGCAGTCTAAGACACACTACCGCGATGTGGAAGGCAAGGGGATACCACCATAAGTAGGGTGTTGGCAGGGTTTCTGGCGCCTCATTTTCCTCCAGCATCCTCATTGTCCTTTCTCATTTTCCTTCAGCATCCTCATTTTCTTTCCGTATTTTCCTCCAGCATCCTCATTTACATGTAAATTCCCATAAGGAGGAAATGAGGAGGAGTGACTCTCCTTCCTCATTTTCCTCCCTCATTTTCCTCCCTCAATGTAAATTCAGATAAGAAGGGAAATGTGGAGATGAATCTCATAAGGAGGGAAATGTGGAGATGAATCTCATAAAGAGGGAAATGTGGAGATGAATCTCCTAGGAGGAAATGCGGAGATGAATCTCCGTTTTAACCGACTAGCCATTGCATCTCCACATTTCTTTCCTTATGGGATTCATCTCCACATTTCCCTCCTTATGGGAATTTACATCTCCACATTTCCCTCCTTATGAGATTCATCTCCACATTTCCCTCCTTATGAGAATTTACATTGAGGGAGGAAAACGAGGAAGGAGCGTCACTCCTCCCCATTTCCTCCTTATGGGAATTTACATGTAAATGAGGATGCTGGAGGAAAATGAGGGAGGAAAAGGAGGATGCTGGAGGAAAATGAGGGCAGAAAATGAGGATGCTGGAGAAAAATGAGGCGCCAGAAACTCTGCCAACACCCTACTACCATATTACCTCCCAAGTACAGAACGTATCTAAATTGTAATAAAATGATGTCATTTTCTGGGGTAAAAGATTCCGGAGTTAAAATAGTCCCCCATTCAGATCTCCGGGAGGGGACTACTTCGGAGGATGCGATCGGAAAGTGCAGAATAAGAGTCGGGAACATTTTGCGAGTCGGAGCGTGGAATGTTAAAAGTATGAAGCAAGTAGGTAAGCAAGAGAACTTAAAAATCGAAATGAATAGGTTCTGGAATAATGTTACTTGTGTGAAAGAATTTACTGCAAAACTATTAATTCGGCAAATGTCTAAGTGTTGGGAGATCTTTGGCAGCCACAGGCTGCTTAACCCACTTCACTGAATGTCGGTGAAATAGGGCATAAAATTAGAAAACAATACAAGAAGAACCGAGCTGTATACAGGCCGTGTGAGAATTTTAGGGAACTGCGTAGGCTAGCTCAGATATAAATAAGTGCAGGTACGTGTCCAACCAGTTTTAAGACGGAGAACCTAATGACGAAAAATAAGCGCAAATAAATCTGATGATTATTATAAACAACTACAGGTGATATATTGGAAAAAATATTAAATCAGTAAATGTTCGCTGGGGGAACTTGGCAGCCACAGACTGCTTACCCCCCTCCACAGCCAATGAATTTCGGACAAATAGGGCAGATAATTGTAAAACAATAGAAGGGGACCGAACTGCATCTAACAAGAAAGAACAGCGCCTATGATGAAAGACAACAAACATAGAAACAAGAAGAAAATTGATGAAAGCATATGTGTGGAGCACAGCACAGTATGCCTATGAAATACGGGCAGTCGGAAAAGCAGACAGAAAAACTGCGGCAGCCTTTTAGAATGCTGTGCTTCAAATGTATGAGGATGATAGCATGGAACAGACAAAGTTAATAACAAATAGGTTATAGAAATAGTAGGGGAAAAAGGATATCTGTGGAAAAAAATTGGAGAAATAGAAGGGCAGAATACGTTCTAAGGCATTTTTGGGGAATAGTAGAGGATATATTACTAGCAGAGACAAAAAAAAGGAAGTAGATGTAGACCTAGATCAGATAGTGATAGATGGAGACTGTGCAAATTTTAGAGAAATGTGTAGGTTAGTTCAGAATAGAAAACAATGATGGTACGCGTCTAACCAGTTCCAGGACTGGAGACCTAATAATGATGACATAAACCATACAGCCTGGCAAATTCTGCAATCTGAATCAAACTATTAATCCGAGTATTATGAAATAAATTACTGGAACGATTGTTAAAACAAATACGTTTATTGTGTAACGTTCGGTTTAATTCAACCTTTAGTATTGTATAGTTTACTTTAGCGAGCATATTAAACATGCCAATTTGTGATAAAGGACAGTCAAGTAAACTGTACACTTGTTCAAAATTGCGAAGAAGGTTAGAAAGTGACAGGAGAGGATTGTCAAATTTATTAAAAAGTGTCGAGTCGCGTTTTACGTTTGGGGTGTGTTTTAATTAATCTTTTGTAGGTCCACTCTAACATCCGATGTTATATACCGTCATTGTTATGCCTATAAGATGCCAATTCATAGTGGGAGTTTATTTGGATGAAAGAAAAGTGACCTCAGATTACCTGATGAATTAACACACACCTATGATAAAGTTAGTTGGGCTGTTGCATTATACCGACACCCACTCTCCTCGCCGTGTCTATAGTGACCTGATTCACCCCACAAACCCTTCAAGGTAAGCGTTGCACTGTAGTAGTTACTAAGTGACCAAACTGGTTCGCACACTGGTATTGGGATATTTTACCCTGAACTATAGAATGTTCTTTTGCATCTACCGCCAGTGAAGCTAAAAGTAGATAGTATGTTTCGCCCCGTATTTACCCTACTTTCACTGTAGGCAACAGTGTAAAACAGAAAGCCGCTTGTGTGCGCATTGTATATCTATTAGTCCGTAAAATTTTAAAGCTGCGATACTTTTCCAAATTGTACAACTTGTTTTGTAACGTAAGACTGTACCAGTCGTAGCGCCTAGATAGTTCAAGTAGACTTACGTCTACCGTCCACATTGTTACCGGAGGTTTGCATGAACCCGGTGTAACACGCGTGATATTTCGGGCTATAGTCTACACTCTTTTGGTCGTCAAACCTAAGAACCCGTACTGCCGTGAGGCCCAGGTGCATTCAACCCTACCCCATCTTACAAATAATTGTACTCACAAGTATATCTTTGGTAGCCCTGGCCAGTGCGAACTTACACCTAGTTGTTACTTTTGGTTAGTTATCATAATTAATTTGATCATAGTTGTGGCGTACTCAATATACGCCGTACCTACATTTGCTTATATACACCTTTGTTTATGTTACTTACTGTACTTAATTAATGTGTTCTTTTCAGCCATGTGTTTGTAAATAGAGTTAAGAGTATAATCCAGGTGCATTATTCTGTTGTAGTAATTTGCGTGAGTAGGGTGAATCAGTACATTCTACACCGTGAGTTTTCTTTACTTTCATATTTTCTTATTATAACAAGTGCAGGGGCGTTTGCTCGACCAGTAACGAGACCCCGATTATATCTAACACAGTGACATTACTGGTGGTGCCCACCTAATTTTGCCGTCATACCCGATTTTTGGCATACTACCAAGTTTACGCCCCATTATAATTGTCATCTTAGGGCATTTAGCAATCCCGACCTACGACTTTTATCATACCCACCCCTCACCGGCTAGAGCTAGGCCGCGCACGGATTCCGATCCGTCCCTTGGTGTCGTAGTGCTGAATTGGCCCGTAACAATTGTCTAATTAAATTAAATACTTACATAAGTTAATCCACCGAAATAAGTAATAAATATAGTGTAATAGTCGTGTTAAAAAAAAATTTAGTACCTACTTTTATTTGTTCTAACCAGTTTCTGATATGCTGTCTGACCTTATACGCTTGCTTAACCCAGTTAGAACACGGTCGGTATTGTTAGGTTTTGAGTTTGTGTTTGAATGTACGTAAATGTTTTTTTGTGTGTTGTGAGTGTATGTGAGCACGCGCGCGTGTGGAGGGTGTGTGTGTATGTGTATTTTTTGTGATGTGTTTGCGCTTGCTGCTCGACCATCGGCACTCAGAAATCAGAGACTGAGCCGTCCATGTTTGTCGTGCACGTCCCCGGTTCTACACTTAACTCGAAGGTACTACATCGGTCATGAAACGAGTTTTCTTGACTAGAAATTTTAAATTTTGCTGTAGCTTTGCTATACCAAACTAAGGTAGAGATCTTTAAAGTGCGTGACAACACTCAAATACAGAACTTACATTCTACCTTTCATTCGAACGAAGGTGTATTTTTGTGAAAAATGCCGGACTAACATTTTTCCAACGATCTGTGTCGAAAACCGAAACCGGACCTTGGGATGAGCAGTCATACACAAACCTGTCTGATACGCGTAGTTGCCCACGTCTCCGGCCGCCGGCACCGGTAAACTGGGAATTGCTTGTACATCGTCCCGAAGTGCGTGTACGTACGCGTGTGTTATGCGTGTGTTTGCGCGTGTGAATGTAGATGTGTGCTTGTGGTTGTATTTCCGCTTACTTTTTACTCAATTTCAACCATTGGCTGCCAAAAATGAGATACTGAGCCGTGCGTGTTCGTTGTGCAAGTCCCCGGCTCTACACTTAACTTTCAGTACTCCGCCCAAAGGTACTACATTGATCATGAAGCGAGTTTTTTACTAGAAATTTTGTATGTTGTCGAACCCCTGCTATACCAAACTAAGGAAGAGATCTTTAAAGTGTATGACAACACACACACAGGACCAACATTTTATCATTCATTCGAACGAAGGTGTATTTTTGTGAAAAACGTTCGCCTAACATTTTTCAAACGTTCTGCGTCGAGAACCGAACCCGGACCTTGGGATCACCAGTCAAATGCAAACTTGTCTGATCAGAGGAGTCGCCCACGTCCTCGGCCGCAAACACCGGTAAACCGGTCATTGATTGTGTATCGTGTATGTTTATATATCTGTGTGTGTGTGTGTGTGTGTGTGTGTGTTTGCGCGTGTGAATATGCACGTGTGCACATGTAGTTGTGTTTGCGTTTGCTTTTTATTCAGTTTCGATCATTGGCAGCTAGAAATCAAAGACTAAGCCGTTCGCGTGTTTCCTCGGGTCGGCTGTTACGTCCCAGTAACGTTACAGTCACACCCTGTGACACATCAAATTAATTAACAGATACAAAAACAATTTATTGCCCGTTAATACAGAGTGCAGAAATAACATAGCACAAAGCAAACAACATATATACATAAATACAAATACACTAATTTAAACGACATTAATTATAGGTAAATATTTACAAGTACAATATATAAAAAGCAGCTTAGATGGGGCTTTTCTTAGCTGCTAAAAAAAAGAACAAAGAAAATCATACAAACACAAACAACTTAAACCTAACAAATGTACTGTCCACTCATAATACACATAAGTCATTGTTTACACTATTGTTCAACTTAAAACTAAATGAACACTTGCGGACGTGTTGGCGTTGTTCTCCGTCCCTGAAGTCGAAAGGAAGGCGCTCTTTCAGCGGCGGTCTCGGAATTCGTGACCTAGGGCTTCGTGCAGCTATTTGAATTCTCGGTTACAGGCCGTGTAGATGGAGGGGCGGCGAAGTTCGGTCGGCAGAACGTCATCGAGCCGGGTGTCGTCGTAGAGGTCGATGGTTCTCAGCCAGCAGCGAGTTGTCTCGACTGATGATGGCAGTGCTGGCGCAGCGGACGGTGGCAGCAGATGTAGTATCTTCTTTTGAAAGCGTCGTTCATTACGGCGGTGCTTCCTAAAAGCAGCAGCAGAGGATTTTCCCATCAACACTACTGGTCCAATACTTTATACTAGTCTGTACTTGAGGATTAGTATGCCCAGGATATAAGATCACCGGAGGGTATATCTACTGGGATCGCTATCCACCAGCAGGGTGTAATGTTGGGATGAATATCAACCAACGGTGTGGTGTTGAAGAATGGTTTTAGCTAAGTCGATCTTGGACGTCTTCAGTCCAACTTCCTTTTACAGCATTAATCAATTGATTCTAGCTGTCTCGTTGATCTCTGTTTCAGATTTTGTTGTTTTTGCGATTGGTTGATGGGGTGAGTAGCTTCCCGGATCTTCCTCTTAATTGCTCTCGAAATATACGATATCCAAACCCTGGGTCCACCGACCTGTGGTTTTCGACCGACAAAATGGCTATTCGCCACAAACCGCTCCATCGTCAGGTAGCTCGTCGAACAGGACTGACTAATGTGCATCCCCAATGATTACGCTTGTGTCCCCATTCCTTGGCGCCCAGCATAGCTGGAAAACTTCCTCGAGTTGTCACCGTTACGCTGCTCACCTTGTTTCGCCCGGAGGCGAAGGTAGATAGATGTTAATTCCACGAGATCTGCTGTTGAAATCACCACCATGGTTGAATTTCGGCTTCCTTTATCCTGGTGGTTAGAAAGCGCGGCTCGCTATTGGTAGCGTTGTCCTGTCCCCTAAATTAAGGCGCGTGTTGTCATGGGTTGCAGATTTACGTAAATAAATTTTATGTGAGCGTTGCTGGTCAGAACACCATTGGCTTTTGGTTGGTGCTGATTGGTAATACGCGGTTACAGTGTACGTCCCTTGCCGTTAGCCTCGAAAACCGGAGGTTGCTTGTGTGTCATTCGTGTGTGCGCGCGCGTGTGTGTACTGTGTTGCTTTTGTATCGTATTTTATTTAAGGTTGTTGTTTTATTTTGTACATTCATTGTTTTAACTGAGTTGTTGACACTTTTGTGATTTGTATACAGTTCGTTTTCTTATTTGATGTATATTCTACATTAGTGTGTAATATCCTATTTTACAGCAATATTAAAACAAATTTTTAACTTTTCTAAATCTAGGGTTAGTGTTAGTTTAGAGACGATTTGGTGTGCTTCGGTTCATGCGTTGTCTTGTTTACTGTTCGGTTTCACATTCATCGGGAGCAAAGTGCTTTCAAAACGTCCAGCAAATGTGAATGTGGCGTGTTCGCTTCTATGTGGTCGTCGTTATGGTGCGTATCTGTAGAGGCAACGTTTGTGCATAGTCTTTGTGATTTTGTTATCGAGTGTATTTATGTATTTAACTGTGTATTCGTTATATAGTACTTGTCGTATTGGTATGTTTAGCATCGCGGTTCTTTCGTTGTGTGCGTTAGGACAGCCTTCACACTCGAAGAGCATATTCTCTGATGTTCCAACTTCTCCACAATCACACAACTTTTCATTCGTTAAGCTCATCCAGCATTTGTATGTCGGGTATGGGCCGGCCGTGGCTCGTCAATCAGACTTTGGCTTGATTGTGCGCGTTCCGTCTTGAGTCTGTGTCGTTATCCATTCGTGTATTCGTCGTCCAATCGTGCTATTGTCCTATCTGATTTGCCATTCGAACATGACCGCTTCCTTTATCTCCATCTTCGTGTTTGCTGGATAGTAGAATTTCTTCTACTTTCTCCAGTCAGTTTTCACAAAAGTGGAACATTGCCACTCTTTTCCTAATTATCAGGTTGAGCAGCATTATGCCAGTAATCAGGTATAGAGCATCAGTGGCGGTCGTATTGTGTGCTTCAGTCTGTCGTATTAGTGTTCCTCTTTGTGTTCTGTTAACTGTTCGTCTTGGTTTTAGTATTGTCATTCATTGTGTCCATATGCTATCAGCGAACAACACCTTAGTGCCAGCATACTGGCAATGTACAGGCGTACGGTGTGCAGTAGTATTTTGTAGTTGCCCTGTCGAGTTGGCAGTGGTTTGCATTGTGTGTCGTGTAGTAATCGTAATTGAGTTTTTGTCCATTCTCAAGTATTTGTATCTTCGTGCTCGCGCGATTGGTTTGTTGTCTACTATAATGCGTGGGTTGCGTTTAAAGGTTCCCTTGATTACTGTGTACGAGGTTTTTGTCAATGCAATTTTTAGTTTCTTATTAGCAGTCTAGTTGTGTAGTTTGAGTAGTGCGCTCGTCGCTTTGAGAATCCTTATAGAGTTCCCTTCCACCACAATCAAGATGTCGTTCGCAGAGGTTATGACAGACAACACTTCTTTCGCGGCTTTCAGGATTTCCAGCAGTTCATCGACCACAAAATCCCAAAAGAGCGGGACCTGTGAGCAACCATTGGTTATTCGCTTGGTGATACTGCAGATATTTAATCTAGTGGTCCGTAACGTCGTGTACCTGTCCTAATGGTAGCTCCTAAGAACGTAATACAAACACCTTAGATGCTGTAAACGAACAAGAAGCAAAGACCATCATAGGTCGTTGAAGGTGTGCTCTCAATGTCCACCATGACAAATATCACGTATTTTTGGATTGCCTCCGCTAGGATGTCTGTCGTAGAGTTTATTGCATGTTCTGTCGAACGTCCTCCACTGAACACGTACTGTCTTAATTGCATGGCCATCTGTTCTGTGTGCTACGCAAGTTATGTATCCCCCGATTTACCTATATATATTGAATAATAGAATCTAATAGGAATTATTAGAAATTGTTAAATAAATCGTAAGTCAATTGTAACAATGTAATACAAGGATAAACCAGACAGGTTATTAACAGTTCATGAGAACGGATATGCAACTTTGTATCCGAGACGACAGTGATACTGCAGGTGGCAGGTCACAGACGGTTAAGATATGTAATTACCTAGAAATAAGATTGAAACAATGTAGCAAAGTGTAAAATTAAGAATAAAGCAGACATAGAGCTGCAAGTTCTCACAGCCATGTGAGGGGGTAGGATTATTATAAAAAGCCCGGGAGCTCAAGGCTCGGTAGTCAGTCTGAGTATTACAGCTTTTGCATTGTTGTTTATCTAGGCTACTCGCCATAATATTAGTACAATTAATTAATTCTTTTGGTTTAAAGAAAAGAACAAGTTGTCAAAATTCCACATTAATTTCTGTTTAAAATAAATAAATTTGTTAAGTTTTGGAAACGTTTTTTAAAAACATCGCTCCAAAGGCCCGAACCTTAACTCGCATCCTGCCGGATGATAGTCGTACAAATTTAGTACTAGTAAAAATTGTTAGCACCATAAGTACTTACTGTATTGACATTAAGATTTCTCTGTAAATAATTGTAAATAACCAGAATTATATTAGACGAAAAAATAATTACAAATTGAAGCACCTTTCAGCATGATTTAATAAAGAAAACTTTTTGATGTGATGTTCTTCACAAAAAGACATCGATTTTGAAATGTTAAAACCTTTTTAGAAAAATATTTGTCTTATACCTTGTAGGCAGTAGCGTAATTAAGACCTGTTGCGCAGAGAAGAGCGCTCACGGATGTAAAAATGTCTCGAATCCAACACCTTAAAATAAATGAAATGTCAAATTCATTACAAAGATAAAGGCAAGTCGCTAACCAATTTTATGAACTCGCTAAAGATGTGCGAATTCATAGTTTCTCCCTGTATGTTTGTTGTGGTTTGTTTAGCATTTTTCTTAATTTTCGTTGGGAATTAAACCACTCATAGTTTTTAAAGTCATCTTTATTTACGTTTCGATCCATGACCTAGGTAGGTTATCAAAATAATTGTTGGTTCCTATTTTCCCTTTCCTTTCCTGTTTAACTATAAGCAGGTTGATTTTCTTTTTATTTAATGAAATAAACGTCCAGCAAATGTGAATGTGGCGTGTTCGCTTCTATGTGGTCGTCGTTATGGTGCGTATCTGTAGAGGCAACGTTTGTGCATAGTCTTTGTGATTTTGTTATCGAGTGTATTTATGTATTTAACTGTGTATTCGTTATATAGTACTTGTCGTATTGGTATGTTTAGCATCGCGGTTCTTTCGTTGTGTGCGTTAGGACAGCCTTCACACTCGAAGAGCATATTCTCTGATGTTCCAACTTCTCCACAATCACACAACTTTTCATTCGTTAAGCTCATCCAGCATTTGTATGTCGGGTATGGGCCGGCCGTGGCTCGTCAATCAGACTTTGGCTTGATTGTGCGCGTTCCGTCTTGAGTCTGTGTCGTTATCCATTCGTGTATTCGTCGTCCAATCGTGCTATTGTCCTATCTGATTTGCCATTCGAACATGACCGCTTCCTTTATCTCCATCTTCGTGTTTGCTGGATAGTAGAATTTCTTCTACTTTCTCCAGTCAGTTTTCACAAAAGTGGAACATTGCCACTCTTTTCCTAATTATCAGGTTGAGCAGCATTATGCCGGTAATCAGGTATAGGGTATCAGTGGCGGTCGTATTGTATGCTTGAGTCTGCCGTATTAGTGTTCTCCTTTGTGTTCTGTTAACTGTTCGTCTTGGTTTTAGTATTGACATTCGTTGTGTCCATACACTCTCAGCGAATGACACCTTAGTTGCCAGCACACTGGCAATGTACAAGCGCACGCTGTGTAGTTGTATTTTGTAGTCGCGCTGTCAAGCTGGCAATGGTTTGCATTGTGTGTCGTGTAGTAATTGTAATTGAGTTTTGTCCATTCTCAAGTATTTGCATGTTCGTGCTCGTGCGATTGGCTTGTTGCCTACTAAAATACGTGGGTTGCGTTTAAAGGTTCCCTTGATTACTGTGTATGAGGTTTTTGTCGGTGCGATTTTTAGTTTCTTATTAGCAGTATAGTTGTGTACTTTGAGTAGTGCGCTCGTCGCTTTGTCTTTGAGAAAACATCTAGGGCTCCCTTCCACCACGATCAAGATGTCGTCCACAGAGATTATGATAGACAACACTCTTTCGCGTCTTTCAGTTTTTCCAGCAGTTTCTCGACCACAATATCCCAAAAGAGCGGATCCTGTGAGAAACCATTGGTTATTCGCTTGGTGATACTGTAGATATTTCGTCTAGCGGTTCGTAACGTTGTGTACGTGTCCTGGTGGTAGCTTCTAAAAACGTGATACAATTGTTGTGAACATCTTAGATGCTGTAAACGAACAAGAAGCGAAGACCACCATAGGTCGTTAAAGGTGTGCCCTTGATGTCCACCATGACAAATATCACGTATTTTTGGATTGCCTCCGCTAGGATGTTTGTCGTAGAGTTTATTGCACGTTCTGTCGAACGTTCTTCACTGAACACGTACTGTCTTGATTGCATACCCATCTGTTCTCTGTGCTACGCATCCTGCCAGTCGTTTAAATTTAGTATTAGTAAACATTGTTAGCACCATAACTGCTTACTGTAGTGACATTAAAATTTCTCTGTAAATAATTGTAAATAACCAAAATTATATTAGACGAAAAAATAATTACAAATTGAAGCACCTTTCAGGATGATTTAATAAAGAAAACTTTTTGATGTGATGTTCTTCACAAAAAGGCATCGATTTTGAAATGTTAAAATCTTTTTAGAAAAATATTTGTCTTATACCTTGTAGGCAGTAGCGTAATTAAGACCTGTTGTGCAGAGAGGAGCGCTCACTGATGTAAAAATGTCTCGAATCCAGCACCTTAAAATAAATGAAATGTCGAATTCACTACAAAGATAAAGACAAGTAGTTAACCAATTTTATGAACTCGGTTTGGTTACCGCTAAAGATGTGCGAATTGACAGTTCCTATTTTCCTTTCCTTTCCTGTTTAATTATAAGCAAGTTGATTTTTATTATTTTTTTTAATTATAATTTTAAATTAATTTTATTATTTCGAAATATTGGAGTTGTTCCTCGTTCTAAACTACTAAGAATCAAACTGCAATTTTCACGTCAATAACTATATTTAAACCAAAAGAAGAAAGTGACCGAATGACTAGATAGTAAGGAAATCTTCAACAGTGTGAATGGCCAGTCTGATCAATTAGTTCAAGGGTAGATTAAGATAGTGGTCATGGGCCGATCTGTTGATTCGGACAACAAAAACAAAGAGCGCCACAGCATCTACAAAAACCAGCGAACCACTAAAAAGCATCTTCTCATAAGGTAGTATACCTTATGAGAATATGCTGAAACTCTTAGGTTACAGCGACTATAAATATCAACAGCGTATAAAACATTATCTGATAACAAATAACTAGAAGTTCTGCAAAAGCTGTCTTCAACTTAGCTTAAAGCTCAATTTGAAGAAAAATACACGATATTTATTTTTATAAATGACTTTTCAATAATTTCGTCAATTTTCTAACAATTGTTACATTCCAAATTTTGGTAATGTACATTTGTTTAATGCGCGGGGGGTCTTATAAATTTATATATCGACTTACCTCCGCGTTGATTTATTGTTCTAAGGTGTAGTTCCTACTCTTCAACTAAGTGGACTGTATGGCGAATTATTGTACGTGTTACGTTTGCACTTTCACTGTGTTTTTAGGGGTTTATCGATAAAGTCACATTCAGCGGCACTAATGACTAACTCACTTACCGAACGAACAACCGTTTCGCTCCGATATCGCTGAGAGAGTGTTTCTATCACTACCCCTTTTTCAACTTAATTTTCACATGCACAAAGGAGGTATTGAGGCAAGATATAACGGGACAAGTGATGACAACTTTACTATTTGATTTACAACAAAGAATTTAAAATAACTTAAAATTAAGCACGCAAACGTGCGACAAAAAGACCGAACAACATTCTTTTTATTTTGTAAAGAAATTTCCGCGAATAATTTTAAATAAACTTGTCAATTTCCGTCGTCTCCGAGTCGCGCCTGCGCGGAGTGAAATAGCGGAGTGCGCGAGGTGTTAGAAGACGCTATTAAGCGACGAGACCTGAAACCAAGAACATCTATCTATGTGGTGTTGGTGTGTTTTTTCTTTTTTTAGGGGCGTAGGTTCCTTACCTTACCTTTGTGTACCTCTACCTGGTTGTTCCTTATCGTTCCTCTACGAGCGTAGAGTTTAGGATGGACGGATTGGAAATTTGACTCAGCAATGGCGTAGCCTACCCACAAAATAACAAGGATTCTGAGATGTTAAAAATACAAGTGAGTAACCGTTTTATTTATATTCTGTCGGAAATTCGACTTTATATGTGCATGCAAATTTGTATGTTGCGCAATACTTAAAACGTGATACGTGTTATAGGAATTACGCGGCTTTAACTATTGCGCAATAGTGTATCAATTACCCTCAATATAGTATAGCGAATGATCGGTTTACAATAATGGCGGGGGGGGGGGGGGGGGGGGGGGGGGGGGGGGGGGGGGGGGGGGGGGGGGGGGGGGGGGGGGGGGGGGGGGGTTTTTTTTTTTTTTTTTTTTTTTTTTTTTTTTTTTTTTTTTTTTTTTTTTTTTTTTTTTTTTTTTTTTTTTTTTTTTTTTTTTTTTTTTTTTTTTTTTTTTTTTTTTTTTTTTTTTTTTTTTTTTTTTTTTTTTTTTTTTTTTTTTTTTTTTTTTTTTTTTTTTTTTTTTTTTTTTTTTTTTTTTTTTTTTTTTTTTTTTTTTTTTTTTTTTTTTTTTTTTTTAGATAACTACCATATTATCTCTGGTTGCCTTGAATTAAACATTTTCCTTATAATTTAAATAATTAACTACTTTTGTGGATTTCTTTTACAAAAATATTATTTTCTTAAAAAGCTGCTTATCGTTATTTGCCTTAATCGTATTTATAGTATACCTACTTTCTAAAACGTAGTAGTACAATTTGAAATCTACAAAGCTTGTTTATTATCTACTCAAATTTTATATGAACATTCTTGCAATCAACATACCAAGTGCTTTGCTTTATTTAAACAAGGATATACACATACGAACGCACAAACAACGACCAAAAGTAAGTAAAATAAAAACAATTACAGGTAGATAATACTGCCAGTATTGGCGCAGGAATACATGAAGAACATCATTTCCAAATCGTACATTAGCGTCCATTACATTCACGAAAACATGCAACTTTTAGCATTAATACAATCGCCTAGACGATCAATTCAATAACTACAAGAACCACCAGTTTGAGGTTCATGAAACCATTTAGAACTTCTTATTCTTGTAAACTAAGAATTATCTATATTCATATGCATTAGTCTTGCTGCGCTAAAAAAGATTATAGCAACTTAGCATTGATATTCATTGCAACCTAAACATACCAGTAATTATTACCAAAATGGGGACATCACACGACAATTAAAACGATAGTGTCTATATAATAAGCGCTTACATTTACCACGACGAATTATTCCCTCTCCCCAAAAGAATTTTCATCACAAATTGACCCTCTTATTCAAAAAATTTCCATCCCAATCTAGGGGACCAGACCGTACTTCGCCGCGACATACTGTAACGAACACAACTGTTGGTTTTCAATCAGTAACCAAATGTTAGATTCGTATTTCGGAGAATTTTGTACCTTTCGCGCAAGAACTCAATCAAATTACGATGCATGCCCTTTAACCTTGTATAAATTAGGTACCAAATAATATTTAATGAGAACACTTTTCTATCACAGATATAATTACTATGATAGGTTAACAAAAATACCAGAAAAACAAAACCAAAACTCAGCGAGCTTGGCAACGAAGTTAGACGAAAATCCAAGAAATTAAATAAAATGGAAAACCAAACCAAATCACAGCAAAATTAGGAAAAAGTAACACAAGCTTTGCAGGAAAATTACAGGAAACCGCTGCAAACCCTGCAGAATAATTTGACAAGACCACCGTGAATTTACAGAAACATTTTACAGCGCAATTAGATCAGAACACAAAGGCAGTTGAGCAAGAATTAACGGAAAATTACAACCAATTAAGAGAGGAGTTTACACAGGAAAATACAAAATCCGCAGAAAACCTGGAAGCTAATTTTACAGCGGTTTATAGATATTTGAAACGAAATTTTTGTTTGATTTATTATAAATCTTGCAAAAACTAGAAGCGAGATTTTTAGAAATCATGGAAAAAAGGTACCGAATATGAAGAAACGCATTAATTCCCTAACAGTGCACGCATTAGATCCGCGTTGGTGATACAACACCTCAGAATTTAAGAATGTCGGGGAATGTTAACTGACATCAAGGTTCAGAGTAAAACCACTCACATTTGATGGAAAGTCACCTTAGGAGACATACTGTAAACAATTCGAAACTGCCGTGACAGCTAACGGCTGGAATGGTGAAAGGGCAACCGCATTGATTGTCGCGTTATGAGTTGAGATTTTGAATATTTTGCAGACTAAACCAGACCATGACCAAAAAAGTTATGACCTTAATATCAAGGTGCGAAATAGGATACGATAACACTCATCTGCAACAAGTGTACTGCGCTCAAGTGAAAAACCGTTACCAAAAGACTAACAAAAATTTGAAAATGAAAATAAATAAATGACCAATTACCTACTTATGTACTGGCAGACCTTCTAAGAAGGTACTACACCTAATGCAAAATTTTGCCTGGCATTGGGAAAGTAGTTCGAGCATAGAAGAACGAAAATTAATTTAAATTGTTAGTTATTTTGCAAAGGAAGAGCCCATGACCGGTTTAGATGTTCTTGTAGCTCATCAAACGCACGCATCTCTTTCTGCAAAACAACCAACTAAGATTTTGAATTATACACAAATCCTGAAGTATTTACATGTACAAAATATTTCCCATGCGCCCTCTATACCCGAATGTAACCAACCAACTATCGGTGACCGTTCAGGTCTCTGACATGGTAGTATAGATGACATTGCCAGACAAAATTTTAGTAACTGTTCAAAAGACTTTCATTTTCAACTTTGTCTTTTGACCATTTATTAAAATTTTGTCTGGCAATGCCATGTATACTAACATGTCGGAAACTTGAACGGTCACCGGTAATTGGTTGGTTACATTCGAGTATAGTGGGTGCATGAGAAATATTTTGTACATATAGATACACCAGGATTTGTGTATAATTGTTTTGCAGAAAGAGATACGTCCGTCTGATAAGCTGCAAGAACAGCGAAACCGGTCAAGGGCTTTTTTTTCTACAAAATAACCAACAATTTTACATTTATTTTCGTCTTCTATGCTCGAATTACTTTCACAATGCCAGGCAAAATTACTCATATCTAACAAAAATTTGCAAGAGTTTAAAGCGGATATTGCTCACTTGATAAAACTAGCCAACATAATAGCACCAGATAGCCTTCTAGAACAGCTGACAGTACAAACCTTCGTTGACAAGATACCCCACAAAGAATTTTAGTAAGCACTGCGGCTGGTTCGACCAAGGACCCTACATGATGCGCTAGCTCATGTTTTGGAATTTGAAGTGGCACAACAAGCTTCGCATCGTAGTAGCAGCAAAGTAAGATGCTCCGTTAAAGAGCAGGGACAAGAAAGTACAGAGAAGATAATTCGACTGGTACTTCGTGAATATGAAACGAAGAGGAATGGACCCAGATGCTGGGAATGTGACGAGTTTGGACATATACAGTGTAAATGAAAACGGCCCAAGAAAGAAGCAGAGAACCTGGAAAACTAAAGTAGGTTGACAAGAGAAGGCGAAAATCGACCCGCACGCATTCCGCCCCGGAGACCATCATCCGCATCGCACGATTTAAGCATACAGACAACATTTGCATATATGGACAGTTTAAAGTTGGTCTTGTTGGGTTTTAAAGCTGGTAATTGAATGTTTTTTGTTGTTTGTGTGTGTGTGCGCGCGCGCGAGCGCACGCGCGTGTACGCGCGCACGTGTGAGTGTGTGGGATGTGCGTGTGTCTGTGTGTGCTAGTATGTGCATGTGCGTGGGTAAGCGTGCGTGTATGTATTTATTGGGTTTGTTGTGTTTGCACTTGCTTCTAACTCAGTCGTGACCATGAACAGCCGGAAATCAAAAAATGGGTCGTTCCGGTTCGTAATGCACGTTCCCAGCCGTTGGAACCCGGAAACTGGGGGTAGCTTGTGCACCGTCTCTAAGTGTGGGTGTGCGTTTATGTGTGCATTGTGTTTGTGTTGTTTTATTTCGCACATTCATTGTTCTAGCTGGGTTGATGACAGTTTTATGGTTTGTATACAGTCCGTTTTCCTATTTTATGTTCAGTGTATAATATCCTATTCTACTACAATATTAAAACTAATGTATAACTAACGTAAATCTAAGGTCGGTACTAATTTAGAGACGATTTGGTGTGCTTCGGTTCACGTTTTGTGTTGTTCACTATTTGGTTTCATGGTCATCACGAGCAAAGCGCTCCTGGAACGTCCAGTAAATGTATGTGAATGAGGTCTGTTCTGCTCAGAGTGGCCGTCGTTATAGTGTTTGTCTTTCGAGGCAGCATTCGTGCGTAGTCTTTGTGATTTTGTCGGCAAATGTAATTAGGTGTTTAAATGTGTGTTCGTTAAATAGTACTTGTATTTGTATGTTTTGTATCGTGTTTCTTCATTACGTGAATTTGAAAAGCCTTCAACTCAAAGAACAAGTGCTCCGATGTTCCAACTTCTCCACAGTCACACAAGAAATTATTTGACAAGTTCATCCGATATTTGTATGACCCGTGTTCCGTCAGAAAATTAATCACACCTTGGGTTGCTTGTATGTGTTTGGTATCGAACCTTTGTCTTATGGTATATATCCGTTCGTGTGTTCATCGCTCGCTGTGCTATTGTCTCTTCTGATTTGCCAGTCGAACAGTACTGTTTTCTTTATACCTCTTTCTTCTACTTTCTCCAGTCGGTTTTCACGAAGGTGGAACGTTGCTGCTTTCTTCCTTATTATCAAGTTGAGCGCCATCATCCCGATAATCACAGATAAGGCATCAATGGCGGTCATCCTGTATGCGCTAATCAGTCGTATTAGTGTTCCCCCTTTGCATTCTGTTACTAGTTTGCCTTGGTTATAATATAGTCATTCGGCGTGCCCTAGCACTCGAATTTTAGTTTATTGTTAGCAATACATTTGTTTACTTTGAGTAGTGCGCTCGTCGCTTGATCTTCGAAAGCCCCTCCTAGAGTGCCTCTATCGCGATCAAGCTGTCGTCCGCATAGACTAAAAGAGGCAACACCTCTTCCACGACTTCCAGGATCTCCATCAGTTCCTCGACCATAATATCACAAAGAACGGCCGCACATCGAACCCTGTGGGCAACCTTTGGTTATTTTCTTGATAATACTGCAGGTGTTTGGTCCGGTGGTCCATCACGTCGTGTACCTGTTCTGTCAGTAGCTCCCAAACACGTGATACGGTTGTGGTGGACATCTTAGGTGCTATAAACGAACAAAAAGTAAGGGTCGTCATAGGTTGTTGAACACCCCCTCAATGTCCGCCATAAGGAGTACCACCTAATTCGTCGTAACGTATATTACGTGTCTGTCGAGCGTCCTCTCCTAAACTCGTATTGCCTTGAATGCTTGCCCACCTTTTCTATGTGCCCACGCACACAGTCGTATAATAGTCGTTCAAATTTAGTACTAGTAAATTCTGTAGTAGCATTGTAAATAATTGTGAATAACCAGTATTATATTATGTCAAATAAAGAACTGCAAATTGAAATTCCTTATCATATTATTTAATAAATAAGGCTTTTTGATGTAAGGTCCTAACAAAAAAACATCGTTTCTGAAATGTTAAAATCTTTTCAAAAGAATATTTATCTTTGTACCTTGTAGGCAGTGGCGTAATCAAAAACTGATGTGTAAAGAGGAGCGCACCTGATGTGAAAATCCTCGAATCCAGCACCGTAAAATAAATTAAATGTCGCATTCATTTTAAAAACAAAAAAGCAAGGCGCTAACCAATTTTATGACACTAGGATTAGTTACCGCTAGAGATGTGCAAATGAATAAGTTTTATTTTCCTTTTTCTTCCTGTTTAATTATAAGCAGGTGACAAATTTACAAAAAAAAATGGTTAACTATCCATAGTATTTCAAAAGCAACAACTTATAAATATTACAAACATTTTTATTCAAAATATTGAAGTAAAGATTAGAAATGCGTGGATTACGAATTGAATTATTTTTGTTGAAATATTAAGATTATGTTCCAACAAAGAAATGATTATTACTTTAAATAAACGTTTCTTTTTGCACGAGATTGTAATATATATTATACTTTGGGATTCTATCTTTAATATTCATTATTAACTTTACCCTCGTGACTATCAGCTAAAAAATTACACCTCCAAATTTCCTAACCCTTAAGCTGATATCACAAGGTCGAGAATTTCTTCTTTTTAATGTAAGCCCAAGGTAATGTTGGATGGAGAATGGCTTGAGACAAAGAAAAACTCTTAAGACATAAACGGCTAGTCGAGTGTTAGCTCTGGGTAGATCATGAGCTTGGGTCATGGGTTGATAAAAGACCAAAAATATATTTAATGAGCGCCACCGTATCTAAATGATGTCCAAAGGGGCTTCCATCTTCTTAGGCCTGTAGGGATCAACTGAACTGCTCGGAGCGAAGCTTATCGAAAATCATGCTCACGCAACCGCTGTTAGGCTCAACCTCCAGACACCAAGAATTTATCAATTCTTTACTTTTTTCTAACTTTGTTAGAAGCCTCGTGCTTACACACGGCCATCTCGACTTCACTTATCCTGCAAAGCAGCCTGCCCTTTCGAACGCTGATAGTGAAGTGCCAATTGACAACTTGACAGAGCTTAGTAACGAACTTTAGAGCATAAACGTAAAAGAATCTGTGTTATTTTGAATTTTATACATTAATTTCTATTGGACGGTAATTCACAAATTAAATATTTTAAATTATAGCTGTTTTATTTTTATTTTATTGAACGAAATATAACTAAGAAAAAAATACGTTACAAGATTTAGAAAGAAACCAACGTGTCCACTATAACAGTATCCAATAAACCGACTTTCTGCTTTATTATTTGCATTATTGTTAATCATATCAATAAAGCACAATTAAAAGTATTCTAATCAAAACTCTACTTGCACAAACAACAGTTCTTTATTATCAAACTGATTATACAAGTCTTTTCAACAATCAATAGTTACAATGGAATTTGCTAAAAACTATCCCAACAATTTATTTTCAGCTAATCGCTAACAGTACAAATACTAACTTCTAAAACTACGATGCTATCTCTTTAATTACTTATATAGAAGCCCTACAATTAACTATCCAAGCACTAATTATTAATTTATATACGAAACACTACAATTAATTTAATTCTAATAGAGCGATACATATCAATAGTAAATTCACATCACATCTTTTAAAGCCTTAAACTAGAACATATTGTAATCAAAGCTTCAATCAGAACTGGACTACTATATCCACGACGGCAATTTATATACATATTCCAAACTTCTAGACTATTCTATAACGTACAAGAAATTATGTAAATAACATTCTCGAATATACCTATTGTAATCTAAATAACTCTTAAATGCAAAACTCTTGTACCTGTCAATTAAAATCATATGAAACATGAAGTGTCGCCGCAACCTATCAATCATTTTTGTATACAACCGCCTCGCTTACATTACAATGTAATTATTCTGGTCAGAGGCAGACCGATCGACGTATTCTTTTGATTTCGTATAAAACACACAACCTCAAATGTTACTTTTATTTTACTTTTGAAATAAATATAAAGTTGTCTTTCAAATCATATAGTATATAGTTAAACAGTACAAACATATTTACTATAATACATTACGGAAATGTTAACATTTAATTCGCGATGCCCGAACACTCTTTCCAACCGGCCATAAAATGTTAAATCACTTGCAGATGTGTGTGTTATCGCAACTCTACGAAATAATATTTCTGTTCTAACACTAGTGCATACTATCAAAGTTAGTGTCAAACCTATTATACCTCAGAGGAAAAAGCGTCGCATCGTCCTTTACATCTAGTCAGCAAATTGATTGCCTTAACCGGCAGGCATTAAAACTTGTCACTTTATACCGTTTTCTTTAATGAATTATCCTAGCTCGTTTGAATTCAAATAAAATGATAAGGCCGAAGTACGTTAATATAAAGTCATATAAAGCATCCGTTGTTCAATTTGGCTGGATGGTGTTTTGAACTTCACCAATACGTAAATCATTTCTTCCCTTTTCGAATTTTTCTTTCACCAATAATTTTTGGCAGTTCAAAACCGGAACTGCTTTTTATTCTTATGTTTATCTACCCTTTGTACAACCCTATTAAAAAAATTTACAAAGAATAAATAGCTACCTATTACACTATGGTTAACCACGAAATTTTTTTACTTTTGTTCCATAATTTTATAAATGCACTTAATAAAACAAAAGAAATTATTTTCGAATTTATTTAGACTTTATTAAATATTCGATCTTTAATTAAGCAAGTGTGCGAAGAGTAAGTAATTTCTACTGATAATAATCTAAGAATTAAAATTTAACCTAGAAATAAATCCACTTATTAATTTACTCATCTATTAAATTAAATGCAAAGTTTCTATTTAAACCGTTAATTATATAAACCCTCTAATTCCGCTGAAGTGGCTCTAATGAACTAAATTGCACGGCGACAGTGCTCGTGCAAAATTAATCGGATGTCTAGATGGCTATTGCTATCTAACTCAATACTGGTTAAATGCACTTTCACGAGTGTCACCTCCTACGTACATGCTGAATTCGAGCGAGATCATCAACAGATTTTCATGAAAGTTTAATTTTGTGACGTTCATTTATTGCTTTAATTTAAACAATAGGAAAGCACCATAATCCCAAAATAATTCGTCTCGGTGAGAGTTACGAAATTGCCTTTTATTTCCTTTATCTTTGATAGGAAGAAAGTATACCAATTTCTGAACCAAATTGCTGCGGAAATACATGGTTTGGGATTATCTAAATCGTAAAAGCGATTTTCACTGGAGATCTCGAAAATAGTGAGTAGGTGTGCGTTTTGCAAGTTAGCAAAGTAGTTTGAAATAGGTTTGATGATAAAGAATAAAGTTTGTTTTAAGTTGGAGTTTACTATACCAAGATTTTTACCTTTTTGTTACATGCCAATTTGTGCATATTTTTACAGTTATCTTTACAATTTAATATATACATTAAACTTTTTAATGATTTGTTACGTTCATCAATAATTGGTTATTTTATTTACAATAATTTTCAACTTAAATTCTTTGCCAATTAGTTATCTGTTTATCTAAATTTCATGTCTACGGTTAAATAAAATCGTCGATTCGTAATTAAAAAAGAAATACGCTGGCTAATAATTTTCAACTAAAATCCACTTTGCTTCTAAAACGAAACTTTATTCGATAAATTAAATATCCTGTATATTTTACTTGGTAAATACTTCCGCTAATTAAGAATAAATTCTACTTCCCAGAATTCCCTAACGTGAAGTTTACGCTATACTCAGATAGTCGATAACGTGTTCCAAGTATCCGATAATTGCTTCTTATGTGTCTTCCGTCGGAAGAATTCGTAGAATTAAATCTGCGTATTATCTCAATATAAACTGCTTTTTCCAGGTTAATTCTGAATAGAAATATTATTTTGAACTCTGGTCATTGGCTGAACGAAATGGATTTTTTTTGTTTTCCAATCTACGCAACGGAGATACGTGTAGGAATGTTTGGTTGTTTCCGTTTTTCGTTATGAAAATATCGCGCACGCAATACGGCGTGGTATTTAGGGTTTTTAGAAAATTGTATTTTTCGTCGAAATTAAATTAATTTACTGGTAATTGCTCTAGCTTCCTCCGGTAGCCTTAAAGCCACGATGAATGGTCGTCCGTT
Source organism: Platerodrilus igneus (assembly GCA_036346225.1). Taxonomy (NCBI): domain Eukaryota; kingdom Metazoa; phylum Arthropoda; class Insecta; order Coleoptera; family Lycidae; genus Platerodrilus; species Platerodrilus igneus. Next base: position 2,892,403 of record JARFIW010000237.1, on the reverse strand, counting down.
GCTGTAATGGAAGGCCAAGTGCGTTATTTCTGGGTGTAGGCCCACCTATTCGTTGCTGTGGATCAGCTGTGACTCAACCCCGACGTCAGCAACTTCGAGGGTGAGTGTTTTCTTTCTCCATCATTTACGATTGCGACCCTATCGGTTGTGATTTCCTCATACATTCCTAAATTTAATCCGTTTAGACGACAATTAGTGAATTAGTTTGAGATTTATTGACACTATATGAATGCATTACTATTTGCTTTAAATAACTAAGAGTGTACAACCTATTAAAGTGAAAATGATTTGAGGGCTTGCTGGCACGTATGAAAATGTTGTAGCCATTAGATGTATATACTTAGTTTTAGATGTACCATGTTGATTTAGAGCTGTTGGTTTTAGAGGGGTAATTTCGCTTAATTTCTTTTTTTGTTGAAACTCAATCTAGGGAGTAACCTAAAACCGGTAGCACACCATTTAAAAAAAAGATTTGTTCTTTCGGTTGATTTTTTTTTAGATTTAGTGTGTAATTATAGGTTTCTTTTGATGATATGTTGTGTTTTGAGTATAAGGGCTCCCTTAACTTTTGTTGTAGGTATAATTAATACTCCGCCCACTCGCCGATTGAGCCCGGTCCATTCCTATCCTTTCTGGGTTTTTCCCCTCTAGGTTACGTCAATGCACGTAGCACATTTATCAACTATCACAATCGTGGTTTTTACAGCGTTTCAAATTTTTATTGCAACAAACAGTGTTTTAATGGTTAAATGTAAATTATTTTGATTTATGGAATGTCAAACGAAATAATTAGCAGTTTGTCAAATCAATACCCAAAATTCAATTAGTGAAACTAAAGCTATAATAATACATCAGAATGTGATTTCTGTAACAAAACGTTCAAAAAGAGAGGACTGAATATTCGTATAAAGAAATGCCATAAAAAAAAAACTAAGTACTTGTTCCAAAGATGAAAATTTAGCGAAACCTAAGAAACTCCCAAACAGAACAAAAAAGAAGCAGCAAAATAATTAAAAGAATTCCAAAATCTGTCAGAAGTGCTTCAGAAAACCTTTTAAGAATATTATTAAAAGAATGTGTTGCAAAAATTCTGTAAGTGTGTAACTTTTTGTTTTTCCTCTTTAGCAGTAACGCATATAAATTCTGTATTGTGCTACAAAAATTTTAAAATCCCTTTTAATTCAAATATCTAGAACTATACATAATCAAAAGAAAGTTTTCATAATTTTGAAACACTATTTATTATCCTTTCATTCTATTTTATCTAGTAAATATATTCATCGTTATAAGTACTCCAGTTTTGTGTTTAACATTATGTTACAACTCGTACATGCCAGTTAGAATTTCCATAAATTATCTTCGAGGCAATGTAATTTAGAGCGATTGTGCGCACCTGTTGTTTTGAATACTCAAGTGTTGAGGCTTCGTTTGTTCACGGAATACGACAGTCGACCCTTCATCGTCCAGATGACAAGATGCAGAAGTTAATATTAAAAAGCGACTTGCGACTAGCAATTCATTTTGTGCAGTAAATCGATCCTTATGTGTTAGGAAGTTCATCATGCGCAACACAGAAGTTTTTAGTTAACATGGAAGTTTTTGGTTTACACTGAAGTTTTCATCTAATAATGACATTGAGGAACAACTAATTTTAGCGTATAAAATATATACGAATGGAAACCTGCAGCAATGAGATTCCACCCTTTAATTTTATGGTTCTGGTCTTCAGGATATTGCCGTAACAAAATGGACAACAAGTTTTTCTTGTCATTATGCAGCATTAGAGGCGCGCATATGCTTCGAGTTCATCTACTAAATGGTTTGTAACAATTTGCACTCTACGTTCGAGGTCGGTAAGTCGATTTTCCTTTGTTATGAAAACCATCTGTTTGACGTACAACGTTTAGTGGTTATTTTTCTCTAATTAGAAGATATCCAAGATTAAGCTGTAATCTTTGTAGTTTAAACTATCAGAAACTAATATCTTAATAATTATATTTAAAATTTTGACCTTTGAACATTACACTAGATTAAACTTTTGCTTTATAGGATTGTTTACCAAAACGATCTGTTCAAAAACTTAGATTATTTATCATACAATTGAGTAGTTTCTTATACATGATATCTTTTTTTTAACAAGGTTTAAAATTACTAATTAAAAGATCCCATTACATAAGTAATTTAATAAAAATGTACGTCGTTTGATCAGTACTGGAAAAATGACCTTTGAACATTACACTAGATTAAACTTTTGCTTTACAGGATTGTTTACCAAAACGATCTGTTCAAAAACTTAGATTATTTATCATACAATTGAGTAGTTTCTTATACATGATATCTTTTTTTTAACAAGGTTTAAAATTACTAATTAAAAGATCCCATTACATAAGTAATTTAATAAAAATGTACGTCGTTTGATCAGTACTGGAAAAATGACAAAAGCTAATAATTTTGTTAATGAAATATATAATGCCTATTTACGTTAAAGGCTTCCATACAATCAAGTTTATTACAGAAATAGAAATGAGTAACTAAACACTTACAAATTCCTGTCATTTTAAACGCAAATTATTTTCAGTTAATATATGTCTTGGTTTCTAACAAATCTATTTTTTTATAAATTTAGAAGTGGTTAATCACACTTTAAGAAATACTTAAGAAGTTGTATTTATTGTACCACATACATATTTTTGGATTCTATAAATCTTATATGACCCAAGGGTGTATAAAATTAATAAGTAGAGTGTCCATGCACCATTGAGCAGTAGCAAATTTTATAAGTACATATAAAAGTCTGATTTATTGATTTTATTATTTTGAGACACAAACTGCTGTCTCTAATGTATTTTATATACTTTATTTTATTTCAGGATAGACGTTTGTACCACCTACGAATACAAAATCTTGTATTCCAATAACAGAATATATTCGTTGATGTTCCTGTATTTTTCTTGGCGATATTCCTGTATAGTAGCGCCTGACCCATCCGTATTTATTTAACGACCCCGCTGATAGTCTCTAAAAACCGCTGAAGTTAAAGTTCAGAACTAGTACGGAAGTCTACAAAAGTCAGTTTATGTTAATACGGATAAATCAACATCTTCAGCACGACTTTTGTTAGAGATATGTTTCTCTGTCGCTACATAATGTGGCTTGACAACAACTCAGAGAAAATAAAATTGTTTAAAGTGCTTGGACAAATCCTTTACTATATCCATACAAAGTGTCAAATACAATAAGTCTTGAAAAAGCAATAAAAAAAAAATCAATTGCTGCCATTATACGACAGAGCATAACAAGAAAATAAGATTTTTGAAGATTCGACAAATGAAAATAACCGAAAAAGCAAAATGTCGCTAAGTAAACGTGTATTGGCCAAAGTACAGATAGTGATATCTCTTCATCCGTAAAATTACTTTGTTCATCAGATGTAATAGCAGAATACAGTAAAAACGCCTTTTTGGAATTGATAGAAAAACATCCAATGAATGACATAGTGTTAAATTACGAGAAAATAATTTTCTGCGACAGTATATATCAGCTTAAAAATGAAGATGTACTATTAGAAATAAAATCTTTTAAAAACGGTTCAGCTGGGGGAGCTGATTCCCTAAGGCCTTCCCATGTACAAGATTTAACTTCAAATAGTTCTTATGATGCCGGTCAACAATTAGTAACATCCTTAACCGCTCTTTGTAATTTAATGTTATTTGGAAAAGTACCTAAAGAAATATCTTCAGTTTTGTACGGTGCTTCATTATATGCTTTAAAAAAGAAAGATGGCGGCATACAACCTATCACAGTTAGAACATTCTACAGAGGATTAGTTGCAAAAATAGCATGTTTTAGAATAAAAGATACGCTTGGTTCTCTGTTCCGGCCTAAGCAATTTGGAGTTGCAACTCGTGGTGGAAGTGAAGCAATAGCACACTCGGCAAGACTATTTACTGAAAATTTAAATTAAAACCAAAAGTATTTTTAAAATTGGACTTTTAAAGCGCTTTTAACATAGTCTATGGAAACGTAATCTTATTTAAAGTTTTCAAAATAGTTCCGGAGTTATATCCCTTTGTTTAACAATGTTACAAATATCCTACATTGTTAATGTTCGGAAAAGACACAATTCTATCACAAAGAGGTGTACAACAGCGAGACCCCCCTCTGACAAATTTCAGCAAATGCGAAATTTTCATGGAACATGAAGACGACATATTTTATAAAAGAAATGCTATCAATAGCATCCGATTTAAAATTTATAAAATCCATATGGACTCCTTTAGGTGCTCGTCTTACAGATAGTGCAATATCGATATGTCTACAAGATAAATTAAAATACTTAATCAACATGCTTTCAAATTTAGCTGATCTACCACCACATGTAGCTTTCTATCTATTAAAAAATTCAATAGCAATACCAAAGTTGCTATACGTACTTCGATGCTGCCCGTCGTGGTATACAGAGGCTGATCTAAAAAATATAGATGGCCAGTTACATAAAACATTGGAAGAAATTACTAATAATAAAATACACGACAACCAATGAATACAAGCTACTCTTCCAGTTTCAAACGGAGGCTTAAGAATACGCCAAACGACAACTGGATGTTTGGGATGAATGAGGTGATATAGATATGTTAATTATAGGGAAGGACCAATTGCTTTTTGTAGCAATACCGATGGCAGTGGAGCGGTTATGTAATAACTAAAAACAACTACAACAAACTACTTAAGGAAGGGTATAAATACCTTAAAGCCTGTGCCGCTGTGGGCAATAAACGTCACACACAAAAGGGTTAACGAACAACCAAGAACACGCACGTTCGGGTGATGGTGTCGCTTCCAAAAGCTCTGATACAACTGTATTCTGCAACGGTTCGAGCACGACTGTCACTTCACGCACTGCCGGCATAAAATGTTTCACTAAAAACTGTAGAGTACCCGCACTAATAGTATTTATTGTCACCAATACCAATAAATGTTCGATGATGACGTAACAACAACCATCGCCCTCTCATCATTCCTATCTTCCATACATAGTGTTTCTGATTTGGTAGATTCTATTTTAATACAAGAAAAATCACTTAGTAATACCTTATTAATAGAGGACGACGAGCAGGGAAAAAACAACAATGGTTTGAAAGAAGATGCAATAGTTTTTCAGAAAGCATGGGATCAACCACTAATTGAACTGCTTGAAAATACTACTACATTACGTAATAAGACCCGTCTCAAAACAGTTGGTTGCAAAGAATCTGGTGTTTGGTTAAATGCCCTTCCAGTGGCATGTCTATGAACATTAGTAGATCACAATTTATTTCGTATTGCTATTGGACTGCGCATGGGACATAATATTTGCAAGGAGCATATGCAAATGCGGTTCAATGGTTACAGAAGAAGGAACGAATGGATTAAGCTGTATGTCTGGTGCAGGACGTTCATCACGTCATCACGTTGTAAATGACTTCATAAAAAGAGCACTAAATCTAGCAAAAGTACTTTCAATATTAGAACCGTTCAGATTAAGTCATTCTGACGGCAAACGCCCAGATGGCACGTCACTCATCCCTTAGAATAACGGAAAGTCAGTTATTTGGGATTTTACTTGCGTAGACACCTTGGCAGCGTCACACCTACAATATACAAGTCCATCAACCGGTATTGCTGCGTTGTATGCAGAGAAAAATAAAATTAAGAAATATAATCATCTAGGAAATGATTAAATTTTTTTCCAATCGCTATCGACACATTGAGAATTCTTGGAAAATAAGGAATGAATTTTCTTCGTATTATTGGAAAGAAGATAATGAAAGAGACGCGAGACCCTCTAGCTTACAGTTTTCTATTACAAAGAATCGGAATAGCAATTCACAGAGGAAATGCTGCGTCTATATTAGGCACTTTACCTACAACAGCAAAACTGGCTGAATTTTTTCTAGTTCCTCTAATAAAGAACATTGCAATGTATTTTAATAAAAACAAAGAACCCAGTACACATAAATTAAGTGAAAATTGTAACACAAAAACTGACAGCGACCGATCTAATACACAAAAGATGTTGAATGATTGTTACTTAAACAGCGTCAAGATTCATCACGAGTGCCCTACTGCTACCTTATCAAATATGAGCAGTACATATTTTTTAAACGGTGTATTATACTCTTTACGGTTTTTGTTCCCACATTTCTATATAATTTACACCATTTGTTGGATGATCTCACCTTTGTTAAATCTCGCCTTAACCAAGACAAAGGTAGTTCATTGGATGACAACATTAATAAATTAACGTGCCAATTTTCACAAAAAACCAGAACTAAAGATTCATTACTATAAAACAGAATGGAATAACATAAATCCAGCTTATACATGGCGGCCAAAGATATTCTGGCGTATACACAAAAAGAAAATAAGAATTCATGAATAACAAAGGGTATCCTAAATTTAGTAAAGGCGAAAATACAAAAATTGATCAAACGAAGTAGGAAAACAGATACAAAGCCATAAAATGGGAAATTATTCGCAAATGCAGGATAGCTAAAGAACAATGGATTGATGAAAAGTGCAAAGAGGTACAAACTAAGATGGAAATAGGAAAGACAGACGAAGCATACAAATTAATTAGAATGAAATTCAGGAATATAAAACCTTATAGCAAAAATATAAGGGACGCAAAAGGAGACATCAGTATAGAAAATGTAGAGAACGTGGTTAGATAGATGGCAAGAATATATAGGGAATTTATATACAGGAGAGGAACTAACAGCACTAGAACAGGAATCGGACATTGAAAAGAACGACTTGGGATATTCTATTCTTAGAGAAGGGTTTGAATTAGCATTAAAGGGTCTGAAAAATGGTAAGGCCCCGGGTACAGATAATGTGCAAGCAGAAACTCTAAAAACCGTTGGACAAGCAGATACAAAACGTCTCATCCAACTTGTAAGCTATATGTATGAGACAGGCGAGATACTACCCCAACGATTTCAAACATAACATCATAGTTTCTATACCAAGACAAAGAGGCGTGAATAGATGTGAAAGTTTTCAAACAATAAGTTTGACGGCACACGTGTTAAAAATAGAATTGTACAAAGACGAATGGAAAACGAGCTGAAAAAATATTAGGAGAAGATCAATTTGGGTCTAGGCGAAACAGGGGAACACGAGAGGTTATTTTAGCTCCGAGAGTGATAATGGAGAAAACATAAGAAAAAGGGGAAAGCGTGTATATAGGGTTTGTAGATTTGGAAAAAGCATTCAACAATGTAAAATGGAAAAAAATGTTCGAAATACTTAATAAAATTGGAATGAGTTTTAGGGATAGACGGATAATACAATGCTTATACAAATAGCAAACAGGGGTAATAGAATTAAAGCAGGAACGTAGCGAAATAAATTTAGGAAAGGTGTGAAACAGGGATGTGCACTATCCCCATTAATTTTTAACTTGTACCTCGAAGATGTAATGAATACTGTCAAATGCAGGAAAACATTTGGAATTATTATACAGGGACAAAAGATTGATATGCTTAAATTTGCATATGATATAGCGGTATTTGCATCTACCAAGGAAGAGTTAGAAGCTGTTCTTAATGAATTGGAAAACAGTTCTAACAGAGAGATACGGTATAAAAATTAATAAAAATAAAACTAAAGTACTAGTATGCAAAGGAGGAAAAAATAAATTCAGAAACAAGAATACAAATAGGTAACGAGAACTTACAAGAGGTTAAGGATTTCTGCTACCTTGGAAGCCAAATAGCGCGAGATATGAAGAGCGAAAAAATAAAAAAGAAAGATTACCACAAGGTCGTGCTACATTTAACAAGAAAAATGAACTACTGTGTTCAAAGACAACAAACATACAAACAAGTAAGGGATTGCCTAAAACATATGTGTGGAGCACAGCACTGTACGGCTGTGAAACTTGGACAGTAGAAGAGGCGGATAGGAAAAAAGAAAAAAGATAGAAGCCTTGAAGTGTGGTGATACAGACATATGATAAAGTTATCATGGACAGACAAAGTTAAGAACAAAGAGGTGCTAGAAATGGTAGGAGAATATGTGGAAAACAATAAAAAAGGAATAGTGCGGAATATATTAAAAGCAGAGGTAGGAAAAAAAGAGAGGTAAAGGTAGACCTAGGTTGGACCATTGTACACGGATAGTTAAAGATGTAGGCTGCCGCAATTTCAGGGAAGTGTGTAGACTAGCTCAGAATAGAAATCAATAGAAGTACGCGTCTAACCAGTTCGAAGAGGGAAAACCTAATGCCGAAAAAATAATCGTACTGAAACCTGAGAATTATTATAAGCAACTACAGGTATTGGTTTTGTAATATTCTCGACTAATGTTAATTGAGCGAAAGCTATTAATTCGGCAAATGTTTAAGTGTTGGGGGATCTTGACAGCCACAAGCTGCTTAATCCCTTTACATTACTATTGAAACTTGGTAAAATAGGACATATAATTAAAAAACAACAGAAGGGGAACCAAGCTGTATCTATGCTGTGGAAATTTATGGGAACTGTGTAGGCTAGCTCAGAATGGAAATAAGTGGAGGTACGCGTTCAACCAGTATCGAGACGATAAACCTTGTTCGAAAGGATATATTGGAAAACTATTAATTCGGGAAATGTTTGAGTGTTGGGGGATTTTGGTAGCCGCAGGCTGTTTAACTCCCTTCACATACCACTGAATATCGGGAATATAAGATATATATTTGTAAAACAATAAAAGAGGAACCGAACTACATCTAACAAAAAAGAGCAGCGGCTATGTTCGAAGACAACAAACATAGAAATAAGGAGAAAATTGTTGAAAGCATATGTGGAAAACAAAAAGAAAATAGGAGAAATAGAAGGGCAAGATCTATTCTAAAGCATTTTTGGGGAATAGTGCGAGATATATTACAAGCAGAGATAGGAAAAAAAGAGATAGAAGTAGGCGTAGATCAGCCTACTGCATGCAGATAGTAACAGATGCAGACTGTGAAAGTTTCAGGGAAATATGTAGAATAGGAAACAACGAGGGTACGCGTCTAACCAGTTCCAGGACTGAAGACCTAATGATGAATAGAATACAAATTCGGCGAAACCTAATAGAAGAAAACGATCAATCTTCAAAAAAAATATGTCCAAAGTTTCCACCAATAATAAAAAAGTTTTATAATGGACAACGAGCTGTCACTAGGTTAATCCCCTCAGAAGTTGGAAATTTCCGTCTAAGGTACGACAACGTCATTGTTTCCCGAATATTTGCAGATATAGCTGACAACAAAGCAGTTTTTAACCCAGTCACAAACATTGAACAAGCACTTAACAGTTATCTATTAATTTTAGCAATAATTGAAAAAACTGGATTTCAAAAACCATCTCCAATTCAAACTCAAGCTTGGCCAATCTTACTTAGCGGAGAAGATTTAATTTGCAATATCAGAATAGGAATAGGTAAAACCCTTGCATTCTTGTTCCCTGCATTAATACGTATAGATGAGCAACTAACTCATAGAGACGAAAGAAAAATGTTTGTGAATGTAGCGAGTGTTATAATTTGAAAGATGGTTTATAAATATTTTATGTAATTAGAATTTTGTGTTGAAGTTTCGTTGTTCCATTACGTCTTAGTTACCAAGATAATACGGACATGCTCAGGTACGAATCCACATCATTTCATTTTCGTAGCATTTCCATACCATCTTTATTGATACCCAACGTCTGGGCAGCTTAGGCTAGCAATTCAGAGCGTCCCAATATAGAGGCTCAATTAAACCATTTGAAAATTAAAATCTCTTGTGTCGTAGGATTTTGTTTCACTTGATATCACACGTTTTGGCATAGTCGGCGAAGAGATCCGGCTCAACTATCCTTTTCAATAATCAAAAAATAATATTTATAAAAAAAGTAAATTTTGTCTTAAATTAACACAAAGTAAAAAGAATTAATGGCAAGTGACTCAAAATAAGCATCCTGTTAATTGCCATTAATTCTTCTTACTTTGTATTAATTTAAGACTCATAAAATTTACTTTTTATAAATATTATTTTTAGCTATGGAAAAAGGCAATTGAGTCGGATCTCCTTCGTGACGACTGTTGCCAAAATCTACGACGTCAGATGAAACAACACGAAGGCACAACCTGAGAGTTGGATGATGTTGTATTTCCCATAAAGTGTCTGTATTAAATATTACAACTTTGCTACTCCTGTCCGGATGAGTCCCAATTTGGGCGAAACTCGTCGAAAGGATATCTTTGTGGCTTCTTTGAGTCACTTCTCATTAATTCTTCTTACTTTATTACCTTCAATTGAGATGAAGCAACATCTGAAAAATAAAATTTCATAATTGCAAATTCAAGATCTTATCTTAGTCTTTTAATGTTGTCATTTAATCTAAAAATATATGTTTTAATGCACTTGGCACTTGTTACTGATCAAAAAATTTCACAAAAATGTCGGGGCAGCTTTCCAAGTCCACGCAAACTTTTTAAAAGCTCTAACGTTTCTACTTTTACTAAAAATACAGAACTGATCAGTCCCGTTATATAATTTAAATATGTAAATACGTATGCCATTCAAGCGCTTTATAGGCTTTATATTTGCCTAATAGCTGTAATTTTCTACAAAACTAATAATCTCTAGCCAAATTAGGAGAAAAATTCATTTCAGAGCGATTATATATTCTGTTTGTCTCTTTTTGTAGCTGCTTGATACTTGAACTTACCTTGTTCGGGCTGTTAAATTTTGATACTGTATTATATTTAACTCTTAATTGTTCTTTGGGAATATGATGTGAACATTTGTTTTCACGATTATAAATGTAGCGCTTACTGCTGGTGTTTCTAATGCGAGTGTATTTCCTTTCCTTACAAGCTGTTTCGTTTAATCAACGTCTATTGGACACTGTTGTAAACCGTGTCTAATAAGTCCGTATGAGCCAATATATTGTGGAGCCGCTTGGTCTACTTGTGATCAGAATAATACATTAGAACGTAAACGAAGAGTTTAAACACAAAAGATGATTGACAGGTCCTGTGGCGAGATCTCTTGATTGACATATACAAGAATGTATTTATAAGGTTACAAAAGATACATTCGAAATGTTATTTACATAATGTCTGGTACGTTTCAAGAATAATCTAGAGGTTTCTATATAAATTGCGATCGTGGATATTGGAGTTTAGCCCTAATTAAAACTCTGATATGATTTCTAATTTTGATTACGAAACCAGTCATAGTTTAACGCTTTGAAAGGTGAGATATAAATGAATGTACATATAAATTGGTGCTGATATAAATTACTGTAGCGATTATATACATTATATAAATTGATAATTAGTGCTTGGATAGTTAATTATAGTGCTTCGATAGTAATTTAGAAGATGGCACCATAGTTCTAATATTAAAAAAATAATACTTGTACGGTTAACGATTAGTTCTGAAAATAAAGCATTAGGATAGCTTTTAGAAATTTTATTGTAGCAGCGAGTTGCTGAAAGGGCGTGTATACTCAGTTTGAAAAAAAAAGTGCTGTTGCTATTGCAAGCAGAATTTTTAGTACAATATAATCTTACTAGATTAATAACAAAAGCAATGTCAGTAGAATTTTATTAGCAAAGAAATCCTATTTGCAGAACTTTAAGCAAATACTGTTAAAGTTAGATGCAACTCTTTTTCGTGAAAAGTTGAAAGGTTGGAGAATACACTAAAGCAGGATATTCGTGAAAGGAAGAATTTGCACGAAAAGGCAACTAACAATAACTGCTCCAAGTGTAGAAACTGCTGGTTGCCTATACAAGCGCTTATTTACAATGAATATTAAAAGTTAGTACTAAAATGACAAAACACAAATTAAAAAAATTATACAGTTCGCAAAGCTTTGACGAAGCTTTACTGCATTCTTATCACAGAGAAGTAAAATTTATAATGTGCTACTTCGTGATGAATTGCAAAATAATTGACGTCTAGGGATATTACAGAAAATGAGTGTAAGCTTACTTACGACGCGCAAACTGTACACAATGACACTGTATGTTCCAGCGATGGCGTTAGCTTCCGTGAAAGTAAGACTCGTCGAGGATTACTGTAACATGCTGAAGCTTGGGTAATGAAATTGGTGTCCTATGAAGTCAGCACGTCTCTTGGAAACTTGATACTGCCAATTTTGATAAAACTTCGTTAAAAACTCAATTCCTGTACTTTATAGAGTGACCGGTTTAGCAACTAATCCACAGCTTAAACACATAGTCTGATTATATCCGCCTATCACAAAAATACCTTCGGATAAGCGTAACTTATCATTGCGTTGAAGTTCCGTATTACTCCAGAGAATGCTAAATGTAGAGAACAATATGGGGACAATAATAATAGTAATCCACGTATGTAAGTTTACTAATTTAACTACAATACAGAGTTTATAAAAGAACTCCTTGATTTAAAAAAAATCATAATTAAAAAACGAAACCAGTAATAAACTTTCGGGTTTTGAACTTGAGTTCAGTATATTGTCAAGATTGTATTGCTAATATTCAATCGTAGTGCGTGTACTTGAAGCGAGCGTGGTGGGGAAAGAGTGCTACTGCTTCCGCCGGCCGGCAGTCCCACTCACCAGTCATAGCTACGCCACAGCAGAAAGCTCAGTGTGTGATTTGGTTTATACAATCGAGTTCAGCGATCACAGTTCAGCGTAATTATCGACGTGAATATGGCGGTGATGCACCTACTAACAAAACTATTCTGCAGTGGTATAATCACTTTCGGGAAACAGGTAGTGGTCTTAAAAATTAAGCCACCGGGTAGGTCTTCAGTCTCTAAACAGAATATGGAACGGATACGTACATCTTGTATTCGTAGTCCTAAAAACTCATTGGCAAGGCGAAGTTTGGAGTTGAGAATACCTAAGTCTGCCGTGTACAAAGTGATGCGAAATATGCGCATGTATGTTAACTTATATGCCTTGTTGTGAACATTGCACTTACACTTATCATCAGAAAGATGATGCCTAAATAATTTGTTTGATTGTTTATTAGAATATTTGAAGGAGGTATGAAAACTACATTTAGTGTATATTAAATTGGTTTGTATACACTAACTTCAAGCTGTTTGTTATATAGCAAGTGTTAAAGGCTATAAAATTTGGACATAAACTGTTAATCAAACGTATTCTAAAAGCAACGAGTAAAGGGTGTTGCTTAGAAGATTATAAGTTGGTATTTGCCAAGCGTTTAATTTAAAAATGCATAATGGCAAAAACCAAAAAGATTTTATTAAATGAAGGCACATTTTTATATAACGGAATAATTTGGGCTAGAAATTTTGCAATTGAAACTGAGGTGATAAACGTGGTTGATCGGGATTTTGAAGAAATAAGCATAAAATTCGAGCTTTTGAAAACCAGTTTTAATGATATCATGAGAGTATGTTGCCAATTGTTAGAGTTTCAAGTGGATGAAGTAGAAAAAACCCATACTATGACTTGCTAAATTTAAAAGAATTATAAATGAGCAAGTTAAAGTCAGAGGAAGATCGCGAAGTAGGTAGTAATTTAGCTATAAAAGCAATGTAATTCAACTAAAAGCAGTATTAAATTAGAAGCTGCAGTTGCCCATTTTTAACGGTCAAATTCAAGGTTTACAATCATTTTTTGAACTCTTTTTAACCTCAATTGATAAAAATCCAAATTTAGAAAACGTCGAAAAACTGAGGTGCGTGAAGTTGGCCGCAACATTTTTGAATTTTTCAAAAATATTTGTCATAATTAGGCGCCAATTAGGCGCCATTTTGCGCCGCTAAAACTAAATTTTGCGCCGTCTTGGCAAACAACTTATTACTAAAAAAAAGTTTTATCCGGCCAAGTTCACGAAGCCGCACTTTTTTTCAATTTTCAGAAAACCTTTAGTCCATAATTTAGCGCCAATTAGGCGCCATTTTGCGCCGTTGATACGAAATTTTGCGCCCTCCTGTGTAAGAAGTTATTTTAAAAAAACTATTTCTCCAAACTAGCCAAAATCGTGAAGTTGGCCGCGACTTTTTTGAATTTTGAAAAAAATTTTGTACCATATTTAAGCGGTAATTAGGCGCCATTTTGCGCCGTTGAAACGAAATTTTGCACCCTCCTGTGTAACAAGTTATTTGAAAAAAACTATTTTTCCGAACTATCTAAAAACGTGAAGTTGGCTGCGACTTTTTGAAATTTGAAAAAAAATTAGTACCAAATTTAAGCGGCAATTTGGCGCCACTTTGCACCGTTGAAACAAAATTTTGCGCCCTTCTGTGTAAGAAGTTATTTAAAAAAACTATTTCTCCAAACTAGCCAAAATCGTGAAGTTGGCCGCGACTTTTTTGAATTTTGAAAAAAATTTTGTACCAAATTTAAGCTATAATTACGCGCCATTTTGCGCCGTTCAAACAAAATTTTGCGCCCTTCCGTGTAAGAAGTTATTTAAAAAAAACTATTTCTCCAAACTACCTAAAATCGTGAAGTTGGCCGCGACTTTTTTTTGAGTTTTGAAAACATTTTTGTACCAAAATTAAGCGGTAATTAGGCACCATTTTGCGCCGTTGAAACAAAATTTTGCGCACCCCGTGTAACAATTTATTTGAAGAAAACTTTCTCTGGCTATCATAGACGCGTGTCTTCAATGTTAAAATTACCGTTCTTTATAATTAGTATCGTAGTTGAGAGATAATTGTATTATTTTAAAACGTTACTTACAAGGAATGTGCTATAATATTTCTAATTATTGTAGTCTAAACAAATAAATACATTATAACCAGTAGCGTCTTGCATTTTGCCGAGTACACAGGATTTATTTAAGTATAATATAGAGTGAAGATTTAAATAAATAAAAGTGAAATACAATTCGTTGCTGACTTTCACAAAATCTCAGTTAGAGATACTAAAATAGGCATTTAGGATCTTAGTTTTAAATAATAAAATACTTGTATAAGCGTTTTTAAGAAACAACTCTTAAGCGTGTAGAATAGAGAATGAAAGTTGGTATGAAAATTTTATTTCCTGTTATTAACTTGAAACTTCATAAAAATATATTATTAATCAAGTATTTAAATTATGTAAAATTACTCCTAACCAGGGGGTGTAATTCCATGGTAATACTTTCAAATATGATAAAAATTATATGCAAATTACGAATTCTTCATGCATGAAGAGGCGGGCGACAGCTAGTTTCTGATAAGAAGACACCGCTGGTGGCCAGCTATATTATGTTCGCTTATTAGCTGTGTCCGTTAGTTCTAGAATTTAGTATAAATCAAGATAAGAATGTATATACAGTTCGAAAAAATGGTTTTTTTCAAATAACTTGTTACACAGGAGGGCGCAAAATTTCGTTTTAACGGCGCAAAATGGCGCCTAATTACCGCTAATTGTGGTACAAATTTTTTTTCAAAATTCAAAAAAGTCGCAGCCAACTTCACGATTTTGGCTAGTTTGAAGAAATAGTTTTTTTTTAAATAACTTTTACACAGAAGGGCGCAATATTTTGTTTCAACGGCGCAAAATGGTGCCAAATTACCGCTTAATTGTGGTACAAAATTTTTTTCAAAATTCAAAAAAGTCGCGGTCAATTTCACGATTTTGGCTAGTTTGGAGAAATCTTTTTTTTTAAATAACTTCTTACACAGAAGGGCGCAATATTTTGTTACAACGGCGCAAAATGACGCCTAATTACCGCTTAATTGTAGTACAAATTTTTTTTCAAAATTCAAAAAAGTCGCGGCCAACTTCACGATTTTGGCTAGTTTGGAGAAATAGTTTTTTTTAAATAACTTCTTACACAGAAGGGCGCAATATTTTGTTTCAACGGCGCAAAATGACGCCAAATTACGGCTTAATTGTGGTACAAAATTTTTTTCAAAATTCAAAAAAGTCGCGGTCAATTTCACGATTTTGGCTAGTTTGGAGAAATCTTTTTTTTTAAATAACTTCTTACACAGAAGGGCGCAATATTTTGTTACAACGGCGCAAAATGACGCCTAATTACCGCTTAATTGTAGTACAAATTTTTTTTCAAAATTCAAAAAAGTCGCGGCCAACTTCACGATTTTGGCTAGTTTGGAGAAATAGTTTTTTTTAAATAACTTCTTATACAGAAGGGCGCAAAATTTCGTTTCAACGGCGCAAAATGGCGCCTAATTACCGCTTAAATTTGGTGCAAAATTTTTTCAAAATTCAAAAAAGTTGCAGCCAACTTCACGCTTTTAGGTAGTTCAGAAAAATAGTTTATTGCGAATAACTTGTTACACAGGAGGGCGCAAAATTTCGTTTCATCGGCGCAAAATGGCGCCTAACTGGCGCTAAATTATAGAATAAAGATTTTCTGAAATTTAAAAAATAGTGCGGCTTCGTGAACTTGGCCGGAAAAATCTTATTTTATTAATAACTTGTTTGCCAAGACGGCGCAAAATTTAGTTTTAGCGGCGCAAAATAACGCCTAATTATGACATAAATATTTTTGAAAAATTCAAAAATGTTGCGGCCAACTTCACGCACCTGGAAAAACTGTTATATTTGAGCCGTTGGGTTTAATTTCAGTTTTACCCATAAAAAATAATGCATATGATACCGTACTGTGTAATTTGCAAGAAAGATAAATGATGATTATTTAATTATTGATTGCCATGTAAAAGATTAGATGCAATTATCTATTTCCAACTGCAATGATGCAGGGATGTTAAGGAAATTTGTAGCTAGGATTAGGCAAACCGTAGCATATTTAAAAAAATTTAGGGGAATCCATTTTGGTTGCAATGGTGGTATATATTGTTTTATCAAAGTGAGATATGTATTGTAATCGAGCTTATCAAAATGATAGAAAACTAAATTCAAGAGCTAAATTAGAAAAGTTTCTGGAATTCTTGGATAAGCGAACTTTAAATTCCGAATGTGCTAAAAGCTTTAACACTAATAAACCTTTTGAAAACAAAACCTGTGGCAAATTCAACCACAGTTGGTTCAAATTCTAACAAATTAGTTAAATCAAAAACTGAAAAAGGTGGTATAAAGGTACATTCTAATTTGACAAATTGTCAATTTTGTAAAAGTGGAATATATCAAACTTTTAGGTGCGAACGTTTTAAGGACGCTACCCTACAAGAAAGAGAGAAATTTATTACTCTAAACAACGTGTGTAGTATTTGTTTAAATATGCGCGAAGGTAAATAGTGTTCAGTTCTCCTGAAATGTGTTATATGCCAATCAAAAGAGCAAGATACGTTTCTGCATAAAGACGCTCAACCAATAGAGGTAGAAAATTTAGTGGCCACTCAAGCAATAACACCTGGCAATTCAAGTTTTTCCAAACTTGTTTTGTTACCTACAGCTTCAGTGTTGGTAAAAAAATGCAGAAGGTGAATTAATTTCTGCTCGAGCATTATGTGAAAAATTAGGGTTAAGTGCAAATCATGCACAACAATCCTTTAAAATTTCTGAAATTATTAATAATTCCACTAAATGTTCAAGGTAGATAGATTTATGTGTTCATTCTAGGTATGGAAATTACGAAATTTAACATGAATTTGGAGTAATTCCTAATCTTACAGTCGAGTTACCTCAAATGAACCTTATGTACGATATATTGCGCGTAATAAATTAATATTAACGCTTACTGTTTTATCTGTTACCATGACATGTATCATAGGCCATTAATCATTCCAAACGTGTTTATAGAAGTCTGTATAATGATGATGTGCAATGTTTTGTTTCACACGCACTATGAGAAAACCGCGAACGCGCGTCCTTTAACTGCGGATGCACTTGCGGCTTAACCAAAGTCTTGAACACCACTCTCGTGACTGTTGTTCCATACCGCACTTTGCGCTATATATAGGAAAGGAAAGGTACAGATAAGCAAAAACAAGGAATGCTGAAGGCTTAACTGTAAAAGCAGCTTTCAAACGCCTTAACATAACGCCCACCAGAATAAGATTGATTAACTTATTTTTTTTAAACTAATTACTAATGAAAATAAAACGAATACTACGCTACATTTAATATTCATCTTTAAACTATTGAGTTGTGCTGTCTACAGGTAGATGACACAACTTGAATAAAGTTCGTCTTTCCGTCTCGACTGACAACGGATCTAATGAACGAGATAGTCAAACGATGGCCATTCTGCTTCGGGAAGTTGAAGCCAGTGAGGCCCTTTCCACCATAAATGATGTTATACCAATTCTGAGGCTACATGACCTTGAAAGGCATAATCACAGCTGGGTTTTCTGAAGATTTAATATGAAACCATGATGCTGGAGGAATGCGGTCTTGGATATGTGAAATTACATTGCTGACAAATGTTTTCCAATTATACGATAATGATTTAATCCAAGCTACTGCAACGGTTAAATCGGACCAGACATAAATACTATTGAATGACAATTGTGTTTTGTAAGCAATTCGAACAAAATCGACCAAGTTTGACAACAGTAGTGCACCACATAACTCCAAACGAGGCAAAGAAATGCGATTAGTAGGAACAACCCTAGATTTAGCACACACCAATGACGTTTTAATGTTTCCAATTGTGTCGACGACTCGAAAATAAGCAGCGGCTGCTTGGCCTGCTTCTGATGCATCACAGAAACCGTGAATCTGTATATTTTTGTAATCAAGATGTAAAATCCATCGAGGTATCTCGAGTTTTGATAATTCTGACAATTGTTTCAAATAATTTTTCCATTTTGATGCAATATTTAATGGAGGACTTCCGTCCCAATCCAAACCCAATATCCACAAATATTGGATTAAATGTTTGGCAAAAAATTCTAAAGGAGTAAGTAGCCCCATCATCATTAGGTCTTCAGTCCTGGAACTGGTTAGACGCGTACCATCATTGTTTCCTATTCTGAACTAACCTACACATTTCCCTGAAATTTGCAGTCTGCATCTATCACTATCCGACATAGGTCTACATCTACCTCCCTTTTCCTATCTCTGCTTGTAATATATCCCTTACTATTCCCGAAAACTGCATTAAAACATGTTCTACCCTTCTATTTCTCCTATTTTTCTTCCACAGATATCCTTGATCTCCTACTATTTCTATAATCTATTTGTTATTAACTTTGTCTGTCCCTGCTATCATCCTCATACATCTGAAGCACAGCATTCCAAAAGGCTGTTACCGTTTTTCGGTCTGCTTTTCCTACTGCCTGTATTTCATAGACATATTATGCTGTAATGCACACCTATCCTTTCAACAATTTTCTTCTTGTTTCTATGTTTGTTGTCTTTCATCACAAGCGCTGGTCTTTCTTGTTAGATGCAGTTCGGTCCCCTTCTAATATTTTATAATTATATACCCTATTTCTCCAACATTCAGTGGTTGTGAAGGGAGTGGCGTCGCCGTGGATCAATGTAGTAAGCGTAAGACTACGGATCCCAAGGTCCTGGGTTCAAATCCCGACACGACCGACTGGTTGAAAAATGACAGGTGAGCAGTTTTCACAAAAATTACGCCCTCGTTCGGATGAGAGGTTAAATGGAGGTCCCGTGTGTGAGTGTTGTCACGCACGTTAAAGATCCCTACCTTGCCTGGAACGGCAAGGGTTCGGCAAAATTCTAAATTACCAGGCAACAAAAAACTCGCCTCCTGGCCAATGTAGTACCTTCTGGTGGAGTATTGGAAATATAAATGCACGGTTGTGAAGGGAGGTAAGCAGTCTGTGGCTGCCAAGTTCCCCCAGCACTTGAACTATTGCCGATTTAATATTTTTTCCAATATATCTTTTCGCACAGTCAACATTAGTTGCAGATATTTCACAACCAACGCCTGTAGTTGTTTATAATATTCATCAGATTTATTTGCGCTTATTTTTTTGTCAGTAGGTTTTCCGTCTCATAATTGGTTGGACACTTTATTATACCTCCATTTATTGATATTCTGAGCTAGCATACGAACAACAAATTCTGGCTGCTTCAGACACCGTACTGCGCTTCGTACAATCCTTTGAAATACGATTAACGTGATAAAAGAAATAATCCCCTATGGGTTTCCACTACAAATCTAAAATATTTGTGACAAGTTATTTGAATCTTCAAAACTAAAAGTTGTCGAATAACACGACGACTCTGGTGATCCTTCAAGAACCTTGCTGACGGTGCTATTCCATTTACGCAAAGTAAAACCTACTGCTTCACAAATTTGATTTAATTCGAAAATTAAACGCTTTGTTTCCTCCACAAAAGCACAACCACTCACCACATCGTCAACGTAAGTATTTGAAGCCAACACTTCAGCAGCACGAGAAATGTGGCTGACTCCACTTGAGCTAATTCCTGAATGACCCTCAATGCTAAAAATGGAGAGAGTTCATCCCATACGTGACGGTGTTCAACCGATAATCTCCAAATTATTTTTTGATATTGACGATGATCTGATGCAACCAAAATCTATATCTGTTTGATGTCAGCAGTGAATACCACGGCATGTTTACGAAAGTGCAGCAACACAACCATAATGTCTTTCTGCAACGGGGAACCAACTAACATATGTTCATTTAACGAACCACCAATAGGCGCAGAGGCCGAAGCATCAAAAACTAAACGTTCTGGGGGGATCACAATCACTATCACTTTAAAGTTTAGGGGGGATGCGCGGTTTCACTCTATTTTATTTTTTTTATTTATCTACTGATTTAAATTAATGAGGGTTTTTGACTTTCTTATTATTTACTTGTTTTGATTTATTCCCGATATTCCGCGCGTTTAAGGTTTGACAGTGATTGTTTTAGTGGTGTGTGTGGTTATCACCATAATTAATTAATTTTATTTTTTAATTTTTTATTATTTTTTTAATTTTTTTTAAATTTTTTTTTTTTTTTATACAGGTTTTGGTTATACCATGCTCATATCCATTTTTCATGACAAGTCAAATCTAAAATTTTCAATCCTCCCCCCACCCCATCACCCTCCGATTTACGCGCGGTTATCACCGTCCAATCTCGCGACCCTTCTTGAAAATTCTTTGAAGGCTGTCCAGAACGCCTTCTGCTTAGCCACTTCCTGACTTCCTCTAGGCTCTCGAGCCATGCTTAGCTCATGCCAAGTCAAATCTAAAATTTTCTTCCTCCCCCATCACCCCACCCTCCGATTTACGCGTGGTTATCAAAGTCCAATCTCGCGACCCTTCCTGAAAATTCTTTGAAAGCTGTCCAGAACGCCTTCTGGTTAGCCACTTCCCCGACTTCCACTAGACTCTTGGGCCATGCTAGCCCTGCGACAGCTAATTTCATATCAGCTAACCCTCGATTTGCCGCCTCGAGTGGGCAGTCGAAGAGCACATGCTCTGCGCTTTCTGCGTCCTTACCGCATTCGCAGCGGTCGTTATCAGTTAAACCGAACCTTTGTAAATATGCTTTCAGGGCGTCGTGCTCTGTTAACAGTTGCACCATTTTATGATCGAGTTTCACCTCGACCTTACCTCTAGCGTCTATGCTCGGTATGAATTTGTGGGTCAATCTGCCTGTAGCAGCGTTGTTCCACCTCTCTTCCCATTGTCGGATTGACTTTTCGCGCAGCTTTTTTTTTAATTAGAGACCTCGGTATCGTCAAATGTGATGTCCGAAAGTCGCCCGTCGCGGTCGCTTTAGCTAATTCATCAGCGCTATCGTTTCCTATGTTAACCATCGTGCGATATAACCCAACAGAACTTTAAACGTCGGAACTCGAGCGCGGTATGCGCTATCCTCCAGACGTCCGGTTGGAGTTCTGTCGAGGTGTTCATATTCGTTAAAGCCGTCAGCGTCGATTTACTATCACTGATTATATAATACTCGTCTCTGCCCGTATGATTTATTACTTATTCGATAGCCTCTCGTATGGCTATCAATTCGCACTGGAATATAGTGCTCCAGTTCGCGAGTTTGGTCTGAAACCGAAACGCTTCCCTTTGCTCATTATATACGACAAACACCGCGCCTGCTTATCACTATTGTCCATACGCGAACCGTCCGTGTAAATCCTGATCCCTACCGCGTCCTCCATCACCTTCGATCAATTCGATACCTCTAACATCGGCCGGGTGCCCTAACTCTGACATGACGATTTTCCTCTCAGCTTCCCTATTTGCAAGATTCATACTCTCTATAATTTCCTGTCCTTTCCCTGTATTAACTAACCTCCTATCGCTGATCTCTCTAACAACATATTCGATATGGAGAGTTCTACTGATCATCAGGACCTCCTCCGTGCAAGTGGTCCTGTACGCCCTCGCCGCCTTGACCGCGGTTATACGTTGCAAGCTCGTCAGTTGTCAAGTATCCCTTACTTTACAACCCACCGTCCAAACGGATGCTGCGTACAGCATCGCCGCCTCTATTGCTCCAGCGTAAACTGTCCTAAGCGATTCGCCCCTGAAACCCCAATTAATTTTTGCCACCGCCATCATTTTGTTTGATATTACGCTGCTCTTACTTTTTACGTACTGTACGTGCACTTTCCAATTTAATTTATTGTCGATCTTGACATCAAGGTATGTGATAGCATCCTTAAACGGGATTTTCTCTCCTAACTCTACTCTAGGAGGTCGCTGTCCAGTTTTCGTCCCAAAATAAAGCGCCTCTAATTTCAACGAGTTAAATTTTAACTTTGCCTGCTGCGACCATTCGTGTAACTTATTAAGCGCCTCGTTCGGCTTTGTGCGCATATCCATTAGTAATCGCGATCTGACAATTAAAAATGAATCATGTGCAAACCCAACGATTGAGCATCCCGTGGGCCACCTGACCCTAAAAATGCTCTCATTCAACAACTTCCAAAATGTGGGACCAGAACATGACCCCTGCGGGCATCCCCTCTCCACCTCGCGCGACAAAACTTCACCCGGAATTTGAACCTGTGCCAATCGCCTCGAGAAATAACTCTTGACCAAAGACATCAAGTTTCCCGGACAACCCCTACTTTCCAATTCGCAAACGATCAATGGCCACCAGGCAGTATCAAATGCTCCTGAAATGTCCAAAGCAACAACGATACAATACTCCTTTGCATCTCGCGCCTGCTTAATTTCTCCGTCAACGAACTCTAGTGCGTCGATAGTTAACTTCCCTCCATAAAACCGAACTGTCGGTTATTAAAACCGCCGTTACTTAAATTCTATAGCGGAAATATATTTCAGAAGCTATTGAGAAGGGAGTGCACTTAAGATTACGGTTTCTGCATTCTTAGCGCGATTACCGGTTGCTGGAGTTTGTGAGACCCCACCTATGTCACGCAGGGTTAAAAGAGTTTTATTTCCCAATCTTAGTTTGCATGATACCCAATTAATTCCCTTGTTAATGGTGAATACCGCACCCTGTACATAAATTGCAATTTCACTATAAAAACTGTAGAGTAATTAAAGGTATAAAGTATAACACAGGTAGTATAGAAAAGTATTTTTTGATTTATTTTAGTCTCTATTAAATAATATTATTTAGAAACAAAAATATGATATGTGTATTATCATACATCATTGAAAAACAGTTTTATTGCCTTCAAAATGCTTAAAATTTACTGTGAAGCTAAAAATAGGGAGTGCTCATCTAGGTTTAATAACATAAGTATGTAAATATGTACGATATGCAATCAACTTTATACCTTTTCCTATTTGAGTAACAACCGTAATTTTAAACAAAATCAACATGCTAATGTTGAATTACTAGAAAAATACATTTTTACTGTAATTATTTATTCTGTTTGTTTCTCGTAGTCGCTTGAGTTTTGAACAAGCCTCCATTAATTCAGTGTAATATTTGTTAGGCAACCCTTTCTTCTGCTTTAAAATGATAATAAAAGAAAAGCTTTATATGCATATAATAAGACGTGCTTTTTACTGTCTTTATGGTCGTAAATTTACTGTTTATGACAGTTATAAAATTGTGAAATTTCCTCTATGAGGACATTTGTGAGTTTGCTGACTAGTTATAATGTTTAATCTACTGCCATTAACAAGTGGATACTGTTATGCAATAAAGTTATATACAATCATTTGCCGTTGTGACATAAAATTCAATGACTGTAGAAACCGAGCCGACACACATTTCCCATCATCTATATTTCTATATCTATTGTTACGAATTCTCTAATTGTCCTTTGGCCTTCAATTTCAATAAATATACGTTTAATAATTATTCGCACAATCACAAATATCGACAGAGTCTTGTTTACATTAGCACTAGCTAAATCACTATCTGTATACACTAATTTAATCTTTCAAGTATAATAAATTAAATACTATTATAGCACCAATATTACCGGTGATTTATTTATCTAACACATTTATAAAGGGTGTCCCAAAATTTACGCAAGATTTGAATTTGCTGCCATTTGTGCAGTAAACTGTTGGCAACCCTGAAAAATAAACAGTTTAACAGCTGACAGTCTAGGGTTAGTAAAAATGGAGCGATACACGACAGAACAACGTGTTTTCATTGTTGAAGAATATCTCAAAAATAATGAAAGTTTGGCGGCCACAGTTCGAAAATTTCGTACAAAATACGGTCGGAATGTTCATTTAACTTCGTCAACTGTGAAGCGAGTAATTGAAAAATTCAGGAAGACTGGATCTACTGGTGATGCTAAACATTCTGGTCGTCCAAAAACAAGCGGTTCAGATGTCAATATCGAAGCAGTGCGTGACAGTGTTGGTGAAAACCCAAGAACATCAATTCGACGACGTGGACAAGAACTGCAAATTTCAAGAAGCTTTCTACAGCGTATACTCACTGAAGACCTGCGGCTCTATGCCTACAAAGTTCAATTAACACAAGAACTTAAGCCTAATGACCATGCCCAGCGAAGAGAGTTTGTTGAATGGATTATCGAACATCAACAAGTGGACCCTGATCTTTCGAAAAAAATCATCCTAAGCGACGAAGCACATTTTCACCTTGATGGCTTTGTTAATCAACAAAATTGCCGCATTTGGGGTTCAGAGAACCCACATGTGATTGTCGAAAAAAAATGCATCCACAACGTGTCACTGTTTGGTGTGGATTTTGGGCTGGAGGCGTTATTGGACCATACCTCTTCGAAAATGAGGCTGGTCAAGCAGTGACTGTTACTGGTACTCGATATCGCGACATGATAAGAGAGTTCTTTCTCCCTCAATTGGATGATATTGATGTGGAGAACATGTGGTTTCAACAAGACGGTGCCACATGCCATACAGCCCGTGAAACAATTCAATTACTGAATGAGACATTTCCTGGTCGTGTTCTCTCTCGTTTCAGTGATCAGAATTGGCCCCCTAGATCATGCGATTTAACACCATTGGATTTCTTTTTATGGGGTTATTTGAAATCAAAGGTCTACGCCAACAAGCCCACAACAATCCGTGCGTTGAAGGA
Organism: Platerodrilus igneus; assembly: GCA_036346225.1. NCBI lineage: Eukaryota > Metazoa > Arthropoda > Insecta > Coleoptera > Lycidae > Platerodrilus > Platerodrilus igneus. Next base: position 2,867,064 of record JARFIW010000237.1, on the reverse strand, counting down.
GGAAATTCAACGCTGCATTACTGAAATTGGGCCACATTTATGCACAATCGTCATGGAAAATTTCGACAAAAGAGTGCGTATGTGCCAGCAAAGCGGTAGAGGGCATTTGCCCGATGTGTTGTTTCATACATAACCCTATTGTGTGTACTTTATGATTCATTAAAAAATTATAATTTAAAGAAAAATAAATGTGTTTTATATTTAATTTAAATCTTGCGTAAATTTTGGGACACCCTTTATTACATACGCGAATTTATATTTACATTAATTTATGCATATCAAGAGGGAAGCAGCTCTTTCGGTACTTAAGTTGGCAGAGACCATAAGGGTCGGAATGGAATTCTAAGGCACACTACTCCGATTAGGAAAACAATGGGAAACCACCACATTACCTACCAATTTAAATTGTATTTAAGATGATGGCATGCTCTGGGGTAAAAATTCCGGAGTTAAAATAGTCTCCAATTCGGATCTCCGGGAAGGAACTACTTCGGAGGTTGTGATCGGAAAGTTTAGAAAAAGAGTCGGTAACCTTCTTCGAGTCGGAGCGTGGAATGTCGGAAGTATGAAGCAAGTAGGTAAGCTAGAGAACTTGAAAATTAAAATGGATAGGTTAGGATTAGACATAGTAGGGATCAGTGAAGTGCGGTGTCCAGAGGCGGGAGATTTTTGGAGCGGAGACTTTAGGGTAATTCACACAGGATCAGAGGAGGGAAATTCGGTTGTGGGGATAGTAGAGAAAAAAAGGATACTGTGTATAAAACTACCTACAAAAGAACAAAAGAGTACTCATGGTTAGATTAAAATCTAAACCGGTGAATACATGCCCATCTCCAACCACAGTGAGGAAGAGGTAGAAGCAATCTACAAAGATATCGAAAACATACTAAGTTACGTAAAAGGACATGAAAATTTAATAGTTACAGGGGATTTTAATGCAATGGTATGCGAGGGCAGGGAAGGAGCGATATAGTAGGTTTATTTGGTTTAGGCACGAGAAACGACAGAGAAATAGGTTGGTAGAATTTTGCGAAAAAAATAATTTAACCATCACAAACACGTTATCTCATCATCATGCTAGAAGGCGATACACGTTGAAGATGCCAGGAGATATAGGAAGATATCAAATAGATTTCATTCTCGTAAGACAACGGTTTAGGAATCAAGTAAAAGACTGCAGAAGCTACCCTGTAGCAGATATAGATACTGACCACAACATCGTAATCATAAAGGCCGCTCCTAAATTCAAAAATTTGAGAAAAAAGAACAAAATATGGACTTTGACATTGAGAAACTAAAATATTATAAAGATATCCACGAAAGATTTGAAAAAAATTCAAATGTATTGCTGAAAGATATTGGGAAAATTTCTGATACTAAGGAAGTAGACACAGAATTCAACTTAGACATGACGGCCAGAGATATTCTGGGGTATACACAAAGAGAAAACAGGAATCCATAGATAACAAAAGATATCCTGAATTTAATAGAAGGACGAAAATACAAAAACAGACCGGATGAAGCTACAAAACAAAACTACAAAGCCATGAAATGGAAAATTATTCCCAAATGCAGGAAAGCTGAAGAGCAATGGATTAATGAAAAGTGTAAAAAGGTACAAACTAAGATGGAAGTAGGAAAGACACACGAAGCATACAAACTAATTAGAACTGGTTAGACGCGTACCATCATTGTTCCCTATTCTGAACTAACCTACAGATTTCCTTGAGATATACACAGTTTGCATCTATAACTGTCTGATCTCGGTTTACATCTACCTCTTTTTTCCTATCTCTGCTTGTAATATATCACATACTATTCCCCAAAAATGCCTTAGAACGTATTCCGCCCTACTATTTCTCTTTTTCCCCAGATATCCTTGTTCCCCTACTATTTCTGTAACTTATTTGTTATTATCTTTGTCTGTCCATGCTATCGTCCTCATACATCTGAAGCACAGCATTTCAAAAGGCTGCTAGCGTTTTTCTGTCTGCGTTTCAGACTGTCCGTATTTCATAGGCATACTGTGCTGTGCTCCACACATATGCTTTCAACAATTTTCTTCTTATTCTATGTTTGTTGTCTTTCCTCATAGGCGCTGTTTCTTGATAGATGCAGTTCGATCACTTTCTATTGTTTTACAGTTATATGCCCTATTTCTCCGACCTTCAATGGTTGTGAAGGGAGGTACACAGCCTGTGGCTGCCAAGTTACCCCAACACTTAACCATTTGGCGATTTAATATATTTTCCAATTTATCTTTTCGCACAGTCATCATTAGTTGCAGGTATTTCGCAACCAACAACTAGTTGTTTATACTAATCATCAGATTTATCTGCGCTTATTTTTTCGTCATTAGGTTTTCCGTCTCAAAACTGGTTGGACACGTACCTGCACTTATTTATATTCTGAGCTAGCCTACATACTTCCCTGAAATTCTCACACAGCATGTGTATTCAGCTCGTTCCGTTTCTATTGTTTTCTAATTTTATACCCTATTTTACCGAGATTCAGTGAAGGAGGTTAAGCAACCTGTGGCTACCAAGATCCCCCAACACTTAGACATTTGCCGAAATAATGGTTTTCCAGTAAGTCCTTTCACACACTTAACATTATTCGAGAATATTGCCCAACCAATTCTTGTAGTTACTTATAAGAATCATCATGTTTAAGCACAGTTATCTTTTCGTCATTAGTTTATCCATCTTGGGATTGGTTGGATGCGTACCTCCATTGATTTCTATTCTGGGCTAGCCTACACATCTCCATGAAACCTCTACAGCCTACATCTTTCACTATCTGTGTGCAGTAGTCTAATCTAGGTCTGCCTCTTCTTCTCTTTTTTCCTATCTCTGCTTCTAATATATTCCGCACTATTCCCTCATGCCGTAGTATGTGGCCTATCATCCTATCTCTCCTATTTTTTACCGTTTTCCACATATTTCTTTCTTCCCCTACCATTTTTAGTACCTCTTCGTTCTTAACTTTGTCTGTCCATGATATCTTCATCATACGCCTGTAACACCACATTTCAAAGGCTTCTACCTTTTTCTTGTCCGCTTCTCCTACTGTCCAGGCTTCACATCCGTACAGTGCTGTGCTCCACACATATGTTTTAAGCAATCTTTTCCTTGTTTCTATGTTTGTGGTCTTTGAGCACAGTAGTTGCTTTTTCTTGTTAAATGTAGCACGACCTTGTGCTAATTTTTGTTTTATATCTTTTGTGCTTTTCCCATCTTGCGTTATTTGGCTTCCTAGGTAGCAGAAATCCTTAACCTCTTGTAAGTTCGTGTTAAATACTTGTATTCTTGTTTTTGATTTATTTTTCCCACCTTTGCAAACTAGAACTTTAGTTTTAGTTTTGTTAATTTTCATACCGTATGTCTCTGTTAGAACCGTTTCCATTTCATTAAGAGCAGCTTCTAACTCTTTCTTGCTAGACGCTAATACCGCTATATCATCTGCAAATCTAAGCATATCAATTTTTTGTCCCTGCATAGTAATTCCAAATGTCTTCCTGCATTTGACAGTATTCATTGCCTCTTCTATGTACAAGTTAAAAATCAATGGGGATAGAGCACATCCCTGTCTCACCCCTTTCCTAATGTTTACTTCTCTACGTTCCTGCTCTAATTCTATTACTGCTGTTTGCTCTTTGTATAAGCTATGTACTATTCGTCTATCCCTATAACTCATTCCAATCTTTTGGAGTATTTCAAACATTTTTTTCCAATTTACATTGTCGAATGCTTTTTCCCGATCTACAAACCCTATATACATGCTTTCCCCCTTTTCTATTGTTTTCTCCATTATTACTCTCAGAGCTAAAATAGCCTCCCGTGTTCCCCTGTTTCGCCTAAACCCAAACTGGTCTTCTTCTAGTATTTCTTCAGCCTGTTTTTCCATTTGTCTTTGTACAATTCTAGTTAATATTTTTGATACGTGTGCTGTCAAACTTATTGTTGGAAAGTCTTCACATCTATCCGTGCCTTTTTTTGGCATAGTTACTATGATGCTACGTTTGAAATCTTTGAGTATCTCACCTGTCTCTTACATATAGCTTACAAGTTGGAAGAGACGTTCTGTTACTGCTTGTCCAGCGGCTTTTAGAGTTTCTGCTTGCACCTTATCTGTACCCGGCGCCTTACCATTTTTCAGACTCTTTAATGCTAATTCAAACTCGTCTCGAAGTATAGGATATCCCAAGTCATCATTTTCAATGTCTGATTCCTGTTCTAATGCAGTTAGTTCCTCTCCTGCATATAAATTCCCTATATATTCTTGCCATCTACTCACTTTCTCTACGTTTTCTATAATGACGTTTCCTTGTGCGTCCCTTATATTTTTGCTATACGGTTTTATATCCCTAAAATTCATTCTAATTAATTTGTATGCTTCATTTGTCTTTCCTATTTCCATCTTAGTTTGTATCTCTTTGCACTTTTCATCAATCCATTGTTCTTTAGCTTTCCTGCATTTTCGAATAATTTCGCATTTTATGACTTTGTATCTCTGTTTTCCTGTTTCGTCTGATTTATTTTTGTATTTTCGTCTTTCTTCTATTAAATTCACGATATCCTTTGTTATCCATGGTTTCTTATTTTCTTTTTGTGTATACCCCAGAATATCTCTGGCCGCCATGTCTAGGCTGGATTTAATATTATTCCATTCTGTTTCTACTTCCTTAGTTTCAGATATTTTCCCGATATCATTCAGCAATTCATTTGACTTTTTTTCGAATCTTACTTGAATATCTTTATCTTTTAGTTTCTCTAAGTTCAAGTGCCTTTTTCCGTTCCTTTTTTTCATATTCTTAAATTTAAGTGCGGCCTGCATAATTACGATGTTGTGGCAAGTATCTATATCTGCTTCTGGGTAGCTTCTACAGTCTTTTACTTGATTCCTAAACCGTTGTCTAACAAGAATGTAATCTATTTGATATCTTCCTATATCTCCTGGTATCTTCCACGTATATCGTCTTCTAGCATGATGTTGAAATAATGTGTTTGTGATGATTAAATTGTTCTTGTCGCAAAATTCTACTAGTCTATTTCCCCTGTCGTTTCTCGTGCCTAAACCAAATAAACCTACTACCGCTCCTTCCCTACCCTCACCTACCACGGCATTAAAATCCCCCGTAATTATTAAATTTTCATGTCCTTTTACGTATCTTAATATGTCTTCGATATCTTTGTAGATGGCTTCTACCTCTTCGTCACTGTAGCTAGAGGTGGGCATGTATACTTGTATTATTACTGTGTTTACCGGTTTAGATTCTAATCTAACCATGAGTACTCTTTCGTTCTTTTGTAAGTAATTTTCACACAGTATTCTATCTTTTCCGCATAACTATCCCCACACCCAAATTTCCTTCCTCTGCTCCTGTATGAATTACCCTAAAATCTCCACTCCAAAATCCCCGCCTCTGGCCACCGAACTTCGCTGATCCCTACTATGTCTAGTGATAACCTATTCATTTCGATTTTAGGTTCTCTAACTTACCTACTTGCTTCATACTTCTAACATTCCACGCTCCGACTCGCAGAATGTTCCCGACTCTTATTTTTAACTTTCCGATCGCATCCTCCGAAGTAGTCCCCTCCCGGAGATCCGAATGGGGGACTATTTTAACTCCGGAATTTTTACCCCAGAGAATGCCATCATGTTTGTAACAATTTAAGTACGCTGTGTACTTGGGAGACAATGTGGTGGTTTCCCGTTGCCTTCCACATCGCGGTAGTGTGTCTTAGACTGCCATACCGACCCCTATGGTCTCTGCCAATCTAAGTACCGAAAGAGCCGCTGCCCTCTTTCGGGGACCTGTCTTAGTCTGGTTCCTCACTAACGACCCTACTACTTTGGTTGGACCTGTAGTTTGGCTCTTTAGCTCATTAGAACACGCAAGCCATTTCACCTGTTCTAGTAATTTAGAACTTCGGCAAGGTGCAGGTTCATTCGAAATGGAAGAATATAAACAGAATTTATATGCAGGAGAGGAACTAACAGCACTAGAACACGAATCAGACATTGAAAACGATAACTTGGGATATCTTATACTAAAAGATGTATTTGAATTAGCATTAAGAGGCCTGAAAAATGGTAAGGCACCGGTTATAGATCAGGTGTAGGCAGAAACTCTAAAAGCCGTTAGATAAGCTGTAACAGAACATCTCTTCCAACTTGTAAGGTATATGTATGAGACAGGTGAAATACCCCAAGATTTCAAACGTAACATCATAGTCACTATACCAAAAAAGAGAGACGCGGATAGTTGTGAAAAATTTTGAACAATAAGTTTGACAGCACACGCCTCAAAAATATTAACTAGAATTGTACAAATATGGATGGAAAATTTGAGTTCAAGCGAAATGGGGGAACACAAGAGGCTATTTTAGCTCTGAGGGTGATAATGGAGAAAATAATAGAAAAAGGGGAAGCGTGGATTTCTAGATCAGGAAAAAGCATTTGACAATGGAAAAATGAAAAAAAATGTACGAAATACTCAAAAAGATTGGAATGAGTCTGACAGATAGATGGATAGTACATAGCTTATGCAAAAAATAAACAGCTGTAATAGAATTAGAGCAGGGACTAGAGAAGCAGATATTACGAAAGGAGTGAGTGGGATGTGCCCTATCCCCATTAATTTTTAACTTGTACATCGAAGAGGCAATGAATACTGTCAAATGCAGGAAGGAAATATTATGCAGGGACAAAAGATTGATATGCTTAGATTTGCAAATGATATAAAGGTATTGGCATCTAATAAGGACGAGTTAGAAGCAGCTCTTAATGAAATAGAAACAGTTCCAACAGAGAGATACGGTATGAAAATTAACAAAAATAAAACTAAAGTACTAGTATGCAAAGGAAAGGGAAATAAATGAAAAACCAGAATACAAATAGAGAACGAGAACTAATGAGGTTAAGGATTTCTGCTACCTAGGAAGCCAAATAACGCAAGATGAGAAAAGCGCAAAAGATATAATACAAAGATTAGCGCAAGGTTGTACTACATTTAACAAGAAAAAGCAATTACTACATTCAAAGACAACAAACATAGAAACAAGGAAAATATTGCTGAAAGCATATGTGTGGAGCACAGTAGTTTACGGCTGTGAAACATGTACAGTAGGAAAAACGGACAGGAAAAAGCCTTTAAAATGTGGTGATACAATAAAGATATGACGGACAGACATAGTTAAGAACAAAGAGGTTCTAGAAATGGTATGGGAAGAAAGAAATATGTGGAAAATAGTAAAAAATAGGAGAGATAGGTCACGTACTAAGGCATGTGGGAATAGTGCGGAATACATTAGAAGCGGAGATAGGAAAAAAGAGAGGTAGAGGTAGACCTAGGTTAGACTATTACATACCGATAGTCAAAGATGTAGGAAGTTTCAGAGAAATGTGTAAGCTAGTTCAGAATGGAAATCAATGGAGGTACATTTCCAACCAGTTCCAAGACGGAACACCTTATGACGAAAAAACAAAATAATTGTACTTAAATCTGATGATTATTATAAGCAACCACAAGTGTTGGTTTTGCAATATTCTCAACTAATGTTAATTGCGTGAAAGAATTTACTGCAGAATTATTAATTGGGCAAATGTCTGTGTTGAGGGATCTTGGTAGCTGCATGCTGCTTAACCCCGTTCACATAGCATTGAATGTCGGTGAAATAGGGCATATATTTAGAAAACAATACAAGAGAAACCGAGCTGTATAGACTGTAGGATTATCAAGGAACTATGTAGACGAGCTCAGAATAGAAATCAGTGGAGATACGCGTCCACCCAGTTCCAAGACGGAAAACCTAATGATAAAAAAATAATTGTATTTAAACCTGATGATTATTATAAACAACTACGGGTGTTGGTTTTGCAATATTTTCAAATGATTTTGATTGTGCGAAAAGATTTATTGGAAAACTATTAATTCGACAAATGTTCAAGCGTTGAGAGATTTTGGTAGCCACAGGCTGCTTAACTACTTTACATACCACTGAATACCAGTGAGCTAGGATATAGATTACAAAACAATAGAAGGGGAACTGAACTGTATTTAATAAGAAAGCACAGAAGGTATGTTCGAAGAAAACAACAATAACAATGACAAAAGTGTTGGAAGCATATATGTAGAGCACAGCACTGTACGACTATGAAATAGGGACAGTAGGAGAAGCAGACAAGAAATGGAGGAAGCTCTGTGGAATGTTATGCTTCAGATGTATGTTGATGATAGCATGGACAAAGTTTATAACAAAGCAGTTATAGAAATAGTAGGGGAATAAATATATCTGTGAAAAAAATAGAAGACATGAAAGGACAGGATACGTTTTAAGGCATTTTTGGGGAATAGTGCAGGCCATATTAAAAGCAGATATAGGAAAAAAGAGAGGTAGATGTAGGCCTAGATCCGACTATAGCACGCAAATCGCAAAAGGTGCAGACTGTGGAAAATTCAGGGAAATGTGTAGGTTAGCTCAGAATAGGAAAGAATTGACGCATCTAACTGAAGACTTAATGATGATGATGATGTATATCAAATGTTTATTAGAACTGAGTTCAAACTAATATCAAACTGTCTCAACGGGGTTCAGACATACACGATAATTCTTTATCCGAGAAAAAAGAAATATCTAGAATGTCCGTCATCAAACCCTTCGAGAACAAGCATATTGTATTGTGATATCTGTCAATACTACTTTATTATCGGTATATATATATATATATATATATATATATATATACACACACGCACCCGCGGGCGTACACGCACACGCATACGTGAAATCTCGTAGTGGGAGGACGTGTTTCTCTGTCGCTGGTGATTATTATTATTTAATTATTGTGATTTATAAGGGGTTTAGTGCGCAAAGATTAACGGACTACTACTACACCATCTTGAGTTCTCAAAGAAAGACAATTATTATTATTCAATACAATAGTTCAGGAATCCTGTTCATATAAATAAACAAACTGCCCTAGAAACTGTTGATAAAAATACACCTGCAATTAACACAACGAAATGTGAATTATTCTCGAATGCTATAAAAGCGGCGTAGTTTCTTAAAAATGATCAAGCAATCGTTTCTCCTGCTGTTGATGGCATTTTAGTTAAGAGTTATATAATTGCAGTAGGACAATTGGTAAACGCTAAACATGTAATATTTGCGTTAACGATGTCAAATAATAGAAATTGCATATATCTCACAAATAAAGAGCTCGCCACAACTATGGTTGCAGAACATCATCTTCATTAGGGCTTCAGCCCTGGAACTGGTTAGACACGTATCCTCATTGTTTCCTATTCTGAACTAACCTACACATTTCCCTGAAATTTGGACAGTCTGCATCGATCACTATCTGATCTAGGTCTACATCTACTTCATTTTTCCAATCTCTGCTTGTAATATATACCATACTATTCCCCAAAAATGCCTTAGAACGTATTCTGCCCCTCTATTTCTTCTCATTTTTTTCCACAGACATCTTTATTCCCCTACTATTTTTATAACCTATTTGTTATTAACTTTGTCTGTTCATGCTATCATCCGCATACATCTGAAGCACAACATTTCAAAAAGCTGCTACCATTGTTGTCTGCTTTTCGTACTGCCCGTATGTCATAGGCACACTGTGCTGTGATCCACAGATATGCTTTTAGCAATTTTCTTCTTGTTTCTATGTTTGTTGTCTTTGATCATAGGCGCTGTTCTTACTTGTTAGATGCAGTTGGGTCCCCTTCTATTACTTTACAATTATATACCCTATTTCTTCGACATTCAGTGGTTGTAAAGAGGGGGGGCTCGCCGTGGATCAATGTAGTAAGCGTAAGACTACAAATCCCAAGGTCCTAGGTTCGAATCCCGACACGGCCGACTGCTTGAAAAATGGCAGGTGAGCATTTTAAATTACGCCCTCGTTCGGATGAGAGGTTAAATGGAGATCCCGTATGTGAGTGTTGTCACACACGTTGAAGATCCCTACCTTGCCTGGAACGGCAGGGTTCGGCAAAATTCTAAATGTCCAGGCAACAAAAAACTCGCCTCCTGGCCAATGTAGTACCTTCGGGTGGAGCATTGGAAATGTAAATGCACGCTTGTGGTCTGTGGCTGCCAAGTTCCCCAGCACTTGAACATTTGCCGATTTAATATTTTTTCCAATATATCTTTTCGCACAGTCAACATTAGTTGAAAATATTTCACAACCAACACCTGTAATTGTTTATGATAATTATCAGATTTATCTGTGCTTATTTTTTTCGTCACTAGGTTTTCCGTCTCAAAACTGGTTGGATACGTACCTCCACTTATTTATATTTTGAGCAAGCCTACACAGTTCCCTGAAATTCCCACACAGCCTATATACAGCTCGGTTCTCCTTCTATTGTTTTCTAATTATATGCCCTATTTCACCGAGATTCAGTGGTATGTGAAGGGGTGGGGGGGTCCCCGGGTTCAAATTTCCCTGAAATTTCCACAGTCTGCATCTTTCACTATCTGCCTGCAATAATATGATTTAGGTCTACTTCTACCTCTTACTTCCTATCTCTGCTTGTAATATATCCCGCACTATTCCCAAAAAATGCCTTAGAACGTATCCTGCCCTTCTATTTCTCCTATTTTTTTTTGTTTTCCACAGATATCTTTATTCCCTACTATTTCTATAACATCTTTGTTCTTAACTTTGTCTGCCCATGCAGTCATTCTCATACATCTGAAGCACAGTATTCCAAAAGGCTGCTACTGTTCTTCTGTCTGCTTCTCCCACTGCCCCTACTTCATGAACTCACTATGCTGTGCTTCACACATATGCTTTCAACAATTTTCTCCTTGTTTCTATGTTTGTTATCTTCGAACATAGTAGTTGCCCTTTCTTGTTAGATACAGTTCGGTTCCCCTTCTATTGTTTACAAATATATACCCTATTTCCCCAACATTCAGTGCTATGTGAAGGGGACGCCCAAGGTCCCGGGTTCGAATCCCGATACGGACCGCTTGAAAAATGTTAGGCGAGCATTTTTTACAAAAGTACGCCCTCGTTCGGATAAAAGGTAGAATGGAGATCCCATGTGTGTGTTGTCGCACACGTTAAAGATCCCTACCTTGCTCGGAATAGCAAAGGTACGGCAAAATTCAAAATTTTTCAGATAAAAAACAACTCGCTTCCTGACCAATGTAGTACCTTCGAGTGGAGCATTGGAAAATCACATGTAGGGTATGTGAAGGGGGTTAAGCAGCTTACGGCTACCAAGATCCCTCAATACTTGAACATTTGCCGAATTAATATTTTCCAATATATCCTTTCGCACAATAAACATTAGTTGAAAATATTTCAAAACCTAAACCTGTAGTTGTATATAATAATCATCAGATTTTTATTTTTTTCGTCATAGGTTTTCCATCTTGGAACTGGTTGTCTGCGTACTTCTATCGATTTCTATTCTGAGCTAGCCTGCACATTTCCCTGAAATTCTCACAACGTACATCTTTCACTATCTGTGTGTAATAATCTAACCTAGGTCTACCCCTACCTCTCTTTTTTCCTATCTGTGCTTCTAATATATTTCGCACTATTCCCTCATGCCTCAGTATGTGGCCTATCATCCTATCTCTCCTATTTTTTACTGTTTTCCACATACATCTTTCTTCCCCTACCCTTTCTAGTACCTCTTTGTGCTTAACTTTGCCTATCCATGATATCTTCATCATACGTCTGTAGCACCACATTTCAAAGACTTCAATCTTTTTCCTGTTCGCTTCTCCTACTATCCAGCTTTCATAGTTGTACAGTACGGTGCTCCACACATATGTTTTAAGCAATCTTTTCCTTGTCTTTGTTTGTCTTTGTTTTTCTTGTAAAATGTAGCAGGGCCTTGTGCTAATCTTTGTTTTATATCTTTTGCGTTCCTCCCATCTCGCGTAGAACTGGTTACCAACGGCACTAAAAGTAGCCGACGTCGCAACTCGTACAACGTATCCGATAAAGTAAGCGGTGAACAATTTATGGTTTCTGGGACCCGACTTTCTAAAACAAACCGAAGATCTCTGGCCAAGACTTGTAGAAAAAGAAATTTCTTCGGGATGTCTGAAAGAAAAACGTCAATGTCACTTGATATGTTTGAACGTCACAGTTATAAAATTCAGAAGGTACTCAAATTTTCTTCGATTGGTACGAACGGTCGCCTGGATGATAAGAAATACACTAACAGCATTATCCATATGGGAAGTGTGCGCAGCTGAAACCATATTAAGCAAGCCGATACAGAGACAAGTGATTGGGAATTAGATCACAGAATTAAAATCTAACCGTACACTTACGAGTAGCAGCAGCATATTCGCTCTTACTCCCCGATTAAATGAGAACGTTGTACTTTGCGTTAGTATTACCGGAGCCCGCCCGTCACCGGTCATACTTACATGTGATTTTTCAATGCTTCACACGAAAGTACTACATTGACCAGGAAGCGAGTTTTTTTACCTGGAAAATTTGGAATTTTGCCGAACCATTGCCGTTTCAGGCAAGATAGGGATCTTTAACGTGCGTGACAACACTCACACGCGGGACCTCCATTTTACCTCTCACCCGAACGAGGGTGTATTTTTGTAAAAAATGCTCGCCTAACATTTTTCAAGCGGACCGTGTCGGGATTCGAACCCAGGACCTTGGCGCCGGTCATACTACCTAAAACCCATGCATTCAGCGATTTAGTTGTCTTATGGTACCACAGCAGTTTTTACCACCGAAACGACTACATGGTAATTAACGATATAATACGAAAATACTGGATAATACATATTAGAGTTATGGCAAAGCGCGTGAAAGCAAATTGCCTTCGATGTATAATAAGAAAGTCTATGCCTAAACTACCCATGATGGGACAGTTGCCTGCAGACTGCTTGACGCAATTCGTAAGACCATTAACTTACATAGTAATAGACTATTTTGGTCCGCTTCTAGTTACCTGTGGTAGAAGAGAAAAGAGAGGGGTCGTATTATTTACTTGCATGACTGGTTGCGCGATACACATCGAACTAGCAGCTGGTTTATACGCCGATGCTTGCAAAATATGTATAAGAAATTTCGACAATCGTCGCAGTATCCCGGTCAAGATATAATCAGATACTAGTTTTATCGGAGCCGATGGTGAATTACAAAACGTGTGAGACATGTTTGATCTAGAATTCATTCAAAACGAACTATCTGTGCTAAACATAAAATGGGAATTTAATTGTCCAGCCAACCCTAGCAGCGATGGATGCTGAGAAAGCTTATTCAGTCGACTAAGAGAGTTTTAACAATTGTATTAAAAAAAGTAGCATCACGAGTGGAAACATTACGCAGTATATTAATAGAAGCGGAAAATATAATAAACAACCGCCAGTTTACTCACTTGCCAGTAAACGTGGATAATCTGGAACCGCTCACGCCGAACCATTTCTCGCTTGGTAAAACGAATTCCACACAGACACAGTGAGCAGAAAGGATGCCAAGTAGCCGAAACCAATACCAAATCAGCCAACAACTGGCATCGTTGGATTATTTGCCAACACTCACTAGGCCAGCTAAGTGGTGTTCGCCGCAGATACCGCTTAAGAACAGTGGCATCGTTATCATTTGTGACAATTCTCCTAGAAGTTAGTGACGAAAAGGTGTGGTCGTGTATACGCACCCGTCTAAGCACGGACACGTGCGTGTAGTTGAAGTTAAAACCGGCAGTTGTATCTTAAGACGCTCAGTGTCAAAGTTAGCGAAGCTAGACGTTTGGGTGAAGGTTAAGCGCTTTACGGAAGGTGGAAGGTTGCCGTTCAACGTGAAAATACATTGAATTAAATTAAGCTTGGAAACCATAGCGATAACGATAGATTGTCAAAAGTTCTTGAGTAGTAATATTAATATAGCTTGCAATTGATTTGTGAGAGAGAGAGGGGAAAATAAAATGTAAGTTATACCCAGTTTATATAGTTGTACTAATTTGAACCATTTATTAGTAAAATAAACATAATCCACAAGATAAATAGTTAGTGAAACCTACCAACCGACACTGCACTCGCTTTGTCTTGCGGAAGTTAATTTCCCTTGATCCCCGACTCACCCATCTTTACTACGCGGAAGTGCAAACCGCCACAATACTTGCAACAATTCAGATCATAAACAAGGCTTTAGCGGCCTTAAAAAGTCTCGCTTACTCATTAATAGAAATAAACGGTAAGCGCTGAAACTACTTTACTAAACAGTAATGATGAAAGTTCAAATTCAAATCTTGTGTAATAGTTGATGTTCATAACCAATATCTTCAGGCTTTTATTTAATAACCACACTTGCACCTTATGTTCCATATGTATTTAAAACGCGACTATAACCAACAGCAGTTCCAATATTAACCAATCATTTCATTTTCTTTTAAAATCAGCGCATCAAGACAGAAATCACTTATGTAACTAGCCAAAAACCAGTTTTTTTAAGTTAAAAATTTTGAATGTTGCCAAACCCTTACTGTTCCAAGCAGTGTGGGGATATTTAACGTGCGTGACAACACTCACATACGGGCCCTCCATTTTACCTCTCACTCATCCGAACGAGGGCATATTTTTGTGAAAAATGTTCACTTAACATTTTTCAAGCGGACCGTGTCGAGATTCGAACCCGGGACCTTAGACATAGTAGTCACACGCATACCAACTACGCTATGGAGTCGTCTAAAACGTAAGGATAGCTATAGAGTATTGAAAGAGCTTTCGGTTGCGATTAAAAAATAGAAAACGTGGAAAAGAAGCGTGCTCACGAAAGAAAAGAAGGGAAGCTAGTAAAAGAGGGGGGAGAGGAGGATGAAAGAAGAAGGAGATTTAAATTTTAGAGTACGTTTTAAATCAACGTACTTCATGCACATTTAAAACTCATGAAACTAGCAATTTACTGATTTAGACATTACACAATTGTTAAATTACGAAAATGAAATGAATTTATGAGAAAATGGATATATTTAAGTACGAAATTACCCTACACACTCAAATTATTTAGGCGATTAAATTTCAAAGACAGATGGAGCATATTCTACATTAAAGATAAGCTATAAACACAAACCACCCATTAAATGGTAGAAATGTAAAGCGATGACAATGCTGATATAATATCATAGTTTAAATGTCATGTTCAAGTTCTCGAGTTATTAGTATACATTTGAATTGATAGCTAATAATGTATAATAATGCTCATCCCAGGTGCGTGTACACACAGATAGTGCTATTACATATTATAATAGAGCAAATTAATGATATATTCTAGTATGGTAATGGAATATCTGATCTGATAGAGCTGTTTACAATACAGAGTCGTCAACCTGACAACGTAACGAGATCCAAATTGCAGAGCTTTCGTATTCAGAATAAATAAGGGAAAACGGAGCGCGAAAATTGGAAACATCCTTGTTGACAAAAAAAATAATTACGCGCTTCCTACTTTGGATAATGAACGAAAAGAATTTCGAAACTACAGTTCTTAAACATATCCAATTTGTTCTGAAGATTTAATTTTATATACCAAAACCCAGCTTAAGCTTTACTACATCTAGAAATTAAAAATTGTATAACAAGTGGTTTTACAAGACAATTTTAAACAAAAAGAAGAGAGATAAAACAATTATGGCGGATAAAAAATAACAAAGTAACATTGTGATAAAGTTCACCACGTACACCGTTTCATTAACAAACTAAATATCAAATTTAAAAAGGAAGAAATGTATTTTACTTTTAAATAGCAAACATTCCAATGTGAAAGAACGTTCTTGTATAATATTAATAATTATAGTAATGCAGTCTTTATGCATTCGTAGAATAGTTCTTGGTCCTTTAAATGAAAAAATGTGATCAGGAAAGTGCCAGTTTCCTCGTCATGCTCAGCTCCTTCCTGCTAACATCTAGAGTGCTACAACCGATCGGTGTTGATCCTGTTCGTCAGTAAACCACGAATTGTTGTCCGTAGTCTACCACTAGAAGGTTAAAAGGTAATGCACCGATGGACCACAAAAAACAGCTGCACGTTGATGACAAGAAAAAAAGTGAAAAGCTTCAAGAATAAAAGGGCTTGCATAAAACGGCGCATAGTTATTGTCGAAGCAATAGCGGTTTGTCATGACAGGAAAGAGATTGTTAACAGAGTCTGTAGGTTCTGCAATATAAACTAAAAACTACTATTGTAACGAAAACTCTTTTGCAAAATAACAGTTCTTTATTATCAACTGACTACATAAGCATTTTCAACATCTTCTTGTCTCTAAATTTGACCATCTGGCCCTAAAGGGCCACCAACACCTTCCAAAAATCCTGGTAATCCGATTTACCAGAAGGCTGTTGCTTAGTCACCAGGTAGTACATGCCACGAAGTCGGTGTTCTAACCATAAGGTATTTCTAAGCTTTGGTTGTTGTCGGCGAAGTTATCGTTCAAAGGGGGCGGCGTCTGTAAGCAAGTAGGCTTGGCTTAGTAAATTGTTTATTAACAGCAGCAAAAATAATCATAAGTTCCAAAATAAGTATATAACATTAGAGTGAAGTTGATTCTTCTGGTTCTTGGAGTGGTTTGGAAGCCTTCTGTTCTTTTCAGAACTCTTCGGAAGTCTGATGCTTGCGTGTGGGCCCTGTGGGCCCCAAAATGAACTTGACCGCCTGTATAGTGGATGACCGGATGGCTTGGAGGGGGTGGAAATGGCATCGGTGATCTTCGGAACTCTTCGGAACTTCTCGTGTTGTCCCAGAGAGTTAATGATTGAAATTAAAAGTTATTACTTTATAATATTTACAAGTATGGAGGGGTCGGAAGTCTTCGGTTGTCTTCGGGACCTAGGCGGCTCCGTGGCGTAGTGGTATGTGTGTGACTACTACGCCCAAGGTCCCGGGTTCGAATCCCGACACGGTCCGCTTGAAAAATGTTAGGCGAGCATTTTTCACAAAAATACACCCTCGTTCGGATGAGAGGTAAAATGGAGGTCCCGTGTGTGAGTGTTGTCACGCACGTTAAAGATCCCTACCTTGCTTGGAACAGCAAGGGTTCGGCAAAATTCAAAATTTTCCAGGTAACAAAAACTCGCTTTCTGGCCAGTGTAGTACCTTCGGGTGGAGCATTGGAAAATCACATGTAATGTCTTCGGGACCCCTCGGGAGACTTCAGAATTGAATAGTAAAACTCAACAATTACGTGAATGGCAAATATTTACAATTAAAATCTACTAATGTACAATATTTACAAGTGTGGAGGGTTCAGAAAGCTTCGGTTGTCTTCGGAACTCCTCGGAGGCCTTCGGGCTTGACTGGTGAAGTCCAAAATTAACTTGTACGGCGGTGGATAGCGATGGACTACAGGTCTGGAGGGTCCAGACGTGTTCGGTGATTTTTGGTATACTTCGACAGACGTCGTGGATGGTGGGGCTCTAGGCCTAGGAGAGCTCGGTCCCGTCGAATTCTATTGGGGTAATGTCCCGTAGGTAGACCTGACAGATGCAACTGTCGTCATCGCAGAAATTTTTTTCTCGGGCTGTGTAGGAAGTGGACTGAGCGACGGCCTCCGGCGACGGCGGTAGTGGAGATAGAAGCTTCGGGTGCAATCTCATGGAACGGATTGCGTGTCGTAAAGCGTTCTGCTCTTGCTTGCGGGCCACTTGATATGTAGAACGAGGCTTACGACCCATACGTAGTGTTTCGTTGTCTTTTATTAGTAAGTTATTATGACGGCCTCCAGGTACGGCGGCGGATAAGGTAACGGTCAGACAGGACGCAGGCTATGAGAAGCACTGCGTAGGATTTTATCAGGCTATGATGAGCACGACTTGGAAAGGGTCTGCAGACTATGAGGAGCACTGCAGGGGAGAGAATCCCAGACTATGTTGAGTACTGGGATGTCTTCTGCATAATTCGAATTTATATTTGAACATATTAAGGTCCGCCGCTACGCGATGTGCCAGGAAATATTTTGATGGCACATCGAATAGATCACACTGAGTCCCTCCCGTGACTTCAAATCTCATTTTGTTTGTGCCGCAATGCAGAGACATAATAAACCAATCATAGCTCGGTCCAGACTTTCGTTCATCCTTACGCGTGTAATTGTTTGTTCGTCTCTTTGCTTGCTGTTTTTCAGCGCTATCGACATAGCCAGATATAATTCCTATCGTCACCATAGATGTAATGCATTTTGCGCATTGAGCTTCTCTACGTAGCCCTCGTCCACGATATCATCTCCGGGATTACACCCAAACTCAAGGTCAAGTGGTAAATGTATCTTGAGTCCAGCATAGCACATGCAGGCGTTTGTACAGTGCTCTTAAAAATTGAAAACCGATATGCCAGTACAATTAGATGTGAATATTGATCACATTCTCGCTCATGATAGGGGGAACCTCTTTGGAAAGCTACTTGCCCAAGAAACAGTTCATGCGTTCTAGTATACCATCCGATTATGGCCGCAATGGCGTTTTGTCGGGGTCTTTCTCATTCCCAGCAATTAACAAGCTTCTTGGAATAACGGTGAAAATTTCTGCCCTGATCGGCGTTCAACTACATAGGAACCCCAAAACGTCAGAACAGTTCATTTACCAGCACGTCAGCGACGGTTGGTTACAACGTCTTGGTTTGGTATAGCATACGCTTCGATCCAACTTTGTAAAATAGTCAATAGCGACCAAAATGTACTTATTCTCGGAGTCAGTCTTAAGGAAAGATCGGCACTATCGATTCTCACTCTATCAAAAAGGCTTTCCAAATTGTAAGGTCTCATTGGAGCCTTGTGGTTTTGCAATGATGCACACAACAGACACTTGCGCCAATACTCTTTATAGTCCTTACAGCCTATACCGTAAAATCTTGCTCCGACTTTCTCTAGTCTAACGCCAAAGTGTCCTCGAGTGCCCATTATGTAGATGTTCTAAAATCCCTTAGGAACCACCACTTGGAGCGTACTCACGGATCCATCTTGTAACGGGCATTTTTGTAGTTTTATCATTTTACGCTGTTTCCCAATTTATAAATACATTTCTACAAATTACTATTTCTATATTTAATATTTATTAACTCGTTGACGAATGCGTCGTGTTATAATGAATAGATTACATCGTTCTTGTCTTGCCGTAAATATAAATTTTGTTCCTTATGTGGATTATTCGTAAATTACTTTCCAACTTATCGGAAATGATAAACCGCTGTAATTAATTATTATATATGATTGCGGCATTCGCGTTTTGGATGTTCCTGATGTTATTAACAAGTCTAGATAATAGGCGATAAGCGGTTGTAATAGCGACGAGTTGATATAAACAGATGAACGGAGTCGTGTTTTGTTCTTGGTTCCGATATATTAAGTACGTTGAAAATACTGCTTCTTTCTGCTTTTGACAATAGTGAGAATTAATGCGGGATTAATTTTCGTATTGTTCCTGAACGAGCACGGCATGTTTTTAGTTGATTTTCTGTTGGAAATAAAAGTAGTAGAACTTGTTGTACTCGACCTGCACGTGTGTTTTACGGAACATTTGACGGACGGTTTTATTGCTTACGCGTGCCTTTGAAAATACTGCTTCTTTCTGCTTTTGACAATAGTGAGAATTAATGCGGGATTAATTTTCGTATTGTTCCTGAACGAGCACGGCATGTTTTTAGTTGATTTTCTGTTGGAAATAAAAGTAGTAGAACTTGTTGTACTCGACCTGCACGTGTGTTGTACGGAACATTTGACGGACGGTTTTATTGCTTACGCGTGCCTACTAATTGTTTTTAGTTGTTTGTCTTGTGAGATAAATGCTTTAAGGAACATTTGACGGACGGTTTTATTGCTTACGCGTGTCTTACTAATTGTTTTTAGTTGTTTTTCTTGTGAGATAAATGTTTTAAGGAACATTTGACGGACTTGCTTTAGTGATACACGTGCTTTACCCATTATGGTTCTTTTTAGTTGTTTTGTCTTTTGATATTTAAACTGTGTGTGCGATCTAGTTTCGCGGTCCTTTTCTTTTCAGAGTAGCGCATACTTTGGATTATTTAAATACAGTGATACTGTAGTTTCTGAATTTTCTAACAACAAAGAATCTAAAATAGATCATTGCTTGCGCAAATTTCGTTATTTGTGAAATATAACAGATTACCGGCTTACAAAGGTATTGGTTGAAGTTTCTCACTGCTTTTTGGGATGTTTATGACAATAATATACCTTTGGTCCCAGTTGAAATTAAACTAGTGCTTCAGAATATTTCGAAATTGTTGTCTTAGGAAATAGAATTACCAAGAAATTTATCAAGGCTACATAGTTCCGACGCGTGATAATGTCTGCTGCTAACACCAGTGAAATACGTAGGTGTGATTAGTGTAACGTGTGATAAGTTCCATCAACACCCTCACAGTCAAGGGTGAAGTGCTTCGTTAGTGCAGGACATCGTTGAATCCCACACTTCCGTTGCAAGGAAGCGTTGCTGAAGGACTTTTGTAAGTTGAACTATTTCCTACTGGTTATTACTTTAAATATCTATCCGTTGCTTTACCATATCTTTGTCGTTCTGATACCTTTTACAATACACTTGCATGCTATTTTAAAACATAGAAAAAAAAGGAAAGAAAGAAAAATCAATACTACTAAATTACTCATACCAATTGTGTCTTATCTATTTATCTTTTGTCAACATTTTATCTGATTTATGTTTAATTGGTGTGTGAGGAAACGTTTCTGCTACTCCCCAATATTACCTCACTTTGTACTAAACATTTTTCTGTATTGCTTTTACTGTTGTTATATTATATGGTTTATCTAAACAGTTTTATTTACATTCTACAAAGTACTAAATAACTTAGACGTTTCATTGCTGCTATGCTTATTCTTTTTTTTTCAGGTTTGCTTAACTAATTTTCTTGCAGGTATTGTCGCTAACTCCTTACCGCCGCATACATTATATGTCAGTCTGCTTTCTACAACCCCCCCTACTCTCCGATTGAGCCCGGTCATTCCGTGATATCTTTGTGTTACGGACGGCTACGAGTCAACGTGGCATAACTTTGGCGCCCGAACAGGGGCTGCCACGAATAACGTAACAAAATTTTGGCGCCCAACGTTCAAGGAACGCAATAATATTTCATTCTCTACCTTCGAGAAATCTCACTGTGCTCAGTACGACTTCAGGGTGTTACTCCTACCAGGATGAACGTTTTCCTCCGGCTTTCCAATCCAGGACAACACTTAGGTCTTTATCATTATCCAAATTAGTCGGCAACTGTAGATGCTGCCATTCGTCATGGATCACGGTAGTCCAACAACGCAGATCACACTTCGTTTCTAACGGTCGAGTATTGGAAAGTCAAATGTAGAGGCACTAACATACTTCGCAAATGACTGCTGATCTCAAGGTCCCAGGTTCGATTCCTGGCACGGACAGCTTGAAAAATTTTAGGCGAGTATTTTTCACACAACATACGTCCTTGTTCGGATCATAGGTAAAATATAGGTCTCGTGTGTGACCGTTGTCACACATGTTAAGAATCCCTAAGTTGTTGAGGATAGCAAGGATTCGCCAAAATTCAAAATTTCCAGGAACAGAACTTGCTTCCTGGCTAATGTAATATCTTCCAGTGAAGTATTGAAAAGTCAAATGTAGGGGCACTAACACACTTCAAACGTGATTACTGATCCTAAAGTCATGGGTCCGAATCCAAGCACAGACCGCTTGAATAATGTTAGGCGAGCATTTTCACAAAAATACGGCCTCGTTTAGATGAGAAGTAAAATGTAAGTTTCGTATAAGTGTTGTCACGCACGTTAAAGATTCTTAGCTTATATAGAATAGCAAGGGTTCCGCAAAATTCAAAATTTCCAGATAAAAAAGAAATCACGTCCTAGCCAATGTAGTATCTTCCGGTGGAGCAACAGAAAATCAGATGTAGGGCACCAACATAATCCCGGATTTTAATCCCGATACAAACCGTTTCAAATATGTTAGACGACCATATTTCACGAAAATACGCCTTCGTTCGGATGAGAAGTAAAATTGAGGTCCTTGTCTGTATGTATGCGCGTGTGCGTGTGTATGTTTGTGTGTGTGTGTGTATGTGTGTGTGTGAGAGAGAGAGAGAGTGTGTGCACGCTGGTGGTGGGTGCATAAGTGCGTGCGTGCCTCCGTGCGTATGTGTGTGTTGTCACGCACGTTAAAAATTCATACCTTACTTGGAATAGCAAGGGTTCGGAAAATTCAAAATTTTCAGGTAAAAACTCGCTTCCTGGCCAATATAATACTTTCAGGTGGAGCATTGGATAGTCAAAATGTAATCACACCAACACACTTCGCACATAACTGCTGCTCCCAAAGTCCCAGGTTCGATTCCCGGCACGGACCGCATGAAAAATATTAGGCGAGTATTTTTCACTAAAAATACGCCTTCGTTCGGATCATAGCTAAAATATAGGTCTCGTGTGAGCATTGTGACACACGTTGAGAATCCCTATTTTGTTTGGAATAGCGGGATTCGCCAAAAATCAAAATTTTCAGGTAAAAAACTTGCTTTCTGGTCAATGTAGTAACTTCCAGTGGAGTATTGGAAAGTTAAATGTAGGGGTGCTACTACATTTCGAATGTGATTGCTTATCCTAAAGTCCTAGGTTCAAATCCAGGCGCGAACCACTTGAAAAATGCTAGGCAAGCACTTTCGAAGGAGAGGTAAAATGTAGGTCTCGTACAAGTGTTGTCACACACGTTAAAGATTCCTACCTTATTTGGAATAGCAAGGGTTCGGCAGAATTCAAAATTTCCAGATAAAAAGAACTCGCTTTCTAGCTAATGTAGAATCTTCCGGTGGAGCATTGGAAAATCAGATGTAGGGGCACCAACACCCTCGGGTGTGTGTTGTCACGCACGTTCCAGATCCCTATCTTGCTTAGAATAGCCAGAGTTCGGCAAAATACAAAATTTCCATGTGAAAAAAGCTCGCTTCCTGGCCAATGTAGTATCTTCGGATGGAGCATTGTAAAGTTAAATGTCGGGGCGCTAACAAAACTTATAGAACCAACCCCAATCCCACACCCACAAAGAAATACACTCATGTGAAACTAAACTCACTGATCTACATTCATGCACACCACTTATCTTTGATATTTAATATCAACTCAACAAGTTTGGCGGCGACGAAGGAAGGCAGAGAGAGTTTCACTATAGTCCATCACCAATCTTCTTTTTTCTTTTTATTTTAATTATGTAAATGTTTAAAAATTTTATTTATTTGTATATATTTCTTTTGTACAAGTAGAATGGGCCAAAGGCCAAGGTATAGTTTAACACCAAAATAAAATAAAACAAAATTGCTGTTCGATAATCATGGTATTGGCTACGAGAAAGATATCAATGGAAAATTGCTTTTAATTAATTTAAAATCACTTTAAGTAAACATAAAGAACTGGTAGTTTTTTGTATGTAGTATACAGTGAGAGGCATACGTAACGGATAAATTCATTTTTGACGTTGTTATTCATTTTTAAGGAAATAACGAAACACGCCAATTTTTGTTTTTAATATTAAACCTTTTAACATAAAAATTACAGCTCTGACGCCAACTTCTTTTAATATTTTTAAATAGAAAGGGGTCGCTTGTGACAATTCATTTGAAAGGAAATTTATTTGTCTATTTAAGAGTATAGTGTTTTTCTAAAGGAGTTATAAAAAAAAGAGAAATACGAGGGAAAAATAACCGTTATTACAACACATGTACGAAGTGATATTCTTGCATTTCTTGGCAATAACTTAAACGCATATAAAAGTTATGAACTGAATTTCTTATTATCTCATCACTAATAGACCGAATTTCTTGAGCTATCCAGTATTTTAAATCCTGAAAGCTTTCCGGTCTGTTTACATAAACTTTTTGTTTCAAATACCCCTACAGAAAATAGACAAGAGGTGTAAAATCTGGCGATCTCGCAGCCATATTATACAACCCCTTCGGCCAATCCATCAATGTTTGATCTAAATAATCTCTGGCGATTCTAACATACGGAATAAAAATTAACAAAAATGAAACTAAAGTACTAGTATGCAAAGGAGGGGAAAATAAATCAAAAACAAGAATAAGAATAGGTAACAAGAACTTACAAGAAGTAAAGGATTTCTGCTACCTAGAAAGCCAAATAACGCAAGCTGGGAAGAGTGCAAAAGATCTAAAACAAAGATTAACACAAGGTTGTGCTACATTTAACAAGAGAAAACAACTACTGTGTTCAAAGACAACAAACAAAGAAACAAGGAAAAGATTGCTTAAAACATATGTGTGGAGCACATCAATGTACGGCTATGAAGCCTGGACAGTAGGAGAAGTGGACAAGAAAAAGGTAGAAGCCTTTGAAATGTGGTGCTATATACGTATGATGAAGATATCATAGACAGACAAAGTTAAGAACAAAGCGGTACTAAAAACGGTAGAGGAAGAAAAAAATATGCAGGAAACGGTTAAAAAAAAAATAGGAGCGATAGGATCATAGGCCATATACTACGGCATGAGGGAATAGTGCGGAATATATTAGAAGCAGAGATAGGCAAAAAGAGAAGTAGAGGTAGACTTAGGTTAGACTATTGCACACAGATAGTGAAAGATGTAGGCTGCAGGAATTTCAGGGAAATGTGTAGGCTAGCTCAGAATAGAAATCAATGGAGGTACGCGTCCAACAAATCCCAACATGGATAAACTAATGACGACAAAAATAACTGTACTTAAACATGATGATTATTATAAGCAACTACAAGTATTGGTTGGACAATATTCTCGAATAACGTTAATTGTGTGAAAGGATTTACTGGAAAACTATTAATTCGGCAAATGTCTAAGTGTTGGGAGATCTTAGCAGCCACAGGCTGCTTAACCCCCCTCACATACCTTACATGTGATTTTCCAATGCTCCACCCGAAGGTACTACATTGGCCAAGAGGCGAGTTTTAGGTTGCCTGGAAATTTAGGGACCTCCATTTTTCAAGCAGTCGGCCGTGTCGGGATTCGAACCCAGGACCTTGGGATTCGTAGTCTTACGCTTACTACATTGATCCACGGCGACGCCCCCCTCATATACCGTTCATTTACATTTCCAATGCTCCAACCGAAGGTACTACATTGGCCAGGAGGCGAGTTTTTTGTTGCCTTGAAATTTAGAATTTTGCCGAACCCTTGCCGTTCCAGGCAAAGTAGGGATCTTTAACGTGCGTGACAACACTCACACACGGGACCTCCATTTAGCCTCTCATCCGAACGAGGGCGTAATTTTTGTGAAAAGTGCTCACCTGCCATTTTTCAAGCAGTCGACCGTGTCGGGATTTGAACCCAGGACCTTGGGATCCGTAGTCTTACGCTTACTACATTGATCCACGGCGACGCCCCCCTCACATACCACTGAATCTCGGTGAAATAGGGCATATAATTAGAAAACAATAGAAGGGGAACCGAGTTGTATATAGGCTGTGTGGGGATTTCAGGGAACTGTGTAGGCTAGCTCCAAATATAAATATGTGGAGGTACATGTCCAATAAGTTTTGAGACGGAAAACCTAATGACGAAAAATAAGCGCAGATAAATCTGATGATTATTATAAACAACTACAGGTGTTGGTTGTGAAATATCTGCAACTAATACTGACTGTGCGAAAAGGTATATTGGAAAAAATATTAAATCGGCAAATGTTCAAGCGCTGGGGAAACTTGGCAGCCGCAGGCTGCTTATCTCCCTTCACAACCACTGAATGTCGGAGAAATAGGGTATATAATTGTAAAACAATAGAAGGGGCCCGAAGTGCATCTAATAAGAAAGAACAGCGCCTATGATCAAAGACAACAAACATAGAAACAAGAAGAAAATTGTTGAAAGCATATGTGTGGAGCACAGCACAGTATGCTTATGAAATACGGGCACTAGGAAAAGCAGACAGAAAAACGGTAACAGCCTTTTGGAATGTTGTGCTTCAGATGTATGAGGATGGACAGACAAAGTTAATAACAAATAGATTATAGAAATAGTAGGGGAATAAAGATATCTGTGGAAAAAAAATTAGGAGAAATAGAAAGTCAGAATACGTTCTAAGGCATTTTTGGGGAATAGTACGGGATATATTACAAGCAGACATAAGAAAAAGGAGGTATATGTAGACCTAGATCAGATAGTGATAGATGCAGAATTGGTTGAACATATTATACCTTCACTTTGAGTTCTAGTTTTGTTACCATACCCAATCATAATTAAGATTTCGATTTCTTTCTCAATGAGTTGAAACATTGCAATCACACTAAAAAATAACTAATAAACAAAATTTGCGTACAGTAGAACTGCCACGTAATTTACTATTGTCATTTATCAGCCAAATCGGCGCCTTCTGCGTTTTTCGCGTATTTGCTTAATTTTTGTGATTTCAATGGCTAATACATGAAACATAAAAAATACTATACCGTTAAATAGACAATTAAATTTCCTTTCAAATGAAGTATCACAAGCCACCCGTTTCCATTTAAAAATATTAAGGAGGTAGCTACCCCTTTGAGGAAAATAGCGTCAGAGCTAACATTTTTATATTCAAAAGTTTTATATTCAAAACGAAAATTGACGTGTTTTGTTATTTTCCTTAAAAATTAATAATAAAGTAAAAAATGAATTTATTCGTTAGTTATGCTACTCACTGTTTACGTAACTTATTTATCAAAAATATCTTTTATGAATTTAGTTTTGAACCCAGAGATATAAGTCATCAAACGTGAGTTATGTATCCCCCAATCCATATGTACTATTAATAGAAATTTATTAGGAGTTAGTAAGAATTATTAAGTTAGATGCAACATTGTATCTCAAGGATAATTAAATAAAGGTTATTAACAGTTCACAAGCAAGTTGTGAGAACGGATGCAATACATTGTATTCCAGACTGCAGGAGCAGGTCACAGACGGTTAAGAAACCGTTAGAAATTAATATTGTTACATTGTATAATGAATAGAGTTAAGAAATAAGCAGACATGAGCTCTGCAAGTTCCCACAGACACGTGAGAAGCAGGGAAAACATAAATACCCCGGGAACAGTATTTCAGCTTTAACATTGCCGTTTACTTAGGCTACTGGCCCTAGTATTGATTCAATTATTAATTTTATTTCGACTTAGAATATTAAATCCAGTTTGTCAAAATTCCATATTTAATATCTGTTTGAATAAATAAATTTTGTTACGAAGTTTTTGGAAGAAGTTTTTAAAAAGACCGCTCCCAAGGCCCGAAACGTAACTCGTGTTCCGAAAAAATGATGTAGTTTTGGACAGGTGACTTGAAAGTAGTTAAAATTTCAGGTACTTTGTTTTTATTAACTATATGAATTTGAGCAAAAATCACAAAAACACAACGCGTGGTTCCAGATGTATCCGCATTGGTTTAACTGAAAACATACTTCTACCAATGGCTTATCTCACACGTAATTAGGGAATATATTTTCGGATATAAATGTTTATCAGGACGATATACCCAAGTTCTTTACATATTCCAAGAAGAATAAACTCTATTTATCAAAACAAGCGGAATAAGGTCAATGACCTCTGGTGAAGTTAGAACATAGGTCACGTAGCTAAATCAACGGTATGTCGTCACGTGCTTCGAGAATCCTGGAAAGTTGCTTATAACTTTAGGGAGGAAGAGTTATTTTCGAGGTAACAATTCCACTAAAAAAGAAGTCTCCAGAGAAATTTTTTAAAAAAGATAAAAACATGATTGGTTTATGCTTAAAAGCAAAACCCCATTAGAGGAAGCACTTTTGATGCAATTGGCGAAGAAGTATGCTAAAGACATTGAATGCAAGCAGACATGCTAGTACTATCACAATAAAAAAAAGCAGCGTGGTCTAAAGTGTGTGCTGACTTTAATAAAAATTCATCAGCACATTATCGAGATGCACGAGTGTCAAAAAATAAGTACGATAACCTAAAAAAACGATCAAAAAAAAGTTTGCAGACGATTTTCTTATGGAACGTGAAACTCCAAACGTAACACGTCCAATAAATCGCCTTACAGTCCACTTCGTTGAATAGTAGGAACAACACTTATAAAACAATAGTATACGCCCGAGGTAAGTCGATATATAAAATTATAAGACTCCTCGCGCGTAAAGTGTTCCTTGTACGCATTTGTGACTCGTTGAACAAATTTTCAGCATAAGTTTGTTGATTACCAAGTGGGGTGATTAAATAACTCCGAACGCCATAACCACTATCGCCATAACCACTATCGCCAACAACCAAACTATCGTCGCCAAATTCTTTATCTTCTAATTGTGATCTAAATCGAGAGTTATTGAATATCGTAGAATCGTGTGCAGATCCTTGCCAGCGACATACAGTATTCCGAATCACTAGCTCAGAATCACACAAAGCCTGCACATTGAAAGAGAAAAACCCCTTTCTATTCATATAGATTTCTGCATTAATGCCACCTGGGGAACATATTCTCACATGTTTGCAGTCTAGTGTCCCAATACAACGAGAAAATCCTTGTCTGATTTCATCAATTTCGTCGTTGTACGTGAGCATTTCTATATATTCAGGAAGCAATCTAGCAACGCAGTGAAGAACTGTAGTGATTGCTCTGCTTACTGTTGCCTTGTCTATACCTCCTAAATCTCGAATAACGCGTAACAGAACCAGTTGCTAAAAATCGCAAAGTAGCACAAACCATATCATCTGCTGATAATGCTGACATTCAATAGCATAGATCATTGTGATTTACAAAGTAATAATAACATACCTGGCAGTATTAGGACTGATCTCATCTAATAGTTTATCAATTAGTATTCGGACAACAGGTTTTGAAAGCCAAAATCGGTCAAAAAACTTATTGTCTCTCCATTTCTCAAAATTGTTGGGCCTTTTACGAAAACGTCTTGGTACTCTAGGATTTAATTCCAAAAAATCCTCGCCATCTGTTAATTCCTGAAAGTCATCGTGCATCATTTCGAAGTGAAAGTTATTCTTGATAGTATGCTACTACAACTGTAAAATTAATATACTATAATTTACTGGAACGCGTACAATTAAGTTTTTTTAAGTACACCCAATTGGATACTTTAACGGTGCAAATTAATTGTTATTCTTTTAATTTTACAGAAATACATCATTTTTACTTCCTAAACACTCAAAACTTTGAGGTTAGGTTCTTCTTGAACCAGATCTGAACGCATGTGAACGTCGTTCAACGTGATCGAGGTTTGATCGGTAGTTCAACCATCGTACAACGAAATTTTCTCATTAAACCGAGTTCTACTTTGAACCATCATTCAACTTGCTTCGTATACCGCAGCCTAAGTCAACTCGTAATATTTTAACAATAACTTAACTTACACTAAAGAAGGGAATTTTATCTCGTTAGCTCTTGAGATAGAATTCTAACAGTACCTATCGAATAAGTTTCGGAATGTCTCTAGCACTTGGAAACTTTACACATTCATCTCTTTTAAATGACTATATATTTAACTTTTACTGAACTATAGGCCCATAATTTTAAACAGGGATTTGTAAGGAATTCCCTAAAGAGTAATTAATAATGTAGCGTTTATAGAATTAAGATATGCAGTAAAAAAAGGTGTTATAGGAATCTCTAACATATTAAAAAACAAAATTAACGCAACGTATGCATGCGAAACAGGATGTGTTGTAAACCTTCCGGAAATCCTGGGTACTACAAAATTCTTTGATTATGGACCAGGACCACATCAATAACTGCCATGAGCACATAATAATTTTATGTAAACTTATTCCACTCAATAATATTTTAAATATGCATCCGCGTATTTAGTAAATTTTAGGTTTCTCCAGCGAGAGAGTTATTTAATATTTTAGATGTTTGTGGCTCCTGTTTGGATACGCTTTACTGTAAATGAAACAAAAAATTATTTACCATAAGAGCAAAATTACTAAATTTGCAAAACAAAATGTGAAATCTAAACCACGAACTGACACTATGTAAATATTGTATGAGTGGATATCATGTAACAGTAAACAAGGGAGGATGAGATTTTACAAACTATGCTAATGGACACTCTTCCTATCTCTCTAACCTCGATCTTGTAGATTTATAAAAGCCAGCATGCATAAATAAAAGTATAAAATGGCATTCTGCAATCTAATTTATGATCTGTGTTACGATTTGCAGATGTTATAGCGGTATTAAGGAAGAGTTATTAGAAGCACCTCTTAATGAAATAGAAACAGTTCTAACAGAGAGGTACGGTATGAAAATTAACAAACATAAAACTAAAGTATTAGTATGTGAAGGAGGGGTGGATAAGTCAAAAACCAGAATACAAATAGGAAACAATAACTTACAAGAGGTTAAGAATTTCTGTTATCTAGGAAGCCAAATAAAACAAGATGGGAAAAATGCAAAAGATATAAAACAAAGATTAGCAGAAGACCGCGCTGCATTTAACAAGAGAAAGCAACAACTATCTTTAAAGACAACAAACATAGAAACAAAGAAAAGATTGCTGAATGCATATGTGTGGAGCACAGCACTGTACGGATGTGAAACTTGAAGATATCATAGACATACAAGATTAAGAATAAAGCGGGTTCTAGAAATGATAAGGGAAGAAAGAAATAGAGGAAAACGGTAAAAATAGGAGGGATAGGATGATAGGCCACATACTAAATGAGCTAATACTGCAAACTATATTACAAACAGAGTTAGGAAAAAAGAGAGGAAAAGGTAGACCTAGATTAGACTATTGCACACAGATAGTGAAAGATGTAGGTTGTAGAAATTTCAGGGAAATGTGTAACCTAGCTCAGAATAGAACTCAATGGAGGTACTCGTCCAACCAGACAAAAAAATAATTGTATTTGAATCTGATGATTATTATAAGTAACTACAGGTGTTGGTTTTGCAATATTCTCGACTAATGTTGGTTGTGCGAAAAGATTTATTGGAAAACTACTAATTCGTCTAAGTGTAGGGGATCTTGGTAACCGCAGGTTGTTTAATCCCCTTCACCTACCACTGAATATCGATGAAATAGGGTATATATTTAGAAAACAATAAAGTGGGAACCGAGTTGTATCTAGGCTGTGGGAATCTGTAGGCTAGCTCAGAATGAAAATCAGTGGGAAGGTTCGCGTCCAACCAACTCTGGTATGGAAATCTAATGATCAAAAAAGTAATTGTATTTAAACATGATGATTATTGTAAACAACTTCAGGAGTTCGGAGACAACAAATATAGAAACAAGGAAAAAGTTTTTTAAAGCATATATGTGAAGCACAGTACAGTGTAGCTATAAAATTGGGACGGACGGTAGGGGAGCAGACAGAAAAAAAGTAGAAGCTTTTTGGAATGCGGTGCTTCAGATGGATGATTACGATAGCATGGATGGACGAAGTTAATAACAAGAAGCTTTAGAAATAGTAGGGGAAGAAAGATACCTGTGGAAAACAAAAAAAATAGGAGAAATAGAAGAACAGGACACGCTCTAAAGTAATTGGAGAATAGTGCGGGTTATACTACAAGCAGAGATAGAAAAAAAGAGAGGTAAAAATAGACCTAGATCAGACTATTGTACGCAGATAGTGAAAGATGTAGGCTGTGGGAATTTCAGGGAAACATGTAAGTAAGCTCAGAATCGGAAACAACAGAGATACGCGTCTAACCAGTTCCAGGACTAAAGACTTAATGATGATGATGATGAGGTGGCGCTGATGTGATATGATGATGATCATGATGATGGTGATGATGATGATGATGATCATGATGATGGTGATGATGATGATGATGATGGTGATGATGACGATGATGATGATGATGATGATGATGATATAGCGGCATTTCAGTATATTAAGGTTTCTCTGTATTTATGAGTATCTAGGTTTATATTAAACTGAAGACGGAACAGTAAAACAAAATTCATTACAATATTTAATTTAAATTGTGCCACAGTGTCCCTATTTGTCATTTAATAATTTTTATCCATCTCAATATCTTGCGTTATACGAAAAACTAGGCAATAGTGGAAATTTTAACTACTACATATCGATATATCAGCTTGATATATTTAAAAAAAAAATTGTTACAGTGCAACGCACGGGTTAGGCAGAAACCGAAAGGAAAGTAGGGTAAGGACACGCACGATTCATGATAACGCATGAAAAGATTTAAAACAACCTAGAAATGCTATGCTAACTACAATGGCGTAGAGGGGAGATCCAAAGACAAAGAAATGACATCGCCATAGAATTTTTATTTACAATAAACAAAAAAAAATCTATTTAAAAAAATTATATTTTACTGACAATTTTGAATAATTTATATACGAACTGCCCATCTCGTTTTCCAATGTAAAACTCATCGGTAGTAAAAAAAAGGTGATGCTTATTCTTTCTTATAAGCAAGCGTTTTAAGTTAAAATTATTAAATTTATCACAATTTCTAAAGAATTTTAAAAAATAAAAAAACACTAGAGAAACTAATTCCGAAACGGGTTTTGTAAACTTGCTCCGTCCATCGGAGTAATCTGGCTTGAGTTTATTTGTTTTGCACAAACATCAAATATTGATAAACAATATCCTCTTGATGTGCAAAAAAAATGTAACATACCTCCATGTGTCGAAATACTCATCTTTTACCTAACTCAGATGAGGTGAAACATAAACAATTCTCAATCTCGTTCAATGACGAATCATCACAATAGTAGCAAGACCCGTTAATGTTGCAAATATAGCTGATCCAGTGTGCTTTCGCAAAAGAGCTAAAAAGAAATTCCTTTTAGTTATTAATAACCACGTAGGAAACCTACAAATGCACAGAGAATGTAAATTTCTCAGAGAAAACGTGGGTTGCTCTTGAAATAATAGAATCAGCAACGCAGAAAATACATGTCAGGACGTATGTTGCCCGTATTTGGGGCTCATCAAAAAAGGAGCAAAGTTGTAATATTTGACATGAACACATTATGGGAAGTACAGCATCACCTCCGTGCTGACTCTTGATAAAACGTGCAAAGTCAGGTAAAACAGCACGAAGACACAAATTGTGGGCTAGGTGATGCTGTATTTCCCATAATGTGTTCGTGTCAAATATTACATCTTTGCTACTCCTGTCCTGATGTGCCACAATAAGGGCGAAACGCGTCGATATGATGCCCTTGTGGCTAATATTGAGTCACTCGCCATTAAATTTCATTCTTTGATATATGTAAGCTGGATATGTAAGATGGATTGCCTAATCGAACCATGTAAATTCAGAAAATTGAACAATATTAGAAAAGCGATATTAAATGAAAAGGAGGTCGGAATGAGTTATGTAGAAGCAATTGCACTCAAACAATAATGTAGAGTGATAATGAATTCTTTTCATAAGAACTTAGATACCCATTTCAGTTATGTGGACATTCGAAGAATTAAACAA
Organism: Platerodrilus igneus; assembly: GCA_036346225.1. Classification (NCBI taxonomy): domain Eukaryota; kingdom Metazoa; phylum Arthropoda; class Insecta; order Coleoptera; family Lycidae; genus Platerodrilus; species Platerodrilus igneus. Next base: position 2,833,647 of record JARFIW010000237.1, on the reverse strand, counting down.
TACCAATGTATATTTTATATTTTATAACATGAACAAGCTAATATATACAAAAATAATTTCTAAATTCACATCATTCATTTCTTATGATAGTAGTTGAGGTGGTTAAATTTTTTACTTTAAAACTTACAATTTAATATATGTTCCATCTGAATATCTGCCAACAGTGTGCATCAAACTACTAAATTTGCCAGAATTAATCTGATATAAAATAGAGGAATTGAGATGTAGAAACTTTCCAGAATTTTCCGAAAAATTTGTAGGTGATATAAAAAAATGTATGTGGAAATACGACGGACAAAGAAAGGGTTCAAACGTTATTAGAGGAAAAGAGCCGTGCGACTATTTCTCTGTTTAATGATTGCAACAATTTAAATAACTTGACAGTGTTGGAAATTATTAAATGTCACTCCATCCAGTACTTAGAAGATGCGACTGCGAGGTGATCGCTTACGCAAATGTTTAGAGATTTGGCTATCCCACATTCACCAGACTCTGGTTATCACAGCGGTTTATAGATGTTATCAATACATGTATATATTTTTATTAAAAACGTAATATTTCTTGATAAAGATTGTTTTACTTATTTGTATCGCCAACATCAGCAAAAATTATTAATAGACGTATTAAACTATCTTGTTTTTTATTCTTAGGTTTAAAGTGGTAGCACTCCTAAGTTTTTTTATTGTCTAGATTAAAGTAAATGTCCGAAGGAGGTTTCAAAGATGGAGTTAAATATAGATGAGCAGAAATTATAGGTACAACACGTCTTCTTCTTTGACTATATACTGAAACTGTAACCGATAATTGCATTTCTTTTAGCGTCACCAAATATGCAGTTAATAGTACCTCATGAAAAGTTACTTGTACTACGAAAAAGAAGTTTCACTTTCAAAGAAACCGACTGACCTGACCTCGTATGAATAATTACTCCTAAGTCAGTGAACAATTTTAATAAGCTTATAATTAGATTTGAAAATAATATACAAATTGTTTAATTTAATAACAATGCATGTACTTTCGCTGGGTGATTCATTTAGAAAATAGACTAGTCTGCGATTTCCAAAAATATAATGTAAAATTTATTTAAAATTTAATTATTTTATTCGTAACTATCCTGTAGATAATAATTATAATATACCCTTAGTAAACGTTTAAAGTGTATTATTAAGTTTCCCTTCAAAAGGTTTAAATTGATTTACAAATACCTAAATTGATTTTTAAGGTATGAGAGAAATCTATGTATAATTAGTTGTCTATAGAGCTTTTTAGAGTTGATTTTATTTTGAAAATTCGTTGGGTTTCTTAAAATTATCCCGCATAAAAGAATTCAAAGTGTTTTAAGTTGGTTTCAAAGTTTTGGTGTTATTCTTAAAATAATTGAATGGTTTGCATATTGCGGTAAATTTTAGATCATGTTGTAACATTTCTATAAATACATTAGCTAAAAATTTGGGTGGAGGTTCGTGTTAAGGTAAGGGTAGTCGGAAAATTCCGGATTAAAGCGTATATCTCGGGTGACCAAAAAGGATTTAAAGATTAAGTTAAAATTAACTAAACAAAAAATTTAAGGGTACGAGGCTTTAACAGGGTGTAACTTTGTAAGGGATAAACCGATTTTAAAAATTCAAACGGGGTTAGATTGTTCGGGTATTTAGGGTTCAAGTCCAATTAACAGATCACCCAGTCTAAAAGTGATTAGTGTTAATGAGTTTTCCAATTAAAATGCGATTAGCGTTAATGGGTTTTTAATGAGAAAACCCATTAAAAAGCGATTAGTGCGAATGGGCTTTTAATGAGAAAACCCATCAAAAAACGATTAGCGGCGCTGCGGCGGCGCTGTGTTCAAATCATCCAATCCCTCTACTCGTACGAAATTAGCTATAAAAAAATTGCTTTACATCTTCCTAAAATAATCCAAGACATCCTGGGCAAACTTCGGACGGACGAATTAAGACTGTAAGAAGAAAATACCGCATGTCCTTGTTTCTATCTAACCTATCTCTACGTAAAGCTACGCATGGTAAAACTAAAATCAGAAACAGAAACTTTCCATTTATTCAAGCCAGCACAAATTTGCATGACCTGTCTTTGTGCACAGACCATAAGATCACCGAGCGCCAGCATAATGCATTATTCAGAACAACTGGATCATGAAACTGTACTAATTACAAGGATGGCATCATCTCTAACCTTTAAAAACTGACAACGAATATTACAACTTTTGAATATGAATCATATACGATAAAAATAATTTTACTTTAGATCAAAAGTTTAATAACCTAGAAATTATATTTCTTAAAGGAAATTGCCTAATTCTATTGGTAGAATTGACTAATACGGGAATATTAAAATGAAATGTGATTATAAGTATTTCAAAGGAACGTCACAAACTCTTTCTTTAAAGTTATGTAAAATCTTGTGTAATGTTGTATACCTCTTAACTTATAACCTACATTCTTGCACATCTTTCAAAAACTTACCTAATTGGAAAACAAACGATATTGACTCATACCTGAAACAAAAAAAAGATTAGCCTATTGCAAAGGTTCGTAATCGTTTTGGTAAAAATGCTGTTTAAACATTTTCATGACGCTAAAAAAAAACTAATATATATTGATTGTGGTAAGGAGGTCATAAGATGTTATTGAGCATCACATTCTGTAAAATAAAGAATCACAACGCCGAGAATATTAAATTTTCTAATACTTAATTTTCTATAATCTATATAATATTCTAGTTGTGTGAAGGATTCGCATAGTATTTGCTAGTGAAACCCATTACTTAATGCGTAAATATTCATCCTTTTTAAAAATATTATTTAAATCAAGTTTCTAATGCATGTTAAAAGAACCAGTAAAACGAGTTCTAATAATCGTGAAACCCTTAATTCTAATTTAAGCAAGTTCTAAACGGTAAATATTTATTCCCCCCTGAAAATTAACAATTTAAATACAATCCAAAACGTGTTTTATAACCCATTTAAAAAATACAAAACATCATTTAAAACAAGTTTCTAACGAATTTATGCCTGTTGAAAAACCCCGTATTTTTTTTAAAATAGTTCTAAAATGTAAATGTTAATCCGATAATGCATAAAGATTCGTCCTTTTTAAAAATATCATTTAATAAATGTAATTTAATTCAAAACGTAAAATACACCATTTATTTGTATTCTTTGAAAAAAAAAACGACTTCAATCTTTCTAGAGTGTTCCTAAAGCTATAAATCAATTTGCAAATGACAGTTAATTATCTTTATAACAATTAAGCGAGTTTGTGGAACTCAGTAAGGCAAGCGAAGACTAAATTAGATAATATGCTATAATAGGGAGCAATAAACACGAAGTGCTTCCATTCATTAATAAGAGATAGCAAAACTTTTGCAATAAATCTTAAACTGAGAAGCAATTAAGATAAGAAACACAAAAATTGCAGTTACTTATTACATAATGTAATGAGTCAGACCTACTGCAATATAGTAGAAATTCGAGAAACTGTGACATATTGAAATTTTTATTATATAAAAGCCGGTAAGTAATTAGAAGCATTCATTCCAGAAAATTCATTCACAATAGTTGGTGGAGAGTTACGAATTGTTTGTTTATAAAAATACTTGTCGATAATACTCTTGGTCGGTAAAAGACAAACTGTAATAAATGCTAAATTTCCGTGCAATGGCACATCCGTTATATTTATTAAAAATAATATACGTTAAAGCTTATAAAGTACTTCGACATTTTATTTAAAATAAACGAAAGTATACAATGGAACGATTCGATGATTTTTCCGAATAATTTTATGGGTAAAATTATTTTCTAAATAGAGCAATTTGGAGATGGAGATTTATTCAACCAAGTATCAAATTCAATTTTTATATTAATTTTGTGTACGGAAACACGAAAACGAATGTTTTCTATAAAACGCAATTGCTTTTGCATTAAAAGCAATTAAAGTTCAAATTAATTAATCCGTGAATTATAGCAATATATTTCAAATAAACAATCTTTTAGAATATACAACAATGAATCATCTGGATTTAAAACTAGGTAAATATCCTTAATGAATAAACATTTGTTCAAAGAAGCAGCTTGAACATTGAAAATAAACCGGAAAATCCCTGGAATAACTAATGGGGTTTCCAAGAAAATTACGCAAGATAGGCGTTTAATTATCTAGAATGGAATCGTGTACATTCCACAACATTCTAGAGATAGATAATTTGAATATATAAAAAAGTGTTTATTCAAAAGGAGGGGATTCATTCAATAATTAGATTCGGATTCATTCGATTCTGTTATTATATCGTAAATGTTATTTAATTAAATCGCGAGCTGTTGCTATGCGAAGATAGTAATTGGAGTATGTAGTAAACATACTGTAATTTAATAGTTGCGAGGTTGCAATGAATAAAGTGATGTTTTTTTAAACGCAAATTACATACAAAAATGGATTTATTAATTACGATGAAGAGGCGAAATTCTTCAGTACAAACTATTTAAAAATTTTATTAAATAATCGAAAGGAAGATTTACCTAAAAATGTACTTTGGTAACTGCTGTTTGAAACGAAGATTTTAATCTGGTAAAATGATTTGGACATCAATTTAAAAATAAGATATTAATTACAAGGGGCGTTTTTGTGGATTCTGCAAGTATTAATTTTAGATTTATTTGTAACTGATATTAGAGTATTTGTATCTAGTTTAAGATAATCATATATTTTTTTGTAAAGGAGTTTTACCAGGAGAATTGCTATCAGAGTTTGAAATACTCTGACCTTTTAATAGCTAATCTGTCAAGGATTTTTTGGTCAAACAAATCTTACAAGCGTGGCAATAAACATAACCAAGTAAAGCATCCATAAGGATAAATTTAGTTCTGTAAATTTAAAATAAGGTAAGGAACAATTTTTTTACTTATATAACAATTACTTCTTAAAAATTATTTTGTTTCAAAGAAAAAATGTTGTAAATGCCTTTGTATGAGAGAAAATACTTAATAATGTATAAATGCTTTGTGATATTGCTGTTTGGTTTATTGTTGAAAACTCCATCAATTCCGTTGAGCTAGACAGGCAAAGTTAAAAAGGAAGATAAGTGAACAATTTCAAGTTTTACAAATTGCTGTATCTGTATCACAGCACCCTTTTAGTAACGACCAAAGCTGGCCATTGTAACAGCATTCTTTAACGCGGGCCTTGTCACAGCAATATATATATATATATATATATATATATATATATATATTGACATCGCTCCTCCTTTTTTTAAAACAAATTTTATTATACGACTTTTGTCGTCGTCACAAATTTACTACTTAATGCCTGATTTCAAATCGAGGTGCTTTAGCAAACGTTTGGTTGGTTTTTCTTTTACTATTTACTATATTTTATATGCCTCGACTATTTGAAACTTTAATCTCAGGGTTTTCTCACCTACTCACCGTGGGTTCAATCGTGAGTAGATGTGCACTACCAACCAAACTGCACCCTCGTTTGTTTTACCACTTTTAATAAACTGAATTTACTTTTGTATGCCAAATCTAAATATATCAAAGATGCCTGATGTCAAATTAATTTATGTAACTTCTATGACTTTAAATTCTGACGTGCTAATATATTCACGGTACTTACCAGAAATATACCGCGCTGAAGGCCTCCTTTGACTGCTGGCTCAAGTTCGAAATAGCCGTACGCACTTTCACAACAGATTCTCCAAAATTGTCCTCTTGCGTACTGCCTCCAGGTATTTGTAAAACAATTTTGATGACCCAAACCTGAAATAATGTTACCCCAATTTAGAATTTAGTAAAAAACCTTTGTCTACTTTCCCTGCGTCAATTCTTCCTCGCCGTATCTTGATCTCCTGTTCCTCTGCTCCGTGTCCCACTTAAATCTTTCTTCACACAACCAAATCAATCCCGCTGTCTTAATACAAATCACTCCTAATCCTGCTATTCCAATTATCCATGCGATGTCCTTACTGCCGTTATATCTTCTCAAACCAATCCAAAATTATTTATGTCGACGATGCCTTCTTAAACCACTCCAATATCCTGCTGCCGTAATACCCAAATCTATTCCAAAACCAACACTACTCTTCTCAAATAAATATACCGTCGCTTTCTCCTTTGCACCAATAACCACTTCCAAAACCTTCTTTAACTACACGCTGACTTTCCCTTTGCACTTCTAAACACTTTTACAACTCTTTTAAAATATTCGTCGCCTTTATTTATTCGAAGCTTCTTATCTCTTTCACACTTGGATTAAATGATACTCGATAATACAAAAATAAACTTTTATTTCAAAACACTTTTACAATTTTTAACGCAGGTTTTATAAATAGGTCTTTATCTGAACAAATTCGAACAAGAAGTCCCTTATTTATTTTGCTTAGTTATTAAATCAACAAACTTAGCTTACTACAATAACATTTTTAAACATATAACATCCAATCACAAATCACTTATCTTTCAGTGTCCAACATACCTCGCTATAGTCTTTATAATAATTTTAAATTTATACCATTGGTCCAAAACATTTCACTAAACCCCAATAACCTTTTACATTTTGATTCACTTTAAATTTTGATTTACAATTCGTCTAAAAGTTTGATTCTATAAAAAGGAAAAGCCAAATAATTCATACACGACCTGGACGCTTTGTTATATTGCAGATATCCATAAATGCGTCCGGCTTTCCGACGGCAAATGTACTCTCAACTGGCTCATGAAATATCAACTCAGTATAAAACCTCAAGTACCGTGCATTATATCAACGTCATAAAGTCATGTTACTACCTTTTGGCATATAAGTTTCAATCTGACAAGGTACATACTTTAACGTATGTAAAGTATAACAAAATTTATAGTTTTTTAAATTATTAAATCTGAAATATTGACCCTATCGCTTGGCATACACCCCTATTAATACAAATATACCTTTAGAAACCTTATAACCCCCTTACACAATATTTGGCCCCACTGGTTTTAATAAAATTGAAATTTCATATGTTTTTCTCTTCCCCTGGTGTGCAGAAATTTCTGATTTTCATTCAAAACCATTCTTTCGTTGTTTCTATTTTACTTTGGCAACCAGCATTCGCCTTTCTCTCACATCTATCACCATACGCTATATTCTAACCTATACTATACTACTATAACAAAACAAAAACAAAAACTAAACTAAACTTTCCTTTCCGTTGCATGAACCACATTTTAAACTATCCTATTAAACCCTCTTCCTGTACTACTCTATATGGGTACAAATTCTCCACATGAAAACGCCCGCGATACCCCCCTGTCATATTCTCCAGCTCAAACGTATTGTCTTCAGCAAAAATACGCGTGATCCTGTACGGCCCTTCATAAGGAAACAACAGCTTCGCGCAAATGTTTTGTCGCGGTTTGAAACCCTTAATCGTTTGACGACTACCAAATCCCTATTCCAAAAATCGTTCTTTCTTAATTTTCCTACACCTTCGTTCGATGTCCCTACGCTGCATCCTTTCGATTCTGCGCCTGGCATTACTTAGCAACGCTGTTATGTCTTGTACCTCGACTTCCTCCCTCCATGGTCTAGCTGGTATAATCCTTCGCATTAATGTTACCGGACATGTTTTCGTAACCGAACTCGGTACGCTGTTCATAAAATTTTCTATTTGTGGTAGATACCTAACCCATCTGTCGTGATGCTCCTGTGTCGCCAATCGTAAATATTTTATCACCTCTCGTATGTAACGTTCGCACGGATTAGCCTTTGGATGTCGTATGCTACTAAATGATGCTTTAATATTTGCCCTTCTTAACCCGTTCCTGAATCTTTGATTGTTGAAATACGTTGCGTTGTCTACCAAAATTCTTTTATCTTCCCGACTTGGCTTTCAAATTCTCCAATTGACTGCAATGCATGCACCGTGTTACTCCGTCTTGCAGGGAATAATTTTACAAATTTAGAAAAAACGTCGACCACTACTAAAATATGTCGATACCCCTGTTCACTCGTGATCAGGTTGCTTAAATAATCAATCGCCACCAATTCCAATGGTCCATTTACGCTCACGCTCATCGGCATATTCTGCAGCACCACGTTCTTATCTTTACCTAGAATGCAAATTTCACACCGATTTATCCTTTCCTTTATCACCGTGATATCATTTTTGCGTAAAACGCCTCTCTGAATACTAAAAATGTTTTCTGATACCTATGTGTCCGAATTTTAAATGAATTTCGTTTATGATTTCAGCGGCAACGTCTCTTGATAGCACTACCAGCTCTGCATCCCCTATTCTTTTCACCACAAACTGCCCTACGATGGTAAATCCCCTGTACTCTTCCATATTTTCTCGTGTAAGTTTCTCTCGTATCGAGCTCACCTCGCCGTGCCTCTGCGCCTCTATAAGTTTGGTGTTTGTCCATCGACCAACATCCCTGAATTCCTGCAAAGCAATTAAACACCCTTTTATGTTTTGATTCGATTCGACCTGCGGTCTGCTCAGAAAATCCGCCGTCACATTCTCCTTTCCTGGCTTATGCTTAATTTCGAAGTCGTATTCCTGTAACACCAATGCCCATCTATACAACCTACTGTTTAAAAACTCCTTTTTCTTCATGAACGTTACCACCGTGTTGTCGGATTCTATTAGAAATTTCTTACCTAACAAATAAAAACGCAACTTCTTTACCGCGTATACTATGGCCAACATCTCCTTCTCTGCCGTCGCATACCTGGTTTCGCAGTCTTTCATCACCCTAGAAATGAAAACAATTGGTACTTCAACTCCATCCTGTATCTGCACCAACTCAGCCCCGATTGCATATTTCGACGCATCCGTCCTCAAAATGAAATCATCTTTAAAATTTGGATATTTTAATGCTAGCTCCTTGTAAAATGCTCCTTTTAAATCCTGGAACGCCTTCTCTCGTTCAGCAGTCCACTTCCATCTCTCCTTTTTCTTTAACAAACTCACCAACGGTACGCACACTTCAGAATACCTCGGTATAAACCGTTTGTAATAATTTAGCACCCCTAAAAATCCTCGCAGCCCTCTCACATTCTTTGGTCGCTGAATGTTTTTCAACTCGTCCAATCTTTTATTGCAAATTTTCATCCCTTGTTCGCTAATTTCAAACCCTAAGTATGTAACCTTGCTTTTAAACAACTCGCATTTTTCTACGTTCAGCTTTAAACCCCCTTCGTCCAGTCGTTGGATCACCTTTTCTAAATGCTCCAAATGTTCTTGCTCGTCCCTTGAAAAAATTAACAAATCATCGACATAATGCGAACAGAAACATTCATATTCATTTAACAACTTCTGCATCGCTCTTACAAGTGCTGCTGAAGAACTACTTAAACCAAATGGAACTACAGAAAACATATAAATCTCGCCTTCGATACTAAAACCTGTAAACTTTTTACTGTCTTCATGCAACGGAATCAACCAAAACGAATTCTTTAAATCTAATTTGCTGAAAACTTTCATTTCATATACTTTATACAATAAATTATCCAACCCTTGTGGTTGCTCATACTGCGGTTTTGTAATCGCATTCAGTTTCCTCGCATCTAAACAAATCCTTATATCCCTTTTATTTGGTTTTGGTACTATAACTACTGGGTTCACATATTGAGTTCTCGCTGGTTCTATAATACCCTCTTTTAACATCCTGTCTATCTCTATTTTGACCCTATTTCTTATGGCAAACGGAATTGGATACACCCTTGTATTAAATCCGATGTCTTCCGTGACCTCCAACTTATGTGTGTACCGCCTCGCAAATCTTGGCTCTTCATTAAATAACCCTACATATTTATTAAATAATTCTCCTAGCTTCATCTTAGTTTCAATACTCACTTTCCCTATCTGTTCATCATTAATTAACCTTACAAACATATTACATAATCGTACTTTAACCTGTCCATCATTATACTCTTTAATCATTCCTAATCCTGTACTATCTATATCATTTCCATTTATATATTCCTCACTAACCGTAGGTACCACCCATGACCTATCTTTATCACATATTCTAATTGACCTATCTTTTCCATCTATATTCAATCCAAAATCCTCTATAAAATCCATACCCAATATGAAGTCTAACTGTAACCCTTTCGTAATTAAAAACTCTGCATTCCCTGCTTCTTTATTTCCTACATATATCGGTACACGGATAACATTATAAATCGTCGTAAGCTTTTTGTTCATCGCTGACCATAAATTAACCCCCCTCAATTGTTCCTATTCTTTCCTTTAAAAATTCTCCATGTTCAACTACTACCCTCTCATTTACCAGCGACAACTGTGACCCACTATCCACTATAGCAACATAAACACGGTCCCTTAAACTAATATTTATAAATAACAAATTCTTTTTATTAAAATGTAACTGTTTAACAACAAATCCCTTATACTATAGCAAACATCAATCTTAACTCCTAAACAGTCGGTCGTCCAAAAATTCGCGTTTTTTTTTCTTGAGGTGACTCGTGAATTTCCACCACCTCAATCCTATTCGGGTCCGTTGTACTTGCGCTCGTCGTCATATGTTGGACGTTTACGTCCCTGTCCGTCCGGCTATTTCCATTTTGTATTCCTCCCCCAGTCGTCCGGCCGTCACCCTCGTGGTTGCCGTGCTGGTATCTGTTCTGTCCATTGTAGGCGTTATCCCGGTGATCCCTATTGTAATACGGTCGTCTATGTGCCTCGTGTCCCCAATGATTCCTATGTCCGTAGTTAAAATTTTCCTGTCTAAAATTTTGTCTGTTTTCGTAGTACGGTTGTCGTCGACTGTCTTCCCTGTAACCCCTGTTTTGTTCCCAATGGTGTGTCCGCGTTTTCGCTTCCAGTACTGTCGCTAGATCAAAATTTCTCATTACTCCTAAGAATTCCCTCAACGTCTTGACGTTTTGTACCACTACCACTTTGGTAACCTCCGGTTCCATATGACCTGCCAGTAGAAGTACAATGTCGTCCTCGCTCAATTTCGGTGTTAAGTGTTGCGCCTGATTAAACTTGTCAATCGCGTATTCTTCGCGTGTGCCGTGAGTCCTGCTATAATGTCCTGTAATTAGGTTCGTCCTTATGTCGGTCTGATGTGTAGTGTTCCAAAACTGTTCTATAAAGAGTCGTCTGAAGTCCGCGTACGTGTCATACTGTTTACGAATAATGTTATGCCATTTTCGGCATTTCCTGTCAAACTCGCCCCACAATCTGTAGTTTTGTTCGTTCGTTTTCTGTCCCTACGATCTCGTCTAGTCGGTCCAGGAATCCCATGGGCTGTTCTGTCTTACGTCCCTCAAACTTCGGTAAAGCGTCCCGGTTTAATCGAAAGTGCGGTCCGTAGTCTAGTCCAATTCGCCTCCTTTCTATGTCGTCGAGTTTCTCGTGAATTTGTCTAACGTCCTGTCCTACCCTGGTTTCTAATCCCGTGACTTTGTCGTCAAGTTTTTCGTCCAGTTTTGTCCTACCATGTACGTTTTCGTTTTGTATGGTCTCTAATGTTTGTCCTAAATTTTTGTAGTTGGTCCTATGTCGTTTGTCACATGTTTCTATTTCTGGACTTAAATTTGAAAACCCGCTAATCATCGTTTCTTCCACTGTGTCTACCCGTGTCTTAATTTCCGTTCTAAGATCAGTCCGTGTCGCATTCAAATCTCCCTGCAAATGTACTCGTGTGTGTTCCAACTTGTCGTCAACCCTGTCTACTTGTTGTTGGACCTCTGTCCGCACGTCGTCTTTTGCAATCTGTATTTGAGTTAGTAAGTATTCCTGCGTGTGGTTCATTTTCGCCGTCAGGTCCGCGTGCGCTGTCCTAAACTCGTCCCTTAGCTCGTTATGTGATTGCGTAATTTTGTATGTCAGTTCTGTATGTGATTCCACAATTTTTATGGCTAACGCCGCATTCGCCTCTTTTTGTTCCGTGTGTGCATCTCTTTGTTCCTTGCGTGATTCATTAATTTTGTCCGTTAGCTCTGTCTTTAATTCTGTCTGTGATGTCTTAAAATCGTCTTTCATACTCATCAGAAATATCATAATTTCGTGGTTTCCGTCGGCTTCTGCTGCTCTCACCTCCGGTACCGTCGCCTGGTCCATGTCCGTGTCTGTCACCTCCAACTCTGTCTGCCTCGTGTCCGTCTCCTGTAGGTCGCCCCCTGCGTCTAGCTCTATGTCTTGTCTCCTTACATCCATTTCAACCCCGTATATCAATCCCGATCTTGTGATTCTTTTTGTGTCCTCGTCCGTCATCTCCGTTTCCTTGTTTTGAACTCGTTTCCTGAAAAAAATATATAAAACTTGCGGGCCCCACCTAACTCGGGCTCCCGGATTCTACTTTCTTTCACTCTAACACCTTTTTAACCTTTTTCTCGAGCCTCACGTTGGGTTTGCCACCTTCTTGATATCGCTCCTCCTTTTTTTAAAACAAATTTTATTATACGACTTTTGTCGTCGTCACAAATTTACTACTTAATGCCTGATTTCAAATCGAGGTGCTTTAGCAAACGTTTGGTTGGTTTTTCTTTTACTATTTACTATATTTTATATGCCTCGACTATTTGAAACTTTAATCTCAGGGTTTTCTCACCTACTCACCGTGGGTTCAATCGTGAGTAGATGTGCACTACCCAACCAAACTGCACCCTCGTTTGTTTTACCACTTTTTAATAAACTGAATTTACTTTTGTATGCCAAATCTAAATATATCAAAGATGCCTGATGTCAAATTAATTTATGTAACTTCTATGACTTTAAATTCTGACGTGCTAATATATTCACGGTACTTACCAGAAATATACGCGCTGAAGGCCTCCTTTGACTGCTGGCTCAAGTTCGAAATAGCCGTACGCACTTTCACAACAGATTCTCCAAAATTGTCCTCTTGCGTACTGCCTCCAGGTATTTGTAAAACAATTTTGATGACCCAAACCTGAAATAATGTTACCCCAATTTAGAATTTAGTAAAAACCTTTTCTACTTTCCCTAAATGCCTTTGTGATGAGCAAATACTTAATAATGTATAAATGCTTTGTGATATTGCTGTTTGGTTTATTGTTGAAAACTCCATCCATTCCGTTGAGCTAGCCAGGCAAAGTTAAAAAGGAAGATAAGTGAACAATTTCAAGTTTTACAAATTGCTGTATTTTTTTCATATCACTCTTTTAGTAACGACCAAAGCGGGCCATTGTAACAGCACTCTTTCAGCGACGTACCTAACGCGGGTCTTGTCACAGCAATATATATATATATATATATATATATATATATATATATACTGGGTGAGACAATAAATAGTTCACTTTTAAATTAAACGTCACGCACATACCGAAAAAATGAGTGACGCCCGGAGGATCCAGCCGTCACCTCGTTACTTGGAAATTTAGTCGCAATGTGCGTTTTGTGTGAAACACTTATACATACGCAATGGTTCATTCATTGCCGTTCGACACCTTTTTCGTGCAGAGTAACAATTACGCCCTTTAAACCAATGTCCGAGTGAAAATTTAAAAAAAATGAGATAAAAAGTTTGAAGGAATTGAATCGACACTAAGCGTAAAACAAGCGAAAAGTTCGCAAACTTCGAGAAGTGAGGAGAACATAAAGCAATTTGGAGTTTCTGTTCTGTTCTGATATCCACTCACAATTATCGGCCGCAAAGGAAATACTGCGCACAAGTTTACAGCGCATTTTACATCCTTACAAGGTTCAATTAGTACAGAAATTACAGCTTCATGAATTAAATTTACGGAATGTTTTGCTGAAGCAATGCTGAACCGGTATATCAGCATGGCGAACATCTTCTTTTCAGACGAAGTCAACATTCATCTCAACGAGTACGTAAATAAACATAGGTGCATGTATTGCAGCAGACAAAATCCACGAGTTAAACATCAACAGCCTTTCATTCTCCTAACGCAACAGTATGGGAGGGATTTCGGCTCGAAACATTGTTGGTCCTGTTTTCTTCGAAAATGAACACGGCCGTGCTTCGGGTGGAGCATTGGAAAATCAAATGTAGGGGGAGTTCTCACGGCGGCTCCGTGGATCAGGGAGGTTCACGTATTATTGCTGATGCTAAATTCCCGAATTCAATTCCCGGCACGGGCTGCTTGTAGAATGTTAGGCGAGCACTCGTTTGGCAGAGATAAAATGTAGGTCCCGTGCGCAAGTGTTGTCACGCATATTAAACATCCATACCTTGATTGAAATAGCAATGGTTCGGTAAAATTCCAAAATTTTCAGGTAAAAAGCTCGCTTCCTGGCCAATGTAGTATCTTCGGGTAGAACACTGAAAACTCAAATGTAGCAGGAGTTTCTGACACTACACTTGCAGGAATTTGCGGGTTATATTCGAGATAGCTGGATGCACTACATTTGATTTTCCAATACTCCACGTAGGTACTACATTGGCGAAGAGGGAGTTTTTTTACTTGAAAATTTTGAATGTGGCGAATCCTTGCTGTTCGAAGCAAGGTAGAGATCTTTAAAGTGCGTGACAACATTCATACACGAGATCTACATTTTACTGCTCATCCGAGCAAGCATATTTTCATGAAAAATGCTCACCTAATATTTTTCAAGCGGACCGTGACGGGATTCGAACCCGGGACGCATACCAACTGTGATGTTATTATCGGGGCAGCCACGTTGGTTCGTCAGATTTATGCTACGTTGGCTCGTGGCCGTACGTAACACAAAGAAAAACAAAGAAAGGACCGGGCTCAATCGGAGAGTAGGGGGGGTTGTAGAAAGCAGACTAACATATAATGTACGCGGCTGTAAGAAATTAGTGACAATACCTGCAAGAAAAATAGTTAAGCAAACATAAAAAAAAAATAAGCATAGCAGCAATGATAAGTCTAAAATTATTCAGTACCTTGTAGAATGTAAAAAAAAAGAACTGTTTGGATAATCTCTATAATATAACAACGGTAAAAGCAATATAAAAATTGTTAGTACAAAGTGAGGTAATATTGGGGAGTAGCAGAAACGTTTCCTCACACACCAATTAAACATAAATCAGACAAAATGTTAACAAAAGATAAATAGATAAGACACAATTGGTATGAGTAATTCAGTAGTATTAATTGTTCTTTCTTTCTCTTTTTTTTTATGTTTTAAAATAGCATGCAAGCCTATTGCAAAAGGTTATCAGAACGACAAAGATATGGTAAAGCAACGGATAGATATTTAAAGTAATAACCAGTAGGAAATAGTTCAACTTACAAAAGTCCTTCAGTAACGCTTCCTTACAATTGAAGTGTGGGATTCACGATGTCCTGCACTAACGAAGCACTTCACCCTTGCCTGTGAGGGTGTTGATGGAATTTCTTACACTTTACACTAATCACTAATCACTGGTGTAGCTTCGCAAAGATTCACAGTCTATTCGCGGGGGTGGAATTTGTGGTACAACAGACAGGAACACATGCAACACACGCAACTAAGAACAATTAAAGTTAGTATAATCCCGATCCAAACATCCGTCAAGAATTTTTCGTATTGCGGATCTGCTTCAGCAGAAAGAACCTCGTCAACCTCTGAAGCTAATTTCAGTTGGTAAAGGCATTGTTTGAATACGGTGAAACATTTAAAAACACTATCACTCTCATCATTAATACGGAATGAGTTAAACACTTTTGCAATTTCATTTTGCAAATGTTTAAGGAGTTTAAAACCTGACTAATGTGGCTCCTTTAAAAATTCTGTACAACTCTGTACTCTGTACACTCTGATAAAAAAAGGACCACGAAACTAGATTGCACACACAGTAATCCTAAAAGAATCGGTCAAGTTTAGCAAGCAAGTTCTACAACTTTTATTTCAAAAGACACTCAACTAAAAACACAATTAGTAAAGCAACGCGTAATCACTAAGTCAATGTTCCGTACACACCCGTTATTTCAAAAAGAAACTCAACTAAGAAAACAATCGGTAACAGCACGTGTGGTTGAGTAAAACACGTTCGTCTATATAGAAATCCTTCCTTCAAAGCAATCTTCTGCTCTACAGTTAATAAACAACTTTTTCTTCACAAGAAAAACAACTAAAAGCACAATTAGTAAAGCAACAAGGAAACAGTATTTTTAACGTAATATCAACATATAGGCACGAAGAACAAACTACAACTCGCCGCTATTATAACCGCTTATCGACTATTATCTACCTCGCTAATAACATAAGGAACATCTAAAACGTGAATGTCACAATCGTATCTAACAATTAATTACAGGCTGTTTATCGTTTTCGATAAGTTGGAATTTATTTATTAATGAGAATTAATCTTCAATTTATCTATCTTTTAAAATTAATACACGCGAGTTAAATTGCATACAATATGAAAACTATTCGAAAGTATTTACTGTATACAAACAGTGATTTTAAGGAAACGATGCAATCCACTCATTATAATACGACGCATTCGCCTAAGGAGTTAATAAATATAAAATATAGAAATAGTGATTGTAGAAAGGTATTTACTAATTTGAGAAAAAGCGTAAAAAGGTTAAACTATTAAAAATGCACGTTACACAACTAAGCCACAGGGCCGCCGATAACTGGATACGGCAAGTTCAAACCACTTGCCGTACACCAAACGCATCTCTGACAGTGATAAAATAAATGTTCCTGAATAACTTGATTTTTCGAAGTGTGACGTTACATGGTCTCCCCGAAGTCCAGACCTCTGACTTTCCAATCAGGACCATAAACATGGTGTGAGGGGTCGCCCCTCCCACACGGTTGTGGTTGTCGGCAAATTTTCTGCTTTAGTCGGTATTGTTTGAACATTTATTTTGGTGATCGCTTACTAATACTCAGATATTCACATAAAATGCATACACATGCGCTATTAGTTTCGCTGGCTAATCCTCCCCAACGTGATCTACTTACGGTCCTATTTCCAATACTCCAGCAGAAGGTACTACATTGGGTAGGAAGAGAAATTTTACCTGGAAATTTTGAATTACAAGCATTCAAGCAAGGTAGGGACCTTTTACGTGCGTGAACAACACACACGCGAGACTTACATTTTACCTCTCATCCGAACGAGGGCGTATTTTTGTGAAAAATGTTCGCCTAACATTTTTCAAGCGGATCGTGTCGGGATTCGAACCCGGGACCTTGGGCATAGTAGTCACACGCATACAAACTATGCCACGGAGTCGTCTGCCTCAGATACACTACATGTAATTTTCCAATGCTCCACCCGAAGGTACGACATTGGCCAGGAGGCGAGTTTTTTTTTACCTGGAAAATTTGGAATTTTGCCGAACCCTTGCTGTTCCAAGCAAGGTTGGGATCTTTAACGTGCGTGACAACACTCACTCACGGTACCTCCATTTTACCTCTCATCCGAACGAGGATGTATTTTTGTGAAAAATGCTTGCCTAACACTTTTCAAGCAGTCCGTGACGGATTCGAACCCGTAGTAGTCACACACATACCAACTACGCCACGGAGCCGCCTCTGCCTCAAATACATTTAATTTTTTCCAATGCTCCACCCGAAGGTACTACATTAGCCAGGAAGTGAATTTTTTTACCCGGAAATTCTGAATTTTGCCGAACCCTTGCTATTTCAAGCAGGTTCGAGACCTTTAACGTGCGTGACAACACGCACACCAACTAAACCACGGAGCAGCCGATAGCTGGATGTAGCAAGATGGAACCACTTGTCATACCCCAAACGTATCCTTGATAGTGAATCATACCCAAGACCTTGGGTTTAGTAGACACGCGAAGCAACAAAGACCCGGAGCCGCCCAATACCTGACTCCCGTAGATTTCTTGTTGTGAGGTAACATTTGAAACAACGGGCGTACGTCAATAAACCCAGGGTACCGGTTCAATTAAATACGAAGATTCGGGAAGCGCTGTTTGGAATCTCACGAGTCCCGTGTCGTAGAATATTCCTCAATTTACGCGAGTTAAGGTTCGTGACTTCGAGCGGTCCTTTTTATAAAGACTTCTTTAAACTTTAACACATTTATTTAATTTTAATACAGAAATTAATGTTGAATTTAGACAATCTTGAAATTATTACTCTAAGTCCAAAACTATTAATTAATTGTACAATGTGAGCTATCTACGAACTGCAATGCAAAAATTGAACGTTTGATGAACTGACTGCGAGTGGAGCTCACGCGCCTTATATAATCTCCCTACCCCCGCACAATTCTGTGGGAACTTGTAGACCTAATGTCTGCTTACACTTGACTCTATTCTTGATACATAGTTGCTATCTTAAAAGCTATTCATAATTACTTTGTTGCAGGCTTATTCTGCGTAATCTCGGTACGTGACTTCCTACGACCGTCTGTGACCTGACATCTGCAGTGTCACTTATCCTTGTGCTACTTTGTAGCGCTTCCGTTCCCATAAACGTTTATAAACTGAAATAAATTGTAACAAATTGTCTTTTATGACATTGTTGCACATTTCCCAATATTTCCTAATTACTTTCTTAAGTATTAGTTTTATATTGATATAATAAATGGGGGATCACATAACTCGCGTACGAATAGAAAAATGTTGACGCCGACTTGGTGATTATGTGGATGATGTTGTTTTTAAAACATAAATTCCTGTTCAGTGTGTTTCTGAACTTTAAACATTTGTTTACATGGCTCTTATACTTCTAGTTTCATTAATTTTTATAAGTAAACTAATCAATGGCCCATCTGATACATACTCATTGACATGGAAATTACAACACCAAGAAGAGTTGGAAATTTTTTGACCAAACTTGGCAGATATGTTTAACTACTCAAAGATAGTAAGTGATTAAAATTTCAAAGAAAAAACACAGGATTAAGACAATTTTTATTAATAATGTGTTGAAGCCCCCTCATTTGTTACGTACTACCTCGTTCTTCGTGGCATCGAATTCAGTAGGCGATCAATGTCCTGTTACGGTATTGTATCCAAAGCAACCTGCACTTCATGCCGGAGAGCTTCCAGTGTATGCGGAAGATTTGCTAAGTTCACCAGTTTTCTACCCATAACGTCCAATAGATGTTCAATTGGCGAAATATCGAGAAATCTGGGTGGACATAGTAAAATATTGACATGGGCGTTTTCAAATCTGTTGAGAGTAGTCCTCGCTGCACGAGGACAGGCATTATCCTGTTGCAAAAGTTGGTCTTCGAGCTGTAGGACATAAGGAAAGATATGGGGTTCCACAACTTCATTAACGTAGCGCTCAGCGTTCATATTGCCTCGGATGAACACCAAATGAAATCTACTACCATATGTCGGGATTCATCGCTGAATACTACCGTATGCCACTCCAGGTTCCAGTGTAATCGCAAATTGCTTCACTCTAAACGTTGCTATCGGCGTTGAGCCGTGAGCGGTAACACAAGGTGTGATCGATAGGATTGCAAGCTAAAGCCCTAATTCGGCCGATAAACCGTTTGAAGGGTTACAGAACGACCTTCATTTCCTAATCAGTGATCAGCAATTGAGCTGGTAGTGGGGAATCAGTCTCTTAGAGCCATTAGGCGAATATGGCGGTCTTGTACGTGATTAGTTTGTCGTCGGCCATCCGTTCCTTTATACGACATTCCTGGCCCTCCCTAGTCCATAATTGATAATAACGCATAATTATGGATTAGTACCGGGTAAGGCGATTTGTAATTTCCCTGAAAGAAAAACCACCTTCACGCAACCTGACAATTCGACTGGCGGAAATTTCCACGTTGCCGCACTATAGGCATAATCACGTCCGCAATATAGGTGAAAAACTTCCTTTACTTTGATATTAAAGAGCGCTGGTTTCGGGGGCTTCTTGTAAGGCTGGGCACAGATCCTTCGTGCTCGTATCGATATCTTTAGAATGTAGAGGGATTCGTTCAACGAAGTACGGTAATTGCGTTGTTGAAAGCCTGACGTATTTTATTCCACCCATGTTATAAAAGATATAGTCTCCGTCTAGGGTTCTACTGTTAAAATCTACATTACCAAATCCGAATTGAGCAAAACCGGATGTGGCAGTTTCAAAGCCCTCTGATTGTACATGACAGTTTTCACACGCAGAATTTCACTGAATGACACACTGAAATGCAGACTATGCAAGAGCTCTATAGTCTCTTTGTTTCTAGATTTGTTATGAAGATATAGACCCACCGCAAGAAGAATATGTGACAAATACGACTTTTAACACGCTACTCTCTCTCCTATCACCTGCCGCTTACGTTTAGATGACTGAGAACTCTCTTTCAATGTTATGATTTTGTCCAAAAATGCAGTTTGCATAGCAGCATTTCCCCATTAGTATATTTTGACAAGTTGTACGCCTTAGATCTTATATCCCTGCGTGTTAGATAACCAGCTGCGCTAACAAGTCTCATTGCTTCGTCCTCTTCAACAGCTTTGCGTTCTGTGTACCTCTTATCGTACAAAATTTTGTCTAATGCTCCACCAAAACATACGTCATTTTGGCCGGATAACTCAGTTACATGCACAGCCTTACCATAGCGATCTCATAACTTTTGCTTCAAGTACCTGCTGTCATAATCCGGATTGCCGCCCAAATTATCCCTCATACAACGGTTCAGCTCTTTCAGTTAAAACCGGCACTCATAATCGTTCTCAAGTTCCATGATCATCTTGTTACGTTTATTTTCGGGATAAATTAAATACCCCTTTTTCCCTTGTTAATTCATTACCCGTTCGAATAAATTCCGTTTCTATTCTTAAATTCTTCAACAACATCCTATATATTTAACCTGTTCAGAATAAACTCGCTTTACAATAATTTTTAAAGCAAATCTATTTGCTTTGAAACGTAAAGTTTATGCTATAATTAAATAGTCAATACCTTGTTTTAGGTATCCGTTTACTTGTTATACAGTACGACCGCGTATAATTGATTCTTATGTGATTTTGACCTAAACATTCGTCTAAATAGTGTATTGAACTATCCGATAAAATCTTGTTTTCAAGTTTCTAATGGCTTGATAACACGAGTATTACTTTGAACTCTTCTGGTTATTTCGAGACAAATGAATATGCATTTTCTGTTCTGAACACGACAAAAGTACTCGTCGTTATAGTTGTATTTTTCGTTTCAGTTTTTTAACGGGATTTCGCGCACACAATATTGTGTGCTTCACCCGATGGATTGCCGCCCCTTTTTGTGATGGGAGGACACCCCAAGGCGGGATCACGCGCCCCCTGTTTTGTTACGTCATTAGAGACGGTAGGAGCCAGTCCTACGATGTAAACTCGAGGGTGAGTGTTTAGCTACCATTTTATTATATGGGGTTAAGTAGTTGGTGATGCTACATATGCCCATAGTGCTATAAATGATTGACCTTGTTCCGCGTAAATGACTGTGTATCTGTGAAGAGCTATGTGTGGTCCCGAGTAGAATGCGTACGGAGTATATCCTGGGATAATTTTAGATAGTTACTGCTGTATTTACTATAAATATTTCGAGCTGTGGTTTTTAGAGAGGGAATTTTGTTCTTTTGTATTCTTTCTTTTGGATAATTAACTTAGGGTCGGAACCTAAAAACTACAGCTCGCCATTTTGAGAAGATTTTTTTTTGTTCTTCTTGTTAAATGTATATTACGCTTATGCGCTATTTAACTAAAGTTTAACAGATACAACACATAATTCAACAAAACTTGCAACAAATACACCGGATATTAATGTTAAAAAGAAATAACAGAAGTGTCAGATATACCAACACCACTTCATCTATCGGAACGAAATTTTAATCACTCATTACCATTGAGTAGTTAAACATTTCTCCAAATTTGGTCAAAAAATTTCCAATCCTTCTTGGTGTTGCAATTTCCATGTCGTTGAGTATATATTACTTCTTTTCTGGTGAAAAACACTTGTGGAAAATATGTGACATTATAATATCTTTCTATTAATTTAGACCACCTAGGTGAAAGACGGTTCATTCATAATCCACTCTATGAATCAGCATTTACCTATACAAGAAACTATTTCTTTCATAGTTTTTATGGGAATTACCATACACTAAGCAATGACTTATTTACACATGTATAGATTTAAATTGGCGACTTATGTAAGACCGAACGATCTAATCAGGGTTTACTTGCTGATTTTCATACAAATTATAGTTATTACAGAAAATGTACTCTTATTGCTTGCTACCATTCGTATAATTCTGTATAAATTAATAAAATCCTTCAAAACAACATTAACATAAACACCTGACAATAAACCTTGATTTACTTAAAAATAAGAATAACAACAGAAAATCTAATTTTCAAGGATATCCTTTTAATTTATGGCAAATTTTTACAAGTACACGGTTGTAATACTCTTAAAAATTTAAGTACATATTTATCCGTTACGTAACGTGATATAACCAAACATTCGAGGGCAGAAGAAACTTTAAAAATGGTACTATTTACACAAAATATTTACATAAATTAGGTGCACACATGATAACTTGAAGTTAAATAAGAGATACGTTTTGCACTGGGTTTATTGAGGTTTCTCAAATTAGTACAAATTTTCTCCTTTTAGTGCTATGTATAAAAACGACCCAAGTGATTCATACAAACAGGAAGGGTTGTGAACTCAAGTGGCACAGTTTTTGTATAAACTAACCCCAAAACGGACACGGTTTATGGTTCGTCGAATATGTGCTGCTTTAAAATAATACAGCAGTCCAATTGAATATTTCTGGGAATAATTGCGAACGTGACCCGAAGAACAAACACAGTTTTATAGGTAAAATCTAATTAGATACAGGTACATAAACGGAATGTACTATTGAGTACTTTTTTTCTCACTGTTAAATACATTAAAATGTCAGTATACAATACTTAAATTCCATGAGGTAAATATATACACAACATACAAGGACAAAGTATTTAGCTTTTAGTAACTAAATTTATTGTTTAGTCTCGTGGGTGTTTGTTCGTGGTACGTGTGGAGTGATCATGAAGACAAAAATCTGAAATCGTCTTAAATTGGAAAAAAATTGGTAAGGATTCTAATAAAATATTCCAATTATATTAGATCCTTTTTATTGTACGTGTATTAAAATCGGTTATAATAACCTTTATTAAAATTTTTCTGCTCTCATTTTTTAGTATTTTGTATACTGAATGTGTCTGCTTGAGCTACATACATCGTAAATTAAGGAAGTTCTAAATTTATAGTTTCATTATAGACACACTAAAATTTCTTATTGAATGATTTCGTTTAGAGAGTGAACATTCATGTTGCAAATTTTTATTCGCACGCTTGTAATTAATGTATTTCGAGTTGCTTAGTGATTACTTGTGCAGTTATAAATTATCTAAATATTCTAACAAATGCTTTTGGCCGATCATTCAAAAAACCTGTACATTCTGGGTCCTTTTATTGGAAAAAATCGATTATTTCAGTAGGTTATCTATGCTAGATAACACTGAACAACAATTTTTTTGTTTCCCAATATGCGATCTATGTTATTATAGAATTTTTCCCGCTGATCACGAATCTGTCAACAGAATTTTTGTCTCACCCTCCAGTCAAAAGTTATTTATATATTTTGAGTGGAATGTTTTATTACGTAACGCTTACATTTGTTATAATACAAATTATGGATATCGCGTCACTACCAAATCTCAAATCTGTTAGCATGTGATTTTCGTTGTTACAGGCGGAAAAGCTACTAATATATTATTTTCATTAAAATTATAAAATGGTGGCGGCCTGTAAAACAAAAATTAAAGGGGAGGAGGTGTCACCGGCACTAGCTAGCGGAAGGTCGTGGATCGTTTAGAGGGTTAAAATTTTGCAGAAAAGGCTAAATTAATATATATTTTACAACAAAAAAATTTGACACTTACCTTTCATAAATATTGTGGCTTACGACAATTACAAGGGGCGCCAGACAAGTCGAGAATGTCCAAATGTTCATGCAATACCTTGAGAAACTTGTCATCCCAAGGAGGACAATTGTTTCTTTTAATCAATTCTTACCTTTTTGACTACTTTGTTACGTGCCAAAATTTGGCACTAGACATCTTTTTAGTTTAGTTTTGATGTGCGGGAGTTTCGCGCCTTAAATTTGAAAGACTTGGCGCGTGTATTTCCGTCACGTCAGAAGTGCGTTGGACGAACTTCGCGCCGACGCGTGTGGGGGAAGAAAAAGTGGGGAAGTTTCCGGAAGACGCTTAGGAAACGTGGGACTTTGCTGCTGAACATCGAGAAAAGTGGTCGGGTCTGGTATCGTATCTTTATTTTAATTATGTAGATTCCCTTCTTGCTTATCTTTGATTGTCGACCCTATAAACCCGTTCCTTATCGTTCCGCTACATAGGTAAAAGAAGATAATTTGGATACAACCTGGCAGCAGTCCACGACCCTAGAATGAACAAGTCCAGGGAGCCCTGAGTAGCTAGCCGGAGCAGTCCTGTGGGAGGTCGCAGCCACCATCTTTAAATAATTTGGAAAGGGGCCACGAGCAACCCTGAAGGAAGTGATTCCGTAGGAAGCTGGACCTATTCATGTGAGTACCCCGTGTGTGGGATTTTGTTTATAATACCTTTGTCATATTACGTCATTTACGAGTAATAATTTGCATATTGTGTGACGTCATTGACAGATGGGTGCGCTAATCTCCACTTTATAGATTGGTGTTACCAACTGCCGTTGCGTCGCGTATACCGCGTCGACGGTAATATAAGAAGCACGTGTGAATGTAAGAACTTATGCAACTTTCATGATAAAAAAAATAAAAAAACTATGGACTTAATCAACGGCAAACAAAAACTATTTAATCACCAGAGCAATAAACGTAAAACCTCTTACATTAGAAAATTCATTGATTTTAATTTAGAAATGTAATTGAATGGTTGATATGGAATTATGATAATTTTACGTACATAAGTAATTCCCAAATACTTTATATAGAAAAAAAACTTATCTTATAAATTTTACACCAAATTAATCCTACCGTTTATGGCCAAAACGTCCTAACAAATAAATTAACTAAAAATTCGTCATGCTAGCTTAACTATCAAAACTTACTTACTAAAAATCGTCAATTCTTTGATGAGTTGCCTTTCAATGCAGAACAGTTCTTAAATTGGGGGGAGAGAATCTCGCTTGTTGCTCTGGTTCTTCGCAACTATTCAAATAATACAATGGCACACGTACCCGGCAGGATCTTGTTGAGCTTAACCTAACTTGTGCATCACACGCATATAAGCTTTTTATTATATACTTTAATATCATTTATAAATCCGCGAACACACGGGCATCAACCCTCGCGAACTGGAAGAGTTACTTACTCCTTTCCATTTTTACTAACGTGATACTAAGTTCGATATCATATCTGTGATGCCGGAGAACGCCACCAGCGAACTTCTCTGACTACGTTTCTTTCTACCTTTTGACAACTGACAACCCCATTAGAATCTCTGTCTTTTAACTAAAGCCTTAAGTTATATATTAATCCCTACTCTAAACCATTATTTTACGGAATATTTCTGTTATCCAATGACTATTAACAGAACCTCCCAAAAACAAGATTTCAGAAACCCAAATCCAACCCCTTTCAAAATGAGGGTCACGGATAGCAATTATTGTTCTAAGGGTTTAAATATGTTGTACCTTCTTGGAATTTTAATACTGAAATTGTTGACCATATCTATTGGCCACAGTTGTCTGCTATTGACAAAAGACCGGATAGCCGAAATGGATTTTAATACAATGGATGTCTCCCGACTACTTAAAATTACTTGCAATCTTTGAACAAATCAAATTGAAAAATAGTTTGGCTATTTGTAATGTTCCGTTTTCTGTAACCCGCTGTCAATCGCGAAAATATTAAGAAAATTAAATTTTACAACTGAAAATTGCTTTTCTTTGTTTACATTAAAAGGTACTATTCCATTTAAATTTATCAGATTCGTCAATCTATAACCGACATAAGTTTTAAAAGGGTTATTGTATTCGGTTTGCAAGGTTGCAGCTTTAAATTATGATGACAGCCGCTGGAATTTATAATATTTAAGGGTGAGGCAATTTCTAAACCTGGTCTTTATTATAAGGGATGCTTATTAAAATATAACGGTAATTTATTATGGAAGTAATGCAAGTTAATGAAATTTAATTAATTAATTAATCTGTTTATACGTTAACATTTTAAAATAATGTTACATCCTTTGGAGCATCCCTGATTAGGTTCCAACAATAATCTGCGAGTATTATAGTGTAATATAATTGGCTGCGTTCTGCGCCTGTGTAACTTACAGGGCCCACGCTGTGAGTGCTAGTGTAATTTTCTTTCGGTTTCTCTGGTAGCACCTAAGTGTTACTAGTGAATATAGGGTTGCTAATAATACAGATTATGCCTCGCATGGATGGAACAACCCCACTTACTTACCAACGACTGAAATAATGTTTTGGGTTAAACCTTTCACCATGTTCATCATTCACAGACTCTAGATATGCGGGGAAAAGTCCGTATACGAGTAGAGAAAATGAATCTTCAAAGATATGTTTGAACTCATAGCGCTGTGTGTGGAAATAAAAGGATTTACAACTTGTTTGTAATTTTTTGCCTTTGTATTTCCTAAGAAAGTGAAATATCCTTTTAAATGATACCCATGCAGCAGCCTCGATCACGGTCAGTCTTGAATCAAATACACTGTCCTTTATGATTCGCCCAATTTACGTCCCAATAAAAATTCCTTCTTTTATTTTTGCCTTTTTTAGTCTGTAAAAATTCTCTCTCAGATATTGAAATTCTTCACCATGTTTATTTAAAGCTTTGACAAAGTTTTTCATTAGTCCCAGTTTTATATGAAGAGGTGGTAACAATACTTTCTTTGTATTAACGTGAAGAGAATTTGTAACATTTTTCTTCTTCAGTAACAAGGTTTTCTCGCATTTTTCAGTCTTTTATAAAGTACTGTTTATCCTTTGCTCTGCTGTCCCATTCGCACAGGAACCAGCAGTACTTAGTGTGACCCAATTGCATTCCTAACAAAAGTGCTATGACTTTTAAATCACCACATATGTTCCACTCATTATCTGTACACTTAATTTTTTCAAGTACAATTTTCGTAGTTTTCCTTCAATAGAAACAGAAGGATACGATTTTTTATTTTGGAAGGCAACCCCCTTCAAGGTTAAAGTAAATGAATCAATAAATAATCTCTACTCATTGGTTTTGTATTTACATTGTAATGCACACTACATCAAAAGATTACACGATCAAAAAACATACAGAAAATCTAGTTCACATTTCTGATATGTGGAAATATACGTACCATACTGTAATAGATTCCAACCTAGCAGCCTGGATCCAAACAGCTCATCTGGAACGTTTGACAAATTTAAATCCTGTACCAAGTCGTTAAGCTCATATTGTGAAAGTAAATGTGATTGGAAATCAGGATCCGTGTCTTCTTCCAAATATTCAACAATATTTTCTTCGGCAGCATTCATATCATCGCCAGGTGTATATGATTCTGGACGTTGGGGAACAGGTAAATGCTGGTTGTGAAGAACTGATCTGAGAGCTGACTTCGGGTTTGGGTTCTGTACAGTGTGCTTCGACTTTGGTGAAATTCCAAATAGATCTGTCAAGCAAAAATAGCAATCTGCAACATGATCTTTGGGTTCTCTCCACATCATAGTGTTACAGGCAGAAAAGCTACTAATTATATTATTTTCATTAAAATTATAAAATGGGGGCGGCCTGTAAAACAGAAATTAAAGGGGGGGTCACCGGCACTAGCTAACGGAAGGTCGTGGATCGTTTAGAGGGTTAAAATTTTGCAGAAAAGGGCTAAATTAATATATATTATACAACAAAAAAATTTGGCACTTACCTTTCATAAATATTGTGGCTTAAAGACAATTACCAAGGGCGCCAGACAAGTCGAGAATGTCCAAATGTTCATGCAAAACCTTGAGAGACTTGTCATCCCAACGAGGACAATTGTTTCTTTTAATCAATTCTTACCTTTTTGACTACTTATGCACCTTTCATGATCAAAAATAAAAAAATATTGACTTAATCAAGGGCAAACAAAAACTATTTAATCACCAGAGCAATAAACGGGAACCTCTTACATTAGGAAATTCATTGATTTTAATTTAGAAATTTAATTGAATGGTTGATATGGAATTATGATAATTTTATGTACATACGCAATTCCCAAACACTTTATATGCAAGAAAACTTATACTATAAATGTCACAGTAAATTAATCCTACGGTTTATGGCCAAAAGTCCTAACAAATATATTGAAACGTATTTTTTTTTTTGCTAGGGCTGACACTACTACTACTAGTGGCTTCAACTCGCCACACGCATGGGCGCTAGTGAAACCTTATTAACACCATGCTCCAAGTCAGGTGTCTGCAAAACTAAATCTTCCGACGTAACTAGGGGTCTATTCCTTGGGTAGAGCTATGAGCAATGGGGGTAAGTCGAAATCTGTGGGGGTCACACTCAAACTAAGACAAACAGGCGCCACCAAGTCCAGATTGATTTATATTAATGGCATAGCAAATTTCTAAGGGCGGACTTGGAGACGCAAAGAAAAAAAGATCGCCTTCGCTGACATACAAACTTGTCTTAACAGAATAAGACACTGCTCCTGTAAGAAAGAATAATAGTTAAGTCACCTAAAAAATGGGAACACTATTTGCGTCCCTCAAGTATACCTAAAATGCATAGAGAATATTTCCTACATACTGGAATCATAAAATTTAACTCTTGCTGTCTTTTGTTTATCAGGTCTGATCAAACTAGATCAGAATAAAAACTTTAAATGTAGATTATTAATTTACTAGAAAGAATTTTCTTTGTTTCAGTAAATAAAATTTCATTATAATTAAATAAAATAAATATTTGATATTCTTGCAAAATTGTTGTAAGGTTTATCAACTGATCCTTACTCAAATATATTACAGTTCAGTGTAACTAACAATATTAAGGTTTTTATAACCCAACCAGATCTGTGTAGGTCACTTACAAATGAATATACGAAATTTTCTCATTAATTTAACAAAATTAAAATTAGTCTGAAGTCAAAAGAATCACCAAGATATTCTCTAATTTTATCAAAAGTGGCAGTACTGTAATGCTAAACATCTGTTAGCCATTGTGCAATTGTTGACGGCATTGTTCAAACAAACAGGTGACGTAATAGCAGCTGTTAATTTACGTTGTAGCCACGTGTAGTCACATATTTACGGAACTAAGTGAAATCAAACCCGATACTGGGGAAAACCAGCCTAATCACAGGTAAACTGAATAACAATTTTGTACATCCAACAAACAAATGAAATAATGTACTTTCAGAAGGAAGTACTGAGGAAATTCTTAATTCTATTACGAACCCAATACCGGCTGTCGTCCTTGGTTGCAATGGAAACAACTTCGCAGTGCGGGGCCTGCAGCTAAATATGCTTGTTTTCCATGCTTTAATACAGATGTAGGAGCGAAGCGGATTTCTCACATTGGTTCACGGCAGCATTACTTCATAGCGTACTCCTCCGTTGTCTAATTTTATTTACAAATATAATCTTTCATTGCGTAGTCCATAAGTTAAGGTTTCTAAATTGTAACTTCAAAGTGGTCGTGCGGTTTCTAATTTATCGTTGCAATTTCTGACGTATTGTTGCGGTTTCTGACGTATTGTTGCGCTAAATAAATTTTTAAATTAGCTAATATGATAACGAATATGCAAAATGTGGATTAAGTACTAACCGTTACTCAGGAAGTGTTTCACCAAAATAAGGCGACCCGGAGGTCACTCGCCATTCTTTTTGAATGCATCTTCACGCTGCCTTTAACTATCGACGAGTGCGCTCGCTGCGTTCTTGCATGGTGGGAGGATCATAAGTGGGGTTCTCGAACCTCTCACGCGCGCGCCAGTGGCTGTGGAATTGCACCGAACTCCGAAACAAATAGACTACTAATCCTAGATATAGTAATACTATAAAAATTTGATTGTTACTCGAATCTTTATTTTAGTTAATAAAGGTATTTCAATATTCATTGTACGTTTAATGAATAGGTTCTTTTACTGCTAAAATAAAATTGTTACAATATTAACTAAAAATTCGTCATGCTAACTTAAATATAAAAACTTACTAATAATCATAAATTGTTTGATGGCTTGCCTTCCCATCCAGGAGAGCTCTTAAATTTAAAGGAGAGAATCTCGTTTGTTGCTCTTGATCTTCGCAACTATTCAAATAATTCAATGTCACAGGATCTTGTTGATAGTTGACTTTGTGCGCCACACGCACACAAGCTTTTTATTATATACTTTAATATCACTTATAAATCCGCGAACACACGGGCATAAACCCTCGCAAACTGGATGAGTTAATTACTCCTCTCCACTTTTGCTAACGTGATACTAAGTGCAATATCATATCTGCTACGCCGTAGAACGCTAGCAGCGCACTTCTCTGGCTACGTTTCTTTCTACGTTTGTAAAACTGAAAATCCCATTGGAATCTGTTGTTTTGACTAAAATCTTAAGTTATACATGAACCATACTTTTAATCATTATTTACGTCATATTTCTGTTATCCAATGACTATTAACAGAACCTCCCAAAAACAAGATTTCAGAAACCCAAATCCAACCCCTTTCAAAATGAGGGTCACGGATAGCAATTATTTTTCTAATGGTTTAAATATGTTGTACATTCTTGGAATTTTAAGTACTAAAATTGTTGACCATATCTATTGGCGACAGTTGTCTGCCATTGACAAAAGACCAGTTAACCCAACTTGAGCCGAAATGGATTTTAATACAATGGATGTCTCCAGACTACTTATAATTACTTGCAATCTTTGAACAAATCAAATTGGAAAATAGTTTGGTTATTTGTAATGTTTCGTTTTCTGCAACCCGCTGTCAATCACGAAAATATTAAGAAAATTAAGTTTTACAACTGAAAATTGGTTTTCTTTGTTTACGTTAAAAGGTACTATTCCATTTAAATTTATCAGATTTGTCAATCTATAACCGACATAAGTTTTAAAAAGGTTATTGTATTCGGTTTGCATGGTTGGACCTTTAAATTATGATGACAAGCGCTGGAATTTATAATATTTAAGAGTAAAGCTACTTCTAAACCTGGTCTTTATTATAAGAGATGCTTACTAAAATATAACGGTAATTTATTATGGAATTTTGCCTATAAGTAATACAAGTTAATGAAATTTTATTAATCAATTAATCTGTTAGTACGTTAACATTTCAAAATAATGTTACAATAGATACTGCAAAAGGCATTGACCTACGGGTATCTTTGAGCCATTCTCTTAAATTCAAAGCACACGTTGGTTGGTTAAATGATATGCGATGCCCAAGGTTTAAGTTGCTCTCATAACTTGCATCCAAAATAAAGCTAAGCTCATAAGCTTTCTAATTAACGTAGTTATTATCTATTTGTAAGATTTAATCGTAAACTCGTCACATACATAACAAAACGTATCTTTTGATTTACACACTTTCACAACTTTCAACAGCACATACTGTGAGTACAATATTATTTCTTTATTTAAATTTTATAACCATACATAGACGCGTTTACGATATCAACTATTACCGGCCTTTACAGCGATTATCAAAACCATCGCCAGATATTATCACGCTGTTTACATTTTAATGATGAATAACCCGACGAATTACGTTTGTTACAATATGAATAATGTAAACCGTCTTTAACAAATACGAAAATTCTAAGCGCAGATTCGGCTTCATTGACTAAAAATACAGATATCCAGAAATAAAAATCGTGTTGGTCTGTGTAACTGGTAGAATATTTCCGCCAAGCCAATGTTACGGCCGTATTTTTCAAATCCACCTGGCATATTTACAAATGTACCTTATAATTAAATTCTCCAATTTGGTTGACTTTAATTCGAATAAAACGTGATATTGGCAGCGCGTCGTGTTATCAGGTACAGGTTCTAGACTAGCTTCAGTGTTTTATCACATAAATTCTACTCAAATCAAGCACCTTAAATCAGATCTTCGAAACGTTAGCATTTTCACCATGTTGAAGGTATTTTTGATTGATTATTATCTTGGTGTGTTTATGATAATTTTCACCTCCTTATTGGGATCTTTGTGTTTCATCTGCAGCCGAATCCATTGTGTTACTTGATAACCACTTGTGTGCTTACGTTTATTGTCGGTGTTTTACACGATCTAGATAGGGTTGAAGTTGAATTTGAAGTCTAAGTTACAAGTTGAAGCTGAAGTTGCGGTT
Organism: Platerodrilus igneus; assembly: GCA_036346225.1. NCBI lineage: Eukaryota > Metazoa > Arthropoda > Insecta > Coleoptera > Lycidae > Platerodrilus > Platerodrilus igneus. The sequence goes on along the minus strand of JARFIW010000237.1, from coordinate 2,801,410 downwards.
GCTTGCTATAATACAGTGTTATGACATATACTTATTTGATTTGTTTGTACGTTGAAATGGATAAATAGCGCCTGTCGTCCATATTGATTGATGGATTGATTATCTATTGGCATGTACAATTTCATTCCAGCGCATCACCACTCTGCTTTATCTTGAACTTGAACCCGAGACCAGTGTTTAACCACACATTGCCGCCGTCTTGTAAATTGATCTTTATTTTAATTAGCGCCGCCGTCCATTGGATGCTGTATACTGCTGAACCAGTATTTTTCTTTTGCTGTTACGACTTACTTTTTATTGTATCGTGTAACAATTTATCATAACAGGAGATATGTTATGCAATATAACACTATTGTGTTTACGAAATTAAACAATAGCTTGGGTTCAAAAGTGCATAATTATAAGGTGTGTAAAATTCAGTCAACGAGTTCAGTTAAAATTGTAAAGTGCATCAGTATCTGGAGTTTAGAGATACCTAACAAACCTTAACTACCTATCTATTTTGTTCTACCGTCTTGGCATACATCAACCACTCTTTGTTGGCTGAGTTAACAATATCGAATACAAAATTAAAATACAATATAGGGTACAATATTAAAATATTTGAGTTTACACTTGCACAATATTTTGTTAGGTCATAGGACAATAATAAGGGTGAGTCTTATTTACTCGATATCAAAATAACATTTCGCGATCTAATTTAAGAATCGAAATCAATCTAATGAATAAATAAAATGGAAATAATCGAATGAATCCTGGTCTAATAAACGCTTCTTTATATACTCTAAATTATCTATATCCAGAAGATTGTTGAAAAGTGTGGAACATTATGATGGAAGAGTTCTCAGAAAAACCAATTAACGTCTAAAATCGCGGGGGTTATTCCACGTAATATTGTTCCAGTTGTTCGTTGACGCTGTTTGTCCTTGTTTTACATATATACTACTATTGTGGCGTCGCATACTAATGTTAAAGATAATCAATTTTTATCGGTTATTCCAAGGATTTCACAGTTTATTTTCAATGTTCAAGCTGCTTCTTGGAACAAATGTTTATTTATGAATCAGTTTATTTAAGTAGTTCTAAATCCCGATGACTCATCGTTTTATATTCTAGAAAATTATTTATTTAGAATAAATTGCTATAATCCAGGGGTAATTATTTAAACTTTAATTGCTTTATAGAAAATATTTCCTTTCGTGTTTCAGTACACAAAATTAATATAAAAATTGAGGATTTTAAATACACGTTGATTGTAGTATCTTAAGTTAAATGCGTAAAGCTAGTACTATTCTGCTATTTACATTACAGCACGTGAAAAATTTTTTTATATGCATCGATTTGCGTTCGCATTGAAATGCGTTTCACGGTATTTTACAATTAATAATTTATACATATACAACTTACGTTACCTGCTATTTATTTACAATATGCTTATATCATACAGGGTGATTATTTATACACGCGAAATTTGATTTTTCGTTTATACTTCAATGAATAAAAGTACAGGCCATATCCATGAATTTACAGAATTTTTCGTAGTTTTCTAGTTTCCTTTATATTTTGGTGGGATTTATTTGCATAATTTGGGTTTCAATAACCTCTCGTGACCCCCTTATCACGTCAGTATATAATTAATAAGATAAAATAATAACTTAGACTTTTATGCAAAGCCCAAATGATCATTTTAAATCTAGCTAGTAATTGAAAGATGAAAATATAAGGTCCCGGACAGGATTCGAACCTATATCTTAGGCTTACGCGGCACATGCGTTTTCCAATTACGCCACCGAGACAAGTGACGACAATTGAAAAATTATACAGATCTAAATAATGTACACAACCACATATCAAACTAACTTTCAATTACGTCAACATGTACAAAAATTTTCTTTTAGGAAGGACTATGAATAATTTGAATAATCTGGTTTAACCCGTTTGATTAGTGTAACTTATCAGTGACCCTTAAAAAAGAACCTTTTGTAATGGCCAAATTAACTCGAAATTTGACCTCAAAGAAATCTGAAATTATCCATTCACAAAAAACATCTCATGCAAATTTAAGCTACTTAAAATAAATATGGCACGCAAATGTCTTTTTAAAAGTTTAAACAATGGTGCACTTACGTTTTCACATTACATTCTGCAAGATTCGTAAATTTTTCAAACCAAATTGTCGATTAAATTTACATCTCCATACTGTACCTTAACAGCTGCATGGGAAAATCAATGTTCCATTCCTCCTTTTACGTTTACATTCGTCGTACTATGATTCTTCTTCCAATTTGAGTTGCTTTGCTTTCGTCAACTGGTCCAATAATTTCGTGCGGTAGTGTTTGGTGCGGCGGCTTCGTGGCATAGTTGGTATGCGCGTGACTACTATGCCCAAGGTCCCGGTTCAAATCCCGACACGGTCCGCTTGAAAAATGTTAGGCGAGCATTTTTCACAAAAATACGCCCTCGTTCGGATGAGAGGTAAAATAAAAGTCCCGTGTGTGATTGTTGCCATGCACGTTAAAGATCCCTACCTTGCTTGGAACAGCAAGGGTTCGGCAAAATTCCAAATTTTTCAGGTAAAAAAAAACTCGCTTCCTGACCAATGTAGTACCTTTGGCGGAGCATTGGAAAATCAAATGTAGGTAGTGTTGGGTGGGCGGTTCTTTCTCAACACCGGCACACCTCAAGCTTGAGCAACCGAACAACACCACCCAACCGTTGCATTCTTTTTCAACGCGATATCGTAGTTATTGGCGTTTAAGATCCGAACAAGTATACAATCCATCACTTTGATCAAAGTCTTCCCTACGAGCATGTCGTTTCCGAGGGATTGATTAGTAATCGGTTCAATAGCGCACACGAAGCCTTCTCAGAGAACACAATCCAAGTGTCTCATCACAAAACTTTCTGACCTTCCAGGTAGGATAACGTCGTCCGTCAAACTTGCACAAACACGTCGTCTGCTTAGCAAAACGGCACTTCCTAGGTTACTACCTATAATCTTAACTCGCACTCAGGTATAAAACCTCGGGCAATTAATATTCATTTAACACTTACCCCAGTGATCCTTTACAGATGCGGCGCTACCGGTCTTTGAGGTGGGTTGTAGCTGCCTCCTGCTGTTTGGTGTGTTGCTCCTTCATTGGTGCTGCTGCGTTTCTCCGCGTCGATACGATATAGGAAAGATAGGGATGTGGGAGCCACTTGTCGATAATCGAAGCACTCGCACGTGAGCACTCCACGGAAGACGATAAGAAATTGTCCAGAGCTTTGCTACATTTCCCACTTAAATGTCTACCCTCTCCAGCCGAGGTTGACGCACTATCACGCGCGTTAGTGGGAATCAAGCCGTTTCAACGTGAGAATCGTCTTGTCAGTGTACTCGGCGATTACAAAGATAAATCAATGTCCTAAATATCCGTGAGAATCACAACTTGGTGTGGTTTTTACAGGCGGTTCTGGGTTCGAATCCCAACACGGTCCGCTTGAAAAATGTTAGGCGAGCATTTTTCACAAAAATACACCCTCGTTCGGATGAGAGGTAAAATGGAGGTCCCGTGTGTGAGTGTTGTCACGCACGTTAAAGATTCCTACCTTGCTTGGAACAGCAAGGGTTCAGCAAAATTCTATATTTTCCAGGTAAAAAAAAACACACTTCCTGGGCAATGTAGTACCTTCGGGTGGAGCATTGGAAAATCACATGTAAGGTATGATTGTTATCTGATGCGAATATCCCTACTCAGAGTTCTAGAAAAAGTCCCGAAACCTAAATTAATACAATATTATGTTAGAGCTTTAAAAAAAGCGTAACATCCCATTCTTAAGACATCCTCTTCCATATCATTACGGAATCCAAATTCTTCAGGATATATCCATTCCCAAGAAAGCTTCTTCGGTGATGTTCGCTACTACTACCTGATGGTGAAATATCTTGCACCCATCTCCGATTTTTACATCTAGCATGTGTTTGAATGTCCTCACTAACCGTTCATTTACATTTCCAATGCTCCACCTGAAGGTACTACATTGGCCAGGAGGCGAGTTTTTTGTTGCCTGGAAATTTAGAATTTTGCCAAACCCTTGCCGTTACAAACAAGGGAGGGATCTTTAACGTGCGTGACAACACTCACACACAGGACTTCCGTTTAACCTCTCATCGGAACGAGGGCGTAATTTTTGTGAAAAATGCTCACCTAACATTTTTCAAGCAGTCGGCCGTGTCGGGATTTGAACCCAGGACCTTGGGATCCGTAGTCTTACGCTTACTACATTGATCCACGGCGACGCCTGTCCTCACTAACCCCGGTTCGAAAACGCATCGTCGCGGGTGATACTTTACCACTGTCGCGCAATACATCCGGATTAACAATTGTCCTAGTGGCTCTGGCGTCAACCAAGAACTTCACATTCTTGCCGTTAAACTGTCTATATATGTAAATACTGTCTGAATGCTTAGATCGTGTGATGCAGATGATGGTTTCCGGGAGAGAACCCGTACAGTTCGACTTCTTGTCGACCTCCTTTAGTTTTCTGATTTCTCTGCTTCCTTCTTGGACTGTTTATGTTTGTGTCCAAACTCGCCACAATTCCAGCATCTGGGCCCCTTCCTATTTGGTTGGTGTTCACGAAGTACTCGTCAAATCATCTCTATGATTTCCTGGTCCTACTCTTCTACTGAGCATATTACTACAATGCGAAGCCTGCTTACCAATTCCAAAACATGAGCTAGCGCCTCATCTAGGGTTCTTGGTCACACCAGCCGCATTGCTTGCTGGATTTCTCCATCGCTTACTTCGTCAACAATGGCTTGTACTGCCAGCTATTCTACGAAGCTATCATATGCTGTTGGGTATGCTAGTCTCACCAAGCGAGCAATATTTGCTTCACACTCTTGCAAATTTTCGTTGTCTTTTTGGTAACGGTTCTTCACTTGAACATGATACACCTGTTGCAGGTGAGAGGCCCGTATATCATTTCCAACCTTGATGTTTAGGCACCGTAACTTTTTTGGTGATGGTCTGATATGGTCTACAGAATATTTAAGACCTCTCCTCATAAAGCGACAATTAACGCGGTTGCACTTTCACCATCGTTCCGCTGTTAGCTCTCGCGGCAGTCTCGACTTGTTTATTTTTCCATCAAATATGAGTGGTTTTACTCTGAACCTTGACGTCAGTTTGCATTCCCCAACATCATTAAATTCTAGGACGAGTTGTTACGAAATTAATCTGTGTCTTTCCATCCTCAGTACCTAGGTTTCAATTTTATGCAAGCTTTCTAGCAATATTTCTGAAAATCTCCTTTCTAGCTCATGCGTATCATCTAAAAACTTGGTTTCCAATTTATGTAATCCGTCGGAAAATTTATCTTCCAACTTTTCCCACAATTTTTATAGTGTCCTGTATAAATTCCTCTCTCAATTGGGTGCAATTTTCTATTAATTTTTTCTCAACTGCGTTTGCGTTCGGAGCTAGTTTTTCTACGGTTTTATAGCTTTCTGTATAAACTCCTCTCTCAATTGACTGTTGTTTTCTTGTAGATTTACGGCAGTCTCGTTAAGTGTTTCTGCGAGACTTGTGGCATTTCCTGTAATTTTTCTTTAAAACTCGTGTTAGTTTCTTCTAATTTCGTTGTCAAGCGTGCGTTTCGGTCCTGTTTCTCAGCATTTTTTTTTAAATAGGCGGCGGTCCGGTTCCGTATTTTTGTGAGATTTGCGGTGGTTCCTGTAATTTCTCTCTAAAACTTTCCTGTAGTTTTACGGAATTTTCAACCAAGCTCTCCGCAACGCTTGACTTAAACCCCTTCACGAAAGAAAGGATTTCGCTGTCCATTGCCTGTTGTTGGCTTGGTGTTACAGGCAAGCAAATAGAAATCGTTCAAATGTCTTTTCTTACCAAAATCCCATTACTGTCACGAATGTAACGAAAATTCTAGTTGCATAAACAATAAATAGTTCTTAATTTTAACTGATTATACAAGCATTTTCAACAACAATAAAATTCTCTAAAGCTTTCATAACAATTTACTTTCCAGTTAATCGTTAAGAGTAGAAATACTAACTTCTACATACTACAATGCTATCCTCTTAAATAACTTAATTTCGAAGCACCACAATTAACTATTCAAGCACTAATTATTAATTTATATCGATCACTACAATAGCCTATATCAGATAGGGAAATTAATTTTAAACAGCATGTACCACTAACTTATTTTGTATCACGACTTTCAAAGATTTAAACTAAAACACATTGTAATCGAAGCTTCAATTAGAACTTGCCTCTAATATTCGTAACGGCAATTTATATACATTATTCAATTACACTAGTTATTTCGAGAACATACCAGAAATTATGCAAATAACATCTCGAATGTACCTATTGTAATCTAAATGACTCAAATGCAAAACTCTTGTATTTGTCAATCACGACCATCCAAAGATCCGCGCCGCAGAGCCCTTCCATAATCTTTTGCGTACAAACGTCTCGCATATTATACTGGTCAGAGGTAGGCGAAATGGCGCTACATAATTTTCCTCAGAGTTATATTTGCGTACGTATGTGAAATCGCATAGCATAAAAGGAAAAAACAAGAATTTTAAATTAAGTCCATCAAGTTTTGTTTTTTCCCCTTTATTTCGGAGATTATTTTTATAACAAGATTATTCTGTATACGATTTCAAGTTTTAAATACAAAAATGTTCGTTTACACATAAACGTTTTCTGATCTAAAAAAGAATTTAATACCTTTGAAATCTGCGTAAAGGTATGTAATTAGGGTTAGAAAACTTCTCCTTTGCCTAAATTTACACCAAAGTTCCATACAAGTGAAGAGAGGCAATTCGTATTCAATCCACGTTAATTTTGATACCGAATAACAGCTCGTGCACTTAAAGTTTAATTAACGTTTCAATCCGGATTTGTAAGGATTACGTATCAACTTCGTAGTAAGCACAATTCAATAGGGGGATAGTAAAAACGTGCAAACAAGCACTGCTGATTTTATTAAAATTCTTGATACGAATGGAAATGTCTGCAATGCAGTTGTTAAATTTATATTTGGAAATGCTGGTGTGACACTTTTCCGATTCAGTCTTACACAAACATTTACCCTCTTTTGCTTCGTGGATAAATAAAGTGTTCGACTGTCGATCGTTAGAGGGGAAAAAAGCGTACCACAAAACCAAGTGACCGGTTATTTTATAGGAGGCTAAATATTCACAATGTTGATTAACTATTTTACAAATTCCGTTTATCGTAAGTCAATATCATGTTTTACATCCATAACTGAAATTATTTTATTAATCAATCTGTTTAAACTGGTAGATTATATTAGCAGAAATGTAAAAATCTTGAGAAAATTGTTTTGTTCATTAAATTAATCATAAATAACTTAAACGACACAAACCACTACGATTTTTGTTTTCTGGCGTCTGATGTGTCTTCTATGTATTTTTGGTGGCTGAAACCGAATCTACATTCGGAATTTTCGTATCGCCCTCAGGTATTAGGATATTCGTTAAAGACGGTTTACATTGTATAATACAATGTAACGTCATAATCCAATGGGTGATTCGTCATTGGAATATTAACAGCGCTTAATATCTGGTGTAACCCCTACAAATCGCTGGCTTAGTTTTATAAGTGCCGCGGACAGGATGAGCGGAAGTTGATATCCTAAACGCATTTATGAATAGACATTAAATATAAATAAAGAAATAATATTTTACTGCATAGTATATGTTACCGATAGACTTTATAGAATGTCGCTAAAGTATGCAAATCAAACAGATGCGTTTTGTTACGTATGTGACGAGTTTAGGATTAAATCTCACAAACAGACATTAACCACCTTAATCAAAAAAGCTTATGCAAACTAGATCAGAATAAACCTTGGGCGCAGCATATCATTTGCGCAACGTGTGCTTTAAATTTAAGAGGATGGCTCAACGGTACCCGTAAGTGAATGCCATTCAAAGTGCCCATGGTGTGGAACGAACCTGAAAATCATGCTACAGATTGCAATTTTTGCTTGATGAACCTATCTAGCATTTCACAGAGTCGAAGCCTGATGTACAGTACCCAAAGCTGCAATCAGCACTAAGACCTGTTCTTCACGGCTAGAATTTATCGGTCCCTAAACGTCCAGAATCATATACGCTTGACGATGATATAAATGCTGCCAAAGATAATATCGTTGAACCTATGGAAGTAGAAACGGATTTGATTTCCAACCATTTGATGTTGGTACTCCACACTTACTTTCAGAAGATGAGCGCAACGACTTGGTACAGGATTTAAATTTGTCAAAAGCTCAAGCCGAACTGTTGGAATCTAAGTTGCAAGGAATCTACTACAGTATGGTACGTAAATTTCCACACGATCAGAGATGTGAACAAGATTTTCTTCACATGGTGCAATCAGTTGTTGTACCATGTAGATGTTTTTGGACTAATGAATGCATTAGAATGTAAATACAAAACTAATAAATAGACTATTTATTGACTCATCTACTCTAACTTAAAAGGAGTTCTCGTCTACAATGGAAATTCATACCCCACTGTTCCTATTGCACGCGCAGTACTATTAAAGGAACATGAGAAGAGCACATTGTAACGAAAACTCTATTTGCACAAACAATAGTTCTTTATTTTCAAAGTGATTATATAAACCTTTTCAACAACTCCTAGCAACAATGGAATTCTAAAGGCTCTCACAACAATGTACTTTCAGCTAATCGCTAACAGTATAATTGTTATCTTCTTAACACCACGATGTTATTTTCTAAATTACTTACTAACACAGCACAATAAATAATTTTCCGTGCACTAATGATAATTAATTTATATAATCACTGCGGTAATTTATATCGAAAGTCCACTTTTGATGGGAAGATACCTTGGCCAACATATTTAAAGCAATTCAAGACTACCGCGAGAGCTAACGACTGAACGATGGTGAAAGGGTAGCCGCGTTGGTTGTTGCGTTACGAGGCGAGGCCTTGGATATTCTGCAGAACATACGAGACCATCCGAAGAAGCTACGGGCTCTGAACATCAAGACTGGAAATGAAGTACGGCAACTCTCATTTGCAACAAGTGTACCACTCTCAACTGAAGAACCGTTACCAAAAGACCAACGAAAACTTGCAAGAGTTTGAAGCAGACTAGCCTACCCAACAGCACCGGATAGCTATCTAGAGTTGTTGACAGTGCAGTCCGTCACTGATGGAATACGCAACGAGGTTATCGATCATGCACTACAACTAGCTCAGCTAAAAACTCAATATGATGCGTTGGCTCCCGCTTTAGAGTTCGAGACGGCAATGCAAGCGACACATGTAATCTGTGGCAAGGTAACAGAGCAGAGCCAAGAGAACGTGGAGGAGGTTATTCGACGGGTACAGCCAAGAAAACGCCGATGAGATCATTAGACGGGTACTGCGTAACAAGCTATCGAAGGAAAAGGGGACACGACGACAGAATCGTGGATTTAGGTACAAGCAAATCCGATTTAAGTGGCTCTAAAAAGAACCTAGTACTAACCAATCCCTCGGAAAGGACATGCTCGTGGGGAAGGCTTTGATCAAAGTGATAGATTGTGTACTTGTTACGATCATAAACGCCAATAGCTACGATATGGCGTTGAAAAGGATGCAACAGTTGGGTGGTGTTGTTCGGTTGCTCAAGCGGCGGCGTGTGCCAGCGTTGAGAAAGAATCGCTCACCAAACACTACCGCACAAAATTATTGGACCAGTTGACGAAAGCAAAGCAACTGAAATTGGAAGAAGAATAATAATACGATAAATGTAAACGTAAACGGAGGAATGGAACATTTATTTTCCTATGCAGCTGTTATGGTACAGTATGGAGATTTAAATTTAATCGACGATTTGGTTTGAAAAATTTACAAATCTTGCAGAATTTAATGTGAAAACATAAGTATACCATTGTTTAAATCTTTAGAAAGACATTTGCATGCCATTTTATTTTAAGTAGGTTAAATTTGCAAATATTTCCTATAAAGCAATTAAAGTTTAAATTAATTACCCCTTATAGACAATTTATTCTAAATAAAGAATTTTCTAGAATATAAAACGATGAGTCATCGGAATTTAGAACCATGTAAATAAACTGATTAATAAATAAACATTTGTTCCAAGAAGCAGCTTGAACGTTGAAAATAAACTGCGAAATCCCTGGAATAACCGATAAAAATTGATTATCTTTAACATTAGTATGCTACGCCACAATAATAGTATATGTGTAAAACAAGGACAAACAGCGTTGGGTCATGAATAACTGAAACAATATTACGTGGAATAAACGCCGCGATTTTAGACGCTGATTGGTTTTTCTGAGAACTTTGCTTTTGTAATGATTGCCACTGTTGTCTGTTAGCTCGATATTATGTTTTACTGGATATAGATGAATGTTAATGGTATTCCTTCAGTCGAATATGTCGCGGTCATTCAAAACGGAAGTTCATTAGATTGCTCTTCCATTCTTGATTTATGTCGGTATTAGATTGGATGTTACTTAAATTTTCTATTAACATTTTGTCATGTTCTATTGGGTTGTAATCGTTTTCTAAATTTTCTCTATTTCCATTTCGTTAAAATTTAATTCTTCTACGTTAATTGGGTCTGTCGAAGATGATAATTCTACGGATAGTCGTTTCAAGTTTAGCATATCATTGTAGTTTAATAATTATCTTTTATTTGATACTAAATGCAATATAGAAGTGATGTTTCTACTCCTTGCTAAACATGTCATAAATGGAATTTATTATTCCTACCTTTTGTTAGATTTTACTAGGAATTTTATTCTTCTTTACGTAACGGGGTTCTATTGTGTAATTTTCTTCGATTTGTGTGTTGAAATTTAATGGATTTCCGTGTTTCGTCCTTAATAAACGGTTTAAGTCAATGTTGAATCTAATTTTCTTAGAAGGTCCATTCCGATTAAGCCGGAATATTTGTCGTTCAATTCGAAATACAAAATTTATGTTTCATTTAGACATTAAATGTTCTCGGTAAGGGTAATATTAGCTACGAATTGGTGTAATATTTCATGAGCTGTTTTCCTTTAAATGGTTCTAATTCTGAATAATTTAATAGTTTATCACGGTTTTGGGGCTAATTAATGCTTTTGAAGATCCGGTATCGTTTAATAGTTTAAATTTGGTAAGTTTTCTTTGTATGGTAGTACTAAGTGATTTATGGTTATTTAAGTTTATTGAGTTTGGTCGGTTATGAATTGGTCCATTTGAAAATTTGAAGTTCGAGTTTTCTTAGTCGTACAGCTCGTAAGTTTCGTATTGTTCGTCAATTTCATAAGTTTACTGCATGGTTTGATTCATCGTTCGTACCTTTCTGCACGTAATTATTCTGGTCAGTCGCAAATTTTCTAGTTTCGGTGAAATAGTTCTTCCGATGTAATAATCGTTTCTGATGAGCCCAGGTCGGGATATGTTATCTTAGTATTTTGTAGATGTTACCAGATGAAGGTATCCATTGGTGTTGAATTTAAAATCTTAGGGTTGTTATTATTCATTGGTGTATTTCTGCAAATTTATGTTGAATGCTGGTCTTTGTTGGTTTAAGGTTAAGATTGAATCTTGGTTGGAATTAAAGGTTTCGTAAAGGTTGGGTTAAATGTTGGTTTTGAAACTGTTTAATATTGATTATTAAAATTCGTATTGTTGAAACTTGGGTTATTAATTGCGGTTGAATTTGTTTGTGCATTGAAGATGAATTTAGTTGAGAATTGTTTAACTAGGACTTGTATCGGTTTTATTGGTGAATAACTTTTATTCGCGTTGGCTCCGATAGTCTGTTGAGTAATACATTAACATTGCTTCCTTCTGTTACTAGGTTCATTCCTTCTTCTAGGTTTTAGGGGACGTTGGAATCTGATGTAATCCGATTGTCGTTCTGGTAAAGCGTTTATAATGTGTCCAGTGCCATTTCGTCATACATTTGTTTTAAATGTCGAACGTTGCTATCGGCTACTTCGGTTTAAATTTGGTTTGATTAAACTTCTCACGTCTTGGCATTTCATTCCGAACTATTAGGGGGTCAGTTGTTTTCCATTCTGAGGTTTATTAGGTCTAGAACCAGGCATTTTATGTTACGTTGGATCCAAGAATATACGATTAGTATCTGTTTAAATTCTTGCCACCTGTAGATCGTCTACTGGCAATTAAGAGTTAGTTTTTCCGATTAGCTCACTGTGATCAAGTTTATAATGCAATGAATTCTTTCGTTAAATCCGGGTTTGTAGAAGGTTTTAGGAACATTTCGGCTGCTCCAATAATAATTTACAATATGTGTTTGGGTACAATGGCATGGGATTGTCTCTAAATAAACCTTCATGTGGGCGCTATTCATTTTGGTTGAGTTGCTTTCGCTTTAGGGTAATTTCAAAAATTTATCGAATTGTGGTTTATTAAAATGTTGATCGTTATTTTTGCTTCGGATTTATTAATTTTCCGTTTAGGTAGTGTAATTTCTAATTTTGTAAATTTGAGGTTATGTTCCATTTGTATCTTATTTCATGGTTAATTAATAATCCAATAATAAACAAGTTTAAATTTTAAATTGGGGTTGATTTTGTATTTGTACGTTGATTTTGGTTTGGATTATTAATTTTCCGTTTAGATTGGGTAATTTCAAATTTTGTAAAATTGAGATTAATTTGGCTATTCGTATCGTTATTTTGGGTTTGGATTTGTTAATTTTCAGTTTAGACTGCCTCGGGTTATTTTTAGAATCGTAGTTGCTGTTATTTGTACTTAGTTACACGGTGCGGTATGATTTTGAGTTTAGGCCTTATCACAGCAATATATATTGTAGTAGATTTAAAGGGTTAAATTCGGGGTAAGAAATGCAATTTCAAAACACCCTGTATAGAGGAAGGAACATAATATTTACGTGCAAAATTTATTTCATCTATTTAATTTAAAGTATCAAGCATTGACATAATTTTATAATTAGGGATTAAAAGTTAATAGGTTCATAAAGGAAATCAGTTTTATAAGCCGATAGAAATTATTAATTAAAATAATTCATTTTAATTCAACGGATAACAACGTCAGAAAACGCATCAGAGCATTAAAATCAATAATCCAAGGTAGCTTTCTTAACAAACAAACAGTTTTCGGTTGTATGAAATACTGTGAATATGTAAGCTCCGAGAAGTGTTATTTTAACCAGTCATTAAATAGGCACACCTGCATGTTTTAAATGTCACCTTCCACTTATTTGTGAAGCTAACAAGGCGATTTCAAGGAAATTATATTCAACCGTCCGTGGTTTCGCATACCGCTATTAAAAGTGTCTTAAAGTCCATTCGAAGGAAATCAATAATATGCTACAGAATTAGACGGGCAAAAATACATTCAGTTTAGTTGACGTATTCGATTCACCTGTAGTCCATAAAGGCGCGGTCAGCTATGGCGATTTTCTAACTCATGCACGGTTAGATTGCGACATTAAATATGTATAAGACAGGAATAGAGATATTACAGGCGGAGTTTTAGAAGGTCACTGAACTGTATGATTGGTCAAAATAGATAGTTTTAGAGCAGATGGGCTTGGGACAGGTGGATGCGATAGTTTTGTATGATATAGCGTATTGTCGCGAAAATATTTTTGGAAGTTTAATTCGGTTATCGAAATTTGGAGAAATATTAATTTCGATTGAGTATTTCGCGTAAAGTGTGGTAATTTGCCTGGTTTATGATATAAATACTCTGGGAGAATTAGGTAGGCTCTCTTTAATTTTGCATCTTGAGGTCGTATTAAAATCATTTGACTTAATTGTGAGTATTAAAATTTGTAATTTTCAGTTAAGATAGTATTAAGATTAATTTGTGGGGTTATAGTTAGCAATTTAGTAGTCGGTTGATTTTAAATTTAACTGAGGTCCACGAATACTTTAACAAGCTCGTAAATTAATAATTTTGTAATAAAAAGTGTAATATACATGTATTTGGATTTTGGAATTCGTGTTAATTTGGTTACAAGGTTTAGCTGAATCGGGTTTTCATCTAGAATTAGTTGTTGGATTGTACTTAGTTACCGGGCGAAATGGATTCAGGAATTTATAGCTCGATAATGTGATTGATTTGTAGCCTTTCGGTAACGCATTCGAATTTGCTGTTTTTTTATGAACTGTTGAAATTATTTGTGCTGTGTGAGTGATTTTGATCGTTATTTTTCGTTATTTAACGTGTTGACTAAGATACGTATAACTGAATAATTATTATGATATTTTGGTTTTAAAACAAAAGGTAGCAGTTTTAGGTGCAACTTGAGTACCGAACTGTACATAAACTATGAATGAGTTTATAAATAGTGGTAACATAAATCTTGTATGATTGTTGTATTATTTTGTGATCTTATTTATTGGTGTAATTGGTTAAGAGAATGATAGTAAATGTAGGTATCCGAGAGGATTACAGCTTAGCTAGCCAAGGAAGAGGCTGAAGAATTCGATTTGATGAAAAGAATTTGCTTTTTAAAATTTTTGTGAATTGTTACGTTTGTGAAAATAATTCTTTTTAAACTGGCGAGGTTTGAAGTTAAATCAAAGATCCAATAATTTATGATGCCCAATCCATGGCGTTCGAATTGTTTTTATAGGGTAACTAGTTCCTGTGACCTAAAGATCAGTTCCACGGCAATTGTATATTTTACTCTTTTAGACCAGGGTAGAAAATTAAATAATCACATCAAATAATTTTAATCAACCGTGTAGAAGCTTTGGGAAAAGATACATAACTCGCGTTATTAAATAAAAGGTGAAGCATAAAAATTCATTCGTTTCATTAAAATAAGAGATTTAAATCATGTACAAGACGCTTTATATCAAAAGAAGCAGTATTAAAAGCTCTACGTATAATTTAATTATTCCTAGTAAAGAAACAAATAAAAATTACGTGCAAAATTTATATTAATTAACTTTATTTTAAGTAACCGGTATTAAACAAAATGTTATTAACGTTAATGGTTAATTGTATCGCGCTATAATTATATTTCGGTATTAAGATGTGCGTCAGTTATTTTGTTTTATTTTTGGGTTTGTTCTAATAATTGTGATAAGAATCTCTTAAACATCAAGTCTCATAAAATTTTCTCAATATAACGTCTCGTTTTGAAAATAATTTCTCTTTGTAACTGTTTTCAAAAAAAATATTGGCATAAAATAAAATTCATAAAATAATAATAAATGGTAATCAAATAATAAAATAATAAAACTAGCATATATCAATTATAGTTTGTGAGATCAATTGGATTAAATGGAATGAACTTACATTAATTTTTTCATCTGTTTCTTTTGTGGGCTCGATCGATGCTGTATCTTGTCCACGTTGGTTTGTTGCTGGATTCGGTCGATTTTTGTACTTCCTCCAACTTGGTTTGGGTTCTGTCAAAATTGCGAATTGAAATTCTTGGTCACCAATCTTCCGATTTTTGGATTTTTAGTGTCCTTTTGACATCCGTTACGACTGCGCCAGTTAAGGTTCGGGCCTTTGAATGGATGAAAAAATTCTAAACTGGCCGTTTTTTGAACTTACAACAGACAGGCTAACCGCTATATATAAATACGGAGGTGAACTATGAAAAAACTTTATTAAAACTTTACTTGATTGAAGTTAAACAGTGCTTTGAAGTTTTCCGGTTTTAAATGATTTAAACTTTGCGAATTTATTGGCCCCTCACACGGCTTGTTGGATACTTGCTAGATTGAATGTGCGTTAGTGCTCTTAATAACATATACAAGGTAATAAAAGTTTAGTATCACTGTACCAATTGGTAAAATTTAACAACGACAAATATATACACAAACGTAGGCAGTTTTGGCGTCTTGGTGAAAGTTGTATGACGTTCTTTGTTATTTTCTGGGTTACCTACTTAACATTGTGCATAAACGGGTCTGGATCAACAAAACAAGGTTCAGATATACACAGATTAGTTCTGAATAATTCCTGTAACAACTTTCAATAAATGGTTTTGGAGGAAGTTCGAAAGCGTTGTTATTCAAAAGCCGTAAATATAACCAAGTTTGGAATGGTGTGATTAACAATTGAACGATTTTCATTGAAGCTACGAGTGCAAGTAACCTTCAGGTAATTATAATATTTTGTTTGTATTTTGAGGTTTTGTTTTCTTTTGAAAACTTTATAATTGATTTACTAAGTTGGATTGTAAGTGAAATGGTATTAACTATTTTATAATAATTTCAAGGTAAATTTTTTGTTTAAAGTTAAAAATTTAGTATTGAAATTAAGAATTATGATGAAAATTTAGGTAATGTATTGGAGCTCAATTAGACGAACCTGGTTAATTAACGTAAAGGATGGTAGATGCTCCTTTGTACTTGCAAAATTGGTTATGGTAATTAGTAAGAATCCTACAAGGACTTTAATTTTGCATGCACCTGCAACATGATAATAAATTTAATTTTGAAATTTTCCGATATTAAAATTTATGCTGAATATTAATTTTGAAATTTTAATGTATTGTGAATATTGATGTAAATAGAGTTAACGTTGATGTTTGTGGTAGGAATGTGTTTGTTTTTTTATGAATGAAGATGAAGGTTTAACTAGAGGAGCAGCCGAGGCGATTAACAGAAGAAAGTCAATGGACCAACACAGTTAAGGTAATGAATAGCTTTTTGTAGGATTCACAGCATTCTTGACATCCAATTCGTAGGGGCTCGATTCGAAAAACGGAGTACCCGGATTTTGGTGGTATCACAGCATTCTTGACGCCCAAAAGTGAGGCTCGATTATAAAGCGTAGTTCACGGATTTTGTAGGTTTCACAGCATACATGACGCCCAATTCGTGAGGCTCGACAATAATACAGGGAAACACAGCATTCTTTGGCGCCCAATTCGTGAGGCTCGATTCAAATACAGGGATTCACAGCAATATATATATATATATATATATATATATATATCAACAGCATTAGGTCTTCAATTCTGGAACTGGTTAGACGCGTACCCTCATTATTTCCTATTCTGAGCTAACCTATACATTCACAGTTTGTTTCTTTCACTATCTACGTGCAAGAGTCTGACCTAGGCCTACCTCTACCTCTTTTTTTCCTATCTCTGCTTGTAATATATTCCCCACTGTTCCTCAAAATGCTATAGTACGTTGAAACATATCAATTCACTGTTCTCTTGCCATGTTACATTGTGGTCCCACTTCCTTCAATATAAAAGTATTATTCGTCTTAATGTTATATTAATACCATTAACAATCACAAGTTAGCTTTGATATGTGTAACATTTTGCTTTAGTATTATAAAATAATACACTAAATACGTTGATCTTTAATTATAATGAATGTTCTCTTTAGTATAAATACTATAAATAATTATTGATCATACGTAATTTTCTAGTTGGTAAACCTCTGAATAATGTCCATAAATACACAACTGGTGTGTATATGAATCTGTCATTTAGGATGGTTTTCTTGTTTGTCCCACTCTCAAAATGTGTGGTTATCTTTAAACCAGAATAAATTTTCGTTTGTCTTGATATCTAACGGGCTTTTGAGCACATGCCGTTTACCGATAAAGATGTCCTTTCTAAGACCATGATGTCGTACCTGGAATGTAAAGGGTGTCTTTTTCTTTTATTCTTCTTAACATACATAAATATCATTTTAGAATACTAACAAAATGCGTATGGAAGAAGTCTACCTGAATAACCCCTTCAAAATGAGCATGAATGGTAAGCTGATAACCGATAAATTTTAGACTGTTCCTCGCGGCGTATTACAATATTTCGTTTTGTAACACGTTTATTTTCTAGGGTCCTCTGGTAGCATATCCTACGGCAACATATCCTCCGGTGATAAAACACTAAAATTACAGCTAAGTAACAATTGTTTTTGTTTCAACAATTCCAAGGCACAAACTATTTTGTTAAAATAGTAGTTTTAATTTCCTTAATTTTAACCCCTGTATGAAGAGTAAGAAAATAAGTAATGATACGGTTGTATACAGTATTTTTCTCTTTAAGAAACATGTTTACACTTTTCTCTACAACAATTTGGTGAGCCAATATTTGAACATTAAGAATTTAACATGGACATCCCTTATAGTACGTGAACCAATTCTCCAACCGGTATAGTAACAAGCACATGGTATAAACGAAATACGGCAAACATAATTTTAGCTTATAGAGTAAACGTGCTATTATGAACTATGTTACGTAATTCGTGGCAGTCCCTGTTCGGGCGCCAAAGTTACGCTACGTTGGCTCGTAGCCGTGCATAACACAAAGATAGTCAAGGAATGACCCGGGCTCATTCGTTGATTAGGGGGTTGTGAAAGCAGACCAACCTACCATGTACGTGGCCGTAAGGAGTTAGTGATAATACCTGCAATAAAAATTAGTTAAGCAAACCTGAATAAAAGAATAAGCATAGCAGCAATGAAACGTCTAAGTTATTCAGTACTTTGTACAATGTAAATAAATGAAACTGTTTAGATAAACTATATAATATAACAACGGTAAAAGCAATACAGAAAAATGTTTCGTACAAAGTGAGGTAATATTGGGGAGTAGCAGAAACGTTTCCTCACACATCAATTAAACATAAATCAGACAAAATGTAAAAAATAAATAGGTAAGACACAATTGGTATGAGTAATTTACTAGTATTGATTTTTCTTTCTTTCTTTCTTTTTAGTTTTAAAATAGCATGCAAGTCTATTGTAAAAGGTATCAGAACGACAAAGATATGGTAAAGCAACGGATAGATATTTACAGTAATAACCAGTAGGAAATAGTTCAACTTACAAAAGTCCTTCAACAACGCTTCCTTGCAACGGAAGGGTGGGATTCAACGATGTCCTGCACTAACGAAGCACTTCACCCTTGACTGTGAGGGTGTTGATGGAACTTAGCACTCGTTGCACTAATCACACCTACGTATTTCACTGGGGTTAGCAGACATTATCACGCGTCGGAACTATGTAGCCTTGATAAGTTTCTCGGTAATTCTATTTCCTAAGACAATAATTTCGAAATACTCTGAAGCACTAGTTTAATTTCAACTGGGACCAAAGGTATATTATTTTCATAAACATCCCAAAACAGTGAGAAACTTCAACCAATACCTTTGTAAGCCGGTAATCTGTTATGTTTCGCAAATAACGAAATTTGCTCAAGCAATGATCTATTTTAGGTTCTTTGTTGTTAGAAAATTCAGAAACTACAGTAGCACTGTATTTAAATAATTCAAAGTATGCGCTACTTTGAAAAGAAAAGGACCATGAAACTAGATTGCACACACAGTTTAAATATCAAAAGACAAAACAACTTAAAAGAACCTTAATGGGTAAAGCACGTGTATCACTTAATGCGTCCGTCAAAAGGTTCCGTAAAACACTTTTGTACAGTTAATATACAATTTTATTTCACAAGAAAACAACTAAAAAAATCGTGCCGTGCTCGTACAGAACAATACGAAAATTAAATCCGCATTAATTCTCACTAGTTATTCAATGAAACCATTACTTTTCAACTAATTAATGCATAGTTTCTAGCACAAAAACTACAACCCTTCACACTCTAATCTGTTTATGGAAACCCGTTTTTATATTTTCAAATTGTTCAATCTTTTAATGGTAACCTTATGTAACAAGTCCTATTGTTACTATTTGCGTCGCTTAAAACTACTTATACTCTATATACAGGGTGTTAAATGCCTACTATATACAAACTATCCCAATTACTCAATTTTATCCTAAATAAATGCAGTTTTCTGCTTCCTATTGTGATTTCTGATTACTACATGACCATTGCTATAAAATACACCCTTAAACAACCCCTTATCACAGCATTATATATACAGGGCTTTTCACGACGACCGTGCATTAGACATTTTTCAGAAAGTACAAGAGATAGAAGTATGAAATTTTATATGTAGTGATTGTTCGACATGCCGAGTTGATCTAAAATATTTTCGTTTTGATAGCACTTCCGGTTGTACCGGAAGTTGATATTATCTTTGTTATTTTAAATGGAACACTCTGTATATTTTTGCATTTTTAGATTCTACACACAATTTTAACTTAAATTCCTTTAATAAGTAATATCTCAATTTTTTACCGTTTTCGAGATATTTAGCTTTTTATGTTTTTTTTTGTAAAAAACTGATATACTTTCTTGACAATAATGTACATTTAAACTTACAGTTTAGAAACCAATTATTAGCAGATATACTATTCAAATGTTTGATACACATTTAAATGTATTTGTTTCCATTCAACACCATACGAGGTGTCCGCCATTTTTACTTAAAGTTTCTTACATAAAAAATCTGAAAAGTCAATTTTTCTAAATGGAACACCCTGTATATTTTTGCATTTTTAGATTCTACACACAATTTTAACTTAAATTCCTTTAATAAGTAATATCTCAATTTTTTACCGTTTTCGAGATATTTAGCTTTTTATGTTTTTTTTTGTAAAAAACTGATATACTTTCTTGACAATAATGTACATTTAAATTTACAGTTTAGAAACCAATTATTAGCAGATAAACTATTCAAATGTTTGATAAACATTTAAATGTATTTGTTTCCATTCAACACCATACCAGGTGTCCGACATTTTTACTTAAAGTTTCTTGCATAAAAAAATCTGAAAAGTCAATTTTTCTAAATGGAACACCCCGTATATTTTGATATTTTCAAATTGTTCAATCATTTTTAAGGTAACCTTATGTAACAAGTCCTATTCTGAAGTTCAACTGTCTTTAAGTTATTTGATTTTAATGACATTAAGTGGTTCTACTACGATAATAAAAATAAATATCAGCATTATGTTCGTACGACGCTTTGGCAAATAATCGAACGGTGATACAGAATTAACAAACTGTCTTATTACTTTATTAGATTACGTGTTAGATTGTGTGTGTTATAAAATAATAAAAATGTCAAGATTAGATTATAGTAATGAAGATTTCTTAAATTTAATAATTACTTACGGTGAATGTAATAGAATAAATAGTCGAACTTGTCGATTAATTGCAGATAGATACCCGCATCTCCAAAAACCCAATAAGAATACAGTTAATCGTCTACTTCAAAACTGTAGAACGAATGGAGCATTTCTTCCACACATTAAACGCAGAAAGCCGCAAGTTGAAAATGAAGACAATGAAATCACTGTTTTAGGATTTTTCTCTGCTTACCCAACTGCTTCATTACACGAAGCCGAAATAGAAATAGGTATACCGTATGTGACCATTTATCGTATACTTAATAAACACAAATGGCGCCCATATAAATTTTACTGCATCCAACATTTAAAATACACTGATTTGCCTCGGAGAGTTCAGTTTTTTGAGTGGTTGCTAACTAAAAGTCAAGAAAACAAAACTTTTAAAAAACATTTGGACAGACGAAGCAAAGTTTACCAAAAATGGAGTCTTTAATAGGCACAACAGCAATTATTGGGCTCCGCAAAATTTACACGTAGTCCGTGAAAGAAATTTTCAAGACAAATGGCAATTTAATGTATTTTGTGCTATTCATTGCGATTCAATCTTTTATCTGGAATTTTACGATGAAAATTTAACTGGAGAAAGGTATGTTCATATGTTTAGAAATGGAGTGCAGCCAATAATACAAAACCATCCACAAAGAGATTACTTATGGTATCAAATGGATGGTGCTCCATGTTACAATTACCGACCGGTTGGCGATTTTTTAACAGGAATTTTCAAGACCGATGGATTGCAAATAATGGTCCATTTCGATGGCCCCCGAGAACTCCAGATGGTAATCCACTAGATTTTTTCTTTTGGGGTCACTTAAAGAACATCGTCTATTCAGATCCTATCACAACCAAAGCCAATATGAAAGATAGAGTTAGAGCTGCTATAAATTCATTAACACCACAAGCAATAAGAAAAGCAACACACGATAACCTTATTAAAAGAATAAATGCATGTTTGGAAAGAAATGGTCACATTTTCGAGCATATGTTATAGTATAAAGATTAATTATTCTTTTATTCTTTTTCAACCTTTATTAAAGTCTCCTGCGAACATAATGCTGATATTTATTTTTATTATCGTAGCAGACCCACTTAATGTCATTAAAATCAAATAACTTAAAGACAGTTGAACTTCAGAATAGGACTTGTTACATAAGGTTACCTTAAAATGATTGAACAATTTGAAAATATCAAAATATACGGGTGTTCCATTTAGAAAATTGACTTTTCAGATTTTTTTATGCAAGAAACTTTAAGTAAAAATGTCGGACACCTGGTATGGTGTTGAATGGAAACAAATACATTTAAATGTTTATCAAACATTTGAATAGTTTATCTGCTAATAATTGGTTTCTAAACTGTAAATTTAAATGTACATTATTGTCAAGAAAGTATATCAGTTTTTACAAAAAAAAACATAAAAAGCTAAATATCTCGAAAACGGTTAAATATTGAGATATTACTTATTAAAGGAATTTAACTTAAAATTTTGTGTAGAATCTAAAAATGCAAAAATATACAGGGTGTTCCATTTAGAAAAATTGACTTTTCAGATTTTTTATGTAAGAAACTTTAAGTAAAAATGGCGGACACCTCGTATGGTGTTGAATGGAAACAAATACATTTTAATGTTTATCAAACATTTGAATAGTATATCTGCTAATAATTGGTTTCTAAACTGTAAGTTTAAATGTACATTATTGTCAAGAAAGTATATAAGTTTTTACAAAAAAAACATAAAAAGCTAAATATCTCGAAAACGGTTAAATATTGAGATATTACTTATTAAAGGAATTTAACTTAAAATTTTGTGTAGAATCTAAAAATGCAAAAATATACAGGGTGTTCCATTTAGAAAAATTGACTTTTCAGATTTTTTATGTAAGAAACTTTAAGTAAAAATGGCGGACACCTCGTATGGTGTTGAATGGAAACAAATACATTTTAATGTGTATCAAACATTTGAATAGTATATCTGCTAATAATTGGTTTCTAAACTGTAAGTTTAAATGTACATTATTGTCAAGAAAGTATATCAGTTTTTTCCAAAAAAAACATAAAAAGCTAAATATTTCGAAAACGGTAAAAAATTGAGATATTACTTATTAAAGGAATTTAAGTTAAAATTGTGTGTAGAATCTAAAAATGCAAAAATATACAGGGTGTTCCATTTAAAATAACAAAGATAATATCAACTTCCGGTACAACCGGAAGTGCTATCAAAACGAAAATATTTTAGATCAACTTGGCATGTCGAACAATCACTACATATAAAATTTCATACTTCTATCTCTTGTACTTTCTGAAAAATGTCTAATGCACGGTCGTCGTGAAAAGCCCTGTATATATATATATATCAACAGCATTAGGTCTTCAATTCTGGAACTGGTTAGACGTGTACTCTCATTGTTTCCTATTCTTAGCTAACCTACACATTCAGTCTGTTTCTTTCACTATCTGCGTGTAATAGTCTGACCTAGGTCTACCTCTACCTCCTTTTCTTCTATCTCTGTTTGTAATATATTCCACACTGTTCCCCAAAATGCCTTAGTACGTTGTAACATGTCAATTCACTGTTTCCTTGGCATGTTACATTGTGGTCCCACTTCCTTCAATATATTCGTCTTAATGTTATATTAATACTGTTAACAATCACAAGTTAGCTTTGATTTGTATAACATTTCCCTTTAGTATTATAAAATAATACACTAAATACGTTGATCTTTAATTATAATTAATGTTCCCTTTAGTATAAAAAATATATATAATTATTGATCATACGTAATTTTCTAGTTGGTAGACCTCTGAATAATGTACATAAATTCACAACTGGTGTATATATGAATCTGTCATTTAGAATGGTTTTCTTGTTTGTCCCTCTCTCAAAATGTGTGGTTATCTTTAAACCAGAATAAATTTTCGTTTGTCTTGATATCTAACGGGCTTTTGAGCACATGCCGTTTACCGATAAAGATGTCCTTTCTAAGACCATGATGTCGTACCTGGAATGTAAAGGGTGTCTTTTTCTTTTATTCTTCTTAACATACATAAATATCATTTTAGAATACTAACAAAATGCGTATGGAAGAAGTCTACCTGAATAACCCCTTCAAAATGAGCATGAATGGTAAGCTGATAACCGATAAATTTTTAGACTGTTCCTCGCGGCGTATTACAATATTTCGTTTTTGTAACACGTTTATTTTCTAGGGTCCTCTGGTAGCATATCCTACGGCAACATATCCTCCGGTGATAAAACACTAAAATTACAGCTAAGTAACAATTGTTTTTTGTTTCAACAATTCCAAGGCACAAACTATTTTTGTTAAAATAGTAGTTTTAATTTCCTTAATTTTAACCCCTGTATGAAGAGTAAGAAAATAAGTAATGATACGGTTGTATACAGTATTTTTTTCTCTTTAAGAAACATGTTTACACTTTTCTCTACAACAATTTGGTGAGCCAATATTTGAACATTAAGAATTTAACATGGACATCCCTTATAGTACGTGAACCAATTCTCCAACCGGTATAGTAACAAGCACATGGTATAAACGAAATACGGCAAACATAATTTTTAGCTTATAGAGTAAACGTGCTATTATGAACTATGTTACGTAATTCGTGGCAGTCCCTGTTCGGGCGCCAAAGTTACGCTACGTTGGCTCGTAGCCGTGCATAACACAAAGATAGTCAAGGAATGACCCGGGCTCATTCGTTGATTAGGGGGGGTTGTAGAAAGCAGACCAACCTACCATGTACGTGGCCGTAAGGAGTTAGTGATAATACCTGCAATAAAAAAAATTAGTTAAGCAAACCTGAAAAAAAAAGAATAAGCATAGCAGCAATGAAACGTCTAAGTTATTCAGTACTTTGTACAATGTAAATAAATGAAACTGTTTAGATAAACTATATAATATAACAACGGTAAAAGCAATACAGAAAAATGTTTCGTACAAAGTGAGGTAATATTGGGGAGTAGCAGAAACGTTTCCTCACACATCAATTAAACATAAATCAGACAAAATGTAAAAAAAATAAATAGGTAAGACACAATTGGTATGAGTAATTTACTAGTATTGATTTTTCTTTCTTTCTTTCTTTTTTTTGTTTTAAAATAGCATGCAAGTCTATTGTAAAAGGTATCAGAACGACAAAGATATGGTAAAGCAACGGATAGATATTTACAGTAATAACCAGTAGGAAATAGTTCAACTTACAAAAGTCCTTCAACAACGCTTCCTTGCAACGGAAGGGTGGGATTCAACGATGTCCTGCACTAACGAAGCACTTCACCCTTGACTGTGAGGGTGTTGATGGAACTTAGCACTCGTTGCACTAATCACACCTACGTATTTCACTGGGGTTAGCAGCAGACATTATCACGCGTCGGAACTATGTAGCCTTGATAAGTTTCTCGGTAATTCTATTTCCTAAGACAATAATTTCGAAATACTCTGAAGCACTAGTTTAATTTCAACTGGGACCAAAGGTATATTATTTTCATAAACATCCCAAAAAGCAGTGAGAAACTTCAACCAATACCTTTGTAAGCCGGTAATCTGTTATGTTTCGCAAATAACGAAATTTGCTCAAGCAATGATCTATTTTAGGTTCTTTGTTGTTAGAAAATTCAGAAACTACAGTAGCACTGTATTTAAATAATTCAAAGTATGCGCTACTTTGAAAAGAAAAGGACCGCGAAACTAGATTGCACACACAGTTTAAATATCAAAAGACAAAACAACTAAAAAGAACCATAATGGGTAAAGCACGTGTATCACTTAAGTGCGTCCGTCAAAAGGTTCCGTAAAACACTTTTGTACAGTTAATATACAATTTTTATTTCACAAGAAAACAACTAAAAAAAAATCGTGCCGTGCTCGTACATGAACAATACGAAAATTAAATCCCGCATTAATTCTCACTAGTCAAAGCAAAGAGGAAACATTATTTTTTTCAACGTAATTAATGCATAGGAACCAAGCACAAAACTACAACCCTTCACACTCTAATCTGTTTATTTTAAACTCGTTGTTATTACCGCTTATCGTCTATTATCTAGACTTGTACATTCACATAAGGAACAAAATTTATACGACGGCCAGACAAGAACGATGCAATCTATAATTAACTACAAGCTGTTTAACATTTTATTAATGAGAATCAAACTTCAATTTATCTATCTTTAATTAAAACACACGAGTTAAATTGCATACAATTCTGAATTATTCTCAAGTATTTACTTGATACAAACAGCGATCCAAAAACGATGTATTTTAAGAATTCAGTATAGCGTAAAATGTTGAACTATAAAAATGCCCGTTACAACTATAGTAGCATTGATAAACGTAAACGCTGTTAAATAAATTTAGGCAAATGACACGAAAAAATCTGGTTGTGAGTAGATCGGTTATGTACTAACGACGTCAAATTAATTAAAGCATTCTATGCAGTATTTGACACACTTGAAATTTCCATTACGCTCAATTAATTTGTTATTGATCAATTGCACTCCACTTTTGGATGAGTTTTAAAAATTACAAAAATTCAACTATATGCAGATTCGATTTGGCAACGGGTTTCTGTTGCCAGTTTAACTTAGTTTGAAAAATGGTGTAAATTAACTCCTTACCAACATTTAAAACTTATAAAATTATCAGGGAATCTGTTTATGGCAATCCTAATTTCCTTTTACCCACCGAGTAATAAGAGATAAATATACGGTTGCTACTGGCACTAAAAAGTGTCACAAGAGCGAATAAATTCACAGACTGCATTGCAGCCATTTCCGCTTATTTGAAGAATTTTTAATAAAATTAGACATTGCTTTCTTTGTTTATATTACTGTAATGCGCTTTATAAAGCTGATAATGCTTACAAATTGAAACTGAAGAGTTAATTTTAAGATTAAGTGCAGAAGCTCGTTATTAGGTATCGAGATAATGTCCAATAAATGGCGAAGTGTGCTTTTAGTATCAAGCGGCTTGTGTAAAGATCATCAACTGTGTTTGTTAAGTATACTGTGGCTAATGGATGCGATGAAGGGATGCTACATCATAATTACGATTCTTAAACACTAATATCCGAATAACGAATATTAGTTTGAAAGTGGTATACAGGGCTTTTCACGACGACCGTGCATTAGACATTTTTCAGAAAGTACAAGAGATAGAAGTATGAAATTTTATATGTAGTGATTGTTCGACATGCCGAGTTGATCTAAAATATTTTCGTTTTGATAGCACTTCCGGTTGTACCGGAAGTTGATATTATCTTTGTTATTTTAAATGGAACACTCTGTATATTTTTGCATTTTTAGATTCTACACACAATTTTAACTTAAATTCCTTTAATAAGTAATATCTCAATTTTTTACCGTTTTCGAGATATTTAGCTTTTATGTTTTTGTAAAAACTGATATACTTTCTTGACAATAATGTACATTTAAACTTACAGTTTAGAAACCAATTATTAGCAGATATACTATTCAAATGTTTGATACACATTTAAATGTATTTGTTTCCATTCAACACCATACGAGGTGTCCGCCATTTTTACTTAAAGTTTCTTACATAAAAAATCTGAAAAGTCAATTTTTCTAAATGGAACACCCTGTATATTTTGCATTTTAGATTCTACACACAATTTTAACTTAAATTCCTTTAATAAGTAATATCTCAATTTTTACCGTTTTCGAGATATTTAGCTTTTATGTTTTTTTGAAAAACTGATATACTTTCTTGACAATAATGTACATTTAAACTTTACAGTTTAGAAACCAATTATTAGCAGATATACTATTCAAATGTTTGATAAACATTTAAATGTATTTGTTTCCATTCAACACCATACCAGGTGTCCGCCATTTTACTTAAAGTTTCTTGCATAAAAATCTGAAAAGTCAATTTTTCTAAATGGAACACCCTGTATATTTTGCATTTTAGATTCTCACACAATTTTAACTTAAATTCCTTTAATAAGTAATATCTCAATTTTTACCGTTTTCGAGATATTTAGCTTTTATGTTTTGTAAAAACTGATATACTTTCTTGACAATAATGTACATTTAAATTTACAGTTTAGAAACCAATTATTAGCAGATAAACTATTCAAATGTTTGATAAACATTTAAATGTATTTGTTTCCATTCAACACCATACCAGGTGTCCGACATTTTACTTAAAGTTTCTTGCATAAAAAATCTGAAAAGTCAATTTTTCTAAATGGAACACCGTATATTTTGATATTTTCAAATTGTTCAATCATTTTAAGGTAACCTTATGTAACAAGTCCTATTCTGAAGTTCAACTGTCTTTAAGTTATTTGATTTTAATGACATTAAGTGGTTCTACTACGATAATAAAATAAATATCGATTAGTTCGTAACGCTTTGGCAAATAATCGAACGGTAAATACAGTTAATCGTCTACTTCAAAACTGTAGAACGAATGGAGCATTTCTTCCACACATTAAACGCAGAAAGCCGCAAGTTGAAAATGAAGACAATGAAATCACTGTTTTAGGATTTTCTCTGCTTACCCAACTGCTTCATTACACGAAGCCGAAATAGAAATAGGTATACCGTATGTGACCATTTATCGTATACTTAATAAACACAAATGGCGCCCATATAAATTTTACTGCATCCAACATTTAAAATACACTGATTTGCCTCGGAGAGTTCAGTTTTTGAGTGGTTGCTAACTAAAAGTCAAGAAAACAAAACTTTTAAAAACATTTGGACAGACGAAGCAAAGTTTACCAAAATGGAGTCTTTAATAGGCACAACAGCAATTATTGGGCTCCGCAAAATTTACACGTAGTCCGTGAAAGAAATTTTCAAGACAAATGGCAATTTAATGTATTTTGTGCTATTCATTGCGATTCAATCTTTTATCTGGAATTTTACGATGAAAATTTAACTGGAGAAAGGTATGTTCATATGTTTAGAAATGGAGTGCAGCCAATAATACAAAACCATCCACAAAGAGATTACTTATGGTATCAAATGGATGGTGCTCCATGTTACAATTACCGACCGGTTGGCGATTTTTTAACAGGAATTTTTCAAGACCGATGGATTGCAAATAATGGTCCATTTCGATGGCCCCCGAGAACTCCAGATGGTAATCCACTAGATTTTTTCTTTTGGGGTCACTTAAAGAACATCGTCTATTCAGATCCTATCACAACCAAAGCCAATATGAAAGATAGAGTTAGAGCTGCTATAAATTCATTAACACCACAAGCAATAAGAAAAGCAACACACGATAACCTTATTAAAAGAATAAATGCATGTTTGGAAAGAAATGGTCACATTTTCGAGCATATGTTATAGTATAAAGATTAATTATTCTTTTATTCTTTTTCAACCTTTATTAAAGTCTCCTGCGAACATAATGCTGATATTTATTTTTATTATCGTAGCAGACCCACTTAATGTCATTAAAATCAAATAACTTAAAGACAGTTGAACTTCAGAATAGGACTTGTTACATAAGGTTACCTTAAAAATGATTGAACAATTTGAAAATATCAAAATATACGGGGTGTTCCATTTAGAAAAATTGACTTTTCAGATTTTTTTATGCAAGAAACTTTAAGTAAAAATGTCGGACACCTGGTATGGTGTTGAATGGAAACAAATACATTTAAATGTTTATCAAACATTTGAATAGTTTATCTGCTAATAATTGGTTTCTAAACTGTAAATTTAAATGTACATTATTGTCAAGAAAGTATATCAGTTTTTACAAAAAACATAAAAGCTAAATATCTCGAAAACGGTTAAATATTGAGATATTACTTATTAAAGGAATTTAACTTAAAATTTTGTGTAGAATCTAAAATGCAAAAATATACAGGGTGTTCCATTTAGAAAAATTGACTTTTCAGATTTTTATGTAAGAAACTTTAAGTAAAAATGGCGGACACCTCGTATGGTGTTGAATGGAAACAAATACATTTTAATGTGTATCAAACATTTGAATAGTATATCTGCTAATAATTGGTTTCTAAACTGTAAGTTTAAATGTACATTATTGTCAAGAAAGTATATCAGTTTTTCCAAAAAACATAAAAGCTAAATATTTCGAAAACGGTAAAAATTGAGATATTACTTATTAAAGGAATTTAAGTTAAAATTGTGTGTAGAATCTAAAAATGCAAAAATATACAGGGTGTTCCATTTAAAATAACAAAGATAATATCAACTTCCGGTACAACCGGAAGTGCTATCAAAACGAAAATATTTTAGATCAACTTGGCATGTCGAACAATCACTACATATAAAATTTCATACTTCTATCTCTTGTACTTTCTGAAAAATGTCTAATGCACGGTCGTCGTGAAAAGCCCTGTATGTGGAGGCTCGAAGAACGTTCCATATTACATTACGCAAACAAAATGAGCGAATTTCATATTCAAAAACCCATGAACTACTGGAACTTCCGTCGCGTGCAAGTGTTTCATCGATAGCTACAGTAAATATCTTAAGGATGTAAAGCTTGAAGTCCTTTACATTTCTTGATTGCTCTTTAGTCAACTAGTGCTTGTTCTGGAAACTGCAGGATCAACAGCTGTTGGTGTGATAACAGTTGTGGACTACTCTAGCATACCTAAGTGAAAAGCCTTGATGTCTGTTTGTGCGTGCTGTCAGGGCGTGTTGGTCTTTAGGGCTGGAAACAAAATTTTGTTGAGTTGTACGCTTTGTATTACCTTTTAAATTGAACCGATGCTTCAAGTTTATATTGCTTTGCTAAACCACGAAGATTGTTACAACCCCGTGTCGCGCGTTCAGAGCCACTACCACAGTTGGCAACACTGGTACTATCCACGTTCACATTATTGCACAACAAAGATATTACGACACAATTATGTGTCAAATTGTATCACATGCCAAATTCGTTTACAATGATACAAATTGCACTTTAAAAAGATAAAAGGTACTCACTTAAAAATATGGAACGCTTCACGATTTTGCTGGTCATCCTTGCGCAGGGGCCATGCTGATTTCCAGGTATCTCGTTTGGGTTGTGGGTTGCGTTATGCCATCGTTGAAACCAGATTTAACGTCTTCCCTCTTCTTCGTTCGTAGGCAGGGCGAAAGAATAAAGGTAGGGAACGATAGAAGATAGAGATACGATAGAGGAACCTATATTCTGAAAAGACAAAAAAGACACAGGCAAACGTCACCGTTCGACGTCTCGTTGGCTAATAATGTCGTGTCACACACCGCGCACTTGCGCCATCACGCCGCGTCTGCGCATTCCTTTTGCGCAAACGCAACTGTTCGAAATTACGAAAATGCACAAGTCTATTTTAAAAATAATGGCGGGAATTTACTCACATATTTAAAAATGTACAATGCCAATTTTGGCATGTAACAAGATAAAGAATTGAAGAAATTCTAATTCTTTCAAGAAAAAGAAGATCAATTCTAAGTTATAGAAGAATTTAATGCAGTTGCAAGTCAAAGCAACGCGGCAAAAGTATGCGTTCTGACGAGGACTTTATCACCTACATTAAAGATCAACAGTTTACGAGTTGAATCGTGATGTTTCTGACCCAGTTTAGCTAGACAATAACTGCCGACGAGCAAACGCTACAATGCTATCTCAATCTAATTCCGGATTTCCGACTACTGGTGATTAAACTTTAAAATAAACGGATTCACAGGATTAACGCCAAAATGTCAAAATTCAGGTGAAAAGGACGTGCTACCATGTATTATCCGATTCAACCAGGACATTATTTCTTCAAGGACTCATACCCACTTCGTGTGTCAATAATAGCAAGTGCTTCGTATTAACTTGCCAATTACTTTGTTAATCTTTCCACCTGGTTTCCTTGAGGAAATTAAGTAGAGCTATGTCGTACAAATACAACCTCATGCATGAGTCTGTCCGACCATACTTACTAGAGAACTGGGCCTCATTATCTGGCAGTATACTTTCCGGCTTACCCATACTTTGAAAGAATACAATTCAAAACGGACTTGGTCGTAGCACGCCGTAGAGGAGGCAACATGATAAATTTGCTAAACACATCAATACATACCAAGAGCACTGTAGTCCCCATCGAGATTTTGGCACGAGACCTACCAGATCCACACGTACGATTTTATTTATATTGTCTGGTACCACACTCTGCGTATCCCCATACGAATGTAACGGAAAGTTTGGTTTTTTGATACAGATCACAAGTGACGATCAATTTACGACAAGTACGGCGCATCTAGACCAATTGTAATTCAATACTAACTGTACATAACACTTCGACTGACCGAAGTGCCCCTGCTCCTCATGCTCTTGTAACACTAGAATCTTAATGTGGTTCGCGAGGATGAATAACCGATAATGGGTGTTTGCACATGACCTTCTCCTAAACTGTAATCCGTTGTAGACTACAAACCACTTTGACTTGTTCGAGCCCTCAGCGGTTCTTACCAACGCTGGCATATCCTTATTACAGAAGGAATTGTTTGTCAGATCTACAGCCAACAGTTGCATATTAGCTGCCACCGATTTAGAGATCTGAACGGCGCATTGTAAATATAGAAATATTTGAATCAATGGGAACCTGCATTTGGTCACCAGATATCTTTTCACGATGTCAAAACAGGACATCTACCACAGAATTCTCAGACCCCTTACACTATTTTCTTTGAAAATCGTATTCTTGTAAATACAATATCCAACGTGTCAGTAACCGACAGGATTGAATATAAGCTACTGCTTTATGGTCCGTAATAATAGTAGTATCACGACCTAAGAGCACTGCAGCGACCTTCTTTTCTGCTACCGTGTAATGAAATTAGGTCCCTTGCTTGATACGACTTACAAACATAATTATCATACTTTTTTCTTAAGCATTCTCCTGTTGAAATAACACTGCTCCCAACGCATAGTCGCATATACATGAGTTTGAGTGAAAAACCTCTAATAAAATCGGGACTGACGCTTCTAATAGTTTCTTTAATTTTTGAAAAAGAGTTATCCTCTTCGACCCCCCATTTCCAAGGTTGATTTTTCTTTGAGAGACGACTTAAAAGAAAAATCAGTTAGGAGAAATTTTCGCAGTACCTGTAATTCACAACACCTAAAAATATTTTCACTTTCTTCACATTACAATATTTTGGGCAATTCTACATGACTCGAACCCTATCCAGAGCCATCCGGATACCATAAGCTGAAATAATGTGGCTTAGATAATTAACTTCTAACAGACAAAGTAAGGTTTCTTCATTTTAACCGTGCCCTCTGCCTTTTGAAACTTTTTAAAAAATCAACTCCAGGTGGTATAAACGAATCTCCGGCGATGGAAAATAAATTAAGAGATACGACACAGGCTATAGAGAAACAATCAACTTCGCTGTCCAGAACTGCTTGCAATCCTCGAATAGGCGATCCTACGTATGTGCAAAACCTAAACGGCAATACACAAAACGCTATTACGTTTTATCCGCGACGTCAATCACTGTATTACCTTGGGCATAATTTATTACGTCCCCAAATTTGGTTGCAATTATTGCTGTCACGAGTAAAGCTAACAAAGAAAAAATATGCAAGGGGCTTACTCGCTTATTAGCTGGAGCCAAACGCAGCCTCCGCTAGTCTTCAGGAGGCCAGCGTCGCGTGGGAGTAGTTTCTTATATATTTCCACAAATTCTGGAAGCGAAGTGAGTGCACCTAATATTTTTTTTGAGGTAATCAAGAAAATGTGCAACGATACGATACGATCACTTCCTTTTGTTATAAAATGCGTCCTTCCACGAACCTGTTGGTATCCCAACCATACCACACATTCCTTTCCTTGAGAAATGCGTACTTTTGCAAAATATATGCAATAAATTTGGGGGTTGTTGTCCTCTGGTTCGTGGGAAACTATATTCAAAAAAACCTTACACGTAGTAACTTAATTAAATTTAAGATGGGAAACAAGCTGGATTAAAACTTCCATAATCCTAATATTAAAATGAAATTTGGTGCAACCAAATGCGCAACGTTAAAATTAATTTTTGGTTCGAAGGCCTTATACTAGTCACGCACACCGCCCCTTCTGCAAATATAATAACAGAAAAGAAGACTCCCGAAACAGTAGAGTGCTCCAGTAGGAATCTGAAAAGGGGTTTTTACTCGTGTCCTTCAAATGGAAAAGTTCCGTGAAGCGGTATTCGTTCATACGAGCATCCCAAGGGACCAATATAGAAAGGAGAATGCAGTTCCTGCATTTCTGCGTCGATTAAAAGAGAATCGACCCACATGCCAAATCAGATAACAAATTCGCTGTCTACGGCTTTAACGTAGATCAGCGGAAAAAAGTCGCGATACACAGCCAGACGGAGGTTTCCCATACCTACGGTCCGATCTCGTACGGGAACAACCCTCTACCTAAGCAGCGACTTAAAAAGTAAAAGATAGATAGAAGATAAAACAGGAAGATGGGATATTTGGAGCTTTATAGTAGCCAGCAGAATAGAGAAGATCTCTATTAAAACATATCGGTCTGCAGGATCACCTACAACGTTAACGATAAGATGAGCCCTATGCCAACACGTCGATACTTAAAGACAACTAGGTTCCAAATGACACCTAGACACATCATCTTCCTTCTGAGCGCGTCCTCTGGAATAACAAAATCGAATAAAGATAAGAGAACCTACTTAAATATACCCACACAGTAATTTTAAAGATATAACTACCATGGACACGGCAATAATTGTACAATAGACAGTTAATCGACGATAAAAGTAAGAAAATTTTGAATGCCCCAACACAATAAGGAATAATATTGAAAACGATAAAGGTGACAACCTCTCCCCAACACATTCAGTAAAGAAACGGAAAATGCATTAACACCCCTATAGCATAAAACGATTGATAGTGGAATTTATAACAGATGAATGAAATATATGAGAAAGAAAACAAATCGAATAGAAATTTTTTGTATTCGCAACTGTGGAAACCAACTTTTTACTACAGGGGTATAGGTTACGGTTCTATGGATATCCAAAGAGTAAAGCATCAACTCGACATCAGCTAGTAATAGTTCCTGAAAATTCGTTGAGTTATTCAGACGAAAGATATGTCGACCACGATAAAAGCATGTAGTGGGTTATTGAATAAAAATAAAATAAAAGATGGAAATTTAAAAGAAATGAAATTATTTGAGAATGAGGACAAATAAAAAAATTTTGTAAGCAGGAACTAAAAAACTATTTATGACATGACAAGGTTTGAACCGTTTTAAGGCTCAAGGGTAACATCTATATAAATGTATGATAGGATAATGAATTTATGTAGAAGTAAACGATATGAAAGTTCAGTGGTAAGGAATATTTGTATAGTGGAGGTAACGCCAAAAAAAAAAAAATTAATTCAATTAAAGAAAGAGAAGGCAAAGTATTTTTAATGATTAAAGGTAAGACGACAGGTTTAACACTTGTTAATTGAAGGTAAAGAAAACGGATTGGAAATCTTTTATATGCCATAATTTTTAAAATTTACAATTACAATCGTGTAATTTATAGGTTGATGGAGGCATTATGTGATATAATTTAGGTAAGGTATAATTAGAAGTTAGTTTTAAAGGTGAACTCTTAATTGTATTAGACAGAAAATGATTTGATTGCATTTTCAGTTTTAAAATAGCAAAGGTAATTGTTATCTAAGCTTACCTGCACATAATTTATTTTGGTATCATAAACAAGAAAGAGAATGAAGTTAAAAGTAGATATTAGTTAGTGTTTGATATTCATTTGGTCACAGAAATATGCAATCAATATACGATTGACATCGTCCCATTCGATGAGATCATCACGGCTGGCAGTCAAGGTTAATGCTCTGCCGGTTAGTTTACTGATTTTCAAGCATAAAAGTAAAACGTTGCGTTCGCTGTCGCCGGGTTTATAAAAAGATTTTAAAAATATCTCGCAAGCAGTGATGAAGATACGTAATAGTGCTTGGTTCCGTCGTATAGGAGAATTGACTCAAGGTAGAGTTTCATATCAGAGTTCATTGTTGTTATAATAAAGTAATGGTGGCTTTTAAATCTAGTTTGTATAGAGTTATTTAAAGAATCGCTTATCTTTTACGTATGTAATTATCAAGTGCTATAATTACATCGAAAAGTTTTGCTGGGTAATTGTCACATCAATTACTGTCGCGTTAAAATGTATATTTATAACTTTTGCAGAGGTTACAAAGTGATGCGAATTGAGTTTCAGGTTTTCTGAACACTTTTATTCCAGTAATAGTTTCTCGCAAGAACTGCGATATAATTATATGCTTTTGTTTCAGACTTGTGCTGAGTAATTATTTCGTTAAGTGTTGCAATAATAAAGTACATAAAACGTTTTTATAATTATACACCTTCGTTAATTTGTTGCACTGAAAGTGTTTAATTATAAACCTTTATAATATCAT
Source organism: Platerodrilus igneus (assembly GCA_036346225.1). Classification (NCBI taxonomy): domain Eukaryota; kingdom Metazoa; phylum Arthropoda; class Insecta; order Coleoptera; family Lycidae; genus Platerodrilus; species Platerodrilus igneus. The sequence goes on along the minus strand of JARFIW010000237.1, from coordinate 2,764,949 downwards.
CAAGTTTCAGGTTTTCTGAATAAATTCTTTCAGTAATAATCGCTGTAATAAAATGGTATAAAGAATTGCATTCTAATTATACACTCACGCTTCAGACTTGCTGAATAAATCGGTTCGTTTATAAATCGTAATAAATTGTGCATATAAATGCGTCTATATAATTTCTTTGTTAATATAAGTTTCCTAAGTAAATAATAAAATTGCGATAATAAAATTGTACATAAAAATTCTTTTTTTTTGTTTCTTATTGGCTAATATCAATATTCAGTTGATGATGGTTAGGAATATAAACTTTGGTACAAGAGTTTGTTTGTCAGTTCCATTATATTCTTTTCCTCTTTGTTATTGGACTTGGTCTATTCTTGTACTTCGTCCAATTGGTTTATTGTTCCAGATTAAGAATAGAGGTTCAAGACCACCAGTTTTCTCGATTTTGGATTCTTCTAGTGCCCTTCTGGAATCCTACCGACTGCGCCAGATAGGTTTAGGGCCTTTGGGAGCTTCTTTTTTAAAAAGGACTTTATTTCCAAATTTATACTCTTATCAAGTAAGTGTATTTTAATTTAGACAGAAATTACAATGGAATTTAACAAGCGGTTACGTTATATTCATTAACGTTTTAATAATTCCAAATAATGAAAGTTACTTTTCACTAATTAATTAATTAAACTAAATTGAGAAGCTTCAACAACCAACAATGTTAAAGTTGTGAAGCTCGAGACTGACTGGCCATCTTGGGCTCCTGAGGATATTTATGCTATCCCTGCCCCTCACACTGCTTGTGGTAACTGCAGATCTCATGTCTGCTATTTTTTTATTAGTATTACTTCTTAGTAATCTTAATTCTAACAATAAATTTCTTATAATCTATTGTGACCTGAACCTGCAGTGTCATGTTGCATCTGGAATACAAAGTTTTCACATCCGTTCCCATGTCTGGTTTATAAACTTCCATTAACCTTTTGTAATATGTCCTTTAATTATACATTGTAACAATCTATACTTTAGATTCAATAGTTCCATTTGATTATACCTATATACTAATTTGGCAGAAAGTACAGGAGAATGTCTTGATGTCACTTAAGAAAATGTACCTGCTGTTATCAAATGCATCACCAGAGAATTATGAACGATTACATTAGTAAAACATAGTATATCAATCTGTTAGCATAGCAGAGAATATGCTCTTGTTTAAGAAATACATAACGCAGATTTTCAAAGCTTTTGTGAAAATTGCTGTAAAAAAATTTAGCCCATTTTATGTTTCAGAGAGTATTTAATATTGCGGATCAAACAAGTCTTTATTATCTCAAGCTCAGTGCTACATCTCTTCCTTTTATTTGTTTTCCAAAAGTTTGTTAAAACTCGGCATCTCGCTGGTAACAAAGTATATTTAAATTACTAAACCTTTCTAACCAAACCACCAACTTCCTTTATAAACTCTTGTATTTACTGAATAAAAGCAGGCATCTGAAAAATGTTATAACCTTTTAGGTCCGCAAATTCTTTCTTTGAGGGCTTACGTCTTCATTTTATTCTATATCTGAAAAGCAGGCAGCTTAAATTGTCTGGCGGTATTTACGAAAAAATTTGTGTTGGAAAACTCTCTTCGCTTCGAATATCATAGTAGTCTGTTGGAATCATAAATATAATGTCTTTTTCACATGCAGTATGGCAAGCAATATGTGACTGCCTATTTAAAAAAAACTGCAATTTTACTTTAAAGATAGCTTTAAAGCATTTGGTTCGTGACATAACAATACAGATATACAAACCTGAATAATCTGAGTGATATTCACGAGTCGTTTTTGGAGGGTTGCGTTTATTCGCATACAAAAAGTACAATAAATTAAAGTGAACATTGTTCTAGCGTTCTAGTGCTAGGCTCCTATGAGACACTACTTTCCAGTCTGGAGATACTTACCAAACAAATAAAACTAGTAGAGCGCATTGACTTGTCAAATAAAAAGTATAGTCGTCCAATTGGAAATTTTGAATTTTGCCGGACTTGCTGTTCCAACCAAGGTAGGGGTCTTTAACGTGCGTGACAATACTCATTCACGAGACCTCTCATCCGAACGAGGGCGTATTTTTTGAAAAATGCTCGCCTAACATTTTTCAAGTGGCATGTCTCAGGATTCGAATCCGGAATCTTGGGATCAGCAGCCATACACTAATCTGTTTGATCTACGGAGCCGCCAGAAGATAAACCATTACATTTGATTTTCCAATGTTCTACCCAAAGGTATTACATTGGCCAGCAAGCAAATTTTTCTTTACCTGGAAATTTTGAATTTTGCCGAACACTTGCTGTACCAACCAAGGTAGATCTTTAAAGTGCGTGACAAAACTCACATACGGGATGTACATTTTACCCCTTATCTGAAGGAAGACATATTTTAATGAAAAATTCTTGTCTAACATTTTTCAACCGGTCCGGGTCGGGAATCCAACTTGGGAGCTTGGGATCAGCAGTCGTACGCTAACCTGTTTCATTGACGGTGCCACCGGAGGTAGCTCATCTACATTTGATTTTCCAATGTTCCACCCGAAGGTACTATATTGGTCAAGAAGAGAGTTTTTTAACTTAATACTCGACAACATTCACACACGGGACATGCATTTTTTTACCTCTCATCGAAACGAGGGCGTGGTTTTGAGAAAAATGCTGGTCTAACAATTTTTAAGCGGTCCGTATCAGATATCGAACCCGAGACCTTGAGCTTAGTAGTCACACGCGAATCAACTAAGCCACAAAGCCGTCTCCAATCTAATGGCCGTCACGTATTAGTCATATATTTTCTTGTCTATCTTACATGAATACTACATTATATTTATATTAACTTTCCTACTTAATCACTTTCGACTAATTCGGATTAACGTCATTTTTTGTAAATGCATCATGATCATCATCTCTAATACAAATCATCACTAATACAAATACAGACTAATCAGACCCTCTTTTCCACCAGCGTCCTCATTTCCACACACATTCTGGACCAAAGTTTTCTTTTATCTTTAGCGATAAATCTATCTTGTTTGGTATCAATTAATATTAGATTTTTCTCAGCTACCTGAATTTCTAAGAATTTTTTAGATAGCATCATCCCCCAGGGAGGTACCCCCTTTTTAAGATTTTTTACCAGCAGCGATTTCTGACCGTCCTTATAAATTTTTTAGCCATGCGATACATCAAATTAGTCTAGAATTTTACGCAGAATCCGAATCTGCAAATAGATTTAAAATCCGACCACCCCTTACCGTTTTACACACATACCCTCTAGCGACATAAATCTTTCTCCACATTTCCACCCACAAGATAAATGTACCTTGTTTGGTATCAATTAATATCAGGTTTTTCTCGGATATCCGAATTTTTAGGACTTCTACAGATTGCATCATCCCCCAAGGAGCTACCCTCATTCTAAGGATTTTTTACCAACTGGTTTCCAATCACCCCTAATATACTTTTAGGGGTTTTACGTAAAATCCGAATCTACAAATAGATTTAAAATCCAACCACCCCTTACCGTTTTACATACATACCCTCTGCGAGATAAATCTTTCTCCACATTTCCACCCACGAGATAAATATATCTTGTTTGGTATCAATTAATATTAGATTTTTCTAGGGAGTCCAAATCTGTAAATAGATTTTAAATAGGACCACCCCTTACATTTTTAAAGGTCCCAAACCTCTAATTTTTTGCATTCATATCTAACCTAGATAAGAGTTTTCTTCGACTAACCATTTTAGTCTGATCTAGAATTTTCTGAACAATCTAATTCTGTTTGAATTGTTTAAATCAAACTACCCATTGTCGAGTTACACCCGGATTTTAGGAAGTTGTCCAAATCGTCTTAGAGTATGACACATAAGTTTGGTCTAGATTTTTCTGGGGACCCAAATCTTTAGGAATTTTTTAAATCGGAGCAAACCTCGGGAAAATTGTGCCCTTATTAATATTTTAAAATCGGTCTATCCCTTACAAAGTTACACCACCTGATTTTAGGTAGATGTCCAAACCGCCTTAGAGTATGACATAAGTTTGGTCTAGATTTTTCTGGGAAGCCCGAATCTTTAGGAATTTTTAAATTGGAGCAACCCTCGGCAAAATTGTACCCTTATACCTAATATCAAACTTATTCAAATTTGTATAAAAGTATTGCGCTTTAGGTATAGCAAACCTTAAAAGAGACCGGAGGATCCAAAAGTGTAATAATATACAGGAGCTTTCATTTAAAAAACATAATTTTGTTATTTATTTAGTGTTTGGAATACACAGGGTGTTCCAACGATTTCAAAATAATTTTAAAAAGTACCTCTAATATGCCTCTATCCATATGTAAAAGAAAATTTTTTAAATATTTATTAGTTTACCTACAATGTTCCGAGGCGTGAATAACCGTGAATAACCCTGTGGAATAGATGATATATAAATTCTATATTTTTAATAATATTTTATCTTCACTGTTTGACATTTCGGCATAGACTTGTTTACAATTTGAACGAGTAGAATCGTCGCAAAATGGAGCTAAGTATGCTGCGAAGAGGAACACAGTTCGTTAAAGTTCGTTTCTAAAGAATACGCACGCTTAGATTTTACGTTTCTAAAAAGGACCATTGCACAAGCATAGTTTGTTTACTTTTCCACGGTATTTCTTGAACTTCAAAAATATTGTAACGAATTCTTTAATTGTCTAATTCTGTAATTGTCCTATAAATACAGGTCTAATATAATCATTCTTCGCAATCACAAATATTTACAGTATCATTTACATCAGCAATAGCTTAATCTCCATTTGTAGGTACTAATTTAATATTTTAAACGCGATGAATTACACAGGTCCGTCAAGTTGCCCCCCCCCCGCCGTTGACCGACTTGCTCCAAAACCTAGCACCCATTTGCTTATAACTAGCACTAGTTAGCACCAAAGTTGTAGAGCTTAGCACCAAAGTTGTTTCAGAAATATGGCCAATTATATTGGGTGGGGGGAATTGGCGCCAGACCCCCCCCCGTGCTGCGGTTTGCTCCAAAACCTAGCACCATGTAGCTTAGAGCTAGCACCCAAGTAAGAAAGATAGCACCATAAAAACAAGATGGCGGCGATTTAAAAAAAAATTGTCAGCTCTATCCCCCCAGTTGTCCGACTTGCTCCAAAATCTAGCACTATGTAGCTTAGAGCTACCATCCAAGTAAGAAAGCTAGCTACTTAATAACAAGATGGCGGCGATTGTTTTAAGAAATTTTGCCAGCCCCCAAGCAACTCTTTGCTTATAGCTAGCACCAGCTAGCATCAAAGTTGTATAGCTAGCATCAAACCCATTTCAGAAATATAGCCAATTACATTCGGTGGAAAGGGTTAGCTTGACGTCAGCCCTGCCCCCAAACATAATTAGCCATATACCTAAAACGGCTTTGGTGCTTGCTGTACAACTTTGATGCTAGCTGGTGTTAGTTATAAGAAAAGAGGTGCTCGTTTTTGGAGCAAATAGGAGCACTGGGGGGACTAGCGTCAAGTTGACCGCTCCCGAATATAACTGGCCATATTTCTGAAACAGCTTTGGTGCTAACTCTACAGCTTTGGTGCTAGCTGGTGCTAGCTATAAGCAAAGAGGTGCTAGATTTTGAAGCAAATCGGACAACTGGGGGAAGGGGCTGACAAAATTTTTTTAAAAAATCGCCGCCATCTTGTTTTTATGATGCTGGCTTTCTTACTTGAGTGCTAGATTTTGGAGCAAATCAGATAACGGGGGGGGGGCTGGCCAAATTTTTTTAAAATCGCCGCCATCTTGTTTTTATGGTGCAAACTTTCTTACTTGGGTGCTAGCTAGTGTAAGCTCTAAGCTACATGGTGCTAAGTTTTGGAGCAAATCGGAGCACAGGGGAGGCTAGCGTCAAGTTGTCCCTCCACCCGAATATAATTGGCCATATTTCTGAAACAGCTTTGGTGCTAGCTGTACAACTTTGGTGCTAGCTATAAGAAATGGATGCTAGGTTGTGGAGCAAATCGGTCAAGGGGGGGAGGGAACTTGACGGACCTGAATTACACACTATTGTAGCACTAATCTTACTTGTAATTTATTTATCTAATACGTGAAACTTGGCGAATAGTAAATACGGACAGGAAAAAGAAAGAAGCCTTTGGAAATGTGGAGCTACAGACGTATGATGAAGATATCATGGACAGACAAAGTTAAGAACAAAGAGGTGCTAGAAATGGTAGCGGAAGGAAGAAATATGTAGAAACAGTAAAGAATAAGAGAGATATGATGATAGAGCACATACTAAGGCATGATGGAATAGTGCGGTTACATTAAAAGCTTAGGAAGGAAAAAATAGAGGCAGAGGTAGGTCTATAATAGACTATTGCACACATATAGTGAAAGATGTAAGCTGTGGGAATTTCAGGAAAATGTTTAGACTAGTTCAGAATAGAAATCAATGGAGGTACGCGTACAACTAGTTCTAAGACGGAAAACATAGGGACGGAAAAAATAATTAAATAATTAAACCTGATGATTATTATAAACAATAAAGGTGTTAGTTTTGCAATATTCTAACTAATGTTGATTGAGCGGAAGGATTTATTAGAAAACTCTTAATTCGGCAAATGTCTAGTGTTGGGGGATCTTGGTAGCTGCAAGTTGCTTAACCTCTTTCACATACTGCCGAATATTGGTGAAATAGGGTATATATCTACAAAACAATAGAAAGGGAACCGAGCTGTGTCTAGGATGTGGGAATTTCAGGGAAATGTGTAGGCTAACTCAGAATAGAAATCAATAGAGATACGCGTCCAACCAGTTTCAAGACGGAAAATCTAATGAGGAAAAAAAGTAACTGCAGTTAAACCTGATGATTGTTGGAAGCATATGTGTGGAGCACAGCACTGTACGTCTATGAAATAGGGACATTAGGCAAAACAAACAGGAAAAAGGTAGAATCTTTTTGGAATGTGGTGCTTCAGATGTAGGATGATGATATCATGGGCAGACAAAGTTAATCACAAAGAGGATCTAGAAACAGTAGGGGAAGCAAGATATCTGTGGAAAACCAATAATAACAGGACGCGTTCTGAGACATTTGGGGAATATTGCGGGATATATTACAAGCAGAGATGGGAAAAAAGAAAGTAAGATGTAGACCTAGATCAAACTATTGCACGCAGATAGTGAAGGATGTAGATTACGGAAATTTCAGGAAATGTGTAGGTTAGCTCAGAATAAAAAACAATGGAGGTACGCGTCTAACCAGTTGCAAAACTGAAAATCTATTGATGATGAGAGGTTAAAGTTAGATTAATTTTTATTTAATTTATTTAGGAAATATTAGTTAAAGCTAGTGATTTGTAAAGGATATTCAGCTAAACTAGTGATAGTCGTATTTTGAAGGAGCATTGTATTTTGAGAAATTTTTTAATTATAACCAAGTTTAAGGATACCAAAACAAGAGAGTTTTATGCGGAATGTCTTACATATAGAAATGTCATCAAAGATATTGCGGTGACAGACTGTTTGGCGTCCCTCAATTTTGACAGTAGGAAAAACCTTACAGGGTAAATGTTAACGTAATGTAGAATTTTTATAATTAAGCTTTGTTATTTATTATTTTTGTATTTTATTATTTTGCTTTATTTTCTTTTTGCATTCATTTATAGGAACCCACCGCAGCACCACTGCAGTTAGCCGACGTACCTTCATATTGTTACGGAATCCCCGCCCCTTCAAGGCAAATCAAAATCTAATTATTTTAACGTCTATTTCACCCGCAACAATAGATTTCCAAATACCGACGAATTTCCAACCAGATCCTACCAATATTAACAATTTCAGTAGGAACGTACAAAGGTATTACAAATCTTGTATGGATTTTCGAGCAATTGTGTGTTGGTTGTATGGAGCACAGACTGTAATTGGACGTTTTTACGCTCAGTTAACTCAACTTTTTTAAAAGGCTAATCAGTAACGGTAACCTAGACGGAAACGTCAAATGATTAAGATATCAATGTATAGAGATGCACAACTTGAAACGTTACTGCTTACATAAGAAATACAAAACTAATTGTGCGCGAACTTGACTAAGTTTTATTTATCTACCAAAACGCTAACAAAAACTCCATGTATACACTGTAATTTGCTTTGGTTAATAATCTAATGAGGCGCAACAGTATTTGTGTCACAAAATTATTTTAATTACATGCTCCTTAAGTTAGAAAATTACCACTTATTTTTTCAATCATGTGAAAAGCTTCGTTGAGTTTCCCAGGTATTGATTTACAATTTATAAAGGTTGAATGTGATCGTTTCCGTTTAATACATGCTCTTGCTTGTAATAATAGAGAACTCAATTTAATTGGGTAAATGTTTTAACAAGTTTGTTGATTCGTTAAGTAATTTCAATAGATTCCAGCAACACCATACATGTTTTTATTATATACTAGCATTAGAGACTGAATCACTACATAGTATTAGTTAAAAATATTCGATATACAGTAAAATTCACAAGAAAAAATTACAAGAACATAGGGTAAATCTGTTTGTCGGTCTGTTAAAGCATAAGATTTATTCCACACCTACACCATGTGTTGACTATATCACCGCACGCGAGCTGAGCACAGAACAGATTGACTGAATTACAGTTGACTATATCAAAGTATATGAGTTGGAAATAGAACAAACAAGAATCGCGAGAAATTCCAGCTCATTTTTTGTGCTACCCAAAAATCTGTACTTTCATTGGACAAACTAAATTTGGAGATTATTTTACATCCAAAACTCGAAATACCCAATTCCATTGGTTAAATAGATCATTAACGTTTTTCAACACAGGAAGAATAGGAAATGGAAGTGTACAAATAAAATTTCAAATTCTCCGGAAGACATTCGTAAGTGCCCACCATAGCCTAAAAAATCCTCTTGCAGTGCTCCCCATAGCCTGCAAAACCTTCAACGAGCAGCGCTCTCCATAGCCTGCTATACTTCAGCGCGCAGTGCTCTCCATAGCCTGCGTATTCTCCGATCGTGATGCTGTCCCCCGCCGCACCAGTGGCATGTAATTATAATTCGTTGTACATAGTTATAAAATCTACGTATGGGTGGCAAGGTTCGTTTCATACACCAAGCAAGTCGGAAGCAAGCACAGAACGCCCTTCGACGTGCGATCCGTTCAATCCGAGCGCACCCAAGGCTTCTATCGCCTCTGCCACTATCGCCTAGAGAAGATTTTCAAACCACTTTTTCTGCAAGCACATCCCGGGAAGTGGTTTACTGTGATGTCGTCGACTGCATCTGCCAAGTGTACCTCCGGGACATCACCCCCGTAGAGTTTAACGGCGACTTCCTCAACGAGGCGTAAGGCACCACTTCCACGAAGTCTACCGAAGGGTACCGAAAACGTCTGGGCCTCCTAAACCTGTAAATATTTTCTAATCATAACCGTCCAAGTTCCTACTGGACCTCACAAATCAATTTCGAAAGCTTCTCAAGAGTTCCGAAGACAACCGAAGACTTCTGAACCCTCTATACTTGTAAATATTGTAAATTAGTAGTTTTTAATTTCAAGTCATAATTTTTTATAACTTAACGTTGTGCCAAAAGTAAAATACGAAGCCTTCCGAAAATTTCCGAAGACCACCGAAACCGTTTTCGCCGCCTTCAAGCTGTATAGACATTCAGTTAATAAGTGTTTTAGTTTATTTTGGCTCCACGAGCAAGCACCAAGCCTTCCGAAGAGTTCCGAAGACTACCGAAGGCTTCCGAACTACTTCAACTATTAAAAATCAGTCAATTTTACTATTTTATTTTTATTTTCATGTATTTATGAAACTTATAATTATTTTTGCTTGTACTTATTAAACAATTAATCAAGCCAAGCCCACCTGCTTTCAGACGCCTCCCACTCGAACGATAACACATGTCGATGTTCAAGCTGGAGAAGTTCTTTAGTGAAGCATATATAAATAAACTAGGGGATGTTCTAAAATTAATGAAATTCATAAACTTCAACACATTCACCTATCAATTAGTTTCTTTAATCTTATAATAGCTTCACGTAATACGTTCAGTTTAGGTTTTCACAAAGATTTAGTCAACAAGCCCGCAAACTGTATAGAACTAGCAATTTTCTTCACTGCAAGCTCTCCTTCTAAGACCACATGTCTAACAAAAAAGTGCCTTATTCTTTTGTGAAGCTCAAGATTCTGAGCTAATTCTATAGCAGCTTCGTTTTCAACAAATACATCATCATAAATTTACTAGGAGATATATCTGGGTCTGAGACTCTTCCTAGCTGCATATTTCTACGTAAATAAGTACACTTGTATAATAAGAATGTAACAAAATGAAACAAAATCAAATTTGTAATTTGGCTTGGTCTTAGAGTTAGGTTCTTGTGTCCTTGCTCTTATTGTCTAAGAAGCAGGTGGTGGTGTACTATAGGTGTGGGAGCTGAAGCTTTAAATATTGCAATTTCTATTTCAAATTGAAGTTGGGATGTAAGTGGGCAGGACTGGACGAGGTGCATGAGAGTTTCTAGGAATTGGTTGTAGGAAGGACAGAATGGGGATGGGATTAGGCGGAATTGGTGTAATTTTTGGCAGAAGTTGCCATCGCCGAATAGAAACTGGACGATGTGTGGATTGGAGAGGACGATGTAAGATGAGCTGTCTGTGATTGTCAACGGTATATCTACCGGTGAACGAGAGGGACCAGAGTTCTTGCCATAAGTATAAAAGAGAGTTATGTATTAGGGATTCGATTTCCGTTTTCGGAAGGTTAAGGCTATCTTCTGGTGATAGGATTCTATCATTAAGGGTGATACGTAAATTATTTGGTTAGGTTTCGAATTTGTAAAACAGAATAGAGTTGGATATCAATTGGTGGGATTATGAGAAAAGTATACATGGCTGAAGTGAAGGTAGTTCTGTAGGCTCTGGAGGTGTATAGTAGGAATGGTTATATGATGCTGTACAGAGTTCGTATAGAGGATGGGGGGTTAAAGAAAGCCAGGAGTCTACTGCATATCGAAGGATCGGAATTATAATTTGTTCGATGATTAAACTTCTTGTTTGCATCGTTGGGTGGATTTATTTAGGTAGGGCATGGTGGAGTTCTTGGGGGATAATGCAAGTTTTAGCACGGAGTTTAGAAAGGCGGGTGCTTCTTTTTAGGCGGGTGTCAAGATATGTGGCTGATTGGTAAAAACAGATGGGGATGTTAAAGATGTGAACGTTTGGGTTTCGGTTCGGATTTAGAGAGCCTTTAAGAAAGATCGTCTTTGTTTTGGAAGGGGGAAGTGGTTGCCGGTTTAGGAAGGGCCAGGATTCGACTGCGTTCAGAAGGACTGCAGCTGAGGCTTCTAGAGATGCGTGGAAGTTTCCGTGGACAAGGAATACAATGTCATCTGCATGGGCAAAGGTGGATATGTTGGGCATGTTTAGGTCTAGGAGTAGGTTTATTCATAGATTCAATAGGATGGGAGATAAGCGAGAACATTGAGATCATCCTTGGGGGAGGATTTTAGTTACGGAATGGTAGTTCAAAGCGAGTGTGGCAGTGCGGGATATGAGGAAGGATTTTATGATTTGAAAGACGTTGGAACAGAAGTTGGCTATTTTCATTTGATTTAGGAGGTTGGGCCACCATAAAAGGCCAAAGGCTGAGTAGAAATCAACGAAACGGGTTATGACATATTTATGAGTGGGAGATTGAGCTGTGATTATTAGTCATCGGATAGTGCGTTAGGCACTGTGGCCAGGGCGGAAACCGTGCTGGGGAGGGGGGAGAGGAAAGTTGTATGTGAGAGATTAACTTAAGGAGAATAATTTGTTCTACGAGCTTGCCTAAAGTAGGCAGGATGACGATAGGTCAGTAAGACATAGGATCCTCTGGAGGCCTATTTGGTTTTAAGATGATGATGATAGGGGTTGCTTTAAATGTGCGTGGAAAGGTTCCTGAAGCTGGACATTTTTGGAATAGTAGATGGGCGCATCCTCTAATGATGTGCCAGGATTTTTAAAGAATGTGATTGGGTATTTCGCCAGGACCTGGAGCTTTGCAGGTGTTAGTTTAGTGACGAAAGAACGAGATAGAAAGGTCGTCGTCGGGAAGAGATTCTGGTGGGGTGCTTAAGAAATTCGTTAGGAATTACTGTGGACGAGTGGGAACGTCAGTAGCTGAGTAGGGGAATACTGATTCTAGGAACATGGAAATTGTAGTATTATATATGGGTAGGACAGAGAATGGGGAAGTTGTAATCTTGTGGGTTGTTGGGGGTTTTATTAGTTTCTTTTACGCGGTCCAAGCGTCTGTTTGTGGGTCTTGTATTATGTCATTATAGTGTTTTCTTCTTGTTTTTATTAACAGGTTTTTATAACTCCGTCTATCGTTAGTGTATGTGGACAGAGAGTGTTAATCACTTTTGGGGTAGCGCTGGTTCGTCTGGCTCGAGTGAAGGAAATTGAGCGTCTGGCGATGGTAAGTTTGTTTGTCCACTCTGGCGAGACTCGTGGTGTTTGGTGTTTACATGGGAGAGCGTCACTGATGGCACTAAATATGTTTGTGCCTATTGTATTGGCTAAGGAATCGGAATTGGAGTCTGCATATGTTGTAGATCGGAAGTTTGGGGTTAATTTGGCAAGGCTGTGTAGAAAGAGAGTCCAGTTCGTCTTTTAAAAGGTGATATGATTGTGGTCACTGGATTGGTGGATGTGGGACACTGACCAGAATGAGATTAGGATAGAGGCTGATGAGGTGGAAAGTGCTATATCTATATTGGATTGGTGATTATGGGCTTCCCAAGTGGGTATAAGTGACGGGATGTTTCGGATGCGTAGGTTGTGATGGTGAATAAAGTCCTCTAGTAAAATGCCATTGTCGTGCGTGTTGTCATTAAACCAAAGGGTCGATTTCGCGTTGGCGTCTGGTGTAATGATAGCTGGTTTGTCTCGATTGTGAGTATGTGGTCTAGTTGATGTAGGTATGTGCTGATGTTTATATTGTATTGGAAATAGGAAGAGATAAAGAAGATTATACCTTATTTCCAGTGGAGTTCAACTGTTGTTATTTAGGCGAATGATACAGAGGTATGGTAAATGGCGTATATTAGGGGATCAATGATGATGATGGCGGAAGTATATTTGGAATCTGGAGGAGAGGGGTGAATGGATGTGCGTGAGTTTGGTGACAAGTTAGGAATTTTGTAGTTAATTAAATAAGCTTTTTGGACAAAGGACCTAGACACTATTTTTTTGAAGTAGGAGTGTTGTAGATTAATTTGGATTATGCTGAGTTTAGAATTAGGTTGGGGCTGTTCTGGAATCCAGTTGTGTGTGGTGTCTAGAACCCATAGTCTGTTCGTAGTTTTGTCATATGGACTGACTGCTTAAAGACGGTACAGTCGGGTTGGTAACTGGGTGATCGTGGGGTTTGTGGATACGTGCGAAGTTTGTATATATAGGAGCGGTTGTAGTAGGATGAGGACAGAATTTTGTCAGAGGGGATCCAGCACAGCGGTCACAGGCGGAAAAGGAGCGGCAAGTTTTGGCCGAATATCCAAAGCGCTGGCAGTTATAACAGCGAATAACAGCAACTAGGATGGGGCGGATGTCTTTATCTAAATCGAATATGATTAATTGAGGAATTATAGGGTTGGGAAGGTGTATGCTGCATGATTTTTGGGCCAAGGCAGAAATTATGTTAATATCTGTGGGTGTGGTAGTTCGGATGGTTACGGAAGATTTGGTAGGGCGGACGCTTTAAATGTTTAAATTTGGAAGGAAGGGACGTAGATTTGTTTTTATCACTCCTAGGAGTTCGACGGAGGTAATGTTGGAGGAGGTAGGTTTGAGAGTAATAACTTTAGATGGGCGGCGGGCTACGAGCGCGCGTTGGGATGGATGTTTAAGGGATGCGGTGGAGGCGTAGGATTGTGTAGTTGTTGATTGTGTATGTGTGCTATTTATCTTAGTGACAGTTTGCAGAGTTGAGTCTTACGCATTGTTGCGTAGCTATCAGTTTGGCTTCGGCTACCTTCGAGTTCTGAATAGCCTCAATAACATGTGTGCTAGTTGTTCCATTTTTAAAGTATAAAATTGGCGCTAGATCGGTTAAACTTATTGTTTTCTTTGTATACATAGTCTGTTAGTTCTTGTTTAATTATGCTGATGTTAGGTAGTTGATTTTCTGAGTCTTCCATTGCTCCTTCCTTGGTAGGGTTGGAGCCGACGGAACTCGTTCTATATCGTGGTTCTTACGGTGGTGGTGATCCAGTGATTATAGCGGATCTGAAGAATGAAGCTAGAGCTTCCACCGACGGGAGTGGTTGGGTATTCATGGTGATTTGCCGCCAGTAAGTGTTATTCAATGACAACCTAGAATGCCTTTATATAATGTTATACGTACACAAGGACTACGAAAATTGTTTTCGCCACAGTGTTTACTTGTATGACACGAAAGTTTGAGATGTTTTAAAATTACACGTGTTGCATGCAAAAGGTTTTCTACAAGTAAGTGTTATAAAACGTGTATTTGTACGAAAATTATGTTTCGCCTTTGCATTCACTTATATAGATGAGAGGTCTGAAATTCTTTAAATACACTAGGAATATATTTCAGGTCATTGATTTATTCCCATAATCTCTTGAGTCAAATTAACTCTTTTACAGATTCACTTTGCCTTTGACTAGGCCAAGACACTGCTTCTCTGGCATACAAACAGATCACTCCTGAAATTGAACTACCAGTACTCATATCACCACCATGATAAGCATCGCTGTATTCCTCAACGACGAATGGTTTGTGCCTTGCTTTTACACAATTCGAAAATCAAGGTTGCCTTTTAAGTAGCAAAAGATACATTAAATTTCACGTCATCTAATAAAGTGTTTTTCAAAAATTTTCAAACCGCTCCAACAACATAAGCAATATCAGGTCGGGTATCTGTCATGAGATATACTAGAGCACCGACTGCTTGTCTGTATGGAAATTCTCCAGATTGTTCTAAAACTTGTTCTTCCTGTCCTATTTCAATAGTCTCTCTGACAATTGGAGTTGACCCTGGACGATAATCAGCCTTAGAACTTTTTTGACTAAACTTCTTGACTGATTGGTACAAATCCATGTTTCAGAATTTTATTTCTTTCCCTAAATAGCAGTTTGCAGGTTAGACTGAAACTTTGAATTCTTATTTGTAGACAAGCAACCAAACAATTTTTCATTTCGTCATTATTGCAAACTAAGAGACCGCCGTCAACGTACAGTACTAACAGAAGAATTTCCGCATCTTGTTTCCTTATGAAAAAAAACCGGATCGTATTCACTTTTGTTAAACTTGAGCTTTTTCAAAATATTTTTAATTCTGGTATTCCAGCAACGTGACGCCTGCATGAAGCCATAAAGATTTCGTTGAAGCATGTGTGCTAGTTGTTCCATTTTTTGAAGTATGAAATTGGCGCTAGATCGGTCAATCTTATTGTTTTCTTTGTATACATAGTCTGTTAGTTCTTGTTTAATTATGCTGATGTTAGGTAGTTGGTTTTCTGAGTCTTCCATTGCTCCTTCCTTGGTAGGGTTCTTCACGAACGTAAGTGTTATTTTGCTGAAGTGATTCGACTACATTTTCTATTGTTAATCACTACTGTTCTTTTTCTTCACATCTGTTTGCTTCTTGATAAGTTTTTGGTTCTATAGTATTCTATAGTATTAAGTATTAATTCTTCTTTTATTAGCATTAGCATTTTGATTTGTATCATTGTATACTAGTTACACAGCCTTTGAATACAGGTGTTTTTAAACCGTTAAAAATATCATGGAACCAAGAGTTGGTAAAGTGGCAAAAAAAGCAAGTCGGAGCAAAGCTACCATTGAGGAGATTTGGAGTGATTTAAGTACAAGCATAATTAAAAATGGTTCCCAAAAACCTGAAATTTATCCCTTTTCGGGTACAGGGCGATTTTGCTTAAACAATGGAAGAAGGCAGAAACAGCAGAATAAGATAATAGAGATTTTACTGGAATAGTTCAATACAAAATACCTTCTATTATTGCTCAAGCTGCTTTACATACACCTATCATATTAGACATTACTCCTAGTCGAATTTGATCAGTTGATAAATCGTTTTCACAAAATTTTGCAATTGAAAAAACAACAACACCAAAACAAGTTCAATCTTCAGCAAACACAGGACCTGGTCCCTTACGCCCTTCACTGATTCAGCAAGAAACAGTGACCTTTTAAGATCCTTTTAGATAACATAAAAGCAAATGTGTTCATAAAAGAAGAAAAGATACAAAAGGAGCAAAAGTAATTATAGCAGCAGAGGTAAAGCGTAGAAAAGCGAAGAAGAAAGTTGAAACAAAAATGTATACCCCCTTTTATAGTTCAGCAAAAAGTTTTGTTCGTTTAAAAATGGATAAGTATAAAACTAAACAATATATTTTAATGCAGTAAAAAGCATTTTATAGCAGATTTGTTAATAATTTTCTACTTTTCCCCTATGCACACGAAACAAGATTTCAAGCATTTTTTAACTCTCAGTTAAGTACTTGCTCCATTTCGATGGAAAGTGCAGAGTCGTTGACATTTTAAACAATTTCCTTGTTACGCACTGAATTGACGTTATGTTTCTGAATTAATTTTACTGTACAGGAGGAGGGTGGGAACTGACGTAATAGTAAATTAGTGCACCGGCTAGCTTTCAGTGGTGCAGGGTGGATTCTATGAAAGTTAATATAATACTTTAGGGGTATACAAATTCTGACACTTCAACTAAATACTTTTACGCTTACCTTGAAAGGTCTTTAAACTCTTTGTATATGTTTAGCTTTTGAGAGCCAATCCACGTGAAAACGACACAAATGAAGTCAATCTGAAAGATGGGTGTTTCGAGTAACTATTTGGGTAGTTCTTTCTGCTGTTAGAGGTTAATAGAGCCTCAATTACACCTTTAGCACCTCCTACTAGCTTAACATAAACAGAAAAAATTCAATTTCGCGTATACCTAACTTATATTGTAAAACATGATTTTTAAAACATGAAATAACAGCAAAAAAACAACCACGATCTACCACTAATTTAACCAAATATGCGTTTAGCTAAAAAACAAACTTAAAATTAACAATGGTACAACTTCGGCGAGTATTCGACAATGTAAATTTTACTTGCTACTTTTCTTCTATAATAATGATCCTTTATGTATAAAATTTCAATACATTACGCTTCAAATTTACATAAGCGCGCACCTACGTAAATAGTCATTCTTGGCTCCAAGGTCCACACATTTATATATATTAACGATAAATTAATACAACAAATACAACAAACAGTATGTGATGGTGACAATCTGGATAACGAAATTTAATCGACTTACAGTTTTCGTTTTATTCCCTTAAAAACTCCATCGATATCCCGGACAGGACTCGTCATAAGTAAAAATTCAACCTGTTATGCTTGACAAAAATTTCCAACACTGGTCACTTTCCAACGATACCGGTAATCACATCCGTGTTCTTCGCATCCGAAAGCATATTTCCTCACTAACAGCCCCGGATTTGGATACCGTCACACTAGCTTCGCGTATCTGCTTTTCCACCGTTGTTCCGCACCGCGATCGAGTTCAAAAGTATGCTGTCTCATAATGATCGGATCCCTATCTTTTACTATTCTTGGGTTTTTATAAGTCATTCGTTCCAGGTCATTGCATGCTATATTTTGTTCTCATGGATTGTGCGTCTAAACCATCCTTACTTCGAAGCCGTGTAAACCATCATTTTGCTCCTACACTTTTACATTTAACACTAACCCTGCGTCATTGGTCGTTCTCAATGTTTTAATTTTATGACTGGATTTATGATTATATGGTTATAGTGGGAGTATGTTCCATGGTTACTGTTTCTTGAACCCGTGTAAATTTGTACAAATAACTTTATTGTGACTGCTATTACGGAATTTAATTTTCTGAATTTAATACGAAGGATTGTGTAGTACCGATATGTATCACGGTTTGTCTTCAATAAATTGGTAAACTTGATACGATACTCCGGGCCCAAAAGAAAGTAGTAAAGTAAGGAACCCCCACACTAAATACCGCAACAAAACATAGAAGGGTAGAAAAGAAGTCAGCAAGAATTGGATTACGGGCTAGCTCAAAATGTCGTAGAGGGTTGGGTCATACAGAAAGGAAAATTAGAAACCTCAACAAGTATTTTATTTACAAACCGCTAGTTAGACATAGTATAAAAAGAAATATTTACAGAGACCAAATAGACATTTACGTAATCCTGTTATAACGCGATGTAAACAAAAAGCGTCACTTTGCATATAACACAGTATAAAAATATGCATTTAAGCAAATATCAATTAGAAAATCTTAAAATCTAAAGAACGTACATATACACTTACTTAATATTTCCAATCCTAAATATATACAAAAAAAATTAGACATAGTATATACAATTATTTAATCCACTCTGTGAAGTGCACTATGTAAAATTAAGAACGTAATAGTAAATTTAAATAACATAACTTTAACTGAAATGAACCAAGTGTTCGCTTTCTCTAACTTATCGTTTGGTAAACAAGCTGTTGAAATTAGCGTTAATTTCCAAAAAAAAAAAAAAAAAACAGTAAAAAGTGCTCTAACGCGAGCTTCGGTTTATACTAATTGCGACTTGAGGATTTATTA
The DNA here is from genome assembly GCA_036346225.1 of Platerodrilus igneus. NCBI lineage: Eukaryota > Metazoa > Arthropoda > Insecta > Coleoptera > Lycidae > Platerodrilus > Platerodrilus igneus. Next base: position 2,746,266 of record JARFIW010000237.1, on the reverse strand, counting down.
CATAGTCGCTTGTGCGCTGTAAAAGAAAGACTGTTAGTAATCTATTGTGCAACACGAGTACGAAAACTACACCAGCCAAAGAAATGTCTATCTTCTACAGCAGCATAAAAAAAAGAAAACGGAATAAATGTATCTTAAAACAAGCTGTTTGCCTCTGGTACCATAAAAGATTTGGAAATGCGGGTTGCACTCGCCAAAGAATTAGATGTTGAATGAACGAATTGAACTAGACTTGTAACACTAAGTACAACAAGACATCTTAGCACCGCAACTAACAGCGATTCCTTTCGATAAAAGGTCGTTGTACAAAATCGAATCATTTTCATAGCTCGGTCTGTATTCATAAAGATTGACAACGATGCGTTTGCGTTTTAAAACAATTCCAGGCGATAGCATGTTAAATATTCTGCGACACCACTTGTAAAAGTATATTTTCTAGACAGCAGCTTCCAAATATTCCTAGAAAAATTGCCAATTAACTAAAGAATATGCTGTAATGACTTCCACTGAATTTTGTTGTCTGCATGAGAACGACATCTGTTTTAAATGATCAAGTAGGTTTGCAACCCTCCTTCCGATGTTATGAAGTGAAATGTAAACAGGTTGCCTAACTGTTATAGAAACGACAGCAATTTGTTATATCGCGTGAGAGTGATTTGATATGGGAACGATTTTATTGCCCATAAGCTTGAACGAGTTTAAACACCTGAAATGATAGCGAAATAGCGCGTTGACTATTTCCTAGTAAACGGTGGATAACCAGCACATTAAAAATATTTTAACGATACGAGAAGTTTTAATCTTTCAAAAAAAATCATAAAGTATTTGCTGCAGATGTTTTAGAACGCGTTTCAAAGAATAATCTATTAGAAATGGTAAGTAGTTGTTTGTTTATTTCAACAAATTTATAACGCGACTAACGAAGCAAAACATTATAGAATAAATACTTAAGGAAATTTTTATAGGACGGTTAAATAGCACTCTTTTCAATTGGAAGATAAACAAACTGGTTAAATAACAGTTCGTATGATTTGGAAATAACATAAAAAGTGTAAAGTCGTTTAGATTAAAAACTTTAGAAGGCGTTCATTAAAAACAATAATTAAGAAATTACAATTTATTTGCAGTATGCAGAAATCAATCGATTTCAGAGATTTAATGTAACAAACTGACTGATTTACTATTTTATCCTATCACCCCCCCATTTAATATTATATTGAAATACCAACGTTCTTAAATGTAAAATACTAAAACTTCTACTAAATTTTACAGGCTCTTTCGTTGTAAAAGCTCATTTAACTAAACTGAAATTAATTAAGTCTTTTCTATTACCTAATGTTTTCTGTAACGCGCTAGCGTTACATCCTATCAAACTAAAAATTTACCGAGGAAAATTAGTCTCACAGTTAATATTAATTAAACAGTAATAGCTAAATAAAATTAAATAAAAACCCTTAACCACAAAAAATATTTAAATTACTAGATACGTATTTCGACCACTATGTGGTCATCATCAGTAGAGAAAAAAAAATTGGCTGTTGTTCTGGAACACTTCAGAGGATATTCTCCTCACCACTTAGGCTGAAGTGAACCTTTCCAACCCGCAGGCTGGTGTTCTCAACAACAAACAAGTGAATTCACTTGTTGAGAACACCAGCCTGCGGGTTGGAAAGGTTCACTTCAGCCTAAGTGGTGAGGAGAATATCCTCTGAAGTGTTCCAGAACAACAGCCAATTTTTTTTCATGATGATGACCACATAGTGGTCGAAATACGTATCTAGTAATTTAAATATTTTTTGTGGTTAAGGGTTTTTATTTAATTTTATTTAAATCGTGCCACAGTGTTCCTATAGATTAGTAATAGCTATGCAAAGCGTTCGGTATCGACAGTATTTACATAGCAGGCTGAGAATATGCAAGTTTAAATTCCAACTTTACTAAAACAAGTATGCACGTTTTATTTATTTTATTTTATTTATTTATTGTTCTAAAACTATTCCTAGGCCAAAGGCTTAACCAAGTGAATATGAACAGAAGTTTTATAAATAATGTAAATTACAATAAATTTGCAATATATATTAATTTCCGACGTAGTACGTTGATAATCTTGAGTTTCTTTTTTTTTTTTGGGCTGTTGGCAGAGAAGCTGGTGTGCAGTGTAGTGTTGTAGGGGTGGGGATATTGGTGTGGAGGGAATATTATTATTGAATGGGGGGTTTTGTGATAGGGGGGTTTAGTTACGAGGAAATTGATGCTAGGTAGTGGGGTAAAAGGATCAAGTTGTATTGTGTGTTTTATGTGGATTTGGTGAGGAATGGAGTTGGGGTATAAGTATATTAAGTGGTGGGGGGTTTCAGTAATGTTTTGGTTCGAGCAAGGACAATAAGGAGAGGGAATTAGATGGAAGGATTGTAATTTTTGTCGGAATTTGCCGTGTCCGGTCAGGAATTGAATTGTTAATCGGTTGGAGTAAGCGGAGTTCAGGAATGTTTGTTATATTTGGAAAAATGTCGTGTGTATGTCTACCTGTGACTTCGTTCTTCCATTGGTCTTGCCAGCTGTGCATTAGAGATTTAGTAATTAGGTTTTATTTTGTCTTTGTCATTGATTTGTATTCTGTAGGTTGTAGGGTGCGGTCATGTAATTGTATTGGTCTTCTTTTCTTTAGGTTTCGAAGTCGAAGACGGAGTGAAGTGGAGCAGAATGTTTAGGGGTGGTTGTTTCAGAACTATGTATAATGCTGAGGTGGGAGTTGTTCTGAAGGCTCTTGTGGAAAATAGTAGGAAAGGTCTTATGATTAGATTAAGATTTTTGCAAGAATGAGGTGTTGTAAGCGGGTACCAGGAGTCTATTGCATAATTTATGATAGGAATTATTATTTGTTGTAGGATTAGTTTACGGGTGGGGCGAGTCAGTTCAGTAGATTTTGATAGGGAATGGTGTATATTGTTAAGGATTGATTTGGTTTTGGATCGGAGATATGATGATATGCGTGAATTTTAAGTCTTGTTCCGATTTGGAAGGTATGTGGTAGATTTTGATAAGGTTAAAGGTGTGTTAAATTTATAAACATATAAATATAATATTCATCTTAAATGTATTATTTTTGGCTTAAATTAAATTATAAAAGTGAGACACGCGCCGTGACCTTAAGACTATTTGCCGGCACTTGGATATGACGCCCACGTGCACTGCAGCTTTACACGTATGCTTACCTGAATTGAACAACTCGCCGTTGCCATCGCTCCGCAAGAACAACTTGCCGCCGTCGACCCGACGCCGGTCGAATCACCACCCATACATTTTATTAACGGAAAATCTGTGTACCATATTTCTGAGTTATTTATCTCTACAAGAACATATAGAAAACAGACGTAGAGTCTATTTCGCAATAAACATACAAACTTAACCTAAGGAAGTATTATGAACTAATAAAGAATTGTTATTAGCCAAAAGAAGATACACACTCAGAAAGTGACCGTCGGTGACGATAGCGAAGCTGGTGCTTCCGCGGCTCATTATGGTACGACGTGGATCCGCTGACAAGACCTAACTGGCCGAGGGCGTCGGAGAGGTGGTGCTCTGCGTTCCAGGTGTAAGCGAATAAGATGGGGTCAGAATGTAATTACTGATCATGTAATAGAATGATTTTGTGCCACTAGGATACAGATCACCGACTATATAATGATGTAGTACAGGCGGGATAAAAATTACCAGCGCTATAATGAAAAAGTAACGTATGTTAACCAGGATAAAAATCACTGGTTGTGTGTTGTGTGCATTAATTAGCGCAAGCTTGTACGACGTAGTACTAGGTCTTTGGATTCCTATTACATGCTTACTAGTAGGTGCTATTCCTCGGATAAGAATCGACGATGACTGACTTCCCGTTAGTTGCAGAGCTGCTTTTACGTACTTTCTGTTTATATAAGAGGCGTGGCTATCATGATCGAGGAAAACGGAGTAAAGTTTAAGCCACTTGCATACGTGCAAGAAACCGAACAAAAGGATGTAATTTTTGAGTGACGGTCACAAGCCAAAATGAATTTAAGCTTGTTTGAGCTTTTCTACCCGGTAACACTGTAATTTTAGAATATAATAATCAGTGGCGTGCGGTGAGATGACGCTGTGAGTGGTCCCTGCGGTATAATGGCGGCAAGTGCACGGTGACAAATCGACGGCGGTGACCTGTTTTAGACACCATGCTTACGGGATATAATTGTCTGATTAATGATTGCAAATAACCATGTGATTTGTACCTGCTTTAGATATATAAAATTGAACATATTGAAACGGGCTACTACGACCGCGTTTCTTTAATTTAAAACAAGTAATAATAATGGTCTTTATTACTCACTGTTCACAAGTCTAATTAACAGTATATGCCTTATTTATAGATGTTTTCTGTCCACTCAACAATGAAGCACTATTACACTAATGAATTGCAAGCACTAATATCTTCTTAATTAACTCCTTTACTATAGGTTCATTAACAACACTAACACAACTATTTGTTTATACACTTCTATTTATTTATGTATACTTCAAGCTGCATGTACATTAGACACAGCTTATATCATTTATGTATATATTCTAAAAGCTCAACTACGCTTACTGTACACGATATAATTTATATTAGACATTCAAGAATAGACTGACTCTTGCATTCATTAGCGGTCTTATATATACTCTGGATTACAAGGATGACTCATGCTCCCGTAATTTCGAGAACAATTCTGGAATCCTTGAGAATACGCTGTGCCCCCGAGCGTTTTGTGTGTAATTGATTGCTAGAAGAATTCTCGTATCCTGAAAAGTATGCAGAGTCTACAGCGCTTGTGTGTTTGATGGGTTGCCTAGTAGTAGCTCGCAACACTGCCCCCTCTTTAAAACCGTTACGTCTCGTAACTGTAGATACATTTTGGCGCCAATTCGATGACTGATGACGGTATCGGCAGCTATCTCCTCTGGTGCATCCACCACGTCGTTGGAAATAATAGTCAACACTCTTTTCTTGGTCTTGGTAGGCAACCGGTTGAAAACAACAAACAAGGACCTGGACGTTGGTTCCCTGGAAAACTACTTCTAGCATATTTCGGACTATCCTCCAATCTAAGTGATCCAGTCCACAGCCCAACTTGGGCGCCGCTAGTCTTGTTACTCCATTTTCCATCATCTGCGCCTTAAGATTTAGCAAAGCCTCCCATAGATGTCCATAACTAGGTCTTTGCCGTGAAGAATTTTTGGTGACCAGATAGTAAACATAACGATTTTTATCTTGAAGAACCAAAGCTTTTCCTACAGTTGGCTGCTGTTGTACTAATTCATCGACACATCCAAACTTTTTCTTAAAAACAACAGCTATTCCCTTGACATTGCCAAATCTTGAGCTACGCAATGTGCAAGGGAATACTCTTCTGGTGCTCTAAACAGATCTTGCTGTTTTTCAACAACAACGCCAAATCTCGCTTTAGCGGAACCACCATACGCCGCCATAAAGCTCTCAAAATCTACATTTGGCTCATGATTAATAACTTGCCGAACACCATTATCATTATTCGAGTCTTCCTGGTTGTTGCCAGCGTAGGATGTTAAACGGTCAAAGTGTACCACTTTCGGTTTACCACGAGGGATCTTCTGATCCGGTACACTACATCATTAATCCTTTTAACACTTCGTACGGCCCTTCCCATTGTCTTTGTAGTTTTGGCGACAATCCACGTTTTCTTTGTGGATTGTACAACCACACTAAATCTCCAGGTTGATAACCACCTTCTTGTGCTCTCGTGTCATATTGTGATTTCATTCGATCGCTTGCTGCCTGTATATTCTTTCGGACGTTTTCGTGAATACTATTTGATCTTTCACGAAGCTTACTAACGTAATCTTCACCTGCGATCTCTTCTCCAGGTTTAAATCCAAACTGAAGATCACATGGTAGCCGCAATTCCACGTCCTAGCATTACGCAAGCGGGCGAGTATCCTGTGCTGTCATGTACCGAAGATCGGTACGCCAGTAGGAACAAATGTAAATATTGGTCCCAGTCTCGTTGATGTTCAGAGACAACTTTGGTCAGGTACTTCCTAACGTCCTGTTCATTCTTTCAACCATTCCATCCGATTGGGGGTGAAGTGGCGTGGTTCTAGTCTTCCTGATTCCAAGGTGCTTGCAGACGTTTTGAAACAACGCCGATTCGAAGTTTCGACCTTGATCGGAGTGTAATTCCAACGGAACTCCAAAACGACAAAACAACTCCTTGACTAGTACATCTGCAACCGTCTCGGCTTCTTGGTTAGGTATTGCATATGCCTCCGGCCATTTGGTAAAATAATCCATTGCAACCAAGATGTATTTATTTCCTTTCTCTGATTCAGGAAACGGACCAGCTATATCAATGGCTACCCTCTCAAAAGGATTCCCCACGTTATACTGTCTCATTGGAGCTTTCCGTTTTGAGACCGGGCCATTTGCAGAGGCACACAATTCACATTTTCGGCACCACTCCTTCACATCATCTTTGCAGTTCAGCCAATAGAATCTTTCTCTCACTCTCTTGAGAGTTCTTTTCACGCCAAAGTGCCCTCCGGAAATACCATCGTGCAAGTGCTGCAACACTTCCGGCACTCTGCTTCTCGGCACTATCACTTGAAGTCTCTCAGTGCCATCTTCAAGTTCCAGGCGTCGTTTCAAAATTCTATTTTCCATCATCAAGGAGTCCCACTGTGCCCAGTATGCCTTCAGGCTCCTACTTAGAATACTAATTTCTTCCCAAGCTGGTCGTTGTCCTCTATTTTTCCACTCAATAATACGTCCCAATTCGGCGTCATTCTCCTGGTCTTCTCGCATTCTTTCGGGTTGCCAAGTATCATCGGTTACTGTCATTCTATGGATGACACTTATTTTCTCTTCCATCTTGGAGCAATGATTGCAGTCCACCGGACAAGGTCTCCTTGATAGAGCGTCTGCATTCCGATGGCTAGTTCCTACACGATGTTCTGTATCAAAGTCATATTCCTGCAGCCGCTCTATCCACCTTGCCACTTGCCCTTCAGGATTTCGAAACTGCAATAACCATTTCAGTGCAGCATGGTCTGTTCTCAACAGGAATTTACGGCCGTATAAGTACTTATAAAAGTGCTCCACGGATTTGACGACGGCCAACAGCTCCTTCTTGTCACACAATAGTTCCTTTCTGGCCGCGACAAGACCTTGCTGAAATACCCAATAACTTTTCTTGTCCGTCCTGCACTTGAGAAAGAACGCCTCCTATAGCTGTGTTACTGGCATCGGTATCCAACACAAATTTCCCCTCCATCCGTAGATAACTCAAAATTGGTGCAGTAACCAGTAGCCGTTTCAGTTGTTCAAATGCACTGTGGCAGTCGTCATTCCAATCATATTCTTGTCCATCTTCGGTTAATTTCGTTAACGGTTTGGCAATGTTCGCAAACCCAAGTATAAAACGTCGGTAATATGTGCACAATCCTAGAAAACTGCGTAGTTGGTGTATACCTGCTGGTGTAGACCACTCTTGTACCGTTTTTATTTTGTCAGGGTCAGCTCTTATTCCGGTCTCTGAAACGACATGTCCTAGGTATTTCACCTCTTTTCCAAATAGGTGACACTTCTTGGGGCTCAATGTAAGGTTCGCCCCGCGTAATCTTTGGAATATCTCCTCTAGGTTCTTAAGGTGTTCTTCAAAAGACCGGCCTAACACTATCACGTCGTCCAGGTACACCAGACAAGTCTTACAAAGCAAGTCCACGCAGTATCGACTCCATCAATCGTTCAAAAGTAGCAGGGGCATTGCATAATCCAAATGGCATGACCTTGAACTGCCATAATCCAGTTCCAATTGTAAAGGCAGTCTTTTCTTTATCGTTTGGCTCCAAGCCTACCTGCCAGTATCCGCTTTTCAAGTCCAAGGTCGAAAACCATTTAGATCCGGATAGAGTATCCAAGGTGTCATCAATTCTGGGCAAAGGATAGCTGTCTTTCTTTGTTACATTGTTAAGCCGCCGGTAGTCTACACAAAACCTTGTCGACCCGTCCTTTTTCTTGACAAGCACTACCGGGGATGCCCATGGACTATTCGAGGTTCAATCACTCCCTGTTCTTCCATATCGGTGATAATTTGCTCGGCTTCTTTACGTTTTGCCAAAGGAAGCCGCCTGGGGTGTTGTCTTATCGGTTGCGCATCTCCAGTGTTGATCTTGTGTTGCACAACATTCGTCCTTCCTTTCTCACTATCATCCAGTGCAAACACACCTCGATATCGTCCGACCAGTTCTTTTACCTTGCCCAGTTGGTCGCCATTTAATCCTTGACACGAGGGTATCAACATATCCAGCAATTTCTGTGAGCAACCGTTGGTTGGTTTATTTTTCGTGTCGTCCACACAACGTTTAATATGACATACTGGGATGCAACTTCCCACAATCATGCCTTTCTTTAGGGTCACTGTATGGGGATTAATGTTCAGCACCCTTACTGGTACCATATTTCGAGACTTTACCAGCGTTCTTCCAATCAGAAGTCCCTCCTGACCCATTCCCGATTCAGTTGCTTCCATCATGCATACTTGTCCTTCCCGGAGCGTACCATCCGGGTGTCCCATTACTATCATTTCCGCCTTCTCGGGTATTTTCACATCGCAAATCATTCGTACTTGCATCGTCTGGTTACTCCTACCTTGAAATGGAATCTCATCATCATCTATCCGAAGCACATTTTCTTTCATGTTTACATGAAACCCATATTCTCTCATGAGATCCATTCCCAAGATCACTTCTTCTGTAATTTCAGCCACCAACACTCGATGATTAATTAATTTGTCCCCAATTGTCAACACAACGGCAGTCTCTCCGTGAGTACCAATCTTCTCACCACTTGCCGTTCGGAGACACACCGATACAGGTAGCACTTTTCCACGACCAACCAAATCTGGTCTCACAATAGTTCTTGTCGCTCCTGTATCCACAAGTAATCGGACAACCCTACCATTAATTCTACCATCGATATAAATGCTGTCCAGACTTTCCACCGACGATGCAGCACGGATGATAATCTCCGGGGCACTACGTTGTGCTGTCGAAGTTCGCCCCCTTACATGAACCAGGACGCCATCTGCGCGGTCGTTGTCTTTTCAGCCTTTCCGCCTTTCGCTTTTCAAACACACGATTGATTATTTCATCTATGCTGTTCTGAGCTTGACCAGGTTCCTCTAAGGCAGACCGAGCCTTGTGACTCATTCTGTGTGATGTCTGCTTAGCTGCTTCAAATTCAAGCGCATGAGCCAGTGCGTCATCTAACATCTTTGGCCGTGCTAATCGTAGCGCTTGCTGTATTTCGCCATCTTTAACGCCATCCACAAATGTTTGTACAGCCAGTTGTTCGAGGAAACTATCTGGTGCCGTCGGATATGCCAATCTAACTAATCTGGCGATGTCAGCTTCGAATTCTTGCAGGCTTTCACTTGTCTTTTGCGAGCGGTTCTTAACTTGTGCGTGGTAAACCTGTTGAAGGTGAGCGTCTCCATATCTCATCTCTAGCTTCGATGTTAAGAGACCGTAATCATTCTGCTGGTGATCGGGAATTGTTTGTAAGATGTTAAGAGCCTCCCCCCGTAGGGCCACTATTAAGGAGATAGCCTTCTCTGTGTTGCACCAACCGTTGGCTATTGCAGCAGCTTCAAATTGTTTCAAATATGTGGGCCAAGGTGTTTTCCATCGAATGTGGGTGGTTTCACTTTAAATTTAGACGGTATGGACTCGCTTCTTTCCATGGTTCTTATTTCTGGAATGTTCTCATTTACAACTTGATTTGCCGTTTCAAGTGGCCGTGTTGTTAGTGAAATCACCTGTTCCTGCAGCCTCATCATATCTTCTTCCATTTTTACCAATTTACTGTCCAACTTTTGCTCAACTGTTTTTACCCGTTCAGTGAAATCTTCTTTCAATGCAATGGAGCTTTCCATTAATCTTTGTTCTAGCGTAGCTGTATTTTCATTCAACTTTGCTTCCATTTTCGCAGCATTTTCAGTAAACCTTTCATCTATTTTTGTAGCATTTTCAGTAAACTTTTCATCTATTTTTGCAGCATTTTCAGTAAACTTTTCATTTAGTGTCACTTCCAGTTTAGCCGACCTCTCCTCCATTTTCTCAGCATTTTCACTAAGTGTCAATTCTAGTTTAGCCGACCTTTCCTCCATACCGGATTTAAAATCCTTGAAGAAATTCATTACAGTTTCTGCCTCCATCTTATTTTGACTTCTTGTAACTGGCATATGCAAACTACTTAAATGTCTTTAGACTTGTGTTTTAAATTAATCACTATATACCCCACACCTGACACCAGTGAAACGGGCTACTACTACCGCGTTTCTTTAATTTAAAACAAGTAATAATAATGGTCTTTATTACTCACTGTTCACAAGTCTAATTAACAGTATATGCCTTATTTATAGATGTTTTCTGTCCACTCAACAATGAAGCACTGTTACACTAATGAATTGCAAGCACTAATATCTTCTTAATTAACTCCTTTACTATAGGTTCATTAACAACACTAACACAACTATTTGTTTATACACTTCTATTTATTTATGTATACTTCAAGCTGCATGTACATTAGACACAGCTTATATCATTTATGTATATATTCTAAAAGCTCAACTACGCTTACTGTACACGATATAATTTATATTAGACATTCAAGAATAGACTGACTCTTGCATTCATTAGCGGTCTTATATATACTCTGGATTACAAGGATGACTCATGCTCCCGTAATTTCTAGAACAATTCTGGAATCCTTGAGAATACGCTGTGCCCCCGAGCGTTTTGTGTGTAATTGATTGCTAGAAGAATTCTCGTATCCTGAAAAGTATGCAGAGTCTACAGCGCTTGTGTGTTTGATGGGTTGCCTAGTAGTAGCTCGCAACAATATTTAAAGTTTTTGTTAGGTGTAAACACATCACTTCAATCTCCATTCCAAAGTCTTATTTCATTTTATACGATTTGTTAGGCACCGATGATATTACAAGTCTGTTGTGAAAAAATGACTGACTTATATGGCAACTTTGAAACAAATATAATTGTTTGTATGGAAAGCCCTAGTATTTATTTAGAAATTCAGCAACGGTTCATATTGTCAAATAGTGTAATTACTTAATATTCAAACCGCAACTAATACGTAATTAAACTCTCTCGTATGTAGGTCACATATAATTACGTAGCAATAGCGGAAACCAGGGGAAAACGAGATGCGGTAATGCGAATGATCAAAGAGAAGTTAATCTCCCCATTCATTGTGGTATATATACATATATGTATATGTATGTATTTTTATATGTTATGTACTTCTGTATCCATACAAAGCGGTCGCAATTCGCTTAGAACAAAAGCGTTTGAAAATTAAATGCAATCAGTGGATATTTTTTTGGTATGCTATTGTATTTGTACAACCATCGAGATTTTATCGAAAAGTACGCACTACTAGAAAAACATAGCACATATTGTTACATAATAAACTAAAGTCTAACCTACTGTAGCATTATAATGAGATTTCCATTATGTCAGTCTTTTAAAATCGAAAAAAAAATTGAAAAGGCGAACAAGCACTTACATTGAGCGTAAAAGCTGCTTTTCTTGACGTAAGAAAGTGGAAAGTGAAGTGTTTACACAAAGGACGTAGAGTGTGTCATATAAAACTGTATAAAACACTATCTTTTGAAACGTTTTCCTTTTATTTTTACTTCGAATGGTGGAAAGTTGCAGAAGGGGAAGCTCCTTGCTAATTTTCATGCGATAATTGCTCAAATTAAAAATACCCGGTGACTTCTTAACAATGAATAGTTTGAACGTTTGAATTTCTATTTTATTCAGATTTTCGGTGTGTGTTGTTTCATAGCTCGCCTTTTTCTAGCCTTGTTCGATAGATTTGCTTACAATTACAATTTAATTCTCCCTTTTGATATTTACATCGATACCTGATACGGCGACTTGGTTTTATCGCTATCTCACGGATGCGAAAAAATCGAGTTTATTAGTTTTAGATATAATTATTATTCTATTATTCTATCTGCCATTCTTAACGGACCTGCATCTTGAAGAAATTCTAGAACGTTAGAACGGCTTGTGTGCTTCAGTGAGTTAAGGAGCCGATATAGATTCACCAAATCAGTAGGATCTACAGCAAGGAACTAGAATAAGGCAGGTATCCGAAAGAAGCAGCAGCTATTTCGCTACTTTGAATGGCAGAGACCATAGTGATCGCCATATCATTCCAAGACAAACTAATGCGACACGGGAGGCATCGAGTACACATCTCGTTATCTCCCAAACACACAGTGTACCTACCAAACACGTTTTCAAAAATGATGGCATATTCTAGTGTAAAAGATTCCGGAGATATAATAGTCTCCCCATTCGGATTCTCAGGAGGGGACTACTTTGGAGAATGTGACCGGCAAGCTCAATAAGAAAAAAAGTAACTGGGAACATTTTGCGAGTCGGGGTGTGGAATGTTAGAAACATGAAGCAGGTAGGTGAGCTAGAGAATTTGAAAATTGAAATGGATAGATCAACATTAGAAATAGCAGGTATTGGTAATGTTAGGTGGCCAAAGGCAGAAACTTTAGAGTCGTTCAAACAAGATTGAAGGAAGGAAATTCGGGGGTGGAGATAGTAATGTGGAAAAAGATGGGACAATGTGTAAAAACTACTTACAAAAGAACGAAAAGCTAGTCAATAATATCTTATGGTCTTAACCGATAAATGTGGTAATACTACAAATTTTCATGACCACCTATAGCTACACTGAGGAAGAGGTAGAAGCGATCTAGAATGATATCAAAAAAAGGCATTAAAATTTAATAATTATGGAAGATTTAATACACTGGTATGTAAGGTTAGGGAAGGAGCGCTAGTAGGTATATTTGGTTTAGGCACCAGAAACGACGGGAAAATATACTGGTAGAATTTTTGCGACAAAACAATTTAATCACCCGCAACACATTATTTCAAGATCATGCTACTAAACGATACACGTTGAAGATACCACGAAATATACGAAGATATCAAATAGACACATTCTTGTTAGACAACGGTTTAAAAATCAAGTAAAAGGCTGTAAAAGCTACCTAGAAGTAGATATAGACATTACTACAACACAGTAATTATGAAAGCGGCGCTTAAGTTTAAAAGTTTGAAGAAAAAAAAAAGAAAAAGACACTTTAACTTTGAGAAACTAAAAATGAAGGTACCCGGTACCCGCAAAACATTTGAGAAAAAGTCAAACCAATTGTTAAAAGACATCGGGAAACTTTATAATACTAAAAAAGTAGAAGCATTATTGAATAACAGTAAATCCAGTTTAGACATAGCGACCACAGATATTCTGGGGTATAATTAAAAAGAAAACATGAAACCATATGTGACAAAGGATATTTTGAATTTAATAGAAACAAAGCGAAAATGCAAAAGCAAACTAGGCGAACTAAGAAAATACATACAAAACCATAAAATGGTAAACTATTTGCAAATGCTAGACATCTAGAGAATAATGGTTTGAGGAAAAGTACAAAGAGGTACAAAGTAAGATTGAAATAAGAAAAACAAACGAAGCATAAAAACTAATTAGAAGAACTTTTAGGGATATAAAGCAACCCTGTAGCAAAAATATCACGGGCGCAGGACAACACATTATAGAAAATGTAAAGAACGTAGATAGGTGGAAAGAATATCATCATCATTAGGTCTTTAGTCCTGTAACTGGTTAGACACGTACACTCATTGTTTCCTGTTCTGAACTAATCTTCACTTTTCCCTGAAATTAGCACAATCTGCATCTATCACTAACCGCTTGCGAAAGTCTGATCTCCCTCTACCTCATTTTTCCTATCTCTGCTTGTAATATATCCCGTACTATTCCCCAGAAATGCCTTAAAACATATCCTGTCATTCTATTTCTCGAATTTTTTTAATTTCCACAGATATCTTTATTCCTCTACTATTTCTATAACCTATTTGTTATAAACTTTATCTGCCCATGATACCATCCACATACATCTGAAGCACAACATTACAGAAGACTTCTATCTTTTTCTGTCTGCTTTTCCCACTACCCCTATTTCATAGACGTACTGTGCTGTGCTCCACACATATGCTTTGAACAATTTTCTTCTTGTTTCTATGTTCGTTGTCTTTAAACATAGCTGCTGGTCTTTCTTATTTGATGCAGTTCAGTCACCTTCTATTGTTTTACAGTTATATACCCTATTCCCTCGATATTCAGTGGTATGTGAAGGGCGGTAAGCAGCCTTTAGCTGCCAAGTCCCCCAAACACTTGAACCTTTGTCGAATTAATAGTTTTTCCAATTTATCCTTTCGCACAATCAACATTCGTTGAAAATATTTAACAATCAACACCTGTAGTTGTTTATAATAATCATCAGATTTAAGTGCACTTATTTTTTCGTCATTAGGTTTTACGTCTTGAAACTGGTTGGACGTGTATCTCAACATTATTTATGTTCTGAGCTAGCCTACACAGTTCCCTAAAATTCTCACACCACCTCATTACAGCTCGGTTCCCCTTCTATTGTTTTCTAATTATATGTCCTATTTCACCGAGATTCAGTGGTATGTGAAGGGGGGCGTCTCCGTGGCGTAGTGGTATGTATGTGACTAATACGCCCAAGGTCCCGGGTTCGAATCCCGACAGAGTCTGCTTGAAAAATGTAAGGCGAGCATTTTTCACAAAAATAAACCCTCGTTCGGATGAGAGGTAAAATGGAGGTTCCGTGTGTGTGTTGTTACGCACGTTAAAGATCCCTACCTTGCTTGAAACAGCAAGGGTTCAGCAAAATTCCAAATTTTCCAGGTAAAAAAAACTCGCTTCCTGGCCAATGTAGTACCTTCAGGTGGTGCATTGGAAAATTACATGTAAGGTATGTGAAGGGAGTTAAGCAGCCCGTGACTGCCAAGGATCCCCCAACACTTAGACATTTATCGTATTAATAGTTTTCCAGTAAATCCTTTCACACAATTACCTTTATTAGTTGAGAATATTGCTAGACCAATACCTGTAGTTGTTAATAATAATCATCATGTTTAAGTACAGATATTTTTTTCTTCATTAATTTTTATATCTCTTCTTTGCTAGATACTGATACCGCTATATAATCTGTAAATCTACGCATATGAATCTTTTGTCCCTGCAAAGTAATTCCAAATGTTTTCCTGCATTTGACAGTATTCATTGCCTTTTCAATGTCTTACCCTTTACGATATACAGCGCGTAAATAAATTAATATTATCACTTACTGTTTTATCTGCTACCATGACATGTATCATAGGTCATGAACCATTCCAAAGTGTTTATAGCGGACTGTATAATGAATGATTGATGATGTGCAATGCTTTGTTTCACACACGCACTAATGAAAACACCGCGAACGCGCGTTCGTTGATTACGGGAGCACTTGCGGCTTGACCAAAGTCTGAACACCACTCTCGTGACTGTCACTGTTCCATACCGCACCTTGCGTTATATAGGGATCAAAGGATGCAGGTAGTAGAAATACGGAATGCCACAGGGTTAACGGTAAAAGCAGCTTTAAAACGCCTTAACACACCCCTTTCCTAATATTTACTTTTCTACTTCCTGTTCTAATTCAATTACCGCTGTTTGCTCTTTGTATAAGCAATGTACTATCCGTCTATCCCTAAAACTCGTTCTAATCTTTTTGAGTATTTCGAACATTTTTTTCCATTTTACATTGTCAAATGCTTTTTCCAGATCTACAAACCCTATATACACGCTTTCCCCCTTTTCTATTGTTTTCTCCATTATCATCCTCAGATCTAAAATAGCTTCCCTTTCTTCAGCTCGCTTTTCCATTCGCCATTGTACAATTCTAGTTAATATTTTTGAAACGTGTACCGTCAATAATCTATAGGAACACTATGGCACGATTTAAATAAAATTAAATAAAAACCCTTAACCACAAAATATTTAAATTAGATGATGACCACTATGGTCATCATCAGAAATCTGTAATTAAATAATAAATAAATTAGCTGTTGTTCTGAACACTTCAGAGGATATTCTCTCATGCTAGTGAACCTTCCCAACCTATAATTTACTATATTGTTGCTTTAAACACTATCGAGGATATTCTCCTCACCCGCAGGCTGGTGTTCTCAACAACAAATAAGTGACAACAAGTGAATTCACTTGTTTGTTGTTGAGAACACCAGCCTGCGGGTGAGGAGAATATCCTCGATAGTGTTTAAAGCAACAATATAGTAAATTGTATGTTGGGAAGGTTCACTTCAGCCCAAGTGGTGAGGAGAATATCCTCTGAAGTGTTCCAGAACAACAGCTAATTATTATTTTTTATTATTTAATTACAGATTTCCTACTAATGATGACCACATAGTGGTCGAAATACGTATCTAGTAATTTAAATATTTTTTGTGGTTAAGGGTTTTTATTTAAATCGTGCCACAGTGTTCCTATAGATTATTAACGATGACTTCCCGGTCTTCGGAACTTAATAGGTATCGGAGCTTAGCTCTTAATTGGTTCCGCTTCAGTAGATTTAGAATTAGTATAAATTAAGTAGATTTAAGTTATAATGTCACAATTCACTTGTTTGTTGTAGATAACACTAGCCTGCGGGTGAGGAGAATATCCTCGATAGTGTCTAAAGCAACAATATAGTAAATTGTATGTTGGGAAGGTTCACTTCAGCCTAAGTGGTGAGGAGAATATCCTCTGAAGTGTTCCAGAACAACAGCTAATTTTTTTTTTTTATTATTATTATTTAATTACAGATTTCCTATGACCACATAGTGGCCGAAATACGTATCTAGTAATTTAAATATTTTTTGTGGTTAAGGGTTTTTATTTAATTTTATTTGTGTACCGTCAAACTTATTGTTCGAAAATTTTCACATCTATCCGCGCCCCTTTTTTTGGTATGGTCACTACATTAAAATCTCCCGTAATTATTAAATTTTCATGTCCTTTTACGTATCTAAGTATGTCTTCAATATCTTTGTAGAGCGCTTCTACTCCTTTCTCACTGCAGCTAGAGGTGGGCATGTATACTTGTATTATTACTGTATTTACAGGTTTATATTCTAATCTAACCACGAGTACTCTTTCGTTCTTTTGCAAGTAGTTTTCTACACTTAGTCCTATCTTTTTTCGCATAACTATCACCACATCCAACTTTCCTTCCCCTGATCCTGTATGATTTATCCTGAAGTCTCCACTCTAAAAATCCCCCGCCTCTGGGCAGCGGACTTCGCTGATCCATACCATGTCTAGTGCTACCCTATTCATTTCGATTTTTAGATTCTCTAACTTACCTACTTGCTTAATACTTCTGACATTCCACGCTCTGACTCGTAGAATGTTCACGAATCTTTTTATGCTTTCGGATCATAGCCCCCGAAGTAGTCCCCTCGCGGAGATCCGAATGGGGAACTCTACTATCTCCGAAATTTTTTACCCCAGAAGATGCCACCATCTTTACTAACAATTTCTGTGCGCAGTGTACTTGGGAGGTAATGTGGTGGTTTCCCGTTGCCTTCCACATAGAAGTAGTGTGTTTTAGAATGTCATACCGACCCCTATGGCCTCTGTCACGCTAAGTACCGAAAATGCTGCTGCCCTCTTTCGGGGACCTGTCTTAGTCTGGTTCCTCACTAAAGACTCCACTAATTTGGTTAAACCTATTGTTCGGCTCTTTAGTTCATTGAAACACGCAAGCCATTCTACTTGTTCTAGTATTTTAGAATTTCGTCGAGTTGCAGGTCCGTTCAGAATGGGGCAAAAATATATAGAGAATTTATTTGCAGGACAGCAATTAGAAGCACTAGAACAGAAATCAGACATTAAAAACGATGTTAGAGTTAGAGTTAGAAATGAGTTTAAACTAGCAATAAAGGGCCTGAAAAATAGTATGCCGCCGGGTATAGATATAGTGCAAGCAGAAACTCCAAAGCCGCTGGACAAGCAGACCAGAACATGTCTTCTAAGTTGTGAGCTTCATGTATGAGGCAGGTGAGATACCTAAAGATTTCACACCTAACACCATATTCAGCAACCAAAAAAAAGCGGTGCAGATAGGTGTGAAAATTTTTCAACAAGCTTAACATTACACGTGTAAAAAATATTAACGAAAATTGTATGAAAACGGATAGAAAAACGGGCCGAAGAAATACTAGGAAAAGATTAATTTGGGATTAGGCAAAACATGGAAAAGCGAGAGGTCATTTTAACTTTAAGGATACTGATGGGGAAAACAATTGAAAAAAGAGAGAAAATGTTCAAAATTCTCAAAAGATGAAAATGAGTTAAAAGGATAAACAAATGGTACATAGCAAAGAGCAAACAGTGGTAATAGAATTATAGCAGAAACTTACAGAAATGAATGAATATTAGAAAAGAGGTGGGACAGGGATGTGCGCTATTCCCTTTAGATTTTAACTTGTATATCGACGAAGCAATAAATATTGTCAAATGTAGAAAGACGTTAGGAATTATTATGCAGGGACAAGACGATTGATATGCTTAGATTTACAGATGATGTAGCGGTATTAGCATCTAGCAAGGAAAAGCTAGAAGCTGCTCTTAATGAAATGGAAACGGTACTAACAGAGAGCTACGGTATGAAAATTAACAAAAGTAAAACTAAAGTACTAGTATGCAAAGGAAGGGAAAATAAATCAAAAACAAGAATACAAATATGTAACAAGAACTTACACTAATGTACTAGTACGTAAAGCAGGAGAAAATCAATTCCCGAATACAAATAGGGAACGAGAATTTACAAAAGGCTAAGGATATTCCTGCTACCTAGGAAACCAAATAACGCAAGATGGGAAAAGCACAAAAGATATAAAACAAAGATTAGCACAAGGACGTGCTGCATTTAACAACAAAAAGCAACTACTATGTTCGAAGACAACAAACAGAAACCAAGAAAAGGTTACTGAAAGTATTTGTGCAGAATTCAGCACTGTGTGGCTGTGAAACATAGACATTAAAAGAAGCGGACAGAAAAAAGATAGAAAAGCCTTAGCAATGTGATGTTACAAACGTATGATGAAGATATCATGGACAGGCAAAGTTAAGAACAAAGAGATACTAGAAACAGTAGGGGAAGAAAGAAACATGGAAATTTACCAATAGATTTAAAAATGGATTTAAAATGCCTCAAAATTAAAGTATTCATAGACCATTTACATTTTAGTTTTGTGTTTATTTGTTCCTAAGTGGAGAACCCCAAATCGTGGTCTTTGTTTAATTAATTAATTATTTTCTGTTCAGGCATAGAGTATAAAAGGTTAGAAGAACAGTCCCTTTTAGTGTTGAGATTTAGTTTGAGAGTCAAAAGGGTTTCTGCGTTTTCCTCAGGACTCTTGCTTCCGTGCCGTAGTAACATAAACGTTGTGGCGTCTTCCCTTTTAGTGTTTTGAGTGATGAAACAAAATCGGTTGCTACGTACCTAGACGTAGCCTGAAGAAAAGTAATACCAGGCTAACTACCAACCGCGGAGAGTGAGGGGATTCGCCTACATACCAAAAAACAAAAAAAAAGTACATCGCCCACGATTATCTATTAACACATAAAAATAAATAAAGGGTTCTGTACAAGCAAACAAAAAGAAAATAAATTAAGCGTTACTATTTCAAAGCAAACAAATAGGTGATATGAACAATTTAGTACATTAGATTCGAAGTGCGCAACTCGTATTTACACAAAATAACATTAATCAGTAGCAAATAAAAACTGAGAACTTGTCAAGTGTTTAAAATTTCACTACGTTTTTAAAAAATAGAGAGAATTAACAAGTTGTCTTTTAAAATTTCGCCTAATACCTCTTGTAAAATAACCAGTCAGTAACACGAATAAACGTATGCGTTCTTTTGACAAGCATGTTTAAAAATAGTACATCGCAGCTGTAGAGCGATAGTATCGATTAGCGGCCACAAACAACAGTTCTCCGATATCACGTTTCTACACCAATCATTGATACGGAATATGCCATCGACACACAAAAAAAACAAGTTGCATAACTGTAGGTGTCCAGATACTTAGCTAGCAAGCCGTCGGGGGCGAGTCAACACAGGTACGCCATGGTCGACAGCATACATTTACTCTTCTACCATAATTGCAGCAGCAGTCTACGGACAAAAGCAGTTGGTCTACAGACAAAAGCAGTTGGTCTACAAACAAAAGCAGTTGTTCTACATAAAAAAGAACCCATTTGGCCTCCAGCTAAAAAGCTAAAAAGAGAATCTGATTAGAATGGGTACGCGCGGGGAAACTCACCAATACACGCAAGACACCTCCTAGTTGTCGACCACAAAAAAACAAACGTGCATTGCTTTTGAAATACGGTGACGAATACTGTAGAAAATATTTCGACGTACAAGCTGTAGAATCAAATTCAACAATGGTTCAACTAACCACGAATTCAAACTGCAAACCCTCGCTTATCGAAGCACGATAGAAACTGGAAAACTCGGGTTTTATCGGATAGCGCGCGACTTATTTCAACAAGATG
Organism: Platerodrilus igneus; assembly: GCA_036346225.1. Lineage (NCBI taxonomy): Eukaryota > Metazoa > Arthropoda > Insecta > Coleoptera > Lycidae > Platerodrilus > Platerodrilus igneus. The sequence continues at coordinate 2,725,678 of JARFIW010000237.1, read as the reverse complement.
TTACATTGGAACAACAGAGAAAACCATTATACGCCGATCGTAAGGTATACCAAGATAACGGGTACCTAAAAACAGGATATAACTATTCAATTGTAGCATAAACTTGTCATTTCGAATAAATAAGTTCAAAATGAAAATTTGTAGAAAGCGTTTTTATTATTGTAAACAGTATGTTGTTAAAGAATTTAAGACATTTAAGGCATTTAATTTATCAAATAAATTTTTGTTTTAAAAGCAAAAGCAATTTGAGTTAAAAAAATTTATTCGAGAGCGTGTTTATTATTAATTATGTTGAAAACAAACGTAACACAGTTCACAACTCCGACTCATGCCAGCGCTATGAAGTAATGTTCAAAGGTAGTCTTTTACCTGAATAGGAGTTTCCCTATTCTTTTAGCCACTTACCAACCAACTTCAGGGCTATCGTTATATTCAGAAAATCTCCTTTGACAGCGATTGTCATTAAAAAAAGACACCCGTCTCTTAGCCACCACCAACTAACGCTACCCTAGCGCCAACAACATGGAGTAACAGATAAAATATGAAAAAACCGTTATAATGGTATATGAATTTTGAAAGGGATTTAATAGTAAATTTATTTTAAAAAAATTGAACTATATGGATATATGAATTTAAAAAGCATATATGAAATTAATAACATTTATTGAACTTGGATGCAGGTTTTCAATATGAAAAGGACAACCAGCATGATTTAATGGTAAAACAATAATCTTATTGTTTTTAAAATCTTTAACAAAACATGCCTTTTATAATTTAAGTAGTATAAATGATGTAAGATTTTGGTATAGAGGTTTTTGTGCAAGTGGATAATTCAAATTTGGGGTGGTCAAATACCGGTAAGTTTTGCCATTATAATAAAATTTATTGAACATAACTGATCAGCTACGTTTGAATTCGATTTAGAAGAGGGTTATGAAAAATTATTCATCTTAATTTCTAAAAGTTTGTACATAATACAATTTAAATAAGGAAGTATAAGTAGAGAGAGGGATTTTTGGACACTATCTTAGTTTAAGCGAGTGATTATCTAGTGGTTATAAAATTGTTTAATCTTAGACTTAAGATATTCTGACTGCATTGGATTTTAGTGTTGTTTGAAAGTAAATTTTGTGAAGTTACATGTAAGATATTGTCAGTTAAAAAATAGTTGTATGTGGATGTGGCAATTGTTAGTTAAAGAATGTTTCATGTCAATATTAGTTTGAAGTTTGATTCTAGTTGTTTAATTTAAACTGAACTAATAAAGTAACTAGGGCAACACTTTTAATTCATCATCAGCTACAGTTCACAGCACTTCTATTGACGCACAACGTCGGGCATCTTCAAGCGATAAAACATGAGCCCCAGGATAGACGTCAATAAAAGTGCTGTGAACTATCACTAATCTAAATAAAAAGTGTTGGCCTGAATACTTTGCCAGCTCAGTTTAAATAAAATCACGAGAATCGGACATCAAACTTGTAATGACATCAAATATTCTTTTACAAACAATCTTTCAACCAACAATTGCTACATCCACGTACAGCTTTTCTTTAACAGATAATATCTTACATGTAACTTCACAAAAATTACTTCCATACAAATATTAAAATCTAAATATAGAGTTCAATATTGCCACGTAATTCTAGGATCAAAAATCTCTCTTTCTAATTAGGATTTTCATTCACAGATCCTTCCCTATTTAAATCATATTATGTACTAATTTTGACAACTTAAGATGGATTTTTAATTACCACTTTTAAATCGAATTCAAACGTAGCTGATCAGTTATATACAATAAATCTTTATATAATAACCAAACTTACCGAAATTCGACCTCTGAATTTTTTAATTATGGATTTGCACATCAAAATCTTACTTAATTTAACCTCATCATTAGGTCTACAGTCGTGGAACTGGTTAGACGCGTAATTCCGTTGTTTCCTATTCTGAGTTAATCTGCACGTTTCTCTGAAATTCCCACCGCCTACATCTTTCATTATCTGCGTGCAATAGTCTGATCTAAGTCTACCTTTACTTCTCTTTCACCTATAGCTGCTTGTAATCAAACCTACTTAACTTATAAAAGCAAGTCTTAAGATTTTAAAAACAATGAGATTCTTGTTTTACAGTTAAATTATGCTTGTTGTCATATTCTTCTTATATTGTAAACTCGTCTTCATGTCCAAAACAATTACATGCAATTAAATTACATACATGCCTTCCAAATCTATTTAGCCATACAGTTCAATTATTTTAAAATTAATTTACAGCATTAAATGTATTTCTAATTCATACACATGTACTTCCATTCAAATTAAAATACATCTTGCTGAAATTTATGATTGTTCATTGGTTTAAAAAAGCAGTTCAGTTATCTACTTTCTAACTTTCAAAGTCGTTTATTAATTACGTTATCTTTTAAAACAAGTATTTAACGATGGTCATTAACCCGACCCTTTATCTACTGACTACGTCCTTAACAAATAATAAAACACTGAACCTGGTACTTTCAGGGTGTTGTTTTTATGTTCTCATTCATGTGGATGAAGTAATTTTACCGAAAATGGCATTTCATGGCTCGTGATTATCAATACATTCTACACGGTTATCTGCTATCTTGAAGATTAATATCTGTCATTCATTCATTTTTAAGACCGCTATCACTTGATTTATTAGTTTTGCTAACTGTTAAATAAACATTTAAAATGATTATCTGCTATTATGAATAACCTAGATTTTTCTCGAAGAAATGAAGTACGCTTTTCAATCTAAAATACATGTACCTCTCGAAAAACACTACATGTTGTGCGTTACTTTTAATTTCATAATGAAAATGAAATAAAATTAGATCCCTGCAAACTGAAATTCTTTAAAAACGCATTTAGATATATCTTTATAGTCACTTATCGAGTCGTATATGGAAGTAATAATTGATGGAGAGCATTTCGAAAAACGAAGGAAACTTGTAAGCCACGAGGTATACTCTTTTAGAGTAAAAATATACTAAGAGATCTCCAAATACTGTGTTTCTATAATTACCCTACTATGAAATGAGTATTTACAAAAAAATTCTTTATTTTTCTCAGGCTCGGAGATTGTATGTTTACGGAATGATGCTAAATGATGTCTTACATGACCCTTATCATATCAATATATATTGATGTGATGGAGAGATCACAATAGGTCATTGAAACCTAAATTCTATAAATAAAACTCCTCCAAAGAGAAGAAAATGGGAAAAATTTATATTTCCAAATATTTAACTGTTCCACCGTGTATAAAAATAAGCGTATTGCATGTACAAAGCCACTAAGCTCATTCGCGTTAATAAAAAGCATAATTCCCGTGTGTAATATTCATTCTTGTTAAAGATACCTTAAAACGCATTTTAAAAATACGTACGTTGGATATTGAAAACGTAATACGATGTATAACTGAAAGGTACATTACACTTACAATCATTTAGGATGTAAAGCAACTGCCAACTTTAATTACCTTTCCGCGTGTGTAAAATATCAAAAATAACAGTTTAAGATTTTTAAAATAAAACTATATTCTAGAATTTTCGAGCACTTCATTAATAGACTCATTAATAGACAAATTTGTCATCAAATACTAAAGAATGTTTTAAAAGCCAATTATTTCCAATTATGAATAAACTTTCTATTCCAAAAACCCACGAACATTAAAATGCAATAAAATTCAACCAAGATAGATAAGAATTATTTGATAGCCTTACACATTTCAATAAGATGAAATGTGGTGCGAACAATAACCTCGCGCATTAGACAAAAACAAACGGCACGTTGTACAATAAACATAAATCACGACAATTGACATTAATTGAATCGTTAAAACGCGAAAACGATGTAAATTCTTACATCACCGGTGACTAATTTTCTAGGTAACTCATGAATAATTTCGAATGTGACGTATTGAAATAATTTTTATATATATAAACGAAAACTTGATTAAAAGATTTAATTCGCGCTTAATTCTTTCTAAAAACAAGTAACATGTAAGATTTGAGATTTCGGTGATTCATTTTACGAGATCGATCATGCAAAGTTGTATGTTTACGGTAATGAAACGCATATATTTGAGTAATTTGACACATAGAAGTTCTCAAATGAAATTAATTGATGACGCATCATTTGTTTTGTAAAATACAATGAAGATTGAACGTTCTTCAACCTGAGAGCTACCCTGAAATGAATCGATTGAAACTAAATGCACGTTGAAAACAAATAAACTGATAGAGATTTAAGATAGAAGTAGGAAGTTATTAATATCATTACGTTGAAGATAAGATTTTATAAGCGCAATTTTAACATTGTAAGTATATATTTTAAATTTCTTTGTTTGTTAATTGATAAGAATATTTTAATATTGGTAATTTAGATTTAGAATAAAATTCATAACTATTATTTGGGAAGCGAATAGTTTGCATTAATTTTTGAAGTCGAAGTTCGAAGAATTTTGACGTTTAATAAATCACCTGTAAAGAGTTTTGGCCAAACACACTCACAAACGTGGCAATAAGTGATAGACAAATTAACCAGCTATTAATTCAGGAGGATTATGTACCTTTTAACAAAGATTAGGTAAGGAATATTTCAATAATTAAATAACTTGTAGGAATCTTTCAAATAACAATTACTACATCCACAACAGCTTTTCTCTAACAAGCAATATCTTACATCTAAAGTCAGAAAAAAAAACTTTCATACAAATATTAAAATTTAAAAATAGAGTCCATTTGCCACCACGACTTTGCCTTACAAATAATATGTTAAATCTAACAATAATATAATTTCTGAGTAATCACTAACTCAATTGGAGTTTCTCTTTTATAATCAGAAGGAACACACGCTAATCGTAATTTAGTTTCCAGTAACTTCTTAATTAACTCTTATTATGTACAAATTTAGTCAAGATAAGATAGATAACTCAATGTTCACCCCTTAAAATCGGATTTTAAAAGTATCTGATCAGTTAGGTTTATTATTTCGCTTTATAATAGCATTACCCACATAGGCTGTTACTCTTTTCAAATCGAATTATCACAGTTGTACACACTCTCTGGTCTAATCTCAAATCCCTTTTAACGTGACTACATTGAGCACTGCGTTAACATGACACCGGGTTCTTTAAAATCTAAAATCTAAGAACAGCACACCCTGGTATTAAAAAATAAGGTTAACATTGTACTATAAAATTATTTTTATTTTTATATTATAGTTCTTTATCCTCGTGACTATCAGCTATAAATTATACCTCCCAATTTTCTAAATCTTGATCTGATATCACAAGGTCGAAAATTTCTTCTTTTTCTTTTAAGCCCAAAGTAATGTCGGATGGAGAATGGCTTGAGACAAAGAAAAACTCTTAAGATGTAAACGGCTAGTCGAGTGTTAGCTCTGGGTAGATCATGAGCTTGGGTCATGGGTGAATAAAAGACCAAAAATATATTTAATGAGCGCCACCGTATTTTTTAATACAATAACCAACAAAATTTAACTGTGCTTGTATAAGGGGAATGCGGAAACCTTATCTTAACACCACTAACATAGCCATAAAACTTGAATTTCACTCTTTCGGACACACTTACCAAGACCTCAACCACCAGATGTCATACAGATGTCTCAGCTTTACCTGTGAACAAACAAAAGCACAACATAGACACCATTTGTGTCTTCAAAAACATTTGCAAAAATAGAATAATAGAATTTAGGCATCTAAAATATACTGAGGGAATTTATTTTCATTACACACACTTTCTATTCCGGGAGGACTTGCACTTTTTTTAAATGTTGAATAATAAAACGTCTTTCAAAAACAAAAGGGATTCTATTAGGATAAATTTCTGATTATATACATGTGACTGCAATATTTAAATTTGTATCTTTCTCATAATTTTTTCATAATAATTCTAATGAAGTTTTACATTCAAAATTAAGATCTATGAGTAGATCATATCTATAAAATTTGATTAGATAAACATATTATTTATTAATTGTTCATAACACATAAATTTCTTTTAATCAGAGAAGTACTTCCTTGATCATTACAACAAAAAATTAATTATCAAAGAGCAGACATTTTAAAATGCAAATATTCTAATTTAAATGTAATCTACAATAAACACGCGAATTTCATATATCAATGAAAGTGCCTTTACATGACCTGAAAGTCTTTAAACATAATGTAAACCTAATCAAGACAGCATAAGGCGTCTAGATTGGAAAACGGAATCTACATATTTTTTTTGTCTGACATAGGTTGTCATTCAGAATTTCATAAAATACACTGTTTGCGTACATGTGCAAACAAACTGTAAAACAAGATACTTATTCGTTAATGTTACTGGCTTCTTAAAAAACTACTTTATATTTACGTTACTCAAACAATTAATGTTGGATAATTCATAATAATTTACTATAATTTCAAAGCTATGAAAAGTTAAAACACTCACGTGCATCAAAATGTACTACAGGTGCCAGACCTTGAGTCAGCTGTCGGACATTTCCATCGTAATATCCGGGTGTGATATTAGTCATCGGTAAGTTTGAAATATCGAGGTCCCATGTGGAATCAGCGTTTACTTTACTGCATATTAAATTGAATAGAACGAAACCATAAATCTTTGCTTTAAATTACTGCCATAAAATTTGTTTTGGTTTATTATCGAAAATGTTATTGAAGATATGTCCTTAAGAAATTGCACTAAGATGAAAAATATTAGTATAATCTATTGTATTAATATATACCAACTGTCTAAAATGATGTCCAAAGGGGTTCCATATTCTCAGGCCTGTCGGGATCAACTAAAACTGCTCGGAGCGAGGCTTACTGAAAATCATGCTCACGCAACCGCTGTTAGGCTCGACCTTCAGACACCAAGAATTTATTAATCTCTACTTTTTCCTAACTTTGTTAGAAGCCATGTGTTTCGACAGGGCCATTTCGACTTTACCTCGTCTGCAAAAGCGGCTTGCACTCTCGGACGTTGAGAATAAAGTGCCGACTGACAACTTGACAGCGCTTGGTAACGAACTTTAGAGTATGTATATACTAGAATCTATGTGTTATTACGAATATTATATATTAATTTTATATGATGATAATTCACAAATTAAATACTTTAAAATACAGCTGTTTTATTTTTATTTTATTGAACTAAATGTAACTAGGAAAAAATACGTTACAACATTACTTTTCTGCTGAAGGTTGGGATCAAAATTTTTCCTTTTTAGATAACATCTCGCAATCAATTTTTTTGTTAATATGTAACTCCGTTTATTATGAAAAAATCATAAAAAAAGTTTCAAGTAGTGAGTTTATTTTACAAGGTTTACCGGAGTTTATGGGTTTACTGTACAATGCAACATACAAAAGCTGTTTTTCAAACGGAATTGATATGAAATACACGCACAGAATTTCTTGTTATTGGAGATTTAGAAGCGCCACGTTGGGGTTTTATTGAGATACAAAAGCCCAATTGCTATTTTAAAAGAATAAACTGACTATAATAAGAAAACAGCTCCAACGCGATGCGGTAACATCTTTTTAAATCAACTTCCAAAGATTTATGACTCATCAAAGTTGTACTAAACAAGGCTACTCTGACGCTGATGTAATGTTTCAATCAAATTAATTATTTGCCGACATGACACTGAACTATTCCTAATTAACGTAAACTGGAAATAGTCAGTGTGCAATCTTATGCTAAATATGCAACACTGCTATCGTAGTTGGCTGGAAATTAAAGTAGTATTTTTAATTTCGCCACGTTTCTAAGTGGTTTAAGGTCTTCAACTAAACGAACTGAATTTCGGTATCTAAGCAATAAAACAACATCCCGAATTCACAGTGATTTATACGTTTTAACGATTGTTAGATTTAACTAGTTGAAGGATACACGAAAGAAAGTCGGTAAGTAAAAACAAATACTGTATAGAGCGTTTTTTTTAATTACTTGGACTATTTCGGTAAAAGGAAGTTACACTTTAGGTTAAATAGCGAAAAAATTGAAATTATATGAGTTTATTAAAAACCGTTTTTGTTATTTTAAAAATGCATTGCTTACTTCATAAAGCAAAAATTTAATTTTGTAATTTTGCTAACACGAAAAATCTTTTATTGATAGAGTTGAAAAGAAAACTCAGGAAAATAACTTGTACATGTTGATCAATATTATAATAATAATTTATTTTGGCAATGGTCATTTGTTTCCTTATTTAATTATAACACAAAATTTTGAGTAGATTTTTTAAACGCGAATCTTAGTAGGCTGTGACATTTTTAAACGCACGAGTTTTCTTGATTATAAAGCCTAAATGATCATTTTAAATTGAGCCAGTAATTGAAAGAACAAAGATATATAAGGGCCCGGACGGAATTGAATCGAAATTTTCGGCTATTGTCGCCAATGCAGGTTGATGTATGGTTGCGTACAAGATTTAGATTTGTATATCTTTCCGATTGTCATCACCCGTCCGGGTGGCAAAATTGGTTAGCGCATCGGAGATCATAGCCTAAGATACAGGTACGAATCCTGCCAGGAACATTACATTTTCATCTTTCAATTACTAGGAGGATTTGAAAACATACACACATACCGAGTGTTTCAGAATAAAGTACCGTAAATTGGGGAATATATAGATTTAACGAGTTATCAAGAAAATTTAGATAACAGTTTCCTATAAACCAACCCGTTTCCATTATACAGGGTGATGAAGTGGTATTGAAAATACATGTTTTTGAGAATAGTTTCATTTAGGGTAGAGACTTTAACTTGAAAATAGGTACATGCTAATTGTTTACTAATACGAATTATTACATTTCATTTCGACAAACGTCTTTCAAAAACAAAAGGGATTCTATTAGGATAAATTTCTGATTATATACATGTGACTGCAATATTTAAATTTGTATCTTTCTCATAATTTTTCATAATAATTCTAATGAAGTTTTACATTCAAAATTAAGATCTATGAGTAGATCATATCTATAAAATTTGATTAGATAAACATATTATTTATTAATTGTTCATAACATATAAATTTCTTTTAATCAGAGAAGTACTTCCTTGAGCATTACAACAAAAAATTAATTATCAAAGAGCAGACATTTTAAAATGCAAATATTCTAATTTAAATGTAATCTACAATAAACACGCGAATTTCATATATCAATGAAAGTGCCTTTACATGACCTGAAAGTCTTTAAACATAATGTAAACCTAATCAAGACAGCATAAGGCGTCTAGATTGGAAAACGGAATCTACATATTTTTTTTGTCTGACATAGGTTGTCATTCAGAATTTCATAAAATACACTGTTTGCGTACATGTGCAAACAAACTGTAAAACAAGATACTTATTCGTTAATGTTACTGGCTTCTTAAAAAAACTACTTTATATTTACGTTACTCAAACAATTAATGTTGGATAATTCATAATAATTTACTATAATTTCAAAGCTATGAAAAGTTAAAAACACTCACGTGCATCAAAAATGTACTACAGGTGCCAGACCTTGGAGTCAGCTGTCGGACATTTCCATCGTAATATCCGGGTGTGATATTAGTCATCGGTAAGTTTGAAATATCGAGGTCCCATGTGGAATCAGCGTTTACTTTACTGCATATTAAATTGAATAGAACGAAACCATAAATCTTTGCTTTAAATTACTGCCATAAAAATTTGTTTTGGTTTATTATCGAAAATGTTATTGAAGATATGTCCTTAAGAAATTGCACTAAGATGAAAAATATTAGTATAATCTATTGTATTAATATATACCAACTGTCTAAAATGATGTCCAAAGGGGTTCCATATTCTCAGGCCTGTCGGGATCAACTAAAACTGCTCGGAGCGAGGCTTACTGAAAATCATGCTCACGCAACCGCTGTTAGGCTCGACCTTCAGACACCAAGAATTTATTAATCTCTACTTTTTCCTAACTTTGTTAGAAGCCATGTGTTTCGACAGGGCCATTTCGACTTTACCTCGTCTGCAAAAGCGGCTTGCACTCTCGGACGTTGAGAATAAAGTGCCGACTGACAACTTGACAGCGCTTGGTAACGAACTTTAGAGTATGTATATACTAGAATCTATGTGTTATTACGAATATTATATATTAATTTTTATATGATGATAATTCACAAATTAAATACTTTAAAATACAGCTGTTTTATTTTTATTTTATTGAACTAAATGTAACTAGGAAAAAAAATACGTTACAACATTACTTTTCTGCTGAAGGTTGGGATCAAAATTTTTTCTTTTTAGATAACATCTCGCAATCAATTTTTTTGTTAATATGTAACTCCGTTTATTATGAAAAAATCATAAAAAAAGTTTCAAGTAGTGAGTTTATTTTACAAGGTTTACCGGAGTTTATGGGTTTACTGTACAATGCAACATACAAAAGCTGTTTTTCAAACGGAATTGATATGAAATACACGCACAGAATTTCTTGTTATTGGAGATTTAGAAGCGCCACGTTGGGGTTTTATTGAGATACAAAAGCCCAATTGCTATTTTAAAAGAATAAACTGACTATAATAAGAAAACAGCTCCAACGCGATGCGGTAACATCTTTTTAAATCAACTTCCAAAGATTTATGACTCATCAAAGTTGTACTAAACAAGGCTACTCTGACGCTGATGTAATGTTTCAATCAAATTAATTATTTGCCGACATGACACTGAACTATTCCTAATTAACGTAAACTGGAAATAGTCAGTGTGCAATCTTATGCTAAATATGCAACACTGCTATCGTAGTTGGCTGGAAATTAAAGTAGTATTTTTAATTTCGCCACGTTTCTAAGTGGTTTAAGGTCTTCAACTAAACGAACTGAATTTCGGTATCTAAGCAATAAAACAACATCCCGAATTCACAGTGATTTATACGTTTTAACGATTGTTAGATTTAACTAGTTGAAGGATACACGAAAGAAAGTCGGTAAGTAAAAAACAAATACTGTATAGAGCGTTTTTTTTTTAATTACTTGGACTATTTCGGTAAAAGGAAGTTACACTTTAGGTTAAATAGCGAAAAAATTGAAATTATATGAGTTTATTAAAAACCGTTTTTGTTATTTTAAAAATGCATTGCTTACTTCATAAAGCAAAAAATTTAATTTTGTAATTTTGCTAACACGAAAAATCTTTTATTGATAGAGTTGAAAAGAAAACTCAGGAAAATAACTTGTACATGTTGATCAATATTATAATAATAATTTATTTTGGCAATGGTCATTTGTTTCCTTATTTAATTATAACACAAAATTTTGAGTAGATTTTTTTTAAACGCGAATCTTAGTAGGCTGTGACATTTTTAAACGCACGAGTTTTCTTGATTATAAAGCCTAAATGATCATTTTAAATTGAGCCAGTAATTGAAAGAACAAAGATATATAAGGGCCCGGACGGAATTGAATCGAAATTTTCGGCTATTGTCGCCAATGCAGGTTGATGTATGGTTGCGTACAAGATTTAGATTTGTATATCTTTCCGATTGTCATCACCCGTCCGGGTGGCAAAATTGGTTAGCGCATCGGAGATCATAGCCTAAGATACAGGTACGAATCCTGCCAGGAACATTACATTTTTCATCTTTCAATTACTAGGAGGATTTGAAAACATACACACATACCGAGTGTTTCAGAATAAAGTACCGTAAATTGGGGAATATATAGATTTAACGAGTTATCAAGAAAATTTAGATAACAGTTTCCTATAAACCAACCCGTTTCCATTATACAGGGTGATGAAGTGGTATTGAAAAATACATGTTTTTGAGAATAGTTTCATTTAGGGTAGAGACTTTAACTTGAAAATAGGTACATGCTAATTGTTTACTAATACGAATTATTACATTTCATTTCGACAAAATAGGATAATCTATTAGCGTAGAATAAGGAGGGGTTATCAAACAATGTTAACCTATACTTTTTGCACATCTTGTATTTCATAAAAATTAAAACTCGTAATTATTCCTCGTACAATTTGACACAAAAAAGGTACTCTTGGTTAATCTCTGTAGAGCTTTTCATTTCCGAAATATTTAAAATTAAGTCATACTCAACTCGTGCATAAAAACAGCGTATTATTAATTCTTCCAAAAATGCAAAGGATTTCTTTTTGGCCAAAACAAACCTTACAAATGTGGGAATAAACAAAAAATTTAAACCTACATTAGGCGAGGGATATTTTTTGATAATTAAGTACTTGTTAGGAATAAGATTATGTTTGAAAGAAACTTTGCTGTAAATGTTCTAGATTCTTTATATACATGCTTTGTGATATTCCTGTGTTTGATTTCAAATCGTAAACTCCGTCAATTCCATTGAGCTAACCACGCAAAGAAAATAGGAAGGAAGGTAAATTAGAAATTTCAAATTTTACAATTTGCTGTCTCTGTACACAGCACTAAATTAGCGAAGCCCAAAACTAGGCCGTTGTCACATCGATATATATATATATATATATATATATATATATATATATATATAGCTTGTATAACTTTTTTTATTGTAACGACCTTCTTTTTATACGATTGTGTTGAAATTAGCAGGTTTTAGGTCGGCTGGTAATAAAGAAAACTCTTTTTTATGGCCTAAATTTTTCGCATATATTTTTATGCTTGATCACAGGCAATAACTAAAACGTACAAACTATTAACAAACTACTAAAGTGAATAAAATAACTACTTACAGTGAGGGTATTTACGTTAGCTTATTCTGAAGAATTTTTAGAACAATTTTCTTTAATAATTAAAAAGAAATAATGTGTATATATAAAAATTTGATGAAATAAAATATTGGTTTGATAGAAGTAAAAAAAAATTCTGCTAATTTCAACATAATCGTATATATATATATATATATATATATATATATATATATCACGATAACGCTACCTGCCGATGTAATTGACGTTCAGTTTCCTGCTGCCCGCCGGCGCCCTGTGTTTCTAAATAATGTTGGATAATTCATAATAATTTACTATAATTTCAAAGCTATGAAAAGTTAAAAACACTCACGTGCATCAAAATGTACTACAGGTGCCAGACCTTGAGTCAGCTGTCGGACATTTCCATCGTAATATCCGGGTGTGATATTAGTCATCGGTAAGTTTGAAATATCGAGGTCCCATGTGGAATCAGCGTTTACTTTACTGCATATTAAATTGAATAGAACGAAACCATAAATCTTTGCTTTAAATTACTGCCATAAAAATTTGTTTTGGTTTATTATCGAAAATGTTATTGAAGATATGTCCTTAAGAAATTGCACTAAGATGAAAAATATTAGTATAATCTATTGTATTAATATATACCAACTGTCTAAAATGATGTCCAAAGGGGTTCCATATTCTCAGGCCTGTCGGGATCAACTAAAACTGCTCGGAGCGAGGCTTACTGAAAATCATGCTCACGCAACCGCTGTTAGGCTCGACCTTCAGACACCAAGAATTTATTAATCTCTACTTTTTCCTAACTTTGTTAGAAGCCATGTGTTTCGACAGGGCCATTTCGACTTTACCTCGTCTGCAAAAGCGGCTTGCACTCTCGGACGTTGAGAATAAAGTGCCGACTGACAACTTGACAGCGCTTGGTAACGAACTTTAGAGTATGTATATACTAGAATCTATGTGTTATTACGAATATTATATATTAATTTTATATGATGATAATTCACAAATTAAATACTTTAAAATACAGCTGTTTTATTTTTATTTTATTGAACTAAATGTAACTAGGAAAAAATACGTTACAACATTACTTTTCTGCTGAAGGTTGGGATCAAAATTTTTCTTTTAGATAACATCTCGCAATCAATTTTTTGTTAATATGTAACTCCGTTTATTATGAAAAATCATAAAAAGTTTCAAGTAGTGAGTTTATTTTACAAGGTTTACCGGAGTTTATGGGTTTACTGTACAATGCAACATACAAAAGCTGTTTTTCAAACGGAATTGATATGAAATACACGCACAGAATTTCTTGTTATTGGAGATTTAGAAGCGCCACGTTGGGGTTTTATTGAGATACAAAAGCCCAATTGCTATTTTAAAAGAATAAACTGACTATAATAAGAAAACAGCTCCAACGCGATGCGGTAACATCTTTTTAAATCAACTTCCAAAGATTTATGACTCATCAAAGTTGTACTAAACAAGGCTACTCTGACGCTGATGTAATGTTTCAATCAAATTAATTATTTGCCGACATGACACTGAACTATTCCTAATTAACGTAAACTGGAAATAGTCAGTGTGCAATCTTATGCTAAATATGCAACACTGCTATCGTAGTTGGCTGGAAATTAAAGTAGTATTTTTAATTTCGCCACGTTTCTAAGTGGTTTAAGGTCTTCAACTAAACGAACTGAATTTCGGTATCTAAGCAATAAAACAACATCCCGAATTCACAGTGATTTATACGTTTTAACGATTGTTAGATTTAACTAGTTGAAGGATACACGAAAGAAAGTCGGTAAGTAAAAACAAATACTGTATAGAGCGTTTTTTTAATTACTTGGACTATTTCGGTAAAAGGAAGTTACACTTTAGGTTAAATAGCGAAAAATTGAAATTATATGAGTTTATTAAAACCGTTTTTGTTATTTTAAAATGCATTGCTTACTTCATAAAGCAAAAATTTAATTTTGTAATTTCGCTAACACGAAAAATCTTTTATTGATAGAGTTGAAAAGAAAACTCAGGAAAATAACTTGTACATGTTGATCAATATTATAATAATAATTTATTTTGGCAATGGTCATTTGTTTCCTTATTTAATTATAACACAAAATTTTGAGTAGATTTTTTAAACGCGAATCTTAGTAGGCTGTGACATTTTTAAACGCACGAGTTTTCTTGATTATAAAGCCTAAATGATCATTTTAAATTGAGCCAGTAATTGAAAGAACAAAGATATATAAGGGCCCGGACGGAATTGGAATCGAAATTTTCGGCTATTGTCGCCAATGCAGGTTGATGTATGGTTGCGTACAAGATTTAGATTTGTATATCTTTCCGATTGTCATCACCCGTCCGGGTGGCAAAATTGGTTAGCGCATCGGAGATCATAGCCTAAGATACAGGTACGAATCCTGCCAGGAACATTACATTTTTCATCTTTCAATTACTAGGAGGATTTGAAAACATACACACATACCGAGTGTTTCAGAATAAAGTACCGTAAATTGGGGAATATATAGATTTAACGAGTTATCAAGAAAAGTTAGATAACAGTTTCCTATAAACCAACCCGTTTCCATTATACAGGGTGATGAAGTGGTATTGAAAAATACATGTTTTTGAGAATAGTTTCATTTAGGGTAGAGACTTTAACTTGAAAATAGGTACATGCTAATTGTTTACTAATACGAATTATTACATTTCATTTCGACAAAATAGGATAATCTATTAGCGTAGAATAAGGAGGGGTTATCAAACAATGTTAACCTATACTTTTTGCACATCTTGTATTTCATAAAAATTAAAACTCGTAATTATTCCTCGTACAATTTGACACAAAAAAGGTACTCTTGGTTAATCTCTGTAGAGCTTTTCATTTCCGAAATATTTAAAATTAAGTCATACTCAACTCGTGCATAAAAACAGCGTATTATTAATTCTTCCAAAAATGCAAAGGATTTCTTTTTGGCCAAAACAAACCTTACAAATGTGGGAATAAACAAAAAATTTAAACCTACATTAGGCGAGGGATATTTTTTGATAATTAAGTACTTGTTAGGAATAAGATTATGTTTGAAAGAAACTTTGCTGTAAATGTTCTAGATTCTTTATATACATGCTTTGTGATATTCCTGTGTTTGATTTCAAATCGTAAACTCCGTCAATTCCATTGAGCTAACCACGCAAAGAAAATAGGAAGGAAGGTAAATTAGAAATTTCAAATTTTACAATTTGCTGTCTCTGTACACAGCACTAAATTAGCGAAGCCCAAAACTAGGCCGTTGTCACATCGATATATATATATATATATATATATATATATATATATATATAAGCTTGTATAACTTTTTATTGTAACGACCTTCTTTTTATACGATTGTGTTGAAATTAGCAGGTTTTAGGTCGGCTGGTAATAAAGAAAACTCTTTTTTATGGCCTAAATTTTTCGCATATATTTTTATGCTTGATCACAGGCAATAACTAAAACGTACAAACTATTAACAAACTACTAAAGTGAATAAAATAACTACTTACAGTGAGGGTATTTACGTTAGCTTATTCTGAAGAATTTTTAGAACAATTTTCTTTAATAATTAAAAAGAAATAATGTGTATATATAAAAAATTTGATGAAATAAAATATTGGTTTGATAGAAGTAAAAAAAAAAATTCTGCTAATTTCAACATAATCGTATATATATATATATATATATATATATATATATATATACACGATAACGCTACCTGCCGATGTAATTGACGTTCAGTTTCCTGCTGCCCGCCGGCGCCCTGTGTTTCTAAATAACCTAAAATTTAAATATGCCTCGGCTAGCTCAGTCTAATCCACACAGAGTGTACAACGTTACGATAACAATGAATTTACCCCCCCCCCTTATCTAATACTTTCCTAATTGAATGAGAAAAACGAAATTGACCAAGATTCGTATAATGACAAAAAATAATTACAGCTTAATATGATGTTCTTCGACAAAATAAACCCCTGAATATCAAATAATAATAACATCAACTTTTATCCCCAAAATAGTACCTCCCTTTAGTTAGTTTAAAGCCAGCGAAAATGACACTGTGCTTTATTGGAAACACCCTTGAGCGTTCAATGACTTTTCCCTTTTTCACGTAAATTTTTTACGTATAAAAAGATTTTTGGTGATCCTTTACATAAATATTCTGGTATAATAAAAAAATATACAAAATGTTCAATAAAAAAGAAAATAATGCTTTATGCTATTTAGATAAAGTTCTGACCTGTAGATTTCCTTGCGTGTCTTTTTGTTCTGTTACTGCGTGCTGTTTCAGGAGTTCACTTGTTGATTTTATGATACCGCTTGGCCAAACCCCATTCAATGCTTAAAACAATCCTGTTTTGCGCTCCGATGCATAGATGCAAACCAATATTTTTATGTAATTTTAGATTGATTTAAATTCGGATTTATTTCTTAGAGTTCTCCCAGATTTCAGCTTATTACCTAGATTTCTCAGAGTCCCCAGATTTCTTATTTATTACATACAGCCCTAAATTATAAATATTAAAATTATGTTTAATTAATAAGCTTTTGCTTACGTTTTCCAGTTAACGGCAAAACTTTTCTTGTATATTTTTTACTATTATTTTAGTTTCAAATTTTTCTGTCACGACTTTCACTAAATATAATTATTTAATATTTTTATGTTACCTTTTACGTAAATTTTTTGTTTAAACTGATGTGGAGCGTATTCATGTCTGTTTATCAAGTTTGAGTGGTATATAAAGCAACGCCTATATCTGACAGGATTGGTTATCGGTATACTACGGTCAAGGTTTAAGGCATACTATAGGATATTTTCAACACTCTGGGCTTTCTCAGGTATTATATTGATAATAGCTCGCCGGAACAATGCTGTGGTCACGTAGTATACCAGTCTTATATAGTGGATTTTTATAATTCATAAACTTTTACTCGTCTGTTTGGTGTTATTGTAGAAAATCTTAATTCGACTTCTCACGTAGACAAACTTGCGGCTTTATTTTGTCAAGATAATGTTTTGGGTTTTGAAGTTGTTTTCATGTTAAAAATCATGTACGCGAATTTCTATAATGACCTAAATTGAAATGCGTTTCTTTACATTCTCCGTTTCCAAAACGTATTGGTTTTTTAAATGTGCGTTTATTTCAAGAATGCTTTGTTATTTCTTTGTACCATTGCATGTCCTATTTTATCAGAATTCTAACCATGATTTCTAGCTTTCGATGCTCTTAATGCGTGTTTGTTTAGAATTTATGAATGCTTTTCTGATTTAAATGAATTTAATTGCGTACAGAGTTATTTATTTTACTGAATATGTTTGTATTATTGAAGCATGTGTTTCCCGGCATTAATTAAAGTCAATTTTGATCCTCATACAGGGTGTTAAATGTTTGCTATTTGCATAATTTGCGAACTACGTACTTTTCATGATAAAATTGTTTAATTTTCTAACTTTTAGTACTATTTACATGTAGTGTACGACCCTTATGACTCTATATACCCCTAAATAACCCTATTATCATAGCAATATGATATATATATATATATATATATATATATATATATATATATACAGTTAATAAGATGAAATAATAACTTAGACTTTTATGCCCAAATGATCATTTCAAATCGAGCTAATAATTGAAAGATGGAAAATATAGGGTCCCGGACAGGACTTGAACTTGTATCTTATGCTTTCTGGTCCCATGCGTTTTTCAATTACGCCACCGGGACGAGTGACGACAATTGGAAAATTAATAGTAACAAATAAGTTTTGTCTGGTTTATAAAAGTAATCCAAGCGTAGTGAATGAAAATTAAATTGTTGGTTGTTTTACAAAAAGAAAAACCAATGACCGGTTTCGCTGTGGTTACAGGTCGTCAGATTGGTGCATTTCCTTTTGCAAAACAACCAACAAAGTTTTTGAATTATACACGAATTATGGTGTATTAATAAAAAAGTTTCCATCAGCTCTCTATACTTGAATATCAACAACTAACTATCGGTGACTTCTTCAAGTCTCCTACGCCAGTAAAGATCGTATTGCCAGACAAAATTTCATAACAAGTCTAAGACAACTAAGATGGAAATGAAACAAATGACCGATTACCCATAATAACACTAGTGGACTTTCTAAGAAAGTAGTACACCTAATGTTAATCGGGAAGTTGGTCGACAGAAACTAATGCGTTTCTTGCTTGATAGTAACAAATAGTTTTGCAAAAAGATATACTCCAATCTGATGAGCTGCAACCAAAGCGAAACCGGTCGTTCGTTTTTCTCTTTGTAAAATAACCAACAATTTAATTTTTATTCAGTATGCTTGAATTACTTTTATAAACCAGACAAAATTATTTGTTACTATTAAACAAGAAAGGCATTAGTTTCTGTCGACCAACTTCCCAATTAATATTAGGTGTAGTACTTTCTTAGAAAGTTCGCTAGTGTTATAATGGGTAATCGGTCATTTGTTTTATTTCCAAATTGGAAAATTGACAAATCTAAATCATGTACACAACCATACATTAACCTAATTTCAATTACTTTTGGCATTTTGCTCAATTATATCTGACAGTGTCAAGTTTTTGACTTATGTCAGTTATAGACAGGAAGCGACGCTCAAAATTAAGGCTATAAGCCAAGTATGAAATATATAGAAATATTAGGTAATTGGAAAACGCATGGGCCGGAAAGCCTAAGATAACAGATTCAAGTGCTGTCGAAGACGTTTTCGCTTGGCAAAAAAGTAAGTTTGTATTATACAGGGTGTAACCATAAATTTACGGATATTTCTATTTTTTCCGGATTCTTATACTTTAGTGGGCTTTATTTGTAGAATTTGGGTTTCTATGACCTATCGTAACCCCCTTATCACGTTTATATATACTGCTATGATAATAGGGTTATTTAGGGGTATATAGGGTCACAAGAGTTGTACACTCCATGTAAACGACACCAAAGTCTAGAAAATTAAACATTTTTATCATAAAGAGTACGCAATTTGCCAATTATACAAAAAGCAAATATCAAACACACTGTATAAAATTCACAATCAACTTTAATCAACGAAAGGAAGCCCATTCTTCAAGAATTCAATCACATTTAGTAAGATAAATAACTTTGTACGCAATCACATTCATTTTTTAGAATAGCAATGCATTCACAAACTTTAAATAAATACGCATCAGAAACATCGAAAGTCACACAAATATGAAACGAATTTTTTTAAATTTAACTCATTAATAACCATGAATGCTCACAATAAACAGATCTTTCAAAACAAACATGTTTTATAAATGTAGGAAGTAAATAAACGCATGTAATTTACATCATTATAAAATTTGCCTACGTGATCTTCAATATAAAATCAACACATAAACCCAACAGATTACGAAAACAAAAATAAAAAACCATACGTTTGACTTGCGATTTCAAGTAATAAATTTCTATACAAATAAGAGGACGGGTCTTGAAAAGGTACAAAGTATCATGGTCAGCAAAATTCACAATACAAAATTTGATGTCTACGTGATCCCAAGATGCATTTTAACAAGTTATAGCATAAGTAATATCATGTAAAACCCAATAGATGAACGTTAACCCAAATGTAACGCCTCAACAATGACGGAATAACAAGATGAACTTGGTAAACCAATTATAAGAGGTGGATTGGCGTACCTTTAAATAGTGTACGAGCTGATAAGAGGTCGTCTTTCTACAACCAAAGCACGCTCTGTGCTTGTCTGAACCACTATAACATGCGAAGTTAAACTATCAAATTAAATAATAATATTTACGTGAAAGTTGGTGATTGAAAATTTCAAATACTAGTACAAGTGCAAATATACAACAGAAATTCGCCGTTGACATTTAAAACGTTAAGTCTAAAATTCTAATTAAACATAATCTTTAATATTTTATTAACTTAGGGCACTAATTATTGAACTGAACTAATTATTGAACTAAACTAAGGGTTGAACTACATAAACGATTAAGTGTTAAACTACGCGTTTAACCAAGCTATACTACGTGATTCAAAAAACAACTACCAAACAAAATCATCAAGAAAATCTAACTGAAAACAATCCAAGGGTATTG
This sequence comes from Platerodrilus igneus, assembly GCA_036346225.1. Taxonomy (NCBI): domain Eukaryota; kingdom Metazoa; phylum Arthropoda; class Insecta; order Coleoptera; family Lycidae; genus Platerodrilus; species Platerodrilus igneus. The sequence continues at coordinate 2,704,834 of JARFIW010000237.1, read as the reverse complement.
GTCAACAGCACGCAGTGGCAGTTCTGAGAATTAGGATGCATGCAGAGACGCGCATTCACAACCAGGAGTTCAACAGAGAAAAACAACAGAATAGAGATAAAATTCATTAATAGCATAAGGCATTAATTTTTTTGAACATTTAAATTTTGCATGTACTGAGACATTTATGTAAAGGGTCATTAAAAATTTTTAGTTGATACGTAGAAGTTACGTAAAAGGAAAAGAGGATCATTGAACGTTCAACGTACTTCCAGTAGTTTACAGAGTTATTTTTGCTGGCTTTAAAATGATTTAAGGACTCACAATTTGGGGACAAACTGATTTATATTGTTACTTTGATTCAGGGGTTTTCTTAAATAGCGAATAATATTATAAAAGTTGTGGAGCTACAAATTGTACATATTTTGGGTATTATATAAATTTTGATTAATTTTGTTTACCTCGTCGTTCAGGTGGGAAGTGTTAGAGGGGGGGGGGACTTCTCTGTTATCGTATCGTCGTGCACTCTGTGTGGGGTTGAACTGAGCTAGCCGAGGCATATAAAACGAATTGTGCAAAATCTAAAATTTATCCTAGGTTATTTAGAGAGAGCGGTAGCCAGCAGCAGACAACTGAACGTTAAATACATCGGAGTACGGCGATATCATAGCATTTTCTTTATACTTTATGTATATATATATATATATATATATATATACATAAAGTATAAAGAAAATATATATATATATATATATATATATATATATATATTGCTGTGTTTCCCTGTATTTGAATCGAGCCTCACGAATTGGGCGTCAAGACTGCTGTGAAACCTACAAAAAGCTATTCATTACCTTAACTGTGTTGGTCCATTGACTTTCTTCTGTTAATCGCCTCGGCTGCTCCTCTAGATAACTTACATCCTCAATCATAAAAAACAAACACATTCCTATCACAAACACCAACGTTAATTCTATTTACATCAATATTCACAATACATTAAACGCTAGTGTTATAATGGGTAATCGGTCATTTGTTTTATTTCAAATTGAAAATTGACAAATCTAAATCATGTACACAACCATACATTAACCTAATTTCAATTACTTTTGGCATTTTGCTCAATTATATCTGACAGTGTCAAGTTTTTGACTTATGTCAGTTATAGACAGGAAGCGACGCTCAAAATTAAGGCTATAAGCCAAGTATGAAATATATAGAAATATTAGGTAATTGGAAAACGCATGGGCCGGAAAGCCTAAGATAACAGATTCAAGTGCTGTCGAAGACAGTATATTTTCCATCTTTCAATTACTAGCTCGATTTGAAATAATAATATGGGCTTTGCATAAAAGTCTAAGTTATTATTTCATCTTATTAACTATAATATGTTAGTATTTTTCAACTTATCTTGTGTAATTAATTATCTAATATTTCTATATATTTAGTACTTGACGTATAATCGTAATTATGAGCGTCGCGTCCTGTCTATAAATGAAATAAGTCAAAAACTTGACACTGTCAGATATAAGTAACATTTGCGCGATCGAATTTATGAGTGAATGTCTTTAATAGAAGTCCCCGTTTAAATACAAAAATTATCGCTTTTGTAGTACATTCTAGTTCCGTACGGAACGTAGTAGACCGTAACAATGCAAATTTCTAAGAATTCCGCATTAGCGTCGAAATTGTCGCGTTTTATTACCTCGATATGTTGATTTATGTGCGTTGTCCGTTTTCTCTAATACACACGGTTATTGTGTCGCATCGCATCTCTCCTAAAGCTAATAAATAATTTTATCGATTTTTATGGGTTTCTAAATGTTTTAGCCGCTTCGTAGAATAAATGTTTATTTATTAATGAATTCATACAAAATTGATGTATTCCCCCGAAAATTACTTATTTACAATGAATTCATGTAATACAAAAGTCATATTATATGATAATTTAAAGCTTTATAATGCAAACGAGTTGCATTTTTATATAAAATATTTGCTTTCACGGTAAAACGTGTTTTAATACACATAATTAAGATTAAAGCGATTCGTCTTTAAAAGCTAGCATTATCCTATGCTATTTACAGCAAATAAAAAACATTTTTATATGCATCAAAAATGTATTGATAATTAATAAGTGAAAACAAAGGGCTCTGTATTTATCTTAGGGTGATTATTTACAGGCACAGCTTAAATTTGTGTTTTTCGCTACTGCACATATTAATTGCTACGTATTTACAAAATGCTTTTGTTACACAGTGTGATTTTTTATACACACGCAACTTGCGTTTTCGCTTGGCAAAAAGTAAGTTTGTATTATACAGGGCGTACCCATAAATTTACGGATATTTCTATTTTTTCCGGATTCTTATACTTTAGTGGGCTTTATTTGTAGAATTTGGGTTTCTATGACCTATCGTAACCCCCTTATCACATTTATATATACTGCTATGATAATAGGGTTATTTAGGGGTATATAGGGTCATAAGAGTTGTACACTCCATGTAAACGACACCAAAGTCTAGAAAATTAAACATTTTTATCATAAAGAGTACGCAATTCGCCAACTATACAAAAAGCAAATATCAAACACACTGTATAAAATTCACAATCAACTTTAATCAACGAAAGGAAGCCCATTCTTCAAGAATTCAATCACATTTAGTAAGATAAATAACTTTGTACGCAATCACATTCATTTTTAAGAATAGCAATGCATTGACAAACTTTAAATAAATACGCATCAGGAACATCGAAAGTCACATAAATATGAAACGAATTTTTTTAAATTCAACGCATTAATAACCATGAATGCTCACAATAAACAGATCTTTCAAAACAAACATGTTTTATAAACGTAGGAAGTAAATAAACGCATGTAATTTTCGTCATTATAAAATTTGCCTACGTGATCTTCAATATAAAATCAACACATAAACCCAACAGATTACGAAAACAAAAATAAAAAACCATACGTTTGACTACTTGCGATTTCAAGTGATAAATTTCTATACAAATAAGAGGACGGGACTTGAAAAGCTACAAAGTATCAAGGTCAGCAAAATCCACAATACAAAATTTGATGTCTACGTGATCCCAAGATGCATTTTAACAAGTTATAGCATAAGTAATATCATGTAAAACCCAATGGATGGACGTTAACCTAAATGTAACGCTTCAACAATGACGGAATAACAATAATAATATTTACGTGAAAGTTGGTGATTGAAAATTTCAAATACTAGTACAAGTGCAAATAGACAACAGAAATTCGCCGTTGACATTTAAAACGCAAGTCCAAAATTCTAATTAAATATAATCATTAAAATTTCAAAATTAAAATTCAGCATATAATTTCAATACAGAAAATTTCAAGATTAAATTTATTATCATTCTAATGTGCATCCAGAATTAAAGTCCTTGTAGGATGCCTACTAATTACTATAACAAGTATAGCTGCAGACGTGAGTCTGAGTACAAGGAGCATCTACCACCGTTTACGTTAACTAACCAGGTTCGTCTAATTGAGCTCAAAGACATACCCAAAATTTCATCATAATCCAGAACAACAATACTTAATATTCAGGCTTAAACAAGCAAATTTCACCTTAAAATTAAAATTTTATTGTTAGTACAATTTCACTACTGTCCATTTTGAGTAAATCAATTATAAAGTTATTCAACACACACCAAAATATCAAAGTTCAAACAAAATAGTATAATTTACCTGAAGGTTACTGCACTCGTAGCTTCAATGTACATCGTCCCTTTGTTAATCACACCATTCCAACTGGGTTATATTTACGGCTTCTGATTCTCAACGCCTTTAAAATTTTCTCCATCACCATTCATCTAAAGTTGTTTCAGGGCTTTTCCGGAACTCATCTGGTATATCTGACCCTTGTTTTGTGGATCCAGACACGTTTATGAACCATTTAATTATTAACACCTCCGAAATTAACAAAGAAATTCATACTTCTTTCACCAATATACGCCAAGAACTGACTTTTGTGTATTCATTTGTCGTTGTAAATTTTACTAATTGGTACAGTGATACTAAACTTTATTACCTTGTATCTTCTTTTCTAAGTGCACTAAATACATTCATTGTAGCACGTAAAGAACAAACTGTTTTAAATCACCAAAATATACGAGCAAACTTTAAATTATTCTATCAAACTCGGAAAACTAAAAGCACTGTTTAACGCATTGAATCAAGTCGCAGATGTAAGAGAGCTTGTTCATATTAACCTGGGTATATATAGCGGTTAGCCCGTCTGTCGGTCTAGTCCCCAAAACGGACAATTCTTCAGAATTTCGCATGCTATGTTCCCATTCCGCAGCCCGGCATGCGATTTTACGAAATTTGCACTCGCCCCAGTTAAATCTCAGAAATTTCGACGCGGCTCGCAACGTCTGGAAATAACTAATTAAATTTTATACAGAAATGTTATTTTACCTCTCAATTTTGCCTTTTATTTTCACCCAATCGCAACCCGTGACGTTACTCCACTCACGCCTTTTACTATATGTGTCTCGGTCTTGCATATTATCTGTCTCTATCTAACCTGTTCTTAGTGGTGCAAATTGATATTCCTTACTATCGATTATTTCAGTCCACATGGACTGTTATCTAAAATAACCCCGTATCTAACCTTCGGTTAATATAAGCGACGGTTTCTCCAACATTCTCTGAAACCATTTGTTATCTGCAAAATTTTCGCCGTACGTGACATTTAAACTACGCAGGTGTTCAATCGTACTATTAATTCTCAGAGCTTTATTTCATGGTATTTTAATCTTGGATTTTCACAGGCTTTCATGCTTATTATTAATAATGGTTTAATTAACTCCAACTAAAATTGACTTCTACCCTTTCATTTTTAGCGAATACAAATTAAATATTAATTATTATGTGTACACTTTGTTTAATACCGGTTACTTAAAATAGAGTTAATTAATATAAATTTTGCACGTAATTTCGTTTGTTTCTTTACCTAGGAATAATTAAATTACACGTAGAGCTTTTAACGACGCCTTCTTTTGATCTAAAGCGCGTTGTACATGATTTAAATCTCTTATTTTAATGAAACGAATGAATTTTATGCTTCACGGTTTTTTTTAATAACGCGTATTTTCCCAAAGCTTCTACACGGTGATTAAAATTATTTGATGTGATTATTTAATTTTCTACCCTGGTCTAAATATGAGTATTATATATATACAAAGTAAAGAAATTGTTGGCATATACACGCGCGGTCAATAAAACTTTCAAATACTACCATCCTTGCAAGAGTTATTTGGTGGTTTAAAATGATTTAAGGAATCATAATTTGGGGACAAACTGATTTATATTGTGACTTTGATTCAGGGGGTTTCTTAAATAGCGAATGATATTATAAAGGTTGTGGAGCTACAAATTGTACATATTTTGGTTATTATATAAATTTTGATTAATTTTGTTTACCTCGTCGTTCAGGTGGGAAGTGTTAGAGGGGGGGGGGGCTTCTCTGTTATCGTATCGTCGTGCACTCTGTGTGGGGTTGAACTGAGCTAGCCGAGGCATATAAAACGAATTGTGCAAAATCTAAAATTTATCCTAGGTTATTTAGAGAGAGCGGTAGCCAGCAGCAGACAACTGAACGTTAAATACATCGGAGTACGGCGATATCATAGCATTTTCTTTTTACTTTGTGTATATATATACAAAGTAAAAAGAAATTGTTGGCATATACACGCGCGGTCAATAAAACTTTCAAATAGGTAACCATCCCCTGCAAAGATAGGGAGGGTTAGCGGCGGTAAATACACTTTTGACTTAAAAATATCTGGAAGAACGGGTAAACTAGCTCGGGACAAGGCAGGTTTACTCGTACAAAATTTTAAATAGAGCGCTTTCATTAAAAAAAAAGTTAGTATCGAACCGTTTACGAATTGCGCCCTCCCTTTTAAATTGTTCATCGGCGTCAATCACCGATGCGATTGCAACGACTATGCCATTATTTTGAGTTAAAAAGCTTCCTCGTTCATCATCAATCGATGTATATTAAGCACAAATGTAATAGGCTGGGGCTATTTTCACATTTGTGTGCAATGCCAAAAATATCTTGAGGCGAATTTATTGAGTTGTTACGTAAAAGTGCTTGTGTTTCAATTTCTCCGCCATAACTAATTATATAAGCTAAATGCAAACAGAAGCCATAACCACATCAAGCCCAACCTATGTATTAGAAACGAGATCGAATTCTCGCTAATTAAAACTACCGAAATAAAAGAGAACGTTATCTAAGTTTAAATAACTCAAATAAACAAATTTTTAAATGTAAAGCAATAACAAATACTTGCACCTTATTGAAACAAATGTTTTAAATGATAAACTGAAATGAACTAAAACTTAATATACGAAACGATTCTGCAATACAACTTTGATAAGCGGCGTTTTTATTTGCAAACAATGTAATTAATTACGGAAGTAAAATTCACATTCGGCTCGAAGGATCAATGTTTTGCGTGCGTTAACTTCGATAACCACAGATGGCGAAATAGTAGATATGTAAATTATAAACAAATTTGAAAAAGTGGCACCTTCAAGTACTTACCAGTAATAAACTGTAACTTTTAGAGGTGGCGACGATAAGCGGTGGACCGTTTGCGGCACTCACAAGTTTATAGCACCATAGCTACGAACACCTGCCTGTTTACAACAAATTTACTGTACAACAGTGCGGCACATGCAACACAAAACACTTGACGGTCAAATCGCAGTAAAACCAAGATTACACTATCTATACGACGAAGGGGAATTGACCTACAAGCTACATCTTATGCCATAATTAAAAGTTAATTTAAACCATAATTTACAAACGGAACACTATGATATTAATTAATAAGATAAAATAATAACTTATATGTATATACAAAACCTAAATGATTATTTTGAATCGAGATAGTAATCGAAAGATGGAAAATATAAGGTGCCGGACGGGATTCAAACCTGTAATCTTGGACTTCTATTGCACACGCTAACCAATTGCGTCACAGTGCTAAATTCTAAAGATACAATTGAACGTTCTTATTCTAAACCTTTCCCCGTTTCCTAATATAGGGTTCTCACACAATTAAAAAATTAAGTACAGTGCTGTTGTAGTTGGAAATTCAATATATTAAGAAGACCATACTTGTTTATCCGAAAAAATCTTTTAACGTTTTAAGCTAGCTTCAACCAGCGTAAATTAATTTACGCAAACCCAAACAATTTCAATTATTCTTTTGAAGTTATCGACACCAAGGAAGGAACAATTTAAATATTCCTCAACTGTGTGTTTCATTTTATAAGTTCAAAATTACCAAAGGTTTTAGCAAGAGCGTGCGATTAAACTATTCATGAAAGTAAATGTATTTATGCTATTATAAATCTAATTATAAACAATACACGCAAACTGGTAATCCTATTATGGGGTTTACAGAGGAATCTGGTGGGAACGAGCCACCTGATCTATTATACATGTTCAGGAAGCAGAAACAATATTCGTTTTTCTGAAACTGTAGCAGAAAAAATTAGTTAAAGTTAATGTACTAACAACAAAGTTTGATATTTGCATACTAGGTAGTCAATTTTTTATAATGAAACTCAGGTTTGGCACATAACATAAGAATTTCTAAGCGTTTGCGAATTCCGAGCTGCTCAATTTTAGTCTAAGGAACAAAATATTGTTATGAAAACTCTATTTGCAATAAAAAGAGTTCTTTATTTGAAGGCGTGTTATACACGCGTTTTCAACATCCTGCTGCTACAATAAAATTTCTAAAAGCTCTCCCAACGATTTACTTTCAGAGCTTTCCCTAACAGTACAAATATTATTTTCGTAACACTAAAACTACAAAGCTATCTCCTAAATTGCTATCGAAGCACTATAATAAATTTATATCATCGAAGCACTAATTATTAATCTGTATTAATTTATATGATCTCAAGAGTAATTTATATTACATCACGACCTTTCAAAGCTTTCAACTAGATCCATATTGTAATCAAAACGCCACATTAGGACTAATATTACAATCAAAGCTGCAATTAGAATTCAACTTCAATTAGAACTGAACTGCAGAACTCCTTAACGCTAATTTATGCCATATCTAATTACTATAAATTAATCTACAACAACCCAGAAAATGCAAATGACATTCTCGAGATTTCTTATTGTAATCTTTAAATGCAAAGTTTTGTACCTGCCAATCAAAAGATCTCGCACCACAGGACCTGTCAATCATCTTTTGTGTGTTCAAGCCCTTCGTTTGCGTTTCGATGTATTATTCTGATCACCGACAGACAAATAGGCGTTACAATGTGTTGGTTTACCAATTGGTTATAGAAACTATAAATCGTATATCGTGAAAAAGACAATTCAGTGTGTAAGTTATTCAAGAGCAGATCTGAATGATGAGTCTTATTTTCGAACAAATAATGGTCTGTATGTTTTTTATTTTTATTTAAACTTAGATACTTAATTCCTAGAAACAAATCACCTTTTAAAAAAATTTAAAAAATAGGAAGCATTCTTAAATCGGAATTACTTCTTAGAAACGTGCTATAGGTTAAAATGCATTTATAAACTTTTTAATTTCAAAACGTTAACTTCAAGTTAGCTATCGGAGTAGGTCTCACACAAGCAAAATCTAAATATAACGAAATACCCATTGCCTTTCATATGTTATTTGATAAGAAAACTTTTATTTAATCGTATTGCTGGTCTGAGGACGGAAGTCCAAACATTGATAAGGTGCCAATTAAATAACATTTCTAGTAATTTTTTCACCACATCTAGATCAGATCTAAATAATAACCCAAAAACCTGCGGCTTGACACTTGTGTTATGTCTAGCTAAACCCTACGATTTATTCTAAGCTGCAAACGATATTAAATAAAAAGCATAAAGAATTTAAAAATTGCTACACGTAAGACGAGCAGACCAGGAGGACAAGAACGAAATCAATAACGGAATGCTCGCCCAAATTACGGTACTAGAGAAGAAAAAGAAAGAAATTGAACACCACCACGCTAATACAGCCGGAGATTGGGGGAATAAAACAAAAGAATACACAACCCAATTCGCTCTGAACAAAAATTATTAGTATTTATACAACGTATAGGTACATAACGCCAGTCAGCCCAATACGATAAAATACAACACTCATGCTTATAAATATTAGTACACCATAACACATACTAATAATAAAATACATAAATGTAAATACAAATATGACAAAAACCTTATCTACTTACTACGTTGCCGATGACGAGCTGGCCCCAATAGAATCTAAAAAATCTAAGAAACAAAAAATATTTTTCATAGTGCATTTAGGCAAAAGCAGACACCAATAACTAATTAAATATCACAGCCGATGGGGTAATTATCAAGTCTACATACAATTTCGGAATCAATTAACTCAGTTATCTATCAATATAAAAAAAAATATCTCACAAACCTACACCAAAACCTTATTCTAATAATAAAACCGCTTCATAATCAACAAAGGTTTGCTAATTGATTTCTTACTATTTCTATAATACAAGTAAAGCCCACGTTCCATAAGTAAATAAAACAAACGTTACCTGTTGGTTATAACGATATTCCCAAGAGTTTTTGGTAACTGCAATGTATCTATCCCATCATAACTTAACCTGTATACAACAGCAGCCAGACAAAATGCATGGTGACGACAATTAAGATTTCTGTATCACCTTCAAGTAAGCATTGGTTCAAAGAATCTCAAAATGTGGGTTAAAATCAGGACAATCACATAAAAAGAAAGCAAATTTTTACCATAGCAACTTTGTAGCCCGGTTGGGTTTATAATATTTATGGTAAAAGAATCCACGCAAACAAACACTAGTTCAACGAACGTATTATAAAATCATTTTCTAAAGAATACTAACGGAAACTCCATTGTAGAATAGAAACAACTTGGGCATATTTTTAGCATTCAAAGACAAGGTCCGCTGTATCTAAATACATTAAACTAGATCATTTAACTACAATAAATATTGAATACTAAAGTAACATAGCAATTTTCTAAACGTAGAATGTGTTACATATATAAAAACAAAAAATGAACTACAAAGAAAAGTGATATGGTTATTCCATGAGCATGAAGTCCAGTAAAAACATTTAAATATTTATGTTATTTGAATAAAGTAATCTTAACGTTTACACATTTGTTTTTTGGTCTGTCACAAAATATAAAAATGGAAAAGACGTACTAGAATAAATTACTTTCATGTAGACTGCATTTTTCAAATTATAACCTACACTAGTGACGATGTAGAGGAAAAATGAAATACAAATCTTTATAGTTGAAACAGACATAATAGAAATTCGGTCCAAAAACAGGTGACGTGTATTGCACAACAGACTGTAAGTATGTTATCACCTGTGTTAGTGAGAATTCAGCTTATCCATATTATATTGTTATGCTTCAAAGTGTTTCACAGATTATTTCAGTAATATTTTTTGCACGGGAGTTTATGTATAATTAATTTAGAGGTATTACACATTGAAGTCTACTTACAAAATAGGTAGGGTGAATTATCCTCGGAATTTTTAGAAATGCTTTATTGTTATGTAATCTTGTTGTTTAGTCCACCGATAATGCTTAGAGGAAATAGTTTCTATTAATATGTATTTCGTTAGAAAAGAATGTTAACCTAATTTCCCACGGATTGAAACTAATATGCGTCGTTGTTCTCGACCAATTAGAACGCGCTGCTACGTACAAGCGAGTGGTTTACAAGTGGGAAATAACGAGCGGCCATCGTGATCACCGTACCCTGAAGAATTGTGTGTGCTTTATAAAGTAACGTTAAGTAGATAAGTAAAGTAAGTAACGTTAAGTAAATAAAGTTAAGTTTATCTGTGTTTTCCTTATCTCATTCCTTACCTCTGTATTATCTTGTATTCCTGTTTACGTTTTTAGGTAGACAAACCAACAAATTCCGCTAAAAAAATCTGAAATAGAAAAGAATCGAGAACCCACGCTTTGCCAAAAGGCAGTGATCGAAAGGACTCATTAGTTAGCTTTATCTTAGAATGTAAAGATTTAGATGGTAAGAAAAGTTATAATTAATTTGCATGTCCTGTTGTGAAATGAATCGAATAATTCGTTTGTAAAATTTGTGCAATATTATTGCGCCTTCTAGACAAGCACGCGGTATACTACTGTACCTTGTTGTATTATGACAATATGATATATAGCGACAATCTTCTACGTTGTGTTTATTGTTAACAGAACCTCTTTGTTCCATTGGTATAATACGACATAAAGAAAATCCTAGTCTCGTGGTGTTTTTGTTTTTATTCGATATAACAGTTTCGTCAAACTTAAGTGTATGTTTAATTGCATACACAAGCGTAGCTGTAGTGCCAAGACACTAATAAGAATCTAAAAATTATTGTAAGGTAACAATAACTATTTCTAAATCTCCGATGAAGTCGTCCAAAAACAACAAAGACTTGGAATTTTGTTATAAAATATAAGTCTGATTACAACGGATTTCTTATTTAATAAAGAAGATCGATACCCCATATCTAATTAACTTAAATTTTACGCAAAACCTAAACAATCGTTTCCAATTGAGATTGCAATTGAAGAAATGAAAATAAAAGGTTACAGACTGGATTTGAACTTGTAATCTTACAAATTTATACTTGTACGCTCTTAGCATTGAGCCAACGGGACTTGTTACGACTTTAATTTCAACATCATCAACGACGGTGAAACATGTCCAAGTGCCGGTCTAAAGACGTCATTAATTGCTAGAATTGGTTAATAAAAAAAAACAAATATTGCTGTTGGTTTCGATTGCCTTGCTTAAAGTTCATAATACGTTAAAATTGATGTAATGTAACAATTACACATTTCGCTGTTAGTTTGCGTCAAAACCTGAATAATGTACAACCTTTATTGAGTTTTATAAAACCTCGATTATTACAAGACGTTGATTGATACATCAAAAAAGAAAATTAAAGTGTCACGATCCAAAATTAATGAGTTTCCAAAGTAAATTCTATAGGAATATGCAAGTATATTCTGAAAGCTAAAATCTGTGGGCGTAAAAAATGTGGTGTTTTATAAACATGACTGAAATAACAATTTTTATTGAGCCGCAGAAGTATAAAACAAATTATACAATTTGTTCGGGAATTTTCTGGCCCTTAATTATGTGTAACTACGTTATGAATATTCAGCTGAAAAACTCTTTCGATTAAATTAATTAAATGCCAGAACATTACTCTACTTTTTTGCCAATAAAATGTAAATTTAGGTACTATAATTCGAGACAGGAGGGGTGAGTTGTTATTATATTAATACGCGCTCTACACTTAAACACCAATATGTATATCTCGGGGTTTTAATGCAAATCGAATGTACGCAGTAAACTACATATAGTAAGGACTGAACGGTAAAAACAATACATAGTAATACGGAATACACGATCACGCGAGTACTACGTAAGTTCCTCAATGCATATCTAGAACTGTACCCCAATAAGTTAGGAGGTAAAAACTAACCATTAGCGTGCGGAAAAGGGAATCACGTTAGATTCTCTTCCTTATAAACGTACAGAAGTCACTGAAGTGCGTTTAAAAATCGCTTTTTCACCTTCTCAATCAACACTACTTACGCATCCAACATACCCCATCACGCCTTTCCTTATGGGAATCCCAAAATATCACTCCAACATTAACATTTCCGTTTTCACTCCATCTGTGTCACAATTAGTCACTTCGTGCAAAACATCGAATATTCATCAATCCAGCGATTACAACCCCATAACATTGATCCTTCCCTCCCGTCCCCAACCTTCATTCAACGCACAGGAAGCAAAGTGGGCAGCCTACTTTGTAGCTCTAACCAATCAATCCCTATCATCCCATCGACCACACATGGTGAACCTTGATCTCCACCAAATAGCCTCAATTACAAATAATGTCAACTTCGCAGCGTCCGCAATCATTTCCAGAAAACACTACACTCCACAAGCAACGCCGTGGTGGACTTCAGAACACACAGACAAAAGAAACATTAACATAAGCCACACCCAGACTACAAAAAGCCCGATGAGCCAACACTGATCCGAACGTATTCATCAACTAAACAAAAAACAAATCACATTAAACAAGAAACAACACAACCCAAACCGACCCAAAAGTCACCTCAACCCCACATCATAACATCCCCAAAAAACTCAACCTTTCCATCCTTCATAAGTAAACTGAATACCCTCCTAGACACGGCAATCACATGCCAAACACCGGACGTACCGATATTAGTACAATTTCTTGACGAATCACAAACGCCACCAATAACAGACTCCAATGCCCAAACCAGAAATCACCCTTTTAAACATCCTAGTCTCTAAATTAAACATCCTAGTCAGACTTGATTACAAACCAAACTCTACAAAAGCCCTTGGCTGATAGTAAAAGAATTCATATATCACTATTCCAAAAATGTTTGACCACAAGAACTTTCCCAGATCGATTTAAAATCGCATCCATATCACTAACCCTAAAACAAACAAACGTCCTGATGAACCAGGCGTATATAGACACACAATCTTTCTCCCAAACTTAGGTAAACTCCTCGAACAGATTATACTCTTTAAACTCAACTCCCACATTGAACTCAACTCTATCTTATCCCTGAATCTAGATAACATCCGTCCAGGTTACAGCTCAGAAAGAACTATCCGATCTTTAATCACAACAGTCTAATATTCTCCTTCAAAATTCGTAATAGCCCTGTTTATAGACTTCAAAGTCAATTTTGATTTTCTATGGTGTCCAAACCTCCTTAATCAACTTTCCGTCCAACGTATTCCGCATAATACAATTCTATTTTACCCCCCGCACAGTTACACTTTCTCTTGAACTTCCACACAATCACCAAACCAAAATCAAAGGACGCCCCCAAAGTTCCTGCCTTCTTCCATTTTTTAGAACCTAGCCTTCAACCCACTTCTTGACCTGAATATCCCTGACACCAACCTACCCATACGCGAACAACCTTGCCTTCCTGATCCACTGCAACTCTAGAGTATCCCTAGAATCTACCACTACCCTGCTGATAAACAAACTCAAGCCCTGGTCTTTTCTAAATAAATAGTCAATATTATCATCCACAACCAAAATGAATGTCGTTGAAGGCTCCCTAGACGACTAATAAAGTTAATTTTCGTGAGTTAATTCACTTCAGAGCAGAAGCTGGAAATCTAGTTCTTGCCAAACATATTGAAACTGCGCAATACTTTGCAAAATGAATTGATTAGTTGCTGTACTAAAGAAATATCAAAAATCAATTCGCGCACAGCATCGATTTTTCTATCACAACAGCCGATTTACAACGACCTTCTTTAAATTCATCCGCCGGTGAACTACGACCACGATTGAATTCACTATACCAACGGTATAAAGTAGTTTTAGCCGCAGCGTCTTCCCCAAAAGTCAAAATAAGTTGATTCAGGCACTATTGAGGAGACAATCCACGTCGAAAATCATTTAAAAAACGCACGAAGATGTTCACGAGTTAATTCCATTTTTTGCCGAGCCGAAATTTTCAACTCAATCAAAACAAAACAAAAATGTTCATATGGCATAAGTCAAAAATGTAAAACTTTAGGTTAGAAACGTCAGATCGCACATAGCAACACTAGTGTTGTCAGTTCCCGATACATATCGAGCCCTAGAACCGATAGAATGGCCTGCGTGCTTCGATGAGCTGGAGCCAAACTATAGGTTTAACCAAATTAGTGGTATCTTTATTGAGAAACCAGACTAATACAGATCCCCGAAAGAGGACAGTAGCTCTTTCGGTACTTAGAGTGGCAGGACTGTAGAGGTCGGTATGACATTCTAAGACACTACTGCGAAGTGGAAGGCAACGGGAAATCACCATACTACCTCCCAAATACACAGCATACTGAAATCGTTATAAAAAATGATGGCATTCTCTGGGGTAAAAGATTCCCAAGTTAAAATAGTCCCTCATTCGGATATCTGAGAAGGGACTAATTCGGAGGATGTAATCGGCAAGTTTAATAAGAAGAAACGAAAAGCTGAGAACCTCTTGCGAGACAAAGCGTGGAATGTTGAAAGCATAAAACAAGCTAGAAAATTTGAAAATTGAAATTGATGGAGTAGCATTAGATATAGTAAGAATTAGTGAAGTTAGGTGGCCAGAGGCGGGGGATTTTTGGAGTGCAGACTTTAGGGTAATTCATACAGGATCAGAGGAAGGAAATTCAGGTATGGAGATAGTCATGCGGAAAAAGATAGGACACCGTGTAGGAAACTTAGAATCTAAACCTGTAAATACAGTAATAATAACCGTATACATGTCCACCCTTAGCTACAGTGAGGAAAAGGTAGAAGCACTAGAACAGGAATCAGATATAGGATGACTTGAGATACCCTATAATTTAGAGATGAGATTGAATTAGCATTAAAGAGTCTGAAACATTATAAGGCACCGGATATAGATATGGTGTAAGCAGAAACTCTAAAAACCGTTGGACAAACAGTAACAGAACGTCTCTTTCACCTCCTCAGCTATGTGTATGAAACAGGCAAAATAGCCAAAGATTTCAAACGTAACACCATAGTTAGATTCTTACAATTTAAAGGTTCATAAATACAACTCCGCAAGCGCGGTTTACTAAACACAACGGCAGTTGGTAGCGCTAATCTTTATACAGATTTTGGCGCGCCCATCTGTCAATGACGTCACCCAACATGCAAAATTAAATGCGCAATTTGAGAAAAAATATATATTAAATTAGCGAACAGATTAAGTAAATAAAGTACTTACATAAGAAATCCGACGTCCTGCGGGGTTGAGTTAAAGTTGGCTTCTGTTGACGTTCATCAGGGCTACTGATGGCCCCTTTTAAGGCAATTAACGGAGGGTACGCCTTCCAAATGGCTGGAGCCCCCTTTAAGATAGTTAAAAATGGTGACTGCTTCGGTTAGCTGTTAGCGAAGCATGGACATCCGACTCGTTCTAGGGTCGTGGGACTGTTCCAGTGCCGTATCAAATTCCTATATGTAGCGGGAACGATAAGGAAACATGTTTATCAGGTAAAGTCAAACAAAGATAAGCAAAAGGAAATCTACATAATAAAAATGAAGATACGATACCAGACACGACCGCCCTTCTCGATGTTCAAAGGCAAACGGCCACGTTACAGAGAGCACCGGAAAAACTTCTCCCACTTTTTCTCCGCCACTCGCGTCGCGCGATCTGGCGCAAACGCACTCTGACGTGACGGAAATATACGTCAAGTCTTTTAAATTTGTGGCGCGAAACTTCCGCACATCAAAATTAAACTAAAAAATGTTTAAGTGCCAATTTGGCACGTAACAATCGCGACAAAGCCATAAAAAAAACTTAAAAAAAGAAAAAGCCTGTTAGCACAGTAACAGCTTAAAATCTAATTCCTAACTACCCTACATAAAACCTAACTTAAAACCTACAAAATGTTTATATAAGGCGCCACCTGGTTTTTTCGACCGATAACATGTCTACCGAATTACCAGGAAACGGAAAATGTAGCCCCATTGTCTTTAACTACACTAATAATCGACAGCACAAATTTGTCGGGGAGCATGAAACACTACTTAAATTAAAACAGATCCGACAAGTCGCCTAACCTATCTAAACTAAAGCTAACATTAAAGTTTCTTACATGCAAACGCACATGAGCGTTGCATCGAAACTGTTCTTTGTTGGCAAAAAGTGCCCAAATTTAAAAATGTTCACAGAGTGCATTAGTCTACACTCTAGCAAATTTTTGTTACTGGTACTTTGGTTTACTAACGATACACATCAAAACTTGTCCATGACATGGTTGTGAATCACCAAATTTACCAAAAGTACCACCTTACTAAATCCTTACATCGCTAACCTAACAAATTACATTTCTACATCAGGTTAGCTTTTTCACTTAAATTCAAGAAAAATAATTCCCACGTCTGGTCATAAATACCAAACGTTAGGAAGATAAAAAGATAAAACAAGATCTCAAATTGTTGTTAAAGATAATAGATAAGATAACGATATTAAGCTTAAATTGTTATCATCAAAGGTAATAGGTAAGATAACGATATTAAGCTTTAGTTATTATTTGAGATACTAGGTAAGATAACGCGATGTTAAGCTAAAGTTATTATTAGAGATAGTAGTTAAGGTAACGCGATATTAAACAAAAGTTATTACTAAATATAATAGGTAAGATATCGCGAAATTAACTCAAAGTTATTACTAATAGTAGTCGGTAAGATAAGATACTAACTAAGGGTATTATCAAAGATAATAAACAAGATAAAGATATTAGCCTAGTTATTATCAAAGATAATAGATAAAAGTAATAGAGTGGCTCCGTGGAGCCGTTAAATAGGAATTTCTCGTACCCTCTAAAAAGAGCAACCTGTGAAGCAGGCCCGTTTGCAGTAAATAGTACGAGGGACCGGCAAAGGCATTTGGGTGCATCACTGCACCCGGCGTTAATCGATATCGGTGATACAATCACCCGATACCCACACGGTATATATGGTACCTATATACACATCCACTCACACATTCACACACTCATACATACCTTCACTGCCAGAGCCCATGCGCTGACAGCGGCACCGCATGACCCCACGAAAGATTCCCAGAGACGGGGTCCAAGTGTCTGTGAAAACCTCCCGCGCAACCACACGGTGACTAACGGAAATGAAAAGGCAGAGAAATAGGAACGGTAGAAAGAGGGAGGTGGTTATTTGGAATGCATAAGAGGCACTTCCAGGTAGAAAAAAGTAGAGGAAGGGCTCGCATTGAGCTAAAGAGACAGAAAAAGGTGGATAGCAAAGCGCTACTCAACCAGCCAATGTGGCCAGTAGCCCGGAGTGAGGGAACATCACTCTTATGTGGCAGACGGGTGTTCCGGGACGAGAACAGGTCCACCGAAAGAAGAATAAGGCATAAACGGAGACAGCGGGATATAAAAAAGTAGAGTTTTTGGACAAGCGTCCAAGAGAAGGTAGAGAGTTGTCCCTATTGAAACACAGCGCAGTCTGAAGGACCACCTGCGATATTAATCCGACAAGATAAGGTATATACGTTTAAAATTCACTAGACTCTTAAGAGAACTAGTACGATCATTTTCCTAACGAGTGCATCCACTACGATAAGAAAATCAGACAAAAGTTGACACAACAACTCAAAAGTATCATTACAGATACAATCACACGAAAACAAACTGTTTTAAGGTAGTCTTTTAAAACGGTAGCACCCTAAACACACAACGATGCCTAATTATAAGCAGTTAAATACAGGTACACTGTCCCAATATGCTAAAACAACCGAGAATTTAATAAGATATCAATAAGAAGCAATAGCGCCTCACCACAAAGTTCAACAAAAACAATGAAAAAAAAATGTTTATAAGTTATGGCGATTTAGTAGAAAAAGAAACAAATAATGCTATAGTATAATGTGGGCGACTGTAATAAATCAGAGGAGAAACACATGGAATAGACAATCCTAGCTTTTTGCAACTGTGAACATGAACTATTTCTTTCAATGGCATAGATCGCGCGTGTCCTATGTGAGCCCAAAGAAGAAAAACATCCACTCTAACATCAGCTAAAACCAATCATAAAAATTCAATGAGTTATTACAACTAATATTACGACAATTACCACACAAAATTAAATGACGTAAGATAAACACTAAAAACCAAATAATATGCTGGAGGAAAAGTTCGAGGATTAATTAAATGAACCGAGAGAGTTTTATTGGGGGGGTGTAGAGGATAAAATGATATACAAGTAACGGTACGGTCAAGGAAAAGTCAACCAAAAAGAAAAAGACAGCTAATTTAAGGTAAGTAAAGTTAACCGTGTAAGAGGTATATACTGTACACAAAAAGGGAATAAGTAATGAAAGTTAACTAATTGATAATGGGGGCTAAAAACATTAGATACATTATCAGAGAAGTAAAACGTGAAAAGCTTTTAGATTTACGTAGGGTTGAACGATTTTTAAGATAATTTTAAGGCATTTAATGAGGTTTAAATCGATATGTGAAGAGATAAGAGTAATCAAGACTCGATTCACTAATAAAATTGTTGAAAAACAAAAAGATATCTTGTAAAACATATATTTACTAGGATGGGAAGCTCTCGTTTGAGTTTCACCCAAACTAATAAAGAAAAATTTCAACATCATTCTTAAAAAATGACTCACAAATTCTAAAACGACAAACTTGCCAACCAAATTCTCGTCTAGAGTTACGTAACGCTGAGCGACCGGCCCTTGATGGGGTCTCGTCTAGACTTATAGACAGCTGGACGACCAAATTCGACAGTAAATTTCGCTTAATGGATCTTAAAGTTCTACGTTGAAATATCGATATCTAAAAAAATATGCTATCAAGACAAACTCATACTCGCTATACAAAAGAAAAATTCCACGATACATGTATAAAGAGACAGTATTCCAAATTATTGGAATGTTCTTTCGATATTGCGGGAGTTATCAACAACTATCGTAAATGAGTTTAAATAATAAAACGTTAACGACAATTCCTTTATTTCAGTATTTAAAGGAGCAGAAATAAAGAGATCCAGTTTATTACAACATTTTGGAAGGTAAAAGATATGATTAGATAATTTCGTTAACTATATATATAGGCAAAAATCTCTTTAAAAGGCATTTATAGGTTATACTGTTTAAAACATTTAAGGGAACACTTTTAAAACTGTATCAAAGCAAGATAATATTTAAGAAAAAAAAATATATCACGGTTAGGTTACAAAAAGACACTCCAAATTATAAAAAGGGTAGATAATATGCATTATTTAACAAACAAAACAAGATCCCATTAGTCTAGCGTTTTAAAAAAGATATTTTAAGGCTCAAATCGTTACGTTATATACTTTTAACACAAGGTTTCTTGTAAAGATAATTCGAATATCATTAATTAAACAGGTAAATTACTAAAAGACACCCCCAAACTATTAACACAGTTCATTTACATTTCCAATGCTCCACCCGTAGGTACTACATTGGCCAGGAGGCGAGTTTTTTGTTGCCTAGAAATTTAGAATTTTGCCGAACCCTTGCCGTTCCAGGCAAGGTAGGGATCTTTAACGTGCGTGACAACACTCACACACGGGACCTCCATTTAACCTCTCATCCGAACGAGGGCGTAATTTTTGTGAAAAATGCTCACCTGCCATTTTTCAAGCAGTCGGCCGTGTCGGGATTTGAACCCGGGACCTTGGGATCCGTAGTCTTACGCTTACTACATTGATCCACGGCGACGCCTATAAACTATTAACACAACAGACAGTGTTGATTTACGGTTTCAAAACAGTTTTTTATAGTCGAAAAAACAGACAAGGGTTATGTTTTAATCTAATATAAAGTAGACAACTTTCGCAACAAACCGTGTTTAAGGCATGAAATTACCTGAATGCTTATTTATTAATGTTTAAATGTACTCACGTGTAAAAAGTAGGGTTAAGGGATTGATCCTTCCTAAAAACTTATATTTGCATTTAAATACAACTATGCACTCAACAATATAACTGAAGTCAACAAAGGCATACCACATTCAAAATTAAAGGAACATTATATTAAAACATATTTTTTAAACAACAGCTATATTTTAGTTTCAAAATGGCGGTACACCTCTAGTTACCATAACAACTGATTTTGACATCTAAAGCAATGTGGTGTGTTCCAAAACACGAACATAAAATTCAAGGTTAACAGATATTAAATAATTAATTTTTTTTATTGAAAAAGCTATAAATAACATTGTTAATACATTGTATGTTTATAAAGGAAGTATTACAACCTAAAAACAAAAGGAAAAAACCCTTAGTTCACAACCTCACACGTTAAAGGCGCCAATTCTTACAATTTAAAGGTTCATAAATACAACTCCGCAAGCGCGGTTTACTAGACACAACGGCAGTTGGTAGCGCTAATCTTTATACAGATTTTGGCGCGCCCATCTGTCAATGACGTCACCAATATACTAATTAAATGCGCAATTTGCGGAAAAATATATATTAAATTAGCGAACAGATTAAGCAAATAAAGTACTTACATAAGAAATCCGACGTCCTGCGGGGTTGAGTTAAAGTTGGCTTCTGTTGACGTCCATGAGGGCTACTGATGGCCCCTTTTAAGGCAATTAACGGAGGGTACGCCTTCCAAATGGCTGGAGCCCCCTTTAAGATAGTTAAAGATGGTGACTGCTTCGGTTAGCTGTTAGCGAAGCATGGACATCCGGCTCGTTCTAGGGTCGTGGGACTGCTCCAGGGTCGTATCAAATTCCTATATGTAGCGGGAACGATAAGGAAACAGGTTTATCAGGTAAAGTCAAACAAAGATAAGCAAAAGGAAATCTACATAATAAAAATGAAGATACGATACCAGACACGACCGCCCTTCTCGATGTTCAAAGGCAAACGGCCACGTTACAGAGAGCACCGGAAAAACTTCTCCCACTTTTTCTCCGCCACTCGCGTCGCGCGATCTGGCGCAAACGCACCCTGACGTGACGGAAATATACGCCAAATCTTTTGAATTTGTGGCGCGAAACTTCCGCACATCAAAATTAAACTAAAAAATGTTTAAGTGCCAATTTTGCACGTAACAAGATACCAAAAAAGAGAGGTGCGAGAGATATGTGAAAATTTTTGAACAATAAGTTTGACACAGCACATGTGATGGAAAAACGGGCTGAAGAAATACTAAGAGAAGCTCAATTTGGGTTTAGGCGAAACAGGGAAACACGGGAGGTCATTTTAGCTCTAAAGGTGATTACGGAGAAAACATTAGAAAAAGCACAAAGCGTGTATATAAGATTTGTAAATCTGGAAAAAGCATTCGACAATGGAAAATAGGAAAAAATGTGCAAAATACTCAAGACAATTGGAATGAATTATAGGGATAGACGGTTAGTACATAGCTTATACAAAGAGCAAATAGTTGTAATAGAATTAGAGTATCAACGTCGAAAAATAAATATTAGGAAAGAGGTGAGTCAGGGATGTACCCTAATCCCCATTAATTTTTAATTTGTATATCGAAGAGGCAATGAATACTTTCAAACCCAGAAACACATTTGAAATTATTAAGTAGGGATAAAAGTTTGATATGCTTATATTTGCAGCATCTAGCAAGGACGAGCTAGAAGCAGCTCTTAATGATATGGAAACTGTACTAACAGTGGGATACGGTATGAAAATAACAAAAATAAAATTAAAGTACTAGTATGTAAAGGAGGGTGAAATAACTCAAAAACCAAAATACAAATAGGAAACGAAAACTTACAAGAGGTTAAGGATTTCTGTTACACAGGAAGCCAAATAACACAAGATGGAAAAGTGCAAAAGAGATAAGACAAAGATTAGCACAAGGCCGTACTGCATTTAACAAGAAAAAGCTACTAATATGTTCAAAGACAATAAACAGAAACGAGGAAAAGATTGCTGAAAGCATATGTGTGGAGCACATCACTGTACGGCTGTAATCTTAAACAGTAGGAGAAGCGGATATGAAAAGATAGAAGCCTTTGAAATGTGGTGTTACAGACGTATGATGAAAATATCAAGGACAGACAAAGTTAAGAACAAAGAGGTTCTAGAAGTCGTATGGCAAGAAAGAAGAATGTGGAAAACAGTAAAAAATAGGAGAGATAGAATGATATATCACATATAAGGCACAAGAAAATAGTGCGGGATATATTAGAATCAGAGATAGGAAAAAAGAGTAGTTGAAGTTGACTTAGATTAGACTATTCACACAGGTGGTGAAAGATGTAGGTTGTGGGAATTTCATAGAAATGTGTAGGTTAGTTCTGAAGAGAAATCAATAAGTACGTGTCTAGCCAGTTCCAGGTCTGAAAACATAATGATGATGATGATGAAAAATGTATATAGATGGAACATGGTACTAGAAATGGTATGGGAAGAAAGAAATTTGTGGAAAATAATACAAAATAGGATAAATAAGATGATAGGACACTTTCTAAAGCATGAGTGAATAGTGCGGGATATATTAGAACCAGAAAAAGAAAAAAGAGAGGTAGAGGTTGACCTAGATTAGACTATTACACACAGATAGTGAAAGATGTAGGTTGTGGGAATTTCAAGGCAATGTGTAGTTTAGCTCAGAATAGGAAACAATGGACGTACGCGTCCAACCAGTTTCAGGACTGAAAACTTAATGGTGATGATCATGTTATGTTTTACGCGCAGAAAACGCATTATTGCTAATTACAAATCTTGACTTTTTATCCATTGTTTCGAATATTAATTTATCCTTCCACTGATAAAGAGGAAAATTGACTTCTGTCACCTAATGTACATTCAACCAGATCAGTTTTTTGATTTGCTACAGATGTTGATAATGCGTTTTAGTTCCGGATCTTATGTTTACTTCTGTGAGATGTAGATGTTTTTCATTACCCGTTTCTTGAAATTGAAGAGTTAATGTTGTTATTAAACACAAAAATAAGTATCCCTAGAGTTGTGAACAAGCAAACAAAAAAATATACCATTATAAAACTGAAAAGCTTAAAGAATAGAGTCGTAGAATTCATTCCAATATTAGATCATGTTCTAAATGATATCAAGGAAAGACTTTCTTCAGATAAATCACTGATGGTCTACGATTTGTCTATGTTCATTCCAGTCCAAGATGTGAAAACTGATTTAACAACAACTGAGGACGTCAAGAGCAAGTTCTTAAAAGTTGCTATAGCATATTGCTTTGTTGTGGAATCGCAAGAAATATTAAAAGGAGAGTTCCTCCATTGGTCAAAGAAATGAAAAGCACCAAAAGAATTTCAGCCAGAGGTACCAAAAAATGATTTACAAGCTTTAAAAGAATGTGACGAAGAAGTATATTCAAAGATCAATGAGCTGCTGCAGATTTTATGTTCTTCCTCAGTAAGCGTCGCAACAATGCAGAGATCGTTTAGTACTTTACGCCTAGTAAAAGAAATGATAAGAAGTAGTAAGACCGAAACTAGGTGAGCTGGTCCTTCTCTTTTATTTGTTATGTGTGAAATTGGCGCGAATGACTTTTTAAGTTAGTTATCACGGAAACATATCAGAATGATTATGCCAGCTAGCTTAGTGACGAGGGGTATATTCAATAATAACAAAAGGAATTCTTTTACGGGTATACAACTGTAACACCTGCACCTGCCTGGAAAGAGTGTCTGAGATTTCGGTTCAATAATAAAATGTTGAGCGCCAACCACCTAACATTAATTTTATAGCCTAGAATAGACGGTAAGTAATCTACTGAGGGATTATTTCTGAAATTGACAGGCTGATGAAACCCTGTTTCCAATGACTTTCTTTAAATGCCTTTAATCTAACACAAATAAAAAATACTCCATGCTAGTTATTTTATCCTATATAAGAAAAATGAATATCGTACAATCAACACAAATAAACTAAACTCAACCCAAAGTAGCCAACCTGCGTCTATCTAAAAGAAAAGAATATTTTAAATTTATTTCAGTTTAAGTATCCAACAAATTTGATGTATATGTAAATGGTTTGAATACATTTGTGGTTCTGGTTTTTGATTACATTAAGTGTGTATTAAGCGAACACTAACCTAAATGTCTGAGTATTAATAATTCTTTATACCAACATAAAATACATAGCAACAAAACATGAAGTGGTAAAAAAATTATATTTTTTTATCACTTACAGCTATTTTCTTAGTACAGGGTTCAACCACCCTGCTTAAAGCAAGACAAGCTTTACTCCGTATTCCAGGATCCAACTAGTGCTAACAAAGCATTTACTGCATATACACTCAGCAGGTAACGGTAAATCACCTACGTATTCGGGAGCTTTTATTCACGGGCAAACACGAATTTATAACATCGAAGTTAAGCGAATTACTGCAACCGGATTTTCTACTTGAGGGAAGCGGCTAGCTAGTTTACAACGATTTGACAGAAAGCGCGTGAATTATATGAATTACCCTTTCGATTATGGGATGGCGGTATTTATAAGCTATTTTAAAATAGGGAAATCCCCAATTTCAACTTGCTACGTACCTAGATAATAGCCGGCAGAAAAGTAAATACCAGACTAACTATCAAACGCGGAGAGTGGGGGGATTCACCTAAATACAAAAAAAAACAAAAAAAAATAAAGCACATCACCCACGATTATCTATTAACACATAAAAATAAATAAAGGATTCTGTACAAACAAGCGAAAGCAATAGATTAAGTGTTATTATTTCACAGCAAACAATTATATTATACGGACAATTTAGGAATTTAGATACGAAGTGCGCATCTAGTATTTTACACAAAATAAAATTAATCAGTAGTAAATCAATATGTGAGAGCTTTTGTCAAGCGTTTTTACAATTTCACCTAATACTTTTTGTAAAATAAACTAATTAGTAAGAGAATTAACATGTGAGAGCTTTTGTCAGACATCTTTTAAATTGTACATAGTACCGTTTGTAAAATAAACCAATCAGTATAAAAGAATAAGCGTGTCTGTCCAATATTTTAACAATGGTACCTCACACCTGTAGAGCGCTAATATCGATTAGCAGCAACATACAATAATTCTACAATGTCATGCTCCCTGTTACGCAACTACACCAAACGCTGATACGGAATATGCCATTGACACACACAAAAGAAAACGAATTGCATACCTGTAGGTGTCCGGATACTTAGCTTGCAATCCGTCGGAGGTAAATCAACACAGAAACGCAAGAGAAGCATTTATACGCGGTCGTAATGTATACCAAGATAACGGTTACCTAAAACAGGATATAAACTATTTAATTGTAGCATAAACTTGTCGTTTCAAAGCAACTAGATTTAATTTGAGGAATTATTAAAAAGCGTATTTATTATTAATTATGTTGAAGGATTTAACAGTAGAAACGGAATTTATTCGAGCGGGTATTGAATTAACCAAGGAAATTTTAAAAGCAAAATTGGAACGTAACAAACTATTCGCACGGACTGTGAGTGGCATTGAACTTGCGGTTAGGGTCATGGATTTTTCGATACGTGGAAAATATGTGTACTGATATTTTCACGCGGTTTGTTTGTTAACATCTGCGTTACTGGTTTGGTCTCTTCGCATTTAAATTATTTCATTTTATGAGCATCTGTCTGGTTGAGTAATTTATAATTTTTTCGGTAATTCTGCAATACATGACAATATTTACTAAACCATGTTGGTAAAAAGAAATGTGTTAATGGTTTTCGAATTTTTTAGGTTTATGATAACATCCCGGTTTTGAATTACTAGTTGTGAAAAAATGTACTACGTATTTTCCTATTTATTTCGGTATTATATTTGAATAATGTGATGCAATGGCTCTATTAGTAAATTGCAAACTGTTCGTATATTTTCTCACTACGGTTCCTAAACTAGCAAAAATTGATTAATATTTTTCCATAGACCAATGTATGCAAAATTATTGAACTAACGTTACATATTTCTTGATTTTCTTTTTTTACACACTCCTACGCATCAACTTCCGTTTCACCTCTTTCATGGTGATAATGTACGTAAAGTAAATTTGCTCGCACCCCTTTAAGCTTTTTCGGATTCGCCCTTGGCTCATCACGCACATTAAAAGCATTTATTTTTTGTGTAGTTACGTTATAATTTTACTAGATTTTTTAGTGTCGTTTTGACTAATGTATAAAACTTAATATGTGCTTCTTTAATTTTTCAACTAAACAAATTAAAGTGAGTAGCATTGTCAGCTGTCAAAAACACATTTTAAGTTGATGAATTTGTAACAATTGAATAGTAGAAATGTGGGTCTATCCAAAACAGAAAACATCGGCACGTGGTCTATGAGAACTCTGATCTAGAATGTTGAAGCTTCCTACAGTGAGATTATCTGCATTACCACCCTAAAAACTCTTAAAGCAATTTCGCAAGACGAATTTGTCGTAGCGAGAATTATTACTTTTAAAGATTTATAGATGAGCAGCAAGTTTAATTAATTTGCTTTTACACAGAACAACAAACATTAAAAAGGAAATTTATCGAATTTAATTTTGTTTTGTAATTTTAACTTTTATGAACATTAATTATTATTTTGTTTCAGACAAGATCGGGATTCGTGCCTCAACAACATCAATTTAAATATAAACCTATCAGGAGGATCACAAAATAAGTTCAATCAACGTCACCTGCTTTCGGATCGCACATACAGCAAAAAAACCAGAAACAAATTTATCAAAGGAAGTTTAGACAGTTTGCAAAACATTTCTTCCAATCCGGTTGATGAATATGACACCTTAGGATCGACACTTAAAAGAAGTCGAAGCCTTGCTGTTTCCAGAGAAAATTTATTTACAAATTTGGATGTTCCAGCTGCAAATCATTCACGTCGAGCACAACTTATCCCGAGAGCAAGACTAATCGATCGTCATACTCTCAAAGAACGGTAAGTTTCTATCATTTTCAAGTTTTTATAGGATTACGTATTTAAAGCAAAAATAAAAGGGCTTCATTTTGAAAACTTCCAATGAAGCTTTTTATATTATAAACTTGCCGCAGTAGAATTATTTAATTAGCAAGCAGACGCTCTGTTAATTAAGTATAAACCACGTTGCGCGAAATATATTATTCATGCGAATAAACATTAACTGGGCCATGAATTCAGAAGAAACTTTTATTAACGCCTTTTCATCAAAAGCTTTATTAAATTCTATCTGGAAAATTATATTCAATGTGATTTTACAGTGACCAAAAGTTTTGATCGGTTAGCTAATCGTTTATTTTTTCACATCTTGATACCAAGGCGGGTGGTGGTATCTAGCAGAACACACTACTACAACATATAAGTCAATATATACACGAGCAGAAAAAAAAGATATATTTACAATACTGGCAATTAATACAGGATACTATCGCTAATTATTTACAAGATTAACACGTGTGCGTATTAATAAGCACAAAAGGAACAAATACCTCTATATAAAAGCACAAACATATATATATATATATATATATATATATATATATATATTAAATGTTTTTTTTTCAAAAATCCAAAAATTTTAGAATTAGAAAAAGATAAACAAAAGACTATTTCTTGAAATGTATCACATTTTAATACAAAAGATAGTATAAATAAAAAAACTGATATTAGTGGTTTGAGCTCGATTTACACATATTTACTTAATTTTAAAACATAGCTACATACCTAATGTAATATTTGTTAATATGTTCAACGTTATAAATACATAAACACATTCAAACCACACAACCTAACGCGTGGGCATACACACACACACACACACACATACAAACAAACAACTATCACATACAACATAACATATACATTAAATAAAGGTATCAGGTATCCTCTTAAAAAAGAGAATTTGAAATATTTCAAAATCTGACATAATTTTTATTTTTACATTTCTTCTTACACAAATTATATATCCTTCCTACATTTGAAAGTGAAAAACTAAAAATAGTTATGTTTAATAATTAATTTCGATGTTAATTTTTTAAAACAACTCATCTTGTAAGTTGCAATTAATATTTGTATAATTTAGCCTAGTTGTTTATAACATTTTTAGAAGCCTGTGAACAAGGATTAAATAAATCCGAAAATTTAGGCATTATAAAAGAGTTTTCTTTTTACCAGCTGACCTCAAACCCATTAAAAACATTTAATATTACTAGAAGGCCATTATCTTTAAAATATATTATAGAAGATATGGGATATATATATATATATATATATATATATATATATATATATATTATAATGTCTAAGGGAGCTACTAAGAGTTATAAGGGTTGTTTACTACAAGATAGTATATGCCAAACAAAAATAATCCACATAATCGATCACATAAACTTAAAAATGTATGTTTGCCGTATTTTATGCACACTAAAATACCATTCAAATATAGTAGTTGAAATTCAGTGCCAAAAGGCAAGTTTAAAATGACTAAGTGGCGTAGTAAGATGTGAAATGCTCAAGGGTTTATACCGAGTTGAATTTTAAAAAAGCCTTTGAAAGTACATTTGCCGTCCAAAAGCCGGATGCGTCTGTAAATGTTCACTATCAACATGCATCCAGGGTCAAGTGTAATTTTGGTTTCATTTTCTATAGAATCAACTTTTGGACAATATTTGTAAACCCAAAATTATTAGTTATAATAACATCGTAAAATGTGATTGGTTGAATGTAAAGATTTAGGACATATATTAGAATTTAGTGTGATTATGATTTTGTATTAAAGACATGAACTTTGGTATGTGCGACACGGACTTAGCTATTTGTGATGAACTTTAGGATGTAGTAGGCTAGTTGAGAATTAACATGGTCGCCTTAGAGAGTAAACAAAGCAGATTATTTTCAAACCAAATTTGTAAAAGACGTGTTTTCAGAACTGTGCTAATTTGTATTCAGATAATTTGAAAAAGAAAATAAAAGTAATTGTTTTAAAATGAGTTTAATTGAAAAGTGGTAAAAGATACAGGCATAGGAATTATAAAGGGAATAGTAGTGATTGTGCGACGATTAGAAATTGGATTTGGAGAGTGGTCTTATAGGTAGAAGGTCATCGAGAGTGGTTATACAGATTTGAAGTTGGATATTGGAGTGTGGTTCAAAGTTAGAAGGTCATCGAGAGTGGTTATACAGATTAGAAGTTGGATATTGGAGTGTGGTTCAAAGTTAGAAGGTCATCGAGAGTGGTTATATAGATTAGAAGTTGGATATTGGAGCGGGTTAAAGACAGCAGGAGCATTGAGCGGAAACAAGGATACGAGTTGGAGATTGGCACAGGGGAAGTTTGTAGCACGGTATTTTCTAAATTCTAAATTTGGGTTAATCATTTCAGATATTGGGGAACAGTTAAAAGTCGAGGACACCTGGAAGCGGCACGAGAATTCAAGAGCATCATTGTAAGGACGTATACGGTGATTAGGATTTTGTGCCAGCATTCAGCGAGGCATCGACGGAGTATAGACCAGGTGAGTTTTTAAAATCATATTCTTTAATACGTCAAAAATTAGTCATACAAATTTTGGTTGTAATTTAATTTGGCACATAGTAACTTTGATCTAATTAGAAATTTTGGCATATACAAAAGTAGAGTAGAAATTTTAATAGTAAAACAAAAGAGTGCACTTTGGTTGGACGTAGCACATCTACTTATAACGGAATCCACTATAAGTAGTTTGAATACCCTGAGATTAAGAGTTTTATAGAGTCGAGGCATTGCAATAAATATTTAATAAAAGAACCAACCAAACGGTGCAAGTACGGGGAGTGCATTAGGTGTGCACATTTTTAAAGTTTATAAAAATAAAAAGGAGACTATAGGTGAAAACCAAAACCAAAAGTAAAGTAAAAAGTAGTAATAAATAAAAAGGGGGGTAGAATAATATATATATATATATATATATATATATATATATATATATTACTCAAATTTAGGCCAGGGAGAAAATTAATTAACGACATCAAATAATTTTAATCACCGTGTATAAGGAAGCTTTGGGAAAAAGTACGCGTAATTAAAGGCCTACTGTGAAGATTTAAATCATTCAATTAGAATGTAGGGTTTGTATAGAATTTTATTAGATAATACGCGTTATTAAAACCGTGGAGCATAAAAATTTATTCGTTTCATTAAAAATAAGGGATTTAAATTATTCACTAGACGCTTTCTATAAAAAGAAGCAGAATTAAAATGCTCAACTTGTATGTAATTAAATTGTTCCAAGTACTAAAACAAATAGAAATTACCTGCAAAATTTATATTAATTAATTCAATTTTTAAGTAACGAGTATTAAACAAAGTGTACAGATAATAATTAATATTTAATTAGTATTCGCTAAAAATTAAAGGGTAGAAGTCAATGCCATTCATTATTATTTTAATTGGAGTTAATTGAACCATTAGTAATATATAATAAGCATAAAAGCCTGTGAAAATCCAAGGTTAAAATACCATGAAAACAAAGCTCGGAGAATTATATTTAAAACATTCATTAGAAGCGCACACCTGCAAACTTTTAAATATCAAATTCTAATAAATTCGAGCTGATAAACATGCAGATTCTACGTATATTGGAAACGGTCGGATGTTTGGTTATTTTACTCAAGTAAGTCACGTCGCGAGTCCACGTGGATTCAAATAGCCCATAATAAAGAATATCGATTTGTACCACTCAGACCAAGGTAGAAAAAGCCGGATAAAAGCGTAAAGCCGAGACACGAATAATAAAAGGCGTGATTTGAGCAACGTCACTAGGTTTGCGATTGGTTGAAATAAGAGGCAGATATGACAGGTGGAAACAACAATTTCTATACAAAATTAATTAATTGTTCGCAGACGCGTTGCGCGACGTGTGAAGATTTACTAGATTTTCAACTGGCGCGAGTGCAAATTTTGTAGAATCGCGTGCCGAGCTGTCGAAAAGGGAACATAGAATGCGAAATTCTAAAAAGTGTCCGTTGCGGGACAAAACCGACGTGCAAGCGCGCTATTATATAAACCCGTGTTTATAGGAGTTTCGCTCTCTTACATTTTCGATTTTTATTCAATACTTTAAACAGTTTGGCTCTTAGATTTTTGATTTAAAACAGTTTGCTCTTTATTTTTTGCCGTTATACCATACTTCAAGCAGAATACGTGCTACGATACAAGTTAGTATGCATTGGTGCACTTAGAAAAGATAGATAAGTAGCGATAAATAAATACATTTAAGTATGCAGCTTTGTATAGCGTGAACAAATTATGAATTTCTTTGCTATTTTGTTCGGGAGTGAGTAATTAAATGTTATTAGTAAACGTGATTGGATCTACAAACAAGATTTAGATATACATAGATGCGTTCCTGAGAAGCCCTGAAACTTTTTAAACGAATGGTGTTGTAGATGAATTTTAAAAGGCGACCAGGAATCCTAGGATGTAAACATAACCCAGCTGGAATGGTGGGGTTAGCAAGGACGATGTACAATAGAGCCCCGAGTGCATTAACCTTCAGGTAAATTATGCATTTTGTTCGATCTTAGATGTTTTGGTGTGTGTTGAATATCTTTATAATTTGTTTGATAAAAAATGAACAGTAGTGAATTTGTATAAACAACAAATTTTTAATTTTAAGGTAAAATTTTCTTGTTTAAGTAGAAAGGAGTATTTAGCGGTTTATGTTTTGATTATGATGAAAATTTGGGTCTGTGTTTGAGCTCAATTAGACTAACCTGTTTAATTAACGTCAAGTGGTGGGAGATGCTCCCTTTTATTCAGACTTAGGTCTGCACATATTGTAACTTAATTAGTATGCATCCTACCAGGACTTTAATTCTGGATGCAAATTCAAAATGATGACAAATTTAAACTTGAAATTTTATGATACTGAAATTTATGCTGCAATTTAATTTTGAAATTTTAACGTATTATGAATATTGATGTAAATAGAGTTAACGTTGATGTTTGTGGTAGGAATGTGTTTGTTTTTTTGTATGAATGAGGATGAAAGTTTTAACTAGGTGAGCAGCCGAGGCGGAAAGAGTAAAGAGGCGATTATCAGAAGAGATTCAACAGGGCGAGAAACACAGCAAACCTTGGTGCCCAATTCGAGAGGCTCGAATATTTTTTTTTACTCTGGTGAGGCTTTTTTGTAGGTTTCACAGCATATTCTTGACGGCCCAATCTGTGGGGCTCGAATGTTTTTTAGAAAGGACCAGTTAATGTTGACGAGAATCACAGCATATATATATATATATATATATATATATATATATATATTATAAATTGTGATACACGACTTTTGTCGTCGCCCCTACTTTTTAGTATTCAATAATATGACTTCTATATGATGTGCTTTTAGCAAAGTTTGGTTGGTTATCTATTTACTGTTCACTATATTTTATGCCTCGACTATATGAACCCTTTATCTCAGGGTGTTCACCTACTCACCGTGAGTTCAATCGTGAGTAGATGTGCACTGTCCAACCAAACTGCACACTCGTTTGTTTTACTACCTTTTTAATATGGAATTATTTACTGTATATGCCAAATTTTAATGATCAATGTTGCTTGGTGCCAAATTAATTTATGTATACTATTTCTGACTTTAATTTTGACGTTTTAAGATATTACACGGTACTTACCTGAATTATACTGCGCGGAATGCCTTCTTTAAATGTTGCTGGCTCAAAATCGTATTCACCGTACGCACCTTCATAAGGATTCACAATCGATGTTCACTTGCGTATCGCCTCCAGGTGTTCTTAACAATTTTGCTGACCCCAAATCTGAAATAATTTACCCTAATTTTTGAATTTTGAATAAACCGTTGTATCTACTTCCCCTGCGTTAATTCTTCCTTATAATATGCTGCTCTCCTGTTTTCCTTCTTCGTGCCCCAATCAATCCTTTCGCCTTTCCGTATCCAATCTCCAATCTATCCTGCCGTCCTATTCCAATTCAAACTGTGCCCTGCTATTCCTTCAATATCCACACTATGTCCTACTGCCTTTAATCTATCCAAATCACTCCAAAATTATCAATATCGTCGCTGCTTCGCCGTCGCTTTGTATATCCACTCGAATCTCCTGCTGCCGTTTAACCAATCGTCCCAAATCCAATACCAATCTCGTTCAAACCTATCTAAATCGTCGCTTTCCCGTCGCACTATTAACCACTCTAAATATTTTTCTATAATCGTCGCTTTTATACTACCGATGCTTCTTGTACTTTCACTTGATTAAATCAGACTATTTAACTCAAAAAACATTTATTTCATCAAATTATTATACAACTTTTAACGCAGGTTTGCAAAACACGTCTTTTTACTGAATATAATCGAAAAAATTCCTTTATTTACTTCGCTAAGCAATAAGCATAACAACATCAGCTTACTTAATTACATTTTTAAACGCATACAATATCCAATAACAATTCGTCTTTACTCTAGTGTCCAAAATACCTTCACTATAGTCTTTATATACATTCATAATTTCTACCATTGGTCCTAAACACTTCACAATTCTCCAATAATATTTTATATTTCTATTCACTTATAATTTTGATTTTACAATTCGTCCAAAGTTGATTCTATTTAAATGAAAAGCCAAAATATTTACACAAGACCTGGACGCTTGGTTGATTGTAGATATCCATAGACGCATCCGGTTTTCAGACGGCAAATGTACTTTCAATGGCTTATAAAATATCCACTCAGTATAAAACCTCAAGTACCGTGCATTGTATCAACGTCATAAAGTCATTTTGTTTACCTTTGGCACATGCGTTTCAAACTAAATGGTACATACTTTAGCATATGTAAAGTACAGCAAAATATAGTTTTTTTGCATTTATGGATCTGATTTATGAATTATGTTGTTTGGCATACACCCTTTTTAACACAAATCTACCCTTAGAAGCCTTGTACCCCCCCCCTTTTACATAACAATATATATATAACGTATAACAACTGCTTAAATTAGTTAATGATAGTACAGTTGAATATTTACAAGATTAACACAAATGCGTGTTAATGAGCACAAACAAAAACAAACATTCATATATTTACAGCAATATATATATTGCTGTGAATAGCCCCACGATTGGGCGTTCTATTTATTTTCTGTGAATATCCCCACTTTGGTGTCCTATATTAATTTCTGTGAATCGCCCCTAACGTTGGTACGATATCTTAATTGCTGTGATCTTTTATCCCCACGATAGGGTGTCGTATTAATTACGGTTATGAATAATGTAGAATATATTTCGACGTGCAAGCTGTAGAATCAAATTCAACAATGGTTCAAACAACACGAATTCGAACTGCAAATCCTCGCTTATCGAAGCGCGATTGAAATTGGAAAACCCGGATTTTATAGGATAGTTCAATAGTTATGTTGAAGGATTTAACAGTAGCAACGGAATTTATTCGAGCGGGTATTGAATTAACCAGGAAAATTTTAAAGCAAAATTGGAACGTACCAAAGTTATATATAATTCATGAATTATCTACATGAGTTCATCTAATTAAGCTTCGGTCAGTTGTTAGTGTGTAAGGAGGTTTAAGATCTTATGTTTTATTCTTATGAAGTGCATCCCGAAAGGTTGAAGATCGTGGAATACGTTGAGGTTTCCTATTTTTGGTTTGCTAAAAACAAAAATTTCTTCAATCGACGAGTTAGTTAAGCTGATTTTGTTTGCTTGTTGAACTGTAAACATCTGCAAATCGTCTGATAATCACTAGAAATTTTTTGGGTTAGACATTCGTTTTCAAGGATCTTATAACATTCTTAATGCAAGTTCATTTAAAATGTTCTAGAACCAGAACTATCAAAAAAACTTTATTAAAAATAATGAGCATTTAGTGTTTATTTCTAGAGAGCCACTATAGGATACTTGACAATTTTTATTCTGTTATAGTGCAAATTTGATTCATAAGATTAGAATATTAGGATATCTTGTCATAGTTGTTAAAGGCGATTTCAATTAGTTCAATTTTTTTTAGAAAGCAGTTCAGTAGTAAACATTTAAAGTAAAAATTATGTTTTAAAAACTCACATGTAAAATTGTAAGGAAAACAGATGTGACTTTCATGTTTGAACTGGTAATTCCTTTAATAACTTAAAGATCTAGGATTAGGCCATAAATTTAGAAGAGACCATTATACAGCATAACGGTTCTATTCATCATGGACACTATGTCGCATATGTAAAAGTAAGAACGACGTTAGATAACGACAGTCACCGTTGGCAATTCCTACCTAAAAATAAAAAACATTTATTGTTTTCACAACGCAAAACCACAAAAAGTAATACTGACATTTCAATGGGAATTTGGTATTATATTAATGACTCAAATATTTCAGAAGTGCCTGAAAAAAAGTCATTGAGACACAGGCATATTTATTATTCTATGAACGAATATTGTAATGTTTTTACTTTAACTAATTGTATATGTATGTAATATTAATGAATAAAATTTTGTTGAAGAAAAAAAAAACCATTAAATATTTTATCATTTATCATGTAATGTAGAGATAATTCTTTTTACTAAACTAAACTTTTAATACCTCAGGCTTATTGAATTTAACTTTCATAATTTTTGTTGGACTAAAGCATTTGGACTGAAATGTTTTAAGAACTTCAAACAAAGGTATTTCCCTATGCACACACTATATCCATGTTTATTATAATTTTTTTGTTGTACTCAATAATGAAATTTATTAAACAGTCAAGACATGTTTTTATGTGAGTATATATTTTTTATCGAGGTGATCTTGATGTACATGAGTGTTTATAGTAAAATGTTGAGGTTCATTTAGATATTATCTATTTTATTATTTTGTTGAAACGTAAACTGCTGTCGCCATTTGCATTATAATAACTTGTTTTTATTTCAAGCTTATCCTGCTCAAAGTCAACCTTTTGCTATTAGGATATTTACCTTGGGTTTCTTAAACCATCCCTAGGGTATAACAACTAGTGTTTACACGGGTGTACTGCCGCCTAACTTTAACTCGTTTACAGTGTAGTGCCGCCAAACTTTAATTCCTTTACATCATAATTTTAGAGTGCACATCACTGCTCATTGCTCTAGCGCTGGATTAAAGTCCAGCGTTAGGAAGTAGACTTTTATCGTCTTAGACACCAGCATAAGATGCTACAAACTGAAAGCACAAAACACCAAATTAAATCTACAACAGACGCTCTATATGAAGGTTATCCATTTCAAATTTAGTTGCTTACGCAAAGATGTCGTATTCTTGCAAAAATTTCAGTATTGTTTATAAACTCGTCGCAGGCATCCTAAATTATTCTTCAAAGCCCAGCGTGTGTTTCTATTGGTTTGAATAAACAATTGATTTTAGGTATCCCCAAACACAGAAATCGCAATGATTTAAATTTAAAGACCTGACCGGCCAAGTAATTGGACCGCCTCTGCCAATCCATCGCTGTCGGTAGTTATCGTCTAAAAAATACGAACAATACTGTTGAAGTGAGTTGGACAACCATCATTAGAAACCACAAGTTCTGCCGAATATGTAAATTTATACCAACCAATAAATCGGATTTTGTAAAAAGTCTAGATAATGCTCGCCATTTAAACGATTGGACAATTCTACAGGCCCAAGCAGATTATTTCCAAGACCGCCTATCCATAAATTTATATTGTCTTTGCTGAGTTTAGTTTACTTTATAACATGAGAATCATCACCGACGTAGGAGTTATAATGCGCATTATGCATATACGAAATTCCATAAAAGCAGCTTCGTCATAAAACAAAATATTTGAAAAAACATTTTGGCTTTGTTTATCTTTATTTTGCAACCAATTAAAAAAATCAACACGAACAGAAAAATTAGGGTAACGCATGACTTCGACTTTTCTAAAATGAAAAGGATGCAAGCTTTCCTTATGGATAATATTCCACACAGAAGACTTCTAACGCCCTAATTTCATGATTTCCGTCTACTTCTATTTAAATATCATTCTCATAGTCTTCTTTTACATCAGCATGGCTTCTAGGTTCATTGTTTTTGGGAATTAACGATCCAGTTTCCCTAATTCTTTAATGAAGAACTGTTTTGGGAACAGGATGTCTTCTATTTGGAAATTTATCCGCATATCCATGTGCCGCTGCCCCAACGTTGTATTGCGTTTCACCATACACTAAATGCATATCGGCATATTTTTCGTTACCAAACCAATCCTTTATAAAAATCTTTAACTTTTGATATTTGGAAAAAGGTAGAAGCCTTTGAAATGTTGTGCTACAAACGTTTGATGAAGATATCATGGACAGACAAAGTTAAGAACAAAGAGGTACTAGAAATGGTATGGGAAGAAAGAAATATATGGAAAACAGTAAAAAATAGGAGAGATAGGATGATAGACCAGATACTAAGGCATGAGGGAATAGTGCCGAATACATCAGAAGCAGAGATACGAAAAAAGAGAAGTATAGGTAAACCTATGTTAGACTATTGCACACAGATAGTGAAAGATGTAGGATGTGGGAATTTCAGGGAAATGTGTAGGCTAGGTAAGAATAGAAACCAATGGAGATAAGCATCCAACCAGTCCCAAGATGGAAAGCTAATGACGAAAAAAAAACTGTACTTAAACATGATGATTATTATAAACAACTACAGGTATTGGTCTTGCAATATTATCTACTAATGTTAATTGTGCAAAAGGTTATATTGGAAAAACTATTAATTCGGCAAATGTTCAAGTGCTGGGGGAACTTGGTAGCCACCGGCTGCTTATCCCCCTTCAATGCCTTACATGTGATTTTCAAATGCTGCACCCGAAGGTACTATATTGGTCCCCCTTCACATACCTTACATGTGATTTTCCAATGCTCTACCCGAAGGTACTACATTGGCCAGAAAGCGAGTTTTTTTTACCTGGAAAATTTTGAATTTTGCCGAACCCTTGCTGTTCCAAGCAAGGTAGGGAGTTTTAACGTGCATGACAACACTCACACACGGGACCTCCATTTTACCTCTCCTCCGAACGAGGGTGTATTTTTGTGAAAAATGCTCGCCCAACATTTTTCACGCGGACCGTGTCGGGATTCGAACCCGGGACCTTGGGCGTAGTAGTCACACACGTACCACTACGCCACGAGCCGCCTTCCCCTCTTCAAATACCACTGAATATCGGGGAAATAGGGTATATAATTGTAAAACAGTAGAAGGTGATCCAACTGCATTTAACAAGAAAGAATAGTGGCTATGTTCCAAGTCAACAAACATAGAAACAAGAAGAAAATTGTTCAAAGCATATGCGTGGAGCACAGCACAGTACGTCTATGAAATAGAGGCAGTAGGAAAAGCAAACAGAAGGAGGTAGAAGCCTTATGGAATGTTGTGCTTCAGATGTATGAGGATGATAGAATGGATACACAGAGTTAATAACAAATAGGTTATAGAAATAGTGGAGGAATAAAGATATCTGTGGAAAACAAAAAAAAACCAGGAGAAATATAAGGGCAGGATAAGTTCTAAGGTATTTTTGGGGAATAGTACGGGATACATTACAAGCAGAGATAGGAAAAAGAAGTAGAGGTAGACCTAGATCGGGCTATCGCACACAGATAGTGATATATGCAGACTGTGCAAATTCCATGGAATGTGTAGGTTAGTTCAAAATAGGAAACAATGAGAGTACGCGTCTAACCAGTTCCAGGACTGAAGAACTTGGAAAATAAAATTAATATATCACTAAATAATAGGTGACTCTTTACTTAAAATTAGTTTACAACTAACAATATTGTAACGAAAACACTATTTGCACAAACAACAGTTCTTTATTTTCAGACTGAGTATACAAGCCTTTTCAACAAGCTCGTAGTTACAATGGAATTCTAAAAGCTCTCATAATTATTTGCTTTGAGCTAATCGCTAACAGTACCAGTATTATCTTCTTAACATTACGATGCTATCTTCTTAATTAACTATTCATGTAATATTTAATAATTTATATTAATTTACATTATCACTACAGTAACTTATATCAACAGAGAATCACTTATATCGACAGTAATTTATGTACCATATGTACATCTACTTATTTCATATCACAACTATCAATCCTTTAAACTAGAACATATCCTAATCAAAATTTCAA
The DNA here is from genome assembly GCA_036346225.1 of Platerodrilus igneus. Lineage (NCBI taxonomy): Eukaryota > Metazoa > Arthropoda > Insecta > Coleoptera > Lycidae > Platerodrilus > Platerodrilus igneus. Next base: position 2,665,134 of record JARFIW010000237.1, on the reverse strand, counting down.
TCAGAAAACAAGTTCAGTTATAAATAAACTTCAAAACCCCTTAAAAGCTATTTATACCTATTAAATTGTACTAGTTATTTCGAGACGTCGTATTTTCTCACACAACGTCACCCTACTAATTTTAAGTACTTTTTTAACTTGATGCGATACCGTGTATTTATTTCTGTAATTGGTATGAAATTTGCAATAGTTACTAGATACCTTAAATCTTCTTATTTCCAGTTTCGAGAGCAACCGGAAATCTTTGAGTTGATTTTGTTTCATATCTAGAGAGTGCGTATCAGTAGTTCTATCACTGCGAGAGCTAGAGCTTGTTAGTGTTCCGTATTAATGATTCAATATTATATTTGGATTTAGGAACTGACAAGGTTTACCATGAAATCGTTGCTACCTTTATAATAGTTGCGTTTCTGTACGTGCAAGAAACGGATTCATTCTCGCCCGTCATTGATAAACTCTGTTGTCGCCGCTATTTGTAAAGTTTCGTTGGTTATTTTACCAACACTGCAGTAACTACGAAAAATACATTATTTTACTATTTTAACATAATATTTCTAGGGCTAAAGTTTATGGGGTTTATGAAAACCTCATGGATCACCTTGGTTTTGCTCCTGAGTTGATGCTAGGCCCACAAACTTTCGTCGGAACTGCCGACGCTGGATCTTCCCCGCCTCACAGTACTTTATCTGTGGATGGTTGATGGTCGAAGGTGGTTTGCATCCTTATTTGTTATATTACAATAAATTTAATTAATGGAAATAAACTTATTGTTTGAGAGAAATTTGGTTTTTATGTGGGATATTGTAACTCACTGTCATTGGGGTTGGGTTGGTTTTATATTTGATTATGACCTTGGACTTGGGTTAGCTCTGCATCTTATTTTTTATGTTTAAGAAATATAACAGTTGGTTCATGTATTAAGTTATCATAACTGTTATTCATCAGAAGTTTGTTTTTAACGTTAAATAAAATGTGTACCACGCGAGGTTACCGTCATCATTATAGTTTGAGTCATTGATACTTAAGACTTCCGCGCGTGATAATTCTGGATTTGGTGGAATCGCAGATTCGTCGTTCTTATCGTTCCATTGCCTCAAGAAATTCCTGGCGCCCGTTTCCTGTGGAGAACTCTTGTTTCCCGACATCCACAATTCGGACCGACCCTCCTAACTTTGAGATTAACTCGACTTTGCGGCCGGAGAGAACTTTGTCATCGTATCGCCTAGGGAAACTATCTTTTACCAACTGACAAACTTTCCAGAAATTATGCAAATAATATTCTCAAGATTTCGTATTGTAATCTTTAAATGCAAAGTTTTGTACCTGTCGATCAAAAAATCTCGCATCGCAGTACCTCTCAATCATCTTTTGTGATAAAACACTTCGTTTACGTTCTAATGTCATTATTCTTGTCACAGGAAGACCAAGCGGCGCCACAATATTGAAATATCAGTCATTCGACATTAATATAATTCTTTACTCGTATTTATTTTTTACTTTAGAAAAGTCAAATCACTAGTTGGAAACAAGTTTATGACATAAAGATAGTTTGACATTCAAATAATTGTTATTGTTTATTTTCCATAGCCTTCTATCATAATTTAGAAATGAATTTATTAATCAATGAAAACGTATGAGTTAACACACCGAAGGTTCAACTTAATTTTTTTCGAAAACGGTGTGTCTAACGACTTTAGTGACAAATATGTTAAACGCAATTGAAAGTTAGGTTTATGTACAATTGTGTACACGATTTAAATTTGTAAATTTCCCAATTGTCGTCATCGGTTTCGGTGGCGTAATTGGTGAACGCATGGTCTTGGAAAGACTAAGATACAGGTTCAAATCTTGTCCAAGACCTTAATTTTCCTTCTTTCAATTACTAGCTCGATTTGAATTGATCATTTGGGATTTGCATAAAAGTCTAAGTTATTATTTCACCTTATTAACTATATATATATATATATATATATATATATATATATATATATATATATATAAGTAAGAAGGGTTAAAAATGTTTAAATAGGGCTTCAAACGACTTTGCTAGAATGGGGTATATTTGGTTTTGTTTGAAGTATTTTCTTTCAGGTATTTTAGTTTATAAATTAACAACAACTATTCCACGTTTATAAATTTATAAAGCTTTTGAAACTGCATTGCATTCAACAACATATACCGGCCATTAGATTCTCTAGGCTAAGCTAGTTATAAGTTTGCATTGTATACGTATTTTAATTGTTATGGTTGCACGTATAATGAAATTATAATTTGAGTTAGCGTTTTCAGAATCTTTTGAATGTATATAACAAATATCAAAATTGTGTGGTATACTGCACAGCTTTTAAAATTTTAAGGAGTTAAGTATACTCTAAAATTGGTAAATCAATTTCAGTTTGAATATGTTTTAACAATTAAAGATTGGTTATGTAATGACAGGACGTTTACCGAATAAGACATAAATGTCTGTTGCGTACAATTTAAAAGCTGAACCATCAAAGTTTGTTAGCTATTTTCAATATTGTAAAAGTTCAATTACATAAATCACTGGATTACAAACCATCTAGAAAATGAATGTATCTAGAGAAAACAACTGTATTATTAATCAATTATTAATAATTATAAATTACATAGTGTGCGTAGAGATAGTTGTCATGGCAAAAACAAGAAGACGGATTTTATTTATAAGGGACTTCAAATTGATATTACTGAAAAATAGACGTGTTTTTGTACTGTTATGAGTTTTATTACATTTAAAAGGTTACGAGAAAGTTTTGAAAGTCAAGTTGTACCTGGAGATAGCAAATAGTAGCAGTTTTACAGCGAATAAAAGTTAATTAAAAGAGGAGTGCTGGTCTGTACCGTTATTGTTTGAAGACGAAAGCATAGTGGAATTGGAGTTATCTGAGTATTTGTATAACATAATTTAAATTATGTTTAAGTAACGGATTACCAGTTCCAGTTATTATTATTTACAGGAGGTGCCTGCAGTTGGTCATTGGCTTCAGGACGGCTGGAAGGCGGCGCTTGTATCTGGATTCAGGTATTAGTATTTAATATCTACGCAGTGCTTTAATCAAATTTATAAAAGTGTGAACTAGTGTTTGGGTATACTTTTGGCATTTAAAATTATTTTGAAAATCCTTGGATATTTGTTTGGGTGTCTAGTTGAGAGGTGTTTGCCTAGGACGGACCCACCCTAGGTAGATTCCGCTACGTGTTTGACGGCCCTGTAAAATAATTAAGTGCAGCAGCCGTTAAAATATTTAAAGATAAATTGTGTGGCATAACTCAACAAGGCTCTAAATAAGACAAGGAGTGACAGATAGAGATATTACGCACTATCACTAATAAGGACTAGATAATATATATAATAATATATATATATATATATATATATATATAAGGTAGAAGAGAGAGAGAGAGAGAGAGAGAGAGAAAAATAATACATTTGGAATGCAAATGAATGTTAATATATTTAATAGTATAGGATGAAATGAAAAACAACTTTTGTATAAATTTAATTACTTATCTTTTTTTTTGGGGCATGCATTTAAAACCACCGCTAGATTGGAAAGAGCATGCAAATTCTAAACTCCATAATGTGGATACTCTATAAGTAATAATATAATTACATGTTTGTATTATTCCGAACGTTGCAAAATGGGATGATCATTATTGAACTTAAAATGTTTTAGTTTTCCGGTTTTAATATTAAATAATTTAAACAGTTTGCTCGAATATTATGTGATTTAAAACAGCTTATTCTTTACGTGCTACAATAAATTATTTACTGATAGAATTGATAAGAGTAATAAAGTTTAATATCACTGTACCAATTGGTAAAATTCACTATGATAAATAAATACACAAAAGTAGGCAGTTTTGGCGTATCTTGGTGAAAAGAAGTATGAATTTCTTTGTTATTTTCGGGGTATTAATACTTAAATGGTGCATAAACGTGTCTGGATCCACAAAACAAGGTTCAGATATACACAGATTAGTTCCGGAAAAGCCCTGAAACAACTTTAAATAAATGGTGTTGGAGAAAATTTTTAAAGCGTTGAGAATCAGAAGCCATAAATATAACCCAGTTGGAATGGTGTAATTAACAAAGGGACAATGTACATGGAAGCTACGAGTGCAAGTAACCTTCAGGTAAATTATACTATTTTGTTTGAACTTTGATGTTTTTGTGTGTGTTGAATAACTTTATAATTGATTTACTCAAAATGGACAGTAGTGAAATTGTACTAACAATAATATTTTAATTTTAAGGTGAAATTTGCTTGTTTAAGTAGAAAGGGTATTTAGTATTGATGTTCTGGATTATGATGAAAATTTAGGTATGTCTTTGAGCTCAATTAGACGAACCTGGTTAATTAACGTAAAGGGGTGGTAGATGCTCCTTTGTACTCTGCATATATTGTTATAGTAATTAGTAGGCATCCTACAAGGACTTTAATTCTGGATGCACATTAAAATGATAATAAATTTAATTTTGAAATTTTCCGATATTAAAATTTATGCTGAATATTAATTTTGAAATTTTAATGTATTGTGAATATTGATGTAAATAGAGTTGACGTTGATGTTTGTGGTAGGAATGTGTTTGTTTTTTTTATGTATGAGGATGAAAGCTATCTAGAGGAGCAGCCGAGGCGATTAACAGAAGAAAGTCAATGGACCAACACAGTTAAGGTAATGAATAGCTTTTTTTTAGGATTCACAGCATTCTTGACATCCAATTCGTAGGGGCTCGATTCGAAAAGAGGAGTACCCGGATTTTGGTGATATCACAGCAATATATATATATATATATATATATATATATATATATATATACTATAATGCTTAGTGACCTTGCAAGAATAACACTTCTTCTTTGTAGGTTTTTTAGGTCTGCTGGATTTAAATAAATACTCTTTTTTATGGCCTAAATTTTCGCATATATTTTTTATGCTTGATCACAGGCTACAAAGTGAGGATGGTTGAAATTGGCATCAGTGTTTGGAAGGAGTTAAAATTTCTTATAGAATAAATATTTATGTAAATAGTGAAAGTAAAATGTCATTTTTGATAAAATATAAATATAAATATAAACTTTTCCTAAACAGGAGAATGTAAGCGATATGGCGGTGTCCAACATATTCGGGTATCTTCGGCAATATTCGCCCCCACTCTGTAGGGTACATAAGGGCAATTTTCGTATTCAATTTAGTATTCGACAGTAGCTAGAACGGTAAACATGAGCGTCTCCAAGGTGATTAACGTTTCTCAACTTCTTGGGAATAAAGTGAAACCGAGAAATGAGCGATTTGGATTATGGCTGTTGACAGAAAATATGTGCAACAATAATCTGGTGACAGATATTGGTATTATTTGTTATGTCGAATGCGAACAGATGCTGACTGGCTGACTAGTGGTCTACACACACCAATTACAGAACCATTTTGTGACAATATAATGTTGGTTAAAATTTGCGACCTTTCTGACACCGAACAAACATTTGCAAACAAAAGGATGTTTATCCTAAAAAGAAATTTGCGGTGCATTTAACAGCTATCTACGAAGAAAGTTCGACCGATTTGTTTCCGCTAGGCATGGTGTTAAAGCTAAGCTTCCGTTTTCTCTGGAAAGCACTAACAAGATGGGCCAGAGAGTAAAAGAAATTATCGGAAAAGAAGACCTCGAATGCATTATTAAAAAAATTCCAAAATCCTATATGTGTTCCGTACAAAGTGGAACTAGCAGATGTTAAGTTGGAAACTTTATTGGAGGAACTACCAGATATATTAGACGAAGTCGAAAAAGATCGTTTCTATCTTTTTGAGATGGATGTAACCCAAGATTTTGCTGGCATATTTAGCTAGATGGAGATGTGTAATTATTTAACTACAAACCATAACTTTTACTACAAGGGCGAATACGAAGAAAAGTGTAATATTATAGTTGACACGATAAAACTGTGGGAATCGATTGTTTAACATGGCTAACAACCAATGCAAGAATTAAGATATACAACAAATTTGTGTGTCAGATAACAAGTCCTGGTGTTACTAAACAACTTGGCAATCATATACTAGATTTTTTACGTTGTCCAGATGTACGTTTAAGGGAAACATTTGCGTCTACTTTGGCCAAAGAACATGGTATTACGCGATTGGAAACGACAATATGCAAATGTACAATTGGAAGTTAATCCCTTAAAAGACTGTTTAACCTTATTGGAAGATAGTAAGTTATACTTCCTAAAGGCGCCAATGTACCCGGTACCACTTGCCAAAATGTGGAGTAAGCTATCGGACAAGCTACAAAATAGCTGCTGTTTAGTGTACAATAACCTGCTACAGTACGTGTATTGGGGAAATGGCAATACAAAGAAATTGACGGGCTTGCAAATTAAGTTGTCCGAAAAACCAGAGGAAAGAGAAAAAGTGATAAAGTATGTGCTTTCGGCTTTTAGTTTTAACTATTTACCTGTAAATTATTTGGAGATAGTAGAAGAGGAAAACAGCCAAGATAAAATAAAAATCTTACACAAGTGCTACATTAAAGCAGGTAGTACATATTTTACACAAACTGCAACACCATATTCTACAATTCCAAAAGAAATAGTCATTTCGGAATTGGGGTTGATAGATACGCCTAACATTTGTCCAGAGGTTGTACGACAACGCGTAAATATTGGCAGTAAACTCTATCCGTTTACGCTAAAGGAAATTGCCCCATTATGTATACCATACGCTGTAAGTGGAAGAAAAAGACAACTGGAATTAGAGGAAATGGATGCAAAAAAGCGAAAGTTGGACTACATGGAAAATACTGCGACAATACGCGAACAATATAAAGATGTGTTAGACAAAGAACATCTTATTAGAGAAAATGAGGAAGAATTAAAAGATTATTTTATGTGCCGATGGACTGACTTAGATACATCTGGTTTCTACAAGTTGTATGCATTTGTGGTTAGTAAAAAAGACTCTTTTAGTTATCTAGGCGTTCTTGCAGGAAAGGATGGTACTAAATCCGTATATTTTTAAAAGGTAATTCTAAAAACGTATTTATCGAAATGGCGGATAACATAGACGACCTAAGGAATGCGGGTTTCGTAACCTTTGCGTACACCACACGCAAAGGAGGTCCGTTAAACATTGTATATTTGCCTAGTAAAGAACCTTTCGGATCATTTAAAACCGTGGGTCTTACAACCTATAACAATCATATATTTCCAAAAGTGGTGGACATGCAACAGTGAGTTGGAGAATAAGGATTTCCTCCAATACCGACAAGAAGAAGTCGATCAAGCTAACAAGATACGTATGCAAGATATAGTGGGAGAGCCGCGATTAAAAGATTGTCACAAGCTGCAAGAATTACACGAAGGAATGGATCTGGTTGTCGGTGGAATCAAAGACTTTATATATAGAGACAAACTTCGGTACGTTTTGCAATTCGAAAACCTAGACGGCCTATATGTATCAAACTATTGACTAGAAAAGGAGATAGAGGACTTGGGTGTCGATATAAATTTTAAGCTGCGAATAAAATTAGATAAAATTAAAAACCACTCCAAACAAACATAAAGAAAGGACTGTCTTCTGTGTATAACTTTGTATTAAAATTAAGTTTAAATGGCTCCATGCTTGGCATTACATTTTTTTAAATTTTGTTATGTATAATGTCAGAATAAAAATTTTAGAATAGTATTACATTGCTCTTTATTTATAAAAGGTTATGACATCACCACCAGGGATGTGTCTGGGGCGTACACGAGGGAAGCGGAAGTTAATAGTCACCAAGCATCTAATTCTTTATTTGGATGGTATCGAGTACTTGCCGGTGTATGTATCCGAAGTAAAAAACACGATTTGTACACGTAGTTTATTAAATAAAATTAGTTTATCGAGGGAAGATGACAAGCGTAACGTCATCCCTGGAAGAATATCAACCCATGCATGGGGGCATGAAAATATAGGTCTAAATCTAAGATAGTTGTTTGATTTTGTAAATCTATTGTATATATGAGTTTTTAAATTCTATAATTTTTAAGTTCTTCGCCCACCTTCCAAATCCTTCCTGTTTCTATCCTGGTGGACAGAGTATACGTGTCATCTCCACGTGGTGTTCGCGGGACACAGCGGTTTTAGATTTCTAGGGAAATGGTTGGTTAAAGCATATGTCTTGGATAGCGAAAAAAGGGTTTTAAAGATGGAGTTAAATAAAGATGGGTAAAAATTAGAGGTTTGGGTCTTTAAAAGGCGTGACTTTGTAAAGGGTGGTTCTATTTAAATCTATTAGCAGATTTGAGCTCCCTAGAAAAATCTAATATTAGTTGATACTAAACAAAATATAGTTATCTTAAAAGAGTGACTACCCCGCGGATAATAAATACAATATACCGCTTGTCAACAAAAAAAAGTTGTAGGGAAATTCAAAAGACGAATTTAATGGGAATCTAGTTTTATAATTTGTTGGTAGTAGGGCTAAGTCTTACCGTATTGTAAGCGAGAAATACACGATTAAAAGATTAAAGGGGTCTCACAAAGTGTAGTTAAGTAAAACCGAGGGTCCTACAACCTATAACGAGCATATATCCCCAAAAGGGGTGGGCATGCAACTACGCTGCAATGCGTGGGAGAATAAGGATTCTCTCCAATAAGAAATTAAAGTTTCCATGTACGTAGCACCAGTCATTGGGAAATGGTAGAAATGTTAAACCTATAAAGGCGATTATTAGTTGTGGTTTAGAAAAATAGTAGTTTTCTTGGACTAAATAAAATAGCTTAGACTGATTAATGTATATGGTTACATATTCTCGTACACATCCACAAACATCTGCTTACGTCCGTATACGGACATGGCGATGGCAGTAGTTTTTGTTTAACAAATAGTAGGAAAGATACGTTAGGTGTTAGTGTGTGGAAGCCCATGGGATCGTTGAATTCAAAAAGAACGATGTGGCGGAATGTATGGTGGTCCTCGTTAGAATAATCGAATGTGGTTAATCGATCGTATTAGATGTTTAAATATGCGAAAGTGTAAAAGCCTACATAAGCAAAATTTAATTATCAGACAAAAAAGTGCGCGATGTGCTATACCTTTAAAGAAAGTATAGAATAGTGCTTTGCAGCGGTCCTAACAGTAAAAAAGGCGACTGACTTTTTCAACCAACTACAAGAATAGCAGTAGCGCATGTATTATACAGCGCATTGTTAGTTTACGGGTAGCTCGAACGTGTAATTGATTACCACTTATAGATCCCTCGAAGGTTTAAAAATTCTGAGCCCATTGTCGTTTGAAAAATGTTTGGAAATTATCAGAACGGGAGCGGGTCGAAGTTTAAGTTAGATGGATGATTGACCGAGTTTTTTTCTACCTTTTACGAGGGAATCGGAAGTTGACAGACATCGAGCATCTAATTCTCTATTTGGACGATATCGAGTACTTACCGGTTCTAGAAATCATTAAGTGCGGCCGACCGCTATGCTAAAGTGAAGAAGCCTACAGAAGCAAAATTTAATTATCAGACGAAAAAGTGCGCGATGTGCTATACTTATAAATAAAGTATAAAATGGTGCTTTGCATCGGTCCTAGCAGTAAAAAAGGAGACTGACTTTTTCTAGCAACTACAAGAATAGCAGTAGCGCGGCGAAGGGGTATGCATGTATTATACAGCGCACTGTTGCTATAAAATATGTTAGTTTACGGGAAGCTCGAACGTGAACAAATTAAATTTTAATCTATAATTAACCGCGGTCGTAAAAATGGGAAATTAATGGTTAATTTTAATGCCGCTAAGCATATACTTTCGCTTGGTGATTCATTTAGAAATTATTCAAGCCTACCATTTCCGAAAATATGACGTAGAAGTTATTTAAAATTAAATTGCTTTATTAGTAAGTATTCTGCAGACAACAAGTTTGGTGTTCCCTTAGTAAAGGTTTAAAGTGTTTTATTAAGTTTTTGTTTATAGTAGCACTGCGTCTTCTACCGCACGACTTGCAACCAATTTGTGTGCGTGTGCTACCACCTTTTTGGATTTTTAATACGCACGCGATGCGATTGCTGATCCGTATAACATGGAAGACGTTTCCGATGTTTCTACTAACGGCATTCGCAGCATGGACGAAGCGAACCGGACACATACATTGATGCTAAATGTACTGGACGAGCAGCAAGGATTGCCACAAGATGACGTCATTTAGTTCCCCGCTGAATCCTCAACTTCGTTCGGGTGTCTTCGGAAACCTTCGGTTTGCATTCTATAGGGTACATAAAGCAGGTGCGCAAGAGTAAACTCTTTAGTTATAAGTTAGTTCGCTTACAAGTTTCACCAAAGCCCTATAGTGCGGATTTTGCTTTGTACTAAAATGGTACCTGCAAACGTTTTTGAATGCGACTCTTGCGGTGCTTCCTATACCTGGAAAAATTCTCTCAAACGGCACCAGAACAAATGTCGTGGTGTAACATCGCCCACGGTTAAGCTTATACATCAGTCAGCAGGAAAGTACTTTAACTGTATGTCTTGCGGTTTCGCTTTTACGAGAATGGACAGCTTACAGCGACACAAGGAAAAACAGCATGGTATGTCATTAAGCCGTAAACTTTCAGCTCCGCCAGCAGTTGGAGAGCCTTCCCCGAAGCAGTCACGGATTCTGTGTAAAGTGTGCAACATGGAGGTGTTAAAGTCTGCATACCCTGGTCATCTACGGAGCAACAAACATAAAAATGCATCAGTTACCGCTACTAGCGACGATGGTGTAGAAATGGTTAGCACTGCGTTTAACAACCGTATGGCTAGCTATCGCATAAGAACGATTTATTCGATTAATTAATGAAAAAAGAATACAACATACGGCAATAAAAGTCTATTGCGAACTCTACGGTGTTTACACCAAAATGAGGGAAGAGACTACCGATGTGAAATCCATTAACACAAAAAAGTATGGTTATAACGTCTTCTAGTAATCTGGAAAATATGTACGAGGTCTTAAGCAAAACAATGAGAAAAATTCAGAGGAATTTGAATCATGTGGGTCCGGTTGGTCTTTGGAAAAGGTGCTCTATTTAGAAATAAATATTAATAAGTATAAGCCGATTTGAGGAGTTCTAGGTTAAGAATAAAAAATTGTGAATGTTTTTAAAAATGTGGTTTACAAAATTTAAACTGTATTAGTAAAAATTGTCTGTAATAAAAAGTTTTAAGAATGGTTTTTAGATTTTCTTTTAGGTATGAGCTGCAGGAAATTTATAATTTAGAGGGTGTGTGTAAAATGGTAAGGAGTGGTTCGATTTTAAATCTATTTACAGATTCGGATTCTGTATAAAATTCTAGACTAACTTGATGTGCCACATATATAAAAAAATTTATAAGGATAGTCAAAAATCGCTACCGGTAAAAATTCTTAAAATTGGGGTAGCTGTCTGGGGGATGATGCTATCTAAAAAAAATAAAGAGATTTGGGTAGCTGAGAAAATTCTAATATTAATTGATACCAAACAATATAGTTTTATCTCGAAAGATGAAAATGGCTAGTCGAAGAAAACTTTTGGTCCAGATGTGTATGGAAATGTGGATGCTGGTGGAAATGTGGTCACAGGAACCCCAGTTTCCATCTACTATTATGTATTGGTATTTAGTATGATCCATTTCGAATGGACCTGTACTTTGCCGAAGTTCTAGATTACTAGAACAGGTGAAATGGCTTGAGTGTTTTAATGAGCTAAAAAACCAAACTACAGGTCCAACCAAAGCAGTAGGGTCGTTAGTGAGAAACCAGACTAAGACAAGTCTCCGAAAGAAAGCAACGGCTCTTTTGGTACTTAGATTGACAGAGACCATAGGGGTCGGGATGGCAGTCTAGAACACACTACCGCGATGTGGAAGGCAACGGGAAACTACCACATTACCTCCCAGGTACACAATGTACCTAAATTGTAATAAAATGATGGCATTCTCTGGGGTAAAAGATTCCGGAGTTAAAATAGTCCCCCATTCGGATCTCCGGAGGCGACTACCTAGGAGGATGCGATCGAAAAGTTCAGAATAAGAATCGGGAACATTTTGTGAGTCGGAGCGTGGAATGTTAGAAGTGTATGAAGCAAGTAGGTAAACTAGAGAACCTAAAAATCGAAATGAATTAGGCATAGTAGAGATCAGCGAAGTTCGGTGGCCAGAGGCGGGGGATTTTTTGGAGTGGAGAATTCAAGGTAATTCATACAGGAGCAGAGGAAGGAAATTTTCCTGTGGGGATAGTTATGCGGAAAAAGATAGTATACTGTGTAGAAAATTACTCACAAAAGAACGAAAGAGTATTCATGGTTAGATTAGAATCTCAACCGGTAAACACAGTAATAATACAAGTATACATGCCCACCTCTAGCTACAGTGACGAAGAGGTAGAAGCGATCTACAAAGATGTCGAAGACATATTAAGACATGTAAAAGGACATCAAAATTTAATATATACGGAGGATTTTAATGCATTGGTAAGTGAGGGTAGGAAAAAAGCGGTAGTGGGTTTATTTGGTTTAGGCACGAGAAACGACAGGGGAAATAGGCTTGTAGAATTTTGCGACAAGAAGAATTTAATCATCACGAACATTATTTTAACATCATGCTGGAAGACGATATACGTGGAAGATGCCAGGAGATATAGGAAGATAACAAATAGATTACATTCTTGTTAGTCAACGGTTTAGGAATCAAGTAAAAGACTGTAGAACCTACCTAGAAGCAGATATAGACACTTACCACAACATCGTAATTATGAAGGCTGCACTTAAATTTAAAAATCTGAAAAAGAAACGGAAGAAGGCACTTTCACTTTGAGAAACTAAAAGTTAAAGATATTCAAGAAATATTCGAAAAAAAAGTCAAATGGATTGCTGAAAGATATTGGGAAAATATCCGATACTAAGGAAGTAGAAACAGAATGGAATAACATTAAATCCAGCCTAGACATGGCGGCGAGAGATATTCTGGGGTATACACAAAAACAAAATAAGAAACCATGGATAACAAAGGGTATCCTGAATTTAATAGAAGAAAGACGAAAATACAAAAATTAATCAGACGAAACAGGAAAACAGAAATATAAAGCTATAAAATGGGAAATTATTCGCAGGAAAGCTAAGAAACAATGCATTGATGAAAAGTGCAGAGAGGTACAAACTAAGATGGACGTAAGAAATACAGATGAAGTATACAAACTAATTAGAATCAATTTTAGAGATATAAAACCGTATAGCAAAAATATAAGGGACGCGGGAGAAAACGTCATGATAAAAAATGCAGAGAAAGTGGCTACATGGCAAGAATATATAGGAAATTTATATGCAGGAAAGAAACTAACAGCAATAGAACAGTGATCAGACATTGAAAATGATGACTTGGGATATCCTATACTTAGAGATGAATATGAATTAGCATTAAAGGGATCTGAAAAATGGTAAGGCGCCGGGTACAGATAAGGTGCAGGCAGAAACTCTAAAAGCCGCTGGATAAGCGGTAACAGAAAGTCTCTTTCAACTTGTAAGCTATATGTATGAGACAGACGAGATACCCAAAGATTTCAAACGTAACATCATAGTAACTATACCAAAAAAGAAAGACGCGGATAGATGTGAAAATTTTCGAACAATAAGTTTGACAGCACACGTGTCAAAAATATTAACTAGAATTGTACAAAAACGAATGAAAAAATGAGCTGAAGAAATACTAGGAGAAGACCAATTTGGGTTTAGGCGAAACAGGGGAACACAGCAGGCTATTTTAACTCTGAGAGTGATAATGGAGAAAACAATAAAAAAAGTGGAAAGCGTGTATATAGGGTTTGTAGATCTGGAAAAAGTATTCGACAATGGAAAATGGAAAAAAAATGTTGAAAGTACTCAAAAAAATTGGAATGAGTTATAGGGATAGACGAATAGTACATAGCTTATACAAAGAGCAAACAGCAGTAATAGAATTAGAGCAGGAACGTAGAGAAGTAAACATCAGGAAAGGGGTGAGACAGGGATGTGCCCTATCCCCATTAATTTTTAACTTGTACATTGAAGAAGCAAAAGAAGAAAAAATTTGGAATTACAATACAGGGGGCAAAAAATTGATATGCTTAGATTGTCAGATGATATAGCGTTGTTAGCATCTAGCAAGGAAGAGTTATAAGCTGCTCTTAACGAAATATGTAACAAGAACTTACAAGAGGTTAGAGATTTCTGCTACCTAGGAAGCCAAATAACACCAGATGGGAAAAGCGCAAAAGATATAAAACAAAGATTAACACAAGGTCGTGCTACATTTAACAAGAAAAAGCAACTACTGTGTTCAAAGATAACAAACATAGAAACAAGGAAAAGATTGCTTAAAACATATGTGTGGAGCACAGCACTGTACGGCTGTGAAACTTGGACAGTAGGAGAAGCGGACAAGAAAAAGGTAGAAACCTTTGAAATGTGGTGCTACAGACGTATGATGAAGATATCATGGACAGACAAAGTTAAGAACGAAGAGGTACTAAAAATGGTAGGGGAAGAAAGAAATATGTAAAAAACGGTATAAAAAATATGAGAGATAGGATGATAGACCACATGCTACGGCAAGAGGGAATAGTGCGAAATATATTAGAAGCAGAGATAGGAAAAAGAGAAGTAGAGGTAGACCTAGGTTAGACTACTGCAGACAGATAGTGAAAGATGTAGGCTGTAGGAATTTCAGGGAAATGTGTAGGCTAACCCAGAATAGAAATCAATGGAGGTACGCATTCAACCAGTTCCAAGATGTGTTACGTAATTCGTGGCAGTCCCTGTTCGGGCGCCAAAGTTATGCTACGTTGGCTCGTAGCCGTGCGTAACACAAAGAAAATCAAAGAAATGACCGGGCTCAATCGGAGATTAGGGGGGGGGGGTTGTAGAAAGCAGACCAACATACACTGTACGCGGCTGTAAGGAGTTAGTGATAATACCTGCAAGAAAAATAGTCAAGCAAACCTGAAAAAAAGGAAAAAACAGCAGCAATGATAAGTCTAAATTATTCAGTACTTTGTAGAATGTAAAAAAAAACTGTTTGGATAATCTATATAATATAACAACGGTAAAAGCAGTACAAAATTTTTTAATACAAAGTGAGGTAATATTGAGGAGTAGCAGAAACGTTTCCTCACACACCAATTAAACATAAATCAGACAAAATGTTAAAAGAAAATAAATAGGTAAGACACAATTGATATGAGTAATTCAGTAGTATTGATCTTTCTTTCTTTCTTTCCTTTTTTTTCTTATGTTTTAAAATATCATGCAAGTCTTTTGTAAAAGGTATCAGAACGACAAAGATATGGTAAAGCAACGGATAGATATTTAAAGTAATAACAAGTAGGAAATAGTTCAACTTACAAAAGACCTTCAGCAACGCTTCCTTGCAACGGAAGTGTGAGATTCACGATGTCCTACGCTAACGAAGCACTTCACCCTGGACTATGAGGGTGTTGATGGAACTCATCACACGTCACACTAATCACACCTACGCATTTCACTGGGGTTAGCAGCAGACACCATCACGCGACGGAACTATGTAGCATTGATAAATTTCTTGTTAATTCTATTTCCTGAAACAATAATTTCGAAATATTTTGTAGCACTAGTTTAATTTCAACTGGGATCAAATGTATATTATTTTTCATAAACCTCCAAAAAGCAGTGAGAAACTTCAACCAATACCTTTGTAAACCGGTAATCTGTTATATTTCGCAAATAACGAAATTCGCGCAAGCAATGATCTATTTTAGATTCTTTGGTGTTAGAAAAATGCAGAAACTACAGTATCCACTGTATTTAAATAATCCAAAGTATGCACTAATCTGATAAAACAAAGGGACACTAGACTATATCGCACACACATTAATTCTAAAGAAAGAATCGGTCAGTTTAGCAAGTTCTACGACTATTATTTCATAAGACAAACAACTAAAACCACAAATTAGTAAAGTACGCGTATCACTAAAGTAAGTCCGTCAAATGTTCCTTAAAGCATTTGTCTCACAAGAAAAACAACTAAAAACAATTAGTAAGGCACGCGTAAGCAATCAAACCGTCCGTCAAATGTTCCGTAAAACACACGTGCCTCGAGTTTAACAAGCTTTACCGCTTTTATTTCTAACAGAAAATCAACTAAAAACATGCCGTGCATGTTCATGAACAATACGAAAATTAATCCCGCATTAATTCTCACTATTGTCAAAAGCAGAAAGAAGCAGTATTTTCAACGTACTTAATATATCGGAACAAAGAACAAAACTCTACTCCTCCTCTGTTTATATCAATTCCTCGCTATTACAACCGCTTATCGTCTCTTATCTAGACTTGTATATCCACATAAGGAACAAAATTTATATTTACGGCAAGACAAGAACGATGCAATCTATAATTAATTACAAGCTGTTTAACATTCATTCCTTGGAATTTATTTATTAATGAGAATCAATCTTCAATTTATCTATCTTTAATTAATACACACGAGTTAAATTGCATACAATTCTGAATTATTCTGAAGTATTTACTTGATACAAACAGCGATCCAAAAACGATGTATTTTAAGAATTGAGTATAGCGTAAAATGTTAAACGACAAAAATGCACGTTACAGATGGATAAACTAATGACAAAAAATGTAACTGTACCTAAACATGATGAATATTATAAGCAAAGTATTGATTGGATAATATTTTGAAATAATGTTAATTGTGTGAAACGATTTACTGGAAAACTATTAATTCGGCAAATGTCTAAGTGTTGTGGGGATCTTGGCAGCCACAGGCTGCTTAAACCCCTTCACTGAATCTCGGTGAAATAGGGCATAAAGCTAGAAAACAATAGAAGGGGAACCGAGCTGTATATAGGCTGTGTGAGAATTTCAGGGATCTGAGTAGGCTAGCTCAGAATATAAATAAGTGCAGGTACGTGTCCGACCAGTTTTGAGACGAAAAACCTAATGACGAAAAAACAACTAATGTTGACTATGCGAAAAGATATATTGGAAAAAATATTAAATCGGCAAATGTTCAAGTGCTGAGGGAACTTGGCAGCCACAAACTGCTTACCCCCCCTTCACAACCGCTGAATGTCGGAGAAATAGGGTATATAATTTAAAACAATGGAAGGGGATCGAACTGCATGTAAAAGAGAGACCAGCGCCTATGATGAAAGACAACAAACATAGAAACAAGAAGAAAATTGTCGAAAGCATATGTGTGGAGCATAGCGCAGTATGACTATGAAATACGGGCAGTAGGAAAAGCAGACAGAAAAACGGTAGCAGCCTTTTGGAATGTTATACTTCAGATGTATGAGGTAACATGGTGGACAGACAAAGTTAATAACAAATAGGTTGTAGAAATAGTAGAGGAACAAGGATATCTGTGGAAAAAATAGGAGAAATAAAAGGGCAGAATACATTCTAAGGCGTTTTTGGGAAATAGTATGGGATATATTACAAGCAGAGATAAGAAAATGGAGGTAGATGTAGACCTAGATTAGATAGTGATAGTTGCAGACTGTGCAAGTTTCAGGAAAATGTGTAGGTTAGTTCTGAATAGGAAACAATGATGGTACGCGTCTAACCAGTTCCAGGACTGAAGACCTAATGATGATGATTTAGTATGTTGGATAATGTAATAAGATTTAAAAACTCAATCTATGATCATGTAAACACAATAAAACGAGAATTTTTTCACGGTAGCTTAAGTTCTTTTGTCATAATTCTTTATCCCATTGAGATTCCACTCTATAACTTTCAGGTTTTATAGTTTGTAACAAGACTGAAAACATATTTGTATCAAACTTTAAAAAAAACACTTCTCAAAAAAATTTTTGGAAAGTTTTTTGATTTCTTCAATATTTTTTTATTTTTTACCCAAGATAGTCAAGGAGTATGCCAAATTAAATCTTATGAAATTTTCTTTAAAATGAAGGGTGAAGCAGCTCTGTACAACTTATACAAATGTCAGCGCAAACGAAAAACCGTGTTTTTATGCAAATTTTGAAAATGAATTACATCAAAACCTAATAAGATTTTTCCCACGACTATCCAGTAATGCGCTTCTTATGCATTTAAGAAAGGGTCAATAATAGTACTCATTATTCTGTAAATGTATACGAATGCATAATCCAATACCTTTAACTAATCAGGAACATCTAGATCGTAGATTATGATCATAATCCAACACCTCTGACCAATCCGTACAACCTACATTTTCGTTTCATGCGAAGTTGGCTGTTACACTTTGACAAATAAATTTTTGCTTGTCAGTATTTATGATATTAGTTTAAGCGTTTGAAAAATACCTGAGATAATTGTGTAGTCGTGGGAAAATTGTAGTATTCTATTCGCGAATTATGGCCATTACTCATTCGAATTACGCCGCTTGCCCTAACGGACTCGCGGCGCAACCCTTCCGAATGAGAAATGGCTTTTAACTCGCTCGTTGAAGAATATACTATTAATTTAGACATTTTGGGAGAATGATTCCTGAAATTTTCAAAAAGATCGGAGATAGTCAAGTTGGCTGACTGTTTGGTTTGGTATGGAATGACCTACAATAAACAGTACAGAAAAAAGTTACAGCCCGCATGGAAGAAACTATTCCTCAAAAAACTTGTCCAATACACAAAAAACACACAAACACAAAAATAAAACATTTTCAAAAATGTAGCCTGTCGATTTTCATCTAGGAACATGATACAAAAGTGCCAGAAATAAATCGGAATACAAAAAGTTGTAACGCCCGAAAAGAAGAAATCAGTCTTATAAAGAATGTTTTCTTGTTTTGCGGGTGCTGTAACTTTTTTGTGTTTTGTTTTTGTACTGATTCTTTTTGCATTCTTTTCAGTATATGGATAAAAATACTCCATAAGCAGCCACAATATGGTTCCGCACAGAACAAAGCATTCTTAAAAAATAATAAAAAGACAAAATTTTGTCTGCCAAGGGCATTTTAAAAAATTCAGCCTGTTCATATCTACACACGCATAGGAACTTGATACAAAAAGAATTACAACAATAAACAATATACAAAAAAGTTATTACAGCGCCCGCTCACAAAACATTCTAAATTATACTATAGGCTGATTTATATTGATTTCAAATGTATATAATACATTTTTAATTTTTTTTTTGTTTCAGGTGCACGTTAAAAGATCGAACCAATCAAGCCAGCACCGATAAACATCGTACAATACAACGAAGCGTTTCATCCAACTGTGCGTCGCCTATCATAGATTATGAACACCATTGGAATAGTTTAACTAATACAAGGCAACAAATCAACGAGATAAATAACATACCACCAGAAAGTGCACTCGAAACGGATAGTTTAGAAACCAAATATTATAGGGACAAACATTTCGGTTTAAGTCTCCCAAACTATTATCCAGATAGCAGGTGTGACACCGATGTATCCTTAACTGATGTCTCCATAACTAACGAAGAACTATCGCTCAAAGATAATTTATCAACTAATAATTTATTTTATCCTTCTGATACCATTTTATACCACGAAAATATATCTTTCAGAAAAAGTTCATTAGAAGAAAGATACTCCACTAACACAAGATCGCGAAGTATAAGACAATATACACCAAGTATTTACGAGGAAAGACCCGTCAGTTTGCCAGCTTATCCAGTAACACGCATAAGTACTGAAGACACCAGTCACAGTATATACGACACAGTTGAAAGAATCAAAAATCTAGAAGAAAACGATCAAAAAATTGAACTTCAATCAGAAACAGATTCGAATATTAATGGAGCTCTTGAAAACGATGAAAATTATACGATAACGTCAGAATCACGTGATTCATGTTTTGAGACACATCCTATTTACGACGAAATACCACTGACGCCTCCTTTGATAGTAAAAGATACAAACGAAGAAACAAGTTTCACGACTACTGTTAGCGTCGGCCAAAGCAAGGAAGAACAGTCCACAAGCGAAGAAGAAAAACGCCACAGTCATAATTACTTAAAAGAGTTTTTGGAGAGTCAAAAAGGTTCAAAAAAGCCTTTACAAAACTTTTTATCGAAAAAAATATCGCGTGCATTGGGAGATACTAAGAAACCTAAATGCGATTTAACGACAAATAGGTACCATTCACTTCCAGACCTGACAATTGGTAAAAATTTACGCCAGTCTGAGAAAATAGATCGAAAATTACGAAAAGCCAATAACAACAATCGATTCATAGTAAACATAGGCAAACACTTTGACGTAACGGCCGAAGCAAACATTCCAGTCGATTTTGAGGTTAAAATCAGCAAAATACCTAAAATACGTCGATCAAAATCTCAAAAAAGTAAAGAAAATAATAGTGAAGAATTCATAAACGCCGTCAAAAACTTAAAAGATACTTTAAATACTTTAGATGAAAACCATAATATCGTAGATAAAGATAAACCTCAAGTGATAGAAGTAAAAACCAAAAAGGCAAAGATTAAACATAAAATCTTACCTAAAATAAAAGAAGTCGCCGAAATTATTGAAGCCATGGACTCTCAACCTAACAAAGAGTTCCAAGAGAAATTAGATACCATGAGAAATTACTGGGACAAAATGGGCGAGCCAGAAAAGTGTAAAATAGTTGACGTACAACCCAAATCTGATCATGTTATAAATGAAGGAATCGTACATGCTACAAAGCAAATCTTTGAGCCCAGAAACTGTAAGTCAAATACTTACACAATCCGCAGAGAGAATTCCGGTAACGCACTGGAGAGTCTCAACCCAAATATCGTTGAGATAATCGAGAAAGAAAAACCTTCTAAAATTCAACCAATTGAACCAGAGTTTGATCACATACGCTATAAGGTGATGAAATCAGACTTGTTCCAAAAAAATATATACACCAATTGTCACAAGGAATCGCAATTCGACGGACTAATGCAATACTTACAAGATTACAGTTTTCAAGAGTTACTAATCGATAACAATATCGTAATAATCGAGCCTATTAGGACCAATGTCTTACACGACGGTCCTAGAAGTAAAACAAACGTATGCAACGTTACAAATCTTTTGCATAAGTCACAGAATGGTAACGAGACCAAACAAAATTCCTCAGGAATATCCAAACGTTTCTTTTATCACCCAATTCGAGTCAATAAGGAAATGAATGAAAACGAACTTCCCAATCCTGATACGGTAAGATTAGTCAGGCAGATGTTCGAATCAGGTCTTAAAAAGTCGCAAAGTTTAGAAAAACTCAGTAAAGTAAAAACGGTTAGATATCATACCATTGATCCAGACAAAGACATATGCTCGGCAACTACATCTCACGATTCGGAAAACAATAGCGATTCTGAATTGTGCTGCGAACAGCAGTATATAAGCGAAGATGTTTTGCAAAAAATAAGAAAATGCGGTACTTCTGTTACTTACTACGGAGGAAAGGTTTTCGATAAAGACAAAAACGCTGACCCAATGACTCAGAATATCATGAATGAAATTGAAAATGATAAATTACGACAGCGGCAAAGTGATGATAACAATAGTGAAACATATAATGGTATTAAATTTAAGTTATTGAAATCGAACAGCTGCAGCAGTCGCTTAGAACTAGTAGGCACTGACGATGACAAAGAAGAAAAGCAAAAGTATTTGATAGACTACAAAAATCGAGAAAATCAACGTAAAAATTCCATTTTTAATGAGGAGGACGAAAATAAAGACAGTGATGTTGAAAATTCGCTCAAAATAACGCATATAAATGATAAACAAGAGACGAATAAAACAAATGATGAAAAATTAAATAAATCAGGCAAACAAAAAGCAAACTATGATTATCATAATTATGAAAAACTTAAGGCAAGTACTAAAAAAGTAAATGACATGGAGTTCGAATCTTACGAAATAGCTGGAAATTAATTATAAAAGTTTAGAGACAGTAGTACTATAATCTTAGAACAACGAACTGTGCAGTGTCTTAGTTTCTGGTATAAGGATTCCATCAATATTTTGTTCAATATTTACTTTTGTATGGAGATAAATAAATGTTTCAAAATCATTTGTAAATGTAAAATTTATATTTAAAATTATAGAAAATTGTTCATACAGTAATGTGCGAAATGGGCGTTACTGACCTTGATTAAATTTATTTTGCTACAAAAACGTAACAGTAAAAATGTACCAGCTAATAGTAGTGAGGGGTGCATAACTGCACGCCTTTTGGGGATATACACACTTTAGCACTTCACCTACCTTGAAAGGTCTTTGAATTTTCAGTCCAATAAAAATGCTGGGCACCAGGCCACTTGGAGTTTGGTCTCGAATAGACGGCGGATGATCTACGAGACGATTAAATGGTTATGTCTCCTACGTAGGTTGATGAAACCTTGTGTACATCTTTTCCTACCTACTGATTTACTGTTTACTTAACCTACATAAACATAAATATCGCAATATTAAACAACTACAACTAACACATATAGACTAAGCTCAACCCTAATAGGCCAAACTGCATGTATCTAAATGAAAAATAACATTTCAAATTTAATAAAGTATAATTATCCAGCAAAGTTACCTAGTATATGTAAATTTCTACGACTACAATTATGGTGCTTATTTCAATTACAATACGCTCTTAGTAAACGTGCACAAACGTAAAAGTCTGCATCCCAATAAATTATTTGTAACTAGTGGAATATACGTCAACAGAATATAAAGCAGGTGGAAAGCTAAAATTCGATCACTTACAGCTTTTGTTTCGAGTACAAGTGACTAAAAGTATCGAATGAAAGAAGTTACGACAGAAAAAGAATGTTCTACGAATAGAAATGTAGAACATTTAAGTCCTTTGAGGATACGGAATTCAAAGTTGAATGTGGCTAACTTTCAACTAGATATAATGAAGCTTAGTAAAACTAAGTGGCCAATGAAAAGAGTAAATTCGCGAGAGAATTTAGAGATGTCTAGCCAAGCTCAGGTATTGGTCTTACATACAGGTCTAGGTTTTAATATAAATGGGAAAATAATAAGAAAAATAAAAAATGTTTAATGGGTTTGTGATAGTAAACTGGCAGTCGAGTTTAGCATCGAACAAAAAAATGTGGAATGAGGGATGCCTTTTATATTTCGGAATTATGTTAAATTGGTATTGCCGTCTGGCAACCGACGTTTCTATCGTAAAGTTTGACATTTTTGATATACGTGCTCGGAATGTATTTATGTACGAGCGTAATTTGTGTTGTTCACAGCAACTTTAAAAAATTCATCTCGGCTAAAAATGGAAGAAAATCGTCAACATTTTCGAGCAATTATGTTTTTACATTAAACGTTAATTAACCCAACAGTGCATTGATGAACTTAATTAGACTTTTGGCGATAAAGCACCATCAAGTACTACTGAAATCCATGACTTTATAGACTTCAATTGTGGCCGTAATTCGGTTACGTACGATCTTTGTGAAAGTTGTTCAAAACATGTTCCGGGAAACGTTGATACTATGGGTGAACTGATAGTGATAGATTGTCCTCTGATTGATCGTGAGATAGAGGCACCAGTGAACATTACATTTGACTTTCCAATGCTCCGCCCGAAGGTACCACATTGGCCAGAAAGTGAGTCCTTTTTACCTTGAAATTTTGAATTTTGACCAACACTTGCTGTTCCAAACAAGGTCGGGATTTTTAACATGCATAACAACACTCACATACAGGACCTACATGTTATCTCTCATCCGAACGAGGGCGTATTTATGTGAAAAATGCTTACCTAACATTTTTGAAGCGGACCATATCGGGATTCGAACCCGGGACTTTACGTCAGTAGTCACACGTATACCAACTGAGTCACGGAGCCGCTTAGTATCCTTAGACGGCAGTCGATTCCACTGGATACAACTTTCAAAATGAGTCAAATTCAACAAAAATTGTTTGTGCACGATGCACTTAAAAGCAGATGGTCGCCTTCTTTTTAGAAAAACTGAACATCTCGCAACCGTTTCTTTAGAGAAACGCCGAACCGCCATTTCTATATGACGTACAGCCATTTGTTTGTCAGTAGTCTTCGAAGAAATAAGGAAGGCTAACCGCTTAAGACGGATCATTCTTCATAACGACAACGCGCGCTCTCGCAGTTCGATTCAAGACAAGTGACTTTTTGAGCGCTTAAAACTTCGATTTTATGGATCAACCACCGTATAGTTCTGCTTTGGCACCCACTGACGTGTATTTATTCCCGCATATCAAGAATAAATTGCAAGCGCAACGTTTTTTGACACCTGAGGAAGCTATGAATACATTCAAAATGTATGTTTCGGAGGTGCCTCAATCGGAGTAAAAAATTGGTTCAAACGCATACAAAAGTGTATTGATCTTTATAGAGAATATTCTTAAATTCCGAGATATAAAAGTAGCCCTCATAGTACAGATAAACGTACCCAGATCAAGTCTTTATAACCAATAAATTGAAAGAACGTATTATCACATCAAGAGGTTCTTAAGTACTATAACGTAAATTAATAAATTACTGGTTGGGTTAACTAGTTAGGGGTTATTTTTATATCCCCAAATGTGACCAGTAACCTTTAAGGAAGAATTTCCTTAAAATGATGGAACGCAAATATCTTCCGACTATGTTAGGGGTCTATTCCTTGGGCAGAGCTTATGAGGATTGGTCGTGGTTCTTTTTACAAAGCATTATTTTATTACTAGGGCTAGATTCTCAACAAAACAGGGGTTTGAATAGGGCGCCACCAAGTCATTAACTTTAAACACAGGGTTTCCCTAAGGGGGACTTGGGCGTCCTTAGTGAGGAATACCGTATTAACTGCTAACGCAGGAGCTGTAAAGAAAATTTAATTAAATATACAAAAATGAGGACACAAGAGGTATTTTCTTGCTACCTCATATAAAAAAAAACAACAAAGATTAATCAGGCAACAAAATATGAACACAGATTTTATGCTTCAAATTCTGAAAAAGCTATGAAAACTTCTTGTTATATTGGGTTTACCACTTTACTCTATTTGATCTTATACTTTGTTACCCTATTTCTGAACGTACTTGTTCAGAATAAAACAATTAATTAAGAAAATTAAATGTTGCTTCTTTAATTAAAATTGTTCCTTCATAAAAATTGTAAATAGAAAATTCAAGTTTAAGAAAAGATAATACAAGTTTCATCTACGCATAAGGTAGGATTATATATTTCTAAGAAAAATATTAGAAACTTTAAATGTTGCTTTAGTTACAAAAGTTTAACTTGAATTTATACCAGAAATATCAGATCTGTTTTTTCTGTTTACATATTTATAAAACTTTAACTACTTTGTCTATTAATTCATTATTCAAAAACTGTAAGTGAACCCACGCATATATGAAACACCAATAAGAACTCTTTAGGTTTGCCTAACCTCATAAAATTTAGTAACTGTAATTATAGTGAACTAGTATTGACAATAAAAATTTACTAAGGTCCTTCTTAATTTGCGAAACGGATTTATGAGATTAGATAGTTATAAAAGCATTTTCTGAAGCAGCCTGGTATCAAAGATCACCAAATGTAGACGTGATGCAAGAATAATTCTAATCTCTTACCTTGGCTCTGCAGGTGTTGTTTACATGTTGTCTTTACAACATGTTAGGGCAGGTGTTAATACATACACTTTTCAAAAAATAAGTGACGTAAATTGCACATGTTCCACAGAACACGAACAGCTGCGTGACCCTTGGACCGGACCATACTAACTTCCATGCGTTTTTGTTATACGCACAAACTGGACCAACCAAATTCCAATACTAAACTTAGATGTTCTACTGTGTGTAAATCTTGAACGAAAGTTTCAACAGTACCATTCCAATGTATCATCGGACTTAATTTCCAAACCATAAAAAATTCTACATACTTTGTAGAACGTTTCCTTAAAATTCGAACTTATTGTTTTCTCCATAACATTACATAAAATCCAACTATCCATCGTACGGTTGAAGGACGTTCATATTGGATCGATACCCTATCACAAAGTTGACGTGAATGAACCATAAGTTGATACTCGCAGGTGCAAAAGTAGAATTTATATCTTCTTTAAATACAGCATACGCGCTGCCTTAGTTTTATAAAACCAGATAATACAAAACTACTTCTTAAAGTTGAGAATTATAAAATAAAAATCTAATTGAGGACTTTCTACGAAGCGTTTAAAAACATGTTTTATCGTAACTTTTACGAAATCATTAAAGGACTATTTTAAGTGCTATTTACACAAATGTCCAAAGAATTATTAAATGAATTTATCAAAGGAATTATCCAAACGAAGTTATTTATTAGAAGTCAATTAAAAACGTCGTTAAAAGCAACGTTATAACAGAAGAAAAGAAAAAATAAGAAAAGAGCGCATCGTTAAAACACAAAGCCTAGTGTTCAGCGCACTAGGGTTCTACTACCGCACAAAAAGCCAGACGCAAGTTACATGCCAGAACCCTTATTAGTTCCATAATCGTTCTCGACGAGAGCTCTAGCTAATGTCTGTGCAGATGTGCTATGCACGAAACAGGAAAGCTGCTTGGCCTTGATAATAATTGTATTAACATTCGGCGCCTGATGTTAGCAACCAAACTAGCATTTGTGTATGGCGGTTAGCACATACAATACCAATACTGGTATTTATTTGTTTAAAAATGGTTTGCATGATATTAATGACTATACTAGAGTTATTAGGACTAAAAATTCGTCGATGTTCTGCAGTGGTCAAAAAAACTGTTACAGTACTTAGGAAATAAGGATTGCTGATATATACGGTTTTAATGCAATTATAGTTCGAAGTAAAGAAAGAAGGTAGTAGCTGAGTATTGTTTAGGCATGCGAAATAAAAGATATAGTACCCCACTTAATTTTGTATAAGAAATAAATTAATTGTAGCTTAAAATTAATAAACATGGGCTGCACGCGTAAATAATTGGTGATATAAATAAGTTTTAGATAGATTGCAACGTTACCCATTCTCAAATATGGATAGTAACTACAATTCAATGGCAGTGAAATGTGATTTGAAATTAAAGCAGATAAACAAACGCAGGATGTTGCCCAAATTAGATACAAATAGAACAAAAACATCAAAATCTGATAACCGCACAAACTTGAGGAAGATAATCGACGACTAGTTCAAGTTGGTAATAACATATTAAAAACTAAAAGATTTTAGAGAAGGTAGTAGCAAAAGCAGGGCTACATTAGGAACTACGAAAAAATGAATATCACACAGCATTTTATGCTTAATAGAAGAAAGAGGAAAATATAAAAGTGTTGTAACGCTAACGCGTTATTTAAGTAAACACTAGGTAATAGAAAAGAATTTAAAAAGTTTAGTTAGTTAAATCCGTTCTGAATTGACTTGCACCGCGAAAAAGTTATAGATTACTAGAACGGGTAGAATGGCTTGCGTGTTTCAATGAACTAAAGAGCCGAACTATAGGTTTAACCAAATTGGTGGGGTCTTTAATGAGGAATCAGACTAAGGCAGGTCACCGAAAGAGGGCAGCAGATTTTTCGGTACTTAGAGGCACAGAGACTATCTGGGTCGATATGGCATTCTAAGACACACTACTGCAATCTAGAAAACGAGAACAACCAGATTACCTCCAAAGTACACATCGTACTTAAATTATTATTTGAGATGATGACATCCTCTGGGGTAAAAAATTCCACAGCTAAAATTGTCCCCCATTCGGATCTGCAGGAGGGGACTACTACGCCCAAGGTCCCGGGTTCGAATCCCGACACGGTTCGCTTAAAAAATGTTAGGCGAGCATTTTTCACAAAAATACGCCCTCGTTCGGATGAGAGGTAAAATGGAGGTCCCTTGTGTGAGTGTTGTCACGCACGTTAAAGTTCCCTACCTTGCTTGCAACAGTAAGGGTTCGGCAAAATTCAAAATGTTTCAGGCAAAAAACTCGTTTCCTGACCAATGTAGTACCTTCGGGTGGAGCATTGGAATAATCACATTTAGGGGAGGGGACTACTTCGGTTGATGTGATTTGGAAAAATCACATGTAAAGGAGGGGACTTCTTCAGTGGATGTGATCGGAAAGTATAAAAAAAGAGTCGTGAACATTCTGCGAGTCGGAGCGTGGAATGTCAGAAGTATGAAGCAAGTAGATAAGCTAGAGAACTTAAAAATTGAAATGGATAGGTTAGCAATAGACATAGTAGGGATCAGCGAAGTTCGCTGCCCAGAGACGGGAGATTTTTGGAATGGAGACTTTAGGGTAATACATATACAGGATCAAAGGAACGAAATTCGGATGTGGCGATAGTTATGAGAAAAAAAGATAGAACAACGTGTAGAAAACTACTTACAAAAGAACGAAAGAGTACTCATGGTTAGATTAGAATCTAAACCGGTAAATACAGTAATAATACAAATTTAAATGCCCATCTTTAGCTACAGGGAGGAAGAGCTAGAAGCGATCTACAAAGATATCGAAAACATACTAAGATACATAAATGGACATGAATATTTAATAATTATGGGGGATTTTAATGCAGTAATAGGTGAAAGTAGGGAAGGAGTGGTAGTAGGTTTATTTGGTTTAGGCACGAGCAACGGCGGGGGAAAAAGGCTGGTAGAATTTTGTGACAAAGCAATTTAATCATCACAAACACATTATTTCCACATCATGCTAGAAGACGATAGACGTGGAAGATGCCAGGAGATACAGAAAGATATCAAATAGATTACATTCGTGTTAGTCAACAGTTTAGGAATCAAGTAAAAGACTGTAGAAGCTACCCAGAATCTGATATAGACACTGACCACAACATCATATTTTTGAAGGCCGATCTTAAATTAAAAAATTTGAGAAAGAAGAACGGAAAAGGTATTTTGACTTTGAGAAACTAAAAGATAAAGACATCCCCACAAGATTTGAAAAAGTCAATGAATTGCTGAAAGACATTAGGAAAATTTCTGATACTAAGGAAGTAGAAACAATGGAATAACATTAAATCCAGTTTAGACATAGCGCCCAAAAATATTCTGCGGTATACACAAAAACAAAATAAGAAACCATGAATAACAAAAGATATTCTGAATTTAATAGAAGAGAGACGAAACTACAAAGCCATAAAATGGGAAATTATTCGCAAATGTAGGAAAAGTTAAAGAACAATGGATTGATAAAAAGTGTAAAGATGTACAAACTAAGATGGAAATAGGAAAGATAGGCGAAGCATACATTTAATTAAAATGAATTGTAGAGATATAGTCCCATATAGCAAAAATATAAGAGGAGACATCATTATACAAAATGTACAGAAAGTGGGTGGATGACAAGAATGCATAGATAATTTATATACAGGAGAGGAACTAGCAGCACTAGAACAGAAATCACACATTGAAAAGGATGATTTGGGATATCCTATACTTAGAGATGAGTTTGAATTAGCATTAAAGGGTCTGAAAAATAGTAAGGTACCTGGTATAAATAAGGTGCAAACAGAAACTCTAAAAGCGCTGGATAAGCATAAACAGGCTGTCTTCTCCAATTTGTAAGCTATATTGTGCGAAAGGATTCATTGGAAAACTATGAATTCGGTAAATGTTCTAGTGTTGGGGGATCTTGATAACCGTTCATTTATATTTCCAATGCTCCACCAGAAGGTACTACATTGACCAGGAGGCGAGTTTTTTGTTGCCTGGAAATTTAGAATTTTGCCGAACCCTTGCCGTTCCAGGCAAGGTAGGGATCTTTAACGTGCGTGGCAATACTCACACACGGGACCTCCATTTAACCTCTCATCCGAACGAGGGCGTAATTTTTGTGAAAAATGCTCACCTGTCATTTTTCAAGCAGTCGGCCGTGTCGGGATTTGAACCCGGGACCTTGGGATCCGTAGCCTTACGCTTACTACATTGATCCACGGCGACGCCTGGATCTTGATAACCGCAGGTTGCTTAACCTCCTTCACATAGCACTGAATATCGATGAAATAACAGACAAAAGAAATGTATCTAACAAGAAAGAGCAGCGACTATGTTCGAAAGCAACAAACAAAGAAAAAAAAAATTGTTGAAAGCATATGTGTGAAGCATAGTACTGTACGTCTATGAAATAGGGACAGTAGGAGAAGCAGACCGGAAAAGGTAGAAGCTTTTTGGAATGTTGTGCTTCAGATGTACGAGGATGATAGCATGGACAGGCAAAGTTAATAGCAAAGAAGTTATAGAAATAGTAGGGGAATAAAGATATCGGTGGAAAATTAAAAAAAAAAAAAAAAAACTAATGGGAGAATAGAAGAGCAAGACACGTTCTAAGACATTTTTGGGGAATAGTGCGGGCTATATTATAAGAAGAAATAGAAAAAAAAGAGAAATAGAGGTAGACCTAGATCAGACTATTGCACGCAGACAGTGAAAGATTCAGACTGAGGAAATTTTAGGGAAATGTGTAGGTTAGCTCAGAATAGGAAATAATGGAGGTACGCGTCTAACCAGTTCCAGGACTAAAGACCTAATGATGATGATGAGTTGGTTAAATTAACTTTCATCAAGGAAGTACCCTAAAAATTTTATAGAAACTTTGGTCGTTTACATGAATAACGTGACAATTTCAATATAATATTAAATTAATATCCATAAATAAACAGATAAGCGCCCAATATATTGAATAGAAGCGTTAATAACTATCGGTACTTTACCTTCTTCGTATTCAATTTAGAAAAATTACATGTAGACCTCGGTAAATCACCGAATATAGGAAAGTTTATTTGGACACATTCACACGAGTTCAAAACAAACCAATGAATAATGACCGACACACTCCACCACCACAATAACTATTAAACCAACCATACAAACTAATACGATAGATGAAAAACGTGGGAGTAACTAAGAACATACACAGATAGAACGACAATGATCTCAATCATCAGACAGCTTTAGACGCACAATCCGTTAGAACGAAGGTATGAGCTAATAACCATGGGGCATCGAAACTTATAAAATCGATGAATCATAGAAAGGGGGAGATTCATCTTTAGTTATTCGAGATCGGGCAGCAGGGCAGAGCTCCGAACGGTATTAAATATTTCCATAACTTTCAGTAAACAAGTGTCCGAACGCGAGTAAACACGCGGAAATAAAAAATACCATAAATTGTGCAAGTGATCTGTGTTAGGAGCTAACATCAACCCGTAGTTGGAATAAATAATCTACCTGCAGCCATTCCTGCACCGTGAAGATCAACGGAGGCTTGTTGAAGATAAACAAAACTATGTCTCTTAAATTTCTGTTTATCATCTTATAAATAGTATATGCTGTTTTGTATCACATAAATGTGACTGCTGGTAATAAGATTAAGGAAATACAAAACTATTATTAAAAAGGACGATTACGTTGGTGCAAGCTTATTTAAAGCGGATTGAACACATATAAATTCACATACGGAAAAGCTCATTATTATAGGGAAAAACTAGTATGTAGAAATTAAACTGGTAGAATGTTTATCAATATTAAATTTAAGTTAAGAGTAGATCTTACCAATTTTCTCTATTATTAGTTACTATGATATTCATGTTTGATAATATAGGTTAGGTGTATAAAACGTAGAGTCTTTTTTTTATTTGTGCTCATGTAGTAGGAGGTGGAGAGGTTGTAAGCTATACTCTTCCACTGCGAAAACCGCTAAAAACACCCCTCGGAATACTCATCTTCCAGGTAGGCATTATTTGGTAATATACAGGTGAATTGGTGTCCAAAGGTTTTATTAGGTGTAGAGTTCAAACACTTTTCCAAGTAGGTGTAAGAGTATTTAGCAAAAGTGTTGGACTTTGTATACAACAAAAAGTTATTTGCTTTTATAGAATTCACCCTACACCATTGAAAGCTAGTCGGTGCACCAATTAACTGTTACGTCACTTCGTTCCCAGCAGAGTAAAATTAATTCAGGTATTTAACGTCAATTTAGCACGTAACAGTGTGACACGTAAGGAAAATAAATAAAAATATAGAGAACTAAAATATAACATAACTATATTATGTTAAACAGAAATGGGTATAGAGTAAGTGCGATGAAATAGAATTGGAGTGAGCATTGAAGAGTTCCACGAACCTCTTTCTCCATTCTACTTATGGAGTTGAGTGGTTTTTGACCATCTAATTGCGCCAAGTGCGCCATCTTTTACTACGCCACGTTAGCTCTCTCTAATTACGTCACGTTCGCTTTCTTTAATATGTCATACGCTCTTGTATCTGACTATTCTCCTTCCTACCTGAGGTCTTCCTATTGCTAGCACATTCAGTTCTCCTACAAGTTGTTTACCCGTTTATCTGCACCCTGGAGCTTATTAGTATTGCTGAGAGTCATGGCTCACTCTTGTAATGTAACGATCCAAAGTTTAGTGATTTTGTGAGAAGTGTTTTGGATGAAGAAGGGACGCTCGAAATATATGACAGCTCGTTTTAAACTGAGGATAATATCGAACTTCATTCAGACACGGAGTCAGAACAAGAAGCGCTATCAGTCGAAGAAGGAAATGACGAAGCTACACCACTTGCTAGGTCTATAAAAGATAAGAATGAACATATTTGGTCATTAGAAGCTCCATAACGGTTTAGAACACCCAAAAGCAATATAATAACGCAAAAAATATTTTGACTGAAAACGATACTTTTCATTCATTGGTCTCACATTATTTAATTGATAGTATAGTAAATTATACAAACCAAGAAATTGATGTCAGAAAAGTGAATTACACATACCAGAGATACACAAAAAATATCGATGCTTTAGAAATATACACGCTAGTCGGTTTATTATATTTGTCAAGAAGAAGAAAAAACAATCACCTTTCGGTTGAGAAAATGTTTACAGAATCGTCGGAATATAAATGTATTATGATTGAGAAGAGATTCAACTTTCTCCTTATTTGCATTAGATTTGATAATAAAAATGTTCGCGATCGTATTGATAAATTTGCACCCTTTCGTGAGATATGGGAAAATTTTATTTCTAACTGTCGCAAAAATTACAGTTCACATATGTACGCTACGATCGTTGAGAAATTTTTAGAGTTTAAAGGAAAATGCCCTTTTAGGTATACATTGTTTCAGAACCCGATAAACACGGCATACAAATAGCTACGCTGTGCGATGAACGGTCTTACTACATGCTAGATGCGAAACCATATGTGGGCAAAGAAAATAGAGGTGCATCAGAGTCACTTCCCACATATCACGTGAAGTCTCTAATAACATCAGTTCAAGGCACTAATAGAAACATAACGATGGATAACTGGTTCACGTCCGTTCAGCTTGGTGATTTCTTACTAAAAGAGCACGATCTCACGCTGGTAGGCACTATTGGTGCGAATAAGAGAGAAATCCCTCCATCATCTTTGCCCAATAGAAAAAAAGAAATACTTTCTTTTTGACAAAGAAAAAACAATTGTGCCATTTACACAAAAAAAAAGGGGAAGTCCGTAATTCTTCTGTCAACTATTCATATGGGATCAGATGTGAAGCAAGTAACAAAAAACCAGATACTATAGATTTCTGTAACTTCACAAAAGGTGGAGTAGAATACATCTGACAAAATTGTTCATTACTATTTGATAGCCTTTGCGATTTTTTTCGGAATGCTAAACCAAGCAAGCATAAATGCTTTGCTGTATTCCAACGTAGTAAAGTTAGTTAAAAAGAAAAGATTTCTTACAAAATCTTGGGATGCAGCTTGTGAAACCTTACGTCGAGCGACGACTACAAAGAAACCGACATCGACAGCCGAAAGAAAGTATCCGAAAATTCCACGGCCTTCGAGAGCCAGAAGAAGTCCCAGAACCTCCAACGAAGCTAGTAAAACAAGCCAGGTGTGTTCTATCTCCTAGAGAAAAAGACAGTTTGTGCAAAGTGCAGAAATGCAGTGTGTGCCGAACAGGGACGTGACATTTGTAACTTTTGTACATAATTTTCTTTTAATTTAAATTTATTGTATATTAAAGTTCTTTTAATTGTACTTAATAAAATATATAATTCGATGTTGATATTACAAAATTTTTTCATTTAATTTGTTAATAAAATATGTAGGGTGACAGGTCACCCCTGTTTCCTTAATAAGGTGGCTCATCCAGTTACCTTCGTAGAGTTAATTATTTGGCAAGCGCCCAAATTTAAAATTGTTGTAATGCAAATTCAACGAGCAGAATGAACACAATGTAGAACAAGCTGTACAAAATTGTACAAAATATGTACAACCATAAAAGCATTTATGTTCCAAGTTTCGAATTTGATAGAGAAGCTCAAAATCAGTAATACTATGTAAGCGGTGTACAAAAATTCTATATATAATTGTATGAAATAGTTTCATAATTAGGAAAACATTCAAGTTTCTCACGGTGAGCCACGCGACACAACCGTAGGATGCCATAGCTAGCAACAATAGCAAATTAGGATTAGGGTACAATAGCAAACCCAAGAAAATAATTCGTACCGCTGAACTAAGAAAAATATCCTTTGTTGATTCCTTTATTTAAGAAATTCTGACTAAATTTATCAAGCAATGGCACAAGAGAGGCTTGCGATAGGTGCGCGATTTAAAATACATATGCCTGAGCAGCAGTACGCCACGGATACAACCAACACTAGAAGTAACTTACATTATTAAAACTAGTTAGCTAGTAAAATCACACCCTTCTATAAAAACAAGTGGAACATTTTATAACAAGATACTATATCTAATAGATGTGCCAAAGATTTTAGAATAATTACTAATAAAAGAACTCTACGATAATGCTTATAAAACAATCCACAAAGGTACCAAAACTACATGTGTAATATAATAAGTATATAATATTTGCTTAAAAAGAATTCAATGTAACGATACCCTGACTGAGTTGATCAGAATATTATTACAATGTCGCATGGTGTAAAGAAATTTGCCACACTAAACATAACAATAAATATTTCAATAACTAAATAGTTGGTGTTAATAGGTTAGTAAAAAAAAAAGTTCACGTGGAAATGATAAAAAAGTTTAGAAGTGAGATTTTCAAATCTGCGCTCTCCTAATTCACGTGTTGGGAATGGTCATCAATTCTCTGAAATCCAAAGTATTATGTAAAATCCACAACAGTCGTGCGTAAGAACATGAAACCTAAACCAAAACGAACTAAAACAGATAAAATGCTAGTAAATCATCGCCTAAGGAATACCTGGTATTCACGACATGTGATTTCCTTACTGGAAATAATAAAATAAGCTGCGATTCATCTACAAAGAGACATGGTGGACCTAATAAAAAAAAACTGTTTATACTTGTGGTACCAAGCAAATTCTAGTATGTAATCCACCAGCTGCACTGATTTTTCATTTAAAGCGTTTTTCAGGTTTTAAGACTTTGATTTGCAAAGGTGAGTAAGAATGTTTCATTCCCTTGTAACGATTTTATTTCTTATCTTGATGTGTTCATATATTTAATCTCTTTATTTAATAATAAACAATATAATGCTTAATAATGCTATACGATCCACTAATTAAATATTTCCTATTACCCAATAAAGTATTAGCACTCAATTCAAATTAAAATTTAATTTCCACGGTGACAAAATAAAGTTTCCATTTAGTTTCATTCCTAGAGCTCCATCTATTAAGAAATTGTGAAGTAATTTTGTTGCCGGGCAGCAACTCGCTTGACCCCGATACTTCCAATACAGCTGTGGTGAAAGCAGGTCGAGTTGTTCCTCGAATCCGAGGACAATGGTTTTTTGCAGTTTTTCGTGTTGGAAGCACGTGCGGATTAAGTTGTTCTTAGAGGAGAGAATGTCATCTCCGAAAGGCACTTTTGATTGTCCACTTGTTGGAACAGCTCGTAGATGACGTGAAATTTTTTTGGTTGAAGGGCCGTGGTAACAGTAAGTAAAATTTGATTCTGTAACCATATTAAGTAAAGATTTTCAGTGCAACTTTATTTATATATAACATGAAATTTTACATATAGTATTCAATCTAAATTAACATGCAACGTTTGATAATTTTCGTGGTATAATTTATACATAAAGCAACTTTAAATTAACATGCAGATTGGTAATCAGGAGACTGGTTTAACGTTATTTTTGATTAAAAGCAAGAAGAAAATATAGGAGCTTACGCTTTGTTCGAGTGTGGACCTGGCGAAATTTAATTACTCAAAATGGATGCCGAGTAATGTGGAGTTTCAGTATGCAGTTAAATTATTTGTTCTAAATTGGAGATTTCCTTATTTCAATGCTGACGTAAGCTTCCTAGCAGGTATTTTTCAGTTCGACGGAGTTTTGGTATGTAGAAATTTGTTTTCGTATGTTAGCTGAACTATGGACATAGTAATTAGATAATTTTTTTGTTTAATCAAGTTATTTAAACTTCAAAATAGGTCAAGGACAGACCATAAATATATTTTTCTATATTAAAAATAGGAATCTGTAAATTTTACATTTCTTAATATTTTATTAATTCAATGAAACTACGGAAGATGTCATTACGTGTTAGAGAAAGTAAATTCTTCTATTTAAGAAAAATTAGAAATTAAACTTCTATGTTTGCGATTTCATTAATAACTATTTGGAATTATGTATTGTAAGGTTATGGTAGATCTACCCAAACTAACATTTTTGTTATCAGTAAGTAACAGTTTAGAAAGCAACTTCATGCTTTATTAATTTGTTAATAAAACTTGGTTAGTTATTTCCTACAGAAATAACCACATTTAACTTGATTGGTACTGATTTTATCCAGTGCCTTTGTAAATAATTTTCACAAATTAAATTAACCAAAATATAAGTAAAGAAGGATATTTTGTAAAAAGCACATAATTGAATACTAGAGGAATAGATTTTTATTTTTGAACAAGACTATTCTTTTTAATTAGGATGAATGAAAGTTGATTCCATTTGAATTTAAAAAGTTTTGAGTATAAATGCACAAACAGTGCTATTCTTTGTTTAATCTGTTCACAGGTGTAGCAGTGAATTACTAAGGTCAAAGTCGAGCCATAAGGTAAGAAACTTTGGGGATTATGTTGTCTTTAATAAACTGTATAGCGGTTATAGAATAAAGGTTTCCGCATTCACCTTGTACAAGGGACTTGAGTAAGGTCTTCTCTGTATAGAAAAATACGGTGGCGCCTTATTCTTCATATTTTTGGTCGCAATTCAACCCCGACCCACAGCTCATGTTCCACCCAGAGCATATAGTTCGACTAGCCGCTTTGCCTTTGAGATTTCCACAACTTTGAGCCATTTTCCATCAGAACTTGCCGTGGGCTCTATTCGCTTATTGGAAATTCTCCTTAAATAAAATCCCATAACTGATAAGGCTATACCCTATTTTACTCGATTTAACGTCATTTTGTTCAAAGCGATATCAAAATCTCCCAACGGTCTATTTTAATAAAACTAAAGTGGTGTTGTGCATTTGTAAAAATAAGAACTCAGAAAGCGATAGTTACCGTTGGCAATTTTTATCTAAAAATCAAAAACAACTCTTGTACTCGCCACGTATAGATGCCAAAGCTAACGCCAAAATTCCATTGGGAAAATGGTATTATGATACTGATTCTTATGTTTCAGAAGCGCCCGAAAAAAGGGTTCTTGAGGTAGAAGCATATTTGTTATTTTATGAACGAATATAAAACTGTTTGTATTTTATTAATAACGTTTATATTCTTAAAAAAAAAAATTACTACTCAAGCATTTGTAAATATATTAAAATAATACTTCAACTTTGAAAAAAAATACACAGACGGTGCCAATAAAAAAAATATTTCTGTAACTGCTCGCTTTAATTTTAGAACATCTCGCGAAAACGTTGTGTTTGCGAGAACCGAACATAAGCAATACAGTTCAAAGAGCGACTTATAAATTATTTCGATAACCACCTTTCCAACCTGTATATAAGCATACGTATAAATATGCGAAACAAGAATTTGTAGTATCCATGAGAGTTGTGTAAAGTGGGTTGCCTAATTCTAATATACTACAGGTTTAGAATAATCAAAAATAGTGGTAACAAATTCGGAATAGTGGTAATGTAATATCTATTTATTGAAGAATGGTACTGAAATATACAAATAATATACAAATAAAAAAATAAGAAAATGAACGTAACAAGTTCCAAAATTAGAATCTTGAGTAGCGAGAGGCTGCAACGGCAGCAACTCCGCATGAGCTGGTGTAAAAAATTCGGGACCCGTGGTAAATAATACTCAGCCAGCTCCGTGGCGTAGTGGTATGTGTGTGACTACTACGTCCAAGGTCTCGGATTCGAATCCCGACACGGTCCTCTTGCAAAATGTTAGGCGAGCATTTTTCACAAAAATTACGCCCTCGTTCGGATGAGAGCTAAAATGGAGGTCGCGTGTGTGAGTGTTGTCACGCACGTTAAAGATCCTTACCTTGCTTGGAACGGCAAGGGCTCGGCAAAATTCCAAAAATATTTCCAGGTAAAAAAACTCGCTTCCTGGCCAATGTAGTACCTTCGGGTGGAGCATTGGAAAATCACATGTAGGGTAAATAATAGTACAAATTATATTTAATACCACGAAAGCATTTAGATTACAAAATTCGAAATGGGAAAGGTGGCTGCAATGGAAGCAACGTCGAAAAGCTTGCTGTATTGAACATTTATACAACTCTATACTAAATATGTATAAAATTAAGAAAAAAATGCGGTTCTACAATTTGAATTTAAGGGGAACGGTGCTGCAATGGCATTGATTCTCCATGGGTTGTCTACATAATTTGATATATAAAATCACAACAGCAAATAAGTGCATAAAGTCGAATTTGAGAGTGGGTTGCAACGATAATAATTACATGGCGTGATATAAATATTTGAGACCGGCTGTGCAAAACTGTACGATGCTAAATTTGAATAGAACTGGCGAGGGGGCATGGAACTCGGCTATTTCGCACATGTGCTTGAACAATCATCCTTTACTTTAATTAGTTTAAATATTCTACGAAGCTTGTTGTCGCATTTGTGTTCAACATTTACTTTAGTAGTAAAGTAAATAAACGTTTTAAAAGTATTCGTTAAGTGAGAAAGCTATATTTAGTTGTAAAAGCTATGTATCGTACTACTTAAATTGTTTTAGAATGAAATCTAATAAAAGCTTTTGGCAACTGTCGAGAATGTATACAACGATAGAATGAATAATATTTTATATAAATACTCTAAAGGATGACAATTGTTTTCTAACACAATTTGTGAAAGCATAAAACCTAACTTGTAAACTATTTTAAACGAATTAAATGTATGAAGTACAGAGTTAAAAAAGAAGGCAGAATTGAAGGCGGCATTTTAGAGGATCGATATAAAATAGAATAGAATTTCTAAAGATCATATAAAATAGATATCTTATAAAATTAAGGTGAATTAAAATTTTTTAGGAAATTCCTGATGCGGGTAAAATGATATTACGTTACAAATTTTGATTTGTCCAAAAAGGATAGGAAGCCCGTAATAATTTTAAGGGTGCAGCGGCTACAGTAGTGCGGGAGTAGGTTCCTATGGGAAAAAAGTTAAACAGACTAAAAATAACATGTGAACTGGCCGAAATACAAAAATTACTTTGCAAGGACCACTTACCTGGAAAGGCTTTATTGGTTGAAAAAAGTAAGAGGCGCCAAACTGTCTTGCCCCAGCAATCCCTTTGATATTTTCCTTACCCGGAGGACGGATATTCCAGATAGGTCTCCTTTGCTTTTGGGTTCCTAAAATTTATCACTTCATCTTATATCTTCCTCTACAATTCTTTACAAACACCAATTGACATTTTGTCAAATTAAAGAAATTTTTAAAATAAAGGGCCTCTTCCAAATACAACTTCATTACTGAGACTGGGGTCGTTAGGCATCTTTCACGATTACCATTTATACCTACATTTTAAATAACTCCAAATAAAATTTTACCTAAGCTTAAACTCTATAAACAAAAAATTCAGGAAATAATACGTGTACATTGAACTTGAAAAAACAAACCTAAATAACATCCAATTGGCCAGGTATCACTAAAAGAAATCTTTAAACAAACATTAATACATCAAAAATACTAAAGTTTCACAAAAAAATAACTAACAATATATCCCACAAATAAACCCTACAATTAAAATTAAGGCGCACGCCCTTCTTAACCTTTTAAATGTTTCAAACTCTCCTTCCGATAATAGTATGCTTAAATTAAAACAACACTTGCTCCATCGCTACATCATGGTCCAACAGAATAATTGTTTATCCGAATATTAATTTCCTATTAAACAACTACGAACCATTTACAGCTTATATTTATAATTCCATAATTTCAAACGATACTCAGTTAAATTCCACTTCATTTTCTGTTTTTTCTTATATTTAAGCTGACCCATGGAGGTCAAGATTCACCTTTTTATTGACTATTGATACGTACGTGTTGTTGAAGAGTGAATTCCGTTCATTGCCCTTGACTAAACGCGAATATAAATTCCACGATGCATACGTGTTCGAGCTTTCTAGCTTTTTCTTTCAGCAAAATTCAAAACAATTGGTTGGCGTACGCCTACCTCTAGAACCCTACGGTCCACCGTCTACATATCCGCTGTCACTTAACCATCTTTCATTCTTAAAGTTTCTTACTTTTGTCGAACTTAACCTCCCTTCTTCAAAATTTCGTTCTGACTTTTTGTAGGTCCAACCTGCTAAATTTTCGAGTTCAATATTGTTCTTCCGTATCGACGAATTTTGTGACTATTATGAGTTTGTAGTTTTTCTGAAGTGCATCTCGCATGGTTGCGGTTTCCCTGTACCTGACGGCCTCGTGGATCAAACAGATTCGTGTATAACTGTTGATTCCAAGGTCCCGATTCCTGATACGTACAAAATAATTCGTCGTAGGTCACCTACCTCGAGAAGCCTACGGCCCACCGTTTACACGCCTGCCGTCACTTAACCATCTTCCATTTCTTAACTTTCTTACTTTTGTCGATCTTAACCTCGCTACTTCAAAATTTCGTTCTCGCACTTTGTGTGTCTAAAGTGCTCGATTTTCGAGGTCAATATCCCTCTGTGCGTGTCAAGCAATAATTTTGTAGCTGTATTATGAGGTTTTGGTTTTTGAGGTGTATCTCACACGGTTGCGGTTTCTTTGAACCCGGATGCTCCGTGGTTCGGGTATGAGATAATCCCAAGGACATGGGATCGATTCCCGACACGGACCGCTTGAAAAATGTCAGGCGAGCATTTTTCACCAAAATACACCCTCGTTCGGACGAGAGAGAAAATGTAGCCCCCGTGTGAGAGTCGTCGAGTACGTTAAAGATCCCACCTTACTTACAATAGCAATGATTCGACAAAATTCAAAATTTTAAGGTAAAAAACTCGCTTTCTTGCCAATGTTGTACCTTTGGGTAGACGTTGAAAAATCAAACCCGACTGCTCCGTGAATCAGACAGTTTCGCATATGACTGCTGATCCCAAGCTCCCGGGTTTGTATCCCGACACGGACCGCTTGAAAAAATGTTAGGCAAGCATTTTTCACAAAAAAGGCGTTCTCGCTCGGATGAGGTAAAATGTAGGCCCCATGTGTGAATGTTGTCACGCACATTAACAATCCCTACCTTGTTTGGAATAGCAAAAGTTCGACAAAATTTTAATTTTCATGTACAAACTCGCTTGCTGACCAATGTAATACTTTCGGGTAGAGCATTGGAAAATCAAGTGCAGGATTTCTTTGAGCCCAGCTGCTCCGTGAATCAGACAGGTTCATGTATGACTGCTGATCCTACGGACACGGGTTCAATTCCCGACACGGACCGCTTGAAAAATGTTAGGGGATCATTCTTCACATAAAAATACGCCATTGTTCGGATGAGAGACAAAATGTAGGTTCAGTGCGTGTGCATGCGTACGTGGTTGTGTGCGCGTGCATGCGTGCGTGTGTATGCGGGCGTGTGGGGGAGGGGGCGTGTGGTGGTGTATGTGCGTGCGTGCGTGAGCGTGTGTTGCAACGCACGTTAAAGATTCTACCTTGCTTGGAATAGCAAGAATTCGGCAAAACTCAAAATTTCCAGGTAAAATAACTCTCATCCTGGCCAATATAGAACCTTCGGACAGAGCCTTGAAAACTCAAATGTAGGGTTTTTTAACCCGTGCGAATTTGTACAAATAACTTTACTATGTCTGTTATTTCCCGAATGTATACCTGTTATTTTTCCGAATTCGATACGAAACTGGTAAAAATCTCAATCTTTATTATTGTTTCTATAAAATGTACTACGTGCTTTACTATTTTGTTTCTTTATCCTGTTTTAATATCATATTGAAATAACAACGTTATTAAATGTACACTACCAAAGTTTCTAAATTTTACAAGATGTTTTCATGCTAAAAGTTCATTTTACTAAATAAAATTAATAAACTCATTTCACTATCTAATATTTCATTAAATAACGCACTAGCGTAACATGCTTTCTACATTTTGAACTTATTTGTAACTTGATTCTACTCACTATACACTTTACTAAAGCCACATAATGAAAACCGTCACTATTTACATGAAAGTGAAATATGTCCTAACAAGTTTCATTGTGCAAATTGTACAATTATTACAAAGTTCAGCATGATATCATGTATAGCACAATCAACATATATTCATAACTCCATTGTAAGAGCTGCCACACGAAGATGAGAACTTAATTAACAAGGGATTTGTGATATACAAGTAGACGATAATTGAGCTTGAAACCGTTTGCCGTGTCAACGGAAAGTAGATAACGTATATTGTGGCGAAGCGATGTTGTACATCAAAATTTACTAGCTAGTTAAACCCTGTAATCTATACCTAGTGTGTAATTTATGGTTAGATATTTTGTGTAAGGAAATAATGTCAGAATACAAATATAATTCTGAAGTGATATGTAAAATGGTAATAGCTTAAATGCGTGGCTAAAAACAAACGCCTTGTAAAACAATGAAAACAGATTTTGAAGCAAATTCTTATATTTTTATTCTTTTTTAAATAACTACTTACATTTTAATTTCAGTAATTTGTTTTCGATGACAACATATACACGCTGCGGTTTATAACTTCCAAGGCTGCTGTAGAATTAACCCCCAAGAGAAAGCTAAAATACTTCCAATTTCATGAATATTTTTTATACAATAGCTATTTAACTATGCAGGTGATGAATAAATTACTGCGTTTATGTTCTATATAAATGAAACGTGGCTTATTAACTTTACAAGTTCGATTCCCGTTACGGTAAGAATTTTTATGAAAAACTTCGGTAACGCTAACACATTACTTCAAGAAACATTAACTTGTAAAGAAAAATTTATTCAAATCAGTTGGTTAAATAAGCTTTTAACACAAAAGCAGCATATAAAATTTAAAAGTAATGACTAAGTTCAAAAAAGTTAAGTAGTTAAGAAATGAAAGATGGTTAAGCGATAGCGGAGATGTGTATACGGTAGACCGTAGGCCTCTCAGTGTGGATGGCCGGACGAATTGTTTTTGAACTTTGCTGGATAAGTAGACGAAAATGTTCAAGTACGTATGTATCGTGGAATTTATATTCACAGTCGGGCATCGAACAATGAAATTATTTAATGAAAGAGTGATAAACGGATTTCACTCTTTAACAAAGGTTGGAATTTAAATAAATGGAATGAGGCGACCTAACGTATCGATTTTTGGGTATCATTAATTCTAAAAATGAAATAGAAACTAACTGTGAGTAGAGTTTGAGCTTTTTATGAATAAGTACATGTGGAATTGTAAGTATATGTTGTATATAGTTGGCTGCTTATCGTATAAGGCGATTAAAAGGCGCAGCAAGGGGCAGCAGCCTTGCTGGCTAAAAGATATTGGAGGAGGGTCGGTTGGTCTCGGGCGAT
Source organism: Platerodrilus igneus (assembly GCA_036346225.1). Taxonomy (NCBI): domain Eukaryota; kingdom Metazoa; phylum Arthropoda; class Insecta; order Coleoptera; family Lycidae; genus Platerodrilus; species Platerodrilus igneus. The sequence continues at coordinate 2,621,248 of JARFIW010000237.1, read as the reverse complement.
CTTCAATAATTTACAAGCTTGTTGGGGGTAGGCCGTGACGGATACGGCTTTTTGCTAAAATCTTTAAATACTGCGTTGTGGAAAGATATGGGAGCCTACCACAATATTTCTCAGGTGTGCATAGCCTAAAACACGAAATACATATGATGGAGAGCTTACAAGTAAAATTCTTGTCCGGAGGTAAAATACTGCCTCATTCGGAGAGAGGGTACTTGGGGCTCGTCATCGTAAGAATATAAAACAACAGTTTGATTTAGTGATAGGTACTTGGAATGTAAGGTCATTACTTAGAGTAGATAAGTTAACGAATTTATTAGTCGAAATGAGAAAGGAAAAGCTGGACATTTTAGGTATTAGTGAGGTGAGATGGCCAGATAGTAATGACTTTTGGAAAGATAAATATAGAATAATTACAACTTCTTCAACTAATGGACAGGCAGGGGTAGGAATAGTGTTAGGTAAAAGATTAGGGCATAAAGTTAAAGAGTACTTACAATTTAGTGATAGAATAATTATGGTTAGATTGAGTACAAAACCCACAGACACTGTTTTAGTACAGGTTTACATGTCTACAACTCAGTACGTGGATGAGGAAGTAGAAAAGGTATACGAGGATATAAATAGTATAGCGAGAAAAGCAAAAGGAGTTGAGAATTTAATAGTTATGGGAGATTTTAATGCGTCAGTGGGAGAAGGTAGTGAGGGAAAAATGGTAGGAAAATTTGGGTATGGCAGACGAAATGATAGAGGAGAAAGATTAGTTGAGTTTTGCCAGGAACATAGATTAGTAACTGTAAACACCCTATTCGAACAACATGTTAGGAGAAGATATACCTGGAAAGCGCCAGGTGATAGGGCTAGATACCAAATAGATTATATTTTAGTTAAACAAAGATTTAGAAACCAAGTTAAAAACTGTCGTAGTTATCCAGGGGCTGACATAGATAGCGATCATAACTTAGTTAAAATGAAGTGTAAACTAAAATTCAAAAAATTGAGGAAGGTTAAAAGAGAGGGATGGGATATAGGTAAGCTTAATGATAGTAGGATAAAAGAGGAATATAAACAAGTATTAGATAATAAGAGCAAAGAGATAGCTGTAGGAGGGAACGTAGAAAATAGATGGAAAGAAATAAAACTGACTGTACATGATACAGCAACACAGACTATAGGTAAGAAAAAAATAGAAGCGAGAAAACCCTGGGTAACAAACGAGATATTAGATTTAATAAAGAATAGAAGAAAGCTTAAACCTTTCAGAGAAGTGGATAGTGAAAGTAAGCAAAAAATATAATACAGTTAGAAATAAGATAGTACATGAGTGTAGCAAAACTAGAAATAAATGGATGGAGGAGAATTGTAATGGAATACAAGATGATTTGAGAGTAGGTAAGACAGACAGGGCTTACAGGGCAGTTAAAATGTTTTTTGGGAAAGATAGGAAAAAATATAATGGTATTAGAGACGAGAATAATGAGCTTTTAATAAATAAAGTTGAGGTAGCAGAAAGCTAGAAAAGATATTTAGAAGATTTATATAAGGGAGACGATATGGATGAGTTAGAGAACGACCAAGAAGAGGATGTAGAAATAGGGTTCTCAATATTAAGAGAGGAATTTGATAGATCTGTTCGGAATCTTAAACTGAATAAAGCGCCAGTGATAGACGATCTTCCCGCAGAATTAATAAAATATGCAAGTCAGAAAACTTTAGACAGATTATATGAACTAGTAAAAGTAATATATGACACAGGTGAGGTTCCAATAGATTTCGAAAAAATATTATTATCACAATCCCAAAAAAGTCAGGAGCTGATAGGTGTGAGAATTTTAGAACGGTTAGTTTAACTTCTCATGCTTCCAAAATACTAACAATAATAATTAAAAATAGAATAGAAGCTTTGACTGAGAATTATTTAGGCGAAGATCAATATGGTTTTCGTAAAGACAGAGGGACTAGAGAACCGACACTAATGATTAGGGTAATTATCGAAAAAAGGTTACAAAAAAATAAAAAGACTTATTTCGCGTTTGTAGATTTAGAAAAAGCATTTGATAGGGTTAATTGGATTGTTATGTTCAGGGTTTTGCAAAAAATAGGAATCTCTCATAGGGATAGAAAAATTATTTACAGTCTATATAAAAACCAAAGCGTAGTAATTAGATTTGATGAAATAGAAAAGAAGCTAAGATTAGAAATGGTGTTAGACAGGGTTGTATACTGTCTCCTTGATTTTTAATGTTTATATTGAGGAAGCTTTAAACTTAGCTAGAGAGAGAAAAGAGATAGGTATTAGTGTACAGGGACAGAAAATAGACATGTTACGTTTTGCAGATGATATAGCCATTATAGCAGAGTCTAGAAAAGCGTTAGGAGAGTTTTTAAATATTTTAGATGAGATACTACAGAGTAACTATAGTATGAGAATTAACTCAGTAAAGACAAAGATAATGACAAGTGAGTTACAGCCTAGTTCTAAACCAAAATTAAAAATAGGTAATACCGAGTTAGAGGAGGTAGATGAATTTTGCTATTTAGGTAGTATAATTACAAAGGATGGACGAAGAAGGGATATAGTAGCTAGAATAGCTCAAACTAGAAAAATGTTTTTAAAAAAGAAAGCCGTACTAATAGCTAATAGTATTAGTTTAGATAATAGAAAAAGTTTCTTAAAGTCGTACGTATGGAGCGTTCTACTATACGGTAGTGAGACTTGGACAATTAAAGAAGTAGATAAGAAAAAGATAGAAGCTTTTGAAACTTGGTGTTATAGGAGAATGTTAAAGATTAGTTGGACAGATAGAGTAACAAACGAGGAAGTTTATAGAAGGATAGGTGAGGAACCCTGTATGTGGAAACAATTGAAAGTCAGGAGATAGAATGATAGGGCACCAGTTAAGACATGAGGGACTATTTAGTAAAGTCTTAGATTATAGACTACCAAATAAAAATAGAGTAGGAAGGCCTAGACAAAGCTATATTAGTCAAATTATTAGAGATTTAGGTTGTGAAGGGTATGCAGACCTTTTTAGACTAGCTCAGAATAGAAAAGAATTTAGAGCTGCGTCAAACCGACTTTAAGTAAGTTCGAAAACAAAACAAAAAAAAATAAAAATCAGTTAACTAAATGTCACCATGACATAACTCACAATTAGGTAGCGGTCTGGCATGTTGGTAGCGTTTCGTTGCTTAAGCCTTACCATAACATATAATTTAACACTTTTCCTTTTTTGAAGCGGATAACCAGGTTATATTTAATTTCCTTATAAATGGTAATCATGTAAACATGTTAGAGTTCTTTAACAACCATCAGGTTGCTAATATCTATGTAGAGCCAGGTGGATAGGAAAAAGATAGAAAGATATAGAAAGACCTAGACCAAACTATATTAGTCAAATTATTAGAAATTTAGGTTGTGAAGGGTATGTAGAGCTTTTTAGATTAGCACAGAATAGAAAAGAAGTTAGAGCTGCGTCAAACCGACCTTAAGTAAGGTCGAAAACAAAATGATGATGATGGATATATATAAGGGGAAACGAGCAGCATCTAACAAAGAAGAGCAGCGTAGACAACAAACACAGAAACAAGGAGAAAATTGTTGAAACCGCAGTGTGGAGCACAGCACAGTACGTCTATGAAATAGGGACAGTAGGAGACGCAACCAGAAAGACGGTAAAAGCCTTTTGGAATGTTGTGTTTCAGATGTATGAGGATGATAGCATGGACAGACAAAGTTAATAACAAAGAGGTTATATAAATAGTAGGGGAATAAAGATATATGTAGAAAACAAAAAAATAGAAGACATAGAAGGGCAGGATACGTTCTAAGGCATTTTTGGGGAATTGTGCGCGATATATTACCAGCGTAGATAGAAAAAAAAAGAGGTAGAGGTAGATCTAGATCAGACCATGCAGATAGTGAAATATACAGACTGTGGAAATTTTAGGGAATGTGTAGGTTAACACAGAATAGAAAACAATGAGGGTATGCGACTAACTAGTTCCAGGACTGAAGACCTAATTAATGATGATGAGTGATAATATAAATTAGTAAATAGTGCTTGGATAGTTAATTGTAGTGCCTCGACTGTAATTTAGAAGATAGTATCGTACTATTAAAGGATAGCACTTGTACTGTTAGCTATCAGTTAGGAAATAAATAGTTGTTAGAGCTTTTAAAATTTTTATTGTAACACATCACTCAATAAGTCCGTAGGATAACTAAGAAAAACACATTTTTTTGGCGAAATTCGATTTTATTCATCAACATATATTCCTTCAAGAGTGATACAAGCAGTCCAACGCCGTTCTAGCATTTCGATACCTTTTTTGTAAAACAATTCGTCTTTGGCCTCAAAATAAGCTTCAGTTTCAGGTCTGCGAACAGGTAGTAGTCGCTGGGGCCAAATCTGGAGAATACGGTGGGTGCGGAAGCAATTCGAAGCCCAATTGGTGCAATTTGGCCATCGTTGCGATCGACTTGTGACACGGTGCATTGTCTTGGTGAAAGAGAATTTTTTTCTTCTTCATGTGTGGCCGTTTTTTGGCAATTTCTTCCTTCAAACGCACTAATAATGCCATGTAGTATTCGCTGTTGATTCTTCTTCCTTTCTCAAGATAGTCGATGTACAAAATTCCGTGCGCATCCCAAAATACAGACGCCAAAACCTTACCAGCCGACTTTTGCGATTTTGGCCGCTTTGGACGTGGTTCTCCGGCTGCAGTCCACTCAGCTGACTGCCGATTAGACTCTGGAGTGTGGTGGTGGATCCATGTTTCATCCATTGTCACATACCGACGCAAAAGTCCTTTTATTCCGGTTGAACAGCTCCAAACAGCTCTCAGAATCATCGACACGTTGTTGTTTTTGGTCCACTGTGAGCAAACGCGGCACCCACTTTGAGAACAGCTTTCTCATGGACAAATGTTCATGCAAAATAGTGTGCACACTGCCTTCTGATATCTTCAAGGTGTCAGCTATCTCACGCAATTTCACTTTTCTGTTTTCCAAAACGATTCGGTGGACTTTTTTGATGTTTTCCGGTGTAACCACCTCAATTGGCCTTCCAGAGCGTTCAGCATCGTCAGAGTCTGTACGGCCACGTTTAAAATCAGCAAACCACTTCTCCACCGTTTGCCTCGATGGAGCAGAGCCCGGATAACACTTATCAAGCCATGCTTTGGCTGCGATGGTATTTTTACCCATCAAAAAGCAATGATAAATCAACACGCGAAATTGCTTGGAATTCATTTTTTTAAAAAACTCAAAAGTATCGTCACTTGAACCTCTGTAACTTGTAAACTAATCGTCGGATTGTCATGAAATTTTGACAGATATCTTTTTAAGGTTAGTACTTCCTACAAATCATATGGATTATTACATAGCAACGCCATCTATGTATCATCCTACGGACTTATTGAGTGATGTAGTAACTACCAGTTGTTGAGCAGACCTGTATAATCTGTTTGAAGACAAAGACCAGTTGCTATTGCAAATAGAGTTTACGTTATATTAATTTTAATCATTTTAATAACAGCTCAATTTCTACAGTTAAAGGATCCCCTCTCTCGCGCTAGCTAGTCCGAAATTCAACTCTTTTGTTTGGTATATTTAGCACTCCCTCGCCTGAAGCTGAATTTTTATTGATATAATTACTTAATATCTCAATTTCTTGAAACACGTCCTCTAAACCTCTATTTGAAAAATAGCTTTATTAGTTTTACGTACATCACGCATGAATTAGGACGCATAATTCCTAAAATGCAAATTTTAATCAGACGCCGTAAACGCTGTGATATGACTATTATAATAGCTGTCGCATAAACTAGGAAACTACATTAACAAGGGATTTGTGGGTTATGCACTGATTATGGTTTAAGCTTAAAACAGTTTGTAATTTCCACGGTACTACATAACTTATACGAAGGAGTTCTCTTATGTCAAGATTTAGTTCATAACTTAGATTGTGTAGTTTGGACTAGCTTGGTGGATATACTAGAAAAGGAAGTAATATCACAGAAATTATTTTACCTTTCTGGGCCTGTATTTACTTATCACGAATATTGGATATAAGCAAGTTAAAGAAACAAACTGACAAAAACCATGTAATGAAAACGTAGTTGTTCTATGTAAATATTTAATACGTAATAGATTTAATCTCCAGAAAAACTTTTCACGAAAATTCCTTTATAAAAATTAAACGTTCACGAGTCATATTAAAGTACACAATTTAAAAAGGAAATAATTCTTGGAATGTATCACGGCAACAAACTCAAAAATAAATTATACAAGCTTTCCTTGAAGCATCTAATTGGAACATTTCACATGAACGAATTTGCCAGTTGTGATAACTAACAAACACCACACTGAAAATTCCCAACAAAGTTTTATGACAAGAGATACAGTCGATTTTCTTCGTATAATTTCAGGAATCGATTAATGTAAAATTCACGTGTTTTAAAAAAACAAGCAGATGTGGTATGGATAAATGATTCTAATGGAGCCCAATAAAAGTTGGTAGGAATGAATGATTCTAATTGCACGTCGTCTAATTATTCTTGTTAGCTCTCTCTGTAATCAAACATACAAATTATTATATTACAAAATAATTCTCTTACAAACAATCTTTCAAATACAAAATACTGCATCCACAACAACTTTCTCTTGCAAACAATATCAAATATAAAATTGACGAAAGACAACTTTCTCGCAACACGTATCTTATATGCTAAAATATACAGTCCAGAGTATCTCTTTAAACCTAGGATGATGACTCATCAACAACTTCTTAATATGTACGACAATTACCTTTTGAAGCCATGTAATTTGAGAGCCCTCCCCTTAAAAAATCATATTAAACGTATCTGAATTCAATTTTTTACCTTGTGTAATGGGAAAACCTGTATTCGTAAGTTTGTCAAAAACCCTTAAATTAAATTGACTTTTACCCACAACACTTACTCTGAAACTTAAATCAAAAATGGCTTTTCATAAATCACTTAAATTATCTAAACAAAATGATTTAAATTTTACTGTTACAGATATTCTTATTGTCGAATTTAATTTACCAGCATAGTTTTCCAGAACTTAATAATTACAAATCGCTGCTCCGTCTTCTATTAAATTGATTAAAAAATTAAAAATTTTCATGCAAATTGATCTATTATACAAACACAAATCTTCCATTAATTTTCATATCTTCAAGTAAATTCTCTTTTACAAGTTTCAAATTGAGCAATATTGAGGACATAAATTTATGAACAGTGGACGTAATTCATGATGTAATAAAATCGATATTTTTTTACCTCCCGAATTGCGTTATATTCCCTCGTAGGTCGCGGCTGTAGGAACCAGAACCATAACCAAACCAAAGCATATGTAAAGTTGTTTTCTCGTAGCCGTAGAGTACAAGATGCTATAAAGGTTTTAAAAAACGGACTTAATTTTTAATTTAACACAAATTGTTCACTATTGTGAACACCGAGCAACTTTTCTAAAGGAATTGAGAAAATGTATCTGCCGTACAGGTCGCAAAATCAGTATCATCACGGTTTTTCCTAATCTTTTATGTATTTATCAATATACAGTGTGTCCAAATTTCGAGTCTCTACATTGTGATTTCAGTTATTATAAGAGATAGAAATTGGGTTAAATGGGGAAAGATTTGGAGGAATCCAGGCCAGTTTTGTATCCGTTTACAAAATTGGTGTAAGTTGTCTGGTTTTGGAGCTATTCGAAGAAAACTAAAATGGCGGATTTTGTTTTTGATAATAAAACATGAATCATAAGTCGCACCATCACAAGACTTGCACATTATTAAGACACTTTTCTAAAAGGAGTATTTTAGCATGAACAGAATCATTCGACTGTCTTTTGTTTTCGAGGAAACGCCCACAACTTTTGTTTTTCTTATGGCCGCCATTTTGAATATTAAGTGAATATTATGCGCCTTAAAATTACCTTTTCAAAAATATGCCACATGTCTATAAAAATATGCAAAACTATCCTAAATTTTAAAAATAACTAAATTTGTATGTTCTATAACGTTTGGTAATCCCAACAGGGCAAAATTTGATTTCTACTTTATGAAAAGTACAATACACATTTTATAATGTACACAAACAGCATTTGTCAGAAATTATTAATTATGGTGGTACTAGAGTTAAAATGATATCGTTTTATAATAGTAGGCGGTGGTATGTGACAAAACCAAACAATTGAATTACAGTTATATTTCAAACAAATTCTAAAATTTAGATAAACTTGTGTGTGTTGTAAGTTTTGGTGCCGGTGGTGCTGCATTTTAATTTAAAAATGGCACATGTCTACAAGTTTTCGAATGAGGAAAAGTTTGATATGCTAAATACTTATTTACAATCGTTTCGAATGCTGATACGGCATCCGCCAGATATTTGGAATTGTATCCAGAAAGACGACAACCGCATAAAACATACTTCAGAAAAATTGTAATGAATTTACTGAATTATGGTGCTTTTGAACCACTAGGGAACAATACGACTTAAACAATAGGGAACGTGTTCTAAGCATTACTGAGGCGGTAACACGAAATCCATCCACATCCGTAAGATCTGTAAGCCGTGAACTTAATATTCCAAAATCAACTGTTCATAATATTTTAAAAAAGGAAAAGTTTCATCCTTATAAACCTACTATTGTCCAAGGCCTCAAAAGAGAAGATTTCGCCAGACGAATGCGTTTTTGTAATTGGTACATCCAAAAATGAGAGGAAGAACCGCACTTTCCAGAATTGATAATATGGACAGACGAAACGCGGTTTACCAATTGCGGGGTGTTCAATAAACATAACACGCATCACTGGAGCACTGAAAATCATCATCTGACGGCGCAACGCAAATTTCAAACGAGATATGGATTTAACGTTTGGTGTGGTATCTTAGGTAGTTAATTATTATATAAATATTTTAGTAAATTAAAAAATTTAATTAATACTTTTATATGTAATAATTTGATTGAACGCTTTTATTTTGTCAATAACCTCAATGGCGCCAGATATACGGAATTGTTAAGAGACCAAATAATTCCGGCTATTAGAGGACTTGTACCAAATGATGATGATTTTCGAAAACTATGGTTTCAGCAAGATGGTTGTCCAGCTCACAATTCCCGAGAAGTTAGCGCCCTTTTAGCTGAACATTTTGGCCAAAATATTATATGCAATAGTGGACCAATTATGTGGCCGGCAAGATTACCAGATCTTACACCACTTGATTTTTATTTATGGGGTTTTGCTAAAAATGAGGTATATGAGTTTGAAACGCCTCATAATATAAATGAACTGCAGGAAAGAGTCCGTGACATTCTTAACTCTATAAATAGGCGCACGTTAAGCAGAGTTGTACGGAAAGTTTTAATTAATTGTCGAATGTGCCGTGATGCAAACGGACAGCATTTTCAGCATCTACGGAAGGAATTTAGATGATAGTTTGCTGTTTCGGTCACATTTAATTTTGTTCCTAAATTAGATAAGATAGGCTACAGTTTTATGTTTAAGTTAATTTTAAGATTTATATCCAATACTTTACGAGTTCTACTTAACAAAATGTATGTGGTACTACTACTGTTTGGAAAGTAGAAATCAAATTTTTGCCCTGTTGGGATTACCAAACGTTATAGAACATACAAATTTAGATATTTTAAAATTTAGGATAGTTTTGCATTTTTTTATAGACATGTGGCATATTTTTGAAAAGGTAATTTTAAGGCGCATAATATTCACTTAATATTCAAAATGGCGGCCATAAGAAAAACAAAAGTTGTGGGCGTTTCCTCGAAAACAAAAGACAGTCGAATGATTCTGTTTATGCTAAAATACTCCTTTTAGAAAAGTGTCTTAATAATGTGCAAGTCTTGTGATGGTGCGACTTATGATTCATGTTTTATTATCAAAAAACAAAATCCGCCATTTTTAGTTTTCTTTGAATATCTCCAAAACCAGACAACTTACACCAATTTTGTAAACGGATACAAAACTGGCCTGGATTCCTCCAAATCTTTCCCCATTTAACCCAATTTCTATCTCTTATAATAACTGAAATCACAATGTAGAGACTCGAAATTTGGACACACTGTATATATATATATATATATATATATATATATATATATAAAATAAGATGTATCTGTAAACAAACTCTATGAAAATAATAGAGTCTATTGACGAATACAAATCGGGCTGTTAGTTGTTTTATATATTGTTCTATACAATTTCTTATTGCGGACTGCAAATAACCTGTCTTTTATATATATATATATATATATATATATATATTGCTGTGTTTCCCTGAAAATTAGAATCGAGCCTCACGAATTGGGCGTCAAGAATGCTGTGTTTCCCTGTATTAGATTCGAGCCTCACGAATTGGGCGTCAAGAATGCTGTGATTCCACCAAAATCCGGGAACTCCGTTATTAGAATCGTGACCCACTGATTGGAAGACAAGAATGCTGTGAATCCTACAAAAAGCTATTCATTACCTTAACTGTGTTGGTCCATTGACTTTCTTCTGTTAATCGCCTCGGCTGCTCCTCTAGATAACTTACATCCTCAATCATAACAAAAAAAACAAACACATTCCTATCACAAACACCAACGTTAACTCTATTTACATCAATATTCACAATACATTAAAATTTCAAAATTAAAATTCAGCATAAATTTCAGTATCAGAAAATTTCAAGATTAAATTTATTATTATTTTAATGTGCATCCAGAATTAAAGTCCTTGTAGGATGCCTACTAATTAATATAACAATATATGCAGACCTGAGTCTGAGTACAAAGGGAGCATCTACCACCCCTTTACGTTAATTAACCAGGTTCGTCTAATTGAGCTCAAAGACATACCCAAATTTTCATCATAATCCAAAACATCAATACTAAATACCCCTTTCTACTTAAACAAGAAAATGTCACCTTAAAATTAAAATTTTATTGTTAGTACAATTTCACTACTGTCCATTTTAAATAAACAAATTATAAAGTTATTCAACACACACCCAAAACATCAAAGTTCGAACAAAATAGTATAATTTACCTGAAGGTTACTGCACTCGTAGCTTCAATGTACATCGTCCCTTTGTTAATCACACCATTCCAACTGGGTTATATTTACGGCTTCTGATTCTCAACGTTTTTAAGATTTTCTCCATCACCATTCATCTAAAGTTGTTTCAGGGCTTTCCCGGAACTCATCTGTGTATATCTGAACCTTGTTTTGTGGATCCAGTCATGTTTACGAACCATTTAATTATTAACACCCCCGAAAAATAACAAAGAAATTCATACTTCTTTCACCAATATACGCCAAAACTGCCTACTTTTGTGTATTCATTTGTCGTTGTAAATTTTACTCATTGGTACAGTGATACTAAACTTTATTACCTTGTATCTTCTTTTCTAAGTGCACTAAAGTGCATTCATTGTAGCACGTAAAGAACAAACTGTTTTAAATCACCAAAATATACGAGCAAACTTTGAATTATTTTATCAAACTCGGAAAACTAAAAAGCACTGTTTAACGCATTGAATCAAGTCGCAGATCTAAGAGAGCTTGTTCATATTAACCTGGGTATATATAGAGGTTAGCCTGTCTGTCGGTCTAGTCCCCAAAACGGACAATTCTTCAGAATTTCGCATGCTATGTTCCCATTCCGCAGCCCGGCATGCGATTTTTACGAAATTTGCACTCGCACCAGTTAAATCTCAGAAATTTCGACACGGCTCGCAACGTCTGGAAATAACTAATTAAATTTTATACAGAAATGTTATTTTTACCTCTCAATTTTGCCTTTTATTTTCACCCAATCGCAACCCAATGACGTTGCTCCACTCACGCCTTTTACTATATGTGTCTCGGTCTTGCGCATATTATCTGTCTCTATCTACCCTGTTCTTATTGGTGCAAATTGATATTCTTTATTATCGATTATTTCAGTCCATGTGGACTGTGAAATAACCCACCTTTAGCATTTCCCGTAACTATTATGCGACGGTTTCTCCAAGATTCTCTGTAACCATTAATTATCTGCAAAATTTACGCAGAATGAGCTTTTTAAAAATACGCAGGTGTTCAAACATAATAACACTTCTACGATTTGCATTTTATTGGGTTTTTACAAGTTTTTATAGATATTATATGTTACTAATGGTTCAATTAACTTCAATTAAAATAATACCCTTTAATTTTTAGTGAATCCTAATTAAATATTCAATTATTATCAGTACATTTTGTTTAATACCGGTTACTTAAAATTGAGTTAATTAATATAAATTTTGCACGTAATTTCTCTTTGTTTCTTTACTAGGAATAATTAAATTACACGTAGCTTTTTAATACTGCTTCCTTTTTTTTTTATAGCAAGCGTCTTGTACATAATTTAACTCCCTTATTTTTAATGAAACGAATGAATTTTTATGCTTTACGGTTTTTTTTTTAATAACGCGTACCTTTTCCCAAAGCTTCTACACGGTGATTAAAATTATTTGATGTGATTATTTAATTTTCTACCCTGGTCTAAATATGAGTAATATATATATATATATATATATATATATTTTCGTGGTATAACGACCTTGCAATTATAAAATATAATATATATAGTAACAGGCTTTTTTTTTGCACCCACACACACATACACAGACATACATACATTCACACAAACAACATAAACACACTAAAATACATACGTAAACAAATAGACATACATCAACATACATATATAAACATACATACATACTAAAAATATCTAAATTTCAGTCAGACCATAAAAGAAATTAATTACAATCTAGAAAGTTATCTCGAACAGTGTCAAAATTATAAAGGAATTGTCATTATAACATTCAAATGTAATTAACAAACCACATTACTGTTTTCTTTTAAAAGCTTTTACCACACTTTCAACTTATATTCAAAATTTATATATATCAACGATTTCATTGTAAAACCTCACATTAGTAAGTAAGTTTTTAACTATTTTATGCCCATACTAACGTTTCTTAATTTTTAGTATCTTTGATAATGGTTTAAAATAAACCGAAAGCTTAGTTTATAATAAAGAGTATATTTTATTAACCAGCAGATCAAAAAGCCTGTTACTATATATATTATATATATATATATATATATATATATATATATATATATATATATGGCACGCCTAATAGACACATGGGTGTGCTTTATAACCAAAACAAGAATTATGACCAACCAGAAATTGTAAATATAAAATATATAATGAAACAAAGTAATAGTTTTAACTACAATTATACATACTCCTCCCCGCATGAAAGCATCCGCGCAATTTTTAATGAACAACAAAAATAGAAGAGAGAAAAAGAAAAGAAAATGAAAAGAAAGAATTATTGGTCTACTGCTCGGGTAGAGGACAAAGTTTAATCAGGGACCGTTTTATAACGCCCTAATTTGTGCGAACTGTCGCAACTCTAGCAACCTGGTCGATACCAGGAAGGAACTCAAGGACTTCTAGAGCCCATTTACAGAAGTCAAATTGTCCTGTTTTGTTAAAACCAAGGCACCAATTTTAAGAAAGCTGGTCTCTTTATGCCATTTTTGGGGGTTTGGAGTGTGTTTAAATATTCACAATGCCGGCGTCCCCAAATGCTTTGATTTAGGATCGAATAGTTGCCAACGGGAGGGCCTATAGATACGGGTGTTCGCCCAATCTTCATCCGGAGGGGCTGAAACTGACTCCATATTGATGAAATGATTGGGCGTGAGCGTAGTTAAATCGTTGGGATTTGAAAATCATGGGCACTATAGGGCGCGAATTGAGGACCGACTCCACTTACGCCAGAAGGGTGGTTATTTCCTCGAAGGTGAGGGCCTAATCACTCACTACTATCAAAATTTGTCCTTTGAACTATTTTATAACAGCCTCCCTAAGACCCCCTTGTGGGGTGCTGAGGGATGGTTGAAATGCCATTTTATGGCTAGCTGATCGGAAGCATTTTTTAATAATACTATGATTTGATTGTCGGCACTCACGAAGTTTGTACCAAGATCGCTGTACATATCAGTCACGCTACTTTCCGGGCTATAAAACGCCGGAAAGCAGCTACAAAGGTGTCTGTTTCAAGGCAGGAACCTAGTTCCAGGTGCACACCTTGAGTCGCAAAACATACAAAATCACAGATGTATGCCTTGTATGATTTTGCCCCACGATAACGTTACATAGTTACCTTCATTCGACGCCACGAGAGAATGCTTTAATTTGTGTTATTATGTAAGAAGGCAAATTTCCCATGAGAGGTGTAAATGGTTTAGGATTAGTTTTGAAACAATTATAACATGCTGATAAAACAGTGGTTGATGGTGCGTTTTGCAGACAGGATCCAAAACTGTTGCCTAATAAGAAAAAGAAGCGTTTGGGGTCCTGGATGTAAGTTCTTATTATAAAAATCCCGAATAATTAAGTGGGTGATTATTCGGTAACAAAATGGGGTGTTTGGCCGCGTATGAGAGTTTTGACATTTGAAGTCGTCCTTCCACTCTAATTACCTCATCTTTGTCAAGAAAGGGAGCTAACTTTTGAATGGGTTTATCGCAAAGCTTATTCGATATAATAGTTTGACTTGAAAATGCACTACTTTGCACAAAACTGAAGTAGATTTATAAGGTTCTGCCTAAGAAACACCACCTGAATAATGCTCAGGGCTGCATTTGAACCTACTAACCAATTTTGAGATATAAGTCGGTACACCCTGAAGTTTGCGAAAAGAAGAAAATTTTAAAATGATAGTTTCTAGTACATCAGCTTTTCCCTGTACTATAGAAAATGTTAATACAGCAGGTTTAGCTGCTTCTAATTCCACTTCAGTCATACGTAGGTCAAGATTTGAGATTGGCCATTCATTCTGGGGTAGAAGTAGCCATGACGGACCATTCCGCCAAAGTGGGTGGTTGGTTGATTAGGTCTAATGGTAGTATACCACGGCTAGCTACATCAGCCGGGTTGTCAGCCGACTGAACGTGAGTCCAATTTTCAAAATTAATAATGTCCTATATGAAACTAACTCTATTGACAACAAATGTCTTCCACCTGTGTGGTGAAGATTTTATCCAAGCGAGTGCTATGGGCGAGTCGTATCATGTATAAATTTTGTTAAATTTTAATTTTGTTTTAAAAGTGCTTAAAACAAATTTGACGGTTTTACTTAATAAAAACCACCCCACATAGCTCGAAACGTGCCAAAGACATTTTCCTCAGTGTAGCAACTTTCGATTTGCCACAAGGCAGATAAACAACTATACGACCATCAGAATGTACCGCACATAAATAAACACAATATGCGTAGCCCCTTTCACTATTGTCGCAATATCCGTGAAATTGCAATTCTATACCTTCATAGTTAATATCTATTAAACGATCGATTTTGAAATTATTGAGGTATTGGAGTTCATTTGCGCCCATTTATTAATGGCTTCTTGAGGTCGGACTTCGTCCCATTGAGCTCCAATAGACCATAAATATTAAATAAGATATTTGACAAAGAAGGTGATCGGAGTAAGGAACCCTAAAGGATCCCACATTCTGGCGATATCTGACAAAATATTACGTTTAGTGGGTCTGGTATTTTTTTACCATACTGTAAAAGGCAAAACAATCGGGGCCAGGCATCCAATAAAATCCTAGCACCTATAAAATATCTTCCTCAGAATCAAACTTGATCGATTGGCATTCAACTGACAAAAATTTTTGCAACAAGTGACTACTATAGCATGTCTACTTGCGCATCGTGAATTGTCCTTTAGCCAGCAACGCAACTAATTTATGCTGCAGAGATACAGCTTCTTCAAGGATGTTCGCACCTCCCAAGCAATCATGAACATATATAGAAGAACTAAGGACCTGAGCAGTCAAAAGAAAATTTGAACCTTCGTCTTTGATTAGTTGCGCAATTGTGCGCATAACAAGATAAGGTGAAGACGAAAGGTCAAAAGTAAGCCTAGTTAAGGCATATTCAATAATTGGATCATTAAGATTAAATCTCCCAATTATTCTTTGGTAGTTCCGATGAATTTCAGTAATACAAGTTTGCAAAAACATAACTTTGATGTCACCAATAACTACAAACTATTTGAATCGCCTACCGAGATCAATAACGTTTGGCAACGTTATACAGCTTCAAACCGAACAAAAAAATGACAAAGATATAAGGGTAATTTTGGGTTGGAAAGCCAGAAAAGCACGCCCAATCTGGCAGGATATTGGTCTGTTGAGTAACATCCTAAAATTGCATTGAGCAGAATGGGATTTTTGAAGGTAGAAGATGGGATCCTACTGCGATCCTTGGAAAATGAAGATAAAACTGTGAGTACACTTTAGTTGGTGGTATTCATAAGCTGGATATCATATAATGGGATTTGGGAAGACACTTTGGCGTAAAGAAAACTGTGGCTGCGGAAACGATGTCAAAGAGCGGTCCCGCAGGTGTCAACTGTGTGCACCACTGAGAAACCGGAAGGATCCGTTGAGGCAATACTAAGTGGGAAACCCCTACGAGAGAGTGGCGATCGGTTTTGTCGGGCTATTTCTTGACACCGACTACGGGAATAAGTACATCTTGGTGGCTATAAATTATTTTACGAAGTGAACCAAAGCGCATGCTGTACCAAACCAAGAAGCTGCAACAGTCATTTAAGTGCTAGCGAACAAAATGTTTTGTCGTTTTGGAGTTCCTACGGAGTTGGACGCC
Source organism: Platerodrilus igneus (assembly GCA_036346225.1). Classification (NCBI taxonomy): domain Eukaryota; kingdom Metazoa; phylum Arthropoda; class Insecta; order Coleoptera; family Lycidae; genus Platerodrilus; species Platerodrilus igneus. Next base: position 2,604,492 of record JARFIW010000237.1, on the reverse strand, counting down.
GATCTTTAAGTCAGAGTTATTCCAAAAAGCTTGCCTCTCGCTAAAGACGAAAAAGTCCCGAACAACACCATTGCACTCACAATCGGATGGTATGCTAGAATGCATTAACCAAACCATTAGTAAGCATCTTTGCAAGGTCTCCCAACATCAGAGAAGCTGGAATCAATATTCATACTATGGTCTATCGATTTTCGGTTCATAAGAACACTACACAGACACCCGCATCTGCTATCCTGATACGCGAATTATGTCTACCTTGAGTTTGGATGCAAGCGCGGAGAAGGAATCGTGGGCGAGAGCTACATCGAAAAGCTCAAGTGCAAGATGCATGACATACCTGATGACGTTAGTAATAATATCCAGATGGCAAGCGACCAAATGAAGACCAAATATGACATCAAGGAGCAGGAGTTTAGATTTCAAGAAGGCGACCGCGAATGGTTATACAATCCATGACGGACGCATGGATTGTTGTCAAAGTTACAAAAACATTAGGGGGTTCATACGAATTTGTGAAAAAGATCAACGATGTGGTATATCGAATTCGTGATATATCAAAGAGCAGAACAATAGTGGTGCACAGTAACCAGTTATCACCCTACGATAGTGATAACGCCGGTAAAGCGGAAAACGGCAAGCAGTGAAACGAAGAAACAGTTACGGTTTAAAAATAAATTTGGTGGTCTGAATCAATTTCGCCGACAACAACTAGAAGTAGAAAAGTCCATACGGATAAAGGACAGTCATCGTGGCATCTATTACATAGTGACTAAGCAATTATTATCTGGCGAATCGAATTACCAGGGGTTAATGGATGTCAAGGGCTAGATGATTAAATTTGCGGGCAAGAAGTTGGCTATATCCAAGATCGGTTGCAAGCTCAATGGATTAGACTGAAGGGTGGTACGAAATAGGCTAGAGGTAATGTTCCAGAAAGCCGGGGTCCAGATTTTTGTGGTGTGGTTACAATCCAAATGGAACAGTGTCTGCTATAAAAAATATTGAATGTTACTTGCAACAACATGGGAACTGCAGAAATGGTTCCGACTGTCCTCACCGCCACAGGGCCATACAACGTTCAGGTGAGAGTATTGAAGGATAAAATAGCTCTAAGAGAGGACAGTGTAACGAGGCATCATCCATGTCCAGAACAATACAGCTGAACGTAAATGCGGCATCTGTACACAAAGGATAATTGGTAGCTAACCTGCAGGTTATGTTACAAAGATATAATTTTTGCGTATAAGGCAACGTTTATCATAAGATTTTTTATTGATTAGTTGTCAAAAAAATTATATTCTAATATTATTAAATGCATACTAGCTTGAAATTTTAGGGAGCATTGTATAACTTTGTCATTATAAAGCGGAATGTAAGTTTTCAGAAATTGTTAATTTTCCGTTGACACTTGAAAAAGTCAAAGGTTACTTTCGTTTATGATTGCAGAAAAATATCTTTTCCAATGACTAATTCTATCAAGTAGCAATAAATTAAAAAGTATTTTCTAATTCACTCATTAATGATACCATTTAATTAAATTAAAAATAATTAAGTGGACATAATTGAAACACTCAGTTAGTTGCAAACTTTGAAGCAACCGATTTAAACAGTTGCTGTAGTCGTTTTTTTACTCAAGTTTAACATAATTATATCAACATGTTTTAATGATCAACCAACATAGAAATGGCAATAGAAGTCCACGTTTTAATTGTGAAAGTTCTACACAAAGGTTTCTTGTAAGGAACAACATTCGGTAAAGCTTCAGTAATTTGTTTCTAAAAAAGAAATATAATACTTGCAGCCAAACTTTTAACGACTTTTGTTGAAAAACACAATATGACGTCAAATCCTATACGGAAACTGGATAACGTGAAAGCATCATTGTTAAGCTCTGGCGATTCTCAAAAAACAAAGATTTAAGTTACAGGCAGACAGGCATACACTTACTTAGAAGAAAACAAACTCGCTACAAATTACGTTCGAAATTGTATCAGACGAAACTATCGGTGCTAAAAGTAAAGACAGAGAAACCGCGTTTAGACTATTTTTTAATATAAATGATGTTGTGACGTTCCTTAGAAATAAGTATAACCACATTTCATTTTATAACAGTTTCTGTATTAAAAAGGTCCACCAAGATTAAGTTACTCCCTTTAAGAAATATAAGTTTTAGGTTTCTATACATTTTAATCTAAGAGAACATTATTTTGCATCATATTTGATCCATAGTCAAAGGTTGTCAAATTCATGTCAGTTTTTAAAATATTATAGGCAATGTCATCATTGAAGTTAGTACAGTCGTGATTTTGTTTTGTCTACAAAAAATAATGGCCCCGAAGATCTCATTGTCTGAAAACAAAGAGATCATATATAGTTTTCTGATGACTCAAATAAATGTAAAATCCAAATTTCTGATATATATATATATATATATATATATATATATATATATTGCTGTAAAACCTACAAAAAGCCTCACCAGAGTACCAAAAAAATATTCGAGCCTCTCGAATTGGGCACCAAGATTTGCTGTGATTCTCGCCCTGTTGAATCTCTTCTGATAATCGCCTCTTTACTCTTTCCGCCTCGGCTGCTCACCTAGTTAAAACTTTCATCCTCATTCATAAAAAAAACAAACACATTCCTACCACAAACATCAACGTTAACTCTATTTACATCAATATTCATAATACATTAAAATTTCAAAATTAAATTTCAGCATAAATTTCAGCATCATAAAATTTCAAGTTAAAATTTGTCATCATTTTTAATTTGCATCCAGAATTAGAGTCCTTGTAGGATGCATACTAATTAAGTTACAATATGTGCAGACCTGAGTCTGAATAAAAGGGAGCATCTCCCACCCCTTTACGTTAATTAAACAGGTTAGTCTAATTGAGCTCAAAGACAGACCCAAATTTTCATCATAACCAAAAACTTAAACCTGATAAATACTCCTTTCTACTTATACAAGAAAATTTCACCTTAAAATTAAAAATTTGTTGTTTATACAAATTCACTACTGTCCATTTTTATCAAACAAATTATAAAGATATCCAACACCTACCAAAATATCAAAAATCGAACAAAATTGTTTAATTTACCTGAAGGTTACTGCACTCGTGGCTTCAATGCACATCGGACTTGCTAATTCCACCATTCCAGCTGGTTTATGTTTACGGCTTCAGATTCTGAACGCTTTTAAAATTTTTGTACACCACCATTCGTCTAAATTGGTTCAGGACTTCTCAGGAACTCATCTATGTATATCTAAATCTTGTTTTGTGGATCCAATCACGTTTACGAATAACACTTGATTACTCACTCCCGAAAATTAGCAAAGCAATTCATAATTCGTTCACGCTATACAAAGCTGCATACTTAAATGTATTTATTTATCGCTACTAATTTAGATAATTGGTACAGTAATACCCGCAAATATAACTTGACTTTATTACTTTATCTATCTTTTCTAAGTGCACTAATGCATAATAACTTGTATCGTAGCACGTATTCTGCTTGCAGTATCGTATAACATCAAAAAATAAAGAGCAAACTGTTTTAAAGTATTCCATAAAATAAAAAATCTAAGAGCCAAACTGTTTAAAGTATTGAATAAAAATCGAAAATCTAAGAGAGCGAAACTCCTATAAACACGGGTTTATATAATAGCGCGCTTGCACGTCGGATTTGTCCCGCAACGGACAATTTTTAGAATTTCGTATTCTCTTTTCCCTTTTCGACAGTCCGGCACAGCGATTCTACTAAATTTTTGCACTCATGCCAGTTAAATCTAAGAAATTTTCACACGGCTCGCAACGCGTGTCTGCGAACAACTAATTAAATTTTATATAGAAATTGTTGTTTCCACCTCTCATATCTGCATCTTATTTCAACCAATCGTAAAGCTAGTGACGCTTCTCAAATCCGGCCTTTTATTATCTGTGTCTCTGTTTTACCTGTTTTATCCGTCTCTTTCTGCCCTGGTCTGAGTGGTACAAATCGATATTCTTTACTATCTGTTATTTCAATACACGTGGATTCTTAATTGAGTTAAATAACCCCTCAACTAGCCTTCCCATTAATATAAGCTACGGTTTATCCGACCGTTTGCAATATACGCAGAATTTTCATGTTTATCCAAACAAATTAAACCGAACGTGATATTTTAAAAATACGCAGGTGTTCAATCGTAATACTTCTACGATTTGGATATTCCAAGTATTTTAACCTTCTTGATATATTTGTATGCTAGCAACGCGTCTCATATTTGGTATTATTGGGTTTTTAAAAGCTTTTATGCATATTATACCTTAATAATCGTTCAATTAACTCCAATTAAAATAATAATAAATGGCATTGACTTCTACCCTTTAATTTTTAGCGAATACTAATTAAATATTAATTATTATTTGTACACTTTGTTTAATACCTGTTACTTAAAAATTGAATTAATTGATATAAATTTCGCACGTAATTTCTATTTGTTTCTTTATACAAGGTGATTAAAATTGTTTGATGTCGTTAATTAATTTTCTACCCTGGTCTAAATTTGAGTAATATATATATATATAATATATATATATATATATATATATATATATATAAGAAATCTTTTTAAAATATTGAGCGTAAGTTATTTAGAATAGGGATGTTAATATTTTTGGGATTATTTCGCTCACAATAAAAAACCATACAACGTTAAATCATTTGTAATATTTCGTACGTTTCGGTGAATGATTCTCACCTTAATCATCGAACTACAAGAAAAAATTATTAACGGTCAGCAATAACATATAACAGGCAAATACTTACAATTACTAGACAAAAGTTATAATAAGGTTTTTAACATAAGGTGTAGTATAAAAATATAATTAGCTAAATAATATTTAAAATTATAACTAAAAAACATGGCTGGACTACATACTTCAAGTAATGTCACATTTCAATCGATTGACAGATGGAACAAGATAATGGAGCGAGTGTATATAAAAATGCGAGACAATCAATGTTTTTATGGTATAAACCTTGTTTTTAAGGAAAGTAATTCAAATATATAAAAATTTTTTACTACAATTGAGATGGTCTAAGACAGAAAAATTAAATAACAGGTAGTGATAATGGGGAAAGTAATAACCAAAAAGTAAATCGTCTAATTACTAAAGTAGTGATAGCTAAATATTGAGCATTGATTGTAATGGTGGAATGTAGCAAATGTTTAAGAAGCTGAAGTTGAGGAAATGTGTTTCTGCATTCTAACTTTAGTAATTAGACGATTTACTTTTTGGTTATTACTTTCCCCATTATCACTACCTGTTATTTAATTTTTCAGTGTTAGACCATCTCAATTGTAGTAAAAAATTTTTATATATTTGAATTACTTTCCTTAAAAACAAGGTTTATACCATAAAAACATTGATTGTCTCGCATTTTTATATACACTCGCTCCATTATCTTGTTCCATCTGTCAATCGATTGAAATGTGACATTACTTGAAGTATGTAGTCCAGCCATGTTTTTTAGTTATAATTTTAAATATTATTTAGCTAATTATATTTTTATACTACACCTTATGTTAAAAACCTTATTATAACTTTTGTCTAGTAATTGTAAGTATTTGCCTGTTATATGTTATTGCTGACCGTTAATAATTTTTTCTTGTAGTTCGATGATTAAGGTGAGAATCATTCACCGAAACGTACGAAATATTACAAATGATTTAACGTTGTATGGTTTTTTATTGTGAGCAAAATAATCCCAAAAATATTAACATCCCTATTCTATATATATATATATATATATATATATATATATATATATTAAATTTAAGTATTCTCGACCTAAAATCAAAAATTTGGATTTTACATTTACTTGAGTCATCAGAAAACTATATATGATCTGTCTTTGTTTTCAGACAATGAGATCTTCGGGGCCATTAGTTTATGTAGACAAAACAAAATCACGTCTGTACACGATGTTGCCAATTGACAACAAAACAATACTGACAATAACAAAAAAATCAAAATGAGCTGCAGAATTATAAAAATTTCTATGTAATAACACATACCTTGTAGCAATTTTATTTTCTACCTCATATATATATCTGTATAATCAATCCTTTTATTAAATATTAAATAATATAACACATTATAATGTAATCCAATCCACTTAATATAATTATATCTATTGTCCAATAAAGAACTAGTATTTAGTTCATGTTAAAAGTTGAATTCTACGGAGACAAGATAAAAGCTTTTGTTTGGTATCCTTCCTGGATCCCCTTCCACTCAGGAATCGTAACGTAACTTTGTTACTGGGCAGCAACAAGCCGCCAGGTCACTTCCAACACAGCTGGGGTTCAAGCAGGTCGAAAAGTTGTTCTTAGGAGCGATGTCCGTGGTTGATTTTTGCTGTTGGAGGCGTGCACGATGGAAAATTGCCCGTGTATGCTATTAGGAACATGTAACTTTGGAAACTAATAAATTTAAAACATGTAACATTGGAGATTATTAAATTTAAATTTAAATTATATTGCAACGTAGATTGTGAATAAGCTCTTTTCTGAATGATATTCATTCGAAGTTGATGGAAAACAATTGTATCTTTGTATAATATGGAATTACATATATAAAGTTGTTCGGATCAATTACAGACAACATTTGCTTTCTTGTGGTGTGAATTCTTGAAACGCAGTTAATGGAAGCCAAATGACGGTTTTTCAGTAAGCGGCGCAGCTGTTTGTTTAGAATGGAATTTTCCGTTGTTCAAACATATGTCAGCATTCACGCAAGTATATAGGTGCAAATTGGAACTCTGGTATGTACAAAAAATTATGTTCGTATGTTGTCTGAACTGTCGACGTAGTAACGAGATAAATTTTGCTGTAATCGACTTGTGTTAGCCTTAAAACAGGTCAAGGCCAGACCTCAGTTATATTTTTCGTAGTCATACGTTATGAATCTGTAATTTGTTTCTACAAATTCTTTTATTAACTCAAAGAAACATCAGAAGATGTCACTACTAATTAGATAAATTAAATTCTCATAATTTTAAACCTTTAGAAATTGAATCTTTACATTTGATATTTTATGAACAATTAGCTGTAATTATCTACTGTGAAATTAAGGTAAATTTACCATAATTAACTCTTTCTTTAAATAAGCAATTTTATGCTTTGTCAATTTGTCATATAAACTTCATTAAATAGTAAGTGGTACGGATACTTTCAGTACCATTGTAATTAACTCTTTCTAATTTAAATTAACTTATAAAGGAAGACATATTTTTTTTGTAAACGAAAAATTACTTTATTGGATACCAAAAAGAATAGATTCTTATTTTCGGACTAAAGATTATCTTTTATTTAAGAGGAATGAAAGTCGATTCTGATAGTGTTTAATTATTTTTGAATTTGAATGCACAAACAGTGCCTTTCTTTGTTTAATCTGTTCACAGGTGCAGTGCAGGATTGCTAAGGTCAAGGTCGAACCATAAGGTAAGATACTTCAAAGATTAGGAGGTCTTTAAAAATTATATAGCGGTTATAGAAAATAGGTTTCCGCATTAGCCTTGTACAAGGGACTTGTTTCAGGTCTTCTCAGTATAAAAAAATACGGTGGCGCCTTATTCTTATTATTAGTGGTTGCAATTACACCCCGACCCACAGCTCATTCTCTACCCAGAGCATATAGTTCGACTAGCCGCTTGCCTTTGAGATTTCCTCAACTTAGAGCCACCTTCCATCCTAATTTGCCGTGGGCTTCATTTCTAATTATCGGAAATTCTCGTTAAACGAAAATCAGGAAGTAAAAGGCGACAACCTTACAATCTCAAAACACAATTTTTCAGTTTTTAAAAAGTCACTGCAATCCAATTCACAAAATTTTAACAAGCAATGACCTGTATTCCCAAATCTTCAATTCTCTAATATGACAAGCAGCGCGAACTCTTGGAAATCAGCGACACTACATGCTTAAGCCGAATGTAACCAGTTGGGTACACTCTGCAGTAAGCTGAATATTGTAGTTTCTTAGGATTTTCCTATACTATTGTTGGTAAGTTGCTAAATGGATAATATATGCATAAAATGGTAAAATTTATAGCTCAAATAGTTTTGGGTTACAGATGTTACTTAAAGCCTCAACATTATTACTTTAAGTGGCAATTCTTATTGAGTCATAAAATAAGTAAGCATTTGTTAGGTTAACGTGCGCGTGTAAATGTAAACATTGACTTCTCTTTCAATCGAACAGGTCGCAGGACAATATGTATAACCTAGAATAACTAACCGGTTACCTTGAATTGTTAAACAAATGTTGATAGGTGACAAGATAACACAACGGAGCTACATGATCCATAATGAAACAATCAGACAAGCAAACTTTCTTACAGAAATTTCTGGAACTGTAATTAACCAAGGAATTAAATAATGACGCCATCTTCCTGAAAGTAATTCCTTACTTAGATTTAATTTTCGCCTTCCACAAATTACTAAACGGAAACGACCTAATGCAGGACGCCATATCTATCCATGAAGACGAAACCTGGTGACTGCGAAATCTTCTTAAGATTATTATTAAGTTAACAGACAAATTAAACTTTACGAAACCTCCGAGACCGAATTATGGCCAAGGTGATGATCAATCTAAACGCCTTATATTGCCTGTCGTATTGAGCAAAGTTCAAACAACCATTTATCACAGCATGAGCTTTATTATTCATTTTAAATAATACTCGACTCCTAATTGAATTATATTGCAAATGACTGAATAGTAATTAATATTGTTACGAGCTACTATTAGGCAACCCATCAAACACACAAGCGCCGTAAGCAATGTATATACTACAGAAGCCTAGAACTTTCTAGCATATACCGGAGTATGGATCATCTATTTAATTCAGGGTATGTATAAGATCGCTGATGAAGTACAGAGTTAGTCTATATCAGAATGTCGTATATAAATAATCTCGTATATATTTAGTTGATCATTAGGTTCTGAAAGTTCTTTAGTAAATATAAATTTGTGATATGTGAACCTGTATATTGTACCGCCAGCTTGTAGTATACATAAATAGACACAAGTGTAATAAATAAATAGTAGTGTTAGTGTTGTTAATAGACCTATGGTTAAGAAATTAGTTTAAGAAGATATTAGTGCTTGTAAATAGCATTAGTGTGATAGTGCTTCATTGTTAATTGGACTGAAAACATCTATAAATAAGACATATACTGTTAATTAGACTTGTAAACAGTGAGTAATAAAGACTTGTTATTACTTGTTTTAAGTTGGTGAAACGCGTTAATAGTAGCCCGCTACAATATTAAAGAATTAATTACCGAATTAAATAATGGGTACACTAAGTGTAGTACGCCATTGAATTTACGTACTTATAAATTACGCCTGAAAATATGCTACATCTTCCTTAAAAGTTCTCAAATGCAGTGATTTTAAAATTATAGTAGTTGGTTTTTGACAAATCTAAAATTTAAAATTCAGTACAATTTTAAATATTATAGTTAATGAAAAAGTATATGAAGTGCGAAAACTTCCAGATGTTTGTTTTCGAGTTAAGTTCCTTGTTCATTCTTAATTTTCTAATTGATATCATATGCAATTAGTCCAAGGGTGTTACGCTTTATTTTAAAGCTCTCAAGTATTAGTGTATTAATTTAGATTTAGGGACTTTTTTAGAACTCCGCAGTCTCCGCGGTGAAAACTACGTTTAGTTGGTGTTCGCACGGTTGTTGAAGTCATTGACTTATCTTTGCGGTCGCCAGGCATGCTAATATAACAGTTCGCACATGGGAACAAGTTTGGTTAACACCAACACGAGTAAAACTGCGTCGACCTAGATTGGAGAGGGTAAACAGCATAGCTTAAAACACTTCCATACCGCCTTCCGTGAAAACTACCTTACCGCTTGCCGTGGAGAGCTGACGTGAGTGCTTCATTCTCGTCGTCCCCACCTTCCATACCTCTTCCCTATCGTATCGTTCCAGCAAGGCATCACCCGAAGCGGCAATCAACACCACAACATAGGCAGCAAGAACCTATTCCCGGAGGGCGACTTCCGCTCCGATTGGGGTAAATGTTTTTAGTATTTATTTACCCGGGGTTTTATCGGGATGCGGGTTGTACGTTATAAGGTTATATTAAATTTTAAGTATATTTGTGTTAAAAAACCTTATTCTTTCTTTTATGATTAATTGCTTGATAATAATCTTAAATAAAATTAAATATGAAAGCTGTGATATAGTTATTTTGTGCTGATAGATATTAAATCTTGTATGACTATAATTAATAAGAATAAAGGCTCAAATCAAGCCTACTTTAGAACTAAATAATATTATAAAATAATTCCATATCACTTGAATTAAAAAGTTAACTGAAATAACATAACAATTATGTCTCTTAGATTTATATCTACATTAAACCTTGTTGTAAATATTAATGTTAATCTACATTTTTAAATCTTCAGAGAATAGAAAGTTTCGTTTGACTTTACATTGTTATTATTGAAGGTTATGCTGAGAATATTTTATGGTTAAAATAACAGCGTTTTGTATTACATGGAAAATATTATGTATGAAATAATATTCACTGATAAAGGTTCATATTATGAAGCACGTAACAAATATTTTTGGTTAGACCCAAATGATGTCTGTGTAGTTGTCTTATGTTCTGTTCCAGAATAGTTCCCGATCTATACCATCGTCCCAGAAGTGGACGTAAGAATTTTGATCCAAAAATCGAAATTCAATGCATTTGTGTATATCGTTGGGTTCCGCGTTCTCCTTTTTAAAGATATACTGACTCACTTCAGTTTGTCTTCATGTTCGAAAAATTGGGTAGCGTCCTTATCTCTTGTTGGGTCACTCCCCAACCCACGACCGAGGGTCATAGCTCCCGCAGAGTTAATTATCGTTGTTAATCGTTTTTTCTTTTGGAGACTTCCTTTCTCTACAAGCCGCTGAACATCTCATTTTACCCTAGGCTTTTCGTCGATACAGGAAACTCTCAGTTTGGCGGACTTTAATCAGGTCCACCCCGCTCAGGTATAAAACAACAGATCCCAACAACCTTATACAACTGTATGCCGATTCTGAAATTATGCTACAACGCGAGTTACGTTTTGGGCCTTGGGAGCTGCCTTTTTTAAAAAGTCTTCTTCCAAAACTTCTTGTAACAAATTTATTTATACAGAAATTACATGTGGAATTTTGACAAACTGTTTAAATTTAATCTAAGTCGAAATTAGGGCGAGTAGCCTGAACTACCAACAATGTAAAAGCTGAGAGGTTCGAGACTGACTGATGATCTTGGGACTCCCGGGGTATTTATGTTGTCCCTGCCCCTCACATTTCTGTGGGAATTGCAGAGCTCATGTCTGCTTATTTCTTTATTCAATTATATGTAATACAAAGTAATAACCTTAATTCTAATAATTGCGGTTTTTATAACCGTCTGTGACCTGCACCTGCAGTATCACTTACGTCTGGAATACATTGTATTCACATCCGTTCTCACGACTTGCTTGTAAATTTTCATTAACCTTATGTTTATTTATTCTTGAATTACAATGTTGCATCTAACTTAAGTTTCTTAACAATTCCTATTAAATTATACATATATCGATTTGAGGGATAAGTAACTCGCGTATTCATTAAAACTAAACAACACTAAAATAGAATGCGTTTAGTAATTCAACGACTCAATTCTCAAAGTTGTAAATACTAGTTTGAATCAACTGTAACGTTAAAGACTTTTAAACTTTCTTTAGCTTTCGAGAAAACAAATCCGTCAGAAACAAATTGAAGGAGAAAAAAATCACAGAAGAATCCTACAAAAATGCGTGAAAATGTCTTTCAACTGAGCAGACACTTTAGTTATATCTTGTTCCGAATAACGAATACTGCAGACGTGAAGAAACACGAGATACAGTAGATAATAATTTACGAAATTTCTGTGTGCTACAGCCGCTATAAAGTTATATACTTTCTAAAGTGCTATAAGCGGTAAAGACAAATTTATACATGAAAAATTTCTGGATACTCTTTTAATTTAGTAAAGGTCCACTTGAAGAAAATTCCAGTACATATAGAAATACGTTAAGCTATAGCTCCTACAGGGATATGAAATGTAATTGGAAAATGGAAGAAGCGAATTATAATCCAATTACAGTGGCGTTCCCAAACAATTTCATCTCCAAATTGCTTTTTAAAAAGAATTTCAATACTGTAGAGTTATCTAAATATGCAATTAAAAGCTATAAAAAATTTTTATACGGCAAAAATTAAAACTTCTCCCGAATTAAAAATCCTCCGAAATGAAATAAAAACTGGCATGATTTTATAAACTACGGTTTTTCTTGGTGAAGGTCACATAAAGGAATTTATGGTCGAGAATAATAAAGCTACTTCCAAGTTCGGAGAGTGTCATTGTATAAAAAGAACTTCTTGTTGTTTTATGACAGAATTTAATGAGAGCGATTCAAGAGTTATTAGACATTCAAGCATTGATAAATAGTTACTGAATAGCCTTTTATGGGATGCAACGGCGATTAATTTATTGCACCAATATAAATGATAAGTTATGTTGGTGCAAGGTCGCCGGCTATTTTACTCTATTAAAAATAATAGTACTTTCGAAAACTGATGCAGTATACTTCGACGTATGGAAATTAATTAATATGGAAATCTAAAAAAAAATAAAACCCGGAACTTTTCGATACGGTTAAGTCTAATGGAAACGATCTTTAGATAGCAATTATAAGCAGAGACATGCGATCATAGAGATATGAATACCAGCAAGAATTTAACGATCCAACGTGCAAGTATAACTTTGTTTTAAACTTAGAAATATAATTTGTGTAGTATTAAGTAGATTAAGCTAGTATAAGCTTTTTTGCGTATATAAAATTATTTGTGAATGAATAGTCTATTTTAGCAATTTTGAGGTCAGATCTCGAGTTGACGATCCTTACAAATATTTCTGCTCAAGGTCGTTGATCAGCTACACTGAGACGGGGTAACGGCAGAATATTTAAATTATCCATCAAAATTTTAAAAAAATCTTGCGACTCATATGAAATGTTTTGGAATATTCTAATTATTAACAAGGATTGGGTGAAGATTATATTAATATGTAAGTAGTGATAAAATGTTGTTTCTTTCTAAACTTAAGCTGTAAATTGCATTTATAAGCTTTCTTTATATCTGTGTGTGTAAATAGACCTCTTAAATAATGTATGAAAAACAAAGCTGTTTCAATGTATCGCGAATTGTTCATGGAATTATACCTGTAATGTTGAGCTTTCTTTATTTCTTTTTGTAAAGTCCACAGCATATTTATCGCTGAGCTGATAAGAGAAAACGGGCTTATTAAGGTAAGAATTCACATTTTTTATTAAGCTAGCATCCATAGCATACTGCTAGGCTACCAACGTTTGAGCAGCCTATTTCGTAATATCATAGCATTATTAGGTGACTCCCAACGTCAGGGCAGTTTTACCAAGCATCATAGCAATATACATATATATATATATATATATATATATATATATATATATATATATATATATATTGATGTGGTAAAGACGTCACGAGAGATAATGGAAACCCAAATTCTATCAATAAACCCACACAAATAAACGGAAACAGGAAAATTGAAATTTCCGAATATTCATTGTTCCACCGTGTATAAAAATATGCGTATTGCATGTACAAAGTCATTAAATTCATTTCGCTTTAATAAAAAGCATATTTTTCTGTGTATAACAAATCTTATTGCATGCACTTTTAAAGTACTAGATAGCTTTCCGTGTATGTAAATAATCATTTCAAGAGATAAATACAAAGCAGGTGAATACATCCGTGTGAAAACAATATCAATTTGTTGCGTTCATAAACGAAGCCCTCATCAAAAGTATTAGAAATAACGTAAATTTAACCCATTCATTTCATTATCATATCATTAAGATATAAATACAAAAAGCCATTTAATCTGCGTAATACCAATTTCAAATTATTGCCTTTATTAATTAAAATACTAAATAATTTTGTGTATAAAAATACGTTTTATTTACCGTAAACCAATCTTTTTTTACAATTATTAAGATGCAAATCTTTCTGCATTTGCAAAACCGTTCAGAAAGCAATTGAAGCTTTAATTAATTATATAATTATACTAAAATCTGTACTTTATTAGTATACAAATCAACGATAAAGAAAAGAATTGCGAGCATTAATTATTTTTTCGTGTGTGTATAATAAAAAAAAAATTATTTCAAGAGTATTTTAAAAACAGCTAGATTCTGGAATTTTCGTGATTAATAGAGAAAGTGTGTCATCTACGGTAAGAAATACTTACATTAGCTAATTAATAAATCAAACTCCGATTCAAGAAACTCGTGCGGCTATTGAAAAAGTAATAAAATCGATAAGAATTATTGTATAGTTTCCGTGTCTCAATAAGATAGAATGCGACGCGACCATTATCCTAGTTTATTAAAAAAGGATAACAGGCACGTTTTACTACATACATAAATAGTAGTTTGACACTAATTAGATCATAAAGGGCGCCATTCTTGTTAAATTTACATCACCCTGGCGACTAATTCTTCCAATTAAATCTGGAATCGTATGAAAAAAGTGACGTAGTTAAAATTTTTATATATACGCCGGAACTTTATTAGAGAGATTAATTCATTAATTCGCGATTCGTCACCAAGCAATATGTAGAATTCATTTCATAAATTCGCGATTCATTTAAAGATGTCGAACAAGTTACTTTGGGTAAAGTCGTTCATTAAGGATGTGGCAAGTGAAGAATTAATTCTTAGAACATAACTCTGCATAAATATGGAACATAATTATTTTGTAAAATACTACGAGAATTTAACAATCTTCGACATAGGTATTCCTGATACAAAAGAATACGCCGAGTTAATTAATTAAAAACAGATGTACTTTGAAAATTAATCTTCTAAATGGAGATTTAAAACAATATGGATAATCTTGTATAATGAAATTTTAGCGTCAATTTAAAAATGGAATCGGGAAGTATTTAAAATCATTAACTACGTTGGAGATGAGATAATAATAAGCGCTAATGACCTGCAAGTATAAATTATAGATTTCTTTGTTTGTAAGTGATAAAAATATATGTATATTAGTTAGCTAGAATAAGTTCTTAATCCTATAATATTTTTTAGTAAGCGGATAATTACCGGACCATTTTGAGGTCAGAATTCGCAGCATCTTGACCTGTAATAAATTGTCCGTGATAGTTATTGGTCAATCACATTCACGAACGTGGTAATAGAAAATATGTAAATTATCCACATATTAAGTAAGGAATATTTGTACCTTTTAACAAAAATTAGGTAATGAATATTTTAATTATTAAACAACTCGTAGGAATTATTATATGTATGAACCGAACCCGTAAATTGTTTTATAGATTCTTTTGTATGAAAGAAAAATGTTTTTGAATGTATAGATGTGTTCTTAAGATTGCTGTATTTTATTACATTTGGTAACTTCCACAGTAACAATTTCCGTTTAACTAGTCAGGCAAAGTAAAGAAAAGGAAGTTAACAAGATAATAATTTGAAATTTACAATTTGCTGTATCGTTATCACAGTGCTCTTTTAGCGACACTCCAACGTGCGGAAGTGTCACAGCATATATATATATATATATATATATATATATATATATATACACACGTCCTTGTTATGCATGTCCTAACAATTAGTTTTAGATTCTACTTACACTAGGTAATCATATTAAACAAAAGACCCAATTGTTCTGTATTTGCAATAGTACTATGTTTAACGTGTTTATTTTATGTGCAGCTGAAAATAATAATGCACACATGAACAATATTCAGTGAATGAAGTGAATGAAGTACAATTATTTTCAAGATACGTTGAGCGGGTATAAATATGGATTGCAAGTTTTATGTATATACACTTGTTATTATTTGTTTAGGTAAGACCAATAAGCAGACCTTAATAGAATCGGATGTAGCCTACGCCGTGATTATCTGTCAATAAAAGTTTCAAGACCCTCGAGGCAGAAGGCAGTGGATGGTCTGTCTACATGGAAAACACACGCCACCGCAAACTTATGGACTTCCATTTCGAAACCGCTAAAGGCAAAAGGAACGGAACAACAGTGGCATATAATTATTTGGGAAATAATGTACTACATTTGCTTTCGATCTTTTTAGGTGAAACTGAAAAGCAACCATTGTGAGATAAACTTAGCAAGTGGAAAATGTCTGAAACAGAGCCAGCAGATATACAAAAGCACTGTTATTTATAAGTACGCCGATTAGAGTTGAAATTGCTACGTGAAAAACTATACCGATTTAGAGCAACAAAAAGTCGAATCTGCACTTAAATTATAGATGATGCAGGAAAAGCATAATTTAGAGATGGAGTTTTTACAACAGCAAGTATAGACATTTATTAATTACACAGACAACACGATGTTTGTTTCCTGATGTTTGATGAGTGTTTTTTAGTATTTTTGATCGCTGAGCCTGAATCTGCACTCAGAATTTTCGTATCACCCTCAAGCATTAGGATATTCGTTAAAGACTGTCTTCATTTCAAAACATAGTAACAAAGATAATCCAGCGGGTGATTCATCATTGGAATAAAAACAGCGTCAAATTGTCTAACAAAGATTCTAGAAATTGCCGGAAAGGCCGATTTGAGATAAATAAGTGCCAGGGACAGGATGAGCAGCAGTTGATATCCTAAATGCGTCCATAAATAGTTATAATATATAAATTAAAAAAGATAATATTTTACTTTTCAGTATATACTTTATAGAATATCGCCAAAGTATTTAAATAAAACAGATACGTTTTGTTACGTGCGTGACGAGTTTACATTAAGTCCCAAACAAGACAATAACAACGTTAAAAAAAGGCTAATGAGCATTATTTTTGATACACTAAGAGATCAGGATAAACTTTGGCCGTCGCATATCATTTGCGCTACGTGTATTTTGAATTTTAAAAGAATGACATTACATTTGATTTTCCAATGCTCCACCCGAAGGTACTACATTGGCCAGGAAGCGAGTTTTTTTTACCTGGAAAATTTGGAATTTTGCCGAACCCTTGCTGTTCCAAGCAAGGTAGAGATCTTTAACGTGCGTGACAACACTCACACACGGGACCTCCATTTTACCTCTCATCCGAACGAGGGTGTATTTTTGTGAAAAATGCTCGCCTAACATTTTTCAAGCGGACCGTGTCGGGATTCGAACCCGGGACCTTGGGCTTAGTAGTTAAAAGAATGATAACGGTACCCGTTCAGTCAATGCCTTTTGAGGTTCTTATGGTATCGATAGAACCTAAAGATCATATTACAGATTGCTATTTTGCTTGACGAATGTCTCTGGAATTTTCCTGAAGCAGCAGCATACTGTGCAGTACCCAAACCTGTAATCGGTTCTCAGATCAGTGTTTCACAGTCAATCTGTCTCCAAACAACCAGAATCGTATACACTAGACGATGATAAAACTGGTACTGAAGATAATACAGTTGAACTTATGGAAGGAAACTCGGATCCCGATTTCCATCCATTTGATATTCGTACTTCACATTTATTTTCACAAGATAAGCTTAACAGTACGGGATTTCAATTTGTTAACAGCTGTTGGAATCCAGGTTACTTGGTTAATATATTACAGAGTAGTACGCATATTTCCACACATCGAAAACGTGAAGAAAATTTTCTTCACATTTTTACATCGTGTGATCAGTTGGTGTACTGTGTAGAAATTCCTGGACTAATGGATGCATTAGGATGTACGAGGCGTGTTTTTAAGTAAGGACCGTTTTGTTGTATACACTAATAGGTGGCGCGCGCGCCGCAACGAGTGTTTGCGTCGTGTTCCGGCATTCATTGTGAACAACTGTACTCAGTTGCAGCTGCGTAGGTAATCTGTACGGTCTATTCTGTGTCTTTAAAATGTTCAAGATTATCGAATCGTTCGCCCCCGGCGATATAGGGTCAGTGATACGTTTACTGACAGCAAGAAACCTCTCTGCTGCAGACATTCGCCGGCAGATTTGTGAGTTTACGGAGCTACTGCCATGTGTGACGGCAAAGTGCGTAAGTGGGTCAGAGACTTCAAAGATGAGCCCCGCTCCGATCGCCCATCTGTGATCACAGACGATATGGTGGCTTCAGTTGAAGCGAAATTTCTTGAGAACAGACGCTTCAACATAAGCACTCTTTCAAAGAACTTTCCTAAAGTGTCAAGGTCAGTGCTGTACATGATTGTTTCTGAAAAGTTAAACTTCAAGAATCTGTGCCCCGTTGGGTCCCTAAACTCATAACGGAGGACCACAAACATAAAAGATTCGAGTGCTTGCTAAATTTTTTGACTCGTTATAACGAAGAAGGTGACGCCATATTGAGCCGGAGCGTAACGGGAGACGAAACGTGAGCTTCGCATGTCACGCCCGAATCGAAGCAACAGAGCATGGAGTGGAGCACACACACACACACACACACACACTCTCCTGTAAAGGTCAAGGCCAAGCAGACTCTGTCCCAGCGCAAGATCATGGCGTCCGTGTTTTGAGAAAGGCATGGTGTTTTGTTGGTTGACTTCATGCAACGCGGAACCACCATAAATGAGGTAGCCTACGGCCAAACCTTGCAAAAATTACGCAGAACGATTCAAAACAATAGCCGCGGCAAGCTGATAGAGGGAATTTTGCTACTCCATGACAATGCAAGGTCTCACGTCGAAGCTCACACCCGAGCTTTATTGCACTCTTTTAGATGAGAAGTTTGGACCCCCTCCCCATATAGCACCGACCTTGCGCCGAACGACTTTCATCTTTTCCGCCATCTCAAACATCATCTCGCCGGCAACCACTACAACGATGACGAAGACGTGAAAACAGCCGTGACCTCTTTCTTATCGCAGCAGGCGGCAAGTTTCTATGAAGAGGGTATTAAAAATCTAGTTGTAAGGTACAGCAAGTGTTTAAACAAACTTGTCAGCTATGTTGAAAAATAGAGAAATGTATGTCGAATCTGAAATAAATTTAGTTTTGAAATTTTTCTTTTGTTAGGTTTTTATTTTCAAACGGCCCTTACTTAAAAAACATGTCTGGTAAATACAACAGTGATGAGTGGAGAGTATTTATTGATTCATCTACTCCAAACTTGAAGGAGGTTCTCCTCCACAACAGAAATCCGTACCCCTCTGTATATATTTTCCATGCAGTACATACATATGAATGAATATTATGACAATATGAAAACCTCACTTGAAAAAATTAAGTATACAGAACATGTGTGGAGCATATATGGTGATTTAAAAGTCATAGTACTTTTGTTAGAGGTGCAATTAGGTTACACTTAGAACTTCTATTTTCTCTACAAATGGGACGGCAGGGCAAAGAATAGAGCACTACGTTGTAAAAACTGGAGCATGCAAGAAAATATTGTCGCTAATGAAGAAAATGTTACAAACTATCCTCTCGTTGATATAATGAAAGTTTTGCTATCACCTCTGTACATAAAACTTGTTACATGTCGAAAATCGGCTATGTAAACATTTCTGATTTTAGTCTAATTTGCGAGTGAATTCGCGCCAATATTTTAAAAAACTTGTGCGTGCAGTTCTGTCACTTTAGATAGTTGCGTCAGCGCCCTTGTCGTATCTCTGCCCTGTATCGTTCCTCACCTTATTCCTGTCGTGCCGCTACACAAGAACAGAGAAGACAACACCAATTTGGTTTCAACGGGGGGCAAAGGCCGAACCACACCCAACAACGCCCAACTGCCGCCAAAATAGCTGCAATGTTGTGAAAAGCTCCACAGTTACGTGAGTACATTTTGTCTTTTCCTATAATTAAAATAAACATTTTTTGCATGTGATACAATAATTTGAGGCTTAATAATGACGTAACCCCTTATTGCGCAATATTACGCACGTATTTATTATGTTACCAACTGTCGTAGTGGCTCTTATAAATTACGCGCGGGACTTTAACAGTATACCTTTGAATAGAACACCTAGAGTATAACAAACTAGGACCGATGAAAACTTTGTCGATGCTTTAAATAAAACTGGTGAAGAACTCAAATAACTGAGAGAGAAGTTTGAGGAAAAAACAGCATGAAAGGCTTCTCCAAGACATTATGTATTGTGAAAACCGATACCAAGGGAAGTGGAGCCCCACAATAAGTTCAAATTTTTAAAATAATTATTGAAAACTAACCGCTAAACTAAACTAACACGAAATAATGTACAATTCAAGAATATGTAGACATTAATACACTACCATTTCTAGTAATATTTTATTTATTTGCTTTGTTAAAATAAAATTTAGAACATTTGTGCAAAATGTTCCTTAAGTTTAACGACTATTGCATGATGTTATTTTCATTAAAATTATAGTTTTATGAATCTGCAGCATACTGGTTAACCTTCATTGCTATTTCTACAGCTTCTTCTTCTTCTAGGCTAAGTCGAAATTCGTTGTCATTTAATGTCATTGCAATATTACACAATACTGCTAATGCAACAATTGCTCCACTTTGCATATATGTAACCGTATGACATACGCTAGACAATGAAATCTCCGTTTGAGATAACCAAAACAGCGCTCGATAAGATTACGTGTACGAATTTGTACTTCATTAAAGAGACTTTCTACTGTCGTCGTTGGATTTGTCAAAGGTGTTATTAACTAATTTTTATTTGTATGTCCACTGTCTCCAACTACCAAACTACTAGCCCGTAAATTTTCATTTTCCAATTGAGTTCCTAGGAATGAATTGTTGAAAATTGTTGAATCATGGCCGATTCAATCCAGCGACATACAATATTTCGAATTATTAAGTCACTATCACATACTGTCTGGACATTATATGAAAACATCCCTTGCTGTTACGAAATCTTTCTACATTATCTCCATCTGGGAATAGTACACGCATATGCTACGCATTTCGGGAACTTGGCAATTTTATAAAAACCTTGCTGCACTCTGATGATTTCTTCCCACTCATGGTATTTCAGTATATTGTGGCCTAAGTCGGGCCAGAGCTTGCACAACTGTAGTAATTGCACTTAAAGCTGTAGATTTATCAACGCTAGTAAGTTCTCCTAGAATTGTCTACAGAGACCAGGTGGCAAGAAAGTCAAATACTATGAGAATCATGTCAACAGGCGACAGAGCATTATTTCTAAAACATGATATATTAGTGGAATATTGATACTTATAATATGTAGTTTACCTGTAAGTTATTTCTCTTTTAATTATGGTAATTGTGCCTCGCATTCGTCTTTAGATAAAAGAAATTTTTGTTCAAATTCACCATCATTCCATTTTTAAAGTGATTCAGTCTTTCATGTATGGTACGTGGAACGTTCTAAAAGTTCTTCGGCATCGGTAAAATCCTCCAATACTTGATTCATTATTTAATAATATAATTGGTAAAAGTGAAAATTGTATAATTCCAAAAACAACAATAGTTGTCAGTGCCAATGGTTCAATTGAGATTATGAATACGAGGGGAAGGTGAAAAGTTCTCGGCCTACAATGAAAGACTGCAGTTTTCAGTAAAAAAAAAAGATTTTATTTTTCGACATAATCCGCCTTAACTTCAACAACTTGGTCCAGCGTTTCTCCAACATCAGTATTCCTTCCCGGAAATGAGAGTCTAAAAGGTTTTGAAAATATTCGTCTACGACCCTCTCAACTTCTTCATTGGACATGAAGCGCTTCCCAGAAACAAATTTCTTCAAGTTTGGAAACAGATAGAAGTCTGAGGGCGTAAAATCAGGGAAATAGGGGGGGGGGCAGCAAGTCTTACCCCAAATCCGTCAATTTTCCCATCGCCAACGCACCCTTGTGTGCAGGTGCGTTGTCTTGGTGAAAGATGATTTTTTCTTCCTCAAGCCAGGCCTCTTCTCGCGAATTTTGGCATCCAGCTGGTTAAGAAGGATGGAGTAATATTGGCCTGTAATTGTTCTGCCTTTTTCAAGGCAATCCCTTTCGCATCCCAAAACACGCTGGCCATCACCTTTCCGGCAGATGCGATCGACTTCGCTTTCTTTGGCGCTGAAAAACCGGCTTCCACCCACTGCTTCGACTGCTGTTTCGTTTCTGGCGTGTAATGGTGGACCCATGTCTCATCCATAGTGACAAACCGTCGCACAAAATCGCTCAGATCCTTATTGAATCGGGCTAAACATTGCTGCGAAGCTCGTTTTCGTATTTGCTTTTGATCGGCATTCAGCAAATGCGGCACCCATCTTGCGCAGAGCTTTCGTATCCCTAACTCTTTGTGTAAGATGTTTCGTACTCTTTCGTCCGATATCCCTACAGCCTCAGCTAACTCCTTCACTTTCACTCGCCTATCGTCCAACACGATAGCATGCACTTTTTCGATCATTTCCGGTGTGGTTGCGCTTTTTGGTCGTCCTTCACGTGGGTCATCTTCGAGAGACGTGCGACCATGTTTAAATTCAGCTGCCCACTTTTTAACGGTTGACAGGGAAGGGGCAGAGCCTCCGTAAACTTTTGTCAACTTCGGATGAATTTCCCGAGGGGTTAATCCGTCCAAAACGAAGAATTTTATGACTGTACGATATTCAAGTTTATTCATCTTAAGAAAACACGCATAAGACATCTGCTTGAAAAAATTCGTGTAAACAAACTACTTGAGATAGCAAGTTGAAATTTGTCATACGAACTAATGAGATGTGCACCCAGGCCGGAAGCACAAATTTTTACTGATTGGAACGCCATCTCTGTATCAGGCCGAGAACTTTTCACCTTACCCTCGTACTTAATCGTAGGTTAAACTACCCCAAAATGTAGGTTTAGCTAATCCAGACGTAAATCGCGGTAATTACGATTTGAAGTCAGATTTATATGAAGCACATAATTATTCGCGTTTAAACGAAATGTAATACCTTTGGGTGGAACATTGGGAACGTGGCAGCAACTATAACGGTCCTTACTAAAATTATACGGTAATTAAGATTGAGTGGCTCCGTGACTTAGTGGGTTGGCGCAAGGTCCCGAGTTCGATTTTCGACACGGACTGCTTTGAAAACGATAAGCTAGCATTTTTCACAAAAATACGGTCTCGCTCGTAAGAGAGGATAAAATGGAGGTCTCGTGTGTGGGTGTTGTCACGCACGTTCAAAATCTCTACCTTCTCTGCTTCAAATATATGCCACACTATACACGCATGCGTTAGAACGTATTCTATCATTCTTTCTCTTATATTTTACTATTTCCCACATATTTCATTCTTCCTCTGTCATTTCAAGTACCTATTTGTTCTTACCTTGTATGTTCATGATATCTTCATCATACGCCTGTAGCACCATCTTTCAGAAACTTCAATTTTTATTCCCGTCTGCTTCTTTTACAGCCTACGTTTTAACGCCGTACAGAGCTGTGTTTCACACATATCCGCTCTGCTATCTTTTTATTGTTTCCATGTTTGTTGTCTTCGAACATAGTAGTTGCTTTTTCTTGTTAAATGAAGCATGGCCTTGTGCTAATCTTCGTTTTATATCTTTTGCACTTTTCCCATCTTGCTCTATTTGGCTTCCTAAATAGCGGAAATCCTACCCTCTTGTAAACTCACGTTTCCAATTTGTATTCTGGTTTTTTACTTATTTTCCCTGCTTTACATACTAGTGCTTTAGTTTTATTTTCATTGATTATCATACTCTATCCCTTTGTTACTACTGTTTCCATTTCATTAACAGGTGCTTGTAACTCCTCTCTGCTAAATGCTAATACCGCTGTATCAATTGCAAATCTAAGCATATCAATCGTTTGTCGCTGCATAATAATTCCAAATGTCTTCTTGCATTTTGACAGTATTCACTGCCTCTTCGATATACAAGTTAAAAATTAATAGGGATAACGCAGAACCTTGTCTCACTCCTTTCCTAATATTTACTTCTCTGAATTACTGCTCTAATTCTATTACAGCTGTTTGCTCTTTGTACAAACAATGTACGTCTACTCCTATAACTCATCCCGATTTTTTCAGACATTTTTTGCATTTTACATTGTCAAATGCTTTTTCTGGATCTAAAAACCCTATATACACGAGTTCTCCTTTTTCAATCGGTTTTTCCATTATCATCCTTAAATCTAAAAAGGTCTCCTGTGTCCCCTTTTTCCCCTAAACCCAAATTGATCGTCTCTAGTATTTCTTCAGTCTGGTTTTCCATCCGTCGTTGTACAATTCTACTTAATATTTTTAACACGTGTGCTGTTAAACTTATTGTTCGAAAATGTACCATCCATCTGCAGCTCTCTTTTTTGGTTTGAAAAATGTTAAGCGAGCATTTTTCACAGAAATGGACCCTCGTTCGGATGAGAGGTCAAATGTAGGCTCCGTGTGTGTGTGTTGTCACGCGTATTAAAGAACAACAAGGGTTCGGCAAAATTCAAAATTTCAAGGTAAAAAACTCGCTTCCTATTCAATGTAGTACCTTCGGGTGGAGCATTGGAGAGTTAAATGTAGGATAACCTAAGATTAACCTTTTATTCAATGCATTTTCGACATTTAACCCAGACCTACATATAACTCAGGTTTGACTGTAATTGGTACAACGCAATCTTAAACCGACAAAACTAAAGAGATTTTTTTATTATCGAAATACTACAAACCAATTAATTTTTCCTATTCAACTGACAAATTTCAAATCGAATCCTTCATTACTCGAAGATCCAAAATTCACTAAGTGACGATCAAATTAGTTGCAAAAATGTAAGAGGCTGGGGATATTTTAATGTAGAATAACTGCGAACGATTGCTTAATCTTATATAACCTTCCCTGACTTCTTAACTATGATCACTTACAATTCTAAGTATCTGTGTGCCATCTCGTACCAGTGCCCCATTTTTCTTGAAATTCTCAATCGAGAGCGAGATGGAGGAGGTGAGGTTGAGGGAGAGGAAGGAAAAGAGAGAGGGGAGGGGATGAAGAGATAGGCAGGTGTGGGAAATAGAGGAGCGAAGAATGGAGGGGAAAAGAGTGAGAAAGGGGGTGGCGGGGGTGGGGGAGCGAGAGAGAGTGAGAGGGGACATAAAGAGAGGGGTAGAGAAATAGGGGTGGAAAGAAGGGGGGTGAAGATAGAGGATCAGGAGTGCGGGAGGAGAGCCGGTGAAGATGAACCCAATAGCTTCTGTGTACGTCTCTTTTGGTGCAGCAAACTGTAACTGTATAAAAATGTAACTGCAGAAGAAAATACCGGAAATCTTCGAAAGCCCAGAAATGTTCCATTGCGAACAGTATAAGTAAAACTGTTAAGGTATTTGTGTAAGTAACAATATGAAATATCTTTTTTTAGAGTGGTTACAAATAATAAACTAATTTATGTGTGAGAGTTTTGAGCACTAGCTAATGTCGACAAAGACACTGAAGATGTTTTGTAATTAAACTGGTAAAAATACAAAAGTTATAATAGTTTTAGACATTATGTTCACTGTTTATGTATGCGTCGGTAAATTAATAAAAAACGAAAAGCGCATTTTAAAGGACGTCAGTCTTAACATCTTAAATGGGCGGGGTAATTAATTAAAGAAAGCAACACAATATGACAGAGCAATCAAACCGGCGATCAGATACAAAGAGCGATGTGACGCTTCGTCCTCTAAGAGGAACAGATAAGAACCTCTAACTCTCATGCATTTGATCCAAAGAATTATACGCTCATGGTAGAGTGAAAGGTTTACTTTGTACAGTTGCAATAACATACACATCTGCAAGTGATTGTCTTTTTATGGCCACTTAAATGTATTTAATTCTTTATAGGGGTTTCGAAACCTCCAACACAATAGGTGAAATGATAACATTCACACAATTTATTACACTACAGATGCAAGTAACTTTTAACTGAATACTTTGTTATTTGAAAGACTATTTTGTATGCATTTTAAAATGTACAATGAAAGTATAATTTGAAGATGGGTTTATATCCAGACAAATATTAACTTAATTTAACAAGTGAGTCGATTATTGTAATATAATTAAGCCAATTTCCGCTGACTTGACTATCACTGACGCTAGAAAACAAGAACGATTGCACTTCGGAAACGAGAACTTTGTCAATAATGTTGACAATATTCGTTGAAGACAGGATTAAAATCTTCATCCTCAAATAACATATGGAAAAATGCCAGACTTCATATGGTGACTGAATACCAAACTACGGCAAACAGGACACGTTCATACTTAAATACCCACAGGGATTAACCCATCAACATGTAATTAAAACAGCAATTACGCTGTAAGTAAAATTCAAAAGTCTTCTATTTTTTGCACCAGCAATCACAAAAAGTTAACATCTCTATTTTAGTTCAACTCGAAAACAGGTTTAGAACCCTGCATGTAAACTCCGCAGTATTGCAATTACATCAGCGTGCGCCCTACTTATTAAGTGGGGCGCAACAAGAATTTTCCCTTTTCTCAGCTATATTGAGAACCGGGTCATCACTTTAGCATCGAGAAGTGCCTTTTCATTCCAAGATCAACAGCGGTAACATAGCGATTCGTAATGGAATTACAATCCTTAATTTATTTGCTGAGCAGGCTATATAATTCACCTTAAAATTGAGAGATTTAGT
This sequence comes from Platerodrilus igneus, assembly GCA_036346225.1. Lineage (NCBI taxonomy): Eukaryota > Metazoa > Arthropoda > Insecta > Coleoptera > Lycidae > Platerodrilus > Platerodrilus igneus. The sequence continues at coordinate 2,577,836 of JARFIW010000237.1, read as the reverse complement.
TTCACGCAACTCAAAACCCAAGGGTGCATTATGTTAGGATCTGAAAATAAACTTTGTTTTTACATAATGTGCTCTCATTTTTTATTGTATTTACATTTTGTTTAAATTGGGAACAAGTATAAATTCTTGATAAATTTAATCCACGACCAGTTTGCGCGCAGTGCCATATGGCAGTTTCCATTTATTTATGCGCTGAATTACGCTTTAATCGTGGGCCAGGTAAGTTAGATAAATGAAATACTTGAGTATATGATTTTGGTCGTAATTGACGTATGACGATACGCAGCGCTACGCAAATCTCCATAAGTCGGTGGAGGTTCCACAAGGAATCTTGTGTAGCTGGACTGCACGGTTCTTAAATAACTTAGGTTAGCTCTGCTGTTTTTTAAATCACTTTTTTTTACCACTCGGCGTCTATTGACTACGCACGACTTTTTAATTCTTTACTCTAAGACTAACCCTTATCAAGTTACAACTCCTACTGAATTTTTTAACTTTTTTATTTATAAATATTTTGTTACTGTGTAAAGCATTCGATAGGCCCAGGTTTCTCGAAAGATTCAATCCGATATTATTTTTAATCTAGAACCAACCCCTAGCAGTTTTACAACCCCTAAGCGCCTGCTTTTCTGTTTATAAACATTTTGTTAGAAGTGTAAAGCATTGAATAGACTCAATTTTTCTTAGAAATTCAAATCAGTAATTAATTTAACCTTAGACGACCCCATAGCCAAGACCTAAAAATTTTCAAAAAGTAGTACACATTCTTTTTAAAAACTTTTATTTACTTATAAATATATAGTTTACACTACTAGCTATTTATGCTCACCATCTATTTTAATACATATACATATTTATAGAAAGGTCTTTCTAACCTGATTTAGGTATAAAAAATTTAATCTTTATTCTCGTCTTACAAAGTTCTTCTCTTTAATCCACTGGATAATATGAGATTGCAGATTGCTGCCAGATGTGATAATCACATTTTTTGTGGACCACGTGAAATAACTTATGATGATTATCTTTCTCCCCTCTTTCTTCGCTATCAGTACTCTTTCTTTTTTTCTCCGTGTTGTTTCCTTCTTTCTTTTGTTCATTTTGCTTCAGTCTTCTTTCTTTTCCTTTTCTTGGAAACCTTTGAATGCTCTTACTTTTACTCGGAGTCTTTCTCTTTATTCTACCTCTTTTCTACCTATTTTCATTTCTTCCATGTCTTTTCTGATTTCCCTGATCCATGTCATCTGTGTCTTAGGGTTTCTGTCGAAGTAATCGAATAGTCTCTTTGTTACTCTTTCCTCATTCATTCTTTTAATGTGACCGTAAAATATCACTCTTCTGTTTCTCATTGTGTCTGTTATTTTCTCTGTTTTTGAATAAATCTCCTTATTGCTTCTCAGTTTCCATTTTCCGTCTTCACATTTTGGTCCCAGGATTTTAATTTTTCTTTCTCTTTTTTCTACCACGTCAAGCTGTCTGTGTTCAGTATAAAGCATTCTGAGGCATAGAGGCCCTCTGGTTTGATAACTGTATTATAGTGCCTTATTTTTGCATTGATGGATGTGGACTTCTTATTGTATATATTTTTTGTCAAGTGGAATGCTAGTTCTATTTTTCTTGCTCTTGCTAGGATGGCTTCTTTCTCAAGGGCGTTTGGTTGAATTACTTCTCCTAGGTATTTGAACTTGTTTACTCCCTTAATTTTAACATATTTTGTTGAGATCTGTTTTGGGGTATCTTTTCTGTTAGTCGTGTATTCTGTCTTTTTATATGATATTTGTAGTCCAGCCTTTTCTGCTGTCTCTTTCAGTATATCAATTTGTTTTATTGCATCTTCTAAGTTTTCCGCTAGTATTGCCAGATCGTCTGTAAAAGCCAGACAATCAATTTCCAGATTATCTTTCTTTCTTCCTATTTTTATTTTAGGAATTCCTTCTTCTATTCTATTCCTCTACTCTCTCATTACTTTCTCCAGTACACAGTTGAAGAGTAGTGGGGTTAACCCATCTCCCTTTCTTACTCCTGTTTTGACCTCAAAGGAATCTCCCATAAATTTTACTTTTAATTTCGTATTTGTTAGAGTATTTTGTGTGATTGCGATTGATTTGTCATCGGCTCCGAATTCTTCTAATGTATTGAATAGTGTTTCTCTATCTATAGAATGTATTAAATTTTGTCGTTGACCATAACGATTACTCCCCCTAGCGGTCAAAATTTAAACTTACAGATATTATCTAAGAATTTCTTTTGCCAACCAATTGTTTCCGCAAAGTTCTATGTCTTATAATTTATAATATGCAACCGCTCAAAACGCTTAGTAAAAACACTCAGTGCACTTAATGTAGCAAAAGTACAAGTGAAAAATAAACTTCAAAAAGTCAAAATATGGTTGCTTTGACTTCACGTTCTAACAGTGTTTTATAAGAAATATAATAATTGAAAACGGCACGTGAGCATATTACAAAAAACATACAATTAGCAATATTCTCCTAAGAAATCAACTCAGCAGCAAGAGAGAAATACGACATACTTCAAGGGAAAAAGCATTCAAATTCTATTACAAGTACAAACAAAAATACATATACAGTAATTGGTCGCGTGTCTGCATAGAGGGCCTACTAGATTTCGCAAAAATTACAACTAAAGTACATAATGTTAAATTTCAAATTAACAATGTTGATTAATCAATACTTGCTTACGTTTCAAAATTACTGCATATTAGCAAGCTAGGTATCACATAATTATTTTTTTAATTTCAAGATTACCGCGTGGATTGCAGATTACCGTCTTGGTCCTGTAGTGGAGTTCATTGGTTTTTCTTAAAACATACATGGAACAAGACAAGATACAATAATTACTAGAGATAGGTAAGGAATTAACAAGTATGCACTCCACTACAAAGTCTGTAATGCACTACTCCCGCACAAGCAATTGAAGATATAATAGTCAAAACAGAAATAAATTATGGCGCGCTTCCAATAACTTGTAAACCACAACAGTTCTTTATTCGTCGTCCTGATTGGTCAGGAAAACGACATATGACTTTTACAAATCGTGGAAAGTTATACTTAACATTCCTTCCCACGGTATAAAACGGTTATTACGCGAACACAAAAGGCAATTCATAGAAGCCGAATTTCTAAAACTAGATGTACACAAATATGTGTAATATACCTAAATTAATTTAAAAAAAATCCCTAAAACTAGTTATTCACTAAAATCTTTTGTGAAGGGCTTTGTGGAGCGCAACAGTCCTGAGGTATGCAGGTAATATAGTTAAAATTAGCAGAAATAGTTAAGAAGTTGAAAATAGCACAAAATAAAATGAAAGAACTTTGTAACATATAAATTTTCTGTAAATTTGTTCATTGACTTTAGCGCGGTGCATCTATTATTTTAGTCTTTATATTAACAACATTTATATAATTGATTCAGTCATTATTGCATATTTAATAACCAATAAACTCCCAAAGCACACTTCAATTTTAATTACAATTACAATCTACTACATACTACATATTCCTTACTGATAACATTTATATATACAAACTTGTTAACGTGTTCCTACATTTTGAAGTATCTAAGATTTCAATTTGTTCCGACGATTGGTGATCGATTATCACTTTTCGTTTCTTAGTTGAACTGGAAGGTCGCTTGGTGTTGAAAAACACTCAAGATGTTCAGGAAAGTCAAGTTTTCCTGGCAAAGACGTCGTAAAAGACGGACAGAATGTTAAAAGTTGTCCAAGACAACTAAAGTAGAAATGTAGTGTACAAATCTTCTTGGCGAACGGTTTGTTTAAATGCGTAAGCATATAAAATTAATTATTTTATTACAGTGCAACTTCGATAACTCTGGAAACGTAGATAATCTCGTAATGATTTTGATGTAATTTCACGTAATTTCGATGCAGTCTTAGATCATCAGAAAATATTCTATTTGGTCTGGTTCAATTAAATTTATGGAACTCGTTTAGAAGGTAAATGAGTAAGCAACTTTATTCGACACATGGCCGCAATGTAGCCGACGTGTTCATCTGATGTACGTGTCGTTTGAAGGTTATAGGTCATTGCCGCTATGGGTAAGAAAGTAATAGTTCTAACATAATGCTAAGGTTACAAAGTCCATTACGTAAATTTTGCATGAAATGATTTTGAAGCTTGTTTTACTTCAGGTTGCTGTATGCAATTTATTGTGACTTGTATGAATAATTTTGTTAATTCATTTTCAAAAGCTCATTTTGTACAGTATAAAGTACAATGAGTACTACAACTTTTTGTAATTAAAGGTGTGTCCAACTTAAGATATTATATCTCACCGGTTGTACAGGTGTAGACATACTATCGTCACAGTTATCTTGTTTATCACAAATTAAAATACTAATATGTTAATTTATAGGACCTGAGTCCTGTATGATGAAAATTGGAACTTAAAGTAATCTGTCAATTTGTAATATTTGCCAAAAGTTAAGTAAGAAATTTTTAAACATTGTGAGGTCGAAGTAGCGCTACAGTGACTACCTAATAAAAAAAATGATGTCTATAATTAAATATGTGATTTAAAAATTACATTCATAAGAATTGAATTTTATTAAGTACTCTTATTTATTATGATGTTATCTACCTTTCTTAAAAGAATACAGAATTATTTTTTCCAGACTTCAGTTCATTTATCAGTAATCTTAAATTTTCCAAATTTTGTTCGGTATTTACAACGTAAACTTATCCGAAAGAGCACCACTATAGTGGAAACCAATTGAACTTAATTCAAAGATTACATATTCATACTGATTCTTAAAATATATAGGGTGTCTATGTTGGTAGAAATTATTTTTCAGAGTCGCCCTACTCATGGTTAGATCCTTGAAAAAGAGGTTCAGATGTAATTATGATATTTGTGACAATCAGACTTTGTATTTAAAGTGGTTTGTGATAATATAGGTTACCAAATTTTCCTTTAAGCAAATTCATTTAGTCAGTTGCTTTATAAAAAATTTAGGTGGCGTCCTTATTTTGTTCCTTTCAACTTAAATATAACCACTGACCCAATCTCATGCGACCGTGGGCCAAAAACCCAGTTAGCTAAATGTCTTAAAAGTGTTCTTTTACTATAAGCCAATTTCCATCCAAACCTTACCCTGGGCTTGATACAATTACACAAGAATTCTCGATAGGTAATATTAAATCTGCCACAGTTTATTGTGGATAGATTGATTGAAAAAATATAGATAACAACTTTCACATGGAGATTTAGACATGATAATCAAAAAAAAAGAACAAAGATTTTTGCCGATACATGGAAATCAAACCACAAACGTTTTTGGACATTTATTTTCCAAATTCTAAATGTAGATGCTAAAACTATGAAAAGTTATTAATATTAAAATAAACACATATTTTCTCAACCTACAATTGAATCGTGTTCCACTCAGGTTTTTAATATCCTTTAGAGCTTTCTAAACATAAATTAATACATACGTTTTGTAGTAATTATTTATCCTGTCAAAACCCTAGCCCACAACATCTAATTTTTCACAGTTGATAGCTTTGATCAACAAAATTAATTAATGTACATTACATTTGATTTTCCAATGCTCCACCCGAAGGTACTACATTGGCCAGGAAGCGAGTTTTTTTTACCTGGAGAATTTTGAATTTTGCCGAACCCTTGCTGTTCCAAGCAAGGTAGGGATCTTTAACGTGCGTGACAACACTCACACACGGGACCTCCATTTTACCTCTCATCCGAACGAGGGTGTATTTTTGTGAAAAATGCTCGCCTAACATTTTTCAAGCGGACCGTGTCGGGATTCAAACCCGGGACCTTGGGCGTAGTAGTCACACACATACCGCTACGCCACGGAGCCGCCTTAATTAATGTACATCATAAAAAGGGCGCAAAGCCAAACAAACCAAAAATAAGTTGGCTAGTTTCCCAACAAAGATAATAAGATAAGTAAATAGGATAGAGATAGGAAAGTGATACTAAAAATATAGTCAGCAACATTAAAAGAACCAAGAGTTTTGCTATTTAGAAAGCTGGATTACAAACGACATAAAAGTCAACCAGATGTATAAAAAGAATTTTTCATAGGAAGGAAAGCTTTTGAGGTGTAACGCAAGTTATGTATCCCCCAATTGAGATATGTATTATAAAATAGAATAATTAGGAAATTGTGTGAAAGTGTTAAGAGTACGCTAAGTGAAGTGCAACAAAGTAACACAAGGACAATTTATAAAGTTTATTAACAGTTCATGGGAACGGATGCAATACTTTGTATCCGAGACGATAGTGACACTGCAGATGGCAGGTCACAGACGGTCAAGATACCGTGATTACTTAGAAATTAAGATTACAATATTGTATTTATGAATAGTATTAAGAAATAAGCAGACTTGAGATCTGCAAGTTCCCACAGCCATGGTGGGTGGGGGGGTAGGGATATTATAAAAAGCCCAGGAGCTCCAAGACCCAACATTCAGTCAAAGTATTCAGTTTTAACATTGCAGTTGCTTAGGCTACTCACCATAGTACAATTAATTAATGTAATTTCGACTTAGAGTAATTAAAATCAAGTTGTTAAAATTTCATAAGAAAATTCTGTATTAATCAATAAACTTGTTAAGAAGTTTTGAAACTGGTTTTAAAAACGCAGCTCCCAAGGCCCGAACCTTAACTCGCATAATACTGAAATCTAGGATGGCTCTAGCTTTTAGGAAAAGACTATTGAAAATTTCTGTTTGGAGCGTGCACTATATTACTACGAAACATGGACATTCCGCAAAGAAAACGGTTTGAAGGAGAATGTTTACGGTCAGATAGGCAGATAAAGTTAGTAACGATAGGGTACTAAAAATAGTTCAGAAACATGAAAGTATCACATTTTCAAATATGGAGGAATGACTAGGATCGGTAGTGTATCGCCAATTAGTCTACCACTGACCAGAATAATTACATTGGAACGTAAGGGAAGCGTTTGTACACAAAAGATGATTGATGGGCCCTGCAGCACCACATCTTTAAGATGGACTTGATTGACAAGTTTTGCATTTAAGAATTATTTAGATTGCAAGAGGATATCTCAAGAATGTTATTTGCACAATTTCTGGTATGTTCTCGAAATAACTGGTGACATTGAATATGTATACAAATTGCAGTGATGAGCATTATTTAGTTCAGCCTTGATAGAAGCTTTGATTACAATACTAGTGATAATTTAAAGCTTTGATAGTCGTAATATGAAATAAAGTAGTGGCATACGCGTGATATGAATTATATAAATTAATAATTAGTGCTCGGATAGTTGTTATATTGCCTCGATAGTAAGTAATTAAGAAGATAGCATTGTAGTTTTAAAAAGATAGTACAGGTACTTTTAGCGAATAGCTAGAAATAAATTGTTGCCAAAGCTATTAGAAAATTTCACTGCAACTACGAGTTGTTGAAAAGGCTTGTGTAATCAGTTTAAAATAAATAACTGTTGTTTGTGCAAGTAGAGTTTTCGGTTACAGTGGTGTTAAGTAGTGTGATTAAAGACTTTTGAACAATTTCTATTTGCATGTCAAAAACTTGTTCTCAACAAAACATGGATAGTGAACTTCCTTCCTTTTTAAGAGCTTCAAGTCCGAAATGGAGGAAAAATTCCATAAAATTACAAGAGGATTTTACAGAAAAATTACAGCTTGACAGAAAACTTCACCAGACAGTCGTTAAATTACTAGAAAATACTGAGAAACAGAACCGAAACTGTAAGCCTGGTAGCGAAATTAGAAGAAAAATTACAAGAAAATGTGAAAAACGAGAACGAACCGTCGCATACCTTGCACAAAAACTTAAGGAGACCGCGGTGAATTTACTTGGAAAATTCCACAACGCAATTAGACCGGACTGCAAAAGCAATTAATCTACAATTAATCGAAAATTACAACCAGCACAGAGGAATTTATACGGGAAACTACAGGAACCGTAGAAAAGCTGAAATCCGAATTTTCCGACGGCTTACTGAATTTTAGAGTGTAGTTGATGGACAACTCGCAAGAACCAGAAGCAAAGAAAATGTGCTGATAATGGAAGAACGGATTAATTCTCTAACAGTGCAAGCACCAGAGCCCTCAGTGTCGGAGCTATAATATCACGTCCCAGAATTTAAAAATGTCGGGAAATGCGAACTGACATAGAGGTTCAGAGTAAAGCCACCCACATTTAATGGAAAATCATTTTGGCAGGCATATTTCCATTTTTAGTTTATACATTATATTTAACGATTAATTAAGTTTGAAGCCTGATTTATACGAAGTACGTAACTATTCGCGTTTAAACCCAATGTAGTGCCTTCGGGTGTAGCATTGGGGATGTCGCCGAAAGTGCAGCGGTCCTGCGGTCCTTATTCAAATTATATAGGCATATTTCAAACAATTTTAGGCTGCCGCGAGAGCTAACGGCTGGAACGATAGCGAAAGGGCAACTGCGTTGATTGTCGCGTAAAGCCTTGAATATTTTGCAGATCATACCAGACCATGATCAGAGAATATACAGGGCCTAAACATCAAGGCTGGAATTGGGGTACAACTCTCATCAACAGCAAGTGTACCACGCTCAAGTGAAAAAGCGTTATCTAAAGGCCAACGAAAATTTGCAAGTGCCGAATTGCTTCCTAGAACAGTTGGTAGTACAGACCTTTGTTGGCGGGATACGTGACGGAGAGATACAGAAAGCACTACGGCTGGCTCGACCAAGGACTTTAGACGATACGCTAGCTCATGCTTTGGAACTTGAAGCGGTAAAGCAAGCTTCGTATCGTGGTAGTGGCAAGATAAAATTCTCCGTAGAAAAGCATGGCGAAGAAAGCATAAAGGAGGTAATTCGATCTACTAAAGAGAAAGGCGCCCAGATGCTGAAATTGTGGCGAGTTTAGAGGCATATACAGCCCGAAAGTAGCAATGAAGCCAGAAACTAAAGGAGGTTGACAGATGGAAGAGAAAGTCGACCTGCACGGATTCTGCCCTGGAGACCATCGTCCTCATCTCACGATCAAAGCATGCAGACAACATTTATATATATATATATATATATATATATATATATTGAAATTAATAAGATGAAATAATAATTTAGACTTTTTAAGTAAAGCCCAAATGATCATTTCAAATCGAGCTAGTAATTGAAAGAAGAAAATATAAGGCCTTGGACATGATTTGAACCTGCATCTCAGTTTTGCCGGAACTGTGCGTTAACTAATTACGCTACCGAGGCCGATGGCTATAATTGGGAAATTTACAAATCTAAATCGTGTACAGTACCATATATAAACCTAAACGTAATTGAAAGTTAGGTTTATATATGGTACTGTACACGATTTAGATTTGTAAATTTCCCAATTATAGCCATCGGCCTCGGTAGCGTAATTGGTTAACGCATGGTTCCGGCAAAACTGAGATGCAGGTTCAAATCCTGTCGAAGGCCTTATATTTTCCTTCTTTCAATTACTAGCTCGATTTGAAATGATCATTTGGGCTTTACTTAAAAAGTCTAAGTTATTATTTCATCTTATTAATTTCAATACGTAAGTATTTATCAACTTACCTTGTGTAAAAAACTACTTATAATATTTATATATATATATATATATATATATATATATATATAGATATATTATAGTGGTTTTAAAAGATTAAAAATAAAAATAAACGAAGCAATTTCAAAACACCCTGTATAAAGAAACAACCAGAAATTACGTGCGAAATTTATATTTGTTAGTTAATTTTTAAGTAACGAGTATTAATCAAATTTTACCAATAATGATGAATATTTAGTAGCTTTGCAAAGAAATTGAATGGTAGAGGCCAATGCCATTAATTTATTAATTTAATTGAATTTAATTAAACGGTTATTTACGTATAATATGCATAAAAGCGTGTAGGGGTCAATGATACCAAGGTGAAACGCGGTGCTATCTGACAAATATATCAGTGAGGTGAAATACGTTGAAATCCAACTCTTAGAATTGTTATTTAAAACGTTCGTTACGATTGAACACCTGCGTGGTTTATAAAGGTCAAGTTCTACTTAATTTGTGTAGATAAAGATAAAGATTCTACGTATATTGTACAAACCGTCGCTTGTGTTCGCAGGAAATACTAACGAGGGGTGATTTAAATCACGTAATAAGTCCACGGGGTGTAGATAGCAGATAAACAAGAATATCAATTTTCTACCACTCAAGCAAGGTTAGAAAGAGACGTAGAAAACGCATAAGCATAGGACAACTGTAGTATAGGCGGGATTTGTGAAACGTCACTAGGTCTACGATTGGTCGATATGGTTAGTTTGACTTGAAACAAACACGAGGATAGTGTAACGTAGTTTTCTGAAAATATTATAACGACGCGCTGAAATCCGCGGACTTGAAAATCGGTTGAGTGCAAAATTGTAAGAATGTGTGGCTGTTAACAGGGGATTTCGGATAAACGGGGCCGGGAGGTGGCCGTCTAAAGCTATAAATATTTTACGAAAACATAATTAAAGCCCTTAATATTTCGATTGCTTCAAACTACGTATGGAAGCTACCACGAGATTTGTAAGTAGAATAAATTATTTTAAAATTATATTGCACGGTGAACTTCATAATTTATACGCGGTTTGTGTGCCGAGATTACATATTTTTTTTATTGAAGTATCACCTATAAAATTTTAACAAGCTCGTGTCGGAAGTTAAGTAACGTGGTTTAAAGTAAATTTGTGCAAGACGTATGTTTAAATTGGATTTGGAAGGCAGCGTTAGCAATTCAACTTAGATGGGGTTCGGCTAGTAATAGCTAGAAACAGCCTGCAGACCAGATAGAAGAAATACATGGCATCATCCCTCGGAGCTGAAATCTTCTAGAAATTTCCAGGTAACGAATTGAAATTGTGATTCTTATAAACTGTGAATATTGGGTGACGTATGAGAGTGATTTTGAAGGAATTGTGGATTATTTGCGTATTGAACATAATACGTGTAAATAACTTTATTATGGTATTTCAATAGAAATCTGAAGGTGTCTATAAAGCTTATTAACGTTCCTTCAGGACGTAAAAATTTTGTGAAGAGTACATGGCTTTGTTTGTTTAGTTTGTTGTTAGAGTATGCACAGTAGAAAGGCATACATTATCCAAAATTAACTGGGTTATCATGAGCTCACAATACTCCAGAGTTTACTTAGATTTAAAAAAAAATAAATTATAAAAAAGGAATGAGAAAGAAGGTATTAGTCAAGGTCCATTTACTCCGGGTACATTTTATGTGTATGATAATTTAAAATAAAATACAGGACATTACAAAATAGGATTTAATGAAGTGTAACGTGATCACAGAAATATGGACAATATTGAATTTCATTTGTAAATAGTTATAAATAAAAGATTGTATGTTGGTTGTATTTTGTGGTTTTATTGCGAGTGTGTGTGTACGATTGAGAATATGAGAGTGAATATAGATATCCAAGAGGAGGTCCACATGAGCTAGCCGGAAGCAGGTGCAGAAAATTGGAAATTCAACCGAGAAAGAGAGGAAAACGGGTAAGAAAGATTTTTTTTTGGATTATTTAATTTTTAAAAGTTTTTCTATTTTCGAATTTGAAAATTTAATAAAATTTTCGAATAAATTTTTATGGGTGAGGATTTTACCAAAGTTCCACGGCAATATATATATATATATATATATATATATATATATATATATATATATATATATATAGACAGTTTAACGGTAAGACTGTGAAGGCGGCTCCGTAGCGTAGTGGTATGTGTGTGACTACTACGTCCAAGGTCCCGGGTTCGAATCCCGACACGGTCCGATTGAAAAATGTTAGGCGAGCATTTTTCACAAAAATACACCCTCGTTCGGATGAGACGCAAAATGAAGGTCCCGTGTGCGAGTGTTGTCACGCACGTTAAAGATCCCTACCTTGCTTGAAACAGCAAGGGTTCGGTAAAAATTCCAAATTTTCCAGTTAAAAAAAACTCGCTTCCTGACTAATGTAGTACCTTCGGGTGGAGCATCGGAAAATCACATGTAAGGTAAGACTGTGAAGTACTTGGTTGATACCGGAACTACTAGGACAATTGCTAATAGTGCGGCGCGAGCATGGTAAAGCCACCCGCGACGGCGCGTCTTCAAACCGTAACTGGTGAGAAAATTCAAACACACGGAATGCTAAATATAAAAATTAAAGTTGGGAGCAAAATATTTGACCATCAGGTAGTAATAGCGAACATCACTGAAGAAGTTATCTTGGGAATGGATATCTTGAAGAAATATGAATTCCATGTAGATAAGAAAGAGGATGTTTAAAGAGTACGGAGTGAGGGAGTACCGCTTTGCGAAGCAAACGATGTGTCTGAGTGAGTTTGTTTGACGGGCGACGTTATCCCACCTGGAAGGACTGAAAGTGTGATGATGGTACGCTTGAATGGTGCTTTCCGGGAAGGATATGTGCGCGCTATTGAACGATTAATGACAAATCTAAGTGCTTGTTTGTGGGGAAGGCTCTAACGAAAGTGATGGATGGTGTACTTGTTAGGTTCTTAAACGCCAATAGATACGATGTCGCCCGGAAAAGAATGAGTTGGGTGTTGTTGTTTAGTCGATCATGTGGCGTGGTGTGTTGGTATTGAGAAAGAACCACTCACTAAAGAGTGTTTCGCGAAGTTATCGAATCTCGAACAAAAACAACTGGCGTGACTTACAAATTTGATCCGACCACAATAGTCAAGCATAGAACCAATACAGAAAATGCCCAGCCAATAAGACATCAGCCGAGCAGAATCTCATTGGCTATATGCAAAGAGGTCGCAAAGATATGGATAAAAAGTGATTGAGCACTCTGGTGATCCTTGGTCATCGCCTGTTATGCTTGGTAAGAAGGACGAATCAATAAGATTTTGTGTGAACTTAAGACGATTTACTGACGTGACCAAAAACGATAGCTACTCACTCCCAAGCATTGAGGACATCCTAGAAACACTTTCAGGGTCGTGATGGTTCTCAACTTTAGATTTAAAGAATGGCTCATGGCAAATGAATATGGAACCAGGAATCGGGAAAAAACTGCTTTCACTATTGGTACTGGCCTATGGTAATTCAGTCACACCATTTGGGCTCTTTAGTGCTCCTACCACCTTCGAGTGCTCCACCAATTAATAGAATGTTTTTCTTCTTTGCTAGCATTTTCCTTTTTCTTTAGTGGCTATCTACCTTTCCATAGAGTCGGTATGGAAATGACAGTCTTCTAGAGTGGGTTAGAATTCTGAAACAATGCTTCTACACCTGCAAGTCATGTTCATATTCTAACTGTGCGTGTTGAAAAAGTTTTTGAATATGCAGATAAGTACGTATTTCACAACCAACTAACAAAATGGGTAGGTAGCTCTAGAAATACTACCGAAAGTGTGATGGAAATGATATTTTAAACCTTCTGTTGCGTATAGCTTCTGAATTGCAAACTTTTGGTTGCATCTGCTCAAAGTACTTTACGAAATTCAGCAAGTTCTACACCTATATAATAAACATAATAAACACACATCTGCACTGGTCTGTTATTGTGCTGCGATTAATTCTTAGTTTGGCTTAAATGCAAACCAAGATTCCACTGGTCCTACTCCAAGTTTGACAACTTAAACGCTCAAGGACGCTGGACTGACGTCGAAAAAAACGGTATATGGTGTGCTAGTGGACGCATGGCTCACAATACCTAAGTATTAACGAAAACAAAGTCGACATAATTTTGTCTGGAACAATTTTAAAAACGTTCTTGCATCAAAACCTTTTAATTTTTTACAACCATTATTAGAAAATATAGGGTTTTCCAATAAGAGGTGTTATTTTGAATAGCCCGCTATTTCGGTAGATGTCACTTTTGAAGCTGTCATTTTTAGACATTTGACAAGTAGAAACTACGCCATTAATAAAACTGAAACGATACAAGCTTCAACAACGCATTGAAATTATTAAAATTCACTATAAAAATGGTGAAAATTTGGCAGAGACGGTTCGTAAAACACGAACATTTTTGGGTCGTCGTGAAGCACCTTGTCAGACCGCAATACATAAATTGCTGGGAAAATTCGAGCTGTTGGGAATAGTTAGTGATGTGAAGAATAAAACCCGTGCACGTCGCTCAAGAACTGCCGATAATATTGCTTCTGTAGCCGAAAGTGTTGAAGAAAACCCAGGTTTGTCCATTCCTCGTCGTTCTTTGGAAGTAGGCATTCCACAAACGTCATTACACCGTATTTTGCATAAAGATTTGGATCTTAAGACTTATAAAGTCCAGCTAACACAAGAACTCAAGCCGGCCGATCATCAACAACGTCGTGTCTTTGCTGATTGGGTCGTTGAAATGCATGAAAATGATCCGGAATTCCATCGAAAAATCATCTTGAGTGACGAGGCTAATTTCCACCTCGGTAGCTTTGTCAACAAGCAAAATTGTCGCATCTGGGGCTCAGAAAACCCAAGAGTTATTGTTGAAAAGCCTTTCTATCCTCAACGTGTGACTGTTTGGTGCGGTTTATGGTCCGGCGGAGTCATTGGACCTTACTTTTTCGAAAATGAGGCTGGAGCAACAATTACGGTAAATGGATTGCGCTATCGAGAGTTAATTAACGATTTTTTATGGCCGGAATTGGATGGTATTGATCTGGACAACGTTTACTTTCAACAAGACGGCGCTACGTGCCATACAAGCAACGAAACCATTAATTTTTTACGGGAAAAGTTTCCGGACAGTGTTATCTCTCGAAGAGGTGATCGCAATTGGCCACCGAGATCTTGTGATTTAACACCTTGCGACTTCTTTCTTTGGGGCCACGTGAAAGAGAAGGTCTACGCCAACAGCCCAGCGTCGATTCAAGACCCCAAAGATGGAATTCGTGAGGCTATCGAGAAGCAGCCACTTTGCGATTTGGTTATGGAAAATTTCATGAAAAGGATATTGTCCTGTAAGCGTGGTCGTGGTGGTCATTTGCCTGATGTTATTTTCCACTATTAACGGCATACCTTCCTCTTTATAATGAAATAAACATCCGATCCATATTAAAAAATAGTATTTTTCTTTGAATATCAAAATAACACATCTTATTGGAAAACCCTATATAAGGCAGGCGAGATTTATGTCGGTCAACAATAGTTTGGTTGTAACGTTTCAATTTTCCGATATCTATTTACACCTATTTTACTTACGCAGAACTTCATTAAAATCATAATACCCCGACAAAACCCCATCTAATAGTAAGCCAACGCACTTTAGTACTTTAAATAAAATCCTTGCCATGTTTTAATAATCAACGTTCAAGTTTGTTGTTACCTTCGTTTGTTTATGCATGTAGATACGCGTTCAAACGTATTGCTTGTTTCCCACCTGAAGAGAAGATAGCCAGTCGTTCTTATTCGTTCGAGTAGAAAGGTTGTTGAAAATATCGCTAGCTAAGGGTGATATTAGTATCAATATTCTTTTAATTGAATAGAGAGATGGGGTTACACCTCACTAAAATTCTTTGTAGTCTCCAAGACAATGGTTCGTAGAATTACTTTTATTAAAATTAAATATTTATTTCCGAATTTTAGTGAAACTTAGTAAGAGTATTGTAACAATTTTTTTGACGAATATAAAAGCTTATAAATTTAATTATAAAATACACTGCACTATTTATTTAAATAAACAATTAATTTTTGCAATATTAATAAATATTAAGATTAGTACAGTATAGCCCAATCACGAGGCGTATATTAATTAGTAGCTTAGGCTCTATTCGTAAACGTTGGTTGTTTGAATAACATTCGTAATGTCGGACGATTCTTGTGCTCGAGCATTCACTCTGGTGACACGCACCATGGCTAAGAATTTAGTTCGAGCGAGTGACTTGCGAATCGCCATAGGCATGGCAACGTGATCAGGTGCTGGAAAGCACTTGTCTTTTATTCTGTTTCTGATAATGCGCTCAAGAAATTATCGATTTTTAAGCTCACGAACTTACATATTATTAATTATTAATTAATTTTATTAATTTTTAACCTCACTCAAATTACCAATTTTTAATATCACGAATGTACAAATTACCAATTTTTAATTTCATTAATTCATGATTGATAAGGTTACGAATTTACAGTTCAGATATCATGTCTATATTTTGGAGTTTACGGATAAATAATCTTGCTTTAACATAAATTGAAGAGGAGTCGAAAATGATGTACTTTGGTTGGCCCGTCATATGGATTGGTTTTTCTTTCGATTTACGTCAATAAATTGTACAACTACTTGATGTTAATGGTTCCCTATAATGGTCCAGTATAATACGCAGTTATGCATTTAATTCGTAATTAGTCCAGAAGAAGAAGATAAGCTTACGCTTTGTAAGCGAATTATGTATCCCCCCCAATTTATATATATATATATATATATATATATATATATATTAAATAATAGAATCTAATGGGAAAACATTAGAAATTGTTAAAGAAATCATAAGTCGAATACAACAATGTAACTCAAGGATAGATATAAAAAGGTTATTAACAGTACATGAGAACAGATGCAATTCAATGTATTTCAGACGATAGTGATACTGCAGATGGCAGGTCACAGACGGTTAAGATACCGCAATTACCTAGAAAGTAAAATCGTAACAATGTAGTAATGAATAAAATTAAGAATAAGCAGACATGAGCTCTGCAAGTTCCCACAGAATTGTGAGGGGCAGAGACAATATAAATACTCCGGTAGCCCCAAAAGCAGTCAGTCAGTCTGAGTATTACAGCTTTAGTATTGTTGTTTACCTAGGCTACTCGTCCTAATATTAGTTCAATTAATCATTTTATTTCGACTTAGCGTTTTATAAATCAGTTTATCAAAATTCCATAATTAATGTCTGTTTAAACAAATAAATTCTTACTAAGAATCGGAAGTAGTTTCTAAAAACACCGTTCCCAAGACCCGAAACATAACTAGCGTAGATGTTGTAAGTCCGATGACGTCACTTGTTTGTTGAAGAATTGCAGGCTAACACATGTGGTTTCGACCAGGTATTTGTTTCAATTAAGTTCAAAGTACTAGTTGCCAGGAAAGCGTTTTTCCAACAACTTGACCCGACGACAGCTGTTCGTATAACTTGACAGCGAGACGAATAATTGAAAATAGCATTGTAGCATTTTATGACTTTTATTTTACAAAGTAATTATGAGAACTAATTTTATTTATCTTTGAATATTTAACACATATTTGTAAACCAAGGTGACAGATCCGTGTATTTTGGGCAATTAATTTAAAAATCTTCTTAGTCATGTTTATTACATTATTAATATTTTGATTCATAGTAAAGACAATCATAATTTTCATATTTAAATATCTGCGTCTAAAAGATTAGACCACATTATTGATGTATATTTTGCATATAAAGTTTTATTATACAGAAAGCTAAATTTAATTAAAGACTTATCATATAATTTAATTGAACAACTGTTTAATTTTGGACAAGTGAGTCCAAAGGTAGGGTTAATTGAGTTAAAAGGTAAAAGCATATATATATATATATATATATATATATATATATATTATAGTGGTTTTAAAGGGTTAAAATAAAGATAAACGAAACAATTTCAAAACACCCTGTATAAAGGAACAAACAGAAATTACGTGCGAAATTTATAATAATCAATTTATTTTAAGTAACGGTTATTAATCAAATTGTACAAATAATAATTAATAATTTAATAGCTTTGCAAAGAATTAAATGGCAGAAGCCAATGCCATGCATTTATTAATTTAATTGGAGTTAATTGAACAATTATTGATATATAATAAGCATAAAAGCCTGTAAAAACCCAAGGTGAAACGCGTTGCTAACAAACGAATATATCAAGAGGGTTAAAATACCATGAAACGAAGCTCGGAGAATTGTATTTCTTACGTTCGCTACGATCGAACACCTGAAGACTTTTAAATGTCAAGTTCTAATAAATTTGAGTAGATAAACATGCAGATTCTGCGTATATTGGAAACGGTTGAATGTTTTAGCCTGAAATACTAAAAAGGGTTTATTTAAAGTCACGTCGCAAGTCCACGTGTGTTTAGACAGCAGATAGTCAAGAATATCGATTTTGTACCACTCAGACCAGGGTAGAAAGGGGCAGAGAAAACGCATAAATAAGTAAGAGACACTAATAGGATAGGAGGGATTTGTAGAGCGTCACTAAGTCTACGATTGGTCGATATGTTAGTTTGATTTGAAACAAGCACGAGGATAGTGGAGCGTGATATTCTTGAAATTTTATAAACGAGGTATTGAAATTCGCGGATTTGAAAATGGAGTTGAGTGCAAAATTGCGAGAATGTGTGGTGTTAACAGGGGATTTTGCGTTAAGCAGGTAGGGAGAGGTTACATTCGGAGTGTATAAATGCTTTTAGAGAACGTGGTGAAGGCCCTTAAGTTTTTGATCGCTCCAAACAACGTATCTAAGTATCACGAGTTGTAAGTATTACTAAATCAGTTAAATTATATTACAAGGTGATAGTCTCTTAATTAAATACGCAGTTAAGTGTGCCGAAATTACATTTTAAGATATCATCTATAATTATAATCAACTCGTGTCGGGACATTAAGTAGCGTGGTTTGAAGCATCTAATTAATGAAGAAATAATTTTAAATGGAATTTGGAATTGGTTACACCGGGGAGGCCGCGTTTGCAGTTCAATTTGGATGGAGTTTTTCTAGTAACAGCTAGAAACGACCTGCAGAACGGACAGAAGAAATAGATGGCATCATCCTCAGAGCAGAGATGTACTATAAAATTCCAGGTAACGATTTACATTGTGACTTTATAAACTGTGAATATTGGGAGAACGTATGAGAGTGAAATTCCAAGGTAGTGTGTATTATTTACGTATTGAACTTAATACGTGTAAAATCTTTATTATGGTATTTAACTAAAAAGTTTAAGGTGTCTATAAAGCTTTTAAACGTTCCCTCAGAACGTAAAAATTTTGTGAAGAGTACATGGCTTTGCTTTGTTATTTGTTTTAAAAGTATGCAAATCCATAATTAGGTGGGTTATTCTGAGCTCACCCTACCTCAGAGTTTAGTTAAAGTAAAACGAATAAATAAATTATAAAGAAGGAATTTTAGAGAAGGTATTATTCAAGGCCCATTTACTCCGGGTACAATTTCTGTGTTTAATGATTTAAAAATAAAATACTGGACAGTATAAAATAAGGTTTTTCTGAAGTGTAACGTGATCAATGGAATATGGACTATATTGCATTTCATTTGTAAATAGTTATAAATAAAAACTTGTATGTTGGTTGTATTTGAGATTTTATTGCTAGTGTGTGTGTATGATTGAGAATATGCGAGTGAATCTAGATACCCAAGAGGAGATCCGAATGAGCTAGCCGGAAGCAGTTGAAGAAGGCCGTTCAACTGAGGAAGAGAGGAAAACGGGTAAGGATAATTTTTTTTGGATTAGTTAATTTTTGAAAATGTGTTTATTGTCGAATATGAAAATTTTATAAAATTTTCGAAAATAATTTATGGTTGGTAAGCATTTTACCCGAGTTCCACGGCATAATTTTGACGCACAATTCAAGAGCTGAGGAGATTCTTATAGAGGATACACGGCAATTTTGACGCCCAATTCGTGAGGCGATTCTTATAAAGGATACACGGCAATATATATATATATATATATATATATATATTGCTATAATATTGGAATTATCGAGCCCCTACGTTGGGCTGTTATATTTATTTGCTATCAACTGGAATACTCGATCCCCTTCGTTGTGCGCCTTATTAATTTGCTATGCACTCTCTAAATTATCGGACGACCATTTTAATATTACTATGAATAAACAAGATTGTAATTATCTCCTCCTCCGGCTGTCTTATTAATATTACTATCAACTTGACTGGATTTTATCTTGAAACAACCTTGTCTGCCAATAGCAAAATTCGATACGTTACCGCCTTGCGTGTTATCAATTTCCTATTCAACTTGTAGCTCCGCCTTGTACTATTTAAATCTTATGACATCGGCTAGCATTTATTTGGAATTATAAACTTCAGTTAATTTCGATTTTATATAATGGAACCAATATATTATGTACAGCTTTTGCAAATTATTTGAAATACACTTTTCAATTAGTTAATGTTATAAATCTCATTTATTTACAATCATCTACTATTTACTCAAAACCCAGTCACCAAAAAAAACCTATTATCTTTATCAACGAAGTGTAGAATATTCTAAACCTGTTATCATATTACTCATTTGATACGTATGCAACTTCTTTTGTTGACTTTTTCACAAGCATATTATATCAAGCAAATTCAATATTCAAAATAAAAGATATATAGAAAAACAAAATGTCTTATAACTAAAAAATCTGACCTGGTTTATTTCTTCACATCGACGCTTCCATTTGAAATAAAAATTATCTTCCCCCAATTCAGGATTACGTTTAAATTATTGCCATTACACTATGGACTACCATTAATTTATGCACCCCCAATTTATTGTCGTTTCATATTAAACTTATTACTTCTTATCAATCAATTTTCTTATTATTCTTCCCCCAGACTTCAAAATTGTATTACTGTATTTTCCCCTGGACTTCAAAATTGTATTACTCTTCTTTTCCCCGAACATCAAATTGTAGTTTACTCCCTCGTATTACTCTTCTTTTCCCCGAACATCAAATTGTAGTTTACTCCCTCATACATAGGATTTGTATTACTGATTCTCTCGACTTCAGAGCCCTATTATTTTTATGTTTTAGTTTAAAATAAATTCATTAAAACGTACTTACGTTTAATCGGCAATATAATCTTATATTAGCACTTATTTTTCCGTCACTTTTAAACTTTACGTATTATTTTATTTCATAACGACGCACTTCGGCCTTTGTTGAGTTCAAAACAACTTCGTTATCACGGTGCTTGCTAATATATTCTTGAATTCCACTCCATCAGTGGGTATGGTCAGAACCGTCGCTTATTTCTGACCAATCAAATAATTACATTTAAAGCAGTTTCGATGTAATGCCCACGATTCCTCATAATCGTGACCTGCATGCAGTCTTTCGTTATCAACATGCTGTGTTTTGATAGATCTAGTTGCTTTTCCATAACAACTGATGCAATTCGACTTTAAATTTTCATATTTACATGCGATTCACGCAATTTTAATCTCCTTTCTTATCAAAATGGTTAGATATTTGTACGCATTTATATTAGCTACCAGAAGCTCTATTTCTATATCCGTATTAATCAATCGTCAGAACTCTTCTGAATGCGTGTCTAATTACACTTTATCGTTTACTTATTTACAAATATCGCGTGCCCACCGAAAAATATCTTTTTTGCTTTACCTAAATTAACTAAACTTTATCTACAGGGTATTTAGTATTTTCTATTTACTTAATGAATGTATTCTCATTCCTACGTTAACCATGCGTCCTCCCATGTTTATCTGCGTCGCTTAAAACTATTTCTACTTTATATACAGGTGTTGACTGCTTACTATCTACAAACTATCTCCATTTCTTAATTTTCACTAAATAAGTGCAGTTTTCTGCCTATGATAATTACTCATTCTAAATGACCTTTACTATAAAGTGCACCCTTAAACAACCCCTTGTTTAGGGTGCACTTTATAGTAAAGGTCGTTTAGAAATGAGTAATTACCATAGGCAGCAAAAAGTGCACTTATTTAGTGAAGAATTGAGAAATGGAGATAGTTTGTAAATAGTAAGCAGTCAACACCCTGTATATAAAGTATAAATAGTTTTAAGAGACTCAAATAAACATAGGAAGACGCACAGTTAGCGTAGAAACCAGGAACACATGCATTAGGTAGATAGTAAATATTAAATACCCTGTAGATAAAGTTTTAGTTAATTTAGGTATAGCAAATAATAATATTTTTCAGTGGAAGAACGCGTATATTTATAAGTAAACGATAAAGTGTAATTAGACACGCATTCAAAAGAGTTCCAAACAATTAGATTAATACGGAGATAGAAATAGAGCTTCAAGTAGCATAGGTAAATGCGTGCAAATAGCTAACCATTTTTGATAAGAAAGGAGATTAAAAATTGCGTGAATAACATGTAAATATGAAAATTAAAAGTCGAATTGCATCAGTTGTTTATGGAAAAGCAATTAGATCTATCAAAACACAGCATGTTGATAACGAAGACAGCTGGAAGCAGGTTACAATTATTGGGAATCGTGGAGAATTACATCAGAAACTACTTTGAATGTAATTATTTGATTGGTCACAAATAAGCGACGAGTTCTAGACCATACCCACTGACGGAGTGGGAACGGAATAATATATTAGCAGGTACAGTGATAACGAGGTCAGTTTGCAACTCAACAAAGGCCGAAGTGCGCCGCTATGAAATAAAGTAATACGTAATAATTTTAAAAGTGAAAGATAAAATAAGTGCTAATATGAAGATTATAATTGCCGATTAAACGTAAGTACATTTTAATGAATTTATTTTAAACTAAAACAAAAATAATAGGGCTTTGAAGTCCGGGGGAAACAAACAACAATTTCGAAGTACGGGGAAAAGAAGAGTAGTACAATTTCGAAGTCTGGGGAAATAGACTACGATTTCTATGTCCGGGGAAGAAACAAACTACAATTTTGAAGTACGGGGTAAATAGACAACAATTTCGAAGTACGGGAGGAAACAAACTACAATTTCTAAGTCGAGGGGGAAAATAAACTACGATTTCAAGTCAGAGGACAATGATAATAAGAATTCTATTCTAAGTTTGAGGAAATTGATTGATAAGAAGTAATAAGTCTGAAATGAAACGACAATAAATTGGGGTGCATAAATGGTAGTCCATAGGGTAATGTCAATAATTTAAATGTAATCCTGAATTGGGGGAAGATAATTTTTATTCAAATGGAAGCGGTGATGTGAAGAAAATAGACCAGGTCAGATTTTTTAGTTATAAGATATTTTATTTTTCTATATATTTTTTTATTTTGAATATTGAATTTGCTTAATATAATATAAATGTGAAAAAGTCAACAAAAGAAGTTGCATAAGTATAAAGTGAGTAATATGATAACAGGTTTAGAACGTTCTACGCTTCGTTGATAAGGATAATAAGTTTTTTTGGTGACTGGGTTTTGAGTAAATAGGATATGATGTTTAATAAATGAAATTTACAACATTAACTAATTGAAAAGTGTATTTCAAATAATTTACAAAAACTGTACATTTATTTATTTATTTATATATTTATTTATTTATTTATTTATTAATTTATTATATTGGTTTCATTATATAAAATCGAAATTAACTGAATTTTATAATTCCAAAGGTCATAAGATTTAAATAGTTCAAGGAGGAGCTACGAGTTGAATAGGAAATTGATAACAAGTAAGGCGGTAACATATCGAACTTTGTTATTGGTTGACAAGGTTGGTTCAAGATAAAATCCAGTTAAGTTTGT
This sequence comes from Platerodrilus igneus, assembly GCA_036346225.1. NCBI lineage: Eukaryota > Metazoa > Arthropoda > Insecta > Coleoptera > Lycidae > Platerodrilus > Platerodrilus igneus. The sequence continues at coordinate 2,554,328 of JARFIW010000237.1, read as the reverse complement.
GGAGGGAATTTATAGCATTACATGTGATTTTTTTTCCAATGCTCCACCCGAAGGTACTACATTGGCCAGGAAGCGAGTTTTTTTTACCTGGAAAATTTTGAATTTTGCCGAATCCTTGCTGTTCCAAGCAAGGTAGGGATCTTTAACGTGCGTGACAACACTCACACACGGGACCTCCATTTTACCTCTCATCCGAACGAGGGTGTATTTTTGCGAAAAATGCTCGCCTAACATTTTTCAAGCGGACCGTGTCGGGATTCGAACCCGGGACCTAGGGCGTAGTAGTCACACACATACCACTACGCCACGGAGCCGCCTTGGGGGAATTTATAGCAACATTAATAAGACGGCCCAACGTCGGAGGAGATAATTACAATCTTGTTTATTCATAGTAATATTAATATGGTCGTCCAAATGATGGAGCGCGAATAATTTAGAGTACATAGCAAATAATATAAGAGCCCAACAAAGGGGTTCGATAATTCCGGCAGTTCATAGCAATATATATATATATATATATATAATATATATATATATATATATATATATACATACCCTTTTATAAAAACAAAGTTTTTTTGCTGTGACTTGATAAAGAAGCACTAAACAGCACTTTCAAGAGAACATCTAAATTTCCCTTAATAATAATATTTATATTATTGGTATTAATAGCTACATCTTTTTTTATGGTATAAGGTAGCAAGAGTGCATCTCTTGCGTCCTTTGTTATTACATTAACACTATTTTTTTACAGCTCCTGCTTTAGCAGTAAAAACGATTTTTCCCTCTAACGATTTTCAGGTTCTCCCTTTTGCAAACCCGTGTTTAAAAATTCTAGGACTTGGTGGCGCCCTTTGCACCCCCTATTTAGTATTTTAGAGTCAGTCAAGTAGATAATGTTTTTGTTGTAAAATCCACGACCACTCCTCATAAGCTCTACCCGAGGAATAGACCCCTAGCTTAGTCGGAAGACTGTTGATTTCCTTTCATTACAAGGAGATCGAAATAACTGGCTATTGTAAAATTAATTTGAGTTAGTTTTACAGTGAGTCAAGTGTAGTCAGTAGTAGATTGGTTCAGTATTACAACTGAATACAATTAATATAACTAATGGAACATACAACAATTAAGAATAAATATTACAACTAAGATCTAGTGATGATATATTCGAGCGTTAGTTATTGGAAGCCGTATTAAATCTACGTAACGCAATCCAATTTTCAAGTATTCAAGAAATTCGATTTGAGTGAATGGAAAGCTGGTTTTATTGGTTTTGCTGTCCGTCCATAATTTTTTGTTAAATTTGTTCTGCAATTCACTATGTCGAAAACCAGCGTACCTCATGGATAATTACATGTCAAAGAGCCACTGATGAGGTTGATCTTCTAAGTCCTGGTAGAATATTTGTTTCAAAAATATTTGTTTTAGATCATCTTAACGGTGAGTGACCCAGCTTCACTATACGTTTGTTTTATTTTAATGGCGCACTACTTTGTGCGTTCAGCATTTCATTATGGAAAGCTTATGGCTATAAAGTAAAATACGATATGTCGACAAACTAATGATATACTATATTAAATATATGATAAAAGTTAACATGTGTTTCTAATTGAGAAGTTTTTCTTAATAACTACATAGGCTTTGTTATTGTTCCATTTTGTCATTCGATATTTTTCAAATTTAAATGAAGCAATAAAAGACATGGTGATTGTATTAAAATTTAGAACATCTGTTGATGTTTACATTAATTCGCGTAATGCAGTTATACCTTTTATATATGAAAGAAAACTTAAAGAACATGATTTTTGACAACTTGTTTGTGCTAATTGGTGCTATTGATACAGAACTCTTTAAGGTTTTATTAGTATGCTCCTATTAGAATGTTAATTATAAATTGGCTTTTTAAACCAACACCTCAGGCATGAATATAAATATAAATTTCAATTATAATATCAATTTATATTTTTTTATATAAATTCTTAAAATCAGCTAAAACCAAAACCAGAATTCCAAGTTTTTTAACAACCTGAGACATTTAATCAGATAAAATATAGAATGATTTGTCTTAATAAAACTTAATTATCTTTTGTAAATAGTTGTGATCATGTAATTTAAAATACTTACCTATTAGTATTAGTTCATTAGACGGCGTTTATTGCTTTGATTACTGAAGTGAAAAAAATGAATTATGAAAAGACATTGTGGCACCGCTTGGTCTACCTGTGACTAGAATGATTACATTAATATGTAAACGAAGCGTTGGTACCCAAAAGATAATTGTAGCGCCCTACGGCACCACATCTTTCAGATGAACTTAATTGACAGGTATAAGATTATTGCGTTTAGATAAACATGAGCTACGCAGCTTTCTGGGTTGTACGTTCGTTTTCGGGTTTGCGAATCTTGACCAAGCTGACTGAAGAAAGGCGTGATTACGTTTGGGATAAAGATTGCCAAAATGCATTCCAACAATCTTAAGTTATCCCCGATCAGAAGAGAAATTCATCTTGGATACAGATGCAAGCAATGTCACCATCGGAAGTGTAATTTCCCAGATACAAGACGGACAAGAGAGGGTCATTGGTTGCTTGAGTAAGGTGCTCTCGAAATCAAAACGGAATTATTGCGTTGCAATAAGGGAACTGTTGGTTGTGGTGAAATCCACAGAGCACTTTTATACTCTACGGGAGAAAATTTCACCTGAGAACTGACCACACCGTGCTGAAGTGATTATTACAGTTTAGAAACCCCGATGGGCAAGTCGCTAGGTGGAGAGGAAGGCTGCAGGAGTATGACTTCGGCAAGGAACATCGTGCTGGTATAAGTCATTGTAATTCGGATGCGCTTTTGAGAGCCTTGCCCTGAGGATTGTAGCCATTGCTCACGGTCAGAAGCGCAGTGTGATCTACTTGGTCAAACTACCGTGATCAATGACGACTGGCAGTTTTTACAACTGCGAACCGAACAAGTGAATCACGAAGACCTGTGTGTCATTCTGGGTTGGAAAGCCAGAAGGAAACGCCCATCTTGGTCGGATATTAGTCCGTTTAGTAGTGCCCTGAAGTCGTACTAGGCACAATGGGATTTCTTGAAGATACAGAATGGAATTTAGGTGCGATCCATGGAGAATAGAGATGGATTCGTGACAACGCTTCAGTTGTTGGTGCCTAAACGCCGTTGTCGAAGGTTTTAGGAGATCTTCATAATGGGACTTCAGCAGTGGCGTACCTAGAACTTTTGCCGCCCGGGGCGATCTCCAGTTTGCCGCCCTTTCTATTATAAGTCAATCAAATAGTGGTTTTTATAAATTAATACACATAAATAAATTATTAAGTTATTTAATCAATATTAATTAATACACAGAGTAAATTTTTTTAGACATATTTGTATGCACTCGTAAACATATTTATATAATATCTACTCTTCTAGCTTTCATACTAGAAAAATCGTGTATAATGCTCTCAAAATTTATATTATTTGTAATTTCTTGTTCTACTGACAATATTGCAAGATTTTGTAGTCTTAATTGACTCATTGTAGAACGAAGATAATTTTTTATCAACTTCAATTTTGAGAAGCTTCTTTCGCAACTAGCGACACTGATTGAAATTGTTAAAAAAATTCTTAACAAAATTACAATGTTGGGAACAGAATTTTCCAACCTATACTGCTGAATAAATTTTAGCAGATCAAGAGGGCCCTTCTCCCCGTTTTTCCAATGTTTTGCCTCTTCTTTTAGTGTAGGTACAGCCATAAAAACCTGGATCCTTTTTCTTACAATATGGAACTGTTCTTTATCAATGTCAATCAAGTCATTTATTTGACATTCAAATTCTTCATTTAGTAGGTTACACGGTATTATACACGAATATTTTCTTACAAGGCCATGCAACTGATCGAAACGTTCTTTGATTTCCTTTATAATTCTGTCCATAGATGAAAACATTTCTCTTCGTACTTCTTCTTCTAAGGATAGCCCCACGTCTCGCGAATTTTCCCCACTCATATTTTTTCTCCTTCTAACTCGACGCTCAGTCGATATCTCCAACTCTTCACAAATTATTTTGGCTACTATAACAGCATTTTGTACTAGCGTATCTCTGTGTTCCATGAAATGTGTTTGCAAAGAATTTAGTTTTATATGGCATTGGTGGACATTTAACACTTTTAATTGGAGGTATTTTTGAGCGTCATTAATTTCCAAAAGGACGGGTTCCCATATATGAAGGTAACATAGAAAAGAAAAAGATTGCATAGAATTGAGTAATACTCCAGCATCTGATCTCGTTTAACTATTTTCTTCTTCAGATGTCAATTTTTCCAAAGCGCTTAAAATTGTAACGATTTTATTTTCTGTCATTATGTCTACAGATATTTAACCTATTTAATAAATAATAACCAATTTAATGCATAATGATGCTACAGAATCTAAAAAATACATATTACATATTGTCAAATACAATATTAACTTTCAATTCGGAAGTGTAAAATTTTAAATTATGCGGTGACAAAAGATACTTTTTGTTAGTGTCATCTTAAGAGTTCCCTCTGTTAGACAATTGTAAGATTAAACTTGTTGTCAGGCGGTAACCCGCGTGATATGATCACTTCCAACTCAGCTGTCGTCAGAAGAGGTCAATTGTTCCTTGAACGCAAGGACAATGACGTTTATTGAAACCACGTGTTGGAAGCACACGAAATTTAAATTGTTTTCTTGTTATGATATCGTCTCGGACGCGCACTTTAGTTGTCCACACTCGCTGGAAAATAGCTCGCAGATGACGAGACGTTATTTTGTTTGAAGGGCCTCTGGTTAACAGTAAGTAGTACTGCTTTTGTAATCTTACTAAATAAATATTTTCAGTGCAACTTTTGGTTAACATGAAATTTTTAGTTAGCATGCAATTCTAGTTATCATGCAACGTAGGAAAATTTAGGAAAATTTAAGAAGTATAACTAATTTATTTGGACAAGAAATGAAATTTATCAGTATTTAGTAAAGTTTAACCTTTGTACGAATGTTGATTTGGCGTGCATCAATTATCTAATATGGACGCTGTGATGCTGTTTGGAATTCCAGTATGCAGCTAATTTGGTTGTATGGAATTGGACATTTCCTGTATTTTAGTTGTTGAAAGAGGCGAATTATAAATCATCAATTATAATTCCGGGTATAGCCCATATGCCTAGCAGGTATTTTTCCATCGGATGAACATCTGGTATGTAAATTTACTTTCATATATGTCAGCTGTCGCATGGATATAGCAGACAAACAATTTTTTTGTTTGATTACGTGATCTGAACTTCAAGTTAGGTGAATGACAGACTATTTATTTTTCATATTAAGCAACAGGAACCTGTAAATTTTCATTTTAAATCTTTTTATTAATACATTTAATAAACGGAAGATGTCATTAGGAGATAAGAAAAGTTACATTCTATATTTTATGAAAATTGATTTAATTATTTGAAACACGATTTACTCAAATCTTAGAAATTATATTTTTACATTTCATATTTCACTAATTGCTGAGTGGAATATTTTTGTGAGGTTAAGTAGTACTACCCAAACCAACCGAATTTGTTAAATATAGTTAATTATTCAGAAAGTAAACTCACTCATTTTTTAAATAAATTGTGCTAGACATTTCTAATAGAAATTACCATGTTTTAACGGTGAGAAGTACTTATACTATCAAGTACTTATGTAAATATTTTTCAAGAATTTAAATTAATCAAACTTATATTAAAGAAAAAAGATGTCTTGTAAATAACATGCTAAATACTGAAGGAATAGATTTTGTATTTTGGTCAAGACTATTCTTTTTAATTGGAATGAATGAAGGTTGATTCGAATTAATTTTTAAATTTTGGGTATAAATGCACAAACAGTGCTATCTTTGTTTAATCTGTTCACAGGTGTAGCAGTACATCTATAAAGGTCAAAGTCGAGCCATAAGGTAAGAAACTTTAGGGATTGTGTTGCAGTAATAAATTGTATAGCGGTAATTGAATAAAGGTTTCCGCATTCGCCTTGTACAAGGAACTTGTAAGGTCTTCTTTGTATAGAAAAATTCGGTGGCGCCATATTCTTTACATTCTTGGTCGCAGTCCAACCCCGACCCACAGCTCATGTTCTACCCAGAGCAAATAGTTCGACTAGCCGCTTAGCCTTTTGAGGTTTCCTCATCTACGAGCCATTTTCCACCGAAACTTGCCGTGGGCTCTATACACTTACTGGAAATCCTCGTAAAACTTTCTTGTGCCTTTCAGCTGGTCACATAGAAAAAAAACTAATAGGAAAAATCCCTTAATATAAATAAAAAGGCTATAAAATGTAAAAAAAATGTTTTTTTAACTATAGTTACCGCGGCAGCTTTAGCGCTCCAGCGAGTTTCTACACTGCGTTTAACACCTTGACCAGTGACAGAAAGTAAAACCTTCCATCTATGAGTGGAAGAAGAAAACAACGAAAACAACTGTTCGACAGTTCCAAAAAATGTGATGGAATTGATAGCTGTAGAAGCTGCGTGTAAACATGCCAGGTTTAAAGAATGATTTGTACATGCTACAAATTCTGCATTTGGATTTATTTCTTTAATACGAGTTTGAACACCGCTGTGCTTTCCTGCCATGACGGCAGCATTATCGTAAGCCTGTCCTCTGCAATTTTTTATATCTAAACCGTCATTTTCTAATTTCGTTAAAATCATATCAGTGATTTCACCAGCAGTTTTTCCTTTAGTTTCTACAAAGTCAATAAACGATTCTAAAACTTTAACTTCGCTACCATCAATAACTACATATCTAATAATTTGACTGGTTTGATCTTTGTGTGAAATGTCAGGAGTGCTGTCAAATATAATACAAAAGTATTTAGCCTGCTTTATTTGATCCATAATTGTTTTTCTGACTGCGCCTCCCAATAGCTCTATGAATTCGTTCTAAATCTTCGGCGACAAATAAGAGATACTATATTTATTACCCATCTTAATTTTTACTACATTTTCTCGTAATACTGGGTCGTACTTAGCCAATAAGTCAACTAGCTCAAATTTCCTCTATTTTCCATTGAATCGATGTTTTCCTGATGAACACTTTCACGATGTCCTCGAAACGCCAAATTTTGTTTTGCTAAGAATCTAATTATATCAAGTATTCTTGTTAGAATTTCCTTCCATTTTTTATTTCTTTATCAATATTCTGTTGTTGTAGTTTGTCAATAGTTGCGCCACGTCCAAGTCTTATTTCTAATTCCTTCCATTTGGAATATGATCGAATGTGCAGTGGACTCACCTCATGTTGACTAATTTTGGGATTAAGTTTCCACCATTTGTTAAAACCATTTTCCGTATTAAAACCTGCTTGACAAAGATTATCAAACAGTTTGCAGCAGAAACAATAAATACTTTTCTTCGATGGTGAATATACCATCCACGATCTTAAGAGCTTTTCGCCATTAGGCAAAATTTGAAAAAACCAGTCCTGACTCAGTTTTCTTATTTCACCTTTGACTTTGATAGTATTATTAGGACGTTTTACTCCTTCGCTGAAGTCGGCGTCCAAATTTTGTATTGCAAAGGGACCTTGACGTACCAGAAATACTCTTGTATTGTCGTCAATTTTGTTAGGCCATAATCCAATATCTTTCATAGAAGTAGACGGAATAATTTGTGCAGCAGATTCTTCATCAGAACTTGATGAACTTTCTACTTCTTCGCCAGTGTGTGAAGCAGGTCTTTCCTCTTGAACAACATTGGAAAATGTTTTTTCGCCTTCGAGGGCTGCTTCTTCGCCCGTATTTGAAGCAACAATACTAAAAGAACTAGAAGTTGACTTATGGGAGATATATTTGAGTAGTGCTCCAGTATTTTTAGTCTGTATTTCCTCCCTTCTCTTCCTTTTCTTTCTAAATGACGCACCACTTTCTTTTACTCGTTTCATCCTAGGGATATATAATAAAAATATAACTTGTCGAAATAAATAGTATATTATGTATAGAAAACGGCAAAGTCATTTTACTACTCTGAATAGCATTTAGAATAACATCTATATCTATAATACGTAATATAATATACTTACCTATAATAAACTCTCCAAATGTACTGGCACCCTAATAATTTGTTTCACTATTCACTGTTAAAAGATTGAATCGCGAATGAGCAAAATGGTTTATAAGCAATTTATCATTCTGTAACGGACAGTTTACATTTCAACAGTGCGTGCACCCCAAAGCAATTTAAATTCTTCCGCCATAGGCATTCGGGTACCATCGGAGTGCCGTTTAAGTGGTGAAGGCGCGAAGTGGACAGTGGTGCTTCGGCGTGCAACGAAAGAGGAAGTCCAACTTGGCTTCCACTCGATCCGTGTTGTGACCGCGCAATTATATGTATTTATTAAAAATTTATGTAATAATCGGGGATACGAGATGTACTCGTGTGTTGTGTCAGTTCTATAAAGATTGTGTATATTATTGTCTTTACAATCACTCTTCGCAGTGTTAATAAATTAATATTGTAACCACATGTCATTGTTTACATAGGCCAGTAAGCTTAAAATTCCAAATACAATTCTTCAAAACGGACTGAGTATATTTATCTATTTGCGATTCCTGAAATTGTAACATCGTCAGTATTTTGTTTTGTCTCGTTTAGATTTTGTTGTTTGAAAAGATAGTTCTTATGCCGGCGCCCTAATGCTTTGCAGACTTAGCAGACCGCCTTCCGCCGGCCCTGCTTTTCAAAAGAAAAATCGATGATTTAAAAAAATATTGATATATCACTTCAAAGTAATCATATAAACTTTTCAAAAGAAATGACATTTATAAACTGATATCAAAAATTTTAGTTAGGAAAAATTGCCGAACAAAATCGTAAAGATCCTTTACGAATTCAACGAATTTTAATGAATACAATAAAATAAAATTATTATCTTGTTCTTGAATTAGAATTCAAAATTTACACTAAAATGCATTTATATACACCGAAGAATAATATTCGAAATCATATAGTTAATCATAATTTATATAAATCAAATATTAAACTTATAATAATCATAATAATCATTTATTATTCAAGAAAGAAAATAAATATGAAATGAATAAGTTGCTTTTTACAACTATAAGTAAATATACAAAATGCCGCCCCAAGGTAAGTGCCGCCCGGTGCGCACCGCACCCACCGCCCCCCCCCTAGGTACGCCTCTGGACTTCAAAACATTTTGGTGTTAAGAAGACTCTATATGAAGTCCAAGCAAGATTTTACTGAGTTGGCAGCACAGATGATGTGAAAGAGTGGTAGCGCAAGTGCCAGCTATGTGCACCATTGGGAAATCATAAAGTTCCAATGAAGCAATACAATGTGGGAAAGCCCTTTAAGAGAGTGGCAATCGATATTGCCAGTTCATTCCATGAGATAGCTTCCGGGTAGCAATGAACTATTTTACGAAGTGGACCGAAACGTATACTATACCAAACCAAGACGCTGCAACCGTCGCTAACGTGCTGGTAAAGCAATTGTTCTGCCGTTTTAAAGTTCCTATGGAGTTACAGACCGATCGGGGTAGAAATTTTGAATCGGTGTTATTCCAAGAAATTTGCCGGTTGCTGGGGATGAGAAAGACCCAAACAACATCATTGCACCCGCAATCGGATGGTATGCTAGAGCGCATAAATCGCACCTTGAGCAAGTATCTTTCTAAGGTGGTCTCCAAACATCATAGAAAGTGGGACCAATATTTACATCTATTTTTATTGGCCTATCGGTCTTCGGTTCATGAGATCACTGGACGGACATCTGTATGTGGTATACTAGGACGCGAAATACATTTACTATGTAACATTGAGTTTGAGTATAATCCCGGAGATGACATCGTGACCGACAGCTACGTTGAACTCAAGCGCAAAATGCATAAGATCCATGGTGACGTTAGGAGAAATATTCAGAGCGCAAGCGATCGGATGAAGAACTGTTCCAAGCAAGGTAGAAATCTTTAACGTGCGTGACAATACTCACACACGGGAACTCCATTATACCTCTCATCCGAACGAGAGCATAGTTTTGTGGAAAATGCTTGCCTAACATTTTTCAAGCGGACCGCATTGAGATTTGAACCCGGTTGGATTTGAACACAGTAGTGACATGCATACCACTACGCCACGAAGCTGCCTCACGTTCACCGACCAATGAATATCGAGGAATAGGGTATAAATTTGTTAACAATAAAATAAGAACCAAACTGCATCTAACAAGAAAAAGTAGCGGCTATGTTCGAAGACAACAAACATACAAACAAGTGCTGACGGGGATAAGGTGATGGGAGTGTTCAGGATGTGGGCTTTGGGGCTACGTTAAAGATCCAGAAATCCTTTGAGGAGGAGCATCTTGGATTTAGTTGGGGAATAAGTTGTTTGTTTAGAGAAAACCAGGATTCTACAGATTTCATTAAGTGAGCAACTGTGGATTCTAAGGATGCACGGAAGTTACCACGTATTAGGAAAGCACTGTCATCGGCGTATGCAAAGGTGGATGTATTAGGGATGTTTAGGTCTAGAAGTGGGTTGTATGACAGGTTCCAGAGGGTGGGTGTTAGACGGGATCCTTGGGGACATCTTTGGGTTAAACATTTGCAGATAGAATTAAAGCTGGAAGATAGTGTGGCTGTTCTGGACGTGAGGTAAAACTTTATTATGTGGTAGAGGTTAGTAGGGAATTTTGAAATGAAAGTTGGTTTAGGAGGTTAGGCCACCACAGGACGTCGAATGCTAAGTGGAAATCTAGGAATAAGGCTATAACATATTTGTCGGAAGATGATCGGGCGGTTACAATGAGAGAGTGAATTGTGTGTTCAACCCCATGTCCTGAGCGGAAACCGTGTTGATTAGGGGATAGTAGGGAATGTTGGTCAGTGTGAGAATTTAATTTATAAAGAATGACTTGCTCTAACAGCTTACCAAGGGAAGGTATGAAGGCTATTGTTGTATATGATTTGGAATCATCGAGGGGCTTACCTGGTTTCAAGATAAGTGTGATATTTGCGGATTTGAAAGAGTTGGGAAATGTACCTGAGGAAAAGCATTTTTGGAAGAGGAGACAAGTGGTTTCTCTGATAAGGGGTCATAATTATTGTATGATGAGATTGGTTATATAATAGGGACGTAGAGCTTTATTGGGATTTAGTTTAGAAACTAAGAAGTCTAAAAAAATGATGTCAAAGTCAGTGTCTGGAAGGGATTCTGGAGGGATTTGTGAATTTGTGATTAGGGATTGTTGGGACGTCAATGGTGGCGAATGGGATTGCAGTATCTAAAAGTGTTTTCATTATGTTGTCAAAAGTGAAGAGGGTTAGATGGTTGGGAGATGTAAGAATTTGTGATATTGTGGATTTAACTAGCTTTCGGTAGGTTGTCCAGGGGTCAGTATGTTGTTCGTGGATGATAGCATTATAGTGACGTTTCCTGGAGATAATAATTAAATGTTTATAATGTCTTCTGTCTGTGGTGTAGGTAAGCAATAAAGTGTTTATAAGTGCTTGATCTAAGTTGCTTCGTCTTGCTCTCTGGAGTCTGTGGCGTGTATTGTTGAGAGCGTGTTTGATGATTGTTAGTTCGTGTGTCCACCATGGAGAGTGACGTAGGGAGTGGAATTTCCTAGGGATGCTATTTGAGGCGGATGATTGGATGTACTGAGTTATTATAATAGCAACGAAGTTTGGGCTAGTACCAGCGAAGCTTATTGAAGGAAATGTAGGAATTTGTTTGGCCAGAAAATCAATGTATAGGGTCCAGTTTTCCGGTGCGTTCTGTGTGGTAGGTTAGGCAGGATTTCAAAGGTGATAGGGTTGTGGTCGCTGGATTGGAGGATACGTGAGAATGACTAGGAATTTAGCAGGTTAGAGGCTGCTGGCGTGGAAAGGGTAATGTCTCTATTCGACTTACTGTTAACGGATTCCCACGTAGGAATTACGGAGGGAGAGTTGTGAATGGATAAGTGGTGTTACTGGATAAGGTCTTCTAGTGCGTTGCCATTGTCGTCCTTGTGGTCACTAAATTAGGGAGTAGATTTAGCGTTTGCGTCCATGGAAAATATTGTCAGTTTGTCTCCAATTACGGAGAGGATGTGTGTCAATTGGTGTAAGTATGCGTGGATGTCTATGCTAAATTGGAAATAAGCGGTGATTAGGAAGGTGGAACCAGTCCTCCAATGGATTTCTATGAGAGTTATTTGAAGGAGTGGAAAGGGAGGCGAGATAGAAAGCACCTAGGTTGGAATCTGTAATTATGATAGCTTAGGTAAAGTTTCGGTTTGTTGAATTCGGGTGAATGTATGCGCGTGAGTTTGGTGGGAGGTTGGGTATTTGGTCGTGGATCAGGTACGGTTCTTGGACAAGAGTTATATGTATGCTGTGCTGTTGAAAGACATTTAGTAAATCAAGGAAGGCAGCGCGGGAGTGTTGGAGGTTAATTTGTATGGAGTTAAAAGCGGTACGGGAAAAGGGCGGTTCTGGTGTCCGTATTCGTGCGAGGTGTCTATAGTCAATAGTCCGCTCGTAGTTTGGTCAGGGGCTGCTTGTAGACGGGACACTCAGGACTGGTGACAGAGTTGTCATGGGGGTGGTTGATGCGGGAACAGTTGGAGAAGGTAGAAGCGAAGGCAGAAAAATATGGACAGTCTTTGGTGGGGTGAGATTTGGAACAGCGGCCGCAGGAGGTAGGAAAACGGCAGGATTTGACTGAATGATCAAAACGCTAGCAGTTGTAGCAGTGAGTAACTGCGACCAAGTCTCTTATTCTACACGATTTGTAGCCTATAAATACAAGGGAATTGATGGTGAGAATAGATCTGAGTTTGAGAGAGACGTTAAGAATAAGGTTGTCAGTGTAATCAGTTTTAGGGCGGCGGATGGCTATGGAGATTTCGGATTTGTAGGAGTCTTCTGGAATTAGAAGTTCGAGTGAGTTCTGGTGGTAGATAAGGTTTAGGGCATCTAGGGGGGGATTTCTTTATCTAGGTCGAAAATAATGAGTTGTGGGAGTTTTAGTTTGGGTAGGTATACTGCAGGTGTTTTGCGTGATGGTGGAAATGAGGGTTACTACGGTGGGTTTGTTGGTGCGGATGGTGTCTGAGGATTTAGTGGGCCGGATGCTTTGGATATTCAGGTTCGGAAGGGAAGGTCGGAGGTTGGTCTTGATTACTTGAAGGAGTTCGTTGGGGATAATTTCAGAGCAGGTAGCTGGTGGTCTTGTTAAAGAAGCGTGTTGTGAGGGTGGTTTGAGAGATGTTGCAGCGGCGTAAGTAAGTTGTAACATTATTTTGTAATGTTAACTAATAAACTAATTAATTAATTAATTAAAATTCAGTAACTTGCATAACTTATAGACAAAAATTCCACAATAAATTACTTTAATATTTTAGTTAGGCTCCCTTATAATAAAAGACCAGGTTTACAAATAGTTTAAGGCTAAACTATTAGAAATTCCAGCGGCAGGTCATCATAATTTAAAGCTCTACCCTTCCAAATTCAAATACAATAACCCTCTTAAAGCTTAGGTCGGTTACAGATTGACGAATCTGATAAAATTAAAATGGAATAGTACCTTTTAACGTAAATAAAGAAAAGCAATTTTCAGTTGAAAAGCTTAATTTTCTTAATAATTTCTTTGATTGACAGCGAGTTATAGAAAACGAAACACTATAAATAGCGAAAACTATTTCCAATTTGATTTGTTCAAAGATTGCAAGTAATCTTAAGTAGTATGGAGACATCCATTGTATTTAAAATCCATTTCGGCTCAAGTGGGTTAACCGGTCTTTTGTTAATGGCAGACCACTGTCACCAACGGGTATGGTCCACAATTCAGTAATTAAGAAATTCTTAGAAGATACAACATATTTAAACCCTTAGAAAAATAATTGCTTCCGTGACCCTCATCTTAAAAGGGGCTGGATTTCGTTTCTGAAATCTTGTTTTGGGGAGGTTCTGTTAAGTGATTGGATAACAGAAATATGACGTAAATAATGGTTAAAGTAGGAATTAAGCTATATAACTTACAGCGTTAGCAAAAAGAGGGGATTATTCCAATGGGGCTGTCCGTGGTCAAGAAGTAGAAAGAAACGTAGTTCGCGGGTAGCGTTCTCCGGCAACACAGATGTGAAATTGCACTTAGTATCACGATAGTGAAATTGGAACAGAGTGATTAACTCTTCCAGTTCGCGAGGGTTACGCCCGTATGTTCGCGGATTTATAATGATACAATGTAAATAATAAAAATCTTGTAGGCGTGTGACGCACAAGTTAAGTGATATTTGCAATAAGATCCTGCCGGGTTCGTGTGCCACTCAATTATTTAAAAATTACAAACAAGAGCAACAAGCGACACCCTCTTCCCCAATTTAAGAGCTGTTCTACGTTGAAAGGCAAGCCATCAAACAATGGACGATTTTTAGTAAGTAAGTTTTTATAGTTAAGTAGCATGACCAATTTTTAGTTAATTTATTTGTTAGGACGTTTTGGCCATAAACCGTAGGATTAATTTAGTGTAAGATTTATAATATACGTTTTCTTTCATATATAGTGTTTGGGAATTACTTATGTACGCAAAATTTTCATGATTCCATATTCACCTATTCAATTAAATTTCTAAATTAAAATCAATGAATGTAAGAGGTTCACGTTTATTGCTATGTTAATTAAATAGTTTTGTTTGCCGTTGATTAAGTCAATAGTTTTTTTATTATTTTTTTATCATGGAAGTTGCATAAGTAGTAAAAAAGATAAGAGTTGATTAAAAGAAACAATTGTCCTCCTTGGGATGACAAGTCTCTCAAGGTTTTGCACGAACATTTGGACATTCTCGACTTGTCTGGTGCCCTTGGTAATTGTTATTAAACCACAATATTTGTGAAAGGTAAGTGCCAAATTCTTTTTGTAGTATATTATAGATTAATTTAACCCTTTATGCAAAATTTTAACCCTCTATATGATCCACGGCCTTCCGCTACTAGTGCCGGTGACCTTCCTTTAATTTTTGTTTTACAGGCCGCCCCCATTTTATAATTTTACTGGAAAATATATACTTAGTAGCTTTTCCGCCTGTAACAAAGTGTTTGTGTAGGTGGTTGTATAGGCGTTCTATTTACCTTTGCGACTATTTAAGGGCATCATCTAAACATTTTTGTATTGTCTGTAGCTTTGTCTCTGATATGTGTGTAGATTGGACCGCCTCGTTTACAATATGTGATAGTTGTTCGATCATCTGTAATATGAAGTTGGCGCACGCTCTGTTTATTTTGCTTGTGTCTTTGTATACGTATTTAGTTATCTCTCGTTTTATTAGACCGATGTTAAGTAACGACGGTGTTATTGTATCATCCATTTGTTCTTCTTCTTCATCCCTTAGTCGTTTTGTAGAATTTGAGTTTACTGAAGACGATCTCGATCGTGAATCTTGAGCTGGAGAGGGTGTACGTAGAGTAGCTCCAGATCTTATGAAAGGGGTTAGAGCATCCACCGACGGGGATGGTTGAGATGTCATAGTGTTTTTTTTTATAAATATTTGGCAACATTAATGTTGATACTTGTGTTATGGATTTTATTTCCCATCGTTGTAATTTCAAGATGTAAATTTTTGTTTGCGATGTAAGAACACCTGTGGTTGGTAATTGTAGGTATTGTGTTGAGGTTGTTATTGATATTGAATTTGATGTTAATAATTGGCCTGATTCTTCTAATCTTTTGTGACTGGGTGAATTAATTGCTGATTAAATGTTTTAACAGTACTTTCCACTTATCACGTGCGCGTTTCTAGATGAGATCGTGTAGCGATAAGTTTATCGTTTTTATGGTATTTAGCACTCGCAAGATATAAACACTTTTACTATAATAGATAATTGAAAACTGTAAATATACTCGAAAAAGAAACTAAAAACACGGAGCTCAAACTATTCCGACCGTTTACAACGACAACAAGATCTTATGAACTTTCCAGCAACGTGGAAACACGCCCTTCTCCAAGCAAAGATTAAATAACTTGGCAAAGACACGTCTGAGGTGATTCCATCATGCTCTGGTGCCTTCTTAGGGTTCATCCTCCTAAGTGCCCTTACGATCTTGTGACCAAGAATTGCCTTATCGGCACCTATTCCTTGCGCCTCTGTAGCACACCGACGTATCGTGTGATGCAGCCCCTCATCCTCCTCTAGATCATCCGGATAAATTTTCATCTACTGCTAACCTTTCAAGAGACGTCTTTAAAATACTAAAGCATACCATACTCATTCTTCCGTTTAAACGAAAAGAATATACTAATACACTGGCGCTCCATTTTACACTAGCGCCCAATTGACCACGAAGTCAACATGATTCTGATATAAAATGTCGGTTAGCAATAAACATGAAAGATCTTCTAAACCACTTTACTGGTTACATTATAAGTTAGCAACCCCTAATATACTTATCAAATAACGTCATCACTTACGGAGATGTTCGAAATCCAATCAAGCCTAAGTAAATTATGTACAGAAAGCAATTAATGTCTTCGCTGTTCAACGTCACTTATAAACATAGATTTAATTCGTAAGGCAAATAAAACGACCTCAGTAAATCAATGAAGAGAGAAGTTTTCCATGTTCATACAATGTGCACGAACTCTCAATCTCGCATCTCTGATGTAAATAAACGACGTTATTGAAGGTTTAGTATTCAGATAGAATGTCAGGTTGGGAAGACGTATAATATAATATTACATTTTGAATAAGTTATAAAAAGGCACTTCAGAAAATAGCTTTCGTAGATATATATTACTCATACGCCATTATGTTTTCGTAGTCATTGTCAGAAGTATTAGTAATGCGACCGTAGTTTGTATTCAAAGGCAAGCAGAAAATAAACAAAAATTTTTTAGTTGCGTTGATTTTAGGGAATACTTTTTTTAATTAAATGAAAACGGTGAAAAATATTACTGTATTTGAGTCCATAAACTGGGATTTTTGGGTATAAAAGCTTTGCTTTTCTTGAGTGGTGTGATTCCGTCAACTATAGTTGTTTACCCGAACATACATAGTAAGCATTCATCTTTGATTTAAAAATAGATAACTTAAAACAATAATTACGACCACGTAGATTATTGAGGTTGTTCAATGATCTAAAAGTTGATGACTTTGAAGATAAAGAGGTTATACACGTATACTCTAAAATAACATTGAACAAGAATTACTTCCAACCACTTGATCTTGATAGCGACCACTCACAAAGTAATCTAAAATTGGAATATCTTGAAATGAAATATAGTCCATTCATCTTTGACCTAAATATAGGTCAATATAAAAATATATAACCTTGCCAAAATTTTGATCTAAAAATATGATCAAAATAAATAGACGTCTTTCGCTTGATCTAAAAATAGACCAACTTGAAAATAGTTACATATTCCACCGCTGGATAGCGCTTAGGTTTTGAATATGAGCCAAAATCGGCACTGTGTATCTACTCCAGCCAACGAGAAGATCTATAATTGATTACGCTTACAGGATAAACTAAGAACGTGAAGAAGACCTCTAAAATAAGAAATATACGGACGTGTCTTGTGGAGCTCCTGGATTAACAGCTACAAGTAAGTTTTTATATAGAGATTTTTATATTTTTTTACTTTGGAGTTTTGATTTTTATTATGTGTTATAATAATACTGCACGGCATTAATTTTCAAACCCGGGGAAGTGAAATAAACTCGAAAAACAAAAATTTGATTGACTAAATACAAAATAAAGTGTGTTAGCTTTGATTTCAGCTAAAATCCGCGTTTAGAGTCAAATCAAATCAAATTTCGACTTAATAAATCAAAAACCCCATAAAATAGGACGTAATAAATAATTTCAAAAATAAACTTTAAGGCACTAGTAATAAATTTCGAGTTTTTATAGTAAAATATGGCGTATATCGATTAAAAATCGCGTAAAACGTCCAAATATAAAGTAAATCTTTTTGTAATTTACGTATAATAAACTAACAACCTAAAAATCAAAACCTAAGCCCTTTCTGAATTAAATAAATAGTAAACAAATACCAATTTTTGCTAAAAATTTAAATAAAATATAATATTCAAGTGCACGTGCACTAGAAAGCTTCTTTAAATCTAACTTTGGTATAATTAGTGGTGTAACAATACAACCTTGTACCAGTCACCGAGTAACGAGTAATTAATGGGTTTCTGATGCCGCATTCCATTGCATTCCATTAACGCAATTTCTACTCGTTCGTTTGAATAGTTAAATTTGAACCGACCAACCAGAGTCGAAGATTTTATAAATTAGATTTTTTGAAGTGAACTAGCTTGCTTTAATTTTAAAATTTGAATTGGAAGTTTGAACTTATAATAAATAAACAAATACAAAACTGTTTCATTTTATAAGTAATCGAAGTATTTTCATTGGGTAACAATTTTATTTTTTGGCATCACTGTTATTTGTGACATTGTTTAGTGAATATTTTATCTTTGCGTTGTTTGAGGGTCGCGATGGTCACGTTGTTTTTGAGCTGTGTTTGTTGTTGCTTCCTGTTGTTTTTGTGCTTTTCTTGTCATCCTGGTAGTTCGCCGAGACGACAAGCCGCTTCCAAGGAGGAAGAGGGGCGACAGGATAGCGTTAGATAGGTCGGAGGCTGAGGGCGTTGTCGGAAAGAGGCTAAAGGATGCTGAAGGACGTGATGTTGGTAACACAAGAGGAGGTTGAGATATTGGAGGAGCTGCGCCTACGGCAGTCGGGACGGGGTAATCGGAGCCCCTTGTAGATATTGCTGTGCCGGAATTGCCTTCAGTACTGATAGGACAGCGCAAAAGATCGAATAGGAGTAATGGAAACGTTGCCGTTTGAGGCCTCGACGAGCTGCACCTTTTGATGTATAGGGTAAAAAGCGCGCATATCATCATCTACAAGAGGGTGCCGGCGACACCCGCCACGATTGTCGTCGACGACAGGAAGGTGATTTAGAACGAGGCGGACGAGTTCCGAGACGTTGCGTAACAAGTGATTAGCATAGTTAGGACGATGAGACTTTGTGTTGGGGATGCTAGGAGGGCAAGCGTTGCAGCAGGAAGTGTAGCGGAGGTCTTCGTTGTTTCAGGTGCTGCACCTGCGGGTGCTACGTCGACGTTTACGGTGTGTTAACGCCAAGCCGAGTCAGGAGGATACGATAACCACCCTTAAGAAGAAGATGAATCCTGCTCATTATGGGTTTGTTGTGGTAACAGTTTAAAGGACGCGTAGAGGGGTTGTTGTTGCTGAGTGTGTTGGTCGTGAAGATGCCAAGAAGTTGCAATCCATCGAGATCGTTCTTTCAAGGGTCAAAACGCGAATGAAGGTAGCAGAGCTCGCCCGGTTGATCACAAGCCAGAATCCCCGTTTAAGCGATTTGACGCTAGAAGACCACCTAAGGGAGAAGTCTAGGAAAGGATTCTAGGAATTCCTTCGCCAACGTTATCTTCAAAGTGACCCCCACCTCAAAGACCACTTCTCAAAGATGCAATATTACCGGTGCTACAAGTACGGCCACATGTCGATGGAACGCATGGAAAAGGTACAGTGATGAGGTCCCTAGGTTGAGCACGAATTCAAGAATTGCCGGATGGCAGTCCCTGGAAAACAAGATCGGGTTCATACAGGAATTACACATGTATAACCATAAGATAATGCATTTCGGGGAGGGGGGAGGATCTCTGTTTTACAAGCAAACAGTGAGCGACCGCGTAGTGGTATAATAATAAACAATGGGACACGCGGGGATAATTTTAAATAACTTTTCCAATGATTTTGTAACAACGGCCGAAATAAAAACTGAGGCTAACATTTTTTTATGTTATAAACGAATACCTTGCACTGGTTGACTCGGGCCGCAAAAACACACAAACCGAAGAATTAATAAGTCAAATGGAAAATGCATTGCGGAAAAAATAATAATGGGGGGATTAATGTCAAGGTCCCATTATGGAGCAGTCCGGTAGAGGAGCACAGGGGTCGCAAATCGCTGATCTACTAACAGAATGGTATTTAAGCGTGTTAAAAAACGATGATTCACATACGGATAGGTCGGATTTAACCCGACCTAGGTTGGATTTAATCCGACATAGGTCGGACTTGGTAGAGATGCGCATCGACATATGTCCGGATATATGTCGAATATATGTAGGATGTATACTGGGCATATGTCGGATGTATGTCGGATATAGTTTGGATGTATGTCGGATGTATGTCCTACGTATGCGAGAGGAGAGAAGAACAAAGTAGGGTGGAGGAAGGAGGGTTTAGGTTAGTTTACATTGTTTGGAGTTAGGTTAGTCGGTGTTGTCTGAAGTTAGGTTAGGTTAGTTGGACTTGATAGGAGTTAGGTTAGCTAGTGTTGTCTGGAGTTAGGTTAAGTTAGTTGGACTTGTGCGGACTTGGTTAGATAGCAGGAAAAGTTGATAGGTTAGGTCAGCGTCGCGGCGTTGACCTAACCTATCAATTTTCCTGCTATCTAACCTAAGTCCGCACAAGTCCAACTAACCTAACCTAATTCCAGACAACACCAACTAACTCCAAACAACGTAAACTAATCTAAACTATCCTCCCTCCACCCTACTTTGTCCTTCTTCTTTCGCATCCATATGACACATCCGACATACATCCAAACTATATCCTACATATGTCCGACATATATCCGGATATATGTCGATGCGCACCCCTGCCCAGTCCGACCTAGGTCGGATAGCAAAAACTGTTCCTAAACAAGAGAATGTAAGCGATATGTCGGTGTCTGACATATTCGGGTATCTTCGGCAATATACGCCCCCACTCTGTAGGGTACATAAGGGCAATTTTTCGTACTCAATTTAGTATTCGGTAGTAGTTAGAACGGAAAACATGAGCGTCTCGAAGGTGATTAACGTTCCTCAACTTCTTGGGAATAAAGTGAAAACAACAAATGAGCGATTTGGATTGTGACTGCTGGCAGAAAATATGTGCAACAATAATCTGGCGACAGATATTGGTAATATTTGTTATGTCAAAGGCGAACAGATGCTAACTGGTGGACTACACACACCAATTACAGAACCATTTTGTGAAAATATATATTTGGTTAAAACTTGCGACCTTTCTGACTCCGAGCAAACATCTGCAAACAAAAGGATGTTTATCCTAAGAAAAGAAATTTGTGACGCATTTAACAGCTATCTACGAAGAAGGTTCGACCGATTTGTTTCCGCTAGGCATGGTGTTAAAGTTAAGCTTCCGTTGTTTTCTCTGGAAAGCACTAACAAGATGGGCCAGGTAGTACAAGAAATTATCGGAAAAGAAGACCTCGAAAGCATTAATAAAAAATTCCAAAATCTTATGTGTTCCGTACAAAGTGGAACTAGAAGATGTTAAGTTGGAAACTTTATTGGAGGAACTACCAGATATATTAGACGGACTCAATAAAGATTATTACCATCTTTTTGATATGGATGTAATCCAAGATTTTGCTGGCATGCTTAGCAAGATGGAGATGTGTAATTATTTAGCTACAAACCATATCTTTTGCTACATGGGCGAATACGAAAAAAACTGCAATATTATAGTTGACAACGATAAAACTGCGGGAATTGATTGTTTAACATGGCTAACAACCAATGCAAAAATTAAGATATACAACAAATTTGTGTGTCAGATAACAAGTCCTGGTGTCAATAAACAACTTGGAAATCATGTACTAGATTTTTTACGTTGTCCAGATGCACGTTTAAGGAAACATTTGGGTCTACTATGGTCAAAGAACATGGTATTACGCGATTGGAAGCGACAATATACAACTGTGCAATTGGAAGCTGCCAGCGCGGAACGGGTGTATAAACCCTTAAAAGACTGTTTAACCTTATTGGAAGATAGCAAGTTATACTTCCTAAAGGAGCCAATGTATTCGGTACCACTTGCCAAAATGTGGAGTAAGCTATCGGACAAGCTACAGAATAGCTGCTGTTTAGTGTATAATAACCTACAACAGTACGTGTATTGGGAGAATAGCAATCCAAAGAAATTGACTGGCTTGCAAATTAAGTTGACCGAAAAACCAGAGGAAAGTGAAAAATTGATAAAGTATGTGCTTTCGGCTTTTAGTTTTAACTATTTACCTGTAAATTATTTGGAGATAGTAGAGGAAGAAGACAGCCAAGATAAAATAAAAATCTTAAACAAGTGCTACATTAAAGCAAGTAGTACATATTTTACACAATCTGCAACACCATATTCTACAATTCCTAAAGATATAATCAATTCGGAATTGGGGTTGATAAATACACCTAACATTCGCCCAGAGGTTGTACGACAACGCGTAAATATTTGCAGTAAACTCTATCCGTTTACGCTCAAAGAAACTGCCCCAATATGCACGCCATACGCTATAAGTGAAAAAAAACGACAGCTGGAATTAGAGGAAATGGATGCAAAATTGCGAAAGTTGGACTACATGGAAAGCACTGCGACAATACGCGAAAAATACAAGGATGTGTTAGACAAAGAACATCTTATTAGAGAAAATGAGGAAGAATTAAAAGATTATTTTATGTGCCGATGGACTGACTTAGATACATCCTGGTTCTACAAGCTGTATGCATTTGTGGTTAGTAAAAAAGACTATTTTAGTTATGTAGGCGTCCTTGCGGAAAAGGATTCGTATACCTAAATTCGTATACCTTTTAAAAGGTTATTCTAAAAACGTATTTATCAAAATGGTAGATAACATAGACGAACTAAGGAATACTGGTTTCGTAACCTTGGCGTACACCACACGCAAAGGGGTTCCGCTAAACATTGTATATTTGCCTAGTAAAGAACCTTTCGGATGTAAAACCGAGGGTCCTACAAGCTATAACGACCATATATTCTCAAAAGTGGTGTACATGCAGCTACGCAACAGTGTGTGGGAGAATAAGGATTCCCTCCAACACCGACAAGAAGAAGTCGATTGAGCTAACAAGATACGTATGCTGGATATAGTGGGAGAGCCGCGATTAAAAGATTGTCACAAGCTGTAAGAATTACGCGAAGAAATGGATCTGTTTGTCGGTGGAATCAAAGACTGTATCAATAGAGACAATCTGTACATTTTATAAATCGAAAACCTAGACGGTCTCTATATATCAAACAATGGGTTAGAAAAGGAGATAGAGGACTTGGGTGTCGATTTAAATTTTAAGCTGCGAATAAAATTAGATAAAATTAAAACCGCTCCCAACAAACATAAAGAAATGACTGTTTTATGTGTATAACTTTGTATTAAAATTAAGTTTAAATGGCTCCATGCTTGGCATAAAATATTTTAAAATTTTGTTATGTATAATGTCAGAATAAAAAAACTTTAGAATAGTACTACATTGCTCTTTATTTATAAAAGGCTATGACGTCACCACGGTCTTGGAAAAGTAGCCGAAACTAGGTAACCGATAGCATAGCGAAGTGGTGATTTTATCTATATGAAGATAGATGTTAAATATATACTGTATATTCATAAAATAAAATGAAAAAACCCTTACCACAAAAAATATTTAAAATACCAGATACGTATTTCGACCACTATGTGGTCATCATCATCCTACTGATGATGACCACATAGTGGTCGAAATACGTATCTGGTATTTTAAATATTTTTTGTGGTAAGCGTTTTTTCATTTTATTTTATTCAAATTGTGCCACAGTGTTCCTATAGATTATTGTATATTCATAATTAAATAAAATTGTTTTAAAGGAATGCGTACTACTTTTTTTTCTTACACCAATTTTTTAAATCGAGTTGGCCTAAGGTTTAATTAATGGTAGATTCAAACTTCCAAGAAAAATTAAATCGGTATTACCATACACGATTAGAAACTGTTTATAAATAAAAAAAGTTATAAAATTCGACCGGTTGTAACTCGATAAGGGTTGATGTTAAGATAAAAATTAAAAAGGTAGGAATACAAAAGTAGTGCGGTGCCGATAGGCACCAAGAGCTATCTCGAAAATTTTTGGGGTTAGGGTAGGGATGGTGGGAGTAAAAATGAAGCTAGAAGGAAATTCCCCCCTCTACAAGGAGGAAATTTCACCTCCACAAGGAGCAGGGAGGAAACCCTGCCCAAAAAGACGAAATCCCTTCCCCGCAGATCCTCCTTATGGGAATTTACATGAAAAAACCTAGGTTAGATATGAATCGGGAGAATTGGGAGGAATGTTGATCTGTGCCAGAATGCCCACCATCGCCGACTGAAAGGAGCTTTTAGTTTGATTTACTATACAATTATTTACCTATGTATATCCACTTTATTTCATGTAAGTATGATAAAAATTTAGTTTTATGTTTCTACGTTACCGATATTGTTTGTATGCCTAATACACTATGTATGCTTTATTTGTAATTGCGCTCTATTTAAAAACAAACAAGTTGAAAATGCAAGGCATTGTCGCAACGAACTTCCAAATGTAGACTTACTTTAAAACAAATTTAAAGAAATTAAAATTATTATGTTGTAATAATTATAAGTATTCAGATAAAATACAAAAATTTATAAACAACAAAAGTGACATTTTAATATATTTTATTTTATTGAATAAATATTTTAAAAGCTATATATTAGTTCTCATCAATAAGATAAGAATTTATATTTTTTTTATATGAATCTAATTATTTTCGGTAATCAAAATTTAAGTTTAAACAATGTCTATAATATTGGAATAATTGGCATGAAATGCCATAAATTGTTCAAATATGTGTCGCATATTGATTTTAAACTTATTTAAAATTTTAATTATGCCTGTGGATTTTCCCGAGGGCTCGGCGTCCCCGTGGCCCGATTTTAACTGACATCAAAACTTAATCTCTGGACACCGAGCTGAATCGATTGATGTATCACACATTGATGTCCGACCATTAAAAAGGCCTCGGACACACAGACAGACAGACACACAGACAAATAGATTTCATAAACGAACGAAGTTCGTTGAAAATTGACCGGGTGGGTTGATTTATTAATTTCCCGATAGCATAAATGCTCCCAGTCCGCATCTGGAAACACCCCTTAACATTTTTAACTCGTCCCTTGAAACAGGCTATCGAAGATGCCAACCCATTTATATAACTAAAAAGAAAATTACAATTACATTGTTCTACTAATTTATCGGAGTATTTTTATTTTAATCAGAACGGACTATAACGTTTAAATAATCCCTTAATTGTTCATAACAGTAGAAGGTAGTTCAACTTATTTTTCAGACAAAATCACACATTATTTTTGTCACGATACTTAGCAACTTTGAAAATATTCGTATGCGTGAATGAGCTCGAAACTAATATTGGACGCCATATGTTCCGCAACACTATGTGTTAAAATTAGTTTAATTTTGAATCGTTATGTTAAAAATAAATAATAAAAATAACCGAAATGTATAGTTAGAAGCCTTTGCCAGGTACCTGAAGACCCGCCAAGTATCTATAAACATGTAGAGACATTATTAAAATAAAAAAGGATAATTAAAACAGGTTTAATTAGAGAAATAATTAATTAATCTTCTTGCAATAATCTTGCCTTGTCAACTTGGCGCATTCACAGACAGACCTAGAAACCACAAGAATGACAAAGCAGCTGTTGTGAAAATCAATTAACCTCAATATTCTACACAGAAGCCTGTGAACTTATCCAATTTGTATTGTCAGACCGCTGTCCTAATAATAGTGCTCGAAATAAACTTGGACACAGGCGACTTACCTTCATCATCAGATTCGCTGTCGGAAGATGTTGAAGATAAATCACTATCCTTTTTACTAACTTGCTCGTCTTCTCTTTCATTTGTTTTATCCGTTAAAGAAACGGACGTTGAAAGTTTCCGACGTTGCCGTATGTCACAAACGTGCCTGCACTGAAAAAATAAAATATTTTACTAAAGAAAATGTAAACAGCTTTATAATCTTAACAGTGAACACAATTTTGTTACCGCGGAAACTAAGAGTGTGTAGAAAATCACAGAAAAGTAGCGCGCATTTTTTGCGCACATTATACAAAACTTTTTATACGACAAAATTGTAACATCTAACATATTATTTAAAAAAACATCTGTTGAAAATATAGTTACTAATTTTCACAACTGCGTAAAAAGCTTAGCAATTTAATGAATAGTTTTTACAGGTTCAGAATTTTCAAAACCCACACTGTGATTTATTTCTCATTATCATTAAGTCTTCAGTCCTGGAACTGGTTAGACACGTACCATCATTGTTTCCTATTCTGAACTAACCTACACATTGTAATGTACTTTTGTTCTTACTGAACGGACCACGATGTGAACGCCAGTGAAACGTATTTTTTTTACGTAGGTAGGTTGTTTTTTTTTATGGGCGTGGCGTCAGTGTTACTTATTTTTCCAAAAATCTTCCGACAAAGCTAGGGGTCTATTCCTGGGTAGAGCAATGGGAAGTGGAGGGGTAAGTCGAATTCTGTTTGCAAACCAAAGTTAAGCTAAATCAAATAGGCGCCACCATGTCCTGAGATAATTACGATAATTGCAAACACAGTTCTAAGGGCGGACGTGGAGACCCAAAGAAAAAATGATCGCCTTCGTTAACAAAAACCTATCTTAACAAAATAAGACGCAGCTCCTGCAAGAAATTGTAATGGTTAAATAAATAAAAAAGTGGAACACCATTTGTGTCCTACAAAAATATATAAAGAAATAATAAAAAAGTATTTCCAATATAGTATTGGCATCAATTTATTACTCAAAAAGGTTTTAGCTTTATGTAATTAGATTTGATCGCACTTGATCAAAATAAAAAGTCTTCAATTTTGAATTAATTATTTACTAAAGAAACTCTTTTAAAATATTGTAACTTGTAACAAAAAAATTTTCATCATCAACTATATCAAGATTAAACTTTTAACTTTCCTTTTTTGTCTTTCATTATTATTAATCAAACAACTTTACTTTAAACATGAACTTGTTGTACAAAATAAAGTAATAATGATTGACAAGCATAACACAGTAAATTAAATTCTAACCTGGGCAGATCTTTTCAGGTAGATAACAAATTATTAGCTCCTAACAATTACGTATAATTACGTATAATAATCTAAGTGTAGATAAAGCTGATCACAAAAATAGGCTTGTTTATTTAAATTACATTACAGCTGCTCAAAGCATTTGCTTTTAAGGCAACATGTGTCAGCTGTAGAAAGTAGAAAAATATGACATCGAAAACACCTGCTGAACGTATCGACTGTTCATATGGAACAAAGTATGTTTTTTTAGAACGCTAATTCAACAAAATTTCGTTTTACAGCTTGTAAAACCAGCTCAACAATCAGTTGAAACTTTTACAATTTACGTGTACTGAACATAAAAGCAAGTTAATGTGTTCTAAGTTTTGAAACACATGCAAAAAGAAATTCTTATAGCTAATTACGAACCAAAACTGCAATATTCGCCTCACGACAAGGCAAAAAGGGATCCCCGTTCTTCAAGCAAAGATAACAGCGTTTGCAATTTGAAACGACTCCATCTAAATTAACATCTATAATTCCTTCCTAGACAAATTTCTTGTTAGGCAAAGTTTATATCAATTATTCTTGTCGAGTTATATTTGTTGCGTTCCACGTGTCGAATCACATCTTGTCGCATTATATTTTATAGTAGTCGTGTTCTCAAGGTTGAATTCTAATTTGCCCCATCCTAAGTTGTATTCTCAATTGTATTCTAAATTGTATTCTAAATTGTCTTCTAAATTGTCGCGCTAAATAAATTACCTCAAATTACATAAGTTTGTATAATATATACTTTACCAACCGTTATTCGAAGATATCTTCACCATTGATAATGGAGTCGAAGATTGCCGGCCTCTAGCCAGCAGTACATGTTGAGAAAACTATCGCCCGTGGCCGACTATCTCGTAACCAGGGCCAAGCGGTCGCGCCGTCAGGGGCGAGGGACACGAAACAATCCAACAGAGATGTGCTTGCGAATAGCTTTATGCGACACAGATATCTGAATATAATTAGATTACTACGGAACGATGCACGCTTAGCGCATTATTTTTGAAATTATATGCAAATAATGATTATTGAAAATAAAATTGTTACAACATTTCCCTGAAATTTGCACAGTCTGCATCTTTCACTATCTGATCTACGTCTACATCTACCTCCTTTTCCCTATCTTTGCTTGTAATATATCCCATACTATTCCCCAAAAATGCATTAGAACCTATTCTGCCCTTCCATTTCTCCAATTTTTTCCACAGATATCCTTCTTCTCATACTATTTCTATAACCTAGTTGTTATTAACTTTGTCTGTCCATGCTATCAGCATCATACATCTGACGCACAGCATTCCAAAACGCTGCTACCGTTTTTCTGTCTGCTTTTTCTACTGCCCGTATTTCATAGGCATACTGTGCTGTGCTCCATACATATGCTTTCAACAATTTTCTTATTGTTTCTATGTTTGATGTCTTTCATCATAGGCGCTGTTCTTTCTTGTTAGATGCAGTTCGGTCCCCTTCTATTGTTATACAATTATATACCCTATTTCTCCGACATTCAGTGATTGTGAAGGGGGATAAGCAGCCTGTGGCTGCCAAGTTCCGCCAGCACTTGAACATTTACCGATTTAATATTTTTTTCCAATATATCTTTTCGCACAGTCTACATTAGTTGCAGAAACTTCACAACCAACACCTGTAGTTGTTTATAATAATCATCAGATTTATCTGCGCTTATTTTTTCGTCATTAGATTTTCCGTCTCAAAACTGGTTGGACACGTACCTGCACTTATTTATATTCTAAGCTAGCCTACACAGTTCCCTGACGTTCTCAAACAGCCTGTATACAGCTCGGTTCCCCTTCTATTGTTTTCTAATTTTATGCCCTATTTCATCGAGATTCAGTGAAGGGGGTTGTTACATGCCAAAATTTGGCATTGTACATTGTTAAATATGTAAATAAATTACCGCGAATATTTTTAAATAAACTGGTCAATTTCCGTCGTCCCCGAGTCGCGCCTGCGCGGAGTGAATGGCGCAAGTGCGCGCGGTGTGATGAGACATTATTCAACTACGAGACCTGAAGCCGAGAACATCTACCTGTGTCGTGTGTGTTTCTTTTCTCTTTTTAGGAGGGTAGGTTCCTTATCTTGCCTTATCGTTCCTTATACCTGGTTGTTCCTTCTCTTCCCACCTACGAACTAGTATAGAGGATGGACGGATAAAATTTGGAGTCGACAATGGCGTGATGTGACCCACAACGAAATGGCCATGGGATTTGGCAGTAGGTTGCGATTTAAGTGAGTACATTGCTTTTATTTATATTGTAAATGTAAATTTGATCATTGTATCACTTTTAAACGTGTTTTGTATTTGATACAAATGGAGCGGAATTTGCATGTAATTATGTTATATTAAACAATTGCGCAATAATATGAGACGCGGAACACTTACTATTCCCTCATGCCGTATTATGTGGCCCATCATCCTATCTCTTCTACTTTTTACCGTTTTCCACATATTTCTTTCCAATTCTACCGTTTTTAGTACCTCTTCGTTCTTCACTCTGTCTGTCCGTGACATCCTCATCATACGTCTGTAGCATCACATTTCAAAGGCTTCTACCTTTTTCTTGTCCGCTTTTCCTACTGTCCAGACTTCACAGCCGTACAGTGCTGTGCTCCACACATAGCAATCTTTTCCTTGTTTCTATGTTTGTTGTCTTTGAACACAGTAGTTGCTTTTTCTTGTTAAATGTAACACAACCTTGTGCTAGTCTTTGTTTTATATCTTTTGCGCTTTTCCCATCTTGCGTTATTTGGCTTCGTACGTGGTCGAAATCCTTAACCTGTTGTAAGTTCGTGTTACAAATTTGTATTCTTGTTTTTGATTTATTTTCCCCTCCTTTGCATACTAGTACTTCAGTTTTAGTTTTGTTAATTTTCATACCGTATCTCTCTGTTAGAACCGTTTCCATTTCATTAAGAGCAGCTTCTAACTCTTCCTTGCTAGACGCTAATACCGCTATATCATCTGCAAATCTAAGCATATCAATTTTTTTGTCCCTGATTAGTAATTCCAAAATCTTCCTGCATTTGACAGTATTCATTGTCTCTTCAATATACAAGTTAAGAATTAATGGGGATAGGGCACATCCTGCCTCACCTCTTTCCTAATGTTTACTTCTCTACATTCCTGCTCTAATTCTATTACTGCTGTTTGCTCTTTGTATAAGCTATGCACTATTCGTCTATCCCTATAACTCATTCCAATTTTTTTGAGCATTTCAAACATTTTTTTCCATTTTACTGTCGAATGCTCCTTCCAGATCTACAAACCCTATATACACGCTTTCCCATTTTTCTATTGTTTTATCACTCTCAGAGTTAAAATAGCCTCCCGTGTTCCGCTGTTTCGCCTAAACCCAAATTGGTCTACTCCTAGTATTTCTTCAGCTCGTTTTTCCATTCGTCTTTGTACAATTCTAGTTAATATTTGTGATACGTGTGCTGTCAAACTTATTGTTCACATCTATCCGCGCCCTTCCTTTTTGGGATAGTTACTATGATGTTACGTTTGAAATCTTTGGATATCTCGCCTGTCTCATACATATAGCTTACAAGTCGGAAGAGACGTTCTGTTACTGCTTGTCCAGCGGCTTTTAGAGTTTCTGCTTGCACGTTATCTGTACCCGGTGCCTTACCTTTTTTCAGACCTTTTAATGCTAATTCAAATTCATCTATAAGTATAGGATATCCCAAGTCATCATTTTCAATGTCTGATTCCTGTTCTAATGCAGTAAGTTCCTCTCCTGCATATAAATTCCCTATATATTCTTACCGTCTACCCACTTTCTCTACATTTTCTATAATGACGTTTCCTCCCGCGACCCTTATATTTTCGCTATACGGTTTTATATCCCTAAAATTCATTCTAATTAGTTTGTATGCTTCATATGTTTTTCCTACTTCCATCTTAGTTTGTACCTGTTTGCACTTTTCATCAATCCATTGTTCTTTAGCTTTCCTGCATTTGCGAATAATTTCCCATTTTATAGTTTTGTATCTGTTTTTCGTCTGATTTATTTTTGTATTTTCGTCTTTCTTCTATTAAATTCAGAATATCCCTTGTTATCCATGGTTTCTTATTTTCTTTTTGTGTATACCCCAGAATATCTCTGGCCACCATGTCTAGGTTGGATTTAATGTTATTCCATTCTGTTTCTACTTCCTTAGTATCAGATACTTTCCTGATATCTTTCAGCAATTCATTTGACTTTTTTCGTATCTTTCTTGAATATCTTTATCTTTTAGTTTTTCTAAGTCATAGTGCCTTTTTCCGTTTCTTTTTTTTTCAAATTTTTAAATTTAATTGCGGCCTTCATAATTACTATGTTGTGGTCAGTGTCTATATCAGTCTTTTAATTGATTCCTAAACCGTTGTCTAACAAGAATGTAATCTATTTGATATCTTCCTATATCTATATCTCCTGGCATCTTCCACGTATATCACCTTCTAACATGATGTTGAAATAATGTGCTTGTGATGATTAAATTGCTCTTGTCGCAAAATTCTACCAGCCTATTTCCCTTGTCGTTTCTCGTACCTAAACCAAATAAACCTACTACTGCTCCTTCCCTACCCTCACCTACCACTGCATTAAAATCCCCCGTAATTATTAAATTTTCATGTCCTTTTACGTATCTCAATATATCTTCGATATCTTTGTAGATCGCTTCTACCTCTTCGTCACTAGAGGTGGGCATGTATACTTGTATTATTACTGTGTTTACCGGTTTAGATTCTAATCTAACCATGAGTACTCTTTCGTTCTTTTGCAAGTAATTTTCTACACAGTATCGTATCTTTTTCCGCATAACTATGCCCAAACCCAAATGTCACTCCTCTGCTCCTGTATGAATTACCCTGAAGTCTCCGCTCCAAAAATCCCCCGCCTCTGGCCAACGAACTTCGCTGATTCCTACTATGTCTAGTGCTAACCTATTCATTTCGATTTTTAGGTTCTCTAGCTTACCTACTTGCTTCATGCTTCTAACATTCCACGCTCCGACTCGCAAAATGTTCCCGACTCTTATTCTGAACTTTCCGATCGCATCTCCAAAGTAGTCCCCTCCCGGAGTTCTGAATGGGGGACTCTTTTAACTGGCGTCGCCGTGGATCAATGTAGTAAGCGTAAGACTACGGATCCCAAGGTCTTGGGTTCAAATCCCGACACGGCCGGCTGCTTGAAAAATGGTAGGTGAGCATTTTTCACAAAAATTACGCCCTCGTTCGGATGAGAGGTTAAATGGAGGTCCCGTGTGTGAGTGTTGTCACGCACGTTAAAGATCCCTACCTTGCCTGGAACGGCAAGGATTCGGCAAAATTCTAAATTTCCAGGCAACAAAAACTCGCCTCCTGGTCAATGTAGTACCTTCGGGTGGAGCATTGGAAATGTAAATGAATGGACTATTTTAACTCCGGAATCTTTTACCCCAGATAATGCCATCATTTTATTATAATTTAGGTACGCTGTCTACTTGGGAGGTAATGTGGTGGTTTCTCGTTGCCTTCCACATCGCGGTAGTGTGTCTTAGACTGCCATACCGACCCCCTATGGTCTATGCCAATCTAAGTACCGAAAGGTCGCTGCCCTCTTTCGGGGACCTGGTTCCTCACTAACGACCCTACTACTTTGGTTGGACCTGTAGTTTGGCTCTTTAGCTCATTAGAACACGCAAGCCATTTCACCTGTTCTAGTAATGTAGAACTTCGGCAAGGTGCAGGTCTATTCGAAATGGGATTTATTTCTACTGTAAGAAAAGTCTTTTTAAAAATTTGTAGTAACAGTGGAATTCTAAAGCATGACAATTTATTTCAGTTAATCGATAAACAGTATAACACTAACTTTTTTAAACCTACAATACTAATCTTATTAATTACTAAGAAGGCACTATAATTAACTACCGAAGCACTAAGTGTTAATTAATACCGACCATTACAATAATTTATATTACATAGAGCTATTTAGCTTAACGCTGTATTAATACTAGTATCTTTCATATCATGACTTTATAGGACAAGATCGAATAAAACCTAGCATTATAATCAAAGCTTGAATTAGAAGTGATGTTCATGGCGGTAATTTTGATTAGTGCTTCAGTAGTGTTGTCGTATGGGAACGGGGGCGGCTCTGTGGTGTAGTTGGTTCGCGTGTGACAACTAAGCCCAAGGTCCCGTGTTCGATTCCCGACACGAACAACTTGAAAAATGTAAGGCGAGCATTTTTCACAAAAATACACTCTCGGTCGGATGAGATATAAAATGTAGGTCCCGTGCGTGGGTGTTGTTACGCACGTTAAAGATTCCTACCTTGCTTGGAATAGCAAAGCTTAGGCAAAAATCAAAATTTCCAGGTAAAAATCTCTATTCTTGGCCAACGTAGAACCTTCGGGTGGAGCATTGGAAAGTCAAATGTAAGGCATGGTAACGTGTACTAGCTAAATCAATCTCGTACACCAAATGGAAGGAGAAAATTAACCATACAGCAACGTCGGTGAAGGATGCAAAGCTCCAAATATTTGTTTACTTTGGTACGGCCTGGAAAACTATTTTCATTAGTGGATTGGGAGATCTTGTGGTATAGGAATGTAACGGCGTCGCCGTGGATCAATGTAGTAAGCGTAAGACTACGGATCCCAAGGTCTTGGGTTCAAATCCCGACACGGCCGACTGCTTGAAAAATGGCAGGTGAGCATTTTTCACAAATATTACGCCCTCGTTCGGATGAGAGGTTAAATGGAGGTCCCGTGTGTGAGTGTTGTCACGCACGTTAAAGATCCCTACCTTGCCTGGAACGGCAAGGGTTCGGCAAAATTCTAAATTTCCAGGCAACAAAAAACTCGCCTCCTGGCCAATGTAGTACCTTCGGGTGGAGCATTGGAAATGTAAATGAACGGTATAGGAATGTAAAATGGCTCCGTGGCGTAGTTGGTATGCGTGTGACTACTACGCCCATGGTCCCTGGTTGGAATCCCGACACGGTCCGCTTGAAAAATGTTAGGCGAGCATTTTTCACAAAAATACGCCCTCGTTCGGATGAGAGGTAAAATGGAGGTCCAGTGTGTGAGTGTTGTCACGCACGTTAAAGATTCCTACCTTGCTTGGAACAGCAAGAGTTCGGCAAAATTCAAAATTTACCAGGTAATAAAAAAATTCGCTTCCTGGCCAATGTAGTAGCTTCGGGTGGAGCATTGGAAATCACATGTAGGGGTATAGGAATGTAGGTGGCTCCGTGGTGTAGTTGGTATGCGTGTGACTACTATGTCCAAGGTCCCGGGTTCGATTCCCGACATGGACCGCTTGAAAAATGTTAGGTGAAAATTTTTAAGAAAAATATGGCCTTCAGATAAGAAGAAAAATATATGTTCCGTGTGCGTGTTGTCACGCACGTTGAAGATCCCTACTTTGCTTTGAATAGCAAAGGTTAGGCAAAATTCAAAATTTCCAGATGAAGAACTCGCTTCTTGGCCAATGTGGAACATTCGGGTGGGAGCACTGTAAAGTCAAATGCAAGGTATGGAAACGTGTGCCAAAAAAATTAATCTCGCACACCGAATAACTAGAAAAAATAACCATATAGCGACGCAGGTGTGAGCTGCTAAACTCCAAATACTTATTTTTTACTCGTGGTACGACTTGGAAAACTATTTTGATTAGTACATTGGGTAGTCTTGTGGTATGGGAACGAGGGCGGCTTCGTGGTTTAGTTGGTTCGGGCGTGACAACTAAGGTCAAGGTCCCGAGTTAGATTCCCAACACGGACCGCTTGAAAAATGTTAGGCGAGCATTTTTCAGAAAAGTACGCCCTCATTCGGATGAGAGAAAAAATGTAGATCCCGTATGTGGGTGTTGTCAGGCGCGTTAAAGATTGCTACCTGAATTGGAAAAGCAAAGGTTAGGCAAAATTCAAAATTTCCCGATGAAAAATTCGCTTCCATGCCCATGTAGAACCTTAGAGTGGAGAATTAGAAGGGCAAATGTAAAGTATGAGAACGTGCACAAAAAAATCTCGTACACCGAATGGTTACGGTAAAATAACCATACAAAGACGTCGATATAAACTGCAAAAATCCGAATATTTATTTTTTACTTATGGTACGACCTGAAAAACTATCTTCATTAATTCGTTGTGTAATCTTGTGGTATGGGAACAGGGACGACTCTGGTTTAGTTGGTTCGCATGTTACTACTAAATCCAAAGTCCCGAGTTTGATTCCCGACACGAACCGCTCAAAATATGGCAGGCGAACATTTTTCACAGAAGTATGCTCTCGTTCGGATGAGAAGAAAAATGTGGGTCTCGTGTGTGGGTGTTGTCACGCACATTAAAGACCCTACCTTACTTGCAGTGGTATGGGTTAGACAAAATTCAAAATTTTCGGAAAAAAAGAACTCGATTCTTGGCCAATGTACTACCTTCGAGTGGAGAATTGGAAAGACAGATATAAGGTATGGGAAGCGGGTACTACAAAAATCAATCTCGTACACCGAATGGTTAAAAAAACATAACCATACAGCGACGTCAGCGCGAGATGTAAAACTCCAAATATTTATTTTTTAAATATGGTACGGCCTGGAAAAGAGTTTTGATTAATGAATTGGATTGTCTATGGTATGGGAACATGGGTGGATCCGTTATTTAGTTAGTTCGCGTGACTATTAAACCCAAGGTCCCGGGTTCAAGTCCCGACACGAACCACTTGAAAAATGTTAGGCGAGCATTTTTCAAAATACGTCCTAGTTCGGATGAGAGGTAAAATGGAGGTCCTGTGTGCGAGTGTTGTTACGCACGTTAAAGATCCCTACCTTTCTTGGAACAGCAAAGGTTAGGCAAAATTCAAAATTTCCAGGTATAAAAACTCGCTTCCTGGTCAATGAAGAACCTTCGGGCGGAAGCATCAGAAAGTCAAACGTAAGGTATGAAAACGTGCACAAAAAAAAATTAATCTCGTACACCAAATGGTTAAAGAAAAATAACCATACAGCGACGTGGGTCGGTGTGAGCAACAAAAAGCCAAGTATATATTTTTTACTTATGGTTCTGCTTCGAAAACTATTTTGATTAGTGCATTGGGTTGTCTTTATGGTATGGGAACATGGGCATATCCGTTGTTTCGTTAGTTCGCGTGTGACTACTAAGCCCAAGGGCCCGGATTTAAGTCCCGACATGGACCACTTGAAAAATGTTAGGCGAGCATTTTTCACAAAAATACGCCCTCATTCGGATGAAAGGAAAAATGTAGGTCGTGTATGTGGGTGTTGTCACACGCGTTAAAGATCCTTACCTGGATTGGAAAAGCAAAAGTTAGACAAAATTTAAAATTTCCAGGTACAAAACTCGCTTTCATGCCAATGTAGAACCTTAGAGTGGAGAATTAGAAAGGCAAATGTAAGGTATGGGAACGTGCACAAAAAAATCTCGTACACCGAATGGTTACAGAAAAATAACCACACAGCGACTCGGTGTGAACTGCAAAAATCCGAATATTTGTTTTTTACTTATGGTGCGACCTGAAAAACTATCTTGATTAGTGCGTTGTGTAGTCTGGTAGTATGGGAACAGAAACGACTCTGTGGTTTAGTTGGTTCGCGTGTTACTACTAAATCCAAAGTGCCGGGTTTGATTTCCGACACGAACCGCTCGAAAAATGGCAGGCGAACATTTTTCATAGAAATATGCCCTCGTTCGGGTGTGTGTCTCGTGTATGAGTGTTGTCACGCACATTAAAGATTCCTACCTTACTTGGAGCGGCAAGGGTTAGACAAAATTCAAAATTTTCGGGAATAAACAACTCGTTTCTTGACCAATGTACTACCTTCAAGCGGAGAATTGGCAAGTCAGATGTACGGTATGGGAAGGAACGTGTACTAAAAAAAAGAATCTCGTGCACCGAATGGCTAGAGAAATATAACCATACAGCGACGTCAGCGTAAGCTGCAAAACTCCAAATATTTATTTTTTACTTATGGTACGAGATAGGTTTTGGACCTCTTGGAGCGGTTTTTTAAAAAGACTTTGCCAAGAAAACTCTTCTATTAAACTTTATTTTATACTTAATTACAATTAATTTTTAATTTACAACTGAAGTTCGAAATAATTCTAAGTTGAAATTCGCTTTGATTAAATTAACTAAAATTACGGTGAGTAGCTGAACTGCCAACAATGTTAAAGTTGTGAAGCTCTAGACTGACTGGCCATCTTGGGTTCTCGAGGGTATTTATGCTATCCCTGACCCTCACATTGCTTGTGGGAACTGCAAAGCTCATGTCTACTTATTTCTGTATTTAATACAATGTAACAATCTTAATTCTAATAATTGCTGTCTTATAACCTACAGTGACCTGAACCTGCAGTATCACGTTACGTCTGGAATACGATGTCTGTTTCCGTTCTCACTGTCTGGCTAGTTGAACTTTCATTAACTTTTTTATTAGGTCCTTCAATTTATAAAATGTAACAATTAACTTAAGTTTTAATAGTTCAATTTGTTTACATATATCCTAATTTAGGGAATATGTAACATACGGCCTGGAAAATTCTTATGATTACTGCATTGAGTTGTCTTGTGGTATGGAAATGTGGGCGGCTTCGTTGTTTAGTTGGTTCGCGTGCTACTAGTAAGCCCAAAGATCCCGTCTTCGATCCCGACACGGATCGCTTGAAAAATCGAGGCGTTCTCACGCACGTTGGAGATTCCTACCTTGCTTGGAATAGCAAAAGTTAGTCAAAATTCAAAATTTCCAGGTAAAAAATTCGCTTCCTTGCCAATGTAGAACCTTCGAGTACAGAATTAGAAAGCCAAATGTAAGGCATGGGAGCGTGCAAAAAAAAATAAATCTCGTACACTGAATGGCTAAAGAGAAATGACGTCGATATGAGTTGCAAAAATACAAATATTTATTTTTTACGTATGGAACGGCCTGGAAAACTATTTTGATTAGTGCATTGGGTTGTCTTTATAGTATGGGAATATGGGCCGACCCGTTGTTTTTAGTTAGTTCGCGTGTGATTACTAAGCCCAAGATCCCGGGTTCAAGTCCCGACACGGACAACTTGAAAAACCTTAGGAGCATTTTTCACAAAAACACGTCCTAGTTTGGATGAGAGGAAAATGTAGGTCCCGTATGCGAGTGTTGCCACGCACGTTAAAGATCCCTACCTTGCTTGGAATAGCAAAGGTTCGGCAAAATTCCAAACTTCCAGGTAAAAAAACTCGCTTCCTAGTCAATGAAAAACCTTCGGGTGGAAGCATTGGAAAGTCAAACGTAGTGTATGGGAAAGTGTACTAAAAAACGAATCTCGTATACCGAACGGTTAGAGAAAAATAACATATTGGATGACGGTGGAGCTGTAAAACTCGAATATTTATGTTTTGCTTATGGTGCATGTAATACCACAAGTTCATTGGATAGTTTTGTGGTGTGGGAATGGAGACGTTTTTGTAGCTAAGTTGGTTCGCGTGTAACTACCAAGCCCAAGATCCCGGGTTCGATTCCCGACATAGGTACCTTGAAAAATTCCAGACGAGCATTTTTCACAAAAATACGCCCTCGTTCGGATGAGAGGAAAAATGTAAATCCCCGGTGTGGGTGTTGCAACACACGTTGAAGATCCCTACCTTGTCGGAACAGCAAGGGTTAAGCAAAATTCAAAATTTCCAGGTAAAAAAACTCGTTCCCTGGTCAATGAAGAAACTTCGGATGGAAGCATTGGAAATCAAACGTAAGGTATGGAAACGTGCACAAAAGAACATGAATTTCGTACACCGATTGGTTAAAGAAAAGTAACCATACAGCGACCTCGGTGTGAGCTGAAAAATCCAAATATTTATTTTTTACTTACGGTAAGGTCTGGAAAACTATTTTGATTAGTGCATTGGGGTGTCTTGTGAATGTGGGCGGCTCCGTGGTTTATTTGGTTCGAGTGTTACTACTCGATTCAAGGTCCCGTGTTTGATTCTCGACACAGATCACTAAAAAATGTCAGGCGAGTATTTTTCACAAAAATATGACTTCGTGCGGATGAGAGGAAGAGGTAAGTTCCGTATGCGAGTGTAATCACTTACGTTAGAGATCCCTACCTTGCTTGGAATGGCAAAGGTTAGGCAAATTTCATAATTTCCAGGTAAAAAACTCGCTTCCTGGTCAATGAACAACTTTCGGGAAAGAGCATAGGAAAGTCAAACGTATGGTATGGGAACGTGTACTAAAAAACAAAACTCGTACACTGAACAGTTAGAGAAAAATAACATAGAGACGTCGGTGTGAGCTGTAAAACTTCAAATATTTACGTTTTACTTATGGTACATACCATACCATAAGTGCATTGGGTAGTTTGTGGTATGGGAATGGAGACGGTTCTGTAGCTTAGTTGGTTCGCGTGTGACTACCAAGCCCAAGATCCCGGAGTCGATTCCCGACACAGATACCTTGAAAAATGCCAGGCGAACATTTTTCACAAAAACATGCCCTCGTTCGGATGAGAGGAAAAATGGAGGCCCCGTGTGTAAGTGTTATCACGCACGTTAAAGATCCCTACTTTGCTTGGAATAGCAAAGGTTGGGCAAAATTCACAATTTCCAAGTAAAAAACTCGCTTCCTGGTCAATGAACTACCTTCGGGTAGGAGCATAGGAAAGTCAAAGGTATGGTATGGGAAAGTGTACTAAAAAACGAATCTCGTACACCGAACAGTTAGAGAAAAATAACATAGCGACGTCGATGCGAGCTGTAAAACTCCAAATATTTACGTTTTACTTATGGTACATGCCGTACCATACGTGCATTGGGTAGTTTTTGGTGCGAGAATGGAGACGGTTGTAGTTTAGTTGGTTCGCGTGTGACTACCAAGCCCAATATCCCGGGTTCGATTCCCGACACAGGTGCCTTGAAAATAGCCAAGCGAGCATTTTTCACCAAAATATTCCCTCGTTCACATGATAGGAAAAATGTAAGTCCCGTGTGTGGGTGTTGCCACGCGCGTTAAAGATCCCTACCTTGCTTGGAGTAGCAAAGGTTCGGCAAAATTCTAAAAACTCGCTTCTTGGCCAATGTAATATCTTCGGGTGGAGAATTTGTTACGTTTATTTTCCACATAAATTAATTATCCTATTTTTCTCCCTTGTTCATTCATTACTCGTTCGAATAAACTCCGTTCCAATCCTTAAATTGTTCAACAACCTCCTATATAGTTTACTTGTTACTTTATAAGCCCGTTTTACCATAAATCTATTAAATCTTTCAACATAATTCATAATAAACACGCTCCCGAATAACCTCAACTCAAGTCCCCTTTTCTTTTAGAACGATAATTTATTCTATAAATTAAATAGTTTATATCTTGTTTAGGTAACCTACAATTTGTTAAACCTTCCGATAGCGTATAATTGCTTCTTATGTGTTTTCCATCTAAACATTCATCTGCATAGTGTATTGAACTATCCGATATAAACCCGGGTTTTCCGGTTTTACCGCGCTTCGTACGCTAGGAATTGGCAGTTCGAATTGGTGTTGTTTGAACTAGTGTCGAGTTTGATTCTGCAGCTTGTGCGTCAAAGGGTTTTCTACATTTTATTCGTCACTGTATTTCAAAAAGCAATGCACGTCTTTCTGTTCAACAACTAGGTGTCTTGCGTGTATTCGGTGAGTTTTCCACGTGCGTACCCATTCTAATCAGATGATCTTTTTATCTTTTTTTAGCTGAAGGCCAACTGTGTTCTTTCTATATGTAAAACAACTTCTTTCTTTATGTAGAACTTACTGTACAGTGTGTCCCAAATTGGATGTATTAAATGGGTAACTTAGTTGTTATTAAAGATACAATAAAACTGTGTGCGCACTCATGTGCCAACTTTTTGAGATCAATTCAATGGTGAAATCACAAATGAGCGATCTTCTTTTGTTTTCGAGTTATAGCCAAAAATTAATATTTTTAACAATTCTATTAATTCTCATAACTCGTTTGTTTGCAAAAATATCCAAAAATACTATAGAAGTCTTTTATACGGTTTTTTACGTAGAATACAGATGCGTACGCAAATATTTAATATTTATAATACTTTTGAGGTTATAATATAAACTTGCATTTTTTTAAATGGAAACCACAATCGGTTGTCGCGTTATTTAAAAGCTCTTTTTGACAGCTTTTCAAAATATATAGTTTAGTATAATTATTTTTCAAATGGCCGATTTATTCCATGTTTTTGGTATAATAAAATAATTTATTGTATTGGTAATTTATAGTTGGTCATGAAACAAAAGGTATACACAAAACAAGAGTTTATTATTGTACCACACCACTCTAAACAACAAAGTTTGAAAGCTAGAAGAATACAATATCATAACTACATATATTACAAAAATTAATATAACTACATCTTAAATTGAAAATTATACTTTCCTATCCACATTTAAACAGTCTATAATCCATATATGGATACACAAATACACACATACTCACACACCTCATACCCTCACAAACACACACACACAAGCACGCACCCACGCATGCACGCACGCATGCACACACAACCACACACACCCTCACCTACACACACCCTCACACATAATATATATAAAACACTAGAACACAGATGGGAATACTACAATAGTTTTATTTACTGATAATTCAGATATATTGTTCAAACTGACCTCCATTCTCTCTTAAACAAAGTTCGCATCGTTTTATTAATGACTTAATAGAATTTAATAAATAAACCCCCTTAACTTTACGAAATGCTGCTTCAATTGAATTCCGCAACTCTTCAATATTATGGTTCTGGGTTTTATAGATTTCTCTTTAAAAATTCCACAAGAAATAGTCCAATATCGACAAGTCATGAGATCTAGGCGGCCACTGAACAGGTCCAAACGTACCCATCCATTTATTGAGATATTCTCTATTTAAATAATCACGAGTAATTATAGCGTTGTGCGGGGGTGCACAATCTTGTTGGAACCACACTTTTGTCCTTTTCGAGAGGCATGTCCTCCAGTAATTCGTGCAAGTTGGTATACAAAATTTCAATATAGCGACAAGCTGAATGTCTGTTTTCAAAATATGGTATTGAAATTTGCCACCAACAATGTAGCAACAAATATTCAAACCAAAACGGCTTTGTTGACGCCTCGTATGTTTGATAGGTATTTTCATTCGACCAGCAAGTGCTTCATAAGACCATATAATGTTATTTCCAAAATTGTTAGTAGCAGAACATTTACGGGAATACCATTGACAAAATCGCCTTCTTTTTCGAAAATCGTCGGGAAACAAACTATGTATAATTTTATTTTTATAGGGTCGATATTTATTACGCTTCAATATTCTTGAAGCTGCTGATTTAGAAACACCCATTTCCCTTTCAATTTTCCTACATGATGTTCTTGGGTTTGTTTCCACACATGCTATGGTTGAAACAGTAGTTTGCTCTTAATTAAAAACTGCATACTGTTTCGTTCTAGGTTTTTCAAAGCAGGCAAACTGTTGTAAATTACTATCTATCCTTTTAAACATGTTAATATTAGGTTGTTGTCTTTCAGGATACCTGTATTATTTACAAACGACATAGTAATATTATTTGCTATTAGTTACACAATTACCTGTTAAAATATAAAGTTTTTACTGATAGAGGAATTCTCGCAGACTCAATAAATGCAACTAGCATATCGTATTTTTCGTAATTTTCAAATTTTGCCATTTAGTAACAGACTGATGCTTCACTTACAAACTAACAATACAATGTATTGCATGTGCAATAAATATGATTGAAGCTCGTTGACGTTTGTTATACAAACAATTGTCGTTTTTTATTTACCTTTTGTTTCGCGGCCAACTATTTATTACCAATGTAATAAATTATTTTATTATACCAAAAACATGGAATAATTCGGCCATTTGAAAAGATATTTATATTAAACTATATATTTTTGAAAAGCTGTCAAAAAGAGCTTTTAAATAAAGTGACAACCAATTGTGGTTTCCATTTAAAAAAATGCAAGTTTATATTATAACTTCAATAGTATTATAAATATTAAATATTTGCGTACGCCACTGTATTCTACGTAAAAAACCGTATAAAAAACTATTACAGTATTTTTGGATATTTTTGCAACCAAACGAGTTATACCAATTAATAGAATTGTTAAAAATATCAATTTTTGGCTATAACTCGAAAACAAAAGAAGATCGCTCATTTGTGATTTCACCATTGAATTGATCTCAAAAAGTTGGCACATGAGTGCGCACACAGTTTTATTGTATCTTTAATAACAACTAAGTTACCCATTTAATACATCCAATTTGGGACACACTGTACATGATTTTTTGAGACGGGTCGAAAAAATCGGAGGAACTCACCATGTGTCAGAATTGCAGTTATTTGAGCCTGCAGTAGATTTGTTCGAGGCTTATTACATGCCAAAAATCGGCTATGTATCACCTTTAGAGGAAGTATAAATTATACGGTAGTTCACGCGAATATTTTCAAATAAACTTGTCCATTTCCGTCATTCCGGACAGTTGCGTTTGCGCAAAAGAATGCGCAGGCGCGGAGTGAATGGTGCAAGTGCGCGGTGTGTGATACGACGTCATTAGACTACGAGGCCTGAAGCCAGGAACTTGTGTCGTGGTGAGTCTTTTCTCTTTTTTTTAGGATGTATGTTCCTCTATCTTATCTTGCCTTATCGTACATCTACCTGTATCCTTCCCACCCTACCTACGAACGAACGAAAGAGGATGGACGAATAAATTTGGATTGAACAATGGCGCGATGTAACCTACAGCCAAAAAACAAGGAGATGGCCCTGGGATATAACTAAGGTGCGATTTAAGTGAGTACATTGCTTTATTTATATTGTAAATTGAGAATTGTATCACTTTTAACATGTTTGGTATTTGATACAAATGTCGCGTAATTTGCCGTGTAATCACGTCATATTAAACGATTGCGCAATATTATGAACCGCGGGAACCGTAAGAGGCTAAAGCGTTACTTTGATATCGTGGTTATCAGCATAGGTTTTCTGACTGGAAGTCGTCGTCTAATTTACTGATACATCATTTTGAACCCCCGGATTTTGCTTATAAGTTCGCTACTACTGAGGAAAATACTTTTGCTTCACATGACCAATTTGTTAAGATTTCTCCTACGCCTACGGGTAAATCCGATACTTCTTCCGTATGTTCCACTGTTCTTCTTCCCAGTTATACTTCTACTCGTCAGGTTATATGCTTTAATTGCGACAAACTTGGTCATGTTTCGACACGTTGTACTCGTTCTCCAGTACTCCATTGTAATGGTTTCGGAAATAAGGGAGTTTCTCGCCGCAACTGTACAAATTGTCATTCTACTCCTAATAGATTTTCAAATCATACTTCAAATACTGTCCTCACCTCTAGCTGCCTAATTTCGTCTGCTTCTCACTCTACGTTCCCTTCTGTCCCTCATCCAGGTCATCCGACTACTACTATCGAAATATACCCTTCTTCGGCAAATATAGCTTCGAACAAAATTTCTTCCGTTTCTAGTTCTACATCCTATTCTACTCCTTCTGCTCGCCCTACTTATTCGCTCTCACCCCAAACTGTGCCTCCACCACCAAACCCATACTTCGAATTCGTGACTTGCAGGTAGTTTCTCAAGAGTTTGTACAGAATCCTTTATTTATTTTTATGTGTTAATAGATAATCGTGGGCGATGTACTTTATTTTTTTGTTTTTTTGGTATGTAGGCGAATCCCCTCACTTTTCGCGGTTGGTAGTTAGCCCGGTATTTACGTTTCTTCCGGCTACGTCTAGATAGGTAGCAAATTGGAACGTGTACTATAAAAAATGAATCTTGTA
Source organism: Platerodrilus igneus (assembly GCA_036346225.1). NCBI lineage: Eukaryota > Metazoa > Arthropoda > Insecta > Coleoptera > Lycidae > Platerodrilus > Platerodrilus igneus. The sequence goes on along the minus strand of JARFIW010000237.1, from coordinate 2,509,418 downwards.
CACCGAATAGTCACAGAATTACTATATAGTTACCTGGGCGTGAGCTGAAAAACACCAAATATTTATTTTTTACTTTTAGTACCAGCCTGGAAAACTATTTTGATTAGTGCTTTTGGTAGTCTTGCGTATTTTCATGAACTACTAGATTAACAAATCTCATACATTGACATGGTTTCTTTTTATTGTTTAATCTTTTATAATCTGAATTTTAACTATTTAGCATATTTATAACAGTTTAGTTTATATTTTTCTAAGCGACATGTATTTTGTTATTTGATTTATACAATTTAAAAATTGGTGTCGACTTCATGTAATCCACTGTAAAATGGTAGTGTTGTTACGATTTATATTGTTAGCTTCAGCGTTTTCCATGAGAATTCGTACAATTTCAGTGTTCTTCATATTTACAATAACTTTGAACATGTATTTTAAAAACTACCGATTTACATATTAAAGCGGTCCACCTTAACAGTCGTAAACAACAAAAATAAGCATAAACAATCTTGTGGAGGCAACATGAATTATTTATACCTACACGCACCGTCAACGTTTAACCGTATAATATATGCAGAAGTGCTGCATGTTACATACGAGAAAGTAAAAGTATGAATATGTAAACCACAATTTTTAATTAATTATTCTGAAATGATTTTTAATAGACACCACAGAGGAGCTTAAAAAATCACAATAAAATTATAAGGTGGTACGTTTCTGTCTATTGCCATTTTATTTATCTAACAAGGCAGTAATTTCTAGTAAACCGCATTACTTAATTTCCAATTAGATAAAACTATATAAATAAACACTGCTTATCATAACAGTTGTGGGAAACCGGGTCTAAGTTTCTAACCTCACTTTGGTGATTTTATAAAACTTAAAGCGTTAAATAAAATTGCAATAAAATATAATTTTTATTTATTATTGAATTGTCACCTGTGATCGCACAACTAGTGGGATTTAACCTCGAATTTGATTTGAATTGTTTATAAAATAGCATGGCATATGCCAAGACAATTTAAGAAGCAACTATTTGTTATATAAAACCCGATAAGTACTTACTTTATTGATTAAACAGGTGTTTCCTAGTGACGTATAGTTCAAAACCCTTTGTATTTCGAATCTTAGTAGGAACCGAGACCTACACACCATACCCGGTACGGCCATTTTGCACAACTAACAACATTTTGGATTTTGTCATCACAATCACAATCCCTATCGGACAAGCGCAGTGAATATTTCGAAAAATTTATATTTAACTTTTACACCACGGACGCTGAGATGGTTTTAGTCCTTTAAACAAGTCATTTTGTTAGTAATGTGATCTTTTCAAATTTAGCAGAATTTTTAAATTAGCAAAATTAAAATTAGCGCCAAATCCGTGTTATGATATTGTTAGTATTTGTAGGGAACAACAGATGACACAATAAATCCATCTATAGGATTCTGTATGGTAATAACATTATTTTTAGAATTGTAATAGGAAATTATTTAAAAGCAAAAAGAATCCAATCTTTTAATATAGTAAGGTTTTCAAATCTTAAGTTTAATAAATTCAAAGTTATAACTTTCCTAAAAGACAACGAGTTTAAGTACACTACATTACCGACTCGAATATTTTAAAACGTCGCTTCAAAGGTTATGATCAACAGTCTATTGGTGAGGTTAGTAAAGTGTTTCTTAGGCAGTCCAAATTTACTTAAATCATTTCGTAACGATGGAACCAATGGCGCTCGGTAGTGCACCTTCTAGTCCTACTTCCAATACCAACGCACCTGGATTTTTACCATGCTACTTGATGGGACAGCACGAAACATCCACGCCAAAACAAGTAGCAACTTCAAACTCGCCTCGATTAAATCGCAATCTTGCTTACAATTTAAGCACTGCTGAAGAAGTTGCTGCATCTCCGATAATAAAGCAACGACTATTTGGTGCGGTCGGGCCTGACCCGCCCTTAGCAGCTGATCCATCGCCTAATAATAATAAGCCTGGCCCTCCAAGGCAAAGTTTATTTGATACAATTGATATCACAAGGCACGGTTCACCTTCTGTGATAAATAACGAGAGTGCATTAAATTTTAATACATCATACTCTTTAAATACTTCACAAGCAGTGCCATACGATAATGTAAATACTTGGGTTACTGTGTTTGGTTTTGGTTCTGAATCTCTTGCTTCAATTTTAGCCATGTTTTCTAAATGCGGTACAATTGTAGATAAACGTATTCCATCTCAAGGGAATTGGATTAACATCAAGTTTAGTACAAAAAGTGAAGCCATTAAAGCATTATCTTTAAACGGGAAAGTTGTTGGGAACAGTGTTATGATCGGTGTAGCACCATATTTTGAAAGACAAAGTGATAAAGAAAATATTGATACATCAAGAACTATGTATTCGTCGCCAGGACGAATAAGGTCTTTAAAACACTCTTTTGTTTCTCCTCATAGTTCTGATAGTGTTTTGCCGATGCAAAATGTGCCACAAAAATCTACTAGTATTGTTACCAAAGCTATGGAATATGTTTTTGGATGGTGATTTAGGATATGTTTAATAATATATTAGACTTTAATGTTCGTTTTAAACTGAATGCATATTTTTTACTTGCAGATATTTGTTTGTTCGTGAAATGCATCGTGTATTTTTAAAAATATTTTTTGTACACATATTATTTTTACTATTATATAAATTAAACAAAAGTAAATTAAAATTATTTGTTAACACATTTATTCTCTGGTCTGTACTGAATTGAAGACTCAATAAAACTAAGTTACAAAACTGCAACTGTAAGAGATTTGTTCGGATGATCTAGCCTGCAATTTTTGCTTAGGTAAATTCAGTAAAAAATTAGTAACCAGGCAAAGCCCTGATACACAGGAATACTATGAACTATCATTGCCGGAGGTGACTAAGAAATAGAAAACATCTGCATTGGCTTATAACATGTCGAATGTAATAATTTCATTTTAGCGATATCCAAGTAAGAGTGTGACATTGATAACTGCCGATAATTAAAGTACAGAATGTTTTTAAGTTTATACGTGCTCAACTTCTGCATTTAATAAAGACAACTTTAATTGCAATCTTTCACTTTTATTATTTAAACATGCAGCACAACTTTTACAGATTATGGGCCTAGTATAGTGGAATTTGCAATTTTAGAAAGTATACAGAACGTCTGCAATTAACCTATTTATATATTGTTAAACCTTTTGATGGAAACAATTTTTCAAATTGGGAGCTTTGCATATAATTTATTGGAACAGAGGGTGTATTAGATATTGCATCAAATAACCCTACAGCTGAAACCTTATTTCAGTTCAGGAAAAATGATATCAAAGCACGTAACATCATTGTACAGTGGTTATCAAATAACGTTTTGAAAATGGTTAAAACCAAAACAATTGAACGAAATTTTAACAGTGTTAGAAGGAGTTTCATGCGCAATTATATACGAAATTAAGGTCTATAAAATACAAAGAGATTTTGAATTTATTTAACAGTTTGAACGAACACTGAGTTAAAAGGTGGTGGTCAAACAAAACTGAGGCAACTTCTCAGTTACTGTCAGCTATACCAAGCTCGTTTTAGTCAACTATTGACATTGTTTTAATAGATTAAAGCCAATGTGATAGTGGATTTTTAGAGCAAGTTAGTGATGGATTTGAGGCAAAATATAAATAAAAATTCCAATGAAGCTAACAACAATGGTGTGTTTGTTGGTTACAAACGGAACAATTGAAAGTACTATAAGAATTCGCCTGCAAATGAAAATAAATCTTATAAAAAGGAATACTTTCCATTTAAGTGCCTTGGTTGTGGTGTGGTGGAACACAAAAGTACCAATGTTCGAAAAACACTCTTGACAAGATTCATAGTCTGTGAATGTTGTATAAGCGTTTAAACAACAACAATTGTTAGTTAGTCTCATGTTGTTTCACTCACAAATTTAGACGTATTTTACATAATCTGGCATTTAGACGATGCATTCTAGTGCTGAAAAACTGTAACCTTAACAAAAATCAACAATGCTTTAATAAACTTACATTCAGTTGGGCGTTTTAATTACGTTTGCTCGTATGACTTAAAGGATTTAAATTTGTTGATCATTCTTCTAACAATAGTGTAGCCTGGAATTGATCGATTTGGATCTACACAAAACATAATTGTCACTTACTACATGTGTACTATTACCCTAATAGTTTCATTTTATCATTAAGTCCTTTTCTTTCAATAAATGCATAATATTAATTCAGAATTACTTGAACTACATCTAAACTCGTGATTAAAACATTAACATTACTCCTAACTAAGGTGATTGTTTTTTGTTTGGACAATTGTAAGACACAACCTATATTTTTGATAAAATAGTACTTTTAATTTTCTTATTTGTTTCTTAATTCTTGTACGAAAAGTGAAAAAATATGTAAGATGTGGTTGTATACGGTACTGGTTCTCTACAAGAAACATATCGCTACCCCAATAATAAAGAGACTCAAGTGGTTGATAAAACTATGAAATCAGGAAAAATTAAATGAATAGACGTAACTCACAATAAAACCTGTTCATATGCGAATTCAATTAGTAAATGTTGTTATTGGTAAAGCTCTATGTCAAATTTAAGGCTATTTTGTTTTTAAAACGCATGGAAAAGTCTTGTTTATAAATAAGCCCAAGTGGAAGTAGTCGCTATTCATAATTGCAACGGTCGTTAATACTTACCTTTAATAATGAATCGATCTATGTATCACAACAGTCTTTTAACAATACTTGGTACACAGTTATAGTCTGTTCAAACATAGGAGCCCAAGTGCTAGTACAGCTTGTTAGGATATAGTAGTTGACATGTTGATGGTTTAAATGAACAGATCGGTATACCACACTCCTGATTATTATTGAAACATTCAGCATTATTATCACAAGAAATAAACAGGTGTAACTATAAATTACGACTTTATAAGTTACGCTGTGACCTTATAAAAGTTGGAAACAAATGAGGTCAAGTATACTTCAGATGTTTTAAAATTGAGCAATATAAGGAGTAGCTGTATGAAATATGGCAGAGCCTAGGTATTATAAACGCCCCTACGACTCAACAGAAGTTAGGCAAAATATTTATTCAATGATTAGTTTCAGATTGGTATTGTTCAAACTTTATTTCAGGAACTAATACTAAACGTAAGGTATAAAAATGTAGCGTTAGGTTGTAAACAAAAAAAATTAACTAAAAATGACACGTTAACATAGTTTATATGCAAAATTAACCGAAATATCAAATTAAAATGTGTTGTTTAAGCGTTCCTTTGCCGACTTTTTCCTTGATTTATCTTTCGTCAAATGATTTCCAGCATTTCTTGCCGCGGCAATGTTGTCATTTCAACCCTGTGGACGTGGTGTATAGTTTTCGATTTCCACATCATCCTCTTCTACTTCCTCCTCTCTGTTGACTGTTGTCATAGAATTAAAGGTATAGGTGTTTGAATTTCGAATTGGAAAATCGTATTTGATGCTTTTGGAGACGCTTAGTTTCCTGAAAATGCAAAATGTTAACAAATAACTAAAATTCTATGAAATATAACCTATAGAATTCCGCTGCTTCATCAGTAAAAGCATTTTCCAAGCAAATGTTCGTAAGATCTTTCTTTTTTACTGCGCTAACAGGCAATCTCTCGTAATACAATTTAGGAAGTTCGTTAACATTGCACACCCTACTAGCTGTCTCAACCCGTACGGTAACAAACCAGTCATTGTATGTGTATTTAATTTTTATCTGATTAGAAAATTCTTTTTCAAAGCGTACCCAAACTTTGCTCTACCTAACCTGTAATTATATGGATTATAGTGCCAATCTATGCCTGATTATATTAATATATCACCTTCTCATTGTTCGTTGTTTTAGAGTTCAACTTTATCTTAACAGTGTTTTCACAAACGTTCTTGAAATCAATGATATCACTCTGATTGATTGAAACCGTTTTATACCAAACTCCGTCCTTACGAGCTATTTGCATGATAGCCAACCAATCACTGGGTGAATATATCTTCTTACTCTTGCAATTTATAGTAATCGTTTCATGCACAGAATCGCAAATCATTTGTGAATAACCAGAGACCAAAAATTTATGGTCAATAACTTTGATTATAGCATGTATTTGCACCAAATGCAAATACATTGCAAACATGAATCTGAAAAAGTGGTATACGGGTCATAAAGTAATTTATATGGAGTTGAAAGATGAGTAAATTAATGTACGGTGATCAATAGTGATTGTCCAAAAAGAAATTTTCAGTATTGTCAATATTCTATTCCAGTGTTGTATGTATGGTAAGCCAGTATATGCGTAAATGACAGTTTTACCATTTAAACGATATTATTTTCAACATTTCTGTTTATGTAGTTTTTCTGGTTGCTTGTTACTAGAATTATTCAAAACAGTTTTTATAACCAAAAATAGAATTTTGTAATAAACTACGTTTGTTTTTAATATACATTTTGACAATAATTATATTGTATTATGTTGAGGGACTATAATTTAGTATTAGAGTTTCAATGACAAGTAAAGCATATTGATATTGATATCTCCTCGAATACTGTATTTTATGAACAATCATTAATGTCATACGATATTAATCAACTACCGCTTAGAATGAAAAATTAATGACCAAACATAGCTATTCTTGTGTTGCCCACCATAACCATCAGAAAATGACGTAACGTGCCTAGTGTCACTACTTGTTAATTTAAGGATATGTTTGAGCATTGATGACGCTGCCTCTTTGACCTATTGTCTCGTTCCAAACGTAACAAAATGCATTTCTTGTGCCATTATTATATATGGTATAATTGAATACATTCAGCTTTCGTTTGTAGTAAAAGCTTTTAAATTCAATAAAAAGAGATTGAAGAACTTGTTGCAAGTCCGATGTCAAGTAAACATATGTATTATCGTTGCGTGCCCTTTGTGTATCGGTTTCCATTTCCTTCCTTGAGCGATTTTTTTCGATACGATGCAAGTCGTAAGCAGATCGAGCAATTTCTCTTGCATCTAAAGCTGCATTTCTAATCACTTCACAGACGAAGTGGAACTTCGGCACGCATGCTAGGTATATGAAATTGAATGTTGTCGTTTATAATGAATTTACTGTCAAAATGCACGTCAGCACGGAACGTGAAAGTTTGCAAACTACAAACTTTCGTGCTGCGTGCCGTGTATGAGACATGCGTATTAAAAATGTTTTTAAAATGTCAACCGTTTCTATTTGAGATTTTCATATTTGTGCATAGGTATTTTTTCTTTTGTGAAGTTCAAAATTAAAAACCTTTTTACAAATGGAGGAAAATAATAATGACTTAAATTTATCATTGGTGGGAAGTCTGTGTTTAAAAAAGGAGTTCAAAATAACAAAAACTCGAAAAACAAACATCCGCGTTATCGAAATGCGATTGAAACTGGAAAACACGGTTTTACCGGAGAATAGTAGGATATATTATTTCGACAAATCTGTAAATGGAAAACTCACTAGAACGCAATTATACGTTATCGGAAGGTATAACGCACTCACGAATACCTAACTGGATTTTGACTAATTAATTGTAGCACAAACTTGTCGTTTCAAAACAACTAAATTTACGTTGAGAAATTCTTAGAAAGAGTATTTATTATTAATTATGCGGAAGGATTTACCAATAGACATGGAATTTATACGAACGGATAATGAATTAACAAGGGATTTGAGTTGAAAATTATGGTAAAGCGAGCTTATCTGAACAGATATAATATATCAGATATTGTTGGAGAATTTAGTACTAGAAAAGGAATTTATGTAAATAAAATAACCAATTATTGCCGAAAATGAACATAACAAATGTTTTATTTAGGTGTCTGTGTGTATTGTTACATGTTGGACACTCTTTTGAGGAACGATTTCTTACGGCGGGAGCTTGAAATTATTTTGTGTGTTGTTTATTGTTTTACTTCTTTTTGTGTAGTATTTCTTGTGTTCTTGTGTTTCTTGTTTTTTCTTATTTTTTTCGTAGAGGCACTCTAACTTTTTTGTATACCATTCTTTGTTCTGATACTTTTTGTATTGTGTTCCTGTGTATCTGTAGATGAAAATAAATTTTTGAAAAAATGTTTAATTTTGTTGTCTGTGTGTATTTTTGAATGTTGAACAGGTATTTGAGAAATACGTTCCTGCGTGCGGGCACTACAACTTTTTTGCGTATTGTTTATTGTCCTAATCCTTATTGTATTGTGTTCGTGTTGGTTGTATTGAAAATGGACAGCTAACCTTATTAGCAAAAATGTTGTTCTTTCATTATTATTTAAGAATTCATTCTTTTGTGAGAAACCGTATTTTGATTACCAAGGGTGAATATTCAAAATTTAACCAAAACATTCTCATTCATATACACCCAGAAATACGACATGAAAAGAATTAGATGAAAAATAAAGCACAAAAAAGGTTACAGGTCCGCAATGGACAAAACAATTTTTATAAAACTGATTTCTTACGTGCGGCCGCTGTAACATTTTTACTGTACTTTGTTCTGATTCTTTTTGTATTGTGTTTCTGGGTGTATGTGTAAGGATGGATAGGGTATAATTTTGAAAAAGGTTTTATTTTGGTGTCTCTGTGAATTGTTGCATGTTGGGCACGTTTTTGAGGAACGATTTCTTCCGTGCCGAAGATATAAATTTTTTTTTTATAGTATTTCCTGTCCGTGTGTACATGAGAATAGCAGATTGAAGTTTTAAAAATACCCTTGGCGGCAAAAATATTTTTCTTTTATTATTGTAACTGCCAAGGCAACATTTTCAAAAATTTAGTCTATTCATTTTAATTTCCGTACATCCAAGAATACGATACAAAACGAATGAGAAGAGAAAAACCACAAAAAAGTTACAGCGCCCACAAAAGAGAAAACATCCTTTCCAAAGCCGATTTATTCCGTAGGGGCTCTGTAGCTTTTGTGTATACCATTTCTTGTCCTGATACTTTTTGTATTGTGTTCCTTGATACGTGTAAATGAAAATAGACTGGCTAGATTTTTGAATAATGTTATCTTTTGGCTTGTGTGTATTTTTGCATGTTGGACACGTATTTGAGAAATACGTTCTTGCGTGCGGACACTGTAACTTTTTTGAGTATTGTTTATTTTCCTAATCCCTATTGTATCGTGTTCATGTGGATGTGTTGAGAATGGACAGGCCGACCTTGTTAGCGAAAATATTGTCCTTTCATTATTATTTAAGAATGCATTCTTTTGTGAAAAACGGTATTTTGGTATTTTGGTTGCCAAGGATGCATATTCAAAAATTTACCCAAAACCTTCTCATGCATATACACCCAGATATATGACACAAAAATAATTAGAACAAAAAATAAAACACAAAAAAGTTTACAGGCCCGCAATGGACAACATATTCTTCATAAGACTTTTCTTCCGTGCAGGTGCTGCAACAATTTTGTGTACTGTAGTTTGTTCTGATTCTTTTTGTATTGTGTTTTTGGGCGTATAGGTAAGGATAAATAAGGTATAATTTTGCAAAATGGTTTATTTTGGTTTGCATGTTGAGCACGTGTTTGAGCAACGATTTCTTCCGTGCGAGAGCTATTGTTTATTGTTTTAATTCTTTTTGTATAGTATTTTGCTTTCTTCTGTTCGTATTGTGACTGCCAAGGAAACATTTTCAAAAATTTAGCCTGTTCATTTTAATCCGCGTACATTCAGGAGTACGATACAAAAGGAATCGGAACAGAAAAAACATAAAAAAGTTACAGCGATCGCAAAGGAGAAAACATCCTTTTTTTGCGTATTGTTTATTGTCCTAATCCTTATAGTACCGTGTTCATGTGAGTGTGTTGAGGATGAACGGGCTAAATTTTTGAAAATGTCCTTGTTAGCAAAAATATTGTTCTTTCATTATTATTTAAGAATTCATTCTTTTGTGATAAACGGTATTTTGGTTGCCAAGGACGCATATTCAAAAATTTAGCAATAACATTCTCATCCATATATTCCCAGAGATATGACGCGAAAAAGATTAGAACAAAAAATAAAACACAAAAACGGTTACAGGTCCGCAATGGACAAAATATTTTTATAAGGCTGTTTTCTTCCGTGCGGGCGCTGCAACATTTTTCGTGTACTGTAGTTTGTTCTGATTTTTTTGCGCATTGTGTTTCTGGGTGTATAGATAAGGATGAATAAGGTAAAATTTTGCAAAACGTTTTATTTTAATGTTTGTGTATTTTTTCATGTTGGACACGTTTTAGAGGAACGATTTCTTCCGTGCGGGGGCTTTAACTTTTTTTGTGTATTGTTTATTGTTTTAATTCTTTTTGTATAGTATTTCCTGTGCGTGGGTAAATGAAAATGGCAAGCTGAATTTTTGAAATGCTCTAGGCGGCCAAAATGAAAAAGACTAGAAAGCAGAAACGGTTTGGTATACATCCAATATTTATGGTCCGCAAAACTCAAAGAATTTATGAAAATTTATTACAAGAAGCACGTTTAAGCGATCCTTTAATATTTTTTAATAATATTAAAAACAAGGAAGTTTAATTACGCATGTCACGCACTGAAGTGAAGTGTGCTGCATTGAAAATGACTATGGCACAATTCATGATGCGTGCCGAAGTTTGACTTGGCTGTCGAAGTGATTAGAAATGTAGCTTAAATCCACAATTTGGTTGTACTTGGCACAAACATCACACTCATGCTTCTTTGGATGGTAGAAACCTAGATTGTATTCTGTTCTAAAGATTTTAAAATAGACTTTTTAGATATTAATTTAACATCTTTTCCAAATTTGCTCTCAAACTCACCCTTAAATAATCTAAGCATCTGTTGAAGCGAAAGTGTTGCTTTAAGCCCGAACATAATGGGATGGTACGCATGGAAATGATCGAATATGTTTATGAATCATAGCAATAATTTGGGGCGAAATTCTTCTTGCGTTTCATCCCCTTTTGTCAGGAGAACAAATACCGGAATGTTTTTTAGAAAGAGTCGTCTTAATTTTCCTTTCTGTTTCTCCAAGTGTCCCTATAAAAGTTGCCCTGCAAACTGGTCTCATGGTCCCATCTAATTTTGAAAGTTGATATGTGATTGTATAAACCCACTTCGATGTTTTTGAGAGAGTTCGCTTCTTTACGACCTTCTTGCACAAACTTGCTATGAAATTTCTTTGTTGTTGGAGATCCTTCATATTCCAGTAGCATGAAAACACCGCCTCTTGATCGTCTTTTGTACAGCCAGTGCGCAGATCTTCGACCTTATACTTTGGGTTTTCTCTGCAATTATAGATGTACTTACAGATTATATCATGAAGTTTGCGTTTTGGGCGTGTAGCAACTTGATTCTTTGATTTAGAAAAGTAAGAATATTCCTCCCCTGAGTTTCTTGTAATCTTTCTTTTTTTTTTTATTTCAAGTATCTGGTTGGCACATCCTCTTACGAGATTTCTTCCCTCGGATGGGTATATTAGGAAAAATATCGCCTCCTACATAATAAGAAAATGGCACAGATAAAAATTCATGTCAGATTGGCGTCCAAGTTTGCTATAGAGTAGTGTTATTTAGGCGTTACCTGAATTGCTGTTAGATAAATTGCTAATCGGGAGTTTCAAATCCACAGTTATATTAATGATTTTTCGTTTTCAACATTGATATTACCTAAAATAGATTTTATTTAATTCACAGGTTGTATTCGTCGTGTTCCCGTATTTTTGTAAGTATGCTCAAAACTAACATCGCCTGAATGATAAAAGCTAAATAAATCATTCTTTAAATTGCCAGAAATTATCTGTGGTATTATTACTATAGTAGCTCGATTAAGATAAACATAGGTTTACATGAATTTTCCGAATCTGCTTCGGAGTTGTGCTGATTACTAAGATCTGTTTTTGTCCAAGGCAATATCTCAAGCATAGAGTTGCCCTTTTCCACAATATTCTTTTTATTCGTTTTAGAGCAAAGAGTATCATCTACAAGTTTGACAATTTCTGGGGGGTTGTCATTCTAAAGTTTCAGTAAATGCATCTGAATTAATAATGTTGAGTTTTATAAACATACAAGGTACGCACACAACATTTAGTGTGATATACCACAAGACCAAGTTATACTACTTGTAAATAGTATAAAAACGCATAACTTTTAATTACAAAATTAAATCGAAACAATTACTTTCACTTATGTGATTTTCATTTAATACGAGTTCTTGAAAATTCCGTATACTGTCTGCACTATGAAGGGCTAAAATCATACAAGAATTACATAATAGAATTATTGTTAAATTATATTAAGGTTCCTAGAATGTGCATGAATGTAAGAGTGAGTGATTTTCAAAAAATCCCCATCAGTGTTGGGTTTCTCCTTTTAAAATTCGCTACACTGTGCTTTAATATACCCTGACTGGGTATTTGCTGACTGCATTACTTTGCACATTTCAACCAACAGCTTTCCACGTGACATGGTGCTTTAGTAATTAACAGTCCGCCAAATATATTTATTCGTATCAATGTCGAATAAAAATTATAACAATTCGAATTAAAGAAACTTTATTTTTAATTAAGCATTAAAATGTAGACTTCACACTTAGAACGCGTTTAAAAAACTGTCTGATAAATGCAACAGCTAGTGCACTGGATATGAGATAATACATAGTAGTCTGCATAATTACACATTACATTGATAATGAAACCGACCCAGGTATGTTTTAGCCCGTTTTATTCTAGTAATAACTTGAAGAAGACCATCAAGTTATAAAGTCCAAGTGACACTTAGAACTCTTTATTTGCTGCTCGCACTAATATATACTCGATCAAAAACGAAAAGACGGATTTGATAGTTGGGCCTTTTCATATAAACGACTTACTCTAACGAAATAGAATGAAACTAATTTAAATGATACATCAGCTCCTTTATGCTTGAATAATTTGTATAATAGTTCTTCAAATATGAAGAGATCTAAGTGGTATAAAGGCCTTTGCATGGCGTTTACTAATAAGTCATGTTGTATATTCATAAAAGGCCAAATGAGAGAAAGGTCTGTACATTAAAATGTGTAAATTACGACTATTTTTCTTACACATAAGTCTATTTAATATTGAGGTGGCGATATTTACATTTTTTCTCCAAAATAATTTGGGCAGCCAATATTCTGACATTAAGACTTTAACATGGAGATTCCTGTAGCGTATAGCACGTGAACCGATTCTACACCAAATACATTATCCAATAGCTATTTATAGTCATAACTTCGCTGGTTGTAGATAAACAAGGTGTGATTACATATTATCACCACAATTTACTGCCACCATAATCGAAACATATAACAGTCCTCCAAAAGCTGTTTTTACAGGTAATACTAGCAAAGCATATTCCCTTTTGTGTTTCAAGGAATTGGAATTTCAAATAATGTTCTACATTCCAGTATCAGATTAAATATTTAGGTCGAAAAGTTATTGCAGTTGTTGACTTTATATTTTAAATGCCAGATTTTTAAATATTGAATCTAATTGTTGTTGTTTTGATTAATAAAATTGTATTAAACCAACATATGAATATTTGATATCTGACGTTAAAACCAGTATTAACTGCTTTGCCTGTTTACTTTGCTTTTTTATCGGTGGCATCACCAATAAAAAAGAAGAACAAAAAAGCTAAAAACTTTAACACCTTGGCTGCGGTACCAGATATTCAATAATTATCACTGGTGAAATATGGGACATGCATGACTCGTTTGTCGTGTTGACGATGATAGACAACACGCATATGTTATTTGGATATTATTTTAATTATCTCCATTTTTACACACAATACTCAGTATATAAAATAATACGTGGCCAGTGCAATTTTAATCTGATTTGCTTCAATCCAATAATGGACAGCATTTCTGCGTACAACTTCATTAAAGCACCCTAGATAAACAAAATGAGTTCTGATCTACAAATAGCTTCAGGTACTCACGAATTATTTGTTGTTGATAAAGACAACTGGATTGCCTAGAAGAATCTCTTAAAGAATTATTTTCCTCTACCTCTATATTATTAAAAGAAAAATCCAAATAATTTTAAAACCAGTATATCTTTTAGTAATACTGTCCTTGATACATATATTACCAGTTGGTTGGTGGATGGGGTTTGTTTCATGTATAAATCCACAAAGAATATTGACATAGTATTCCTAGATTCGAATATATCGGTGATTGATCATTCTGAAAACAAATTAAGAGTTTAACGACTAAAAGTTTAAATGGTTTTAGATGTAATTATCGAAATTAAAAGCATAGCCCTCTTCTTTAAAGGTGGTGATGTATCACCGGTAACTTCCTCATCTGTGGTAGAAGATTCTCATGATGATTTTATGATGTGCTCGAATTTTTCTTTTTCTCTGCAGTTTTTGGTATGACTAAAGTACAAAAATGTGTTTAAAAACTATTCCACCTTCCAAAACAATTCATATAAACTGTGAAATTATGTGCCAAAAACTGAAAAAATAAGATTATTAATGTGGTAATTGATTTACATTTTGGTCTAAAACTAAAATATCATCTTTAGTTACGGCACCGAGTAGATAATGTATTTTTCAGACTATAAGACGCACCTTTTTTACATAGATAAATCAACTCAAATTCTGGGTGCGTGTTATGGTACGAAGATAACATGAAAATTTTTTATCTGTTTCTACGAAAATGATAATTTTTGAAGCGAAAAGATGGGCAACTACTAATGGAATTTAAAATTTTACCGGATCACCGTCTTGGTGCTTTAAAGTTATGAAAAGGCATGTGTTATGTATGTGTACAACCCAAAAAAAATGCTGGCTGAATACAAATCTAAGATTATAGAATTCCATGGATTTGTAATATCAGTGAGAAGGAAATATAATTACGAACGGTGACATTAACGAGACGAGAGTGAAGATGAACTGAATATTGCTAGCACGAGTTATGTTAACAATAAATAAAAATTATGATCCGAAAGCAACATTAAAATATATGTTTCTAAAAATCTTATAAATTTGATATGCGTCTTATCGTCCGCTGTGTCTTCTAGTCCGTAAAATATGGTATGTCCTTTTTTACTTTTATATTTTAAGATGGAGTCTACTGCATATTATAACAGAAAAACAATCAAATAGGTCACATGTGTAAATAAGAACTCTGCAAAATTTACCTCCGCTATTCATGGGTGCTATTTGGAGTGTTATATCAACTACAGATATGCAAATACTTGAATGATTTACACGTTTGTGAGCAGTGTGTTGCATTTTTGTTATTTAGTGTATGTATGTTTGTTATTGCGTTTCCATGTGTTGTAGGTAAAAATATGAAAAAATCCTCGATATTTATATATTGTGCTTGGTTATACCATAGAATAATTATTCTATGGTTATACTACCATGTTTTGTGCAGATGGGTTTTTCTCTTTGTCACTACAATATTCATAAAGTAGAGCAGGTTTATGATAAAATAATGAAATTGATTCGGATGAATTTGGAGGTTCTCAACATAGTCACAGTTTACATAGTAGATTTACTGCCACTATCAAATGCTTATGCTTATTGCATTCATCACCATTTCGATCTATAACGAAGAAACATATCATCCACCAAATGTCAGATTTACCAAAAAGAAAGATTGAAGTAAAAGTAGTCATGTGGTGTTCATTACTTGTATGTGATCGTTTTTGTTATTTACCATGTAGTTTCCTTGTTTCGTTAGTTTACCTTTTATTGTACTGTTTTTCTTACAGTTGTCTCTTCCAAAGATCATGTTTATATCACTGCTGTATATTTCTGTTATTTTAAGTAGATAATTTTGTTGTGAGTTTATTGATAATATTTGTTTGAGGTCGTCCATCTTGGAATGTCAGAAGTATGAACCAAGTAAGTACGCTAGAGAACTTGAAAATTGAATTGGACAGGTTAGCACTAGACATAGTAGGGATCAGCGAAATTCGGTGACCAGAGGTGGGAAATTTTTGGAGTGGAGACTTCAGGGTAATTCTTACAGGAGCAGAGGAAAGAAATTCACATTTGGGGATAGTTATGCGGAAAAAGATAGGACAACGTGTACAAAACTACTTACAAAAGAAAAAAAGAGTACTCATGGTTAGATTAGAATCTAAACCGCGAAATACAGCAATAATACAAATATACATGCTCACATATAGATACAGTGACGAAGAGGTAGAAGCAATCTACAAAGACATCGAAGATATGTAAAAGGAAATTAAAATTTTATAATTACGAGGGATTTTAAAGCAGTGGTAGGTGAGGGTAGGGAAGGAGCGGTAGTAGGTTTATTTGGTTTAGGCACAAGAAATGACAGCGGAAGTAGGCTGGTAGAATTTTGCGATGAGAACAATTTAACCATTACAAACACATTATTTCAACATCATACTAGAAGACGATACACGTGGAAGATGCCAGGAGATATAGAAACATATCAAATAGATTACATTCTTGTTAGACAACAGTTTAGAAATCAAGTAAAAAACTGTAGAAGCTACCCAGAAGCAGATATAGACACTGACCACAACATCGTAATTATGCAGGCCGCGCTTAAATTAAAAAATTAGAAAAAAAGAAACGGAAAAAGGCACTTTTACTTAGAGAAACTAAAAGATAAAGATATTCAAGAAAGTTTCCAAAAAAGTTAAATGAATTGCTGAAAGATATCGGGAAAATATCAGATACTAAAGAAGTAGAAACACAATGGAATAACATTAAATCCAGCCTAGACATGGTGGCCAGAGATATTCTAGGGTATACACAAAAAAAAGAAACCATGAATAACAAACGATATCCTGAATTTAATAGAAGAAAGACGAACATACAAAATTTCAAACGTAACATCATAGTAACTATAACAAAAAAGAAAGGCGTGGATAGATGTGAAAATTTTCGAACAATATGTTTGACAGCACACGTGTCAAAAATATTAACTAGAATTGTACAAAGACGAATGGAAAAACGAACTGAAGAAATACTAGGAAAAGATCAATTTGAGTACAGGCGAAACAGGGGGCCACGGGAGGCTATTTTAGCTCTGAGAGTGATAATGGAGAAAACAATAAAAAAAAAGAGAAAGCGTGTATATAAGGTTTGTAGATCTGGAAAAAGCATTCGACAATGTAAATTGGTAAAAAATGTTTGAAATACTCAAAAAGATTAGAATGAGTTATAGGGATAGTCGAATAGTACATAGCTTATATAAAGAGCAAACAGGAGTAATAGAATTATAGCAGGAACATAGAGAAGTAAACATCAGGAAAGGGGTGAGACAGGGATGTTCCCTATCCCCACTAATTTTTAACTTGTACATTGAAGAGACACTGAATACTGTCAAATGCAGGAAGACATTTGGAATTACTAAGCAGGGACAACAAATTGATATGCTTAGATTTGCAGATGATATAGCGGTATTAGCATCTAGCAAGGAAGAGTTACAAGCTGCTCTTAATGAAATGGAAACGGTTCTAACAGAGAGATACGGTATGAAATTAAGAAAAATAAAACTAAAGTACTAGTATGCAAAGGAGGGGAAAATAAATCAAAAACAAGAATGCAAATAGGTAACAAGAACTTACAAGAGGTTAAGGATTTCTGCTACCTAGGAATCCAAATAACGCAAGATGGGAAAAGCGCAAAAGATATAAAACAAAGATTAGCACAAGGCCTTGTTACATTTAACAAGAAAAAGCAACTACTGTGTTCAAAGGCAACACATATAGAAACAAGGAAAAAATTGCTTAAAACATATGTGTAGAGCACAGCATTGTATGGCTGTGAAACCTTGACAGTAAGAAAAGAAAACGAAGAAAAAGCCTTTGAAATGTGGTGCTACAGACGTATGATGAAGATATCATGGACAGACAAAGTTAAGAACGAAGATGTACTAAAAATGGTAGGGGAAGAAAGAAGTATGTGGAAAACGTTAAAAATAGGAGAGATAGGATGATAGGCTCATACTATGGCTGAGGGAATAGTGTGGAATATATTAGAAGCAGAGATAGGAAAAACAGAAGTAGAGGTAGACCTAGGTTAGACTACTGCACACAGATAGTGAAAGATGTAGGCTGTAGGAATTTCAGGGAAATGTGTAGGTTAGCTCAGAATAGAAATCTATGGAGGTACGCGTCCAACCAGTCCCAAGATGGATAAACTAATGACGAAAAAAGTAACTGTAGTTAAACATGATGATTATTATAAGCAACTACGAGTACTGGTTGGGCAATATTATCAAATAATGTTAATTGTGTGATAGGATTTGAAAACTATTAATTCGGAAAATGTCTAAGTGTTGGGGTATCTTGGCAGCCACAGGCTGCTTAACCACCTTCACTGAATTTGGGTGAAATAGGGCATAAAATTGTAAAACAATAGAAGGGGAACCGAACTGTATTTAGGCTGTGTGAGAATTTCGGGGAACTATGTAGGCTAGCTTAGAATATAAATAAGTGCAGGTACTTGTCGAACCAGTTTTGAGAGGGAAAACCTAATGATGAAAAATAAGCACAAATAAATCTGATGACTATTATAAACAACTACAGATGTTGGTTGTGAAATATCTGCAACTAATGCTGACTATGCAAAAAGATATATTGGAAAAATATTAAATCGGCAAATGATCAAGTGCTGGAGGAACTTGGCAGCCACAGGCTGCTTATCCCCCTACACAACCACTGTATGTAGGAGAAATATGGTATTTAATTGTAGAACAATAGAAGGGGACCAAACTGCATCTAACAAGAAACAACAGCGCCTATGATGAAAGACAATAAACATATAAACAAGAAGAAAATTGTGAAAGCATATGTGTGGAGCACAGCACAGTATGCCTATGAAATACGGGCAGTAGGAAAAGCAGACAGAAAAACGGTAGCAGCGTTTTTGGAATGTTGTGCTTCAGATGTATGAGGATGATAGCATGGACAGACAAAGTTAATAACAAATAGGTTATAGAAACAGTAGGGGAACTACGATATCTGTGGAGAAAAATAGGAGAAATAGATGTCAGAATACGTTCTAAGACATTTTTGGGGAATATTATGGGATATATTACAAGCAGAGATAGGAAAAAGGGGGTAGACATAGACCTAGATCAGATAGTGATAGATGCAGACTGGGCAAATTTCAGGGAAATGTGTAGGTTAGTTCAGAATAGGAAACAATGAGGGTACGTGTCTATCCAGTTCCAGGACTGAAGATCTAATGATGATGATGATCCAGTTTGTATTTATGTTTCTTAATTCCATATAAAAATTTCTTGTATATTTTACGATTTTAGCAAGCTAATAACAATTTCTTAAGCTTTATTACCATTATTGCATTTGATTTGGTCCATGAATATAACCTATCAAACAACTATATAAATTAAAATCAATTTTAACTTTGTTCATTGATTTAATTTATGTTTCAGTTTCCATTTTCTTATAAACTATTCAGAATGTTTTATATAAACACAATAAAAAATTTAGTTATAAATTATGAAAAACAGAAGAGGCTTTGTTATTTAACTCTACGTAGATACTATTAAAATTGCATATGTTGCGGCAAGTGAAAAATATTTAAATGCGATCTTAAACAGGTATTATACTACTAGCGTTTATATGTTTAAATAACCCATCCCTAATGTATTTTAATTTGATGGCGATTGTTGATTTGAACGGTATCAAATATTTGCATTCTAGATCAAATTGAAGACTTAGTAAATATTAAAATGTAGCAGAGAATATTAAATATGGAACGACCAAACGCAAACACCTATCAGAATAAAATTATAACAAGGGCATATAAGAAAGCAGAAAATATGGATCACGCTTGCGTAAAAGAAGTAGAGTTCAAAAAGTTTCAGGTAATGTCATCCAAAGGTAATCAGTTTTATATTATCAGTTATAATGATGTATGCGATATCGAATGTAAAGCATTGTACTGTAGAGTGTGTAAGATATGTATTCATCGTAATGCATGTGAGTGATATGAGTATGCTGCACGAACGAATTTGTATAAACATGTGCACTTGGTATATATGTACGAACGTGGGAGAGGAAGGGGCACTAATTCTGTTCTAGAAATTAATACTACTCAAGATCCAACCACCATCAACAGGAAATTGCTCAATTCATGGAAGAACAAAGACATAACCAAGTTGCAACTAAAGAAAACAAAGCAGCGCAAAGAACAGCGGATTTCAACTTGATTAAAAATTATTTAACTTGTTTAGGGGATGAGGACTGCGATATTTGCATTAAAAAAATTCTTGGAATTATTAAGGAACCTTTAAAAACGCCTAAAGGTTCCAAACGAAAGCTGGAGATGCAGGACTATTATCCGAAGAAACAGTAAAATCCACATTATTATGTACCATAATATTAATATACCTATATTTCATAGACCAACTATTAAAGATGAAAAGTCTAAACCGAATTTATGTTATATAAGTTGTGGTTATACTATTTGTTGTAAATAAATATACCGGGTGTAGAATTGGTTCACGCATTATAGGGAATTCCATGTTAAATTCTTAATGTTCAAATATTGGCTCACAAAATTATTTTAGAGAAAAAGTGTAAACATGTTTCTTGTAGAGAAAAAAATACTGTATACAATCATATCGTTACTTATTTTCTTACTCTTCATACAGGGATTAAAATTAAGGAAATTAAAACTACTATTTTAACAAAAATAGGTTGTGCCTTATTAAATTACAATTTTCAATTTAAAGTGAATTATATACAAGAGATTTCTGCTGGTATAAAAATTCCGGCTTTGCTATCTTCAAATTCATTTAAAAGAACGTCATGTCATCTAGATCTTCTTCACGCGAAAACTGTAGATCTTCCTCTAAAGTAGCTGCTGACTTCGACCTAGAGGTACCCCTGCCTCTTTTCACTTTAACAGAAGTACAACCAGTATCTGATAATTGCCCAGGTCCTTGAACATCAATGTAATGACAATCTTCCATGTTACCGCTAAAATATAGATTATCTGGCGAACTATCAAGATTCATTTGATCTGGTTCAGCTATAGTATAATTTTGTTCGTCGACACTAAGCCACGTGTGGTCTTCATCTTGGTAGGCTTGATCTGAAGCTGAAGCAATTCTTGCTTCCAATGGAGTTAGGTGCTCATCATGCTCAGACAACGTTTACTTACAGATGTTTACTATTGTTTCAGCTTTTTGAGTAAATGGTGAATCTTTACCATTATAAGAAACACAATTTTCTAAAATCTGTTGTATATCATTTAAAACTCATGTTGGCTATGGTATTTATGCATGGATACTTTTTAGATATCGTCTGCAAATCCATTGGCCTTCTAACCACTGTATAATAATCTTTCACTAACTTTTTGTTTACGGGTTTTAGGAAAGGCCATGACTCTGACATTGCTTTTAATTTATAATTAAGTTCATTATCCAAAATATATGTTAACGCAACTTGATCACTATCTAACAAAAGATTGATTGCTTTTTCCAGTCGTATTAGTGTATCCTTTTTTTCTTCTAATCTTTCGATACATTTATTTAACATATGCTGTGCGGCTACAGTTACACTACTATTTTCACTGTTATAGCAAGCAGAATTTTTAAAAATTTGATCTATATCAACCAAAAATTCTTCACGACTATGGTATTTCTTTTGGTGCAAGTTATCTCGAATTGACTGTAAATCCATGGGTCGCTGGATAATATTTTGATACTGTTCGACTAAATTCGCATTAACAGGAAATAAGAATGGTTGTACATCTGGCATATCACGAAGTTCATTTAAGATTTCTTCAAGAATGCTAGATAATATAACAACTGGATTGGTTGTTCGCCTATTGGCATGTTTATTATGTCTTTTCAGATAATCGCAATGTAGTTCAGAATTAGGCCGATGCCGGTTTCTTGCATACAATCAGTAAAATAGCTGTCAGAACCGTGATATTTGCAGTCTGCTTGTCGAGAGATTCTAAAACGAGCTTAACAATTTCTTTGCGATAGAACGTCTTAAAATTATGGATGATCCCTTGGTCCAATGGTTGCAATTTAGAAGTTGTATTTGGCGGAAAGAAGTAGAGTTTCACGTTGGACAATGTAGGAGGACTGTTGTGGACAGTGCAATTGTCTAAAAATAGTAAAATTTTCCGCTTTTGTCGTTTCATGTCCCCATTAACTGTTAAAAGCCAATTGTTAAAAATTCTGTCGTCATCCAAGCTTTTTTGTTAGCACGATAATCAGTAGGAAACGATTTCACTCCTCTGAAACATCGCGGTTTCATTGCTTTTCCTATCAGTAAGGGTTTAAGTTTTTCCGATCCGTCCATATTTACTGCAAGTAAAACTGTCAACCTCTCTTTACTATGTTTTCCCCATGACATTTTTCATCTTTAAAGGTAAGCGTCTTGTCCGGTAAACATTTGAAAAATAGGCCAGTTTCATCAGTATTAAAAATGTTTCGGGCATCATAGTTTTCAATCAAGGTCTTCAATTTATCGTGCCAATCTAAGCAAACTACATTATCAACACTTCCACTTTCCCCACAAACTTTTTTAAACACAACTCCATTTCTCTTTTTGAAATTTGTAAGCCACCCTTCACTTGCCGCAAAGTTTTTGATGCTTAGAATAGACGCGAACTCTTTTGCTTTTCTTTCAACAAGTTTCCGCTAATAGACACTTTTGTCCTCTACACTGTCTTAGCCAAATGACCAGGCTTTCTTCCAGACGAGGAAATTCACCTTTAGTAGTTCTTTTCCGTACTCCAGCAGTTTGAGCAGCATTAATTTTCTCCTTGTGCTTTATTATGGTTGAGAGAGTACTCAGAGGAATCTTAAATTCTTTTGCAATATCACTCTTCTTCTCACCTTTCTCTACTTTTTCGATTAACTTCTTCTTTTCAGCAATCGTTAAACATTTATACTTTCTAGGGCTCATGACTAACAGAAAATTTTAATCTGTATATGTACCAACGAAAAGTAACAGTACATAACTGAATGATAACTAAACAAAGAAGTGTGTGTCAAATAGTCAAACTAATCAGAACAAGAACAAAAGCTCGTTGATACTCGTTGCAACTTCGAATTGTCGAGTGTTGGACGCCGATGAGTTCGAATTAACGCGTCGTTTTGTTAGTATATAGCAGATTTTTCGTTCGAATTACCAAGTTCATAAAATGTATTGATCTAGTTCGAAATATAAAGAGATTTTGTAGGGAACTCGCGATAACTTTGAATTATAGAGAGGTTCGAATTATCGCAGGTTTGAATTAACGAGAGTCGACTGTACCTATATTTCATAGACCAACTATTAAAGATGAAAAGTCTAAACCGAATTTATGTTATATAAGTTGTGGTTATACTATTTGTTGTAAATAAATATACCGGGTGTAGAATTGGTTCACGCATTATAGGGAATTCCATGTTAAATTCTTAATGTTCAAATATTGGCTCACAAAATTATTTTAGAGAAAAAGTGTAAACATGTTTCTTGTAGAGAAAAAAATACTGTATACAATCATATCGTTACTTATTTTCTTACTCTTCATACAGGGATTAAAATTAAGGAAATTAAAACTACTATTTTAACAAAAATAGGTTGTGCCTTATTAAATTACAATTTTCAATTTAAAGTGAATTATATACAAGAGATTTCTGCTGGTATAAAAATTCCGGCTTTGCTATCTTCAAATTCATTTAAAATAACGTCATGTCATCTAGATCTTCTTCACGCGAAAACTGTAGATCTTCCTCTAAAGTAGCTGCTGACTTCGACCTAGAGGTACCCCTGCCTCTTTTCACTTTAACAGAAGTACAACCAGTATCTGATAATTGCCCAGGTCCTTGAACATCAATGTAATGACAATCTTCCATGTGACCGCTAAAATATAGATTATCTGGCGAACTATCAAGATTCATTTGATCTGGGTTCAGCTATAGTATAATTTTGTTCGTCGACACTAAGCCACGTGTGGTCTTCATCTTGGTAGGCTTGATCTGAAGCTGAAGCAATTCTTGCTTCCAATGGAGTTAGGTGCTCATCATGCTCAGACAACGTTTACTTACAGATGTTTACTATTGTTTCAGCTTTTTGAGTAAATGGTGAATCTTTACCATTATAAGAAACACAATTTTCTAAAATCTGTTGTATATCATTTAAAAACTCATGTTGGCTATGGTATTTATGCATGGATACTTTTTTAGATATCGTCTGCAAATCCATTGGCCTTCTAACCACTGTATAATAATCTTTCACTAACTTTTTGTTTACGGGTTTTAGGAAAGGCCATGACTCTGACATTGCTTTTAATTTATAATTAAGTTCATTATCCAAAATATATGTTAACGCAACTTGATCACTATCTAACAAAAGATTGATTGCTTTTTCCAGTCGTATTAGTGTATCCTTTTTTTCTTCTAATCTTTCGATACATTTATTTAACATATGCTGTGCGGCTACAGTTACACTACTATTTTCACTGTTATAGCAAGCAGAATTTTTAAAAATTTGATCTATATCAACCAAAAATTCTTCACGACTATGGTATTTCTTTTGGTGCAAGTTATCTCGAATTGACTGTAAATCCATGGGTCGCTGGATAATATTTTGATACTGTTCGACTAAATTCGCATTAACAGGAAATAAGAATGGTTGTACATCTGGCATATCACGAAGTTCATTTAAGATTTCTTCAAGAATGCTAGATAATATAACAACTGGATTGGTTGTTCGCCTATTGGCATGTTTATTATGTCTTTTCAGATAATCGCAATGTAGTTCAGAATTAGGCCGATACAGGCTTCTTGCATGCATTGTATCTCTAGGAACTTTCGAAACTAAGGTACGTCGTTTCATTTCTTCAGAATGCATTTCGTAGAATAGAACATATGCTTCTGTTTTACTAGTGTTTTAGGGGATATACTGCACACCTTGAAATCGTTACATTCATGCCATACGAATGAGTACGGGTGTCGACAGTATGCAATGTAATGGCTTCTCATTGTAATCCCACTGTGTTTCGATATTGCATACAGGTTATAACGACAATTTCCAAGATTTGTTTCCGCCGCGTAGTGTCGCATATCTAGACCTTCTTTGATATGTACCCGTGGGTAAAAACCGTTTTAAGTGTATCACCAATATTTTAGGAAACCTCTGTATGGGCAGTGATTTGATACATTTTCTCCTTTCTTTGCATTTAAAACATACCGGTTTTTCGTCGTCATCCAATGTTTCAGGCCTAGTAAAATGATCTAGACAAAAATGTAACGTTAAGCAGCCAGTGTGCTTTGGTATAACAAGTGATAGATCCCAAAAGACTTCGAAAGTTACAGAATAATGATTGCAATGTGTGCAACATACTGTTGATTTTAACTGTTCAGCGAAAATATCAACAAATTTGGAATCGTTACTTCTTAAATATTGCTGCCAGTATTCATTACCTTTGTCAGAGTCACTTAATGGTTCATTTAATTCTGACAATATAGGGATTTGATTGAAGGTAACCTGATTAACGTCTTCATGAATACCATCTAGCAAGTACCGCGTAAACTCTTGTGCGTCTTGTTGATAGAAGCCCATAAAACTAGGTGCAAATCGATGAAAGTGTAATTTCAAGTTAATAGTATTTACCACTTTGCCGCAAGTATCTTCAGACCACAGATCTTTTATTACTTGTGCAAAAGATTTAATGAAAGCTACTTTCATAGTTGAAGTGCACGTATTGATATGCTTCGAAAACGCATTATTTTTAATATATTCAAGTAATAATTTTGTGTTTGAGAGGCACTAAACTATACAGTTTATAAAGCAAGTATTGCCAATATTTTCCAATCCTTTTTTGCCTAAATTTGTAATTGTATTTGAAAAATCATTTAAGTTCTTAAAGTAATGATCGAGTTGTGATGCGTTAATTGTATGCTGGAGATGAGTAGATATATTTGAAGAATGACTCAATCTGTCAGAGCAATTAGGATTTTTGAAATTTCTTCTATTGTAAAAACGATCACTGTTTTATTTTCTTCCATGTCAACATTATCTAGCTGTTGCTTAAAGACAGTGCAAGATGATCGAATGTTTTGGTTTTCTAAACTGTAACATTTTGAAGGCAGGTAAAAAATTTCACTTAATTCTTTGGTTCCTAATATGGATGCAGCATTACCTCTTTGAATAGCTATGCCAATTCTTTGTAATAAAAATGAAGCGGCTCTCTGATCAAAGGTATTATGATAGATTCGTCTACCAATTTCCTTTATGAATTCCAATCCTTGACTACCTAAAACTCCTAAGGTTTCAATTGAAACTGGGTAAAAAAATATAAAGGTCTGATAAAGAGGAATATTTTTTATTTTTTCGCCAGCTTTTGCTGCTGCTCCAGTTCTATTTGAGCAAGCAGTAATATGAGAATTAGCAAGAGTGTTGGTACATGTAAAATCCCACATTACTGCTTTACCATATTTCCAAAGAATTAAACTAATGCCATCAGGTCTTTTACCATCTTCTCTAAATAAATAGGTAGGTTCCAGAATAGAAGGAACATCGGCAGAGACTAAAGCTTGTTTAATTAAATCATTAACTGCTTTGTGCCTGGAATGCCTTCCCGCACTAAGCCTACAACGTCATCCATGTATACCTAACTCATCTGCACCTGATCCACAAATGCACGAGTACCAAACCTGAGTCCTACAGCAATTCTAAACGAATGGTTATCTAATAATGTGCCCAGAGATGCTATTGGAAGAGCGAATAACCATGCGCTGGCATATTTCGAAGAAACTGCAAGAATACGAGCCCTATGTGTATTATTGATAGCTGATTCTAGCAACTTATTGGAAGATATATCCAGCAATGGCATATCCCATTCTTTTTGGATGAGTTTGTTGATTTTGATTTCATTTAAATTTGTTGCAGACTTCCAAAGTTCTTCAGCTTGCAAAAAGAAATTATCAATAGATATATTGCAGATAGCATTAGAAAAGATTGATCTAATTGTAGGTAAACATGAATGAAAAGAAGATAGGTAAGCAGGTAGTGAAAGTGAAGTTGAAAGACGGGCACCTAATCCGCCTCTGTTTATTGGAAGAGATGCTTGCAACCATTCGAAATGATTCAGTTTAATATTTATTACTTCCTCCAAAGTGCATCGTAATAGTTCGTCAAATATCTCAAGAGATTGCATACAAATCCAAGTTGGGTTACATCTGAGGATGTAGTTCAATTTAGAAATAACAAAATAATTCTTAATCAGACAAAATGAGATATGATTTGGAATAGAAGATGACTTTAAACGAGAGCGAATGGAGGACATCAATTCGATTTTTTTATTGATACTTTGTGGAATCGCTTCAGCATAAAGTGGTGGGCCAAGTAGGGTCCAATACTTTTATTTGGTATCTGAATACCTGGTGCGATCATGTTTAAGAGTGAAATGGTTTTGTTAAAATTGGATAAAGGTGAACATAACAGTTCACATTTATTAAAATTGAGTTCCAAACCAAACGATTGTAATTATCTTTTCGAAATTTTGGATAACGGAATGAATCTCACCACCAATACATCCGTCATCTAAATACCAAATATTAAACTCTATGTTCAATGAGTTAACAAGGTTGTTTATTGCCAGACAGAAGATTGCCGGGCCTAAAGGATCGCCTTGTTGTATACCTCTTTCGAAATTAATTATGTTATCACCAAAAAACAATTGTTAGTTAGCTGTAATTTTAGTGTTTTATCCACAAATTTAGACATATTTTAAGTATTATGTTTTCCTTGAATGAAAAGATCCTAATGGTAAAATCAAAATGATACTATTCTGGTAATAGCGTACAAGCAGTAAGTGATATGTTTGCTGTTGAATATCCGGGTCGACCAATTCCAAGTTACACTACTGTTGGAAGAATGATCCGCAAATTTGAAGCTACTGGTACTTTAAATAATAAGTGTAGGTGTAAGACATCAAAATAATGTAAACATTGTCGACGTATTACTTTCAGTAACTGAAAATCATAATGTAAGTGTGCACCAACTAGCTGAAAATGTTGGGATACACTACACTGCAGCGCACAAAATTTTGAAAAATATCAGTGCCATCAAGAATTGCATCCAAATGATATGGAGAAAAGGTCTGAGTCTTGCTACACCATTATTAAAAAAGTAAATGGAAATAGAAGTTTTTTAAGAAATATCTGCTTTACAGATGAGTGTACGTTCACGCTTCACAATGAGCCAAACACGCAAAATTATAGGATTTGGGCTACACAAAATCCTCATAATTATTTAGAAACAAGAACCTAATATCCCCAAAAATTAAATGTTTGGGCCGGTATCTTGGGGCATCATATTATTGGACCGTTTTTCTTTGGCGGAAATTTAACGACTGAACGTCTTTTAGAACTATTGTCCACAGAAATAGCACCAACTATAAATGAAGTTTCGCCAGAATATGAAGAAATTTGGTTTCAGATGGATGGTCCTGCACATAACAGTCGTGACGTCTACGAATATTTATCGAAGCTTTAATGGCAAAGTTATTGGCAGAGGATATGAAGTTGGTTGGCCAGCTCAGAAGCCCGACCTTTCTTCTAATGATTTCTTTCTGTGAAAAATTTGAAATCAAAGATTTACAGTGGTAGCAGTTTTAAAAATTTGGAACAATTGCAAAACTGTATTCAAGATCACTATGCAAAAATTTCACCATATCAGTTAGGAAATGTCAGGACAGAATTTTATGATAGATTGGGTTGTTGTTTAACAGTGAATGGAGGCTTATTTGAACATTTTTATAATAATTGCTCTTGTGTTAATTCGTTGAATAAAATTTAATTCTTGTTCTATTGCAGATTATTACTCTCATTATTCTAGAAATTCACATTATGTAAGGAAAATGAGCTTTAACATGTTAGAATAACGGCGAATTTGTTTCAATAGTTTTCAAATCATCAAAGCTGGGTTTTGTTAAGATAGCAGTTTGGTATTGCCTTGCTTTTAAAATTTTTGAGAAAGAGAAATACATTTTTGGCATCAGTAAACATTATCTAAACGCATAGCTTATGTGGTCTGTGACCCAAAACTACTTAAAATACGTCTAAATCTGAGGTATTATCTTTGTTTCAACAATTCCAAGGCACATCCTATTTTTGTTAAAATAGTGGTTTTAATTTCCTTAATTTTAATGCGTGTATAAAGAGTAAGAAAATAAGTAATGATATGGTTGTATACAGTATTTTTTCTCCACAAGAAACATGTTTACACTTTTTCTCTAAAATAATTTGGTGAGCCAATATTTGAACATTAAGAATTTAACATAGAAATCCCTATAGTGCGTGAACCAATTCTATACCCGGTATATGCTCATCTCTTATTATAGATACCTATTATTTATTTAAGTTTGTTCCTTAACATGATTATATGAGTAAATTTTTGAATCTATTTATGCAATAAAAATGTAGTTTTTAAACTTTTCATCCCTATTTAACATCTTTTAGTGGCACGTGCAGCTAGTATAGACTGCAACATGAATATGATGTTCTTGATTTAGCTACAGCTGGTTTGGTATTTAGATATGTGACATATTAAATGAAATTATTTTTCTTCAAACGTTAAAATATTAGGTCATTATTTAACTGAGTTGGCTTGTGCAAAATGTCACTTTCTCACTGGCGAGTTTTATTTTTTCTTTTCCAGTCGCTGGAGGTAAAAGTGTCGTCATGGCAACCTCAAATAAGTTACATAAAACACCAATATTATAATATTAATAATGATAAATAACAATCAAATGTCTTTTTTATTTTACAATTTAATATCATATGTGCAATTTTTACAGGTAGTCTTTGATAATTAAGGCCGCAGATTCGATATCAGCACTTTGCATTCTGGGTTTGCTTTCTTATTCAACAATCACGGAGTAGTTGTGTCAAAAATATAATTAATTTTATAAGCGACATTTGATATTGATCAAACACGGAAAATTATGTAAAAATATATTAAGATTAGAAACTTTTATATATTTTGCAGAACGTTTGAACAAAAAAAAAGTATATTTTATGTGGAGAAGTCACTTTTCATGGCTTGTCTCTTTTACCCGCCTCACTATTGTTCGGTGGTTAAACAGAAGCGCACCATGAAAAGTTACACTTCTCCTACGTATATAATAATATACTATTATCCCCAACTAAAAGTATGTAACTGTAGTGGCATATATACCTACAAAGTTACACACACAAGACAGTCCTTTATTTATGTTTGTTTGGAGTGGTTTTAATTTTATCTAATTTTATTTGCAGCTTAAAATTTAAATCGACACCCAAGTCCTCTATCTCCTTTTCTAGCCAATAGTTTGATACATAGAGACCGTCTAGGTTTTCGAATTGCAAAATGTAACGAAGTTTGTCTCTATATATAAAGTATTTGATTCTACCGACAACTAGATCCATTCCTTCGTGTAATTCTTGCAGCTTATGACAATCTTTTAATCGCAGCTTTCCCACTATATCCTGCATACGTATTTTGTTAGCTTGATCGACTTCTTCTTGTCGGTATTGGAGGTGGTCCTTATTTTCCCACTCACTATTACGTAGTTGCATGTCCACCACTTTTAGGAATATATGGTCGTTATAGGTTGTAGGGCTGTCGGTTTTAAATGATCCGAAAGGTTCTTTACTAGGCAAATATACAATGTTTAGCGGAATGTGTCGTGTACGCCAAGGTTACAAAACCCGCATTCCTTAGTTCGTCTTTGTTATCTGCCATTTTGATAAATACGTTTTTAGAATAATCTTTTAAAAAGTATACAGATTTAGTACTGTCCTTTTCCGCAAGAACGCCTACATAACTAAAAGAGTCATTTTACTAACTGCAAATGCTTATAGCTTGTAGAACCCAGATGTATTTAAGTCAGTCCATCGGCACATAAAATAAACTTTTAATTCTTCCTCATTTTATCTAATAAGATGTTCTTTGTCTAACACATCTTTGTATTGTTCGCGTATTGTCGCAGTGTTTTCCATGTAGTCCAATTTTCGCCTTTTTGCATCCATTTCCTCTAATTCCAGTTATCTTTTCCTTCCACTTACAGCGTATGGCATGCATAATGGGGCAATTTCCTTTAGCGTAAACGGATAGAGTTTACTACCAATATTTACGCGTTGTCGTACAACCTCTGGGCGAATGTTAGGCGTATTTATCAACCCCAATTACGAAATAACTATTTCTTTTAGAATTGTAGAATATGGTGTTGCAGATTGTGTAAAATATGTACTACCTGCTTTAATGTAGCACTTGTGTAAGATTTTATTTTATCTTGGCTGTCTTCCTCCCCTACTATCTCCAAATAATTTACAGGTAAATAGTTAAAACTAAAAGCCGAAAGCACATACTTATCAATTTTTCCCTTTCCTCTGGTTATTCGAACAACTTAATTTGCAAGCCCCTCAATTTCTTTGTATTGCTATTTCCCCAATACACGTACTGTAGTAGGTTATTATACACTAAACAGCAGCTATTTTGTAGCTTGTCCGATAGCTTACTCCACATTTTGGCAAGTGGTACCGAATACATTGGCGCCTTTAGGAAGTATAACTTACTATCTTCCAATAAGGTTAAACAGTCTTTTAAGGGATTATACACCCGTTGTGCACTGACATAGTTTCCAGTTGTACAGTTGTATATTGTTGCTTCCAATCGCGTAATACCATGTTCTTTGGCCAAAGTAGACGCAAATGTTTCCCTTAAACATACATCTGGACAACGTAAAAATCTAGGATATGATTGCCAAGTTGTTTATTAACACCAGGACTTGTTATCTAACACACAAATTTGTTGTATATCTTAATTCTTGCATTGGTTGTTAGCCATGTTAAACAATCAATTCCCTCAGTTTTATCGTTCTCAACTATAATATTGCACTTTTCTTCGTATTCGCCCTTATAGCAAAAGTTATGGTTTATATGAGGTTGTGTTGTGTAAGCATTTAAATAGCTCTGTGGAAATAACTAATTTATTAGTGTTCTATCAATAGTAAAAATTAGTGTTTGGTATCAGTGCTTCAGATGTATGAGGACGATAGCATGGACACACAAAGATAATAACAAATAAGTTATAGAAATTGTAGGGGAACAAGGATATCTAGGGAAAAAGAGAAATAGAAGGGCGGAATACGTTCTAAGGCATTTTGGGGAATAGTATGGGATATATTACAAGCAGAGATAGGAAAAAAGAGGTAAATGTAGACCTAGATGAGATAGTTATAGATGCAAACTGTGCAAATTTCAGGGAAATCTGTAGGTTAGTTCAGAATAGGAAACAATGATGGTACGCGTCTAACCAGTTCTAGGACTAAAGACCTAATGATGATGATCAGTGCATAGCTGATGAAAAACTGGTATCATTTAGTAAGCCAAAAAATAAATCTAAGTCTGCAATTTCAAATTCTAGTACAATTTATCAACTTTAAAATGAATTATTTTAAATGTTGTAAAGATAAACCTGCCAATAACTATATCTGTATAAATTGCCATGGTATATATCATAAAAGCTGTGTTGAAAGGAACCACAACAAGAATATCATTATTCAAGGTAATCAAATAAAATGCTGTACCTCTGTATTACCTCAAGTGAAGAGTAAGATCATCAATGAAAAGAAGATTAATATACTGGAAACAAAAATGAAAGAACTGCAACTGGAAATTATATCATTACAAAAATCCATAGATGAGAAAAACCATGAAATTCAGATACTCACTAAAAAATTCCAACACCAGACAGATTCACAATTTCAATTTATAGAAAAGAATCTTGAAATTTCAGCCACAGAAATGACCACCCGAGAAGTCAACACACAGAAAGGGCATAATGTAATAAGAAGTGATAAACACCAGACCCAAGAGATAAGCCAGCTTGTAACTCAAAAGCAGCTAAAGCATTCATCTACATTGTCTGATATATATTTTCGAAATCCTATCTCGAGCTCTATAATCGATGCAAACAATAAATCAACCGAAGCTATAAATATATCTAGGTGTAACAACAATTCTTTTCTAAAAAACAATTCTCTATCAAAAATCTTAATATTAGGTGATAGTTATGTAAGAAATTTAAATAAATTTGTTGATCAGCACTTAGCAAACAACATGCAATCCCACTTTAAGCCTAATGCAACAATATGTCAGATTACAGAAGGGTTAAGTAAATCAATAGAAAGCTTTTCATATAAGGACTTTATAATCTTTATTGGTGGGTCAAGTGACAGCGCAGAATCGCACGAAAGGTGAAATTATGGAATCATTTAACTATATAATAAATCTATGCAAAAATACTAATTTAATATTATTGACAATACCGTACAATTAATAAAATTAATAAATAAAATAAAATAAAATAAATGACTCCTTAATTACACTGAGCAAGAGAAATTTTAATTTTAAGTTGTACAATGTGAATGTTTACTTAAATCAAATGCACTATTCAAATAATGGGTTGCATTTAAACGCGATAGGGAAAAGGGTATTGATAAGATACTTAATTAATATTATCAAATTAAGTAATTTGAAGTGTAATGAAATACATGTAATAGTTAACAACAGAAATAAAAATTTTTGGTAAAAAATGACTGTGAAGAAAATCCTTTTGTATACAACTTAATCAATATAACTAATTTTTACAAGAAAAAACAATTTGATAGAGAGCATAGTAAGCAACCCGTAGAGTCTTTTAATTTTAAGTATATGTTTATTATCAAAATATTCAATCAGTTACAAATAAAACTAATGAACTAGAAGCTTATTTGGAAGACAAAAACTATGATATAATCTGCATTGTAGAGCACTGACTAAATGAAATCGAAGCATCAATGTTTAGTCTAAATGCTTACTTTACATCATCCTATTTTGCAAGGACAGATAAGCTACATGGTGGAAGTATGATTCTACTGCATAATAAATTTAGAAATAGATATCAAACGTTAATTAAAGTGAATAAGTTGTCTGTTGAAGTACGTTGTGAAATCTCAGCAATCCTTTTAAATCAACTGAATACAGTTATTATAAATATACATAGATCCTCTTTAGGAGATTTCAATATATTTATCGACACCTTAAATAAAGCTCTAGATCAAATAGATCTATCGAAAGAGGTTATATTGTGTGGTGACTTTAATGTTAAATTTAATACAAAGTAGAAAGATGCCATAGAGCTAACTGACTTATGTCAATCATTTAAATTAGAAAAAACTGTACTATTTAACACAAGACTTAATAACTGTATAGATAATATTTTTACTAACATAACACTCTTTAATACAGAAAAACAGAATAATATAATATCAGATCATTTTGGTATAAAGTTTAAAGCACATGTAAAAATTTCAAAAGATATTGGGTTAGACAAGCAAGTTTCTTCATTGGTCTGCAAAAAACAAATATACATTTTACAAACGCCTTGAGGAGATAAATTGGAATTTCTCAATTAAAGATGATGCAGAACAGAATTTTGAAACCTTCCACCCAACTCTGATTGCTAAATTTGAAGAATCGTTTCCCTTACGAAAAATACCAGCTACTGCAAAGAATGCACATGTGTCGTGGTTTAATGAAAACCTAAGAAGTATGCGCAATACTTTACAACTATTGAATGAATTATACTTAAAATTCACAACGGCTGAAAATAGATGTAGACGTAACAATTACAGATCAAAATATCGCTGTTCAATAAAAAGCGCTAAAATCAATCATAATTCTAATATTATTAAAAAATCGAGTAACTGTATTAAATCTATGTGGGAGATGATAAACTCCAAAAGAATAAACACAAAAGAAAATGTAAACTCTACATTAACAGCAAATGACTTCAACAGTTATTTCACTAATGTAGCCCAAACCATAATTGCATTAATTGAAAAAAGTAGTAATACTGTTAATAAGGTCAATGTCAATATAAATGATCAAGATAAATACAATTATTGTTTCTCTTTTAAATTGGTAACATTCAATGAAGTCAGAGACATAATCAATTCATTAAAAAGTAAAACTTACACTGATTATTATGGATTAAGTACAAATATAATTAAATGTTGTAAAAACTTATTGATCGCTCCAATTACAAAAATTATCAATGCATGCATTAGTTGCAATATTTATCCAAATGCACTAAAGGTAGCTAAAGTTATCCCGCTATACAAAAAGGTGATCCTAATAGTCCAACGAACTACCGTCCCATATCCCTGCTACCAATCATATCAAAAATCTTTGAAAAGGCCGTTAATAATCAAATTGTAAAGTATTTTGAAACAAACAATATCTTCTCCCCTAATCAGTATGGTTTTAGAGCTAAGTTAACTATTGGAGCAATATTGCAACTAATTAGTGAAATTACTACTTCTTTTGAAAATTGAGAATTTTGCACGATTTCCTTCATTGATCTTAGTAAAGCTTTTGACTGTGTATCTCATGAAATTCTGTTAAATAAGCTGAGTTTTTATAAGTTCAGTAAAAACAGTTGTTTGTTAATCGAATCGTACTTAAACAACAGAATTTAACAAGTTATTTATAAGGGTATTGAATCGGATATAAGTGTAATAAAACATGGCATACCGCAAGGTTCTTTTTTAGGTCCGACTCTATTTTTAATCTATATAAATGACCTACCGTCTCACCTACAACTGGCAAATTCAATCTTTTTTGCAAACGATACAACTCATAAATAAGTCATTATCCTGTATAGACCTAATAAACAAAAGTGTAATAACACATCATTCTGCAAATCAGTGGTTTCTATCGCATAAATTAAACTTGAACTCTGAAAAGTCTCAACACATGCTATTCTCCCTTAACAAACATAGTTTTGTAAATCAACTTGCTATAAAATTCTTAGGGGTTTATATAGACCCTAAACTAAAATGGAATGAGCATATCAATGCAACAGCATTAAAGTTAAATACATCAATTTACTGCATTCGTTCCTTAAAGAATTATGTTACTGATGATGTAATTCTTGTTGCATACTTTGCACTATTCCACAGTCACATATCTTATGCAATATTGGCCTGGGGACATTCACCATGTGCAAAGCGTTTATTTTCATCACAGAGGAAAACTGTGAGAATAATATCCAATTTAGGTTTCAGAGAAAATTGTAAAGAAAATTTTGCGAAACTTAAGATACTTACTTTACCCTCACTATTGTAACGGGCTACTACTTCTGCGTTTCTTTAATTTAAAACAAGTAATAATAATGGTCTTTATTACTCACTGTTCACAAGTCTAATTTACAGTATATGCCTTATTTATAGATGTTTTCAGTCCACTTAACAATGAAGCACTATTACACTAATGAATTTACAAGCACTAATATCTTCTTAAATTAACTCCTTTACCATAAGTTCATTAACAACACTAACACAACTATTTGTTTATACACTTCTATTTATTTATGTATACTGCAAGCTGCATGCACATTAGACACAGCATATCATTTATGTATATATTCTAAAAACTCAACTACGTTTACTTTACAACGATGTAATTTATATTAGACATTCAAGAATAGACTAACTCTTACATTCATAAGCGGCCTTATATATACCCTGCATTAAGATATGACTCATTATCTAGAACTTTGTAGAAGGATTCTCGAATGCTGAAGAATACGCTGTGCCCCGGGCGTTTGTATGTTTGACGGGTTGCCTAATAGTGGATCGCAACACTGCCCCCTCTTTAAAACCGTTACGTCTCGTAACTGTAAATCCATCTTGACGCCAATTCGATGACTGGTGACGGTATCGGCAGCTATCTCCTCTGGTGCATCCACCGCGTCGTTGGAAGTAACAGTCAACACTCTTTTCATGGTCTTGGTAGGCAACCGGTTGATAACAACAAACAAGAACCTGGACGTTGGTTCCCTGGAAAACTACTTCTAGCATATTTCGGACTATCCTCCAATCCAAGCGATCCAGTCCACAGCCCAGCTTGGGCACCGCTAGTTTCGTTACTCCATTTTCTATCATCTGAGCTTTAAGATTCAGCAAAGCCTCCCATAGATGTCCATAACTAGGTCTCTGCCATGAAGAATTTTTGGTGACCAGATAGTAAACATAACGATTCTTATCTTGAAGAACCAAAGCTTTTCCTACAGTTGGCTGCTGTTGTACTAATTCATCTACACATCCAAACCTTTTCTTAAAAACAACAGCTATTCCCCTTGACATTGCCAAATCTTGAGCTACGCAATGTGCAAGGGAATACTCTTCTAGTGCTCTAAACAGATCTTGCTGTTTTTCAACAACAACGCCAAATCTCGCCTTAGCGGAACCACCATACGCCGCCATAAAACCCTCGAAATCTACATTTGGCTCATGATTAATAACTTGTCGAATGCCATTCTCTTTATTCGAGCCTTCCTGGTTGTTGCCAGCGTAGGATGTTAAACGGTCAAAGTGTACCACTTTCGGTTTACCACGGGAGACCTTCTGATCCGGTACACTACATCATTAATCCTTTTCATCACTTCGTACGGGCCTTCCCATTGTCTTTGTAATTTTGGCGACAGCCCCCGTTTTCTTTGTGGATTATACAACCACACCAAATCTCCAGGTCGATAACCACCTTCTTGTGCTCTCGTGTCATATTGTGATTTCATTCGATCGCTTGCTGCCTGGATATTCTTTCGGACGTTTTCGTGAATGCTATTTGATCTTTCACGAAGCTTACTAACGTAATCTTCACCTGCGATCTCTTCTCCAGGTTTAAATCCAAACTGAAGATCACATGGTAGCCGCAATTCACGTCCTAGCATTACGCAAGCGGGCGAGTACCCTGTGCTGTCATGTACCGAAGATCGGTACGCCAGTAGGAACAAATGTAAATATTGGTCCCAGTCTCGTTGATGTTCAGAGACAACTTTGGTCAGGTACTTCCCTAACGTCCTGTTCATTCTTTCAACCATTCCATCCGATTGGGGATGAAGTGGCGTGGTTCTAGTCTTCCTGATTCCAAGGTGCTTGCAGACGTTTTGAAATAACGCCGATTCGAAGTTTCGACCTTGATCGGAGTGTAATTCTAACGGAACTCCAAAACGACAAAACAACTCCCTGACTAGTACATCTGCAACCGTTTCGGCTTCTTGGTTAGGTATAGCATATGCCTCCGGCCATTTGGTAAAATAATCCATTGCAACCAAGATGTATTTATTTCCTTTCTCTGATTCAGGAAACGGACCAGCTATATCAATGGCTACCCTCTCAAAAGGATTCCCCACGTTATACTGTCTCATTGGGGCTTTCCGTTTTGTGACCGGGCCATTTGCAGAGGCACACAATTCACATTTCCGGCACCACTCCTTCACATCTTCTTTGCAGTTCACCCAATAGAATCTTTCTCTCACTCTTTCGAGAGTTCTTTTCACGCCAAAGTGCCCTCCAGAAATACCATCGTGCAAGTGCTGCAACACTTCCGGCACTCTGCTTTTCGGCACTATCACTTGAAGTCTCTCAGTGCCATCTTCAAATTCCAGGCGTCGTTTCAAGATTCTATTTTCCATCATCAAGGAGTCCCACTGTGCCCAGTATGCCTTCAGGCTCCTACTTAAAATACTAATTTCTTCCCAAGCTGGTCGTTGTCCTCTATTTTTCCACTCAATAATACGTCCCAATTCGGCGTCATTTTCCTGGTCTTCTCGCATTCTTTCGGGTTGCCAAGTATCATCGGTTAACGTCATTCTATGGATGACACTTATTTTCTCTTCCATCTTGGAGCAATGATTGCAGTCCATCGGACAAGGTCTCCTTGATAGAGCGTCTGCATTCCGATGGATAGTTCCTACACGATGCTCTGTATCAAAGTCATATTCCTGCAGCCGCTCTATCCACCTTGCCACTTGCCCTTCAGGATTTCGAAACTGTAGAAACCATTTCAGTGCAGCATGGTCTGTTCTCAACAGGAATTTACGGCCGTATAAGTACTTATAAAAGTGCTCTACGGATTTGACGACGGCCAACAGCTCCCTTCTTGTCACACAATAGTTCCTTTCTGGCCGCGACAAGACCTTGCTGAAATACCCAATAACTTTTTCTTGTCCGTCCTGCACTTGAGAAAGAACGCCTCCTATAGCTGTGTTACTGGCATCGGTATCCAACACAAATTTCCCCCTCCATCCGTGGATAACTCAAAATTGGTGCTGTAACTAGTAGCCGTTTCAGTTGTTCAAATGCTCTGTGGCAGTCGTCATTCCAATCATATTCTTGTCCATCTTCGGTTAATTTTGTTAACGGTTTGGCAATGTTCGCAAACCCAAGTATAAAACGTCGGTAATATGTGCACAATCCTAGAAAACTGCGTAGTTGGTGTATATCTGCTGGTGTAAGCCACTCCTGTACCGTTTTTATTTTGTCAGGGTCAGCTCTTATTCCGGTCTCCGAAACGACATGTCCTAGGTATTTCACCTCTTTTCCAAACAGGTGACACTTCTTGGGGCTCAATGTAAGGTTTGCCCCCCCCGTAATCTCTGGAATATCTCCTCTAGGTTCTTAAGATGTTCTTCGAAAGACCGACCTAACACTATCACGTCATCCAGGTACACCAGACATGTCTTCCAGGACAGTCCACGCAGTACCGACTCCATCAATCGTTCAAAAGTAGCAGGAGCATTGCATAATCCAAATGGCATGACCTTGAACTGCCATAATCCAGTTCCAATTGTAAAGGCAGTCTTTTCTTTATCGTTTGGCTCCAAGCCTACCTGCCAGTATCCGCTTTTCAAGTCCAAGGTCGAAAACCATTTAGATCCGGATAGAGTATCTAAGGTGTCATCAATTCTGGGCAAAGGATAGCTGTCTTTCTTTGTCACATTATTAAGCCGCCGGTAGTCTACACAAAACCTTGTCGACCCGTCCTTTTTCTTGACAAGCACTACCGGGGATGCCCATGGACTATTCGAGGGTTCAATCACTCCCTGTTCTTCCATATCGGTGATAATTTGCTCAGCTTCCTTACGTTTTGCCAAAGGAAGCCGCCTGGGGTGTTGTCTTATCGGTTGCGCATCTCCAGTATTGATCTTGTGTTGCACAACATTCGTCCTTCCTTTCTCACTATCATCCAGTGCAAACACACCTCGATATCATCCGACCAGTTCTTTTACCTTGCCCAGTTGATCGCCATTTAATCCTTGACACGAGGGTATCAACATATCCAGCAATTTCTGTGAGCAACCGTTGGTTGGTTTATTTTTCGTGTCGTCCACACAACGTTTAATATGACATACTGGAATGCAACTTCCCACAATCATGCCTTTCTTCAGGGTCACTGTATGGGGATTAATGTTCAGCACCCTTACTGGTACCATATTTCGAGAGTTTACCAGCGTTCTTCCAATCAGAAGTCCCTCCTGACCCATTCCCGATTCAGTTGCTTCCATCATGCATACTTGTCCTTCCCGGAGCGTACCATCCGGGCGTCCCATTACTATCATTTCCGCCTTCTCCGGTATTTTCATATCGCAAATCATTCAAACTTGCATCGTCTGGTTACTCCTACCTTGAAATGGAATCTCATCATCATCTATCCGAAGCACATTTTCTTTCATGTTTACATGAAACCCATATTCTCTCATGAGATCCATTCCCAAGATCACTTCTTCTGTAATTTCAGCTACCAACACTCGCTGATTAATTAATTTGTCCCCAATTGTCAACATAACGGCAGTCTCTCCGTGAGTACAAATTTTCTCACCACTTGCCGTTCGAAGACACACCGATACAGGTAGCACTTTTCCACGACCAACTAAATCTGGTCTCACAATAGTCCTTGTCGCTCCTGTATCCACGAGTAATCGGACACCCTACCATTAATTCTTCCATCGATATAAATGCTGTCCAGACTCCCCATCGACGATGCAGCACGGATGATAATCTCCGGGGCACTACGCTGTGCTGTCGACGTTCGCCCCCTTACATTGACCTGCTTTAACTCAACCGGTTCTTTCTTTGGTTGAGTACAGCGTCTCTGCATATGACCAACTTCACCGCAGCTCCAGCATCGCAGACGCCATCTCCGCGGTCGTAATCTTTTCAGCCTTTCCGCTTTTCGCTTTTCAAACACACGGTTTACTATTTCATCTATGCTGTTCTGAGCTTGACCAGGTTCCTCTAAGGCAGACCGAACTTTGTGACCCATCCTGTGTGATGTCTGCTTAGCTGCTTCAAATTCAAGCGCATGGGCCAGTGCGTCATCCAACATTTTTGGCCGTGCTAATCTTAGCGCTTGCTGTATTTCGCCATCTTTAACGCCATCCACAAATGTTTGTACAGCAAGTTGTTCGAGGAAGCTATCTGGTGCCGTTGGATATGCCAATCTAACTAATCTGGCGATGTCAGCTTCGAATTCTTGCAGGCTTTCACTTGTCTTTTGCGAGCGGTTCTTAACTTGTGCGTGGTAAACCTGTTGAAGGTGAGCATCTCCATATCTCATCTCAAGCTTTGATGTTAAGAGGCCGTAATCATTCTGCTGGTGATCGGGAATCGTTTGTAAGATGTTAAGAGCCTCCCCCCATAGGGCCACTATTAAGGAGATAGCCTTCTCTTTGTTGCACCAACCGTTGGCTATTGCAGCAGCTTCAAATTGTTTCAAATATGTGGGCCAAGGTGTTTTACCATCGAATGTAGGTGGTTTTACTTTAAATTTAGACGGAATTGACTCGCTTCTTTCCATGGTTCTTATTTCTGGAATGTTCTGATTAACAACTTGGCTTGGTATTTCAAGTGGCTGTGTTGTTAGTGAAATCACTTGTTCTTGCAGCCTCATCATATCTTCTTCCATTTTTACCAATTTACTGTCCAACTTTTGCTCAACTGTTTTACCTGTTCAGTGACATCTTCTTTCAATGCAATGGAGCTTGCTATTAATCTTTGTTCTAACGTGGCTGTACTTTCATTCAACTTTTCTTCCATTTTGGCAGCATTTTCACTTAACCTTTCCATTTTCTCAGTGTTTTCAGTAAACTTTTCATCTATTTTTGCAGCATTTTCAGTAAACTTTTCATTTAGTGTCACTTCCAGTTTAGCCGACCTCTCCTCCATTTTCTCAGCATTTTCACTAAGTGTCACTTGCATTTCGGATTTAAAATCCTTAAGGAAATTCATTAAACTTTCTGCCTCCATCTTATTTTGACTCCTTGTAACTGGCATATATAAACTACTTAAATGTCTTTAGACTTGTGTTTTAAATTAATCACTATATACCCCACAAATGCCTGACACCAGTGTAACGGGCTACTACTTCCGCGTTTCTTTAATTTAAAACAAGTAATAATAATGGTCTTTATTACTCACTGTTCACAAGTCTAATTTACAGTATATGCCTTATTTATAGATGTTTTCAGTCCACTTAACAATGAAGCACTATTACACTAATGAATTTACAAGCACTAATATCTTCTTAAATTAACTCCTTTACCATAAGTTCATTAACAACACTAACACAACTATTTGTTTATACACTTCTATTTATTTATGTATACTGCAAGCTGCATGCACATTAGACACAGCATATCATTTATGTATATATTCTAAAAACTCAACTACGTTTACTTTACAACGATGTAATTTATATTAGACATTCAAGAATAGACTAACTCTTACATTCATAAGCGGCCTTATATATACCCTGCATTAAGATATGACTCATTATCTAGAACTTTGTAGAAGGATTCTCGAATGCTGAAGAATACGCTGTGCCCCGGGCGTTTGTATGTTTGACGGGTTGCCTAATAGTGGATTGCAACACTATATATATTGAATTACCTGCTTTATGTACATAAGAACTTGGATAATTATACAAATAATCAAGAATTACAAATACATAAGCATTACATACGAAACAACAATACACTTAGAATCCCATATACTAGGCTAAGTGGAACTAGATACTCAGTAAATTACCATGCAATAAAATTATACAACTGTATACCACAAAGTATTAAAACATTACAGCATTTAAAATTTAAAATACGAGTAAAAGCATTTTTAACAAAGCAAGCATTCTACTCACTTGAAGAGTATTATAACAGTGATCTCAATTTCTCTTAGCCAGGGGCCATATACTCTAGTAATTTAAGTTTTAATATATATATATATATATATATATATATATATATATATATATATATATATATACTAAACAGGACATGTGTGTTGAAAAATACATTATTTTATTAATCAAGAGCCATAAACTCTAGAATTATAGTATATGTTTTTAATCTATGTATTATATATAGGACATGTGCATTAAAAACTGTAACATTTTATTGAGCATGAATAAATCTATCTATCTATCAGTTAAAGGTATATTTTCTAATGTAATTTTAATTTCATTTACTAATAGCATTTTTATTTAGTTAAATTGATGTAAGGTAGTAAATGGGTGTGAAAATCTAATTCAATCTTTCCTTAACCAACATCAGCTAGTACCAATATATATGAAATAAATATCTGTGCAATCTAGAGGAAGCTACAACTAAGTATAACAGTCTGTTCAAATTTCTATAAGATTTAAAATATATATGGAAAACACATAGGTACCTATAATAAACAAAAGAAAAACCTTTTAAATGACTTCGTATCAATAGATTATTAAATTATGTATGCCAGACAATGCTCACTAGCAACAATAATCTATTTTCACCATTAACCAGTTAAGCTATAATGTGTTAATGCTACGCAGAGGGCTACAAATGAGTTTATTTGTTTATTATATTGTTTTGCAATTTTCATGTAAATATTTTAGAGTAGCTATTTTTATTTTGAAATACATTTTAATTTTTGCTCTCCATTATTTGACCACTAGCTTAACAGAACAAAATATATTTGTTAAGAATTGTGCTTTTCCTACCCGGAAAAGGCTTCTTCAACTACTACGTTGTTGGTAGTTG
This sequence comes from Platerodrilus igneus, assembly GCA_036346225.1. Classification (NCBI taxonomy): domain Eukaryota; kingdom Metazoa; phylum Arthropoda; class Insecta; order Coleoptera; family Lycidae; genus Platerodrilus; species Platerodrilus igneus. Next base: position 2,465,516 of record JARFIW010000237.1, on the reverse strand, counting down.
GTATATGTTAATTACTATTTTGCTGCCGTGCCTACGCAGTTCTATACGCAGCTTCCAAGACCTTGAATATAACAAGCCATGTTTTAAGGAGCACAGTTTATGCCCTTTTCTAAACAGTCATTTAATGAAATGCCACCTTTGACTTTACACGAAGCATCAAACACAGGCCTAATGTTAGTAGTAACACTATCCAATTTTACTACTGCATGATGAGGTAAATAGTAACATAAGCTCCTCTATTCCTTTTCAGAAACTGCTTCAATAATTCCTTCTGCTAACCACCATTTAAAAACCTTATCATATTCGTTCCACATTTCGTTTCTTTTCAGTTTTTCTGCGCAAACTCTCAATCTTTTCTCTGCAACAGCCAAGTTATTCTCTAAATTATCAGGACTCAACGTGAATGGCAATTGCACCTCATATCTACCATCAGCATCCCATTTGACCGCTTTTACAAAATGCTTTCTAGCCTCCTCTTGAAGCTCAAACTGATTCCGTGTTTCTACTGGATCACTAATACCAATACATTCTAGTTTCCAAAACTCACTCAGAAAGAATCGTGGAACATTGACGTCGTACACGCCATAGAGAAAGTAGAGTCATCATAACATGGATTATATTTAACGATCAGTGTCCAACCTAACTTCGTTTCAATTGCTGTTAATCCGCAGTCTAATTGAATAACCTAACCTGTAAGGAGCTTTCCATAAACATCTGCGCCAATGATTAACTCAATTTCTGACATCTCTTGGTCTTGGCCACATATAACAATTTCTTTTTCTTTCAGCTCGTTCATCCAAGGACCTTTGCTTACTTGGTGAATGCTGTTACACAATTTCTTTTCATCCAAGCATTCAATTTTACATTGGTAATTACTATTCATGCCATTGACTTGTACAACATAGCGCTGATGTAATGTTTCTGCTGTTTGAACTCCACCATACAACCCATGGACAAGCTTGACTCGCCTCACTGTCTTTAGACCTAATTGCTGTGCAGTGTGCATCAAAATGCTGGATCTTTGAGAACTATTCCCTGAACTCAACCGAACGAGTAATGTTTGCAACAAAATTCCACGTTCTCAAAACGAATTCATTGAATTAGTTTGCACTACATCATCATCACACTGCTTTGAATCAGAATTGCCTTTCACGGGTACGTCATCTTCACTCTTACTAATTTCTGGACACATTACTAGTTGATGCCGTTTTACACAATTCTTACAATCGCCTCTCACTCTACAAAACCTAGATACATGACCAGAACCCAAACAGTAAAAGCACAATTTTGCTTTTCGAATAGCGTTACGTCGATCATCTAGCTTACTATTGCTAGCTTTAGGACAGTTGACTGTTTCGTGCCCTTTAATATTACAAAATGTACACACATCCATTTTCCGTTTTTCAGATTGATTGGATAAACCTGAAACAGTTGGAATTTTCTCTGACTGCTCATTTTTTAAGTAGAACTTGTTCCTTTTATCAACATTAATATTATTGAACCCTTGACTGACTAATACAACCTTTTGTTCATTGGTAACGTCTTCGATCAAAAATTCCAACAGTTGCTTGAACATGCTCTCATCAGGAACTTTAGCTTTCCGTGGTCATACCCTTAATGTGTCTACTGGTAAACATGATTCGACCAAAGATGTCTTTAGAATATCGCAGTATCTAGCTGCTGATAATCCTAACGATTCTAGCGCCTTTTCTTTACTGAGAACTTCATCATATAGTGAGCCAATCGAGGACTAGTCTTTTGCGGTGATTCTATCAACAATTGGCGTTATAAATTCACGAACATAGAGCTCAGGCAGCAGCTCCTTTTTCCCAAATCTCATTTTTAGAGCTTCAATTACTTTTGGATAGTTCTCGCTAGATTGCGGGTACCCCGCTACTAATTTTTTGGCCTTTGATCTAAGTACTGAAATTTATCAACCGCATGTAACTTTTGGTCCAAATAAATCTTTTCACATTGAGCCACTAGGGTATCCAATCCTTTAATTCGCCTCCGAATTTTCTTAATTCAATCTTCGGTAATTTGTAACGACCGCCGTTTTCCTGCATAACTACTGATGGTGCTATACTAATACGAGCCTCTAATTCTTTCATACAGCGAGAGTAAGCGGCATGACATGTACTATACATAACTTCATACACCACACCTTCTTCAATTTCCTCTGCAATTTTAGCTTCCATCTCTTTGCCTGTAATTGAAGCAAAAATCTTTTCACCATATGCTTGAATTTTTGCAAACCCATTTTCTAAGATATCATAACCCGCTTTACAACTATCAACGCTCGACTCATTTACACAAACTTTAAGAATATCTTCAAACCGTTGCACGTCAGTCTTGAACTGAGCTCTTAAGACTGTACGAATTGCTGGTTTCGCTTCCATGTCTTCCTTTACCAGCTACCAACCTATTACAACAAACCTGTGACTGCTACTAAACCGAAGCAGATCACGTTGGGGTCACCAAATGTTAAGAATTGCGTTTTTTCTACCCGGAAAAGGCTTCTTCGACTACTACGTTGTTGGTAGTTGTATATGTTAATTACTATTTTGCTGCCGTGCCTACGCAATTCTACACGTAGCTTCCAAGACCTTGAATATAACAAGCCATGTTTTATATTCTTTATCATCTTTTTAACTAAAATTACTATTTTCTATTTTTTTGACAATGACAAAAAACCCCAAATTTATTTTAACACCTCCCTATTCGTTCGAAGCCCACTACAAAAAACGACAGACTTTTCTCGTGTCGTGTTCACATGCTCAATATTATACATAAGTTTTAACAATATTACAGGCCTTTTATTGACAGTAATAGAATTTGGCTATAAGATGAATCAAGCAGTAGCATCATATTTTAAGTTCCAAAGCATTTATATTCTTGGCTGCCTTATCATCACATCATGAATAGAATTGACTATGTAGTTTTGACAATCTACCTACTGGGACTTATTATAATTTGGAATTTAAAATACATACTTCAAATTCTAGGACTTCTGACAAAAACTCAAAAAAATAAATAAATGCTGCTAACAACCATTACATCATATATTTTCTGATAAATTCTTCTAGAGTTAAATTTTAGTAAAAACAAGTCAAAACAAGACAACATTGGGAAGCAGAGTAAGGTTATTGTTTTGAAATTTAATTGTCAACGTTGTGCATGTCCCTTTCAAGGTCACGGAATGCGTGTTTTTTGTTTTCAGCGTCGGCTGACATTTACATACAACTAATTAGAAATCTATGGAGCCAAGATCAGAAGCTCACAAAGCACACTAACTTTATTTAATCTATGGCACACATCAACTGTTCATATTCATATTCGAGTTAAAATCTCCCCTCTTCTCTTTCAAACAGATTTTATATTGTATGTTTTGATTTCCTTATATACAATAGGCGATTTTTCGCGACATACTTGAATTGTTCGAGTATGGTATGTTGAAGTATCCCCCCACTATTTAAAAAATACTTACTTGTGCGACACCCCGAAAACGTATTGTAGTTTCCTAACCTCGCTTTGAATAATTACCCGGTAAAAGTCAAGTGTTTAACAAACACAAACTTAACCTGGTACAGATCAGGGTATATTCCTTTATCTGATAGATTGGAGCCGTACAATTTCCCCTCCAGTAAATTTTATCGCCAAATCGCAAGTTTAACACATACACACATAATTAAGTATGTTAGTTTAGGCGATTTTTCACGACATACTTGAATTGTTCGAGTATGGTATTGTAACGGGCTACTGCTACCGCGTTTCTTTAATTTAAAACAAGTAATAACAATAGTCTTTATTACTCACTGTTCACAAGTCTAATTAACAGTATATGCCTTATTTATAGATGTTTTCAGTCCACTTAACAATGAAGCACTATTACACTAATGAATTTACAAGCACTAATATCTTCTTAAACTAACTTATTTAGGATCAATCCATTAACAACACTAACACAACTATTTATTTATTATACACTTTGTCTATTTATGTATCCTACAAGCTGCATGTACATTAGACACAGCATATACCTAACATTTATGTATACACTTGAACTTCTCAAAAGCTCAACTACTATTACTTTACAACGATATAATTTTTATTAGACATACTAGTATAGACTGACCCTTGCATTTATTAGCGGTCTTATATATACTCTTAGTTAAAGATATGACTCATCCTCTAGTAATTACGAGAAGCTTCCCGGTCGATTGAGAATAAACAGTGCTGGCGGTGTTTTGTGTGTTTGATTGCTAGAAGAATTCTCGAATCCTGAAGACTATGCAGAGCTTACAGCGCTTGTGTTTGACGGGTTGCCTAATAGTAGCTCGCAACACCCCCCCCCCTTTAAAACCGTTACGTCTCGTAACTGTAAATACATTTTGACGCCAATTCGATAAATGATAACGGTATCGGCAGCTATCTCCTCTGGTGCATCCACCATGGCGTTGGAAGTAACAGTCAACACTCTTTTCTTGGTCTTGGTAGGCAACCGGTTGATAACAACAAACAAGGACCTGGACGTTGGTTTCCTGGAAAACTACTTCTAGAATATTTCGGACTATCCTCCAATCTAAGCGATCCAGTCCACAGCCTAGCTTGGGCACCGCTAGTTTTGTTACTCCATTTTTCATCATCTGCGCCTTAAGATTTAGCAAAGCCTCCCATAGATGTCCATAACTAGGTCTCTGCCATGAAGAATTTTTGGTGACCAGATAGTAAACATAACGATTTTTATCCTGAAGAACCAAAGCTATCCTACAGTTGGCTGCTGTTGTACTAATTCATCCACACATCCAAACTTTTTCTTGAAAACAACAGCTATTCCCCTTGACATTGCCAAATCTTGAGCTACACAGTGTGCAAGGGAATACTCTTCTGGTGCTCTAAACAGATCTTGCTGTTTTTCAACAACAACGCCAAATCTCGCCTTAGCGGAACCACCATATGCCGCCATAAAGCTCTCAAAATCTACATTTGGCTCAGGATTAATAACTTGTCGAACACCATTCTCATCATTCGAGCTTTCTTGGTTGTTGCCAGCGTAGGATGTTAAACGGTCAAAGTGTACCACTTTCGGTTTACCACGGGGAGATCTTCTAATCCGGTACGCTACATCATTAATCCTTTTCATCACTTCGTACGGGCCTTCCCATTGCCTTTGTAATTTTGGCGACAACCCACGTTTTCTTTGTGGATTATACAACCACCAAATCTCCAGGTTGATAACCACCTTCTTGTGCTGTCGTGTTATATTGTGATTTCATCCGATCGCCGTTTTCGTGAATACTATTTGATCTTTCACGAAGCTTACTAACGTAATCTTCACCTGCGATCTCTTCTCCAGGTTTAAATGCAAACTGAAGATCACATGGTAGCCGCAGTTCACGTCCTAGCATTACGCAAGCGGGCGAGTATCCTGTGCTGTCATGTACCGAAGATCGATACGCCAGTAGGAACAAATGTAAATATTGGTCCCAATCTCGTTGATGTTCAGAGACAACTTTGGTCAGGTACTTCCCTAACGTCCTGTTCATTCTTTCAACCATTCCATCCGATTGGGGATGAAGTGGCGTGGTTTTAGTCTTCCTGATTCCAAGGTGCTTGCAGACGTTTTGAAACAACGCCGATTCGAAGTCTCGACCTTAATCGGAGTGTAATTCAAACGGAACTCCAAAGCGACAAAACAACTTCCTCACTAGTACATTTGCAACCGTCGCGGCTTCTTGGTTAGGTATAGCATATGCCTCCGGCTATTTGGTAAAATAATCCATTGCAACCAAGATGTATTTATTTCCTTTCTCTGATTCAGGAAACGGACCAGCTATATCAATGGCTACCCTCTCAAAAGGATTCCCCACGTTATACTGTCTCATTGGGGCTTTCCGTTTTGTGAACGGGCTATTTTCAGAGGCACACAATTCACATTTCCGGCACCACTCCTTCACATCATCTTTGCAGTTCACCCAATAGAATCTTTCTCTCACTCTTTCGAGAGTTCTTTTCACGCCAAAGTGCCCTCCGGAAATACCATCGTGCAAGTGCTGCAACAGTTCCGACACTCTGCTTCTCGGCACTATCACTTGAAGTCTCTCAGTGCCATCTTCACATTCCAGGCGTCGTTTCAAGATTCTATTTCCAATCATCAAGAAGTCCCACTGTGCCCAGTATGCCTTCAGGCTCCTACTTAAAATACAAATTTCTTCCCAAGCTGGCCGTTGTCCTCTATTTTTCCACTCAATAATACGTCCCAATTCGTCGTCCTTCTCCTGGTCTTCTCGTATTCTTTCGGGTTGCCAAATATCATCGGTCACCATCATTCTATAGATGACACTTATCTTCTCTTCCATCTTGGAGCAATGATTGCAGTCCACCGGACAAGGTCTCCTTGATAAAGCGTCTGCATTCCGATGGCTGGTTCCTACACGATGTTCTGTGTCAAAGTCATATTCCTGCAGCCGCTCTATCCAACTTGCAACTTGCCCTTCAGGATTTCGAAACTGCAGTAACCATTTTAGTGCAGCATGGTCTGTTTTCAACAGGAATTTACGGTCGTATAAGTACTTATAAATGTGCTCTACAGATTTGACGACGGCCAACAGCTCCCTTCTTGTCACACAATAGTTCCTTTCTGGCCGTGACAAGACCTTGCTGAAATACCCAATAACTTTTTCTTGTCCGTCCTGCACTTGAGAAAGAACGCTTCCTATAGCTGTGTTACTGGCATCAGTATCCAACACAAATTTCCCCTCCATCCGTGGATAACTCAAAATTGGTGCTGTAACTAGTAGCCGATTCAGTTGCTCAAATGCACTGTGGCAGTCGTCATTCCAATCATATTCTTGACCATCTTCGGTTAGTTTCGTTAACGGTTTGGCAATGTTCGCAAACCCAAGTATAAAACGTCGGTAATATGTGCACAATCCTAGAAAACTGCGTAGTTGGTGTATATCTGCTGATGTAGGCCACTCCTGTACCGTTTTTATTTTGTCAGGGTCAGCTCTTATTCCAGTCTCCGAAAGGACATGTCCTAGGTATTTCACCTCTTTTCCAAATAGGTGACACTTCTTGGGGCTCAATGTAAGGTTTGCCCCGCGTAATCTTTGGAATATCTCCTCTAGGTTCTTAAGGTGTTCTTCAAAAGACCGGCCTCACACTATCACGTCCTCTAGGTACACCATGCATGTTTTCCAGGACAGTCCATGCAGTATCGACTCTATCAATCGTTCAAAAGTAGCAGGAGCATTGCAAAATCCAAATGGCATGACCCTGAACTGCCATAATCCAGTTCCAATTGTAAACGCAGTCTTTTCTTTATCGTTTGGCTCCAAGCCTACCTACCAGTATCCGCTTTTCAAGTCCAAGGTCAAAAACCATTTGAATCCGAATAGAGTATCCAAGGTGTCATCAATTCTAGGCTAAGGATAGCTGTCTTTCTTTGTCACATTGTTAAGCCGCCGGTAGTCTACACAAAACCTTGTCGACCCGTCCTTTTTCTTGACAAGCACTACCGGGGATACCCGTGGACTATTCGAGGGTTCAATCACTCCCTGTTCTTTCATATCGGTGATAATTTGCTCAGCTTCCTTACGTTTTGCCAAAGGAAGTCGCCTGGCGTGTTGTCTTATCGGTTGCGCATCTCCAGTATTGATCTTGTGTTGCACAACATTCGTTCTTCCTTTCTCACTATCATCCAGCACAAACACACCTCGATATCGTCCGACCAGTTCTTTTACCTTGCCCAGTTGGTCGCCGTTTAATACTTGACACGAGGGTATCAACATATCCAGCAATTTCTGTGGGCAACCGTTGGCTAGTTGATCTTTTGTGTCGTCCACACAACGTTTAATATGGCATACTGGAATGCAACTTCCCAGAATCATGTATTTCTTCAGGGTCACCGTATGCGGATTAATGTTCAGCACCCTTACTGGTATCATATTTCAAAACTTTACCAGCGTTCTTCCAACCAGTAATCCATCCTGACCCATTCCCGATTCAGTTGTTTCCATCATGCATACTTGTCCTTCCCGGAGCGTACCATCCGGGCGTCCCATTACAATCATTTCCACTTTCCCGGGTATTTTCATATCGCAAATCATTCGAATTTGCATCGTCTGGTTACTCGTACCTTGAAATGGAATCTCATCATCATCTATCCGAAGCGCATTTTCTTTCATGTTTACATGAAACCTATATTCTCTCATGAGATCCATTCCCAAGATCACTTCTTCTGTAATTTCAGCTACCAACACCCGATGATTAATTAGTTTGTCCCCAATTGCCAATGTAACGGCAGTCTCTCCGTGAGTACAAATTTTCTCACCACTTGCCGTTCGAAGACACACCGATACAGGTAGCACTTTTCCACGACCAACCAAATCTGGTCTCACAATAGTTTTTGTCGCTCCTGTATCCACGAGTAATCGGACAATCCTACCATTAATTCTACCATCGATATAAATGCTGTCCAGACTTCCCATCGACGATGCAGCACGGATGATAATCTCCGGGGCACTACGCGGTGCTGTCGACGTTCGCCCCCTTACATTGATCTGCTTTAACTCAACCGGTTGTTTCTTTGGTTGAGTACAGCGTCTCTGCATATGACCAACTTCACCGCAGCTCCAACATCGCATATGCCATCTCTGCGGTCGTAATCTTTCCAGCCTTTCCGCTTTTCGCTTTTCAAACACACGGTTGATTATTTCATCTATGCTGGTCTGCGATTGCTCAGGTTCTTCTAATGCAGACCGAACTTTGTGACTCATCCTGTGTGACGTCTGCTTAGCTGCTTCAAATTCAAGCGCATGAGCCAGTGCGTCATCTAACATTTTTGGCCGTGATAATCTTAGCGCTTGCTGTATTTCGCCATCTTTAACGCCATCCACAAATGTTTGAACAGCCAGTTGTTCGAGGAAACTATCTGGTGCCGTTGGATATGCCAATCTAACTAATCTGGCGATGTCAGCTTCAAATTTTTGCAGGCTTTCACTTGTCTTTTGCGAGCGATTCTTAACTTGTTGTATTGATTTTAATAATTGCACCGGACTAAATACTCATTGGGTACTTTTGCATCGAAAATAAAGGATGGAACGGTTTTATTATTTATTGTGACAAAAATATCAATCTGGAATTGCTGGCTTACCTACTTAATTTTACTTATAACTAATTCAACCCTCGTTATTCTTGCGTGTTTAACTGGATATCGTATATTGATTAGTGAGGCTGTCGGTTCTTCTTTGATAATTATACATAAATAGCAGTAACAATGATTACTGCTCGAATTCTTGAATCTTGTGTAGCTCTTCTCGAGAATAAAAATACAATCATTACATTCCGCCTGAAGTACGGAGCCGACTGCCGCTTTCTGTCTTGAACCAACCCCACATTCTAACAAGCTCCCCACTCCACCCCAAACGAGAAACCAACACATCACCCGTTCACTTAAAATTCCAATAGTAGAAACCACTACACAGCTCCCCAAAAGTTTTAAACTGAAGATTGCGTCAAGTCAGCTGAAGGTTAAAACTTTTCAACACTTTTACTTATATTTTAACAATTCTGATCTTCAGAAAGCATACCAAATCAAAGTTATTCTCCTTGTTACTTAAAATAATAATGGAGTTGTTATAAACTCTTAACTAATTGCACTAACTTATGACAAACCAATCATAAAGCCAGCATAAACCTGTTTTACAATAAACGTACATAAATTCTTACAACAAAGATGCTTTTATAGCAAACGTAAATTTAAAATCAGACATACATGAAAAGTAAACCAGCTTTCTTTTTCAAATTCAATATTCTAATACATAATAAAAGTTACTTATCTAATATTTCAAACACAAGAAAAACAAACATTTATAAGGCAAACAAATTACATTCTTACATCATAAGGTTTCTTATAGGGTATTGTGACGCTACAAAACAACACAACACAGGGACGTACTCGATATAGTTCAATACTAATCACAAAAGAGGAACGGCCAAATAATACCTTTCCGGGTAGTCGGAGTCAACAGCTTCCATATGCCCTGGACCAACCCAGTACTGAGGCCGGGGTGGGGTAGACCATAAACAACCAGCCAAATGAGCGCCACCTAAATCTATAACAGCTGTACTCCGACGGGACTGAAATAGGAAATCCTCACGCTTACCTGTAACACCCAAATCAGCAAAAATTCTCCTCACACCTCACACTCGAGTAATACAAAACTATCTTTTACATACAGTATTGACACTTTACTACAAACATATAATATATTTATAACAACAGTAAACATATAAAAGGCTCCAATTACCCACCCACTTGTTATGGTGTAATTTCCAAAAAACAAACAGCAAATAACCTGATTGTATAACTCTTACTGCTACTTTTACTATTATATTTAACGCAATTCAGCCAACCTATTGAAACAAATCTGCGCCAAGATGGCAGAACAGAATGACTATTAAATAATGTTAAGGGTGGTATACCAGGATCCTCGTAGATTGACCCTTGAACGCTGAGGGCATTGGTATAAACTATAATTATACCTATAATGATCGGTGCATTGGCTAAACTTCACACACGTGTTAAAATTGTGAATAATGTAAATTACAAATTAGTAAATCTGAACCCACCCTATAATAAATGTGTAAACAAAACAGTCTTCAGTAAAGTGTTATTAAATGTAAAAATCTTCAACATGCAATATCAACCAGACGGTTGCAGTAGAAAATTAAATGTGGAACGACTCACCCACAGCTGCACTAGTTGTTGTAAGCTGATCTTAGCATAAACCAACTAAGGTTTGCGACGGCAAAATAACGACTGGAGCTATTATTGGGGCTGAACTGAAAACTGCAGATCGAGACTGAAAACTGCAAACTTGGAACTTGGAACTTGGAACCCTAAAATTTATAATCTATAACTTCCATTAATATATTCACGACTTCTTACCGGTCAATTCCGGGTCCAATACAAAACAACAACCGAAAAATGTACAAGTGGTCACCAAATACAACGGTCGAGGATTCACTTTAGATCTACAACAGCATAAAAATTATCCATTTGAAAAATTCTTCGATACTTACGAATCGCCGAGATCCCAATAAGGAAATAAGAAAATTATTTCAAATCACAACGAAATAATTTCCTTCAATTAATTCGCCAAAACCCTTTCAATAAAGGAGGAAATACAACGTTCCAACGGCGTAATTAAAATTGCTCGATTCGAATCAAGAGTATAATCAAGAGTATTGTGTTGAGACCATCAAAGCTAGTCCGGGAACCGGTACCTGATAACACGGCGTGCTATCACTATTCGAATTCATACAATCTAATTTGGAAAGAATATACTTTTGAAGTACACTGCTAAATGCAAATGTCGTTATGAAAATTACGACCGTAACAGTATCAAATTTACAATGTTTTGAATATTCATGGGTAAACCAGACTTGTCATCAACAATTTCATAGGAATTTGGAGCTACCACTCTAGTAATAGTTCCTGGACCTTTGTATAAAAGGAAAAACTTTTTAATTACATTATCTTCATGTGACAACAAATCATGCGTTTTGATAAGGACTTTATCACCTACTTTAAATGTAATAATCTTATGTTTCTTGTCATGTTTGTATTTTCGCTTTTCTGCCTTAGTCTTTAATTTTTCCCCTACTAACTGGATAATGCTATCTTTATTTAATACGTCTTGTGGCAATTTCAAATTTTTCAATATTGCATCACATCAGGACCATATTGAATATCATTAGGTGTAAAACCAGTATTAATATGAACGACACTGTTCAACCAATCCTGAAACATTTTAATTTTTATTGCCAAACTTTGATGTTGGTTATGACAAAACGCTCTCAATAGTCTGCCTATTTCTTTATTTGCATGTTCGACCATATTACCAGCTGGAAAATAAGTGGACGTGTGTAATAATTTTATTCCTTTCCCCATCAACGTATTTAGGTAAATTTTGCTTGAGAATTGACTCCCATTATCGCTTAAGACTACATGGCAACCCAAATTTATCAAACCATTGATTTAAACACAGTAATATAGCTTTTGAAGTAGCTCTTTTTAATGGAAATAACTGAACATATTTGCTAAAAACATCCAAAATTACAAATAACTAAGTAGTCCCACCCCGCGAAATAGGCAAAGGTCCAATAAGATCTATACTTAACATTTGATTAGGTTTTTCTGTTACAACACTATACATTTCCCCATGACTTCGAACTGTCGCCTTTGATTTTTGGCATAGGTCACAGTGGGACGTAAACTTTCAGAATAACTCCTTAGCTTTCGGATAATAAAAATCTTTACTAAAAGTTAAATAACCTTTACTAGCACCAAAATGACCCTGTTCCTCATGAATATATTTGATTAAAGATTGTATTTGTTCTTTTGGAACTACAAGTTTGTAACCCGGTTCCCTAAGTGATCCCTATTTCAAACCATTTGAATTTTTGGGGAATTTCGTCCCTGCCTTTTCCCGTTAATTCTGTTTTAATTTTTGAACAAAACTTATCAGCATTTTGTGTGCTACAAACAAAATTTCTGTTTTTAAAGAAATTCATCTTTACCGTATTTATTTCTAATTTTTCATTAGAAGACTTGTCAATGAGCAAGTCGTTTCCCTTAGGATATCTAGATAAACTATCAGCAATATAGTTGTCTCTGCCTCGACAATATTCAAATGTAATGTTACATTCTTGGATACAAAGCATCCATCTACGCATGCGATTATTTACAAACCTACATCTGTCGAGAAAACTTAAAGCCCTTTGATCAGAACGTAATATAATTTTTCTCCCCAAAATTAATATTTTCCAGTGGTTCAAGGACGCAATTACCGCTAAAAGCTCCTTTTCACAAACTGAATATCTTATTTCAGCACCTTTCAAAGCTCTACTATAATAAGAAAGGACAAGAATTTCATTATTATTTGTTAATTGATACAGACATGCTCCAATGGCATACCCGCTAGCATCTGTATGAATATAAAATTCTTTCGAAGCCTCTGGGTGATTTAATGCCACAACCTTAGCTAAATCTTGTTTAACAGACTCAAATGCCCTTTGCTCAACTGCTCCCCAATGCCATTTCACATTTTTACTTAACAGTTTATTTAAAGAAATCATATGTTCCGCAAAATTTTTGACAAAACGACTGTCATATTGAACTAACCCACAGAAAGCTCTCAAGGTTATAACATTTATGGGGGTTTTATTTATTTATTTATTTAATTAGCCCAATGCTATTAGCAGTATACATAAATGAATTAAAAAAAAAAAATTTAATTTAAGAACTAAAGAAAAGAAAATGTAAAGTGTTCACTTCTATAAATAAGTCAGATCCTTAACTAAATACAATCGTCTTGCAGATACACCACTACCATTACATAATTTCATATTTTCCTTTTATATAAGTCCTAACTTTCTTAGAAAACAGTTTCATGTCTTGAATATCTTTAATGTCAGATGGAAGATTGTTAAATAAACAAAATCCCTTATATATAATTGTTTTCATCGTCAAACTTCTGTTCACTCTACTCACATTAATATAATCTTTGGTTCTGATGTTATAGTTGACGTATGCTGATCTATAATGTATATATTGCAAAAGATATTCCGGTACCTGATTGTATTTAATCCTGTGGACTAGGACCATAACAGCATGTTCAACTTGTGCTTCTAGAGGCAACCAGTTCAGTTGCCGTAACATACTGTTAATTGGAGTCATAATGCTACATTTTAGTATTACACGCATTCCCTTGTTCATCAGAATTTGCAGTCTTTGTACGTCCTTTCTTTTGCACATAAAGAGCACAGTCTGGCAGTAGTTGAAATGTGGTAAAATTATTATATTATAGACAACACACCTAGCCCATAGTGTTAAATAGGTTGAGAGTCTACTTAAAAAGCCAATTTTCTTGCCCATCTTCTTACATAATTCATCAACATGCCCAGTAAACTTAAGTTCTGAGTCAATATAAATCCCCAAGTATTTGATTGACTTTACAATCTCAATATTAATACCATTTATAGAAATATGAAGGCCACTATCTACAAAATCATTGTATTTTTTTGTGGAACCAATGAGCATGCCTTTTGTCTTATTCACATTCAGTTTCAATTTATTTATACATAACCATTTGTAAAACTTTTCTAGCTGATTATTAAATACTGTTATTAGATCCTTTATGTTATAACCAGATACTGACAAAAGTGTATCATCTGCAAACGTATTCACAAAACACTGGTCCACACTCAAGTACATATCATTCATGTAAATTATAAAAAGTAACCGCCCAAGAACACTGCCCTGTGGCACTCCATATACACTAGTAATCACTTCTGATAATCTGTCTCCGTACTTTACTTTATGACCTCTATCATTCAAATAGCTAACAAACCATTTTAAAGCAATTCCTGTTATACCATAATACTCCAATTTTTGTATCATAATGTCTCTGTCTATAGTTTCAAAGGCACGTTGCAGATCTACAAATACACTCAAGATTGTCATATTATTATCCATGTCCTTTACGAAAACCAGATTGGTACACATACAGTAATTTATTAGTTTCACAGTATTCAAGTAGTTGTTTATGCACAACAATCTCTATTATTTTTTCAACAACTGGCAAAATATTAATTGGTCGAAAGCTTTCAGGTGTAGATGCCTTAAACACTTTTGGAATAGGAATAATAGTACTTACTTTCAGTTCAGTTGGTATTTGACCTAGTCTTAATGACATATTGACTAAATTTAAAAGTGGACAACCGATAATGTCAAATAAGTTTTTAATAACTTTCACATTTACCAAATTAGGAGACGCCTTATGTTTAAGGTTCTTGACAATTTTAGTTAACTCACTTAGGGTAATAGCTTGAAACTGTTTGAAACATCCGATTGAACCCTGTACCCCATACTGCACCCAGTTACTATTCACTACTTCTATAGACTCAACAATACCCTTAATACTATCACAATAAAATTGATTAAATTTGGTTTCAATCGTCCCTTCCTGCTTACCAAAGTGAATATCATAGTTTAGTTCCTTCTTTGTGCCAGATATTATTGTTTTTAATGTTCTCCACATTTTCTTGCTATCATGTTTACATAAATCAATGTTCCGTTCTAAAAACGATCGTTTCTTCCTTCTTATTAAATTTAGCACTATATTTCGCTGTATTTTATACCTATCCCAATTGTCATTTGTGCGATTCCAAGTGAATCTTTTATAGGAAATATCTCTTGCTTTTGTGCATTTCTTATTTCACAGTCAAACCACTCATTTTTCTTATTTAAGAATATTTTCTCATGCTGTGGCGCTACTTGATCAATCACACTAGTAATGTTGTTATTGAAATTGTGATAAATAATATTTATATCAGCGGATTCATACAGCCAATCTTTAGTCACCAATTTTTGTTTAATCTTATTCATATTAACATCTGACCAATCTCTTACAGAGTATGTTTTTGTCTTATTAAAGTTTCTTGTAGTACTAGCAATAAGTGTTCCAATGATATCATGATCAGTAATTTTAGGCCATTTATGATTAGTAACTGGTTTTATTTCAAAGCAATTTGTTACAATTAAATCAATTAAAGTTTGTGACTGTTTTACTATTCTGGTAGGTTGAGAAATTATCTGTGTGTACCCAGCCGTATTTATTATATTTTTTAACTTTCTAGTATCACTATCCTGATTATTATTATAGTTAATATTAAAGTCCCCTAATATAATCACTTCATTCACCGAGTAGTTATCAGAATTCAATAATGACTCAAAATAGTCCAAAAAATTTCCACATGAACTACTGGGAGATTTATATACACACCCAAGAACAAGATTTTTACCATGTATTTGCATCTGGATGGAAGTAAACCAAAAGTCATAGTCAATATTAACACTATCCTTTACTTTAAAACTATAAAATTTGCTCACATAAATGATAACTCCTCCTGTATGCCTGCTGAATTATTTGGATTCTACCTGGATCCATTTCAAACTTATTTGGGGTAACATAATGTCCCACAAACTGTAATTTGTTCTTAGCAAATGCACATTTTCTTAATTTTATAGTAACATTTGCATTTCGAAATTTTTCACAAACAATTTCCAGGTGTTCAAAATGAGTTTCAATGCTTGGAGATGTTATTAAAATGTCATCTACATATGGCATCACAAACTTAAGACCTTTCTCGCCTAAGACACAATGCAAAGCTCTCAAGAATCCTGCTACACTTGTGACAAGACCGAACGGCATTCTTTTAAAGACATATGTTTGCTGATTAAACGAAAATCCTAAGTACTTTTGATGTTCTGTTAACACTTCCACTTGCCAATATGACGATGTTAAATCTAATACTGAAGAGATCTGACCAGGCCTAAATTTGTAAAATATTTCCGTAGGGTTAATTGGGATAACATGATCCTTTTCAACTCTTTTATTTAAATAACGGCAATCCACACATACATGCAATGACCCATCATTCTTCTTAACAACCACAAGTGGAGAAACGTATTCGGTTTGGCGCTTTTCCACAATCCCTAAGTGTACCATTTCAGCAATTTGTTTCTTCACCTCATCATAATAAACAAACGGAATAGGATACGGCTTGATATAAAAGGGCGTATCATCTTTTACAATAATTGGATGCCGATAACCTTTAATTTTTCCTGGTAATTCAGAAAAAATATCTTTATATTTGTCTAATAAACACAATAACTTTTGTTGTTGCGCCTCATTTAAAAGTTCACTTTTGTGACAAATTTCTGAAATAACTTCCTGTGATAACTTTGTACTTTTATTACTATCATTTTCTTCACCCTCCTTACTAATCAATTTCACCTCGTCGCAATTATTGTATATAACTTCATTCAATTCCGCACTTGCACCCCCAGATTCAAAACTCATACAAAATGGTATATCGTTTGATTTACCTCTGAGAATCTTCATTTTAAAATCAATACATACCTTATTTTCATATAGCCAATCGCACCCCAATATGATATTTCGACAAAGGCTTGGAACTATTAAACAAACAAGCTCAAAACTAGTGCTATTTAAAACCACTCTGATACCCACTTGGTGTTTAATTTTTAACGGTTCAGATTTAAATGCCCCAGAGAATGAAACATCGCTAACTGGGAAAATTGGTACTAACTTACTCAACTTTTTGATTTCAAGAAAGAATTTCTGTGAAATACAACTAACGCAGCTACCGCTATCAATCAAAACATCTGACTCTATATTCTCGATTTTTCCTTTCAAAATAGGCATATTTCTTTTTACCGGCTCCCCGTCATTATCGGCTATCACCTCAGATTTATTATCTTGTAATTTATAATCAAGCCCTGCATTTATTTGAACTAATTTAATACCACCGTTACAACTATCATTTAATCCATCCGCTTGACCACTAAATTTTTCTGTTATCCCTAATACACTTTTATCGTCCAAAATGTGACAGTCTACTTTATTATTTTCATTCAGAGGCATTGTCAATTTAATATGATTCACGGAATGTTGACTGCGTCTCGCATCATTATCACGTAGGTCCTGCATTCCAATTCCACGACTTTGATTTCCGGATTCATTGGGAGGATTATTATTATTTTGCGTTCTGTCTGGATTATTGCTGCTATATTCATTATGCCTACTAAATCTTGGGGTGGACTCTTGACGTCTTAAATTATCCTGAAAATCGTGGCCATTGCCATTTACACGTGATCCATAACCATAATTGTTATTCCTAAAATTAGACTCACGGTTGTAATTTGAATATCTATTGCTTTCATAATTATTTACAACCCCGGATGCTCGTGAACCAGTAATCCCCATATAACTGTCTACTTTATTCAAATACTCGACCGCCTCATCTCTCGATCTGCACATCGCTAATCCCATTTTAATTTCGGGTGAAAAATGTTCAGATATGCTACTTAAAATTTGTGTTTGAGTAAGTGGTGGTCTAAAGTAGGAAGCCTCCGTCGCTAACTTTTGAAAATACTCGGACCTCGGGCAACTTTGGTACCTACCCAACCTAAACTTTCTCAATGCATCTCTTTCTATATCGGTATTCCAATATTTAGCTAGGAATAACTCGGAAAATTCATCAAAATTAGTAAATTTATATTCATTCCATTCTGCCCAGGTTACAGCCGCCCCTGCTAATGCCCTTACTGAAAAACTAACCCATTTGTTTTGTGGAACCTCTGCTTCCTCTAAGCATTTAATTAATTTTCTAATAAATGCAACAGGGTGCATATTTGCTGTTGGATTAAATTTAATAGTTGGCCCTAAAGAATTCTGCCATAATGAAAAGTAATTCAAACTTGAACTATCATCATATCCCTTTTTAATTTTACATTCTTTAGCATCTTCTAGATCCATGTGAATTTTTTCTTTATCCCCTACCTGCAAAACTTTCTTATAGGATTCACTTTCAGGTTTAACCACATTTTCTACCCTATTAGTTTGAATTTCCCCTCCTAACATTTTTAAAATAGTTTGCTGCATTACATTCTGCCTTTGACCTTGCTGTTGAATATTCTGATTTTGTATTTGTATCTGTTGGAGCATATTTTAATTTTGAAGGTTTATTTGTTGTCTTATAAAATTCAAATTATCTGCTTGTTGTTCCCTCATTTCTTGCATGTTTTTAGCAAATGATGTCAATAATGTATCCAAATCCCCTTCTGTATTAATCCCTACTACAGGGGTAACGTTTCCCCTCTCAATACCCCTCCATTTACTTCACACTCTACTTATTGCGATATTCAAATCACTAAAGGAATTTTCCACTGAATTTTCCCCATTTAAGTTAAGAAATACATAATTCAATATTACACTATTATTGTCATTCATCATTTTAAATATTTACCAAATACTTAATGTAAACAGTTAAACATAAACAAAATTTATTCTTAATTTCAAAGTCCCTTTTACTACAATACCTACCTGGTTTTAGCATTCCCGCCAAAATACAAGTTGACCTTGCTATGCGAACCCTTAAAACCAACTGGTAACTTGCTCTGTAGATCTATTATATTTTATAAATAGAATAACTAGATATTTTTCAGGATTTCGGTTGAACAACCTCGCTCCTATTGTATTCTCCTATACTTTAACAGTAAAAATTAATGCATTTTTATCCACTTCCAACCTTTTAATTTTCTTGCGCCACCGTTGGGCCCATTGTATTGATTTTAATAATTGCACCGGACTAAATACTCATTGGGTACTTTTGCATCGAAAATAAAGGATGGAACGGTTTTATTATTTATTGTGACAAAAATATCAATCTGGAATTGCTGGCTTACCTACTTAATTTTACTTATAACTAATTCAACCCTCGTTATTCTTGCGTGTTTAACTGGATATCGTATATTGATTAGTGAGGCTGTCGGTTCTTCTTTGATAATTATACATAAATAGCAGTAACAATGATTACTGCTCGAATTCTTGAATCTTGTGTAGCTCTTCTCGAGAATAAAAATACAATCATTACATTCCGCCTGCGCTTCAATTCTCGAGTTCCTACGAAATAAGTCGTATACGAAGCATTTCGTACAACAGAATTCGTATACGAACACTCATTGCTATTCTGGAACACCAATCGAAATATATTTTTCAAATACGAATATTATTCCCATAGAAATTTGTCAACATTGCCATAATGAATGAAACCACACTCAAAGTTGGATACTTAGTTATATATCATCAAGAAACTAGGTTGGTATCGCGAATGTTGTTTAACGTTTTAAAGGTTATAGCAAACGTTTTAGCGCTAAATGTATTGATTTTGTAAAGGCATTATTTTATTATAAAATGCAGTTCCCCGCCAATAAAAATAGTAAAAACTCAAGGGGGTTGACAAAGGTATGAAATTGTCTATCACCTAACCCCTCAAGCAACTCCGCTTCTTCTAATCCTGCTATAGCAGCCAAGTTAATTTGATCTCCCAAAGCCATCAAATCTATAATAATAATACTATCCTAACTTTATACAATATTGAAAAAAGAACGTATAAACAAACAAGAAACAGTGAAAGTTGAGGTTAGAACTATGGTATTTCGTAGGCCGGCCGCTGTTTCGTATACGTAAAGAGAAATTCGCACGCCAACAAGCAGACGATGTAATTTTCGTATGCGAACATTCATCCGCCCGATCAAGAATCGACTTTGTATCTTTTTGTACGAAGTGATAAACTTTTCGTATACGAAAATAACTCGAGAATTGAAGCCCTGAAGTACGGAGCCGACTGCCGCTTTCTGTCTTGAACCAACCCCACATTCTAACAAGCTCCCCACTCCACCCCAAACGAGAAACCAACACATCACCCGTTCACTTAAAATTCCAATAGTAGAAATCACTACATTGTGCATGGTGAATCTGTTGAAGGTGAGCATCTCCATATCTCATCTCAAGCTTCGATGTTAAGAGGCTGTAGTCATTCTGCTGGTGATCGGGAATCGTTTGTAAGATGTTAAGGGCTTCCCCCCGTAGGGCCACTATTAGAGAGATAGCCTTCTCTTGGTTGCACCAACCGTTGGCTATTGCCGCAGCTTCAAATTGTTTCAAATATGTGGGCCAAGGTGTTTTGCCATCGAATGTGAGTGGTTTCACTTTAAATTTAGACGGTATTGACTCGCTCCTTTCCATGCTTCTTATTTCTGGAATGTTCTGATTTACAACATGGTTTACTAATTCAAGTGGCCGTGTTGTTAGTGAAATTACTTGTTCTTGCAGCCTCATCACATCTTCTACCATTTTTATCAATTTACTGTCCAACTTTTGCTCAACTGTTTTACCTGTTCAGTGACATTCTCTTTCAATGCAATGGAGCTTTCCATTAATCTTTGTTCTAACGTGGCTGTCTTTTCATTCTACTTTTATTCTAATTTCGCAGCATTTTCGCTTAAGTTTTCTTCTATTTTCTCTGCATTTTCACTAAGTGTCATTTCTAGTTTAGCCGACCTCTTCTCCATACCGGAGTTAAAATCCTTGAGGAAATTCATTCAACACAGCCTGACACCAGTGTAACGGGCTACTGCTACCGCGTTTCTTTCATTTAATACAAGTAATAACCAGAGCCTTTATTACTCACTGTTCACAAGTCTAACTAACAGTATATGCCTTGTTTATAGATGTTTTTAGTCCACTTAACAATGAAGCACTATTACACTAATGAATTTACTAGCACTAATATCTTCTTAAACTAACTTATTTAGGATCGGTCCATTAACAACACTAACACAACTATTTATTTATTATACCCTTTGTCTATTTATGTATACTACAAGCTGCATGTACATTAGACACAGCATATAACATTTATGTATACACTTGAACTTCCCAAAAGCTCAACTACTATTACTTTACAACGATATAATTTATATTGGGCATACTAGTATATACTGACCCTTGCATTTATTAGCGGTCTTATACATACTCTTAGTTAAAGATATGACTCAACCTCTAGTAATTACGAGAAGCTTCCCGGTCGATTGAGAATAAACAGTGCTGGCGGCGTTTTGTGTGTTTGATTGCTAGAAGAATTCTCGAATGCGGAAGACTATGCAGAGCCTACAGCGCTTGTGTGTTTGACGAGTTGCCTAATAGTAGCTCGCAACAGTATGTTGAAGTATCCCCCCACTATTTGAAAAATATTTACTTGTGCGGCACCGCGAGAACGTATTATAGTTTCCTAACCTCGCTTTGAATAATTACCCAGTAAAAATCAAGTGTTTAACATACACAAGCATAACCTGGTACAGATCAGGGTATGTTCGTTTATGTGATAGAATGGTGCCGTACAGTTTCCTCCAGTAAATGTTATCGCCAAAACGCAAGTTTAACACATACACACATAATTAAGTATGTTAGTTTATGTCGCGAAAAATCGCCTAATATTACTACTTATGTATAAAGTCATCATCATCTAACTTTACTGTATCTTAGTTACTTATTAAAATTAGAAAAGGTTTTCGTCCCTAATAAAAGTACCTACACCTTGGTTTTACTATGGAACATGGATAAAATTTTTAGAATCTGAATTTTTTTAGATATTAACTAATCAAAGCAATGACTTTAAGTTAAAAAAATAATTAGCAGAAACTATCATACTTTTAACATGTTTTACCGGAAATTATCCGATATTGTTTTCAACAAAATACTGAGTTTGAAAATCTGTATGCAATTTTAATATTGAAATTCAAGCTGAAACTTTATATTATATTTTTGAATTCTAATCTTTAGTACAACAATAAGATATGAAATTCTAGAGCAAAATTACAAAAATATTCAAGTAGGCATATACTAAACAATCTGAAACACTAGCATTTAAAATTAGAATACCATGAAGCTACTATTTTTGTCTTTATAAAATTGAAATTTATTAGTAGCGCAATACAAAACTTTAAAAGGAACTCGAAATCATTTTGTTTTTAATATAATTAACATTAGCCTTGTAGTGGTGAATAGACTCCAAAATGCTGGTAATATATTTTTTAAGTTTTGATTCGATGCTGTACCTTTAGCAACTTCCTCAGTTTAATCCGTGCGTTTTTTGAAGTAGATTGCGGGTGTTTGTATCTGCCGTGTTTATTTTGAATTAAATATTAGTACCGTTTTCTAAAATGAGTGGCGACTCTCAACAAACTGAACAATTCGACTCGTTGTTCTTGTCTTTAGCCCAACATCATTTACAAGGCGCTCCGCAGGTTTGTATTCGGTTTTTACATGGAACTTAACCTCACTTATATATTTGTTGTAGTTATTGGATACTTTTGTTAGCTTTTTGTCTCGAAAAACTGACTTTTTTCATGGAGGTACCGAAGGTGATTGGGAAAAGGTTTGTCTGTATTTTCTGTATTGCTTTTACACACATTTTCTTAACAGCTAGTTATGTCGACGTTTCGAAAGTATGAAAAACTAAGCCGTGAAAGCCATGAAGCAGAAATTAAGGAAAAACAGAAACGCGAAGCAGCCCGAAAGGCTGAACAGCAGAGATCTGAACCCAACAAGGCACAAATTACTGAATTAACTGACGAAGAAGCTGAGTGCCTACAAAAAGAAATAGAATTGAAAGACAGCAAACAAGTTATCAAAGAGGAAACTAAGGTCTCTGAAACCATACAGGATGACGAAGACCAATCGGAAAAAGGCAAACTCAAACCAAATGCAGGGAACGGTTGCGATTTACAAAAATATAAGTGGACACAAACTTTACACGATTTAGAGGTGAGTTTATATACGAAAATGTTATCGTTGTGATTTACTCATGTTTTCAATCTTTTAACAAATTACTGCACTGCAAAAATCTTGCACACTTGTGTAGTTGACAGAAGCAAACATAAGACCTGAAGAGACATGACACGATGGCTCTTGTATCACTATCAAAACTACCCGTAAAGGTGAAAGATTCTATGATTGTTCTATATAGTAAATGAATACAACCAACCACTATTTCAACTACTCAGGAGAAATATATTTATATTTATACATTACATTTCCAACAGGTATATATCCTAATTATATGAAACAACGGTGAAAACACTAGACATTATAAAAAAACTGAAAAAAGAAAATTATTCAAAAAAATTAATTAACAGTACTTGAGCTTTTTGCAATATTCAAAATTATCTTCATGAGTCTAAATTTACATCACATTGGTCACTTACACAGTTGTAGCTTGAGCATATCACATATAAGGGCGATTTTAGCAGCAAATTAGTTCTGGCAGTAGGCAAAAACAACAAACTTGTATGCCTTGACTCAGAACGTGGAACCAAAAATTTTATACAGGCAAGTAACTCGGCAGCGTCTATAATTATGGAGTAAATGGTATACGAAAGTCAGGCCGGCGGCAGTACTGCGAGATTCTAGATCAGACAATTGAAACGTGTTTAATAGCATTTTCTGACTACAACCCTACTCTGGGTACACACCCTCAATTCTCGGATATAACTTAAGAAATTTTCTCTGAATCGACTCACCTTTTCTTTCAGTGTTACAGATAAAAACAACTATTTTTTTTTTCACCAGCTCAAGGCTAAATTAAAATTGTAACTTTTATTATGCACTGTGCTGGCTTCCTCTATATGCAATAACGACCATTACACAACATTCTCCCACCTGTCACCAACCGGAGACACAATTCCAACAGAGAACCATCCTTACTGCAAAAATCTTACCAGCGTTCGCATAATTCGACCGCTACGTATCTCTTTGGAACTCTCAAACTTATCACAATGTTTCGTCTTTTTACGTATAAGATTTAATATCGGTTTAATCTCTTCTATTTCGCACTTTCTTGGCACTCCAGTGGAAATAACGTTCAACAGGTTGTAATATATAACTTTGTACAGTTTTTAGATAAACTAGGCGTACTACACCATCACTTCCTGGTAACAATTCCGCTACTAATTCCAACGGCCAATCTAACCACTTCTTATTACAGGGTGTCTTCTGGTACGCAAAATTTGGAAAGTACTGAAAAAGTGCTGATTTTGTAAAGCAAGTCCGGATATGCAGAAAAAGTGCGGAATTTATACTTCACGTATGGAAATTAAGCGTCTGCTTTTAGACATTACAAAGTGTGACTTTTATTTTGTAGTCTTTCATTGTGTATAAAATAAAACTTTCGTGATTGCTAAAGTGCCTAAAAATATATAGTACATATATGCAAAAATAGTGTGCAGGTATTAGGTTATTGTTAGAAATGTTTTACTACTAAAAATTGCCCGAATGGATACAACAGCCGTAAATACATTCATAATCGAAAACAAATTACATTACATCTCTCTTCAGGCTAAATCCATTCTTCTTAATTAAATTATTTAAGTGCTTTAATGCTGGATCTTTAGGCACTCATGCAAGGGCCGTCTATTTCTGCACGTATTGATCTGAATAATACATCTGTTGATAATTGATACATCATTACTTTACAAGTCTAAAAGGAATTGGCTAATGAGTGCCTCAATTCATTTTATAACTTATTAAAAACGTCAAAAGAGATAACCTCTAAATTACTTTCGAATGCAAGTAGTTCAGTTGTTTAGTGGTGAAATTTGTAGAGTTGTTAACAGAAGATAAACATAATTATTTCAAAATTTTAATCCGTATTCTAGTTTACTAGCCAACAAAATGGATTTCTGACAGTTTTCCACGCCCTCCTACTTCGCAATTACTCAACTGTTTTATCGTTGATTGAATCGACAGTTTTTACATTTTTAGTTTAAACATCCCATTTTATTATCATGAGTATTAGTCATAAGGTGATCTTTCAGGACCATTCATTCAGAGTTGCATATTTTAATTTGCTTCAAAGAAGTAAGCTATTGTTTTTCCTTCCTCATTATTCTTATTAAAAAGATTAAATTTAGCATACTCAACTGTTATTTATAATACAAGTTACAACGCAGTGGCGATGGTGATTTTATTATGTGCTGCTAATTTAAATTGCGGGAGTTTTTATTAATATTTTGAAACAAATTTAGCACCGTAGTGCTTTTTTTATTAATATGTGTGGTAAATGCATGTTTAATACGTTATGGTTAGATTTAGAGGAGTGTAGATTGTGGTTATGGTCGTGTGAAGATAAATTTCGCTTGCTTTGTAATATGTGCAGAAAGGAGTTTGATGTTAGTCAAGGTGGTATACATTGTGTTATAAAACACACGCTGTTATAGTCCCGCGCCCGCATGTTCAGAGCCACTACGACAGTTGACAACACTTACTAACCACGTACACAATATTGCACAAGATATTACGTCATAATTTGCCAAATTGTATCACATGCCAGATATGTTTATAGTGATACAAGATGCACCTTAAAAAGATAAAATGTACTCACTTAAAAATGTGGAACTCTTGCGCAGGGGCCATACTCATCTTCGTCTGGGTGTTGCTGGGTGTTGTTGGGCGTGGGTTGATTTATGCCCTTGTAGAAACCAAATTGCTTTGTCTTCCCTCTTCTTTGTTTGTAGCGGTACGATAAGGATACAGATAGGGCACGATAAGAGGCAAAGGTAAGGAGGAAACCTACATCCTAAAAGAGAAAAGACAAAGGAACGACACAGGTACACGTCACTATTCGACGTCTCATTGGCTAATCCTGATGTCCGGTAGTGTCGGAAACTGCGCACTTACTTCATCACTCCACGTCTGCGCATTCTCTTGCGCCGACGCAACTGTCCGAAGTGACGGAAATGAACAAATTTATTTTTTAAAATATTGGCGCGAATTCAGTCACATATTTAAAACTGTAAAATGCCAATTTTGGCATGTAACAACGCAAAAGGTAAAAAACATTTGAAAATTGTGCAACCTTTACTGATGGAGACTCAAAGTTCACTTTTTAAAGTGCCTACTAGAATTGGCTTGTAGTTCCTTCGGGACTACGTTGGGCGCCATTTACCCATTACGCCGAAGATTCATTGAATAGGCCAGTCGAATGAGTCTAGACATCATAAATACGACTTGGAAGAGTTGATCGGATCAAGACAACTTCGCTTTAGTTGGCATTGATGAAACCATTTTGAGGAGTTGATTGGATCAAGACCACTTCACCTTAGTAGACTTTGCCGAACCGACAACTGGGAGTTGATCGGATCAAGGCCATTTTGCCCTAGTAGACTTTGTTGAAGCGACAATTGGGAGTCGATGGGATCAAGGCCACTTTGCCCTAGTACATGTCGTTAAAACGACTTGGAGTAGTCTAGCGTATCTAGATCACTTCACCCTAGTAAATTTCATAGAAAAAATGTAAATAATGGAAATGTAGCTTAAATATTTTACAGACATAGCATTCGAAGGGATTTTTTAGCAATGTGAACAATATTAGTTAGGTATTGTTATTTACATAAAATAAATAACGTTAGATATAAAAGAGCAAGGGATATTATATACAGTGGTTAAATAATCGATTGCAATAAGCAGTAATTGTAGAAAGCTTAACCAACTGTTGTTTAACAACTCAAGCCATGTTTCTGAACGTACCCTGGCCTGTCAAAGTTATCAAAATTAAGTGATTGCTTTAGTTTAATTCACGTGCAATGAATGTACTTGTGTATAATAATATGTGGAGTAGTTATAAATAGTAGAAAATAATATATACAAAGAAACGAAATAAAAAGAATATTCCTATTTTCAAATTAAGAAACATGCGTATTTTGTTATGAGAGTATCTTATTGTCGCACGTCGCACTTGGGTTTTGGAATCGTATAATTTAAAACGATAATTACTATTTTAACACATAATCGAATATTTTACTGCAATTTGGACAATTTCAGAAAAAGCTAAAGCATTGAAAATTGTTGTTTGAATAAATGTAACTTATAATTGAGAGTTTGTAGAATTCACTGAAGTATATGAAAAACTCATTAGGTTTTTCCATGAGTATTGTTAAATAAAGTGGTTATAAATGTTGTTGGGGTTTTTGTATGTGTATAATGAATGTTATTGGCCGTTTAAAAAGTCAATATTAAATAAAAAGAAAAGTAAATTTTACTGAGCACTGAACCACTTACGTTGCGAATGGAAGATGGAGCTCTTAACTCGGAGACATCTAGGCGACGTGTATTTGAATGCCGTTGGTCGTATACTTGCATAAGATCAGGCCACATAAGAAATATATCGATTTCTGACTAAATTACGCTCTACTGTAAATGCTCGGCTATCTTCGTAAAGGAACGTCATATGTAATAATTAATTATTTTTTAAATAAATAGCCGTTGTATATTAAAAAGCGATGCTTTCGTATAATAATAATAAACAATTATCGGTACTTCTAAGACATTTTAGATAATGTGTAAGTTTAAATTTAACAATTCTGAAAAAAATGTGTAATGATAGATTTTGAGGGTACATACTAGTTCTTTTTTGCAGTTTTAGTTACCTGCGTTTGACGTTTCTCGAATTAATTATATAAATTTTAATAAATGTTTTAAGAAAATACCGTAGTACCAGCTTACATACCGTTAATAATTCAGGTTGTAGGATACGGATAGTGTTTTTTGGTATTTATCAGATATTTTTAGAGGCCTGATACGAATTTTGGAAACCAACTTGATGTTTCTTCTCTTTCGAACTAACGGTAACTGACCTGTTGTCGACCTTATCGCACGACTCGTTCGGCTTTTGAAATCGGAAAATTTCGAGGATTTGAGCTTTTTTAACACGTTAGCGAATACGTTGCTCCCATCTAATAAATTTCAGAAAAAACCTCTTATTTCTCCCTTAGTATTAGGTTTTTTGCGATAAAAACCATCCTATGGCATGCACGCAAAAATCTCCCACCACACCATGATCCGCCTGCACCACTAACACAAACCCCCTTGGACCCAAATTCCTATTAGCGATCGATTTGCACCTCTCAACTTTAACACAGACGGGCTAGACGGTTTTTAAGATATGGGACAGTTATCATGGGTATTGTATGCTTAAATACAAATACAGGACTTGTCGTCGCTGATGGTGATAAAGTAGTAGCAAGTACAAGTGCACTTAATTCCTTAACAAAAGATAATTCAATGTTTTTTTGATAATAGTAATATATTAAAGATAACTTACTTACAAAGAGAAGAAGTAAGTATAGCAGAAATTTTATGGTGTGTTCACAAAGTTATGACACATTCATCAGAGAGAAGTTTTGCAACTGCCAACGATGGTTTTCGTGCCATGTTTCCAAATAGTGTGATTGCAAAAAATTTACAGCTTCATAAGGATAAAATAGCTTATTTTATAACGTATGGACTAGGACCTTATATCCAAAACGAACTTTCTAACTGATTAAAAGAGTGTACTTTGTCATTTGATGAAAGTCTTAATAAAATATTTGAACTTGGTCAGGTAGACATAATCGTCAGATTTTGGGATGAGGCAACAGATGCTGTATAAACACGATTTCTAAATTCAGCATTCTTGAAACATGCAACTGCTTCTGATTTAATGAATCAATTGATTGAATCTATAACTTCGTTGGACTTGTCTCTGAAAAAAAGTGTACAGGTAGGGATGGATGGTCCTAACGTTAATCTAAGAATGCTTGAAGACTTGTGCAAATATTTAAAAGATGAAAGCAGTAACTGAACTATTTTCCACTAGAACTTGCGAAATACATGTGATTTATGGGGCATTCAAAACGGCAAAAAAAAGACGGGTTGGAAATGCAAGATTTTTACGATCATTCTATTATCTTTTTACAGACTTTCGTTCAAGATGTGCTAACTATACAGCCTTTTCTGGTTCTATTGTATTTCCAAAACGATTTTGCAACATACGTTGGGTGGAAAATCAAGCAGTTATTGCCAGAGCCATTGAAATCATAAAACCTGTTGAACAATCTATTGCTTTAAAGAAGTGTCCTGAGAGTAGAACATTCCAAAAGATAAAAGGTTTTTTAGCAGATAAACTTTTACTAGCTAGATTACAATTTCTTAAATCAATTTGTGTAGAAATTGAACCGTTTCTAAAATTTGTACAATCAGACATCAAGCACTGAACGAATCTTGATCGTCGCAGCACTTGAAAGCTTTATAACAGGTCGGTGTGGCAAATAATGTGCAGGATTAAAGACTTCCTCGTTCGGCACTAATTCTATGATACCTTCATTTAGCCATTGACGAAAAATCTCGTCATATTCATCATTCAAGTTCAACGTTCATGCCACAGCATCCAGACACTTTTTTGTAAACCGAAAATTCGATAACATTGGCGGATGTCCTTCTAACCATGAAAGAAGATGATGTCATAAAAATTAATTTGGTGAACGCCAAGACAAGAGTAGCGCTTTTAAAAAACTTACCATTTGCAGGTTAGAATTTGTTACGTGCCAAAAATTTTGGCACTAGACATTTCTAAATAAGTGTTAATATGAGAGGATTTCGCGCCATAAATTTAAAAGACTTGTTGCGCGTATTTACGTCACTTCAGAAGTGCGTTGCGCGAGACTTCGCGCCGACGCGTGTGGCGACAGAAGAAAGTGGGGAATTTCCGGAAGACCCTTAGGGACTTGCCTTTGAAACGTGAATAAGAGTGGTTGGTCTGGTATCGTATCGTATCTTTTTATTATGTAGATTCCCTTTGCCTTTTTTGATTATCGTTCCTCAACCCGTTCCTTATCGTTACCTCTACATAGGAAGAAGACCAACGAATCTGGATACAACCTGGTAGAAGATCCACGACCCGAGAAATAACGAGTCCACAGAGCCCCACAGCCGCTAGCCTGGAGTAATCCTGAAGGAAGCCACGAGCCGCCATCAGGATGTAATTCTGAAGGAAGCTTTACCTATTCACGTGAGTACCCCGTGGGGGGTTTTATAATATAATTTAGAAATTTGAAAAGGTGTTGCAATAATTTGCATATTGTGTGACGTCATTGACAATTGGCGCGTTAATTTCCACATTAGGTAATATCGTTACCAACTGTCATTTGTGTCGCATGTACCGCGTTTACGGTAGTATAATAATGGCGCCTTCGACGTGGTTAGGTTGTAATATTTCTTTTTATGGCTTTATAATGTATTAATTAACGATATATATATATAGCTTTTTCATTTAAAAAAAATATAATTATCTTCATTTTTTAATATCTATTGACTTATAAAAATTTAGAGTGGTACCTCTGAAGTTACTATATTGCCTATAATGACATGACAGCTGTTATGATAATTTAACATAACCGCCATATTGACTATTGAAATTCATGGCTTATGTTTTATAATGTTTTGCTAATCCAATTAATTTTCTTGTAACTTTGAAAGTACTGTGCTTTTTAACTTGAATTGCCTTAAATATGTGCATAGTTTGTTTTGAAATGGAATTAAAAGTGTTTTTTAGGAGTGGTTATAATACAATATAACCTTACTTTCGAATTTCACATGTAAGTACATTTAAATATAAACAAATACAAATATATTAATTAATTTATGCCTTATTATTCATTGTTCCTTATGAAAATTATCTATCTCATATTATATTAACCATAACTATTTACTTGTTTTTCTGGACTTTTAAAAGTGTTTTTTAAATCGTGTATAAACACTATCTTGTTTTAATACCGTTTTAAAAGTGTTTTTTAATAATTTAGATATTTAGTTATGACTTACAAATCCCTTTTAAAGAAAACTTTGCGTTTTAAAACTGTTACCGTAATCATTTGAGTAGTATATGTCCAAAAACGTTCGAGTAACGTAATCTTGTTACATTCCTTCTCTTGACCACTGTCTTGCCCTGATACCGTTTAAATAACATATATAATGTATCTTTCATTAATTTTGAGTGTCTTTTTATAACCTAAATAATCAATTGTAAATTACAATTACCTACATAAACAAAAATTCCATCTCCAAATATAGATTTTCTAATCAATTGAGTTTTTAGTATGTCTTTTAAAGCGTTATATTAACCTAACCTTGATGTATTTCTTTCATTAAACATTATCTTGCCCTCTTACCATTTTAAAAGTGTTCCCTTAGTAATTTAAATACTTGTAACCTATAAATGCCTTTTTAAAGAAGATTTTGCTTTCAAATAAATTTAACGTAACCAATTGAAGTTTGGTATACCATTTATCTTGTGAATTACTATAGTATCTTAAATTTTGTATATTTTGTTGTCTCAAATATTATCTCAAAATGAATATTATTCACCTTAAGTCTTTGGAGCTGATTTACGAAATCGAATGTAGAAATATTAAACCCGCATCTACGCAAAATGATAGACGATTGCAACTTAAAGCTATACTAGCGCAAGAAGCAAAAGGCTTCCCTATTTCGAAAGTAATCGTTTCCGATTTAACTCAAAATGTGTCTGAAATTAAACAATCCCTTGAAGATATAACTAATATAATAAACAAAATTGACCCCGGCCTAAGTGAAATCGAATTAAAACGTGTTGTTTCCCGCATAATTCACCTTAAGCAACGAATAGACTTGTTGTGTTTATTTGACAATGAACAAGCGAACCAAGCTAAACAAACTTTTTTATCGGATATTTTGTTACTTGAAGGAATAGTTCTTGATAAACTTAACCCAAATCAACGATTTCAGAATTTCTCGGAATTGCACAGATCAAGATTTATTTGTTTCGGCGGGTAAATTATTCTCTGATTCTGCGTTAATCTGGTACCGTAACATTAGAGATCAGATTTCTACCTGGAAGGAATTAGTTACGTGTTTAAAACGGGACTTTTTACCGCATGGTTATATTACCGACCTTCGGAATGAGATACGAAATCGAACCCAAGGACCTGACGAAAATGTAATTTCTTTTATTACCTCAATAAAAGCTCTATATAGTAGACTTGATAATAAACCATCAGAATTTGAAATTATCAATCAGTTGCGTAGAAATTTAAATCCTTATTTTTCCGAACGTCTAGCGTTACAACACATCTCTTCTTTACCTCAATTCAAAGATTTATGTCGTTCGCTCCAAGAAGTAAAGTTGCGGGTGGATAAATACCGTCCTCCTCCAGAAAAACAATCTGGCCTTTTAGAACCCGATTTAGCGTGTCAAGTTCAATCTTCTCATAAAGTATCTACCCTTAATATTCCTTCTACCTCAACAAATAACGCACTTACCTGTTGGAATTGTAAGAAAAGTGGACATAACTATAACGTTTGCACATACCCCAAGAATATTTTTTGCTATGGTTGTGGTCGCGCTAATATCTATAAATGTAACTGTACGAACTGTAATTCTAACGTATCCGGAAACAATTATCTAAACAAAATATTAAAATTCAAATTGCTCCCGAAAAAATTTCGATAAATTTAGCTGACGATAATCAAATATATGTAATCCGTTTTTGATCGTACCTACATTAGCTTATCCGTTTTTACTAGGTGTAGATTTTTGTAAACTTTTCAATTTATCGCTTTATTTCCAAGATTTTTCTTGGCAAACTTCTCTTAAAACAAATTCCTGTGCATCTGCAGGAATATCTAATAAAATTTCTCTTACCGATTCCCAAAATGTAATTTTTAACTCTACAATCGACAAATTTCGTAAACTTAATATCTCTGAACTTGGTTGCGTTACTACCGCAACACATGTTATCTCTACAGGTGATGTCCTCCCTTTTAAGCAACGTCAATTTCCGTTATCGCCTGCATTACAAAAGCATTTGCATTCCGAAATAGATAAAATGTTAGAATCTGGTGTTATCTCTCCCTCAAATTCACCATGGACGTCTCCCGTATTATTAGTTCGTAAGAAAAATGACGAATGGCGTGTTTGTTTTGATGGCAGAAAGTTGAATTCTGTAACTGTCTCTGACGCTTACCCTCTACCACGAACTGACTCAATTTTAAGCCGGCTTCGAAACGCAAAATTTATCTCATCTATCGATCTTAGACAAGCTTTTTATCATATACCCCTCGACTTACCTTCCCACCCTAACACTGCTTTTTGTGTTCCAGGCCGAGGTCTTTTCGAATATAATTTTTGCCATTTGGTCTCTGTAATGCACCACAAACCCTACAACGTACTATGGATCAAACGTTAGGTCCTATCTTACATCAGGAACGTGCCTTTGTATTTTTGGATGATATTTTAGTTATCTCAAGTTCCTTTGATGAACATATCGCCACATTAAATGAAGTTGCAGAACGCTTAAATGCAGCAGGTTTTAAGATGAACTGGGAGAAGTGTCAATTTTGTTGTTCGTCCCTTACATTTCTTGGTTTTATTATCGATGGAACTGGTTTACAAGCAGATCCTGCTAAAGTCGACGCTATTACTAAATTCAAAACACCAAAAACTGTTACCGAAATCAAACGTTTAATCGGAATGATTAGTTATTATCGCATCTTTCCACCCCATCTTTCAACTATATCTGTGCCCATTACCGCTTTAATTAAAAATAAAAAGAAGTCCCAAACTATCGAGTGGAATTAAGAATTTCAACAAGCTTTCGAACAAATTAAAACGTTAATCACTTCAGCACCTATCTTAATCTCGCCCAATTTCGATGAAAAATTTTATATACAAACCGATGCCTCATTTACTGGTTTAGGTGCAATGTTGTTCCAGGTGAGTAATGGCTTAGAACACCCAATCACCTATGCAAGGCGCGCCTTAACTTCTGCTGAACAAAAATACTCAGCTACCGAACGAGAATTATTGGGAGTTATCTTTGGCATCGAAAAATTTAGAGGATATGTTGAAGGTACACATTTTACCGTAATTACTGATTGTGCAGCCATCACATGGCTAAATAACTTAAAACAACCCGCAGGTCGTTTGGCAAGATGGAACTTGCGTATCTCTCGATTCACCTTTGACGTTAGGAATAGGCCTGGCAAATTAAATATCGTACCTGATGCCTTATCTCGTGATGTCGTTTCTCTTAACCTTCCAAATCTAATTCTTGATACTTGGTATCTTAATATGATTAAAAACGTTTCTGAAAATCCCAATAAATTTCCTACCTTTCGTGTAACCAACAATAGATTATATAAATTTGTATCTCCTTCACCTCACAAAATATCTAACATCCCTGAATGGAAACTTGTCGTCCCTACCGCTAACCGCAGTGAAGTGCTTAAATTATGTCATGATGATACCATAGCTGCCCATCTTGGTGTTACAAAAACTCTCGCTAAAATATCTGAATTATATTATTGGCCCACACTAAAACAATCTGTTTGTGTCTATATTAGGAACTGTAAAATTTGTGGTTCTCATAAGAGCTCACAAGAGGCTCGTTCTGGCTTATGGGTAACTTTAAACGTGTATCTTACCCCTTTCAATTAATATCGCTCAACACTTTAAGACCTCTTCCCCGATCGAAAAAAGGTAACCAATATCTTTTAGTTGTCACCGATTGGTTTTCTAAATTTGTTATGGTGCAACCCTTACGTAAAGCTACATCTGCTGCTATAATTAAATTCCTAGAGCAAAATGTATTTCTTATCTTCGGTGTTTCTCAGATTATTCTTTGTGACAATGGGGCACAATTTATCTCTAAAGATTTTCAAAATTTCGTTAAGAGTTACAAAGTACACAAAATTTGGTTTAACGCAAAAAACCATCCTCAAGTAAACCCTACCGAAAGAGTTAATAGAGTTTTAATTACCGCTATTTCTTCCTATATTGATTCAGACCACACTACATGGGATGAAAATATTTTTAAAATTGCTCAAGCTTTGCGTACATCTAAACACGAAGCAACCCAATTCACTCCGTCATTTCTTGTTTTTGGAAGATATACCCCAATTGATGGGAGTTATTATGGTTTAGTTCCTGACGATACCAACGTAATTGAATTTAACGTAAAGTACGCTGGGACAAAGACCAACAATCATTACCTTCTATCTTTAACGACGTTAGAAAAATTTGTTAAAAGCTTACGAAAAGAGTAAGGACCATTATAATCAACGTAAACGAAACATTTCATTCGGTTTGGGCGAACAAGTTTGGAAAAAGAATTATGTCTTATCGGATGCATCTAAGAAATTTTCCTCAAAATTGGCCCCTAAATTCAACCTTTGTAAGGTCACTCGTGTCGTTAGTCCACTTATCTACGAACTTCAAGACGCTGAGGGAAAACGCCAAGGCAGGTGGCATATTAAAGACCTTATGCCATTCTCCACTGACCCAATTGCTAGTTAAGGTTTTCACGTTCCATTCCCCTCACGATTTACCTAATATTTTTTGTTTTCACCATCAATTAGTATCTTTAATTACTTATTCCTTTTCTTATGCGCCTACCTCTTATACGTTTAACTTATTTACCTTAAACCTTTTTGCTTCTGGTTGACTTTTTCCCCGAATTTACCGTTACTTATATATCGCTTTATTCTCTAGACCCCCCTAATATAACACTGTCGCTTCATTTAATTAATCCTCGAACTTTTCCTACAACATATTATTTGGTTTTAGTATTTTTCTTACATCGTTTAATTGTGTGGTAATTGTCGTAACTTTGGTTGCAATAACTCATTGAATTTTTATGATTGGTTTGAGCTGATGTTAGAGTGGATGCTTTTTTCTTTGGGCTCACATAGGAGACGCGGCCTATGCCATTGTAAGAAATAGTTCATATTCGGAGTTGCAAAAAACTAGGATTTTCTATTCCATGTGTTTTTCCTCTGAATTATTAGTCGCCCACATTATCCGAGACTATTATTTCTTTCTTTTCCTACTAAATCACCATAACTTATAAACTTTTTTTTTTCATTGTTTTTTATTGAACTTCTTGGTGAGGCGCTATCGCTTCTTATGGATATCTTATTAAATTTTCGGTAGTTTTAGCATATTGGGACAGTGTGTCTGTATTTAACTGCTTATAATTAAGCATCCTTGTGTGTTTAGGGTCTTACCGTTTTAAAAACTACCTTGAAACAGTTTGTTTTCGTGTGAATGTATCTGTAGTGATACTTTTAAGTTGTTGTCTTAACTTTTGTCTGATTTTCTTATCCCAGTGGTTGCACTCGTTAGGAAAATGATTGTACTAGTTCTCTTAAGAGTCTAGTGAATTTTTTAACTTATGATATACCTTAACTTGTCGGATTAATATCGCAGGTGGTCCTTCAGACCGATCTGTGTTTTAACAGGGACAACTCTCTACCTTCTCTCGGACGCTTGTCCAAAAACTCTACTTTTTCGTATCCTGCTGTCTCCGTTTCTGCCTTATCTTTTCTTCGGTGGACCTGTTCTCTTCCCGGAACACCCGTCTACCACATAAGAGTGATTTTCCCTCACTCCGGGCGACTGACTACATTGGCTGGCTTTTTTATCTCTTTAGCTCAATGCGAGCCCTTACTCTATTTTTTCTACCTGGAAGTGCCTCTTATGCATTCCAAATACCCACCTCCCTCTTTTTACAATTCCTATTTCTACTGCCTTTTCATTTCCGTCAGTCACCGTGTGGTTGCACGGAGGGTTTTCACAGACATTATAATTTGAATAAGGGCCGCTATACTTGCGGCCACGTACCCAATGCTCCACCCGGAGGTACTACATTGGGTTTAAACGCGAAAATAATCGTGCTTCTAATTTTTTCCAACTTCATAGTTAATCCACCCTAAACAAAAAAAACTAAATAAAAATCTAACAAACCTAAAAATCTGACAAACTGAAACAAAAACTAAAAACAGGATTTAAATAATGGTATCCCTAGCGCTGACTTTGAAGTGTGCCCGATCAACAAGACACAAAAAATGAGTGGGGGAGGGATCCGTAATACCGGATAGCAGACGCCGGCTCTGCTTACCAGTGCGACCTGAAGGGTCGTCTTAAAACTATCCAAATCTAGCTAACTAATTTAAATCCATCCCTAGCTTTCCCTATCATTCCCTAACTGATTTATATTATGATTACAATCTTCACAAATCTACTCTTCCTTCCCAAATATATACTGCAACCAAAATGGCGACAGAACGTCAAACAAAACAAATAAGCCACATAATACATGCTATATATAAATAAATATAAAGTGTAAATATAAAATATATATAAATATAATTATATAAATATATAAATAAATGTTTAATAAGCGTTAAGCATATAGCAGTCCACAAAATAGCAACAGCATCACCCTATTTATCAGGTGCACTCGCACAAGCATTATGTCGGCTAGCGCCATTACGCACAAAACGTGCTTGTTAAATTATTTCAAAAACTACTGATTAATGTAAATCAATGCTCGTGCGAGTACAGCCGCCACAATTAAAGTCTTACCTCGATAATAAAATTCTCCAGCATCCGAAGATCTGGTCGTCTGCCTACATCTAACTGTGGTTTTTACAGACACCCGGACCACGTCTCTGGGAATCTTTCGTGAGGTCATGCGGAGCCGCTGTCAGCGCATATGGTCGCTAACAGTGAAGGTATGTATGAGTGTGTGAATGTGTGAGTGCATGAATCTATAAGTATCGTTATATATCGTATGGATATCGAGTGATTATCTCACCGATATCAATTAACGCCGGGTGCAGGGATGCACCCAAATGCCTTTGCCGGTCCTTCGTACCGTTTATTGCAAACGGGCCTGCTTCACAGGTTGCTCTTTTTAGGGGGTACAAGAAATTCCCATTTAACGGCTCCAAGGAGCCACTCTATTGCTATCCTATCTATTGTCTTTGATAATAACTTAGGTTAATATCTTTATCTTATTTATTATCTTGGATAATAACCTTAGTTTAATATCGTTATCTTACCCATTACCTTTAGTAATAACTTTAGTTTAATATCGCATTATCTTACCTACTATCTCAAATAATAACTAAAGCTTAATATCGTTATCTTACCTATTACCTTTGATAATAACTTAAGCTCAATATCGTTATCTTATCTATTATCTTTGATAACAACTTGAGATTTTGCTTTATCTTTTCAACGAACTTCGTTCGTTTATGAAATCGATTTGTCGTCCGTCTGTCCGTCCGAGGCCTTTCTAATGGTCGGACATCAATGTGTGATACATCAATCGATTCAGCTCGGTGTCCTGAGCTTAAGTTTTGATGTCAGTTGAAATCGGGCCACGGGGACGCCGTGCCCCCGCGATATTCCGTCGGGAAAATTAAAATTTCAAATAGGTCCAAAATTAATGTGCGATACATATTTGGACTCCCCTAACATAGCTGAGTCGAAATATGGTACCCCCCACAAAATCTGACCACGGATACCCGACCCCCCCGGGGAATTAATTTTTATTTTATCTGAATACTTATAATTATTACAACATAATAATTTTAATTTCTTGAAATTGTTTTAAAGTAAGTCTACATTTGGAAGTTCGTTGCGACAATGCCTTGCATTTTCAACTTGTTTTATCTTCCTAACGTTTGGGATTTATGACCAGACGTGGGAATTATTTTTCTTGAAGATTAAGTGAAAAATCTAACCTGATGGTAGAACTGTAATTTGTTAGGTTAGCAATGTAAGGATTTAGTAAGGTGGTACTTTTGGTAAATTTGTTGATTCACAACCATGTCATGGACATGTTTTGATGAGTATTGTTTATTAAACCAGAGTACCAGTAACTACAAATTTGCTAGAGTGTAGAGTAACTCACTCTGATGAACATTTTTAAATTTGGGCACTTTTTTGCCATCAAAGAAACAGTCTAGATGCAACGCTCATGTGCGTCTGCACTTAAGAAACTGTAATGTTAGTTTTAGTATATAGGTTAGGCGACTTGTCGCATTTGTTTTACTTTAAGTAGTGTTTCATGCTCCCCAACAAATTTGTGCTGTCGATTATAACTGCGCCACATTAAAGACTCGTGTGTGCACTTATAAATGTAGTCAAAGACAATGGGGCTACATACTCCGTTTCCTGGTAATCCGGAAGACGTTTTATCGGTCAAAAAACCAGGTGGGCCTCAAATAAACATTTTGTAGGATTTAAGTTAGGATTTATGTAGGGTAGATAGGATTTAGATTTTAAGATGTTACTGGGCTAACGGTCATTTTCTTTTTTTAAGTTTTTTCTTTTATGGCTTTGTCGCGATTGTTACGTGCCAAAAATTTTGGCACTAGACATTTCTAAATAAGTGTTAATATGAGAGGATTTCGCGCCATAAATTTAAAAGACTTGTTGCGCCTATTTACGTCACTTCAGAAGTGCGTTGCGCGAGACTTCGCGCCGACGCGTGTGGCGGCAGAAGAAAGTGGGGAATTTCTGGAAGACGCTTAGGGACTTGCTTTTGAAACGTGAATAAGAGTGGTTGGTCTGGTATCGTATCGTATCTTTTTATTATGTAGATTCCCTTTGCCTTTTTTGATTATCGTTCCTCAACCCGTTCCTTATCGTTACCTCTACATAGGAAGAAGACTAACGAATCTGGATACAACCTGGTAGAAGATCCACGACCCGAGAAATAACGAGTCCACGGAGCCCCGCAGCCGCTAGCCTGGAGTAATCCTGAAGGAAGCCACGAGCCGCCATCAGGAAGTAATTCTGAAGGAAGCTTTACCTATATTCACATGAGTACCCCGTGGGGGGTTTTTATAATATAATTTAGAAAATTGAAAAGGTGTTGCAATAATTTGCATATTGTGTGACGTCATTGACAATTGGCGCGTTAATTTCCACATTAGGTAATATCGTTACCAACTGTCATTTGTGTCGCATGTGCCGCTTTTACGGTAGTACAA
This sequence comes from Platerodrilus igneus, assembly GCA_036346225.1. Taxonomy (NCBI): domain Eukaryota; kingdom Metazoa; phylum Arthropoda; class Insecta; order Coleoptera; family Lycidae; genus Platerodrilus; species Platerodrilus igneus. The sequence continues at coordinate 2,425,383 of JARFIW010000237.1, read as the reverse complement.
TAAATTGGCAACTGCTATCATAAGTGTCCAACTCAATTGAAGAGAACTTTCGGACAAAAAATATTATTTTTGAACCGATTCCACAACAGTGCCATTGTGGATCTAACGAGAAGCTTCGGCCATGTTTTTTTTTGAACAGTGTCTGAAATTAGATTGATTCATTCCTGGCAAATTAAATTCTGCTGATCTTCCCTCACATGGCTGCTCTCCAAAATTTCTCCTAGAGTCGATATGGCGTGAGAGTTTAAAGGGCATGCAGTATGATGAACTCCAAGTAAATGTAGAAAAGAAGAAACAGATATTAGTGACTTTGACTGTTGAACCACAGCAATGGTACTGCAATTATTTTTTAAGTTACTGGCAAGTTGTAAGGCTAGTCGCTTGGAGTCATTGATTTATATACAATTGTCAAAATGCACATGACATTAAAAGGATGAGTTGTCTTTTATTTATTTATGTATATATTTGTACCCATATAAAATAATGGTAGTTGCATTAATCGCATTATTGTATAAATACATAAACACATAGTAAAACACATAGATAATACACATAAGTAAACATTGACCAAAAAAATCATTCAACATAATTAGACTATATAAAAATTTTACAACACATTAGCAATGATGAGTACTATTCTGATTCGTCCGCCAGAAATTCCTTTCTAGAATAATAACATCGTTCTTGCAACAAGGATAAAAGTGAATGTTTGAAAGATTTGAGATTTTTGAAACTTTGATTGATATCAGAAACTTATTATATAAAATCGGGGGGGGGGGTGTCATATATATCACAATGACCTTTGAAATCGGACGATAGGCGGTATTGGAATTTCTGGTATAATAACCACGAATAGAATTACAGGAAAATTAGAGCTGTGTTTATAAAATAGTATTAGAGAATCACAAATGAAAGCGGAAGCATATGTTAGATCATTTAGTTTTTTAAATAACGGTTTGCAATGAGAATATCTAAAAGTTTTGCAGATATTGCTTATTGCTCTCTTTGTAATTTAAATATTATTTCAAAGTTTTTTAGCATGCTGTTGCCCCAAAACGCCAGTCCATATTGCGTTTTAGAGTCGAATATAGCATAATATGCGTTGAGAGTGCATGGGAAATTTCAAAATTTAAGTCAACCCTCAAATGATCGAAAGTAGATTTATTTTCACAACTAAAATTCTCAACACGATATATCGCTGTGCCTCCATGTTGCATAGAGTTTTTACAGTAAATATTAATTAGACGATAATTATCTATATGAATATATATTCCTTGGAATTAAACAAAAGTGATGTATTATATGAAAGGAAAATTTAAAGTTTTTAATATGAGTAATATACTATCTACCTGTGGTTTATTGGGATGATAAAGGTGATATAGATATGCTACTTATAGGGAAGGACCAATTGCTTTTTGTAGCAATACCAATGGCGGTGGAGCGGTTATGTAATAACTAAAAACAACTACACCAAACTACTTAATGAAGGGTATAAATACCTTAAAGCCTGTGCCACTGTGGGCAATAAAAGTTAACACACAAAAGCTTGCGGACAACCAATAACACGCACGTTTGGGTGTCGGTGTCGCTTTCAAAAGCTCTCACACAACCGTCTTCTGCAAGGGTTCGAATGCAACTGTTCACGCACTTTCACTGTCGGTATATAATGTTTCACTGAAAACTGTAGGATACCCGCACAAAGTATTTATTGTCACCAATTCCAATAAATGTTCGATGATGACGTAACAACCTGGTTATGCAAACTACAAATGTTAAGCACAAGGAGTGAAAAAGGAATTTCTGACAAAAACTTATTTAAAAAAAAATGGTTTAGTAATATGATGAAAACTGGGCAGAGGAGATTTATTCTTATCAGCTGTAGAGCTTAATGAATCTTCAATTTCATAGAAGAATGGATTTGTATGTACTTGGAAGAACTTGCATATGCATTATCATCATGAGTCGCAATGCGCACTATCTTGCATTCGGGATTAAAAAGGTTAGAGAGGCATGGCCAAAATTTGTGTGTATTGCGTATAATTGTAGGAGCTGTAAACATCCGATAATAACGCGCTTGATTCGACAATATTATTTGAAGAACAGTCACATTGGTATACAAGGACTGGCAAATATACTAAGAGAATATTTTTGAGTTTTTGGAGGTGGAAAATCTTTGAGGTGTTGTGTCAAATTGCATAGCATGCAAACATTATAATGGTAAACAGTTTCAATAAGCCCTAGCTCCTCTCCCTTTGAAACAAATTTGAAATGCATTACAATTTAATTAAGAGCCACTATGCTTGCGGCCACGTCCCCAATACTCCAACCGAAGGTACTACATTGGAAATTTGAAATGCAGCAACATTTGAAATAACTGGCACAGACCTAGTGGTTTTAATGTTTTTAAAAGGTTCACAAAAGGCCTAGATATGTATATTTATGTGTGCAGTGTATAGAGCAGTACATTTTGTATGCATAATGACCTTGTCTACAGATAGTTTTGTATGGGATTTACGAAGATTTACAGCCCGTCGGAGTTGACCTAAAGTTATATATAACGACCAGAGAACAAACTATGGGAACAGATAATGAATTATGAGAGTTAGATTGGGATGGTATATAAATACTCTAGTTTTCGTAAAAGCGGGTGGAAGTTTAATCCTGCTACCGCCGCCTAGTGGGATGGATGGTGAAAGTGTTTGATAGGCTTCTTAAAACAATTACCCGGGCATGTTTTAGGTAGGGTAGTGCTATCTTTAGTGGAATTTTCTAGTATTTTATGAGATGCCTAATCTGTTGTGACAATCCTTCAGAACTGGTTAATGCCAGTCATGTTTTGTCGGGATATTCGGGAAACTGGAACGTCAGATTGTGATTAAATTGATGCTAAGTCTCTACACAAAAGATTACGGTATCGGCAATAATTGTGTGAAGAATTGAAATCACCGTTTCACAGTGAGTACTTGCAACAACCATGACAAATAGACTATAATAAACCTTATCGGGTGGCGGCACAAGGGGAAGTAGTCATGATCGAAAATGATAATAAGAAGCACAGTTAGATTACCCATTGCGATTAGTTGTTAAACTTTTGCCGGGAAGTGATGATGCGGTCGTTTAGTTTGTTTAAAAACTGCACAAGGTTATATAATATAACCTATTCGGCATTTATTCCTTCTGGAATGTACAGGAGGTTTACAATGTAAAAAAATAAAAGGATTAAACTATTGCTGGATATAATATTTAAGAAGACAAACTCTGCGAAAAGGTTGAAAATCTAATAAAACTCATAAAGCTGACATTCCTAAAGTGGCACGTAATAGTCGAACTGTGGGACTGCCCTTAAAATTTTCTTGTTAAATTTGTTCCTTGTTAGGGAGAATGCTACTGAACCAACGCAATTATTATTAATTGTGTTGACAAACAGTTTTTGTTTTGTTAAGTTAAAAAATAATTACCCTTGATTTTTTTAAGAGAAACAATAGTTGTTTACGTTGTCATATTTTGAAAGGTCGTACAAAAGTTGCTAATAAAACTAGTTAAATGAATAGTTCGATGCAGGAATAAAATAATTTTCTAGAGAACGTGAATTATACAGTGTGGCTCATTTTAAACCAGAACACCCCGTCAATTTTCTATTTTTGATTCGATGTGAACTGTTTCTTTTTTAAAATGTAGGGCATGTATGAATCTGTATTTTGTAACAATGAGATTATATTAATGCATCGAACCAATGCCTACCTCAATGGTTTTTCATGGTCGAAAATTGAGAAAATGCTTTAAGAATTTTTTTATTATTTTTCTACACCATTATTCTTCAGCATCCCTCAAAACGGGTAACACAAAGTTGCATTTAATAATGACTATTAGAAAAAGTTTTGTTGTAATATTATGTCTTATTATTTTAGTGGGAAAATGTTTATTGTAATAAATTAGATAGTGTTCTGTGGAAAGCAAGTGCAACAAAGTTTTGTACCAAACCGTCAAATTGACAAGATATATTAGTTTACTTTGTGTTTTGTGCTCTGTTTACTAAGCTGTATTTAATATTAAATTGTAGTTGTGCAAAAATTAAGTATACCAGAAAAAATCAAAGTTGGATGTCTAGTTGGCGATTATATCTGCTCATTGAGAGAAGCAGATAGGGAATTTAATAATGGGGTATAATTAAACATATTCTGTATAAAACGTACCCTCAAACAATTGACGACCTGTACGTCCGAATTATTAATGCTTGCGCTGAAATAACTCCAGAACAACCACGGAAGGTACAAAGAAACATTTACAGGAATTATGAAAAAAAGCATTGATGAATGGTGAGCTGGTTGAAGATACAAAAATTTAGGTTATCGTTAATTCTTTCATTTGATTTCTTTTTGTTGTTTAATAAGACTTATTCTAATAGTCATTATTAAATGAAATTTGGTGTATGCACGTTTTAAGAGATGCTGAAGAAAATGGCGTAGAAAAGATAATAAAAAAATTCCTAATGCTTTTTTTTTTAAATTTTCGACCCTGAAACACCCTCGTAGTAGGCATTGGTCTGATGCACTAATATAATCGTCTTGTCCCAAAACACAGTTTCATATGACATACATTTTAAATGAAACGGTTCAAATAATAACTAAAAAATTGACAGGAGTGTTCCAGTTCAAAATGGGCCACACTGTATATAATCAATTATCATTACATGTAGTTTTGGGTCATTGATCTGACAATTTCGTTCTGAAATAAAATTAATGTATAGGTCACTTAGTTTAGTACATTAAATTCGTTTATTATAAGCAGACATGTTTGTCGTAAAATAATTCAATAAATCTTTCTCATGTGCTTTTGAACATGTTGATCAGTTGCAAATTTATATTATTTAAAATACTTTTTTCTTTATTGTGGTGCTTCATTATTTTTTTAACAAAACTCCACGTGTTAAAACTCGCCAGCTCTTGATGTTCACGCAATTTTTAACAGTAGCTAACACATTGATGGTCTCTATTTTTATTTTATCTTTATCGAGTATTGTTTTTAAAATTACGCTTTTTTGTACATATGCTCCCATTTTTAAGGGTGATATTACTTACTTGACAGAAGAAGTAATTTTAAATATTTGTACCCACTCTTCTACTTGTATTTTGCAGTAACCTTAAACTAAATAGAAAAACACGTTGATTGAACTTTTATTGTTAATCATATTACCACATTCATCATGGTGGTCAAATATCACAGTAACTTATTTTTCAACTACAATCATAATATAATACTATTTTAAATACAATTTATTATAAATATATTTAAATATTGCTACTAATTCGATTTAAACGCGACCATATCTGCTGAAGTTTTATTTTTTAAGTTGAAGAGTAATCCAAACCATGTTATTGCAATTGTCTTCGAGCTCTTACTGAAAAAGAAAGAAATTATTAATAAATTATACTCGATGACTGCCAGGTTAGAGTGACATTATTATATTCAGTTTAGTAATAAATATTATATAATGTTGTTTACTGCAGAAATTCTGTAAGATAGTGAGTGATGATTAAATTTTTAGAATTGAAGATTATATCCTAATTATTGGAGTATTTTTATATTCTTTTATGGTATATTTTTCATTAGATATTATTTTATACCTCCATAATGTTATTTTGCAACATTTTCTTTTTTTTCAAAAATATAAAAGAATTTATGAAACTGCACTACATCGCAAGTTTTCTGACATTCGAGTATGAGAATTTATGGAAGAGATTTGTAGTCCGATCTTGTGCTGTGTTTCTTGATATAAAAAATTGATTTGAATACTTAAATGATGTGAGGTTCTAAAATACACTGCCCTTTAAAAGTTTGTGATATAATGTTATAAAGAATTGTATTAATTGCTTGTTTTATTTGTAAATGACGATAGATATTGAAAAAAATTATGAAAATTTGAAATTACAAAACCTGTGTTTCAGAAAAACATAAATGAATATTACTACAACGTAGCAAATAAAACATATCAAAATATTTTGGAAATACGTTGATAGAAAAATATTATAAAAGGCATAGTAATCATAATGATTTATTATAATTTACAAAATACTCCCCTAAACATAGAGCGGGTGTGTTTGGGCAAGCCGCATATGTATATATTGTGTCTTTCCTAATTTTTATTTTGGAACACTGTTTGCAGGGTTTGCTATTTATCCTTTTACCACTTTTATTTTTCAAATTTCGTTGCAATATGCTCACCAGTAACCGAAGTGTCACTTGTTTCTACTTTTATTATTTAGATGTCGATAATCCTTTGGTAACTTGTTGTCAGAAGTTATATGATGACATCTTATCACCATTATACTTATTGTATAAATAATAAGCAGCATTTAAAGTACATGTAAGTCAATTTTTTGTATCAGAATACTATTTTTTTATCATGGCCATAATAGGACATCATTTGGTCTAGACGATCAAGACCAGTCATAAACATATTACATTAGCTAATAGCAAGTGGTGTCTCTTTTACATTTTCTCGCCTATTTGTTGTTTTTACCAAATCGCAGCTATGTTCCTAATAATAAATACCACGTCAGACTTATCTCTTCATTTCCCAATACTAACACTGTTTCAGTACTGGACTTTCATTTTACCTGTGTTAGCTTTTCCTTTATGACGTCTTTTGGATTATTTTGCCTATTAGCACGATGAGTTCCTGTACAAAAGTATAACGTAAATGAATTGTTGTAGCAAAACATCGACTTTAATTCAACCAGAAACTAGAAAATGCTTCCAGCAATTCTAACATGGTTTGAAGATTCACAACCTCATTCAGCTGGCACAAGATTTTGGATATGCCCTTGACTAATGCGAATTTAAGCACCGCATATTCCCATGTACAAGAAGTGCTCCATATTGAGTCTTTCTCTCAAAAGGTTCATGACAACTTTGGATGCACGACCTTTGCCATACATATCATCATTAGAACCTGAATATACCAAAAAAAAAAATTTAAGCATCAGTCAGTTAGGCTTTGCGAGTGTATATAATTTTAAGCCGTACTTGTGCTTCTTATTTTTTATGTACTGCCTAAACAAGAGCCTTTCCATAAAGTCATTATCTGTTATACATAAACAGTACTTTCGTGCACTATAAACGTGCATCATTTTTCTCTTGAAATGTTCAATCAAAGGTGTGCAGGAGCTTCACCGTCTTGTCGATTGGATGAAAAATACAAATGTCTAAAAATGGGAATATTATAGAACTTGTTTGCTCACCAATAATGAGTTATTCTATTTATTTTTAAGTTTCCCATATGCAAATTCAATCCCAGAAAAGTATTGAAGTCAGCTTCGTTTAGTTCCTTCCAATCTGTTGAGCTTTATCACCATCTTTTTCGATATATACTTCTTCGGCATATTTGTTTGTTAATGATAATTTTTGTTATTTTGTGAATAAAGAGAATCTTGAAATAGTTGAGCGGTGATTTATTCAGAAGCTAAACTAAAAGCTATTTAGTTCCTCTGAAATTTATATCCCTTTTGCCTAAATTATCATCCTTCCATAGGATATTTCCCATATCATAATAGTTTGTTTTGCAGTCAGACATTCAAAATTTTCTAAAACAGGCTATACTGTGGCATCAATACTATCATCTTCAGAACTACTAGAATATCAAAATCCTATGGTTCATAACTACTAGGCGGTTCTATAGATCAAACTGATTTGCATATGTCTGTTAGATCCCAGAGTCCTGGGTTCGATTCCCAACACACACCGCTTGAAACATGTTAGGCGATCTCTTTTCATAAAAACACACGTTCGTTCGAATGGCAGGTAAAATATAAACCCTGTGTGAATGTTGCCATGCACGTTCAAGATCCCTACCATTCTAGAAATAGCAAGGGTTTGGCAAAATTCAAAATTTCCAGGAAAAAAATCGTTTCCTGACCAGCCAATGTAGTACCTTCGGGTGGAGCATTGGAAAGTCAAATGTAAGAGTTCACAACTATTGCTGTTACTATCACAATTTTAAATGACATCCATTTCTTCATCTGTTTCTAATGTATTTATAATATTTTTCTCTTCGATAACATTATTATATTCTTTGCATTCATCATGTTTCATTTTCTTGTGTCATCTTTCGATTTAAATGGCCGGCTATAATTATATAAACACAAATTCAAAACCGCGATTATGTATTATATTCGTGGACATTCACTAAAATGGTGCACAAAAATAATACACTTCTCTCAACAGCTAAACTCATACTGATGTTATGAACCTGAAACTGTATTTAACGCCGATGGATGTTAATGGCACCAAATGTGTCAATACATTTAACCATTCTGTTTCTTAATTATTTGTTTGATAGGTTAAAGAAGACATTTATCTTTTGCTGTAAAAGCTTTTGTGCGAATCAATATATAAAAGTATGTTACCGATAGTAACAATTGCTGAGTTGTAACTGATAGAATTACTATTTTCTTGTACTATATGTTCATAGTTGTTGATTTTTTTAAATGTTCAAGAACTTGCCTGCTAAATTTTTTTCTAATTTTAAAATAAAAATTTAGTGTATATTCTAAACGATTCTTATTACTTTGAATATGCACTTTTGTATGAAAAATTGGGAATAATGCCTTCTTCGGTAATATTTTAAATGTTCTACAGATATTAGACCTGACCACATTAAAATGATACACTTGATTCTCAAACTAGCATTAATTTTGAAAACTTGGTCTATGAAAGCTGTTACTATTATAACCGACGATGAAGCTTTTGCAATAGCTCTAAAAGTTAGGTTTAATCAGAAAAGCAATTCCTTATAAATCAAGTATTCTGTTAATTATTTCATAGACATTCTAATTAAATGCCATTAATAAAGGTAAGAATAATAAAGTCAAAAATTTGTGGCATGCAATTCATTCTACTAAACTTGAGTTTACAAAGCTATGTATATATTTAATACATTAATAGATAGTATCAGCTTGTAGAGGTTAGACAACCTATTATACACAACAAGGTGTGTATAATTGCATATACACGTATGTGTATTGGTTGTGCATTGGTTGTACAGGTCTAAACAGTGTAATATCTATAGTAGCAGTGGCGAATCTTTCTATATGTGCATGCGAATATAACAGTCCAACCTCTGCATGCTGAGTAATTCTTATTAGGAAATATATTTAATTGTTATAAAATTTTATTAAATTAAATTAAGGTTATGACTTAAAAATTCACAAAATAATTTTATACAATACATTTTGGATGCAAGTGTTGTATATCAGGTTCATAAGTTGTAATTTTAAGCAATGCGCATGCCGTGCTGGATTCATCTGTCAATTTATTTCTATAACTATCTTTTATAAAATTTATTTAGGAAAATAACGACTTGCAAGCATAGGTTGAGAAAAAAGATAGACATTACAGCAGTTGCTAGTTTTAAAACAGTTATAGGTTTTAAAAATGGCATTCCAAGTTCTTATTTCACATTATGCGTTCTTTTTAATTCTGTCCAATAACCGATCATTTTCAATTGCTTTCAAGCCTTTTCTTAGATCGACAAATTATTGTTTCCATATGGAAATAGATTGAAAATCAATTAATTTCATTTTTAAATCTTCGAAGGTAAGCCAGTCAGAAATCTTTATATTGAGGTTTATCTGCTCGGGTGGTATCAAGATATAAAATAAATTTCGATGTTTTTGCAAATTGCCTAAAATCTTGAAACCTTGAAAAAATTTTATTGTTTATCACCTGAATACTGCAGAAATTTCTTCTGTTATTTGAATTTGGTTTTTAAATCTAAGAATTTTTTTTGTATTTGAGAAATACATAAATATGTTTGGCATAATATCAGCGTTGAAAACTTCTAATTTGACGACAAATGCTTTAATTAAATCTAACATTAACAATAACTGTTTTATTAATACTTTACAACTTTGCATTTAATTCGTTAAAATGGGAGCATAAGTCAGTAAAAAACATTAAATTGCAAAGCTATTTGATACTGAGTAACTTACTCTATTTTTAGAGAATTTTTTCATTATGGTAAAAAAAGTAATATAATCTAAACAGTCCACAAGTCTTTGAAGAACGTTTTCACAACTTAACCATCGAACATTGTTGAATAAGTACACCATTACAGTCAAAGGTTAGCTCGTGTGGCAATTAAAATTTTTTTTATTTAAAGCACATGCAGATATAATAAAACTCACCACTTTTGTTTCAGCACTCATTGCTTCTACCAAAGACCGGAAACTAGTCTTGGTGCATACAATCTGCTGGTATATAATGTAGTGATAACCAAAATGGAATAACCAATTTGTTTGATAAATAGAGGAGATTATTTTCCTTTCGAATCATATTACAAACACCTTCAATAGTAATTGATTCAATTTTGTGTAAATTAATATCTTTTTCCATAAGTGTAAAAATTCACCACTTTTGTTAATGTTGCTAAAAGTGTTATATTATTCAATTCCTTTTTAATATAATCTCCAACACAATAACGAATGAAAATTGTTAAATGAACTGATCCAGCTGTATCAGAAACACAAAGTCGGAAGAATTTATATCGGTTTTTTGCTGGTAAATTATATTTTCATGTCCAGAAGTCTTTTACCAAGTTCTTCACCAACATAAGACCCTTTATTCTCTGAATAATCATTTCCTTTTTTTCAAAGAGAGCAGGTGTGTATTTCATGCATGTTTCTTTCACATATTTTTCATCACTAAAAGGTTTTTGTGTTTAGCAATTATATTGGAGACAACAAAACTAGAAGCGGTTACATTTGAAGGCCTACTAACATTTGGAGGCTTAATGATAAATTTTATTACGGATGTTGATTGCTTAATTATTTTTAATTGCTTGAGCAGTAAATTCCTCTTGTTCTTGCTTGCGTTTCTCATGGCGCAGCATATGATTTGTTTCATAATACCATTTTACTGAGGATGTCCTGCATACAACTGTACCTGAACATAAAACGCACGCTACTTTATTTCCTTTATTAATCTTCTATACCGTTCAGTTCGCCAACTTTTGAATTGTTTGCTGTTTGTTTTCAATGGTAGCTTTTTTTTTAAATTTCACCAACCATGTTGGGTAAAGTAAGAACAAATTTACGAAAATTAATAATGAAAACGAAAATATCTCTTTAAATATCTCAAAAATCTTCACTATAATGTGTGTTTAAATTAAGTATCTCTAAAATACAGCTACAAAGTAATAGTATTAAGCAGTGCACAGGCACGGGATATGACTTTTGTCATAACCAAATTTCAAACTCAGTCGAGTACTCTGCACGTGCTCTGTCTTTATTGACATGCCCCAACTCGTGTGACAAACTATAACCAGGACAAGAAATAATCAAATTTAACGGGCATACAGTTAATAGCTACAAAACTGAAAAATTATTATAAACATAAAATTTATGACAGAATAATCCTATACGCATAAATTAAATATTAAAAATAGAATGATTTATTAAATTACTGACAAAATGCCAATTAAAAATAAACTTCTATCGCATAATGTAATTTATGTACTTGCAGGGTGAATCTTTGGTCACACTTTCTCCGAATCCATTCTTTGTTCAAGCACATTTCCCTCTCTCTTTGAATATAAACTGCCCACCATCTCACAATACCTCGTTATTATTAGGAAATTTCCATTCTGCTCTTTGTTGAAATTTAGTACTCTATGGCTAGATGGTGTTTTAAAATGTTGAAATCATGCATTTTTTGTAAATTGCGAATACAATTTGGAAGTCAATAGCGTGATAGAAAAATTTTCATACGTGCCAGCTGTGACACATGTGCCATAGGTTCACCACCGCTGATCTATGGACAAGCTATAATAAAAAAGTGAATAATAAAAAAAATTCATAGGTTTGTGTAACATAAGCGGATGTAAATCTGAACTATAAACTGATTAATAGAGTTCCCATTATCTGTGTCAAAAATTGCTTGATGCAAAGAAGACTTTACAAAAATCTGAAAAATGTTTATCTGCAGAATATATGGTCGTTTATGGTGTCTTCAATTTATTTTTAATTCTCACGCACTTAATTGGCCTCTAATGATGGAACTTAGTTGCTTTTATGAGAGATAAGTTGAAAATTAGGAAACATGATTTAATCTTACACAATTATTTGAAACCGGAAACATGGAAATACAGTTGCAAAATTAGCAGATTATTAAACTAAATTTCGGATAATCCAAATTTGTTAATTATAATTTTAAAAAAAGGCTAATTTCCGATTTTACTTCATCCAATATCAGTTTTATTCTTGATGCCAAATGTCCAATAATTTTTTTCTTATCATCCTATTAATATAAAGCCTTTGGTAATTTGATTACAAAATGATTTGATATTTTTGCAGATAGGGTTACCTATTTTAAAAACATGTAGTGATGATATTGATATTGAAGTAATTCTATTATAATTGATTGTACTTTGTATTGTTACATGCCGAAAATCGGCTATGTAAACATTTCTGTAAGTTTTTAATTTGTAAGTGAATTCGCACCAATATTTTAAAAGACTTGTGCGTGCATTTTTGTCACTTTAGATAGTTGCGTCAGCGCCCGAGATTGCGCAGACGCGGAGTGTGGAAGTGGGGATTTCCGTCACGTGAGGTTCTAGTCAACGAAACGTCGAACAGGGTGGTTATCTGTGTGTGCCTTTTATCTTGTCTTCTCTTCCAAATATGCAGGTTTCCTTTTATCTCGTACCTGTCATCGCTCCCTACCTTATTCCTTTCGTATCTCTACAACAAGAAGAGGGAAGACAGAAAATCTGGTTTCGATGGGGGGCAAAGGACGACTCACGCCCAACAACGTTCAACCAACGCTGAGAGCCTAACGCCAGAATAGCTGCAGTGCCGTGACGAGTTCCACAGTTTACATGAGTACATTTATCTTTTTCTTTGCATGTGATAATAATTTGTAACATAAATATGACGTAACCCCTTATTGCACAACATTATGCATGTATTTATTATGTTACCAACTGTCGTAGTGGCTCTTATAAATTACGCCGGGACTTTAACAAGTATACCTTAGAGTATAGAACCCTAGAGTATAACAGTGTGTGCATTTGACTTTTTATTACAATATGTAACAACGAAAGTGTAACTGAAACTTTAGTTTGTAAAGTTGCGGGACTTGTTTCTATGTTGAAGAATTTGATGTTGCAGCTGTTAGATTTGGTGGTCACAATGAGATAATCTGAAGGAAAATCCTTGGTGCATGACGAGCTTGATGACTTTCTTCTTACATTATTCTTAAGTTCCCTCCAAGAAATTTGGCGGTTTTCTTAAAGAGAGAACACAAAGTAATTTGTTCTAGCGTTTGGAGCTCCTTTCAAACCGAGGTTTGTTTATATTGTATATTCGGATGGTTTTATTTTGTATTCGAGAGGGTGTTGGATGAGTCCATTATCGGTTGAAGGGTGTTTTAAGCATGCTTGCTATTTATTTGCATATTGCATGCTTATTTGTTAAATAGTTATGAGTATTGTTGGTTGTATACTCCTACATAACATTTACTGTAGTTTCCTTCAAAGGCAAGTATAAATTGGTTTTTGCTGCACATAAGAATCATTTTAAAATTCCGATTACTGCAATATCACATTATAAATACAATTTCCTGGGTTTACTGTAAATATGACATTGTCAATTAGTACTCAAAATTAGGTTTTCAGTCCTGGAGCTGGTTGACCCCATACCTCCATGTTTCCTATTCTGAGCTAATCAACACATTTTCCTAAAATTCCCGCAGCCTACATTATGTGTGCAATAATTTACTCTAGGTCACCTCTACCTCTCTTTTTTCCTTTCTTTGCTTTTAATAATTCTGCATTATTCCCTCGTATCTTAAAATGTGTCCTATCATCCTAATTCTCCTATTTTTAAAAATGTTTTCAACGGATATTTCTTCTCTACTACTTCTAGAACCTCTTTGTTCTTAGTTCTCAACTCAGTCTGTCCATGATATCTTCATCAAATGTCTGTAGCACTGCATTGCAAAGACTTCAATCTTTTTCATGTCTGCTTGTCTTATGGTCTGCGTTTCACAGTGATACAGTGCTGTACTCCACACATATGCGTTCAGCAGTCCTTTCCTGTGTTTCTTGTCTTGAAGACAGTAGTTGCTTTTTCTTGTTACATTCAGCATGGCCTTGTGCTAATCTTTATTTTATATCTTTTGCACTTTTCCCATCTTGCATTATTTGGTTTTCTAGGTAGCAGAAATCCTTAAGCTCTTACAAATTCTCGTGTTCTATTTATATTCTGGTTTTTGACTTATTTTCTCTTCCTTTACATAATAGTACTTTAGTTTTATTTGTTAATTTTCACTTCGTATGTCTCTGTAAGTACTGTTTCCATTTCATCTTAGCATATAAATCGTTCGTCTCTGCATAATCTCCAATTATTATTAAATTTTCATGTCCTTTTACGAATCTTAGTATGTCTTAGATATCTTCGTAGATCGCTTCTACCTCTTCATCACTGTAGTTAGAGGTCAGCATGTAAATTTGTATTATTATCATATTTACCTGGTTTAGATTTTAATCTAACCACGAGTAGTCCTTTGTTTTTTTTGTAAGTAGTTTTCTACACAATGTCCTTCCTTTTCTGCATAACTATCCTCACACCCGCATTTTTTTCCTCGGATCCTGTATAATCTGCCCTAGTCACGCTCCAAAAATCCCTCGCTTCTGTTCATCCAATTTTGCTAACTTCTACTATGTCTAATGTTAACATCTTTATTTGAATTTTCAAATTCCCTAGCTTACCTACTTGTTTCATGCTTCTAACATTCCACGCCCTGACTAGCAAATGTTCCAGATTCTTCTTTCAAACTTGCTGATCACATCCTCCAAAGTAGTCCCCTCCCAGAGATCTGAATGGGAGACTATTTTAAATCCAGACTTTTTTACCCCAAAGGATACCATCATATTTAAAAACGTTTTTGGTACACTGTGTACTTGTGGGTAATGTGGTGGTTTCCTGTTGCCTTCCATTTTGCAGTAGTGTCTTTGAATGACACGCGTATAGTCTTTGCCACTCTAAGTAGCTAAAAAATTGCTGTCTTTTTTTGAGGACCTGTCTTAGTCTGTTTCCTCACTAAAGACCCCACTAGTTTAATTAAACCTATAGTTTGACTCTATAGCTCATTGAAACGTGCAAGCCATTCTAGCCCTTCTTAGTATTCTAGAACTTCTTAAACGTACAGGGTTTTTTTCAGAATGGCAATTACTAATCTAAACAGTATATTTCAAACAATTATAAATGTGTCCCTCGAAAGACTGTTTTACATGAGGAGTTTTCCTTTAATCAGTTTCTTGCACTATTAGCAACTTCATAAAACTCAGCACTGTTCTGTTTTAGATATGAATGTAGTAGGTTATTGAACTTTTAATTATGGCTAATGTTGGTCAAGACTTTACGAAATGAACTATTCTTTGGCACATCTTAATGCAAAATATTGTGACACGAACAGTTCATAAACAGCAATGTTACAAAAGGGCATTTATAGGACCATTTTGTATGAATGTATACTCGCATTCATATTCATTTGTTGTACAACATAAATGGTAGTATACAGCAGTTAATTTTGAACTACTGTACAGTTTTCAATGGTGTTAATTTTCTGCTCTTAATTATGCTCATTCGCTTTTGAAAAATGAATGAATTCAACAATTGATGGAAGCTGATTGTGTACATTGTGTAGCATATGATGGTTTATTTTTAGTTTTTAAGTAATATCTAATTTTATTAAACAAAAATGTGAATTTAATTCATTTTACTTACAATCAAATGGACATTCTTAATTATTTGTTCTAGGGAATACGATGTTTTATGTTAGGATAAAATCAGTATCTAAAGAATCAAATTTATTAAAGGTTTTAGATGCAATACGGGCTTTAATTAGAGTAGGGGGCTTAGTAGCTTTGATTTGAGTTTATTTATTAAATGTAATATTATTAAAGAACTTGAAATTAAAAATTTTAAATATGTACATGAATTTCTAAAATACTTACGTTCTAAACACCAGATTGCTGCCATTATTCCTAAGGTAATAAACACAGACATGCTCACTACTAGTAAGGTCAGTTGATGTTTTCGACAACAACTAGTATTAGTTTGTGCCCTAGTATTAACATTAATCACCGTAAAGTGTGTAGAACTAGCCACTGAAGCATTATCATCTTCTTGCTTTTTTGCATTTCGTGTTGGAATAGATAGTACTTCGTTATTGTTATTCAAGAAATACTGAAGATTGTTATTAATATTATTGGAACTTTTGGTTTCTTGTTTGTGAATCTGCGCTAAATTTGCTGCTGTCAACAGAAGCAGTCCTGATTTAATACTCTAAAAGTACAATTTATTATCTATTTTACAAACGTAAAAGAGTCGATTTACCTGTGTACTATTATTGCTTGATGTTGATCCCTGAGTATTAGAGTTGCGAGCTAGTGTGGGTCTAGGAATATGCCAACTCGGATTGAGATCTGCAGCGATCTGTAACAAAAACATTTTTATCAATTACATTTTTTTACTGTTTTGTTATTGATATTTTAATGTTTTCCTGGTTCTACTGTCACAGTAAAAAATTTCTCATTTATTGATATAATAAGTTTCCTAAAGTTACAATGATAAAGAAGTGTTCTAGTATAACTTGAAAATGAATTTGTGTGTTGTAAGGATCTAGTAAACAATGCATAGACTGCAAGGGACATCATACGTAACCGCTAAGAAAAATAATAGGGTGCCAGGAACGGGGAGCATAAAGAAACAACAGGAAATGTTCCATGGTTCTTGGACTAACTCGAAGAAATTCACTATATCAGGACAAAAATACGCCACAGAAACAAAGAACTAGATTTACATAAGTAGATATAAATGCAAACTGTGCGTATTTCACACTGTACTAAGCATAAAGCAATTACACATCATAAATTTTCAGTAGAATGTTTCGATTTAATGTAAACTCAATAATGAAATATTCACAATATTTGCTGTGGTCTAATAAGATACTAATTTTCTTTAAACTTTGCAAAAAGAATACTTGCGTTGCCTAAGGCTATCTGTACACAAGCCAAGCCACATATAGCCAATATAGGTATGATTAACCTCAAAAGAAAAATAAATACCGAAGGTAATATGTAGATATTGTGACCAGAAAACCACAGTATTAGTAACAAAATTTGATTACCAATATATCAAACACTCAGAATTCGTATGTAGATTTACACTTTGGTTTTTAATTATTACTGTATCTTCTAAATATTCAAACAGTGGACCAACATATAACAATTTTATAAATCTTATAAACCCAATAATGCAAATAATCATAAATGGCGTGAGTTTAACTTTAAATATAATAAAAGTTAGCAACCACACCGCATAAATGTAAGTATGGTTGCAGACACAAACAGAAACAAATATCTCAAACTACAGAAGTGTTAATTAAGCAATATTAAACAATACCAATGAATTTGGTTTCATATCGTTTACAACACACAATACAACAAAGGTATACAACCTCTAGAGCCAAAGTAGATAGTTTCACCAGGATGGTAAGCAAGTCCAATGATTTGAATTTGTGGAACTCACCAACTGTATCGTAACGTAAAGGTAATGCAGTGTTCTAATCATAAAATTTTATAAAACTCTCTAAGTTCATAGCTCTTGGAATTAGAACATAACAAAATCCATTACCATAGAAACAGTAAACAGGAAATTTATACGGTACATAACTCTTCCTAAAATGGAATAGAGAAAGCAGGACAAACAATAAGAACCAATTATAAGGGAAAACAGAACTCCAAAGACTTTAAAATGCCTAAGAATGAAGAAAACGTTAAAATAAAAAGCTCCAAAATTTAGGTAACAGAAACATAGGGTTACTTAAAATAATTACACAGAAATGTCAGCATACTTTTGTCATCGTTGCTGCATTAAGTGCAAAACGGAGCAAATACAAGAACATACTTTATTAGTGGGTTTTACTTTTTATTTGTTATTTAATTTGACTATCATTCAATCTTAACTTGCGTGTCAAGTGGTGATTTTCGGTTTAATGCAATAAATTTTTGCACTTCTCATCTTTTATCATGGGTACTTACACAAACGCTGAACAGGCAGATATGCTTTTGGTTTTAGGATTTTGTAAAGGCAACGGTCATGAAAGTGTTAGAGTGTACAGGGAAAGGTTTCCTAATCGCCGAGTGCCAAACAACCACCAAACATTCGCAAATATTGAAAAGTGTCTTCGCAAAAATGGCAGTTTTCAGTTAAGAAATGCGGATCAGGAACATCAACGTACCTCAAGAACTGCAGATCTGGATGAACAAACTTTGGATAGAGTTGAAGAAGACCCAAAAGTAAGCACCAGACGCTTAGGACTTGAACTACAAGTTCCTAAAAGTATTGTTCACAATGTTTAAAGGAATAGTTGTTGCACCCATACCACGTTCAACAGTTATAACCTTTTGCATTTCCATCTTGAACACCATTGAGTTTACTGACGTTTTATTCATGACCAGAAAAATTAAATGGAAATTTCAGTCACAAAATTTCATTTACAGACTAAGTTTCTTTTTTTAAGATTAGGTATCACTAACCTACATAAAGGAATGTGGTTTATGTACGATGGTGCTCCTCCACACTATTCTCAAGCGGTTTGTTACGTTAAAAGCCCTGCCAGTAACTTTTTCTGCATGAATATTTAAAATGCTCTAAAAATTTCTCAACACGCTGGATTCCCGCGACTTGAAATTAGTGTTATTTAAAAAAATTTCTCTAGTAATTACTCTATAATATGTTGTCGTTACAAATACATTCCACCACCTGCAGTGACTACATTTCAATTATAGTTGACATAAATGTACAGCTTTCTTTTAAAGGCCACTTAACCACCTGCTTAGTATATCAACACTTATAATGGGTTTGTTATCTATAAGTTTATACTGTTATCCTGCAGCTGCGCAGATGTTTCAAAGTAATAAGATTGTTTCTTTGTTTAAAAATTCTTTGTTAACATGTTATCTCCTTTGGCAAACTGTTACAGCTGGTAGTGCAGCTGCCATCTGAGAATTCTGCACACTTGATTCTTCGGCGATATTTTTGAAAGCCCAATATCTACCCCCTACCTGGTTCTTTTCTTATAAATAGAGACCGTACTTTGAATGCTGATCATTCCACACTAAGCCCTTTTATCGTAAAAGAGCCCGGTAAGTTGCGCTACTAATTAAGATGCCTTCTTGTTAAATGGTGAACTAAGTTAGTCAAGTTGAAATTGTTCCATACAGTCCGTTGGCAAGTGTAATACGCATTTTTTAATCCGCTATGGTGCCAAAGACAGACAACTACACTTCGTATGATACAATTACTATGTTTTATTTCTTTTTTTTGCTGCTGCGATGAAATACAGACACTTCTTTTGCTGATTGCTAACCACACCGCATGTTGAAATTTACTTTTTCGTCTCTGTACACAAGTGCTTACGTGATTGTTTCTAATAACAAATAATATAAAACCAAAGCTCGAGTAGAGCAATGTGTTACTTATTAAGATTGACTAAATGCTTCACAGTTTGTTAATATTAATCATCTAGATTAAGTTTAACATTTTATTCGTATCGGTTAGGGTTATATTCTAAATTTACAAAATGCACACTTCAAAGAGCGCTAGAAATAATGTAAATTTTATGTCTAATGCTTTTTTTGTATATATAATTAGGGTTGAAGCGCTAAGTAAGTATTATGTAAATTCTAAGTTTTTACATTTGTTTACTTATGTTTATGTTGTGTTATATGTGAGTGGCACTTGTTTACCTTATGTTGATGCTACTTTTATGTAAATGTGCGTTTTTCTGGTCTCTGTAAATATTCCTTGTTGTACAATATTTATCTAACGGTTTGTGAATAAAATAATTTGTTGAGTTTTCCAATGTGTTCTTTGTGTATCACCCACGTCCCTCTACGATGTTCTTGAACTAGCCAGAATTATAACTTGTTTGGATTTCGATTCTACCATTCTGCCCATGTTTTATTGCGGTATTTGGTGTGAGCAATTCTCTTTACTGACTTTACTGCTTTCTTTCGTGTTTGCACGGAATACCATAACAGGTTCGGCGCTATTTACATGAAGAATATCCGGATCGATGGATCGGAAAGGGTGATGATGCTCTTAGAAAATGGCCAGCTCAAGTGTCGCACTTGACGCCCTGTGACTATTTTTTGTGGGACACCTTAAAATCTATGGTTTATTCGTCCCTGCTTGATACCGAAGAAGAATAGCATAGACAAATCCTAAATGCAGTCAACTCTTTAAAAAATAATACCCAAACAATGTAAAGGGTTCGGTTTAACTTCTTACAAAGAATTAATTTGAGTATTGAAGAAAATGTCAGGCATTTTGAAAATTTATTGTAATGATCCAACACTTGTATCGCATTGTTAATTTGCAACAATAATAATAATTTTTAATTATAATTATTTACTAATTTGGAAGCCTTTTAGCGACTTAATGAAGCAACTTGGTCACTTGGGTACCGAGTCTTACCGACTGGAAAAAATGGAAGTGTTTGTGGCTCGAAACTTAGCCATTAGTGGGAAAGGGAGTCGTGAAACAAATCCGTTTTGGGATTAAGTAAAAATAAGACGCTTAACCACTGGTCGCTGGCTGCCACCCTTAGATTGGCTGTGTCCAGCTTCCAACTATTTGTTTGCAGTGAAAAAGGCAATGGTCCCAGACTGTTCTCATAGTATGTGACAGGTGAGCTCGAGAATAATTGTCGGCTCAAGGATGTTTGGACATCAACGATGCTAGTAGACTCGAGGGTACATATTGGCCAGAAGGTGTTTGCTGGCTCAAATATTTATTGGCCCGAAGGTATTTTGTTGATTTGTAGGAATTTATTGGCTCGACGGAATGTCTATACTTGTAGGAATTTGCTTGCTCGACGAAACTAACATGCTCGTAGGAATTTGCGCATCAACGACACCCTATCCTGCTTGACTCGAAGATGATGTGGAAGTGAACGGATTGAGAATACGACTTTCGAAGACAATTCAACTGGGGGAAATCTTATCAGAACAAATGCTTGCTGCCCACGTGCCGTGTGTATGAAACAAGTTAGAAACCTTGAGGTATATTGTGAACAATAGAATATTTACACGAACTTTGAAAGATTATACTGTTATTTATGACTTTCCAAACTAGGTTACAAAACCCTTGCATTATTTTCTATATGATTGTGGGTATAAAATATTGAACGTAGCCTTACAATTTAACTAGAGTAGGTAATAACAGGCGAAATGTTGTTTTACAAATGGGACCAAGGACTTATTAAGAATTCGAAATTTCATTTAAATTTTCAATTAAATATATTTTGCGAATTTTTTCATTTTTTTCCATTGCTTTCATACCGCTATGTTGTTCCAAAAAAAAATTTTGTAATATAACCAAAAAAATTGTTACAACATGTGAAATAAATTACACTCGATGTTTATTTTAACAATTTGCCTGTTAGTTTCTGGGTACTGCTTTCTTGCGGTTTACTTTTATTAATAATGTATTCTTTATTTGCTAATTACTCAAAAACAGTTTGACTTGGATAAACAATGATATTTACATATATTTAGGTTATTTATTTTTAGGTAGAATTTTTTAATGTTATAAAACGGGGTTTGGAATGATCTTGGAAGTCAATCAATATGATTTTATATCTAGAATTCGCAAAAAATACACCTGGAAGTTAGGTAATTAAGAAAAAATTCCTAGAATTTTCACATTTAGCATTAATTTCTTTATTGGAACTTACACATTTATATACACTCGTGCAAAAAGAAATTTAGGCAGGGTCGGATACTGCCATAGTTAATTTCGTTAAAAAGTCATTCGTGTATAATAAAACTAAAATATTTTTGTGATTGTTACGATCAATTTTTATTCCTAAATATTTTCATTCAATTTACGATGTTCTCAAATAATCCGACCTCTCCGCTTCGATATTATATAACTTCCTGTTATAGGAGGCGCCCCCGATCACGCATTATAATGTAATAACTCGATTTGTTCTTATAAAACTCATTCTTATACAATTGAAATAAGTACTTGTTCAACGCCCTGTAGAATGTTATCAGTGTATTAAGTTTAAGTCAAAATACTTTAATCAATCGTTTTTGTTTGATATATCTCTGCAAATGTATTCGGTTATCAACAATCTTCGCTTTCTGAGAAGAAATGCTCGCTCTATTTAAAAGTAGTAATATAAGTTTGTATAGAATAGATTTTCTACATGTGTAATTAACGAGGCGATTGGATTCGAATTTGCGGGTTTTCTTTATCTATTTATGCATTAAAAATACTTTAGAAGTGTTCTTTTGACATGTGCTATCCTAATATTTCAATTGATTATCATATCGTTTCCTAAACTCAGTTCACTTTGATCATGCTTTTCGTTCCAGCATGTACTTTCTGCGTGGCTGATTCTATTACTGCAAGAGCGATGCACGTCTTCCACGAGAAGCTTATATTCTCTGTGCATAGCTCTTTTGTGTAGGCCCGCTGTTGCAGTATGGACACGGCGCTAATGATCTGGCTATCGTTGTGACGCTTCATCAGGGTGCGAGAAACAAGATGTTTAGCTGTTTCATCTCAGATAAAGTAGGTACAAGATAAGTATCACGGCACGTGGAGGTATGTTGTAATGTTTTCATTTATTTTATCGAAAGAATCTTGGCTATTCTCTTTTGATTTTTGCGCGTAACCAATGAACTCAAATAAACTCAAGTAACATCACTCCGATGAACGGAACTAGTTTACAACGAGCTTTGAAATTATAGTCGCTAATGTTTCCTGTTACGTTCAACATATTTGCTGGAAATGGTTCTGAATTTTATCTTTTAGTTTATCACACTTGCTATTAAGAAAATCTTATATTATTTTTTTATTACTAATTAGTTTTCTTTACATGTTAAAATACGAAATGCGCACTTCGTACCTCAATTCTTAAGTGTCCGTAGAATATTTCTTTTGCTTTTTTTAAACAGATTTTTTTGTGTTTATTGTCAAATAAAAAAATGGCGATGGCGATGTTCTTTCTTTGTCTAGGTGAACCACTCCACTCTCCGCTTGGATAATTAACACGGTATTTCTACATTTCTTTATCTTTTTATACGTGATCGTGATTCGTGCGGGTCCTTACTTTACTGTCCTTTCTGTTTCTACCTGACCCATGCGTTTTACTGTTACATAATCTCCTAATTTATTTACAATTTACATTCAGTGGATGGTCATTTTTAGGCGTATGTGTCTTTGTTCAATTTTTGTAATCCTGATTAAAAGTTGAAAATCGCGAGAAATCAGTAACAGAATGCTCGCCCAAATTATGTGTAACAAAGGAAGGAAAAAAATATAAAGAAAGATAATGCCGCGCTAAACACAGTTGGAGATAGCGACGTCTAGAGAACGAAACATCGCTTTTTGTAGAACATCTGTATCTGAAAGGATAATTCAACACAAAAACATGTGTAAAATATTACTCTAATAAGTAACTTCTGTGAATTTAGATAGCAAACAATATTTAATTGCTGGTTCAAAGAGAAACATCTGTATCCTTCACTATACACGTACTAATATAAAATATTAATGATATCTAGTAACAATCAAGCCGATGGGTGTTTTGTAAATAAAAGAACTACTCCATTATGCACCTCTTAAATATTGTCTCATAATTTAGGATAACAAAACTAAGTTGCATTTAACCACGGTAATTAATAACAATAAAAAATATATATAACAAGAATTTTACCTATTTTGAGTATAATGAACCCGCCCCAAATAGAACCTACTAACACGTACGAAACACAGTACATATGTATAGTAATGCCTATGGGTGCAATCAACATTAACAGCTAATCGAATACCAAACTACATTAAATCTTTGATTTAATAATGACAGTATTAAATGTTGCTCATTATCTCTAAATATTTTCTTACTACCAGCAATTCCACGTATCGTAAGTAAATGAAGCAATCCTACCTCTTGGCATTTAAAGATGTTCGTTCACGTAGGATTTTGGGGGTCTGATAAATTTTTAAAAATCGTATCTCCTTTACGAAACGGTGTCTGCTAAATTTGTTTGCGCGAATAATCATCTACCTAAAGAAGCTTTAATTCAATGTAACCACCGTCATTAAAGTAAGGGCTGGTGTGAAATAATAAATCTTAAAAAATCGTATCCCCTTTACGATGTCTGCTAAATTTGTTTGCACGAATAATCATCTAGTTAAACGAACTCCAACTTAGCGCCCACCAATTCAATGTAACCACGGTCATTAAACTAAGGGTTGGGGGTAAAGTAACAAACTTTAAAAAAATGTATCTCCTTTACAAAACGATTTCTGCTAAATTTATTTTCGCGAATAATCATCTACCCAAAGGAGCTTCAATTCGCCATCTTTCAATTTAATGTAATCACCGTCGTTAAAGTAAGGGTAGAGGGTGAACTGATAAATTTTAAAAAATCGGATCATCTTTACGAAACGATGTCTGCTGAATTTGTTTGTGCGAATAATCATCTACCCAAAGGAACTTCAACTTAGCACCCATCAATTCAATATAACCACCTAATGGTGGTTATATTGAATTGATGGGTGCTAAGTTGAAGTAAGGATAGAGGGTAAAGTAACACACCTTAACAAATCGTATCTCCTACGAAACGATGTCTGTTAAATTTGTTTGCGCGAATAATCATCTACCTAAAGCAGTTTCAATTCAGCACCCGTCAATTCAATGTAACCACCGTTGTTAAAGTAAGGGTAGGGGATAAAGTAACAAACTTTAAAAAATCATACCTCCTTTACGAAACAATGTCTGCTAAATTTGTTTGCGCGAATAATAATTTACCTAAAGGAACTCAATTTAGCACCCATCATTTCAATGTAACCACCGTCATTAAAATAAGGATATGGAGTAACAAACCTTAAAAAAATTATATCTCCTGTACGAAACGATGTCTGCCAAATTTGTTTGCGCGAATAATCATTTACCTAAAGGAGTTTCAATTCAGCACCCGTCAATTCAATGTATCCACCATAGATGAGTAATCGCACAAACAAATTTGGCAGATTTCGTTTTCGTAAAGGAGATACGATTTTTTAAGATTTATTATTTCAATCTCAACTCTTACCTTAACGACTTTGGTTACATTGAATTAAGGATACTGAATTGAAGCTCCTTTGGGTAGATAAGTATTCGCACAAACAAATTTGGCAGTCGTCGTTTCGTAAAGGATATACGATTTTTTAAGATTTATTACTTCATCCTTACTTCTACTTTAACGGCGGTGGTTATACTGAATTCAAGGGTGTTGAACTGAAACTGCTTTACGTAGATGATTATTCGTGCAAACAGACTTAGCAGACTTTTGTAAAGGAGACAGAATTTTTTAAGATTTATCACTTCACCCTCCGCCCTTACTTTAATGACCGCGGTTACATTGAATTGAAGGGTGCTAAACTGGAACTGCTTTTCGTAGATGATTATTCGCGCAAACAAATTTAACAGACATCGTTTTAACGACGGTGGTTACATTGAATTCAAGGGTGCTGAACTGAAGCTACTTTTCACACATGATTATTTGCGCAAACAAATTTAGCAGATATCATTTTGTAAGAGAAATTCGATTTTTTTAAGGTTTATTACTTTACCCCCTGTCCTTACTTTAACGACGATGATTACATTGAATTGAAGGGTGTTGAAGCTGCTTTACGTAGATGAATCTTCGCCCAATCAAATTTGGCAGACATCGTTTCGCCAAGGAGGTACAATTTTTTTAAGATTGGTTATTGCGAGTTTTTAAAAAGTGTGGATGACGTTTGATCCACACATTAATGATGTATAATAGCTACATTTTGTGTGCTACTGATTTTAAATGTGTGGATGGATTTGAGTGTTGCTAACTTCACACCGATCAAAAGATTAATGTTTGGGTTGAAATGTTAAGGGATCATATTATCGATCCCTTTTTCATTAATGGCAATTTAACTTCAGCTCTGAATTTGCAGTAATTGCAAAATTAAATTATATTTGTTTGTACTATCTTTATCCACATGGACACCTTCCCAATAACAGTATATGGTTCCAGTAAGATGGCAGCCCATCACATTATGGTTTAAATGTTCGCCAGTATCTGGATAACGTTTTTCCAAACAGATGGATTGGGAGCCGAGGAAACATTGAGTGGCCAGCCCGTTCGTCTGATTTAAACCTTTTAGATTTTTTCTTTGGGAAATAAAAACGTAAAAAATAAAATTTACAAAGATAAACCCCATGACATCGAGCATTTAAAAATCCGAATTACCAAGAGGATACGAGAAATTCCCAGTGAATTTTTAGATAATTCTCTTCGGAATTTTGTAAGACGATTGGGCCATTGTCAAATTACACATGTAGGATGTGTAAAATATTTCAGGCCTTCTGCGTGCGTCGATAGACCTAAGGGTAGTAGAGGGAGTAAGTAAGAGGTTACTGTAACTTGTTGTTTAGAACTTAAGAAGCTCTCATGATGTGTAGTCGCTTAGCTTGATTTATATTTAAATAAACCTTTCTTTAAACTTGATGTTGTTTATTGCATTACATCAACTTTGGTGCCGAAACACGGGAAGATCTGGTGATAAATATAAACGAGCTTTAACGTAAATATTCGGAATAACGGAACGCGAACGCGAATATTTAACAGACGGCTATACTATCGAGGCTTCATGATGGAACAAGTAAAACGGACAATTTGTAGAACGCACTGATAATAATAATAATAAGTTTATTCAAAGTAATAATATAAGAACAAAATTATATAAATAAACAATGTAAAAAAAAAAAAATTCCACTGAGTCTATTCGACTGTGCATGGACTATCATCTATATAAATTGACATTAAGTAAGTGCGTTTTATTAATAAACTGTTTTAAATCTTTGTACTTTGCATACATAATATGTATTGATAGTTTCTAATTATAGTGAAAACAAAATGTGTATTAAGGGTTTGACCCACTTCCAAATATAAAGGTTTAGGTTTCAGCTAATAAACTACACGATACTATGTACTTGTGCACGTCCCAACGCTATAATGTAATATTTAAACATTTTCTTTACTAATGGTAATGAATTGCAAATTGTAATGTAGTTTTTATATATGTTAGGTAACTGGTTATAAATCTTGCTCATCAGGTTCATAAAGCTACGTATAGCGATGCTTCGAATATAAGGAGGTCTTTCAATGTTATCATTTAGTTTATACCGGGTGTCGTATTTATGATGGATATGTTTCCTGTTGTTTTTATTTTTATATAAATATAAAATAATATTGTACATAAACAATTGCTTGATATCCATTATGACCGTTTCAAGGAATAGCAGGTGTGAAGGATAAATTAAGGGCTTATTGTATATTATTTTAAAATTCTCTTTTGTAAGACGTCAACTTGATGAAGATAACAAGAGGATGCTCCTCCCAACTTAAGATATTATAGTTAAGTCTAGATTCAACTAATGCATAATAAATAATTCTTAGGTGGGTAATATCGAGTATTTCTTTTAAGCATTTGAATTTGTATAATAAGGTTCTTAAAACTTTAGCAACGTTTTTAAAAATTTTTAAATGAATTTCCACCTAAATTTTGATTTCTTAAATTTCCACACCTAAGTTAATTTTGGTATTTTTTGGCCGATTTTATTTAAAACAACTTTCATGAATAATTTAATTTTTTAAAAGTATTTTAAATTTTAAATTTTTCCACTTATGTATTTGGAGAATTGGAATAAAAACAATTATTTTCCATTTAAAATGGTAATATTTATTTATATATTTAAAATAGAATTTAAACATCCCTTAACCCCATTTTTTATTTAACCAAGTATTTCCTTTTTGAAATTGGCCGTTCCAATAACCAAAACTTATTAATTTTACCAATTAAAGAAAGTTGGTAGTAAATTAAATTTTTAATTGGAAAAAGAAATTGGCCCTTAAACATTTGTAATATTTTAATAAAATTTAAGCATACTGTAGAATTCCTTTTAAAACCAAACTGGTTTTGTTAGATTATTTTGAAAAAAATTATGAGCTTTTCTTAATTCAAATATTTTCCAAAGTTAATAGTTGGCGGTATTTGCCAACGTTATCTCCTTTTAGAATCGGAAAACGCAAAAGTGGCTTTTTCTCAATATTTTATTTTTAAAAGAATTAAACAATTGAATTTATTTCTTTTAAAACCATTTTATAATGCTTAAAGTTTTTATTTTGAATTTTAAAAAATTTATTTTTGCCGGTTCAAGAAAATTTTTCCATTTTTGTATAGGTCGGAGTTTGGTTTTTTATTTTTAGAATCCCCTTTATTACAAAAGAAATTTAAACGCGGACTGTTTGGTCTATATATTTTTTTTAAAAATTCCTTGATCCTTATTTTTAATACGATTTTATTACTTCGTTCCAAACTTTTCCAGATTTTATTAATTTCCCTTAAAATTTCATTTTCCTTTTAACCTTCTTTTAAAAAAAATTTTTAACATTTTAAATTGGTTTGAGAAAGGTGGAAAATTTTTTCAGATTTCCCCATTTTCAGAAATTTAAACCTTTTTTATTTGGGACGTACCGGTTGTTAAAAAATTCCTGACCTTTTTTTGTCGTACCATTTTATTTACCCCATTTGGGTCCAAACCCTTCCGGCGGAGGCCTTTTTAGGAAATTTTGCGGCCATTCTCGGGAAACCGCAAAGTTTTTAACGCCGGCCCAAGCACCCTTTCCCAAACCATTTTAGGTTTTAAAAAAAACCGCACCATTTCAAACCAACTTAAAAAGAAGGCCCTTTAAAGCAAACCGGTTTCAAAGGGTTACGGGAACCAACGGGCCCCCCGTTTGGCTCACGGTCGGTTTGATGGGTCAAAAACCTTATAGGCGGCAGCAGCAAAGGGGTTGCAGAAAACAAAACACTTTAAACCAAATTTAAACTTCACAATAATCAATTTAAAACACGTCATTTTGGTTGATTTTTCAATAACCAAGCCAAACAACCATTTTCACCGGAAATTGACCCCACGTTGAGCTTCCAACGCAACCCGGCCCCCGTTCCCGTTCCCCGGAAACATTTGTTAGACGAAGCAACCATTTTATCCCGCGCCCATGATCTGCAGGGTTTTGGTCGTGATCGCAATTTTCAGCCGGATATTCGAAAAGATGCCGATGTTCGACCCTCGCGGAAAAGTCACCCCCCACCTCCCCGATTTTCCAAACGGAAACCGAGTTTAACCTCCGAGGACCCGTACCTCCGGCCGCAACCGCAGCAAACCTTTTGCACCTTGGCCAAACGCCCATGCAGCACATTCCACCCCTTCACACCATTAACATTGCTTTTTTAAACCACCACGATTAACACCGATTACCCAAACACGCCGCACCGTGACCCACGCCCACCGACGCCAAATTTTGTTAAACAAAAGGTCGGAGCGGATGTGGCAACATAACCAGTTGTTTTTATTTAGTCCGCGAAACCCAATTTTTCAACCAAATAACGCCTTATTCCATTTCAAACCGGGCCACCACCCCTTGGAATTTCCAGGCGTGCAACTCAGGCCAGGTAAGACCGGTTTCTATAGACCCTTTAAACGCCGCAACAGTTCCCACCGCCTTGACCACAGTCCGCCCAACGGCTTTACATATTAGTCACCTTTAAACATTTTTCAAATCAAATTTTTCGGCCACCACAGTTCAAAAAGACCTTTCACTTTTTAACTCATTAAAACCCCAACCTTCCTTTCGAAAAATTTGCCCCGGACACGGAATAACGACCGGAACCCAAGCAGGAGATTTGAGGGAGAAAAAATGGAATTAAAAATTTTACCACAAAATAAACCATATTAACCCGCGTTGTTGTAAATTAGCGTGTTTCCTCGAAACCAAACCCGGGAACCGGCATTCCGAAACAGCCCATATCATCCAACGCACGAGCCACCGTGTACCCCCGACCGCCCAACCCCTTCCCCACGGCCCGCACCAGCCCCCCAACCGCGTCGTAAGCCTTTATAACAAACCGAAATTATAAACCATTCCCACATCAAATTTCGCAGGATAATTTAAAACATTAAACAAAACAGTCCTTTCATTTGGTGGTTTTATATTCATTCGCAGCCCAACGACACGTCTTCACCCTTTCATCCGTGAAGACGTTCAGGTTTAAAGTTTGCCCGGTTTGTCGCCGACAACCGACCCCACCCAGCCCCCCATATCGTGTTGCTTGATCGACCCCCGTCGGCTGAGAAACCTTTTCCCATTTGGTGGTCCACCACTTTGAAATGGCAGGGTTTGATCCGAAAACCCATTTACAAACCGTTTCAGCAGGGTTTCCCGCTGTTTTCAATTTAAATTTGATAAACACTTTAAAACCCAAACGCACGGTTTCCCATTTTCGAAGCCCACACAAAATCTCACAACCCAACACGCAACCAGGTTGTACACACCTTTCCATTTTTCCACCAGGCCCCCAGGCATACCTTACGCGAACACCGCTTTCGAACGCCCCGAACGCCACGATTTCACCCGAAACTTTTTGAATCAGTGGGGCAAATTCCATTTCCCAGAGGTAAGATTTTATTTTATCTGGTCTCCCACCCACCAGTTGGCCGGCCCACCTCCTTTGTTTCACAACCAGCCCGCCCGCACCAGGCAACACAGCCTTTCCACCACCGAAGCCCCAACCATCATCCTCAAACCAAACCCCCGCCAGCTTCACCGCCAATCAGCACGCCCCGGTCAGCAGCAACGCCCAACGCCCGACAACCCAATGCCGGTTACCCAGCAAGCCACCGCAGTTCACCCACACCACTTTCCCACCCTTTTTCTATTCCCAAGCCGTTTTCAACCCATCCCATCTGCAAAACCCGCAACATCCAAACCAAAGAATCCCGAGTTCGTTCATTTAGTTCTCCAGTTTCAACCATTAGTTCAGTACGGAACAATTTGAATTTTTCGACGATTTTTCCGATACCTCTTTCGCCAAAACCCCCACGGGAACAACGGTAGAAACCACAAATTTTTAAAACACCTGTTGCAGACCAGGTCGCGCCCCCCAAAAGCGGTTTCCAGCCCGCCGCCTCACAAACAACATCCCCACCACCACCAAGCCATTCGTCATTACCTGAGAACGACCCGCGCCTGGTCACCGAATACCGTTTAGGGAAAAGCGACCGATTGCGAAATGCCGACGCACGTATGACAAGAGGGACCAGGGCCCAAACCCAATGAAACCCATACACAACACACGACAACACAAAACAGACACCCAAAACCACCAATGCTTTTGAGTTTTCCAACGGATAGTGCGAAAAATTTAGGTCAGCCGCGGCGCCGACCCAACCATTATTTTCCTTTATCTAACCTAGGTCCACACTTGGTTTTTTAATGGAAAACTCATTAAAAGCAATTAGTGCTAATGGGTTTAATCTCATTAAAAAGCAATTAGGTCATATGGTCATGTGGTCATTGGTCATGTGGTCATTGGTCATGGTTGTGGTCATTGGTCATGTGGTCATGGGGCAATTTCATATCAATTTCAATATGGGGTAATTTCAATGGGGTAATTTAAAACTTTGCATCCTACATATATCCGGATATATGTCGATGCGCATCCCTGTCGGCTTAGGTCGGATAACAACATATTCGACTATCTTCGGCAATATACGTCCCACTCTGTAGAATACATAAGAGAACAATTTTTTCGTATTCAATTTAGTATTCGATAGTAGCTAGAACGGTAAACATGAGCGTCTCAAGGTGATTAACGTTTCTCAACTTTTGGGAATAAAGTGAAACCGACAAATGAGCGATTTGGATTATGGCTGTTGACAGAAAATATGTGCAACAATAATCTGGTAAAAGATATTGGTAATATTTGTTATGTCGAAGGGAAAGATGCTGACTGGTGGACTACACACACCAATTACAGAACCATTTTGTGACAATATAATGTTGGTTAAAATTTGCGACCTTTCTGACCCGAACAAACATCTGCAAGCAAAAGGATGTTTATCCTAAAAAGAAATTTGTGGTGCATTTAACAGCTATCTACGAAGAAAGTTTGACCGATTTGTTTCCGCTAGGCATGGTGTTAAAGCTAAGCTCCGTTTTCTCTGGAAAGCACTAACAAGATGGGCCAGAGAGTAAAAGAAATTATCGGAAAAGAAGACCTCGAATGCATTAATAAAAATTCCAAAATCCTATATGTGTTCCATCAAAGTGGAACTAGCAGATGTTAAGTTGGAAACTTTATTGGAGGAACTACCAGATATATTAGACGAACTCGAAAAGATTATTTCTATCTTTTGACATGGATGTAACCCAAGATTTTGCGGGTATATTTAGCAAGATGGAGATGTGTAATTATTTAACTACAAACCATAACTTTGCTATAAGGGCGAATACGAAGAAAAGTGTAATATTATAGTTGACAACGATAAACTGTAGGAATTGATTGTTTAACATGGCTAACAACCAATGCAAGAATTAAGATATACAACAAATTTGTGTGTCAGATAACAAGTCCTGGTGTTAATAAACAACTTGGCAATCATATACTAGATTTTTTACGTTGTCCAGATGTACGTTTAAGGGAAACATTTGCGTCTACTTTGGCTAAAGAACATGGTATTACGCGATTGGAAGCGACAATATACAATTGTGCAATTGGAAGCTATGTCAGTGGGAACGGGTGTATAATCCCTTAAAAGACTGTTTAACGTTATTGGAAGATAGTAAGTTATACTTCCTAAAGGCGCCAATGTACTCGGTACCACTTGCCAAAATGTGGAGTAAGCTATCGGACAAGCTACAAAATAGCTGCTGTTTAGTGTATAATAACCTGCTACAGTACGTGTATTGGGGAATGGTAATACAAAGAAATTGACGGGCTTAAATTGTTGTCCGAAAACCAAAAGAAAGGGAAAATTGATAAAGTATGTGCTTTGGCTTTTAGTTTTAACTATTTACCGTAAATTATTTGGAGATAGTAGAGGAGGAAGAACCAAGATAAAATAAAAATCTTACACAAGTGCTACATTAAAGCAGGTAGTACATATTTTACACAAATCTGCAACACCATATTCTACAATTCCAAAAGAAATAGTCATTTCGGAATTGGGATTGATAATACCCAACATTCGTCCAGAGGTTGTACGACAACGCGCAAATATTGGTAGTAAACTCTATCCGTTTACGCTAAAGGAAATTACCCCATTATGTATGCCATACGCTGTAAGTGGAAGGAAAAGACAACTGGAATTAGAGGAAATGGATGCAAAAAGGCGAAAATTGGACTACATGGAAAACACTGCGACAATAGGAACAATACAAAGATGTGTTAGACAAAGAACATCTTATTAGAGAAAATGAGGAAGAATTAAAAGATTATTTTATGTGTCGATGGACTGACTTAGATACATCCTTGCGTTGTATGCATTTGCGGTTAGTAAAAAGACTTTTAGTTATGTAGGTTTCTTGCAGAAAAGGATGGTACTAAATCCGTATACTTTTAAAAGGTTATTCTAAAACGTATTTATCAAAATGGCAGATAACAAAGACGAACTAAGGAATGCGGGTTTCGTAATTGGCGTACACCACACGCAAAGGGGTTCCGCTAAACATTGTATATTTCCTAGTAAAGAACCTTTCGGATCATTTAAAACCGAGGGTCTTACAACCTATAACAACCATATATTCCCAAAAGTGGTGGATATGCAACTACCAACGGTGTGTGGAGAAAAAGGATTTCTCCAATACCGACAAGAAGAAGTCGATCAAGCTAACAAGATACGTATGCAGGATATAGTGGGAAAGCTGGATTAAAAGATTGTCACAAGCTGCAAGAATTACACGAAGGAATGGATCTGGTTGTCGGCGGAATCAAAGACTTTAAATATAGAGGCAAACTTCGGTACATTTTACAATTCGAAAACCTAGACGGTCTTTATGTATCAAACTATTGGTTAGAAAAGGAGATAGAAGACTTGGGTGTCGATTTAAATTTTAAGCTGCGAATAAAATTAGATAAAATTAAAACCACGCAAACAAACATAAAGAAAGGACTGTCTTCTGTGTATAACTTTGTATTAAAATTAAGTTTAAATGACCCATGCTTGGATTAAATATTTTTAAATTTGTTATGTATAATGTCAGAATAAACATTTTATAATAGTATATAACATTGTTCTTTATTTATAAAAGGCTGTAACGTTACCCCGAAATAGCAGTCGCACAGAGGGGTGCGCATGGGCAGCGAGCATGGGCAGGAGTGCGTACGCGCATGGGTGCGCATGGGCAGGGTGTGCATGCGCAGGGGTGCTCATGGGCTGGGTGTGTCTGGCGTACACGAGGGAAGCGGATGTTAACAGTCACCAAGCATCCAATTTTTTATTTGGATGGTATCGAGTACTTGCCTGCGTATGTATCCGGAGTAAAAGAATACGATTTGTACGCAGCTTATTAATAAAATTAGTTTATCGAGGGAAGATGACAAAAGGTACATTATTCCTAATAGTACAACAATCTACGCATGGGGTTAAAGATATAAGATAGTTGTTTATATTTGTATGGATTTTGTAAATCTATTGTATATATTAGTTTTAAGATTCCATAATTTTAAGTTCTTCTCCCACCTTCCAAATCCTTCCGGCTTCTATCCTGGTTGACAGAGTATACGTGTTATCTCCACGTGGTATTCGCGGGACACTGCGGTTTTAGATTTCTAGGGAAACGGTTGGTTAAAGCATATGTCTTGGTTAGCGAAAAAGGGTTTTAAAGATGGAGTTAAATAAAGATGGGCAAAATTAGTGATTTGGGTCTTTAAAAGGCATAACTTTGTATGGGTGGTCCTATTTAAAATCTATTTACAGATTTGGGGTCCCTAGAAAATTTAATATTAGTTGATACCTAGCAAAATATATTTATCTTAAAAGAGTGACTACCCCGGTATAATAAATACAATATAACACTTGTCAACAAAAAAGTTGTAGGAAAATTAAAGACGTATTTAATGGGGGTCCAGTATTAGAATTTGTTGGTAGTAGTAAGTCCTACTGTATTGTAGGCGAGAAAGATACGATTAAAAAGATTAAAGGGGTCTCACGAATTGTAGTTATAAAACCGAGGGTCTTACAACCTATAACGAGCATATACCTCCAAAAGGGTAGGCATGCAACTACGCAGCAGTGCGCGGGAGAATAAGAATTTTCCAATAAGAAATTAAAGTTTCCATGTACGTAGCACCAGTCATTGGGAAATGGTGAAATGTTAAACCTATAAAGGCGATTATTAATTGTGGTTTAGAAAATAGTAGTTTTCGGGACTAAATAAAATAGCTTAGACTGGTTAATGTATATGGTTACATACTCGTACACATCCACAAACATCTGTTTACGTCCACAATGGCGATACCGGTAGTTTTTGTTTAACAAATAGTAGGAAAGATACGTCAGGTGTTAGTGCGGAAGCCCATAGGATTTTCAAAAAGAACGGTGCGGCGGGATGTATGGTGGTTCTCCGTTAGAATAATCGAAAGTGGTTAATCAATCGTATTAGATGTTTAAATAAGCGAAAGTGTAAAGGCCTACATAAACAAAAATTTAATTAACCGACAAAAAGTGGCGATGTGCTACACTTATAAAGAAAGTATGGAATGGTGCTTTTAGCGGCCCTACCTGAAAAAGGGCGACTGACTTTTCCAAGCAACTACAAGAATAGCAGTAGCGCAGAGAAGGGGTATGCATGTATTATACAGTTGCTGCAAAATATGTTAGTTTACGCGTAGCTCGGATGTGTAATTGATCACGACTTAAAGATCCTCGGAGGTTTAAAAATTCTCGGCCCATTGTCGTTTGAAAATGTTTGTAAATTATCAGAACAGGAGCGGGTCGAAGTATAATGGATGATTGACTGAGTTTTTCTACCTTTACGAGGGAATCGGAAATTGACAGACATCGAGCATCTAATTCTCTATTTGGACGATATCGAGTACTTACCGGTTCTAGAAATCATTACGTGCGGCCGACCGCTATGCGAAAGTGTAAAAGCCTACAGAAGCAAAATTTAATTATCAACGAAAAAGGCCGCGATGTGCTATAGAAAGTATAAAAAATTGGTGCTTTGTATCGGTCCTAACAGTAAAAAGGAGAGTGACTTTTTCTAGCAATTACAAGAATAGCAGTAGCGCGGCGAAGGGTATGCATGTATTATACAGCGCATTGTTGCTATAAAATATGTTAGTTTACGAGAAGCTCGAACGTGCACAAATTAAATTTTAATCTATAATTAACCACGGTCGTAAAATTGAAATTAATGGTTAATTTAATACCGCTAACATATACTTTCGCTTGGTGATTCATTTGAAAATATTCAAGCCTACCATTTCCTAAAGTATGACGTAGAAGTTATTTAAAATTAAATTGTTTATTAGTAAGTATTCCTGTAGACAAAAGTTGGTATTCCTTAGTAAATGGTTTAAAGTGTTTTTGGTTATAGTAGCACTGCATCTTCTATAGCACGACTTGCACAAATTTGTGTGCGTGTGCTATCACCCTTTGGATTTTTAATATGCACGCGATCCGTATAACATGGAAGACGTTTCCGATGTTTTTACTAACGGCATTCGCACCATCGACGAAGCGAACCAGGTGCATGCATTGGCGCTAAATGTATTGGACGAGCAGCAAGGATTATGACATCATTTAGTTCCCCGCTGAATCCTCAACTTCGTTCGGTATCTTCGGAAACCTTCGGTTTGCATTCTATAGGGTACATAAAGCAGGTACGCTGAGTAAACCTTTAGTTATGTTAGTTCGCTTACAAGTCAAGTCTTATAGTGCGGATTTTGTTTTGTACTAAAATGGTACCTGCAAACGTTTTAAATGCGAACCCTTGCGGTCTTCCTTTACCGGAAAATGTTCTCAAACGGCACCAGAACAAATGTCGTGGTGTAACATCGTCCAGGTTGCTTATACATCCGTCCGCAGCAAAGTACTTAAACTGTGGGTCTTGCGGTATCGCTTTTACGAGAATGGCAACTTACAGCGACACAAGGAAAAACAGCACGGTATGTCATTAAGCCGTAAACGTTCAGCTCCGCCAGCTGTTAAAGGATCTTGTACGAAACAACCACGAATTATGTGTAAAGTATGCGATTTCGAAATGGAAAAGTCTGCATCCGCACATTTAAGGAGCAACAAACATAAAATGCATCAGTTACCGCTACTAGCGACGATGGCGTAGAAATGGTTAGCACGCGTTTAACAACCGATGGCTAGCTATCGCATAAAGAACGCCAATGTCGACGATGGAGTGCCCGAGTTTCTTTGGAAGCAGAAAGAGCGATTTATTCGATTAATAAATAAAAAAGAATACAACATACAGCAATAAAAGTCTATTGCGAACTCTACGGCGTTTATACCAAAATGGAGGAAGAGAAGTCCGATGTGAAACCTTTAACACAAAAAATGTGGTTATAACGTCTTCTAGTAATCTGGAAAATATGTACGAGGTCTTAAGCGAAACCATAAGAACAAAATCAGAGGAATTTGAAACATGCGGGTCCGGTTGGTCTTTGGAAAAGTGCTCTATTTAGAAATAAATATTAATAAGTATAGCCCGATATGAGTTCTAGGTTAAAAATAAAAATTGTAAATATGTATTTAGAAATGTGGTTTACAAATTTAAACTGTATTAGTAAAATTGTTTGTAATAAAAAGTTTTAAGAATTGTTTTTAGATTTTCTTTAGGTATTAGCTGCAGGAAAGTTTATAATTTAGAGGGTGTGTAAAATGGTAAGGGTGGTCCCTGTTTTAAATCTGTTTGCAGATTCGGATTCTACATAAAATTCTAGACTAACAAGATGTGCTACATGTATAAAAAATTTATAAGGAACGCTACAGGTAAGAAAACTTAAAATGGGGTAGCTCTCTGGGGATGGTGCTATGTGAAAATTTAAAGAGATTTGTGTAGCTGAGAAAATTCTAATATTGATTGATACCAAACAAGGTAGGTTTATCTCGTGGGTGGAAATGTGGAGAAAGATTTATCTCGCAGAGGGTATATTGTAACTTTGCAGGGCGTGGTCCGATTTCAAATCTGTTTACAGATTCGATGTGCGTAAAATTCTAGACTAGCAAGATGTATCCATGTATAAAAAATTTATAAGGAACGGTCAAATCGCAACGGTAAGAAATCTTAAAATCAGGGTAGCTCTCTGGGGATGGTGCAATCTAAAAAATTTAGAGATTCGGGTAGCTGAGAAAATTTAATATTAATTGATACCAAACAAGATAGGTTTATCTCGAAAGATGCAATGGCTAGTCGAAGAAAACTATTTGTTAGGTTTGTTTGAGCAAAGAGCAAAATTTAGAAGATCAGGACTTTAAAGGTATAACTTTGCAGGGCGTGGTTCCGATTTCAAATCTGTTTACAGATTCGATTGTAAAATTTAGACTAACAAGATGTATCGCATGACTAAAAAATTTATAAGAACGCTCAAAAGTCGCTACAGGTAAAAAATCTTAAAATGGGGTAGCTCCTGGGGATGATGCAATCTAAAATTCTTAGAAATTTGGGTAGCTGAGAAAATTTAATATTAATTGATACCAAACAAGATAGGTTTATCTCGTGGTGGAAATGTGGAGAAAATTTTCCCTTGGGAATTTCTAATGAAATTTGGGGTTTTTTATTCCTTTTGGGTTCACAAAAAATTTTGTAATTTTGTTTTGTGTAAGAAATGGGCCTTTTTAGATTTTCCTTTCGTTTTGTTTTTTATTCCTTGTTAAAAATTTTTTTGTTTAAATTTTTGGAATTTTATTAAATTTTCTTGGGTTTTTTTATCCACCTTTAGTGAAAAATTATTCCTTTTACTTTTTTATAGTTCTATAATGTGTAAATGTATTTATTGTAGCGATCAGGTTATCTGTTAACTTATTAACATCAGATTCATCATAGTAAGTAGTCCAATCATGAGTTTGTACGGCATCTTTTATTTTTGAGTAATTTATGTAAATAATTTCCTTTAATTTGTTTTTGGTTTGACTACACTGTTCCCACGGTATATATAAAGCTGTGGCCCTATGATCTGTAATGTAAGTATCTATAACTGTCGGAATACAATTTAGGTAGTGATCTTTATTTCTTGTTTTCATAAATATATGGTCTATGCAGCTTTCAGTGTTACCAGATATACGAGTGTTTTTGTTAATCAAAGAAAGGAAACCGTGTTCGCTTAAAGTATCCAGATAGTTATTTGTAGTTTCTTTTTCACTATTTATGTTTATATTGATGTCTCCGACTATTATGTGGGTATGACAATGTAGCGTATCTGTTTGTTGGTATAATTGTAAATTAAATATAAAATCTTCATCAGGTTCGGATGGAGATCTATAAATTGCGGTTATGAGATATGTATCGTGCTTTGTCTTTTTTAATAAAATCTGTATGGCTGTACTAGACCCAATAGTGACTATACTCTGTCTAAAATCAATTTTATTTTTTAGGTAAATGACTACACCATCGTTTTTATTAAGTGCTCCACCGCTATACAGCATTGAATAACCATGTAGTAAAAACGGTGTGTTATCTAAAATTTTGTATGTTTCCGTAAGAACAAGACAATCGTATTCAAACGGCAGTTGACTCAACGTGATTTTTAATTCATTAATGTTTCGTCCTAGGCTACGAATATTTTGGTGAAATATTTTAAAGTATTTATTATGGTTTTTACTATTCCAGTAATTGTTGTGATCCAAGATATTAGTATATTCGGCAGTGTTAATCTGGTTATAGTTCACTTCGCGAATGTATGGGTCCATTTTTTGCAATTATTTAATACTAATGTAATTAAAAAGTGTATATAAACGCAAACGTATAAATTTCTTATTAATAGACTAAGCATAACGTAAGATGTTGAACAATAACGATCTGCTAATTTGCGATATGTTTTTGTGTGGGTGAATTTGCTTATATGCACCACAACTTAGATATTTGGAAGTGTCACAGTTTATATAAACCCAACAATAATTTAGAATTGGAATTATAAATAAAATTTTTCAGTGAATGACTACGAGGTACTTAAAGAAAAGAGAAAAAACGAAAAATTAATACTTTATAGGCCTCCTTATTAAACTAAATATATGATAGTGTATCGTAAGGTAATGAATTGAAAAATATGTTTGTATTTTAAATAAATGTTTTCTAATAATATTCTATCTGTTAGTTAGGTTCTTCCAAATTATTTTTATAAGAAATTTATTCTATAAACACCCAATGCTAATTGAAATTAATTGTTAATTACGGTTAATTATGGTTTGATATAATGTGATGCTTAATAACTAAAAAGAATGTAAAAGATGTGACGGATGTAAAATATTTCAAGGTTTTTCTTACTATAATTAAATGATATGAAGTTTTGTATCTTAACTAGTAATTTGTATACACCTTTACCGTACGAGCAGCAATCTAGTTTCAAGGTTGTCCAAATGGATGGAGTTTGTAATTCTGCACTTTGTTCTGATATTTAACAAAATCTTTCCATCGTTTGTCCAAACATTATTTTTGCCAAACTTTGTCACAGTTAATTGAACGAGTTCCGACGTTTTTGAGTTGTCATCTCTTAATACAATAGACGTACCTTTTAGTTTAGATTTCTGCCGAAGATCTCCCTTTAAAGTTGTAAGTAAAACTTAATAATGATGGGCCTCTTTCCATCATTATTTCTAGTTGGTATCCTGTGACCCTATCTATGGCATATGGTGGATATTTATACCTAGATGTTTTGAACCAGTTCAGTGACGATAACGTCTGTTTGCTTTTCATTATCACTTTCTTTGACCCCATATAATATAAGGTTATTACGTCTAGAGTATTGTTCTAAGTTATCACACATTTGCATATACTTCTCGCATTCCTTCTGGGACTCATTTAATTTTGTTTCTAATTTCGATGCAATGTTCTTGTAATCTGCTATTAATTCTTCGAAATCCTTTGAAACAGCTTCTTTTATTTTTAAACACAGCTTTTCCATAAATGTGTCAGAGTACATAACTTTTTCCACAACACGCTGTATTAATGTCATCGCCTTCACTCGTATTTTTGAGCGCAAATTTCTATCACTTTTATCACTACCACTCATAATTACTCGTTAATTCTTGACTTTAGAACAACAGAAAATGGCAACCAATTTAATACTTAGAGCCACTCGTATAACACGTCTTACTCGCGTCGCGACATCATCAAATATGCTTAACTGAAACAGTTAATAATATAAATTCTATGCTAGAAAGTAGTTTCAGTGTTGAAGACATTTATACAGCTATGTCAAAGTTAAAGCTTGCGAGTGACAATCTGAAAGAAATTGATAAGCAAATTGAACCTCTGCTTAAAGAAAATCTAGAGGACGAGTTAATGAAAAGGTATGAATATGGAGAGGTTGCTGTAACTACGATGTCTAAGTTGGAATTTAGATTAAAATGCCCAGAAAAATCGCAGATAGAGGTCGAATCGAATTTAACGAATACGGTACAAGTAAGTAACGAAGCAAGTAGGCCGTCCTTTACGTCAGTGAGGCTTCAACGTGTACAGTTAGCGAAGTATGATGTTACTGCAAAGGGCTGGCTTCCTTTCTGGGAACAATTCAGAAGTATGATTCACGACAATCAACAATTAACGAACGGGGATCGATTCAACTACCTGCGAATGTATGTCAAGGGAAGGGCCGCTGAAGCAATTGCGGGATTTCCTCCATCTGGAGCATTCTATGAAGAAGCTTTGAATATATTAAAAGATCAATTTGGACATGGGGAACGGCTAATTGAACAATATATTGATAGCATTATGAAAATCGAACCTGTAAAATCTAAAAATGACATAAGCACTTTAAGGAAGAATTACAATCTAATCACTTCAGCTATGCGTGCTCTTGAAATCTTAGAAGTATCTAGTTCTCAGTATAACATAATCGTAAAGTCGACTCTCATTAAGTCGTTGCCAACGGAATTGCGTTTAGGATTTT
Source organism: Platerodrilus igneus (assembly GCA_036346225.1). NCBI lineage: Eukaryota > Metazoa > Arthropoda > Insecta > Coleoptera > Lycidae > Platerodrilus > Platerodrilus igneus. The sequence continues at coordinate 2,383,315 of JARFIW010000237.1, read as the reverse complement.
ATCGACAAATGAAAATGAAATCATCCAATCATCTAGAAATTATTACGAATAATTTAGAAAGTTCATCATCAAGGTCAGAGGAAGATGCGGATCGCCAGGTAAAGGATTTGTTGCAGTTTCTTAAAAACGAACTCGAGTCTTTGGAATAAGCTTTAAAACCGGATGCAGATTGTAAAGAAAAGATGCTCCCAACAGAAAAGAGAACGCATTACAAAGGAACTGCGTCTAGTTTATTAGTCACGCCGAACAAACGTTTTGAATGCTGTGCTTTCTGCAAGAAAGACAATAATACCGAAATGTGTGACTCAGATGTACCTTTGGCAAGGAAGAGAGAAATTCTAAAGGCAGCAGGAAATTGTTACCTTTGTACGAGAAATAACCATAGTGCTAAATATTGTAAAAATAGATTCTTAAGATGTAAGGAATGCAGAGGTAGGCATGCAACAACAATGTGCGACCCTAACTTTAAACCAGGTACAGATAGACACAACGCTGAGACGACAGGTATTACAATGAAATTACCGAAAGGCGAGAGTTCAATGAACACTTCGGCGCCGTCGGTGTCCAGTTTGATGACAAACATAAACAAAAATGTGCTATTGCAAACGGCTTGTGTTTATGCCTTTGGCGAAAATTCAAAGAAGTTAATTAGATTAGTAATGGACGTAGGTAGTCAACCTTCATTTATTAAGGAGAATCTATCAAGGGTATTAAATTTACCTGTTGTCGGACAACATAGGGTTCGTATTGCCGCGTTTGGAAATAGTTCATCGATACCTTCTAAACTTTACAACCGCGTTTTAATTACTTTGAAGGGACAATATACAGATGAAATTTTAACGATTGAGGCTGTGGAAGTTCCAGAAATTTGCATGGATGATTTACATGTACCTAAAGAAAGCGTGGTAGAGTATCAAAACTTGCAGCTTGCTGACAATATTCCGTTTAATATAGATCGAGCGTTAATTGTTGATGGAATTAGTATACTTATTGGGGCAGACAATTACTGGACAGTAGTGACAGGAAAGAATATTCGTCTAAACAAAGGTTTAGTAGCAGTGGACACGAAATTTGGTTATGCTTTGCATGGCCCCATACCAGTTGATGCTACAACCATAGGAGTAAATCTGCAGACAGTGTTACATGCGACAGTTATAAAAACAGAAGCCGAGATCGAAAGTATGTGGGATTTGGAAACAATAGGTGTAACCAAAGAAGCAGACGACGATAAGAAATTTTTCGATAATTTTTTGAAAAATAACGTTCATAAATGTGATGATCGATATTTAGTAGCGTGAATATAACGCTGCTATCAAAGGAATGTTGGATAATAATTATGCCGAGTTAATTTCCCGCGGTGATGCTGAAAAAACAAATGGCGATCGTATTTACTACATGCTACACAGGCCGGTTTTTAGAGAAGATAAACAAACAACGCGTTTACGAGTGGTTTTCGATGCCTCTTCACATGCCCCGGGACAAAAATCGTTGAATGACTTATTAGAAAAGGGGCCTAATTTAAGTCCAGATTTAATTAAGATTTTGCTTAATTTTCGTGTAGGCGAGATCGGGAATTACGGCTGACATTGAGAAAGCATTTCTACAAATTTATTTACATTCCGACGATAAAGACGCACATCAATTCTTTTGGTACAATAACGACAAAGAACTGGAAACGTACCGTATGAATAGAGTAACATTCGGAGTTACATGTAGCCCGTTTCTTTTAAATTCGGTGATACGAACACATTTAATCAATAATTGAAAACAAAACCCTGAATTTATTGAAATCTTAGAAAGGGGATTTTATGTAGACGATCTAGTGGTCAGTGTAAACAATCGAACTGTTGCAGAACATTTAAAAGACTTTTCAAGTAAGCTTTTTCAAGGAGCCTCCATGAATTTACGCAAATGGACGATTAACGATCTCGAAGTAAACAGCAAGGTTGAATCCCAAAATGCACAAATTCAAAAGGTGTTAGGAATTAACTGGTGCAATCAGAACGATAGAATTAGTGTCGATTTGAGTAGTGTGACGGAGTACATACATTCCGTTAAGATGGTGAAAAAAAGGCACGTGTTACAGACAATTGCTCGTGTGTATGATCCGATAGGGCTTCTTGCACCATGTGTAATAAAGCTTAAAATTTTGTTTCAGAACATATGGGTTGAAAAAATTGGTTGGGACGATTTGTTACCGCAAGATATGCAAAATGAATGGCAGGAATGTAGTCGACAATTGATGGAATTAGTGGATTTTTCTATACCGCGTTACGTAGGTGTGTCGAACCATCCAAACGAATCGCAATTACATGTTTTTTCGGACGCATCTTTACGAGCATACGGGGTGGCTGCATATCTAAGACAAAACGATTGTAACGGGAAAATTCGTGTGCAGTTACTGTATTCAAAAAATCGCGTTGCGCCTCTAAAGGCTTGTAGCGATAAAGTGCTAACCTTGCCGCGCTTGGAACTAACTGCCGCGTTATTAGCAGCTCGGTTACAGGTATTTATAAAAACTAATGTATTAATTAAAATCGATGAGGTAGTGTGTAGGACAGATTCTCTGATCGCGTTACGTTGGATTAAAGGCGATGCGTCAAAATGGAAACCATATGTGACTAACCGTGTTAAAGAAATTCAGACCTTATCGAAAGATATAACATGGAAACATTGTCCGGGTCGCGAGAACCCTGCGGACTTATTAACCCGCGGAATAAGTTCAAGTACTTTAATAAATTCCGAAACTTGGTTATACGGTCCTAGGTGGTTGCTAGGAAGTGGACAAACGTGGCCAGATAATACGATAGAGAAATCTACGTCAACGAAAATGTCTTTACTAATTAACGACACTACAAAAGGTAGCAATCAATTTATAGATTCCTCCAGATACAGTGATTTTGATCGTTTAGTGCGGATAACGGCGTATGTTTTACGATTTAGGAAATTTAAAAACCAGAAATAATAAAGAAATGAAGAGCTTAACCGTAAACGAATTTGAAAGGGCCGAAATATGTTTATTATTCGGAGATTAACAGTTTACAACAGTGTGAGGGCATTGAACGGAAATCGAGTATTGCAACTTTAAGCTCTTTCTTGGATAAACATGAATTGCTGCGTTTGGGTGGGCGTCTTCATAATTTAAGAGAAAATTTCGACCTCAAGCATCCCGTTATTCTATCGAAAAATGCACATTTAAGTAAACTACTAATAATGAAGTTTCATAAAACTCTTCATCATAGTGGTGTTAATGCAACACTTTACGAATTACGTAAACGATTTTGGATTGTACGAGGACGGCAATTAATAAAGTCCGTTTTAGCAAGATGTGTCATCTGTAAACGACTTCGTGGAAAGTCAGGGTCGCATCCTTCCGCGCCGTTACCTAGAGATCGAATACAGCAAACAAAGCCCTTTGAAGTGGCAGGTTTAGACTTCGCCGGACCGTTGTATTTTAAAGATAGTTATCATTCAAAGCCATGTTATGTGCTTTTATTTACCTGTGCTGTTATACGAGCACTTCATCTAGAGATTGTTTTGAAAATGGATGTTGCGTCTACAATCAGTGCATGTAAACGGTTCTTTGCCCGTAGAGGATTCCTAAGGTCATTTACTCAGATAACGCTAAAACATTTAAAAGAATATCACGTGAAATATCGACCTTAAACGAAGTGATGGCGAGTACAGAATTGATCGAGTTTGTGAACAGTCACCAAATAAAGTGGAAGTTTATAGTAGAGCGAGCGGCTTGGCACTGAGGATTTTACGAGCGACTTGTAAAAAGTGTAAAAGACGCCCTTAGGGCTACGATAGGACGTTCTTTACTAAATTTAGATCAACTAAATACACTCATTACCGAGGTTGAAGCAACAATAAACGCCCGCCCGCTCACATACCTAGGTAGTGAACCTATGGATTTAATGCCGTTAACCCCTTCGCATTTTTTATTGGGACCCGCTTTGGCTACTATTCCTTTTGTTGACCGTTTTATTAATGGGGATGAGATTCGTAGGCTATGGAAGCAGAGAACAAACGTTATAGACTACTTTTGGAAAAGATGGAGCGCAGAATATTTACAATTATTAAGAGGAGCTCATCATAACGTGAATGTGCGTGAGTGTGCGATTAAGCAAGTGGATGTCGTATTAATACATGGAAATGATAAACGACGGTTATTGTGGAAATTAGGGTTGGTGACAGACGTGATAAACGGCCGTGATGGCAAAGTGCGTGCCTGTTACGTTAAGATTGCGAATGGCACCGTAATTAGGCGCCCAATACAATTATTGTATCCTTTAGAAGTAAGAAGTGATAAGCTAAGTTGTGCCGCCGCGCCGGCGGATGTGTAAAATATTTCAGGTCTTCTGCGTGCGTCGATAGACCTAAGGGTAGTAGAGGGAGTAAGTAAGGGGTTACTGTAACTTGTTGTTTAGAACGTAAGAAGCTCTCATGATGTGTAGTCGCTTAGCTTGATTTATATTTAAATAAACCTTTCTTTAAACTTGATGTTGTTTATTGCATTACAGAGGACAATTTGGACGCTTAATTTGATTTACTTAGTTATTAATTTGTTTTTAATGATAAGATTGTGACTGATAACTTTATTGCAAATAATTTTGTCTATCTTTGATGTACCTAACATTTATTAAATACTCGAACTGGGCTTTTCTTGTAAAAATGTTATTAAATAAATTTAAAAAAAATGCAAATAATATTGTAAAGAGAAAAAATGCTCTATCGAACGGTAGAGTAAAATTGACAAGTCTTTATTTAAAAAATTACGCGGACAGACATAACTTATAACAATTGAAGAAGAAATGTAGATAGAAATATATAAACTTTTGTATTGAACTCAATTTCCTAAAACACAAATATTAATGGCAATAAATCGTCGTCTTCATACTTTTAACTAACCCTGTAAAAAGCAAGTTTGCAAAAAAACGAAAGTTGTTAACTTGTTGCTACAGGAAGAAATTCATGCTTCATTAAATGTAGAAACATTGTTAATTAGACACTTTTAATATTTACTATAATTGAGGTTGCAACAGTTAACACCTTGAAAAAGATCTTATACAAGCGGGCTAAAATAAATAAACGTGTTATATGAAAGCAAATTGGAGGTTAATTTATTCTGAGTAGCTAATTGGTTTCTCTATAACGTGAATTGCATGAAGAATTATAAATATATTTTTAGGATTACCAATGGAAAGTTTGACTAGATTGTGATCCAAGACGATCACAAATTTGTAGAAAATTTCTTCCATTCGCCCATCCCTAAACGCGATTGTTGAACATTGTAGGTTTTGAATTTGGCTACATAATGCATCTTTTAGAGCATCAAAGATCTATTGTAAATGTGCGTTCTGTGATTATACGAGTATGTCAATAAGTGTAACTTTTTATGTAGCAATCGATAGTTTATGACAGGATACATGTTTCTTGCAACCCTTTCAGATCTTCTCCTTCAAAGTGTTAATGTTATTGCAAATACTAAACGCGTAAATTTTTTAACGTAAATTGCTCCCAAGCACTTTTGAACTTTTAACTATATTCAGGTTGAATATAGTGTATAATAAAATTTTCAATATAAATTCGTATGCATATGTTGAAATACAAAAATTAATTTAAAATTGAACATGCTTTTATTTACATAATAGAATCACCGACTCAAAAGGTAAGCTATGTTCGTGCGAGCACAAAATCCTTCATTTTTACATGTATTTTTCCATAAGAAATTCTAAGGTCCATTTCGCAAATTTTTGTACCCTACAAAGTCTTATATTCAAATCACAGGATGTAATCAGCAATTACTTTCAATCTGCATATATGTATTCTTAAATTCTAGGGGTAGTGATTTTTTTTTTGTTTTGGTGGACGACTGGCCATAGCAATTGAACACATCAGAATAAATTAATAAATAATAAAAATATAAATTTATTATTTATTGATTTATGCTGATCTGTTCAATTCCTATGGCCAGTCACACACCCAAAAGAAAACAAAAGTAAATAACTATCCTCTAGAATTGAAAAATACATATATGAAGACTGAAAATAATTCCTGATAACATCTCGTGATTTGAATAGATGATCTTGCAGGGTACAAAAATTTGCAAAATCGACCTTAGATTTTCTTATTGGAATATACATATAAAAATAAAGGATTTTGTGCTCGTTCGAACATAGCCCACCTACTTCACTCTTCATATGTTATTATTTTACAGTGGCACCTGTACATCCTTTATGAGCAGAACTCCAGTAATTACAAATAATTAAACCACCAATTTTTCAGAAAAGAACACTAATACATTTTAATGCATAAAATAGGTTTAATCTCGTGGTTTTCAAATAGCAAACACTGACTTTTCACTTAACCCCAAATACAGATTAAAATTAATCGTTTCAGTTACTAATTGTTGAGTTGTTTCAAAGTTAAGTGGTGCCAAAAGATCTTATTACTAATTTAAACCAACTTTAATTCGGCTCGAATAATAGCCGTTCCACCAAGAAAGAAAACTAATCCTTCTAATACTCGATATAATTTATAGAAATAAATTACACTTCTAACCAAGAGATTGATAGATTTAAACCATGATAATACAGAGTAGAAGAAAAGTGTGCAAACGTCTAAATTTTTCGAAAACGTTACGTTCATTCCCCTTACTTGAACACTTTCCTGCCTTCCCTTAAATAGGTATCACTTTTTTGTTTTCTGAGTTTATTATTTGATTCGAATTGGACACTCCTTTTTGAAATTTGCCCAATTGTATGGGACGGCCATGATTAGTTATTGGCATACTAAATTTATTTTACTCGATAACGCATTTAATTTTTATATCCACTTCATCACTGCTTTCATTGAAATTACAAGTCGTGTTTCGCTATCAGAACGTTTGTTTGATAACGTGACTATCGAATAAATTATTCTCGTTTTGATATTATTATCTGGACTAATTAGAAATCACGCTTTGAACTTGTTACGTTATGAGTTGACATTAAGTGCCTGAATTCATTTTACTCCACAAGGGCGAAGTGACGTAACACTAAAATAGTGTACCAGCTAGCTTTCAGTGGTGCACCATGGGTTCTATCAAATTAAATATAAAATTTTCAGGAGTATACAGATTATAACACTCTTACTAAATACTTTTACACCTATCTTGAAGGGGCTTTAAACTCTCTTTGTCTAACAAAGCCTTTGAGCGCCAACTCACCCGAAGAAACCCTGATCAAAGTCTCCCCAAAAGGTGGGTTTTCCGAAAGACGGTTTAACTATCTTACTGCAGTAGAGGTTGATTGAGCTTTGTGTACACGTTTTTTACTTTTTACTAATTTAAAATAAACACAAATAATAAAAAAGCTCAAATATTGTTCACCTAACCTATATTATCATACATGAATATCACAATAAAGAACAACAAGAGAAACAACTAAGATCTATCCCTAATTAGCCAAATACGCGTGAATCTAAAAGAAAGGACAGCTTAACTTGATCAATTATAGACATTCAAATAATTTAATTTGTACCTACATATGAATTATGCGGATACGTTTTAAATAAGCGTACACCAACGTAAAAATTCTCTTAATAATAAGTTTTACTCATTCTTATTACTACCACCAATTACAATTTTTACTTTTAAAACAGCACTGTAATGTTTAGCAGATGGAAAACAAAAATTCAATAACTTATAGGATGGTTGCAAATAATCAAAAACTCTAACTTTCCAACACGGAGCACTTTCGCCTTTAACGATATTATTAATTCCGCGCTTTTGAATTCGCGTTTGGGAACCTGTTTTTTAACAATACCGAGGTTTAATACCGTCATTTGAATTACCCGATAATCGATTTTTAATCCGCACGGCGATGATTGCATGTCAATCGAATTCGAAGCTGTGCTCTGGTTCCAGTTGTCGAATAACTGAAGATGATTCATAGATAGATCCAAATTACTTGTTGGGATCTAGGTTGCAATGTTGAAATCAGTTATAGAGTGGTATGCCTAGTTTCACATATTGGAGACCTGAACAAGATTTTCTTTATTTTTTACTTCGTTTGATCAGTTGGTGCTGTGTAGATGCTCCTGGACTAACAGATGCATTAGAATGTAAATGAGTTTCACTATAAAAATATGAATAACTTTTGACTACGGGGTGATAAAAAAGTTACGTTAACAGATTCCTAATCAGCGGGAAAAACCCTGTAAGAAACATCCATCGCACATTAGGAAACAATTTAGAATTCATTGTTCAGTGTATTTAATTAACCACATAAGAAAACACCAACACTACGAAAATAAAAAACATATCTAGAAAACTTTGGAAACAAATAACAAGTGTACGCAATACGATAAGCAATGACGACACTAATGTAAATGTTGATATAAATATAGAGGAACTCTCTTAATAAAAAACCAACGAAAACACCACGATAGCCGAATGAGAAAAGGGAACTTTTAGAAGTCTGCGATTCACTAATAAGTCAGTACAGACTTGGCTTTACTGGTCATTTGGTAGCAGCACACCTATTTATCGCGCACAAGTTTAAGGATTACTGCCTAGTATTTCCCGAAAAGCCTTTAAAACAAACTGACGTATGTTACCTTTTTTTTAAACGAAGACGAGTTAAGAACTTAGCTTCAAATAATTTACCAAAGTAAAGAATTAACACAACTTTCTGGAATCGTGCCACTTGTAAATGGTGCAGAAAAACTTCTAAATTGTGTACCGATGTCAACAGCAGAAGCGGAATTATGTTTTTATGCTGAAAAGAACTAAAACATTTTTAGGGAATTCAATGTGAGAAGAAAGACTAAGTGCATTAACAGTATTTCTTGCGAAAACTTTTATTCTATTTCTATTTAACAGCAGAGTATTATGATACAAATAAAAGGTAAAGGTGCAATAGTTAATCGCGTGTTCGCATAGAGGGCGTACTTGGTTTTACAGAATTTAGAACAAAGTAAAATAATGTACTTTCCAAAATCTCAATGCAAATTAACTAATAATTCGCTTAGCTGTAAATTAATGAATAGTAACAAGCTAGTTAACCAATAATTGTTGTTTTGTCTCAGGGTCCATATTTTTGTAAGGGAGTTCGCTAATATCAAGGAACAAACCATAACAGTAATAGATAGGTAGGACTCAACAGGTAAACACTCCACTATATTTTATAATGCACTCACGCACACGTCGATCAAGATAGCTCGTTCATTCGAGAGTCCTTCCTTCATGGTGGTTGCTTTTCCCGCAACCTTGTCAACAACCTTCTCCTTGTTACGCGTTCTCATTTGTCGGAAACAGACATGTATTACTAACTGTGATAAAGCTATTTCTGAAGATGATTCACATGACCTATTTTCCAGATTTTGTACATTTCTGACAACCCATTTTCGATCAAATTGGGCGTTTTCAGACTTTTCTTTCACTCCGTATAAATAGGAAACAGGGTGTCTTAATTGAAAATTTTTCATAAAACTTTTTCAAATTTTCTGGATGTTCATTTTATGCACAAGTTAGCTAATATAAGTTCATAGCTAATTCGATGGTGCAATCTAATTTTAATGAGTCTACGAGTAGTTTACGAATTTTAAATGGTATTAAGTATTTAATGACGTGAGTTATGTATCGCCCAATCTATGTATGTATAATAAAATAAAATTTAATAGGAATTATTAGAAATTGTTAAAGAAACTTAAGTATATGCAACATTGTATTTCAAGGATAAATACAGGAAGGTTATTAACAGTTCACAAGCAAGTTGTGAGAACGGATGCAATACATTGTATTCCAGACAGTAAGTGATACTGCAGCTGCAGGTCACAGACGGTTAAGAAACTGCGATTACTTAGAAATTAAGATTGTTACATTGTATAATGAATAGAATTAAGAAATAAGCAGACATGAGCTTTGCAAGTTCCCACAGACATATGAGGGGCAGGGACAACATAAATACCCCGGGATCCCCAAGACCATCAGTCAGTCTTGAGTATTTCAGCTTTAACATTGCCGTTTGCTTAGGCTACTCGCCCTAATATTAGTTCAATTATTTTTCGACTTAGTTTAATTTTAATCAAGCTTGTCAAAATTCCACATTAATATCTGTTTAATAAATAAATTTTGTTACGAAATTTTTTGAAGAAGTTTTTAAAAAAACCGTTCCCAAGGCCCGAAACGTAGCTCGTGTTGTAATAAAAAAAAATTACCCGAAGGGAAATTAAAGATGAACTTGAAACCTGAAACCCATTTATCTATCCCTTGCACTGGTGAGTCAAAGGCGTATTATCTCACAAAAATAGTGTAGATGACAGATGATAAACGGTTTTAGAAGAAGGTAAAGCGTAACTACGGCATAGCTCAGGCACGACCTTTTCAGTAGGCACGAGTGGTCGTAGGTTTGTTACGGTATTCTGTGCATACAAGAAAGAAGGCAGCAAAGTACGTATACAAAATTGCCTACACCGAATATCGCAGCAAAATGGACCGAATGGTTGAATCGAACTCCAAAATAATTAGAGTTTGGATTAGCTCAAAAACGTCGTAGAGTGGGGTGGGCGATATAGGAAGAAAAAATTGGAAACCTCAGTAGTGAGTTATATTACAACGTGTAAGTAAAACATACAGTCCCAAAAGACTATTTACAAACGTCAAAAACACATTTACGTAATCGTTTGGTATAACGTGATGTACACAAAGCGTCAATTTACCTATAATACAGTATATACCTAAACATTTTAAAATATCGGGAATACAATCTTATTATCTAAATAATAGGTACATATATACATGCAACAATACTTACAATATGTTCAAGCCCTAAATATGTACGAGAAATAAAGAAATAATACAGTAACACCTGCTTTGGGAAGTGCATCTCGTAAAATTTAAGAATGTAACATTAAATTTTAAATAGTAAGTTGTTGACGTTAACATTAATTTACACATAAAAGTAAACAGTAGAAATTGCTCTAACGCAAGCTTTAAGAATAATGTACATATTAAATAAACAAATGAGCTGTTACCTACCTAGCACTGGCGGACCTTCTAAGAAGATACTGCACCCAGTGCTAAACGAGGAAGTTGATCGACGGAAACCAATCTGTTTCCAATTAAACATTAATGAATTCGTTCGTGTTGTGAGCGTGCATTTGGTAACGTATAGTCTGCAACTTAATGCGAAATCAACCAAAAAGAAATATCTATCTTCCAAAAGCGGAACACAAGTAAAGCAATACCGGCTTCTTTCTGGTACCATCTTAGTATAAAGAAATGCAGGTTGCAGTTGTCTACGTCTGGATGCCGGAACTAACAACTTAACTATACTAGCACAAAACGCATTTTAAAATCACGACTTTACAACACTCAAAGGACGTTGTATAGCATTAGAATCGTACACAGAGGAGTCGGATAAGTAAGAGGACGAATAAGTAAGAGCCTTTCAAAAGTTGACCTTTTATAAAGCTTCAAAATCATAAGGGCAAACAACATAAAACCAGTCCCAGCAATAGAATGTTAATTATTCTACGAAAGCAAGCAAAAATATACTCCACATATTGACGAAACATCCTAGAATGCAAGCAATAAAGAAGGCAAAATACAATAATTAATTCCATGAAATTTCGTTGTTAGCATGGGAAAGCAAAATATATTTTTAAACATTCTAGCGGATATGCAACCAGACATACGGCCAAGCAGTTGCTTGACTTTTAGGAGAGAATAGAGGTTTGTATTATTATCGATCTACGCTACCAAGATACCACGAATGACTTAATTAGAAGGAACGATTTTATTACCCATAAAACTTGAGCGAGCTCGAACGCCTGCAAATAACAAAATAGAATTTCACAGTAAACGAGCAGATAACAATCTGTTTAAAGTATTTAAATGAGTGAGAATTTTTAATCTTTCGACGAATAACTATTGGAAATAACAAGTGCGTATTTCAAGGAAGGAGAAACTATTAAAGTAGTTCGAGTAGCACACATTTCAAAGTATTTATAAACTGTTATAGGATGTATTTCACGTACTGAGGGAAATTTTATACAGGACGGTTTAACACGTATTTATTGAACTTGTTATTATTTGAGAATAACAAAAAGGGATTAGGTTAGCGTTTTTAATTAAGGTAGTTGCAAATTAATGCAGAGTCGCTCTATTTCAAAAGTTAACGTAACAAGTTAGTTGTTTACATGGTTAGCTAACAAGTGTATCAGAAAAGGGAGGACGCCACTACTTCTAACTCTTACATATTAGATGGAACCATGTACAAGGAGAGAGGTAGAAATCCTTATTCTTAGTACTATAAAACAGACATACCGAAGAGACTTCGTAACGGTTCCCACTTAGAGGGACTGCATATGAAAGGAAAGCTGTAATTAGTAAATACCGATCACTGTTTGTGATCCAAGATAAGCAATAATGGTATTAGAAGAATTACTATTTACTAACTTTTAATACCTTGTGTAAGGCAGCCAAAAAATATAAAGTATTTCAATTTCTCTAATAAAATAAAATACAATTTTGTTATTGGATTATTGATAAGCGGAGGTTAATTAGTTGTGTAGATTACGTTTACCAACGAATTAATTTTTTATTCATAATGCTATCGATAGTTCTCTGTATCATCATTATTGTTGTGACATCAATCCACATACCATTGTGGAATCATTTTTGCATCAGACTTTTTAACCAATAAATAAAAAGTCCGTGTGTGAAGTAATTCAACTAGTCGAATCTCGCTAACTATTAAAAATTTTGTGCTAACTGTGAACGCTTCAATAACATACTAAAAATATACATCTCTTTTCGAAACATCCTGCATATAAACAACGAATTTATTATTACTGTAATTGCTCAAAGCTATTTTAAAAGCAGTTTTATTTTTTACTATAGTTTGTATTGATAAAACTTTTGATAGTAGTCATTTGTAGTACATTGCTCTTCAGTTATAAACTTTCATTAATTACGTGCTGTGGACGATTACAGCAAGATTATAAGGAAAAGCATTCAACTACAGTCATTCAGTGTCAGTAATTAAATTAAAGGATTCTGTAAGTAAATTGATAATTAATAATTAAACTCCACTACCTATAAAAGAAAAACAAGGTTGATTGCACCAAAGATGTCTTACTGCAGCTCTTATTATAGATTGATTTTGTACCGTACATGGTAAATTTAATTAGTTGTGAGTTTCTCTTTTCCCTAACTACAGGTAAAACAAATTGAAATCATATATGGTTTCTACTTTGCCAGCTGCTGTGCAATTGAAAGTGTATATCACAGTAGAATTTATTCACTTAATATAACTTTTCAGTTTGTTATTGTTGCTGCATGGATGGATTGAATTGAGAAGGGTGGCAAACGCCACACGCACTTAGATCTAGTGGGCTCATTGTGCTGCATTCCTTGCCCTACAGTCCTTCATCACTCATCCACCACACCTTGCAAGAGAATTTGAGGATGTCAGATCATGCGGTGTCTCTGATTCTGCCTCTACCAGACCGGAAGTCTCCCAATACGAATCCTCGAAGTCGGGCCAGTTCCAGACATGTACACAGAATGTGCACGAACGTCTCGTCCTCCTGCTGGTAGCCTCGACAGATCTGGTCGTCTGACAGACCCGTCTTATGCAGATGATTCTTTGGTTTGCAGTGCCCAGCCTTAGTTTTCATCTTGGCAAGCATATGACAAATTTTTCGATTTTAGTCTGGAAGGCGTAATAAGCATTTTTGCCTGTCAGCAGCTTGTCGTACAAGCCCGCATGTCCTTACGACGACGTTGGGTTGTTTGCCTTATCATGGAGAATTTCGCTGATGGCAATATAGGAACCGTGGCTTAGGGCCCACAAAACTCTGAGCCGATCCTTATTTCATCAGAACATCTATCAGTTCATTGCCATGTACTCGTGAATGGCTTTGTCCCAAACTAGATCAAGGACTTTAGTGTTACAAGCGAGCTTTAGGATGCGATGGCATTGTAATACCCGCCCCTGAGAGGAGCTTCTGCTTATTTAGTTTTAGACAAACTGCTCCGCTGTCGCACATAATTTGTATGGTTTTATTTTTGATTCTACGTTCCTGAATAGCGTCAGCACCATGCATGATGACTCTCACTTCGTAAGACAGTTTTCAGCTTGCCCAGTGTGACGCTTACATGAATGTCTAGGTCATCTGAAAAGATGCCTGCCCCCGTACCTTCATTTATTTTGGAATCATATGTGTAAATGGAAATCTCGGTTTGGGACGCATCTTCAGTGTTAAGACCAACCTCCGAAGTACTTCCTGAAATCATTGTAGGTGCATGGTCTAACCTGATCGTAGGCCACCAGACTAAAGCGCCATAGCAAAGCGTTGGTCTAACTGTCGTGGTGTATAGCCAGAGGACAGTCTGTGGTGGGAGACCTCGAAGTTTGCCTATGGCACGTTTATACTGCAAGAACACTAAGTTGATCTTCGTAATTTTGGCTTATAGATGTTTGGCCTAATTCAACTTCTTATCAGGAATAAGAAGTCTAGTTGCCAATAAATTTTCTTTTATTAGAAAACAGCACCAGTCTCGTTGTATTGGGATTGATTGGCTAGAGAGTTGTCAGAAAACCAGTGTTTCGTAATCTTTAGTGCTGCTTACATCAAGTTACACAGCCCTTGTCCAAATTTGCCCACTAGCTGAATAGCTATGTCGTCCGCATAACTTGTTGTGTAGAAACCTGCCTCTTCACGTGGAGAAGGTCTACTGCTACTAGATTCCATAGTAATGGTGACAACATCCCCCCCATGACAGTCTGCTTGCCGTCGTAATTACAGAAGTGTTTCTAACACTAATATGTAACAGTCGGTATCGTAAAAACTACAAACTGTCGAAGGGTGTCCTCAGCTACATGCGCCCACAGGGCTCTGTCAATGCTTGCGAAGGTAGTTTCACTAAACGCACCCTCAATATCAATACATGCGCCTAAGGTTGACATGTTGTTAAGGGATTTCTCAATTTGTCCTACAATGGTGTGGAAGGTAGACACCGTGAATTCCGCTGATATGAAACCATGCTCGTGTGGGTGAAGTGGACAACATTGTATTATTCCCTAACTCAAATCATTGTTGCACAGTCTTTCCAAGGTCTTTAACGACACACGACCGATCGAATTGTAACATTTAGTCTGGGAGTAATCCTTCCGGCCCGGTTTAGGAATAAAGACTATTCTAACCTCTCTCCAACTGCAAAGGATGTTGTTGTTGTTCAGCTTCTATATTTCTATCGACATTAAACATATTTTTACACAATATATAGATAACATTTCTTTATATTGTGATAAACTTAAAGTACCAATTCCTTGTCAAGAAATAAAAGATCTTCTATATACACTTCCACGAACGACTTTTCAGAGTTGTACCCCTTTAAATGGTTAGGATAAAATTAAGTCTTTAATTTACTTTTCAAATTTGGAGAAACAAAAAGTTTAAAATTTCAACTTTTATAAAGTAGACAATGCGCAATTTAGAAAAATACTATTTAAAAACTACACACATTTGGAGACGGCCTTTTACAGTTCTTTCGTAAACTATTGTTTTGGACAACATGCGTGTACGTGTGATATAACAATCTTAACCACTGCAGGTTTTACAACATTCAATGATTTAAGATTGTGAAAACAATACCAGCACGGTTTCCACCGGTGCTTATGTATTCAACTTACGACTTGTAAAATGATGTTACCGTTTAACCTCGACCTTTCTACTTTATCTATTAAGGTTCGATCGTGTTAACTGCAGTACTTTCTGCAGATTATAAAGTTAAAATCACTTACAGTTCATGGCTTATTACGTCGCAACCTTCCCTAGGGTCGTGGTGATTTGGTCGTCTGTTCCTGCTAATACTCGCTGAAGTGTGCTATAAAGAAAATATAATAAGAGAGTAACGAGAAACTGGAGCATTGCATCGACACACACGGTAACTGCGCCCTCCCAAAAAATGGTCGCTTTCGTGAAGTAATTCCCCATAGTCCCGCAACTTAGTCGTCTCTCACGGTATTGACGTATTCAAGCCGGCTGATGGCTTACATCCAATTATAATAAAGAACGTCGTCATTTTAACAGCACGTGATACATCATTTTTCCGAGAGCGATAAAAATTCAGGGGTATCTTAACGTATTTATGCATGTTGAAACCATTTTATTCTACAATGTAGATATTAGTGTTTAACATAACCAGACCGGATTTAGGAAACAAAATTGCTTTAGTTTTATACAAAATACAATAGATTTAATGAATATAGGAGACGGAAACTTGGATATCCAGTAATTGAAAGGGCATGTTACGAGTTAATTCACTTAACACGTAGCAATGAATAATTACACAAATAATGAGTTTGTGATATGTACTTGGTTTATAGCTTTGCAAACTGTAACGCATTAGCAAGCAGGCACCTTTATGAAGAACATTACTCAAATCGCGCTATCCCAATTCATATGATATTTAGTCATTACCATCAGCATCTTAGTGAAATTCACAGTTTAAAATAATATTTATCATTAAAATGTTACTACCCAAGTGGAGAATCAAATAATCGACAAAATCAATGATAACGTTTCAACAAGTATTAGAACGATTGCCCATGCTTTCGGTTCCAAGAATTGCTAAAAATTATCTTTTGTATCTCTATCACATTCAGCGGGAACATGTACTTTCACAAGATAATTTTCCCCAAAGAAGGCCTCAGTGTCGATATAAAACGAAACTTTCAATTTTTAGCGCAAATGCTTTTTACCGATGAGAGACTGACTTTTCTAGACATGTAATGATTATCGTAACATCGCGTATGATAGATGAAAACTCATATTCAGTGTCAAAACGTTGCTATCAACAATAGTTTTCGCTGGATGATAATTTTCTGTGACTTTTTACTAAACAGGCTGATTGGAGGAATTCATCATGGATCTTCTGAAGAGAATTGCTAGCACTGCTTGAAAAGTCCCTTTGCAGTTAAGTGTACAACGGTTGTTTATTCTCAACGATACTCTACGACATCTGAATATTGTTTCTTCAGATTGTTGGATAGATCTTGTCTTCCACTTTTCCAAACTTGTATCCTATATATTTCTTTCTTTGGGAACATCTGAAACATTTGATTTAAATGGGGAGGAATTACAGAATTACATTATCGTGTCGTGTGAGACAATTTCATTGACCACCGGCAATTTCAATTTGTTCTTCAGGATAGAAGTTTGTATTGAAGTTGAGGGTGACTATTTTCAACAGCTTTTGTAAACGTTTTAATGTTTTTTTAATTAATTGTAAATACTCGCTGATAAAAAATCTAGTTCCTCAAATGCGTATTTTAGTTTTTTACTCAAAAAGTTACATTTTGCAAAAAACTGCAATAGACCAAACTTTTTAAACGGATCAAGCTTTCAAATCAAATTTTCTAAATTGAAAATTTAAACTCTGTAAAAAGCACTCTGCTCGAAACTGCCAAGGGTTGCAATTTTAAACCCCATATGCAGTCAGCAGATAATTAAGGATATTGGTGTAGCAAAGTTACTTCATAAATTTCATTTTTCTTCATTTCTCCAGATTTAAGAAATATAGACTAAAGTATTTCTTACCACTTTAAAGGTACTGCCCTGGAAATGCAGTTTAACAATTTAAACGTTTTTCGTTTTGACTGAAGTTACAGGATTGCTGATTTGAATTAAGAGAAACCGACGCTTGCCAAAATGATAGTGTAACGAAACTTTTTACAACAACTTCTTTATTATTAACTAATTACACGAGCCTTTTTCTCGTAGGTACAATGAAATTTGAATGTACTAAAATTCAATTAATATTTTATCTTACGTTTATGCGTAGAACGGCTATTCTTTGTTGCACATATTGGCACTTTCAATTTTTCACTTTTAATAAATTATTGACTTTTCACTAATTGTTACTGGTACGTAATTTTCCACTTTAAATCGACGTGGTCCGTGCCTTGTTGAAGATATACTGTCTATTTTTGAGTTTCCTTTGGTATTTATAAGCCTCACCTTCCAACGTTTTAACTCGCGTGTTCGTTGATTAAGGCTTGTACTTTGCGCCTATCTCCGTAGAACCCGGTATTTCTCAAAATTCCCTGGTTTAATTCTCGATGAATTGCTCTGCTGATCACGTAAGTGTTCTGGTATATTCTTAGAATTTCCAAACATCCATTGCAATTTTGTCACGTCTTTCATGTTTGTCGATTATAGTCCAAACTTTTCTTATATCGCGGACCGCCTGTTATTTATGGTTTGTTATTTCAAATATGTTGAATTTTCATGTAAATATGATATTCCAGTCACGTACTCATCTTTGTATTTGAATACGTTTTCTTATTTATGCCTTGACATTTTTAATGAAATTCTTAAATAGCTAGAATGCCAGGTTGTTTATATTTCCCGATTGCGTGTTTATTTTGATGAAACTTGATGTATTTAAGACATTATCTTTGTTCGTTTCTTTATGTTAAAGCGTATTATAAGATGTACACATTATTACTTTAGGCAAGGAACGACATAGCATATGGAAAGATTGTTTATAGCACGTATTAGCATGAGATGAAGATATTAGGGGTTAAGTGTTCGTTTGGCTTGGAAAGAAAACTGTGAGATAAAGAAATATTAATAGATTGTGTATTTATAGGAGTAGGATGAACCTATTTTGTATATTATTTAGGGTAGTTGCTTTCATCGAGAACAGATGAAGCTTGCATATGAGAAACAGAGAAGGATTATTGGATTTCATGTATAGAAGGGAGACAGGATATAGCTGTAAGATTGTTGAGAGAAGGTAAATGTTATTTTGGGGTTTAACCGAACGTACAAATGTGGTGTAAAAAGGATAGGGCATGTGGAATACACGGTAGACTGGGATAGAGATAACTTGTGGTAGGAATATGAAATATGGAGTGAGTCATCTAAGGAAGAGAAAATCTTGGTATCAGGTTAAAATTGGCCGAGTTATACAAACTATAATGGGCAGGTTAACCAAGGAACTTATTTTTCGAGCGTCTCATTTAGTAATGCCGTTTTTGCAATATAAGCTTAGGTTAGTGTTAGAAATAGATATTATTATTAAAGGGTATTTGTATTAAAAGGATACATATATGACTTTAACACGCATATTTGAATAGTAAACAAAGAGGTTTGCTGATATGTGTTCCACGGAATTTGTGTTGCCCAATAATACTAATTTTAACAGTAACCAACCTATCATTGTTTCCACGGCATTATATCGTGATGTTCGTCTTATTTAGTAGGAACTAGGATTCGGTGAAATATAGATCCGTGTAATCTAAAGTTTGTATTTTCGTGGTAAATTGTTGTTTGTACTTTAAAATTACTGAGATTTTTAAGTGAATTTAGTAATTAATTAATTACCAATCTTACACAAATGGCCAACTGTTTTAATAGCAGTTGAATTTAAATTTTGCATTTTGACAAATGCTAAGCATGTTTGATTACAGTAAGTAAGAACGAAGTTATATTTTGGTGTAGCACGAAAGTTATGCAACACTATTTGAATAAAAATATTGATGAATCGATTTGGTGGTTTATCGAAGTAAAATGACCAGTTTAGAATTGGAATCAAGTCGGATGTCAGTTTTAGTCGCATCGAAGCAAAAGTCGATCACCGGATGGTGTTATACAATTTGGTGAGGTTTGAACAACGTGCTCATTAGTCTGGATTCGCCAAACGGGATTTAAGAATTTCCATGTGCAATGTTCCATTCCAGGTACAGCTTTTTGTTTAAATTGTTTCACTTCCTTAATTGGTAAATTAGACAATTTTGAAACTATGGGTCATTGATAAACTCTATTGACTTACAGAAGTTACTGATTTACCGTTTATTATGCACCTAATTTATCAAGCAATTAATATTCTTAAAATGATTTTAATATTGTGATTGTTTGCAAAGTAAAAGCGATTTTCGGTAATTTGCTTTTCAAAACCTGTTCGTTTAATTTAATTCTTATTATGAGCTCATATTAAAGTCATGGGTAACATAATCCTGGATGGTTAAGCCCTGTTACCTTTAAATTATTTTGAATAGATTAAATGTTATTGCGAAAGATAATTTGAAAGTAAAATGTAGAATTTCAAAACAATGTGTGAAATGAGCTTTTAAAAGACCCTGTTTTGTACTTTCTTTTGCTTAATAAATCGAGGTGAGGTGTCGTAGTCGAATTTTCTTTGAAAATTAGAGTGAAATTTTCAGATAAATACGCAGCCGTGTAATTTTTAAGCAGTAACGCTTGTCAGAGAATTTTAACAGTTGTAAGTAAGGTTTTCCAATTAAGCCTTCGATATTATAAAGTTCAAATTGAGGACTTAAACCTAGAGTTATAATAAATTTTGGACGTAATTTCCATTTGTTTAGGAATAATTACATTACACGCGGAGCTTTTTAATACTGCTTCTTTTGATATAAAGCGTCTTGTACATGATTTAAATCACCTCCATTAAGTTAGACCCCCCACCAGCGATAAATAAATTAATACCTATAAAAAAATTAGGTGCTAATTAGGTGCTAATTAGGTGCTACATTCCAAAATTAGGTGCTCGAATAGTTTGGCAGGAAATTAAATTTGAAATGGGGGGGGGGCTGACTTAACGTTAAGCTGGACCCCCCCCATATGAAAAAACTAATTTGCAACATGCAAACTGAAAAATTAGATATACCAGAATTAAGTGCTAATTAGGTGCTCTTAAAATCAACAAAACATATCACTAAAATAACCTTTATCTTAATAATTAACTATATCATGTATAAGTACATGATTCGACAAGAGTAAAGTCCCATTAAATAATTAGGTGCTCTTACGACTGTGGTCTCAAAATACTCGTCTAGTAGCGCACTGTCGATATATCCAGTCGCCGAATTAAGTGCTCGTAAGGTTTCGCAAAATTTTGCACTATAACGTGATCCGCGTCACACGCGTACAAGAGTAAAGTCCCATTAAATAATTATGGAATTAAACAAATTCATTATTGTTTAATTTTAATCGGTTTTTCGGTATGTATTTTGCTTATTTTTTCAATGCATTTAACTGCATATCATTCAATATTTTACGTACATTGTACTCTGCGTGTAATATTTCTTCTTTTTATCATCGCGTCATGTATTAGGTGAAGTAATCAAAGCCGCCACTTGATATTTAGTATTATTATATTAATATTTTTAATGATAATTTTAATGTAATAATGTAAGGATAATTTATTTTAGGAAAGTTAAAGGATTACAAAGGATTTATATTAATTATTTTTGTTATTTTTACAGATATTTTATATTTAATCTTATAAAAATTTATACATTTTTAAAAATATAAACATATAAAAATATTTTCTTAATATAAACATATAAAAAATAAACATATAAAACATATCTAATATAAACATATAAAAATATTTTCTTAATTATATATATACACGTTTCCTTTATAAATATGGACGTTTGCTTGTCCTCGTCCGCGTTCTCTTCCTCGCCATTGTCTTCCACGTCCACGTCCACGTCCTCGTCCACGTCCGCATCCCCATCCGCGTGCTCGTCCGTTCCTCTATCGTTTTCATTTATATTCCAATGTTGGAATCTTCATATCTTCATATATAGTATGAATAGCAGTTCACGCTCTTGTGCGCGACTAATGTTTAAAAGATATTTAGGAATTATTAAATATGATTTACGAATTTTATAATTATTAATATATATGAATAAATAATGTTGGAAATTATAATCAAAATATTAATAATACTTTTAAACATTATCAATGCTTACTATATAGCTTTCTTCACAATGCTTGTGAAGTTATTTCTATATTTGCTTGTTCTGTAATTAAAAATGTTTCTAATTTCTTTTAAACATTATAAATATAGAATTATAAATATGAATATGTAAAACATTATAAATATGAATATGTAAAACATAAATATAAAAATATATATTCATATTCAAGATGCCTCTACAAAATGTTATTAAATAAAAGATTGTGAAAATAAATAACAAAAGTGTAAATGTATATTATGTTCTAAGGAATAAATATTTAAAAATGATAAGGAATAAATATTTAAAAATTTCATTAATCACGATATAGTATTAAAATTACCCTTACATTATTACATTAAAAATTATCATTAAAATGTTAATATAATAATACTAAATATCAAGTGGCGGCTTTGATTACTTCACCTAATACATGACGCGATGATAAAAAGAAGAAATATTACACGCAGAGTACAATGTACGTAAAATATTGAATGATATGCAGTTAAATACATTGAAAAATAAGCAAAATACATACCGAAAACCGATTAAAATTAAACAATAATGAATTTGTTTAATTCCATAATTATTTAATGGGACTTTACTCTTGTACGCGTGTGACGCGGACCACGTTATAGTGCAAAATTTTGCGAAACCTTACGAGCACTTAATTCGGCGACTGGATATATCGACAGTACGCTACTAGACGAGTATTTTGAGACCACAGTCGTAAGAGCACCTAATTATTTAATGGGACTTTACTCTTGTACGCGTGTAACGCGGACCACGTTATAGTGCAAAATTTTGCGAAACCTTACGAGCACTTAATTCGGCGACTGGATATATCGACAGTACGCTACTATATGTGTCTTTTGAGACCACAGTCGTAAGAGCGCCTAATTATTTAATGGGACTTTACTCTTGTAACGCGTGTGACGCGGACCACGTTATAGTGCAAAATTTGCGAATACCTTACGTCACTTAATTCGGCGACTGGATATTTTAGTCGACATGTACGACTATCTAGACGAGTATTAATGAGACCACACGTAAGAGCACCTAATCGTGAATATTAATGGGACGGTTTACTTCAAGATTCGCGTGTGACGCGGACCACGTTAATTATCTGCAAAATTTTCGCCGAAACCTTACGAGCACTTTAAATAAACGGCGACTGGATATATCGACATTTCGCTGCTAGACGAGTATTTTGAGACCACAGTCGTAAGAGCACCTAATTATCCTTAGAATGGGACATGTTTACTCTTGTCGAATCATATACTTAAACATGATATAGTTAGCCTAAAGTTAGATAAAAGGTTATTTTAGTGATATGTTTGTTGATTTTAAGATCCTACTTCTAATTAAGCACTTCTAGGATTCTGGTATTTCTAATTGGGTTTTACAAGTTTGCTATAGATATGCAAATGTACGTTTTGTTCATATGCGGGTTCCACTTGAAAGTTAGAGTTACCCCATTTCAAGATTTAATTTCCTGCACGTAACTATTCGAGCACCTAATGTTTAGGAATGTAGCACCTACATTACACGCATTTTTAATAGGCTATCTAATTTGATTTAAAGCGTCTATGTACATGGAGGTATTTAAATCTCTTATGTTTAATGAAACTAATAAATTTTTATGCTTCACGGTTTTAATAACGCGTATTATCTAATAATATTCATTATACACGGTGATTAAAATTATTTGATGTGATTATTTAATTTTCTACCCTGGTCTAAATATGAGTAATATATATATATATATAAATACATATATAAATACATTCTAGCAGGGTATTAAAATATTTCAAAGTGAGTAGTGTGAGAAATTTTTATTCTTGTGCAACGTATTGTTTAAATTTATTAAATTAATTGTGGGATGCTAGAAAGAATAGTAAAGATTGAATAAATAACTGTAAAAGAATAGTAGTCATCTTAACTTATAATTAATTATAGTAACGCATAATGGAAATTCAATTAACGTGTACCCTCCTAGAGATATAAAATTGAAAGCTGCATGAAATTTCAATTATTTTATTGTATAATAGTAAATCTACATAAGTATTGTTTTTATTGTATGTGCCTTGACTTCATTGTCTAATTATACGCGATCGCGGTGATTACATTCATTTATAAGATTTACACGGTTTTAATTTTTAAATCTTCTCTATACTTTTGCAAGTTACCTTACAGCAAAACATTTAAATTATTCGTACAAGGCAAATAAAAATAACATGTTATAGAAACGTGACACAAATTTGTCTATCACCGGAAATTTTCACAGAGCATATAATTTATTCTAGGATACAAATCAATTAATTAATCATTAATTACTGCACCAATACGTCAAATATACCTCGCCCTAGGGGACCAATTTGTAATATACAAGTAGTATATCCTCTTCAAACTGAGTAATTGTGTTTGTCGGCTAGATACAAAAAGTCCAAATTAGTAAGTCAAGTTCACTTAGGTGTGGTTAGGCAGAACAACATGTAAAGACAATCAAAACAATTATTGTGCAGCAGCTGCAAGTTCCATTAGGAAATATGAGCCTTTAGGCTTAGCGTGTCCTGGTATTTACGTTTTTTCCGGCAATTTAAAGCGCACCCACGACCCACAATGAAAAGGCAGGCAACGGGAAAATATTGGTTTCATATTACACACCAAAGTAAGAGAAAAGCCTTGAAGTAAATGCTATTTCTATTAACACACAATTATTATTATTACGAGATAATAAAACTATATTATTATAACTTGCACGGTGAGTAAGAATATGTTGTATAATTAGCGGTACACTATTTTTTAATAAATGACCTCTACTATTATAAACAAAGGTCTTGTTGTATAACATCGCCTCTAAATTTGTAAATTATTAAAGTTCTGAAAACGGAGTGTATACGTAACATTATTTTCTAAATTTAAAAAGGAAATAATTTTTAAATCTTGAACTGATGAAAAATTACATTTGTAAATCATATTAAAGCGAATGCGTAAAAAGATTATAGAAGGTTGTGTAATTATTAAAAAAATTGAATGTAAGGAAAGGGAAATAGTAGAAGGTACTATATCAATAAAAAGAAAATGGGTTAACTTTCTTATCGCATTCACTTCGATGAATATTGTATACAAACCCGTAGAATATGAGCGCCAATAGAATTATCTGTTTCGAGTTAGTTATACTACAATCGTATCTCAAAAGCCAACCCAAAAATAGTTGAAGGAAAAATAAACTTTCTTAATTTCATCTTGGTACTGCCCTAATACCACGTCAAAGGCTGTTTAGAACTATAGAACCAACATAAACCTTTAGCGAAGCAAAATCTATATTTACAATCTCAGTGGCAACAGTTTGTTTTTGATTAACTAATAGACCCAACAATACTTTGGACTATGCATATTTTTATTTCACTACTGTTTTGGCCAGTGCCCTAAAATCTATGTAGTAATATTTATTTTGAATATTGAAGTAGCTATTGCATGGAAATTAAGAGACCACCAACAAAAATTGAAATTATTTTTACATCATGTATGTAACTTGACGAAATTTCCTACTTTTGTGGTCCCATTATTTCTACAGAAATTAACAAAAAAGATAACAAGCTTGATAAATCTAGTTTAATCACCATAGATAACGATGTTTTGAAAAATGATAAATTATAGAAATACTGGAAAAATTAGTATGCTAAAGCAAATCTTAAAAATCGTTAATGCGAACTAATAACTCACGCAGCTACTATCACTTGATCCGCCTGGACAATCTCCTGAGAGTTTGAATGCCATCTTGTGGTGTACCTGGTACTATTTTCTATTTAATAAGTTAGATAGTAATTAATAAGTTGTAACGATCTTCGTGCTTGTACTTAAACATGTCAAAAGGTTCTTTTGCTAGCTATGGACTTTACTCCAGCGATAGAGCGACGAGTAAGGAGGTTCATTGTCAAATTAAAATGTAAACGAATTAAAGTTAGACGCCACTACACCCGTTTAAGTACTAGTTGTTAATGGCCCTAGGGACGGTGTAGGAACCCCGAGGTAAACATTCCTCTTAATAAAAGATTGACTATGAACAAGGTAAGCCTGAAATAAAAACAAATTATTGCAACACCAATGGAGACAGCAGTTTGAGTATCAAAATAATAATAATAATAATATAGATAATACTGTTTAAATGAACCTCTCAAGGTTTTAAAATTTTTCTATAAACACTCATGTACATACAGATCATCTCAATAAAAAATGCACATCATATGAAAACATATATTAACCGTTTAATAAATTTCACTATTAAACACAACAAAAAAATATGAAAATTAAGTTGTTTATGTCGATGTATTTGGGGTGAGTTACCCTTTTATTCTGTTTATTAATATTGGCCTTGGGCCCATTTAGTTACGTTTTGTAAGAATAATTTCACTGTTTTTATACTGCGGGATCGAACCCGCCACTTATTGAATTTATAATTAAATGGTTTCACGTGGATGGAACTTTTAATTTTTAATAAGACGCCCACAAACAAGAGTCTCTTGCTGCAAAGATAAGTTCCAAGTAAACAGGTAAGGAACGTCACATCTGGCGCCCAACGTGGAGCGATAGTATACCATAACGTTGACTATCTCCCAGGTATGAAAACTAACACACTTCAAGGTTATTTAACTACGAAAACATGCAAGGAACATTCATTCTGCAGTGTGTAAGATTAAGTAAGGACAGGAAGGATTAAATTTTAGTTACGATTATTTAGAACTTGCGAAGAGGTGAAATTCGAATACAATAATTACTCTGTTGTTTGATAAATAATAATCTGCGGTTGATTAATTTGAAGGAAGTATAGACAGTATAATTTATCGTAGGGGCAAAGCGATTACACTATAATGAGGGTATTATAAACTCTTTTAAAATTAATGCCAAGCACAACGTGTAGCCAAACGAAAAAGATGGAGCAAAAAGGTCAAGATATCGGCGACGTTTTAAAACAATTAACAGCTGTCTTGAATAATTTAAGTACGAACAATCAAAGTTTGACGGATTCGATTGAAAGTTTGAACCTTTCAATGTCCACAAATATGCATAGGTTAAGTGACGATTTAGGCATGGTTTCACAAAATGTAAAGAAGGGTACAGAGCTGATTAATGTGCCTAAAATGGGTTTAGATCCGTTTAATGGTTTAATAGAAGGGGGTACAAACAACGGAGTCCCGATTCAAGGTAATGCTAGAACGAATAATATCAATAGAAATTACGTAACCCTTTGGAAGGACTTGGGGGGTACCAATTTACACTTTACGCCGGAGGGCTCTGTCCACCCGGTAACTTTTATGAAAAAATTAGAAACAATATTTCAGGAAGCGGCTGTTCCTGAAGATCGGAAAATATCCTTTGTGGTGAATTGCTTGCGTGGGTCAGCCCAAGATTGCGGGGTCCTAAAAGAAACTAGGGTAGGAAATTTGGCTGAATTTAAGAGGTTATTTTTGGAAAAATACTGGGGTATAGAAGAACGAAACCTGCTCGAAATCAGATTACTTTCTAAAAATGGTAAGGGATGCGTGTTTTTTAGGGGAAACATTGCGAGAAGTCGAAAAATATTTAAGAAAAATGGACACTATGTATGAAAACAACTCGACAAATTGTAGGAATAGAAATGCAAATGCAGAAACTAACAATATGGGCGTAACGGAAACGGTAGGTTCACGACGAACAGTAACTATACGGCGCCTTTGCGTCCTACTATTAGACAAAGTAATAATGGGTATCAGCAAGCCGGGAATAATCAAGGTTCGAGCAGGGCTTCGATTTCAAATCAGAATTCTTCCAATGAGTCACCGTCACAAGTGGCGACATTGTTTTATAGTTATGGTTCTGAATTGCCTTTAGAGGTAGAACCAGAACAAAAGCCCGTCAATTTTGTTCCGATGTTAAACATAAGAGTAAATTCGATCGATGTTGAGGTTTTGGTTGACTCAGGGAGTCAAATAAGTTGTGTCTCAAAATTTTTTGTAGATAAATTAAGGCAGCTCGGGGAAACGGTCCCATATTTACCGCGTAAGTCCATCACTTTAGTTGGGGCCCTCGGTAATAAGAATTGTGTCGTAAAGGAGCAAGTTTTTCTGAAATTTTGCTTTGAGGACTTTGAAATATTATATTCGTGCATTGTGGTGCCAAACCTGATCCGGAACATCATTTTAGATTGTGATTTCCTGGCAGAAAACCAGATAATTATTGATTCGGAAAGCCGGTTAAAGGGAAGGTACGAAGGGGTTACTAGGGCACTAAATTTTGGAATAGAGCCAAACCCCGATGGGCCCTAGTCGTGAGTGAGATAGGGGTTCCGGTTCAAAAAAATTTTAAAGAGGAGGTAGTAGTTACTCCCCATCAGGAAGAGGAAATTAGAGCAGCTGCTATGCAGGCTGAAGCTTTTACTGAAGGAATTACCATGGATCCTGCTCGGATAGCGGCGATTCAGGAATTTCCCATCCCATGGAATTTACAACTTCGTGCATTCTTAGGTGTTGTGAACTTCGATAGACGGTTTTGTAGGGATTTAGCTTCTTTAACCACACCGTTGTTACGCTTGTTAAAAAAGGGGATTAAATGGAATTGGGGGGGTTGAACAACAAAGTTTACTCGAAAGGGTCAAAACAGCTTTCTTATTGGTGGTATTGCTAAGACACCTGGATCCACAAAAGGCATTTTTTATCTAAGCAGACTCTTCGGGCTACGGGTTGGGGGTTGCCTCTTTTAAAGGGGTAATACGGCAAGTATAATTCGTTGTTTAAAAAACAAATATTTCGAGAATGTGGGGAAACCGGAACGGATCTTGTCAGACAATGGGAGTCAGTTTACGAGTTTGAAATGGAGGGTGGCGTTGCAGGCTAAGGGTATTAAGGTATCCCATACGTCCGTGTATCATCCTCAAGGAAACCAAACTGAACGGGTTAACAGGGAAGTTGGGAGACTGCTAAGATCATTATGTCACGCAGTTCATACTAATAGGGCCATGATTTTAGATAAAGTGGAGTATTATTTAAATCAGGTCGTTCATAGTTCAACCCGGTTCAGTCCCCGAGAGTTACATTTCGGTAAGGTTATGGAAAATGCCTTTCAGAGGTCTGTGCCTTTTCCGGAAAATTCAGTCATTATGAAAAGTACACAAGAAATGTGGATTTTAGCCCATAATAAGTTGCAGTCAAGGGCTGAAAAACGCAAGCATCGTCATGACAGGAATTAAAGGATTACAGAATTTAAACCGGGGCCCGGGTGTTAATCCGTACTCATCCTCAGTCTTCAGCCGAAGATGGGGAGGTTAAGAAGTTTTTTCTTTTGTATTCGGGACCAGCTACGGTGGTCGAAAGGAAGGACCGCAATTCATATGTATTACAGAACGATGCAGATGGCCGTTGTCTGGGACCCCATAATGTGTTTAATTTAAAGCCTTTTAGGGAGCCCTATTCTGGGTCACCTCTGCACCCAATCTAGTATTAAGTTCACTCTCATCTAGTTGAACTTAATAGGGGGGTAATGTAACACGACTCCCTTAATTTAATTATAAGTATTTTATGTTCAGTGAATTGTTGTGTTAGTCTTAAGAGTTCAAGGTTCTAAGTGTTACCTGATGCGGCTAGAGGGAATGGGGTGCGCTAAGCGGATGTGTTTAACAAGTCAGTGTCTTCTAGAGTGTGGTGGAAGATAGGTGTACATACTCGAAGGTGCACGGTTTTGCGAGTATCGCGGTATTCAATTAAGTTGTTTATGTCTATGTATTTGGGGTGAGTTACCCTTTTATTCTGTTTGTTAATATTGACTTTGGGCCCATTTAGTTACGTTTTGTAAGAACAATTTCACTGTTTTTATACTGCGGGATCGAAACCCGCCACTTATTGAATTTATAATTAAATGGTTTCACGTGGATGGAACTTTTAATTTTCAATAAGGCGCCCACAAACAAGAGTCTCTTGCTGCAACGATAAGTTCCAAGTAAATAGGTAAGTAACGTCACAGCTGTTTCAAAAATAAGAAATATTTCATTTATTCTTGAACACTTTAAATGGAATAGTATCATTTTTATCCAATAATCTGAAAGACGGTTTGAAAATGGAAAAAATGTCGAAAACGGCATGTTGATACCTCGCTTCTACTGGAGATATGCGCAAAATGTGCTCACGACAGATATTGAAACACTGTGACGTATTCTTTGAAGATTTCATTTTACTACACAACGCCACTGGGACAGATATATTGTTGACCGATATATTTAACAGCAGCCTGTTTCAATTTAGTTTTTCTTTTGGCGTAATATATCATACACGCAGCTGCTCACAAAACAATAATTTTTTTGTATGAAATTTCAGTTTTTATTTATCTAACTCAATAGTGATTAAGAAAAAAGCAAATATGCCGCTTAAATCCAAAAATTGAAAAGAACATTTCACAGTAAAAAAAGACAAAAATGATATCTTTAGTTTTAAGAGCCAGATAATCTTACTTAAATTTACAAAACAAGCAAAATAATTGAAATCTAACATATGTACCAGTTTTATAACAATACGAATAAAGTAACGCATTAGCTAAAACAATAAAAATCTTAAATTTTACGTTCAAAAAGTCTTCCATCATTGTCTACACACTGTGTTAATCTGTGTAACGTGGAATGCACATCCGTTTCGATATCAACAACGGAAATGCTCTACACAGCGTTGTATTCTGTCAATCATTTCTTGCCGTGTGGTTGGATGAGTTTGATTAAGTCTTATTCGTCCCCATAAATAAAAATCGAGAATAGTTAAATCGGGGCTTCTTGGAAGCCACGGAAATAAACTTCCTCTTCCAATCCACCTGTTTGGGAATTCTCTATCCAAATAATCCCTCGCTATAAAAATGTGCTGGGCAACCGTTGTGTTCATACCACATAGTTTTTCTTGTAGCCAATGTTACATCTAACAATGGTGGTAAATAGTTTATTGTAAACTCCAAATACTGCTCTCCATTGAGTGTATTTTCAAAAAAGGAGGGGCCATTTACTTTTCCTTCCACTATTCCGTATCACTTATTCACCGACGATCGATTTTGGTACCACACTTCTAGCAATTAATGGGGATTCGTTCGTGACCAGTAGTGCAGATCACTCTACCCGATGTAGTGAAGGTTGCCTCATCTGTCCATAAAATTCAATTCAAAAACAGTTCACCATACGTAGCAAACTGCAATGATTTAGGCTTTAATCGAAATCCTGCTCCATAATTTGTTGGTGAAAAACAAGATGATATCGATGTAATTTGTGCTTTTTCTAATATTCTATGAATGCTTGTCGTTATTCCTAAATTTTTTTGACATTTCCCGTATGCTGAAATGGGGATTTGAATTAATAGATGGTAAAACGTTAATAATATTATTTTCGTTTAGAATTATCCGACGTTTTTTTGGTACACGGATAAGTTGGACTTGACTAGTTTTCTTGCTAAACGCATAAAAACTTTTCTTGGGTGATGTTTTCTCTCGAGGCACCTAAGTGAATATTCTCTTGAAGCAATAACTGTATTTTCGTAACACTGAAAATATATTGCTAACATATCATACACCTCAATATTTAAGAACAACATTTTTAAATTAATATGCTGAAGTTGGATACAATAATAAATTTTAAAATGAGAAGTACCTAGTGAATTTTGACAGAATTAATTAATTTTCGTAGCCTGCTTGTGAGGAATCAATTAAAACGTTTATTGTTTTCTTAATCATTTTTGACTTCCGTAAACTAAAATTTCATACCGAAAAATTATTCTTCTGTGCGTGGTTGTTTGCATGCTGAATTATGCCAAAAAAACTAAATTGAAATAGGCTGCTGTTAAATACATTGGTCATCAATATATTTGCCCCAGTGGCGTTGTGTGGTAAAATGAAATATCTTCAAAGAGTAAATCACAATGTTTCAATATCTGTTATGAGCACATTTCTGCGCATATTTTCAGTTAGAAAAGAGGTATCAACATGCGTTTTCCATTTTTAAACCGTCTTTCATATCATTGGATAAAAATGATACTATTCCATTTAATATTTTCAAGAAAAAATGAAAAATTTGTTTATTTTTGTAGCAGCTCCTTCTGGGAATTACTTTAATGAACAAAATAGCACTATTTCAAAAAATTGCCACAGAGCACACGAAACTCTTTTACACGACACCACGTTTGTCAATTTCGATTGAAGGAAACCAAAGTTATAAGCTTCTTCTAATCAAATGCTTTGCGTTTCCCCCACCCCTTACTTGACTAATTAAACCAATGTGTACTGAGCCAAAATCATGCAGAATTTTATGAAGATCGCTATTCTTATACTTTTGGTCCACCTTCGCCGTGGGAATTGGCTATTATAATCAGTATTTTTAGTTTGGCATGTAAATTGCGTCCTTTAGCGATGGAGCTTGACATTTAAAAACTATTTCCAGCAATTTCTCTTGCTCACTTTCCTCATAAAAAATTTTGTTCCGACATAGTATGACCAATACTTACCGAGATATCGCCGATGTCTATCCATAGTGTAACACCCTGTACATGAGTAAATTTTCTTGTTTGAAGTTCTTAAAAAATTTCAATTCGACATTACTGATCTATATCGAATCTAAGTTGGCTCTACTTTTAAATAAAAATCTGAAGGTTATTTAATAAGCCTGAGGTGATAAAGTTAGGTTTAGTAAGACAAATTATCTTTACATTTCACAGAAAAGAACAAAATGGTCTATTTTAAATCTGATCAAATCCTCGATCTTTAAGCTATTAACAGAATTAACAGTAATTCAAATATGAAAGTCAGATGTGTCTTCCTTACAATTTTACATGCGAGTTTTTAAAACATCATTCTTATTGATGTTTTCTAAAAAATATTGAACTAAAAAAATTGCCTTTAACAACTATGACAAGATATTCTAATATTCAATCTTAAGAATTTAATTTGCAACATAAGGAAACAAAATTTGTCAAGTATCCTAAAGTTGCTCTCAACAAACAAACACTAAATGCTCTATACTTTTAACAAAATTTTTATAATAGTAAGTGTTCGACGTCGTTTTAAATATACGTGCAATAAGAATGTTGTAAGATCCTTGAAAACAAATGTTCAACCATAGGAAATTTCTACTGATTATCAGACAACTTACAGATGTTTTTAGTTTGAGAAACAACAACATAACAGCTTTCACTTACCCGTTGATTGAAGAAACCTTTTTTCTTAACATACCAGAAACAGGTAAAATCCACGAATTCTATGAACTTTGAACTTTAGACTGAGCTCTATAAGAATAAACGTAAGATCTCAAATACTTTTGCAACTAACAACTGCCTGATGCTTAATTACATAGAATCATTATGCAGCTAGATCGATGTGAAACCATGACGATATTACTTCTAAAGGTGTTAAACCTTCAATTGTGTGAACTTTAGTAATATTCTACCATAACAACGTTATTTCTGTATATAATGTTACTTAAGTGCGCATTGGTTAGAACGAAAAGCAAATTTATTGTAAGACTTCAGTCTACCTACTACAAAGAAATATGCCAGTCGTGTTTCAATATATGGATCGCATCTTAATTTCACTGCTGCTTGTTCAAGACCCGCTCGTTACATATTGCCCGGTTTATCTGACGACAAAAACCTACGTTAAAGCAGGTTCTTAGAGATGGCTAGGAATATGACTCTTGATATTAGAGCGTTATGAACCGCGTAATATAAAAGCCTCATTGCGTTTATTCTTTAGGCAAACGTCAATGCTATTACAGTACGTGGACAGACCGTAATATTACGTTCAGTAGTTTTTAAAAATGTTACAAAGTACATGCGGCTCAGAATCAATTTTTACTCGACCCATTGATTCCAGGGTATTCTATAAGATGAAATATTTTCCATCAGCCATTCTAGGCATTAAATATTTACATCTCTTAAGACATTGGTTATAGTATTCATATCAGTTGTTGTTGCCGTTTCTTGTTTCCAATAGTCTTAGTAGACCGATGAGCTAGACAATTTTCGTCCCTATATTTCACTGCTACGAGTGATTCATAACAAGTTGTGACCGACCGACAGCGTTCATTGTTGAAGATTTTAGAAAAAGGAATTTATTTGTGAACAAAAATTAAGCGCTTCCTTGCATCATTCGATTCTCCATAATTTACACAGAAAACCAATGGGTATGTTTATGCAACACCATAAGAATAAAATCAAGCTAATCTTTCTCTTACGCACTAAAAAAAGTCTACGTGTGCGCCAAAACTTATTCACCCCATACCATTAGGGATTCTCCATTAAATTTTTCGATTCTTCTATTATTTTACTACGCGCATTTTTCTCCAAATCTTTGATGAGCTTCAATTTTTTAAGCGAGAAGGAATTGTTTATACACGCCTCTGCTCTAGACTGTTTAATGAGAAATGCGAACCTCTGTGGCCAGCCTTTTTAATATTATATTTCACGATCTTAGGAGCTTGTTAGTTGGACCTTTGTTTTATCACAGGTATTGATTTATGTTACAGGCGAATGAAGCATTAAATTCTTAAATTTGTAATTTTCCAGGACGAACGGAAATTCCGTAACAAATTAAGGATGCACTGGCCAACTACATTGGTGCGGGAGTGGGTCCATAAATAAACAATTAAAGATATGGAAAAGAAATCGAACAATTTACCAATTAACTAGGTGCAATTTTGAGCTACGTTACCAACAACACTTGCATTGGAAGGCTTTCACCCTGTAAATTATGGGCGCCAACTCGTCTAGTCTAGACTAGCGAGAATCCCTTGGATGACGAGTATTCCTGTGGATTTTAATGACCTCGACTTCCTAGTGAAATGGAATTCTTTGTACAAAAATACTTTCCTATGTGTACACAAAGAAAACAAATTTCCGTTCACTGCGTCATCTAAATTTATTTTAATACAACATTACTTCATTATTCATGTATACAGGTATACATACAAAATTTCAAAGTTACTTAAATCTATTTAAATATCAGCGACATTACAATATTCCTGTAAACAAATACACACACAGACTTAGGAAATTGCATAATCAGTTCGTATTCAATTAACCATAACCTTGATGATTCAGTTATAATAAGTTATAACACGTGTTCAATTTTCAATTAAAACTTGCAATACCCAGATTTTATACAACTGAGGATTTAACACTATACTTTAACTAAAAGTAAACGTTGTATAATTTTATCAGTATTTTACGAAACAAGCCTCATGCATAAAGGCCAACAAAAAACAATTTCTAATGAGCTATGACTTATAGTTGCGCCTTCAGGTGGATAAGAATTCCATGGAGCCAAGAGTAAATTAGTTTTTCATCAGGCTCTTATTTCCAACTTTTATTACTTGGAACCAAACCCTCCAAATCTCTTAGCGTTGTGAATTCTGTCGCAAATTCGCGGGATCTCACCACGTTAATGCTAGTTTGTTACTTCATAACCAAAGAGGCGTACTCGACTAACGTTTCAACAATCATCCTCATGTGTTTTTGTTTATGGATTGCGAATAATTTAAATTCGTGGTTTTCCGTCCGTTGTTTTGCGTTTGTCATTTATCCCGCTTTTTTATACATCAGGGCGTTATGTCATTATATAACATTCCTATCACGCGATTCAAGCGTGAAGTCATATGGTTCCATCATGCGAAGGTCGGCTATTACATTTTCTCATCAATTTGAATAAATATATTGAAAACATTTTTTACTTTTTATTGATTGATATGATAAATTATCTGTAATTTGATCTCTATGAGTTTTCTTATCTAAGCGTCTGTGTTTGTAGTAATTGTCTATATTATCCGATTATGTCTATGCTATTGTTTGGAGTTTACGGTCTATTATACTTATAACATGTGTCCTTGTAATATTCTATTTTATTTTACTAAAATTTGTAAAAAAATGTTTCTTATATTTGGAATAATCGTGCTATTGAACGTACATTATTAATCATTTCACTGTTATAAATATTTTGTTTTCCCTTTTTGTGGTTTTGAAATAATTTTTGAACATGAGTTGCGTTCAAATATTTATTCCACAGAGAAAACTGTGGTTTTAAATTTATTATCCTTTATAAAATTAGAAATTTATTGAATAGTGAACACTATTATTCATGAAATCAGAATATATAGGATAAGAATGATATCATCGTTATGTTGTATTCCAAAGTAGTGCAGTTTTATGATTCATCTGTTTTGAGTAATAATGTAGAATGCTGGCGCCTATGACCTCAACGCCTTGGAGCGAAGGAAGTTCACGCGCAAAATTATGGTGAGGCTGAAAATAAAGTCTCTTTCTCTGGTGCAAGTTATTGTATCCTCTTGTTATTTCTTTTGTGAATTCTTCATATAGATTCCTGTACTTCGAGACTAGGTGGCGTCCAAGATAATTCCAGATTAAGCCTGGTATTTTCCACACGATGGCATTCCGGGACCTTCTTCAAACACTCATCCCACTGAATTCGGCAACCATTCTTGCTAATACAGCTGAAGTTTTGGGTACTTTATTATTAATTATTGTTTCAAATTGCAACAAAACATTAAATACGTAAAAAAATTAATTTGTTACCTCACTGTTAAAATTTGAAATCTCAATTTAACCATGCAAAAGAATCGACATTGGTGTTCGATCCCATAGCCAATTATGACTACAAGAATTGTTAGATACCTGTTACAAATGATTGTGCAACTCTAATGTATTAGTGGCCAAAATTTTTACTCGAAACCCGAAACATTATATAATTACTTTACCGATTGTTAGCGTAATACAAGTTGTTGCATGCTGAATTGACGTTAAGTATCGTAACTGATTTTACTTCACCGGGGACGAAGTGACATTAGTACACCCACCGTGAAAGGTGTTTAAACTCGCTATGTCTGAAAAAGCCTTTGAGCACCAACTTATATGAAAAAGCTTCAAATAAAGCCCGCCCGAAAGGTAAGTGTTCCGAGAGACGGTTAGCGGTTTCCACAGCTGTTCGAGGATAATTTACCCCATTCTTACCTCCTACTAATCTGCTATAAACACAAAATAATACAAAAACTCCTCCTCGTCTTGTACATTTAACTTATATTATCACACATGATATTACAGTATATAACAACACTACAATTGATTTTTTCCAATGCTCCACCGTAAGTTACGACATTGGCCAGGAAGCGAGCTTTTTTTTATGAAGTATAATGATCGACGTTCCAAATGATTTTTATTTAAATATGAAGAACTCAAATTGGATGTAAAATAATGAAATTAAATTAATGGTAGTAAATTCCTATACGTTAAATTTGAATAGAAGAAATGGTATGGTTTTTCAAATGCATTCTAATGGAACGACATGTATACTGAGATGGAAATTTAATTATTAATTTGGACATTGATGAATTAATTATTACCAGCATAATTTAACGGTGAACCTAAATATATTAATGTTTAAAATCTTTTGAAGGATATTTTGTTTGCTTTATTTATTTTAAATAGGTTAAATTGCGTAGGAGTTTGGCATATAGATTTTCTTTTTTTTTAAATAGATGAATGAAAACTTTGATGGGATCGAATTCAGATTTAATTTGACCATTTAAAAAGGTTTTATTAGATATATCTGATCAGCTACGTTTATTTACGGAGATAAGAAAGATTATTAAAATAATAATCCATGCATATTTCTAAAAATTTGTACATAGCGTGGCTTACAAAAGGAAAGGTGTGGGAATACTAATTAAAAAGAGAAATCGCATGAACTCTATATTAGTATCTAGTGGTTATGAAATGTTTTTAGATTTAAGATGGACTCTTTATATGTTATTTTAATGTTTGTATGTAAGTAATTTTTTTGGATAATGTGTGCTGAAGAAAGGTGTTTGTGGATGTAGCGAGTATTATTATTTGAGGAATTGTTTGCTAATAAATATTTGATGTTATTATAAGTTTGATGTTGGCTTTTCTTTGTTTCATTCAATTTGAACTAGTAAGATAATACGGACATCTCCAGGCAATAATTTATACCTGTTTTATTGACACCCAACATAAATGGTTCATTTCGATTCATTTTCATTCACTACATTACACAAGCATGCGCGCGCAGATATACATACGCGTGCACACAGACTCACACACGCACACACACACACACACACACTTTATACACTCATTCATTTATTCGTGCATACACATACAATCCGAGTGGGTCGTGGAGTGACACTGCTCCAATCGCTTGTTTTTGCTGATAAGTGTGCCAGTAAAGTATTGATAAATTACTAAACTTGACTTCGTAGCAGATAGTCTTGAAACAACTTTGAAATTTTGGAAACAGTACAGCTTTTATTAATATCTAGCGGGATAGAATTTCAAAGAAGTGAACTGCTAACAAAAAATGAAAAGTGAATTATTTGGATGAGATGTATAGGAATAGCTAAAAGATTGTTACGCCTAGTATTGTATTGTCGATTAGAAAGAAGAGAAAAATCCTTCAGGTAAATTGGGAATATGTTTTTTAGAAACTTGTATATTGGAACAGTCAACGTTCAACTGCGATTCTTAGACACAGTAAACAGCATATGATGGTTATAATTTAATTCACGTTTTTGTTTTGTTGCATTCCTTCAATGCTCTGTCCACATCAACGGGCAGGAATCCCCGCAGATAAAATTCCAGCCTGTTATGATTGATTAAAAGCTCCTAAAACACTGGTCACTTTCGCACGTGATTTGTGTGTAATGTATGCGTTTGGTCGTGTCTGAGGGCTTGTCTAATCCCGAACAGCCTCGATTTATGACTACCGTCTCGTCACTTGACGTAATGTCTTTCAAACACCGTCTTGTACCGCGATCGAGTTTTGGGAGGTTGCTCGCTGGTGTCTAATAATCTGATCCGAACTGATCATCTCTTTCTAATATCCGTTATAGCGTCCCAGGGTTATAACCTAATTTCCTCGTTCTCATGGGGTGGTGCCTTTAAACTATCCTAAGTTTGAGGACAATGTCGTTCTCTTCGTGTGAATGGTCATTTGTTCTCATACTTTTGATTTAATACCGAAAGCTACGTCATTTGTCATTCGTAACGCATTAATTTTTATGGCTTATTTTATGGTTATTGTGATTGTAGGGTGCGTCGGTACAATTCCATGATTCAATGGTTTGTTTTTGAACTCGTGTGAATGTGTACAAATAAATTCATCTATCGTTTATTTCTCGAGTGGCTGTTTGTATTTTTCTAAGTTTAATACCAAGAGGGTAAAATACTGATATATCAGTACATTTGTATTTAATATATTGCTGCTTTTCTGTTTATTTCTGGATCCTAACTTTTGTTACTTTCTTGTGCATTACATATGAATTTATAATGAATTCATATATATGGTTCTTTATACTTATGTCTCTCTCCTTTCTCAATAAATTACAATCTTCCGTATACGAACCCTACACCGGCTCTAACTTTCCCCTCAATTATGTATTTTAGAAATTTTGTTGTATTTTATCTATATTACTAATAAAAGTAAACTATGTAAAATTTTGGACCGTTCCAGTTTGATGTCTATAAGTTTATAAAATGTTTTATAGCATTTGTGCTAGATAGAATCTAAAAATAAGAAGAAAAACTTTTGTTTCAAATTATCTAAATGTTTAAAATCTTCTAATTAGTAGCAAATTTCGTCAATCAAGTTTATATTAATTAATGTTTTTAAATGTTTTCATAAAAAAAAGGTTGAAGTAAGCATTTAATCCTCACCAAGGTAAAGAGATCGTTAAACTTGGATTTAGGTTTGCCGTTTCCATATCACAACAAATTGATCTGTGAACATATTTCTGCATTTTAAATTCAAACATTGTTTCAATTGTACTGTATAACACGACAGAGTTCAACATTATCAGTTCTATTTATCTGTGTGCGCTTTATTATGTTTTATGTGAGACGTAGATATTCTCTTAGTTTGTATATATTGGCAAGGAAGGATATATCTTGCCAAATCTTGGATCTGCATTTTCTTTTTTCTTCTGGTAATAATTACCATTTTAAATCTTTAGCGGTCATTTAAAGTTTATTAAGAAAATCTCTAGAAACTCAACTAAACGTGTATATGGGGATCGGAGAATTGTTTCGAATTTATATAGATCAAGGCTGGCCAAACTGAGTAATGCCAGTTACTTTGCAGAAAATTTTAAGAGCCATACATTAGTACTGCTTGATCATGTAAAATGTTTATTTTTACTGTTCAAAATTCACTTA
This sequence comes from Platerodrilus igneus, assembly GCA_036346225.1. Taxonomy (NCBI): domain Eukaryota; kingdom Metazoa; phylum Arthropoda; class Insecta; order Coleoptera; family Lycidae; genus Platerodrilus; species Platerodrilus igneus. Next base: position 2,343,312 of record JARFIW010000237.1, on the reverse strand, counting down.
TTTTGTTAATAATTTTGACTATTTCTGAATTTTTCAATGCTCCGCCTGACGGTGCATTTTAACCAGGTGGCAAGTTTTTTTTACCTGGAAATTTGGAATTTAACTGCACGCTTAGCATATCAAGCAATCTAGGAATCTAACGTTCTAACGTACGTGACAGCCTTCGCATGCAAGACTGAACCTACTTTAACCTCACATTCAAAAGAATGCATTTTTGTGAAAAATGCTCGCCTGAAATTTGGAAGCGGTCCGTATCGAGAATCGAGCTCGGGGCTGGAGTCGCCTTAACAATTTTAACCATCTGAGTTCTTCGAAACAAACGATAACATCTCACATAGTATCACGAATGTCATACTAATATAAAATCTTCTTTAGGAATTAAACGACTCAGAGTTGTTAAAGTCGTCTTTATTTACGTTTCGATCCATGACATAGGGTCGTTATCAAAATAATAAAAATTTCAAGTGCTGACATTTATGACATAAATTGAAGGTGACTTTGATTTATTAATGTTTGATATATTTGGTTTGAGTACATTAGGCGAAAATTTTAAAGTTTAGAAGAATGAGTGCCTTCAATTTGTGTTGCGCCCTGGGAGCAACTTTAAGGTAGTCAATACTCTGAGCGTGAAATCAGCTGATTAATGTTTATATAGTTAAATTTCATATAAATTTAATAACTTGAGGATTGGAAAACATTTTTTTAACAGGTTTCTATTTATACGATTGAGGGGATGGTTATTAAAGAAGTGCGATTACGTTACCGTAAGGCTTAAGCAGCTGTTTTTTTAAAATATTTATCTTGAGCAGGAAAACTATCCTATTGCCACGTGTATGAAGGGGTTAAGTAGTCTTGCGACTATTAGATCTCCCAACACTGGAATATTTGCCGAACTATAGACGTCATCTGCGTATCTACACCAGATTAGTGGTTTCAATTCTTGTATGAGTATTACATCTTTTTCGAATTCCTTCATGAATATATTACTAAAGATTGGTGATAGTGGACTTCCCATCGCCATTCTGAAGCTTTGTTTATAGAATTGATTATTTATTTGAAAATATGTTGAATTGACGCATACACCAAGTAATTTCATGATCGGTGATATACTTAGTTTTGTTCTTTCTTTAAGGTTGTCATCTTTTAGTAGTTTATTTTTTATTGTTTCCAGGGACACTTGTGAAGAAATTTACTACATCGAAACTTACCATTGTGTGTGTATTTTCAATTTTGATGTTAAATAATTTTTCTAAAAAGTGTTGGTTGTTTTTTATGAAAGAATTCGTTTTGCCTGCTAATGGATTTATAATTTTTAGGAGAAGTTTTGCTAAATTATGGCATGGTGAATCTATTGAGCTTACGATAGGTCTCAAAGGAATGTCTGTGGTTTACTATAATGTGGGACAGTTTGCTTCTTTCTTGTTTTCGAACTCATTTTTAAATTTATATGGAGTTTTGTATATTTTATTTTCAATTGATTTTGTTGGGTTCGTTTCTAAACTAGTGTAATTCTCAGTTTTCAACAGTTCCTTGACCTTTGCGTTGTAATCGTTTTTATCCATTACTACTGTTGCATTGCCTTTGTCAGCAGGTAAAATTATAATTGAGTTATTGTTTTTTGATTGCGAATTGCTTTTATTTCGTTACTACTTACATTTGGTTTTATTTTGTGATTCTTTTCTATTTCGATTTTGCATCTTACTCTAAATTCGTTTGCTTAATCTTCCTTTAGTTCGTTCGCTGTTTTCTCAATACAACTGATTATTTCAAATGTTGGTATTTAATTTGGTTTTACTGCAAAGTTCAGACCTTTTGATAGAATTAGTTTTTCTGTATCGTTAATAGTTCTGTTTGATAAATTTATTACGGTGTTTAGCTTGGTGTTGCTGTTTTTTAACGTTTTAGTTTGCGTGTTACTTTTCTCTATACATAGATTATTAAATTTCTTTATGTGAATTTTTTTTTGGTTGGAAAATTCCGATTCGTTGTAGGTTTTTGCACTAATGAGAATTTTATCAAAATCGTCTTTTGCTACCGTTATTCGTATGAAATTTATAATGCCTTCAATATCTTGCTTTAACTTAGAAATAATGTGTCCATGGTTTTGTAGTATTTCTCCCATCGTACTATAACTTGCTATTTCAAGGATCCTTGATAGTTTATTGCTTGTCTGATCAAATTTGATTCTGAAATCTTTTGGTATTATTTCATTATTTCTGCATTTTATTAAGAACGTGAGCGAATTTTTGGAGTGCGATAGCTTTAGGTTTAGATTGTCTAAGTGTCTAACACAAATACATATTTCAGACCCATACCTGACTTGTAAATACCCCTTGTATATTTGTTGTGGTTTGTTTGGTATTTTTCTTAATCTTCTTTGGGAATTAAAACACTCAGAGTTGTTAAATCGTCCTTATTTACGTTTCGATCCATGACCTAGGATCGTTGTCAAAATAATAAAAATTTCAAGTTTGACATTTATGACATAAGTTTAAGGTGACTTTGATGTATTAATGTTTGATTTGAATACATTAGGTGAAAATTTTAAAGATTAAAAGAATGGGTGCCTGCAATAGGGTAGTTTTCCTCCTCAAGATAAATATAAAAACGACTGCTTAAGCCTTACGGTAACGTAATTGTACACTTCTTCAATAATCATTCCTCGAATCGTATAAATAGAAACATGTTAAAAAATGTTTTCCAATCCTCAAGTTATTGAATTTATATGAAATTTAACTATATAAAAATTAATCAGCTGATTTCAGGTTAAGCGTATTGGCTACCTCAAAGTCGCTCCTAGGGCGTAATACAAATTGAAGGTACCGATTCTTCTAAACTGTAAAATTTTCACCTAATGTATTAAAATCAAACATTAATAAATCGAAGTCACCTTCAATTTATGTTATAAATGTCAAAACATGAAATTTTCATTATTTTGACAACGATCCTAGATCATAGATCGAAACGTAAATAAAGATGATTTTAATAACTCTGAGTGGTTGAATTCCCATAGAAGATTAAGAAAAATACAAAACAAACCACAACAAACATACAGGATGTAGTGGAAGTTTGTGAGCTTTGGTTCCGACTATGAGGGGAAATACAATTAAACATATTTCATTAAAACATAATATTGTAACGAATACCGTATTTGCACAAACAACAGTTTTTTATTATCAAACTGACTACACGAGCCTTTTTAACAATTCGTAGCTACAACGAAATTCTAGAGACACTCACAACAGTTTATTTTTATCTAATCTCTAACAGTACAAATACTAACTTCTAAAACTCGATGCTATCTTCTCAATTAATTTAATATCGAAACACTATAATTAATTTATATCGATCACAATAATAATTTATATCACATAGGGCAATTTATATTAAACAGTGTATACCACTAATTTATTTCATATCACGACCTTCAAAGCTTTAAATTAGAACTAATATAGTAATCAAAGCTTCAATTAGATCTGCACTTCAAAATTCCTTAACGACTATTTATACCTTATTCAATTGTTTTAATTATTTCGAGAACATGCCAGGAATTATGTAAATAATATTCTAAAGGTTATCGATTGCATAGTTAGTAAGGTTCGTATAACCTGTCCATCAAGTTCATCTGAAAGATGTCGCACCGCAGGGAACCTATCAAACATCCTTTGTGTAAGATGCCTCATTCACGTTCCGACGTATCATTCCATTCAAAGCTAGACCACACGGCGCGCGGCTTTATAATATTTTAAAACGCATGTGTAGCACTTTTTTCAATATTATGTCTTAATTGTCTGGATGACAATGTTACTATCTGTTAAGAAGCTAAGAAGCATGTTCCTTAACCATTTCCGACAGATTTTAAAAAATTGTTTATCACATATTGGTCTGCAAATATTTGTTTCCGTTAGATCTCTACATGTAAATATTAATGCAATTATCCATTAAAACTTTAGGAGGGAACGTTTACTGTTGTAGCGATCGAGGTTCGTGTGAAGAATTTTTATAAATTCTTAATCTAATCATACGTGCATTTCTTTGCAAAATGTGCATTCTCTGCAATGTTGTTCATTGTTTTAACTTGCCAAAATACTAAACATATTTTGTAAAACTATTGGTATTGGCTTTGACTATTGCGTGTATTAATTGTTTCTTGCCTCTCAGTGGACGTTATTGGCTAATAAATTAATTACAAGGTCTCAATATTCTTCAATTATGTATAATATGTTTTTCAAAGTGTTCTTTTATTCGAAGTAGTGTTTTATCGCAGTTATTTAAAACGATTTTTAGGTGAATTTTGGCAAATAAAAAAAAGAATCGCAGATAATCCAGTTCAAGCTATTTTTTAAAATGCCCCGCTTACAGTTTATGGTTATCTTGATGTTACAGCAATTATTTGAAGGCTTTTATTTTAATTTTTGCTTGTTCAAGTTGTATATTTTGAAACGCTCTTGTTAAGCTGCAGTGAATGCACTGCATGTATAATCACCATGATCTACTCTACTAGCTGTTGAATGCACTACACAGACAGGATGCTGTCTAAATTTCAAGGCTTGAGAAAATGGGTTGAACAGACAGGCATTTTGCTACAAAGTTAGTTACAATTAAAAAGTTTAAAAATGATGAAGTATTGCGAAACTAAAACTTGACCTATTTCTATGTTTATTGGGATTTGAGTCCGTTGTTTTCGAATTTACCTAGGATTGTTCAAAATTTTGAATTATATTTAATATGGAATATAGTTCGTTGACATTGATCGAATTTTTAATATCGCATTATTAAATGTAGGTAATACATTCATGTGTCGTAATATTGCTTTAAACGAATATCAATGCCAAATTCTCGTGCAATAATAATCAATACACTATATTGTAATAAACGTTATAAGAAGGCTGTAATTAATCGTGAGCACCGAAACACTATTCTATATATTATTGTTAAATAACTCAAGGAAAAAGATTTATTAACATTTAATTTAATCTACTCACGCTATTTGGTATAGAATTTTCTTGTTCCATTATTTTATATTGTCCAACATAAATAAACTTCGCCTAACCAAATATTCACCGATGTCACACCACTCTCTTAACTCGTCTATGCGTCTGTTCGCATAGGTAGTTAAACACCGACTATTACAGCATCAGCTCTGCATTTTGTTTAAATAATGTTAGAAGCAACATTTTACGTGCGCGTTGTAGGTGAGCGGTATATTGTCGATTCAACCTGATAATATATATGCTCGTACAAAAGCTTTGTTTATAGAAATATTTACTAGTTTGAAATTTGCCATCGTTGATTGGTATATTAACATAATCAGCAGGACGAGCATGGTATAAGTTTCAGAAATCGATATTTATCAACATTGGTTCAGGATAAAGCTGGGTTGGCTTGATATAAATCGATTGATTTTTTTAAAATAATATTGATTTAAATCATTTTTATTTTTATACTTATCATTGTATTTTTTAAATTAGTATAAATTTAATTTGTGTTTTTCACCTTTTAAATTCATTTTCAATTCAATAATAAATATTGGAACACTTGATCGCAATACAATTTATGCAAGATGTAGAAAATAAAAAATATTTTTTCTCTTAATTTGTGTTTAAATTTTAAAGTATAGCTTAAGATCATAGAAAAAAAATAGTAAATATAAATAATAGATAAATCAAAACAAATATAAATTCTGTTTATTGTTGTTAAAAGACACGTAAAAGATGAAAAACTCTAAAAATAAACATGCAGGAAACACGTATTTTGTAAGAAACTAAATTTTTATCATCATTTTGATATAATACTTGAACAAAAATATAGCTTACTAACTTTTTCTACAACTAGTAATTTACGAGTCCAAACGACGAAAATATTCGTGCTACAGATACGTAAGAAGTTATTGCACACGAAATTATTTTACAATATGTAAATTCTTTGATATATTAGGTATCTCAAGCGTTCCGATTGGACCTGAAGTTTTAAAATTAATGATAATATACTATTATATATATATATATATATATATATATATATATATATATATTGCCGTGTAACCCTGTATGAATCATGCCCCACGAATTGGGCCGTATAAATTGCCGTGTAACCCGTATAAGACCTCGCCAGAGTAAAAAAAAAAACATTCGAGAATTTATTAATTTACCAAAAATCGTCATAAATTTCACAAAAGGAGAATTTTCAAAAAAAAAAATAATTCTTACCCAGATTCCTGCTCCATCGCTTTAATTGATTTCTTCAACAGCTCCCTGGCTAGCTCAGTTGGGCCTCCTCTTGGATACCTAAATTTACTATGATACTCTTTATCGTTCACGCACACTCTCAATAAAACCACAAAATAATACAACAATCATACAATTTTTATTTACCACTATTTACAAATAATAATTCAAGATTATTTACATTTCGGTGCTCAAGTTACACCTCAATAAATTCTATTTTTGTAAAGTCCAGGATTTTAACTTGAAATATCAAACACATTGAATGTAACGGGAGTGAATGGGCCCTGAATAATACCTTATTTTTCTTTTTTATTTATAATTATTTCTAATTAGTACACTCTGGAGTATGGTGAGCTCATGATAACCCACTTTATTATGATTAATGTATGCCTTTTACTTTGCATACTCTTACTACAAACACAAAAAAGACCCATGTATTTTTAACCATAAAATTTTAAATTCATGAGGAATGTTAATAAGCTTTATATACACCTTTAGATTTATATTCAAATACCATAATAAAAGTTAGTTATACGTATTATTTTCAATACGCAAAATAATGCAAAATACCATCAAAGTTCACTCTCACACATCACAATAATTTTCATAGTTTATAAAAAACAGCAAATTCTAATGCGTTACCTGGAATTTCTTGAAGATCCCTACTGCGTTGACGATGAAGTTAAGTTCCTGCACCATCGGTCTCGTGGTTCTGCTCTGCTTGGCGCCTCCAGCTATTTATAGATGAACACCATCTAAGTTGTGCTGCATGCTATTCATTCAAGATCCATCCACATACAAATCCAAGTATATTACACTTTTTTATTATTGCATAATTTAATTTGCGTTACTTTACTTTACTTTACTTCACGAGCTTGTTAAAATATCTGTTGCACCTCAGTTAAAAATACTCGACACTATCCGCGTTTCAAACTATGAGGCCAACACTGTACTATTTAATTAAAAAATTTTAATTCTTACAAGCTCGTTAGTAGATTTCTGTACGTAGTAAGCAATGCAACTTAACGAAGTCAAAGAGCGAAGTCAAAGAGAGACTTAATAACTCTTCTCTTATATTTATACGATTCTGAGTGTAACCTCTCCAAACCCTCCTAACGCGAAACACTCAATTCAACTAATTCGTTCTTCAAATTTTGGTATAAGCGTTTTCAAAATCTTCGAAATTTAGCTCGTTGATACGATATTTTCCGAAAAACCGGCATTCAATTTTCCCGTGTTCGTCTGTTGTACGACTAACTATTTAGACCAATGATACTTTCAGTGACGTCTTAAAAACCCCGCCTATATTAACTCTATTCTTCTCTTATACACATTAGATGCTTCCTTCTACCCTCGCTTGAGTGGTAGAAAATCGATATTACTGTCTGCGTGCTATCTAACCCACGTGGACTGAATACGTGCGTTTCGAAGTGAAATGCTATTATGCCTGTCTCATTCCGAAGGATATCATTGATTGTCCATTCCTTCTGCGCTTTAAGGAAACATTTAGTTAGCATTTATGCGAAACATCCGACCGTTTGCACGATATACCTCGAATCTTGTCTTTTATCTACACAAATAAGGGGAACTTGACCTTTCCAAAACATGCAGGTGTTCAATTAACGATCGTTTTAAAATAACATTTCTAGGAGTTTGCGTTTCAAGGTATTTCCTATATTCGACGTGTTTGTTTGTTAGTAAAGCATTTCGCCTTGGTATTATCGATTTTTCATGCTCTTATGCGTATTAGACGTTATAACCCTTTGAATTAAACTCAATTGAATTAATTAATAATTTGCATTGGCTTATACAATACATTTTCTTTACGAACCTAATTAAATTTTAATCCCTACTTGTAAAATTATGGTAATACTTGTTACTTTAAATTAACTAAATGAAATAAATTTCGCACGTAAATTATGGTTGTTTCCTCTATACAGGGTGTTTGAAATTGCCTTGTTCATACCTAAATTTAACCCTTTAAAACCACTACAATATATATATATATATATATATATATATATATATATATATATATATATATATATATACAGTTTGGAGATAATGACCTTGCACAAATACGATAAATTATTAATGGGTTTGAGGTCAGCTGGAGGAAAATATACTCTTTTTTAAGGCCTAAATTTTCGAATTTATTTCAAAGTCTTGATCACAGGCTTTCTAAAATACAATTAACTAGGCTAACATATACATGAATTGCTATAAACTTACAAGGTGAGGATATATATTAAATTAACATAGATATTAAATCGAAAAATCTTTTTAAAACAATGTTTGCTTCAAGTTGTTGTATAAAAATTGTATAACTTGTATAAATATAAAAATGTCAGATTTTGAAACCTTTCAGTTTCACTTTTTTTGTTATTTAAAGCTTTAAATATAGGATGCCTATGTGTGCGTGCGTGTGTGTGTGTGTGTATGTATGAGCATGAGTGTGCGTACATGTTATATTTATATGAGTGTCCATGCATATTTCTGATTATGTATTTTAAATCTGTTTGTTTGTTAGTACGTGTGTGTATGTGTACATGTGTATGTATGTATGAATGTGATGTGCATGTATGATGTGAAGTATTAATCACTAAAATATCAATTATTGCATTAGGTTCAGGTTACTTCTGAAGACTAAGTAAGTATGTATAAATCGAACTTAAACCACCAATATCAGTTTTTTTATTTATACAATTTTTTTGGTGAAAAATATGATACATATTTCAAGGAATAATCGTTTTTTTGTATCTTATTCTAGTTCTAAAATTTTAGGATGTTCAAAATCAATTTTGTGATCTAAATTGAGCGAGTGACTTGATAAAGCACAAGAATTTGGTTTGATTCTAATGTCACTTTTGTGTTGGGTTATACGTTGTTTTAAAAATTGTGACGTTTGTCCAATATAGGGGTTACCACAATCTATACAATTAATTTGATATACAACGTTTTTTTGAAACAAAATTTAATATCTATGTTAATTTAATATATATCCTCACCTTGTAAGTTTATAGCAATTCATGTATATGTTAGCCTAGTTAATTGTATTTTAGAAAGCCTGTGATCAAGAATTTGAAATAAATTCGAAAATTTAGGCCTTAAAAAAGAGTATACTTTCCTCCAGCTGACTTCAAACCCATTAATAATATATCGTATATATATATATATATATATATATATATATATATATATATATATATATATATATTAGATGCATTCTTTCTTGACTAAGTATCAAATATTTTCAATTGTTCTTGGGAATTTTAGGTCTTTCAATACACGTTACAATCAATAAACTATTTCATAATTGTCAAATATATAATCTATTTGTTATCCTTCCCAGACGTTTCAACCTCTTACACAGGTCTTTATCAATGGTTACTACAACAGAAAGTACATACAATTTTATTTACATATAACTTTTACTGTTACCTTTAAACGAAATATTCAAAAATACAATTAATTTTAATTTTACACACGTACACATTACACATACTAGTAATTACAATATGTATCAAATATTTATTTACACTAGGTAGGTTGGTTCATCACAACGTTAAACTAATTCCATTTTATTCCAAATGACATAATTTTAGTAAGCTAGTATGGTCGTTATCTGTTTTACCGGTAATAACATTGACATTTATTTCTCGATTTAATATTAATACTATATGTAGAGATTCTGATCAATGTTTATGCTGTGTTTTATTTAATTATATTTGATATTTTTACTTAGCTTTTTAATATTGTTCACACTATTTAATATTTAAGTAATTATATTTGTAGATAATCGTATGGTCGTTATCTGTTTTACCGGTTATTACATTGTAATTTATTTCTTATTTAATATTATACTATATGTCGAGATTATGAATCATGTTTATTGCTGTAATAAAAAAAAATTTATTATCCAATAAATACCCTTTTTCTACAGGTATGTTGATGATTGTGTGTGTGCAATACCTAAAGACAAAGGAGAACATACTTTAAACCATTTTAATAACTACCACAGCAAATTACAATTCACAATTGAGTATGAAATAAATAAAAAATTAAATTTTCTAGATATGACATTATATCGAAATAAAAACAAAATTAAAACCAAATGGTATACAAAACCAACATGGTCAGGCAGATACATAAACTTTTTATCACAAAATCCTTTAGCTCAAAAAAAGTCGGTCATAATCGGTCTAGCTGATAAAGCTATATAAAGCAATTAAGAAAGTTAAAAGCACACTTAAAAATAATAATTATCCACAAGACTTAATTAATAAAATTTTTAAGAAACGTATTGTAAATTCTACAATATGTCAACTGAAAATTATATAACAGAAAAATAAAAAATTAAAATACATATCACTACCATATTTACCAGAGCTTTCAAAGAAACTACAAAACCTGTTCAAAAAAACACAACCTAGCAATACCACACAAAACTTATAATTTGACCAAAAATTTATTTAGTAAACTGAAAGATCAAGTACCAAAAAATTAAAAACACACACTATATATAAAATTCCGTGTCAAACAAACTGTGAACATGTATATATTGGACAAAGTTCACAACGCCTTGAAAAACGCCTTAATGGTCATAAATATGATAAGAAAAATCAGACAGCACTTACTAAGCATGAGACAACAGCGAAGCATAATTTTGATTTTAAGCAAACAAAAATTATAAAACTGAAATAAACAAAAAAGAACGAGAAGTACTTGAAATGATTTATATAGCAAAAACTCCTACTGCAGTTAATGAAAAGATATAATAAAAAACTAAGTAAAATATACCATAATATAATTAAATAAAACAGCAATAAACACGATTCATAATCTCTACATATAGTATTAATATTAAATCAAGAAATAAATACTAATGTTATTACCGGTAAAACAGATAACGACCATACGATTATCTACAAATATAATGTCAGTTCGGAAAAATGAATATTAGTTTAACGTTAAAACAATGTAATAGCCACTTATATGTAAATAAATTTACTAAAAAAAGCATAAATAATTAGCATGTAATGTGCATGAATTATTTAAATATTAAATAGTGTGGACAATATTAAAAAGCTGAGTAAAAATACCAAATATAATTAAATAAAACACAGCATAAACATTGCTCATAATCTCTACATATAGTATTAATATTAAATCAAGAAATAAATGTCAATGTTATTACTGGTAAAACAGATAACGACCATACGATTAGCTTACTAAAATTATAACTGTCATTTCGAATAAAATGAAATTAGTTTAACGTTGTGACGAACCAACCTACCTAGTGTAAATGAATATTTGATAAATATTCTAATTACTATTATGTGTCATGTATACGTGTTCACGCTGGATCACTGCTTCCATGCTGAAACCTAATAGAAATTCACACCCTATAATCACACACTCAAAATAACGCAATTCACAAAAATACATCACACTCTATTTACATGAAATAAATATTACATTTTCAACATACTTTTCCTTATGTACATTCGTATTATTAGTAATGTCAACAATTTCGTTTGCAAAAGTATATTAATTCGATAACCTTATTCAAACAAATATTTTATTAAAGTAAGAGGGCGTTTCTCATACCTTACGTTAAACCCTTTGTCTTATCAAGAGCGTATAGTAAAACTCGTTAAATGTGAGTGCAAATTTACCGCACTACTATAATAAAATAAGCCCCTTATACTTCTTTACAACATAGCCTGGTTATCTGTAAATTAATTATCCTTGACTACCTAAATAAATTTCATTTCATCTAAAGTCCCATAAATTTTTAGTTCATTAAATATATCAAATATGAAAAAGCACTCCAAAGCACAAAAAAATTCAAGAAAACCATAGAAAATATTTACCACACGTTTTTATACAATGGCATACCTGGTAACTGTCTTCCAACCGTTACCCGCCAACCAGCCCTTGAAGATGATACCCTCCAGTATGGCACTAGTTCACGAAACATCTCTCCGGTTGAATCACCATCATTCTACACCTGCTACCCCAAAATCTCTTCATTTATAATAAAACCATGAGCATCCAATTTTCAAAATTTAGTCCTCGTATTTCCGAATAAATTAACCAAATATCGCCGCCTTCACCATCAAATACTTCCAAATCTTACTAATCTCCGTGCATTTCAAAGCCACAATAATTAATCGTTTGCACTTACATACAAAAATTACTCTTCATATAAAAATGCCTTATTCACCTTTTAATTGACTTTTCTTGTCATCATACCAACTTATGAGGAATTTTACATAAATTCACTAACTTTCACTAAAAGTAACTTGTTGAAGCGCAAAGGACTGAAGAAAAATTAAGAGAACGACACCTTCTTTGAAAGTGGTTTATGTAGCCATCGCTGCACCTCCCCTGTTTTCCAGTTCGCACGTAAAATTGTTAACGTACAACAATATTTTCTGTAAAAGCCTCAACCGTTCTCTCATTTCTTGAAACTGCTTGCTTAACCGACTCGATATTCTTGTGAAAAGCTTCGTTTTCTTTGAATTACAATAACACATATGTTAAAATACTTGGTATAACGTACACAACAACCAACCGTTTTTCTGATTTCGCGAAACTAGCCTTAACCTTCAAGCGATACCGAATACATCCACGCCTTCAAACTCAAACAAACATCTTTTCATCTCTCTTCTTCATATAGCTCCTTTTCACATATATGCTTCCACCAGCTGAATATTTGCCCTACCTAATACAAACTGGTCGCACGTATACCTGTCTCGTCCAATCATCTCCCTCAATTCCTTTCCCTTGCTTTCAATTGATGCGCGTCTACTTCTAATATTTCTAGAAATTATTGATTTTGTTTCCCCTTTTAAAATAAGTTTGTGTGTCGTTTCCCTCCTATACTATATCCATAATTAAATCTCCGTTTCTCACTTTTATTTATACGTTTCTACTCCGTCCTTGTTCCTCCATGACAGTTGTTTCTAGCTTCTCTCCAATACTACCTTTATACTTAAAAATCGATAACTTAACAAACATACTGCTTCTGAGTCCTACTTATGTGTTTTCTGTTCTATCCTCGTTGTATATTGACTATGCTAACTCCCAACGGTCTTTTCCTTCTTGTAACATATTAAAGCTTGTTTATCGTACGTGTTATCTTGAAATATCTCCCCTTTTTCTTTGTTTTGAAACGTTTTCTGGTTTTACCATTGAAAATAGTAATCCTATTTCTAACGAATATGCAAAGCTTTTATGTTTTCGTATGCTATATTAAATAAAAATTAAAAATGAAATTTTTACCTCGTTGTTTTTAATTTTATCACGCCATCTTACAATAAATATTATGCTACGTTATTCCTAAATAAATTAATCCTACATTAGTATACGTTAACTAAGCTCTAACTTAATTATTTAAAATACCCTAATTATCTATCCTGTCTAATAGATTTTCTTATAAATTCTTACTCTAACCCCAAGCTTGATTTATGCCCTTATGTATTTACAATTAGCCAGAAATTACAAGAAGATAATATATATATATATATATATATATATATATATATATATATAATAAACGACAAGTTATTTGCAGTCCGCAATAAGAAATTGTGTAGAACAATATATAAATTAAACAAACTCTTATGAAAATTGACGAATACAAATTGGGCTAGTGGTTGTATAGCTATTATCAAAACAATAGCTTTATTACTTGACAGGGGAGGAAACATCCACTAACCGACCGGTTTCAGATTCCTTAAGCATCTTCAAAACGAATTAGTTTCCAACACTATGAAGTAATCGAAGCTATAATACTGATATAATTTCGAAACAATCTCTGTACTATGGCAAAAGTAAATAATACCGCCATCAGATGGTAAAACACCAACACTACTAAGCGTGGAAGTACCAAAATTGAATCAAAACTGCATGATAGTTCTAAAGATGGCTATACAAGTACGTCTGGCCTTTTGAGATTTGCGGAATGTTTCAGTAAAATTTATTTGCAAACGTAACAAACCTTCTCGTGGCCACACCCGGTTCTTGCGTCAAAGGCAATTCATAATAATAAACGACAAGTTATTTGCAGTTCGCAATAAGAAATCGTGTAGAAGTAATAAAGCTATTGTTTTGATAATGGCTATACAACTACTAGCTCGATTCGTATTCGTCAATAAGCTCTTATTATTTTCATAAGAGTTTGTTTACAGATACATCTTAATTTATATATTGTTCTACACAATTTCTTATGTATATTTGCTATCCTTTATCAGCCGATAATTTATAAATTGTTCTTGTGGGATCTAACAAATAAGTGATAAAGTGATATGGCGTTGAAGCTTGAATGTAACGTTTTTTCTAAAAAAAACGTTAGTTTGCTGCTGTAACAGATAAATATGCATTTGTTTTTTGTACTGCATCTTGCGAAACTGATATTGGTTTAAAATGTTCAAAAAATCTTCAGCAGATCGTTTCAAGCCAATATTAGATACTTTTTGAAATACTACCGAATCAAGGAATCAAGGAAACTTTGTGTTTAAAAACATTACCGTAGTTAACTGAGCTTTTAGTATATGTCCTAAAACGTTGGAGTAACGTAATCTTGTTACATTCCTTCACTTGACCACTGTCTTGCCCTGATACCATTTAAATAACATATATAATGTATTTTTCTATAATTTTGAGTGTCTTTTTATAACCTAAATAATCAATTGTAAATTACAATTACCTACATAAACAAAAATTCCATCTTCAAATATAGATTTTCTAATTAACTGAGTTTTAGTGTGTCTTTTAAAGCGTTATATTAACCTAACCTTGATGTATTTTTTTCATTAAACACTATCTTGCCCCCTTAACATTTTAAAAGTGTTCCCTTAGTAATTTAAATACTTGTAACCTATAAATGCCTTTTTAAAGAATATTTTGCTTTCAAATAAATTTAACGTAACCAATTGAAGTTTGGTATACCATTTATCTTGTGAAATACTATAGTATCTTAATTTTGTATATTTTTCTGTCTCAAATATTATCTCAAAATGAATATTACTCATCTTAAGTCTTTGGAATTGATTTAAGAAATCGAATGTAGAAATATTAAACCCGCATCTACGCAAAATGATAGACGATTGCAACTTAAAGCTATACTAGCGCAGGAAGTTAAAGGGCAACCTATTTCGAAAGTAATCGTTTCCGATTTAACTCAAAATGTGACTGAAATTAAACAATCCCTTGAAGATATAACTAATATAATAAATAAAATTGATGCCGGCCCGAGCGAAATCGAATTAAAACGTGTTGTTTTCCGCATTATTCACCTTAAGCAAAGAATAGACTTGTGTTTATTTGACAATGAACAAGCGAACCAAGCTAAACAAACATTCTTATCGGATATCTTGTTACTTGAAGGAATAGTTCTTGATAGACTCAATCCAAATGCAGACACAGATATATCTATACTTTTATCAAATCTCGCAATTTCTCAAGGTCCACCATTGGGAAAATCCATACCTGTTTATAAATGGGGTTTAACTTTTCAGGGTTTTGACTCTCAAATCTCTTTAATGTATTTTCTTGACAGAATTAACGATTCCAGGATTTCACGCAACTGTACCGACCAGGATTTATTTGTTTCAGCGGGTGAATTATTCTCTGATTCTGCGTTAATCTGGTACCGTAACATTAGAGCTCGGATTTCTACCTGGGAGAATTAGTTACGTGTTTAAAGCGGGACTTTTTACCGCATGGTTATATTACCGACCTTTGGAATGAGATACGAAATCGAACCCAAGGACCTGACGAAAATGTAATTTCCTTTATTACCTCAATAGAAGCTCTATATAGTACACTTGATAATAAACCTTCAGAATTTGAAATTATCGATCAGTTACGCAGAAATTTAAATCCATATTTTTCCGAACGTCTAGCGTTACAACACATTTCTTCCTTAGCTCAATTCAAAGATTTATGTCGTTTGCTCCAAGAAGTAACGTTGCGTGTGGATAAATACCATCCTCTTCCAGAAAAACATTCTGGACTTTTAGAACCTGATTTAGCGTGTCAAGTTCAATCTTCTCATAAAGTATCTACCCTTAATATTCCTTCTACCTCAACAAATAACTCACTTACCTGTTGGAATTGTAAGAAAAGTGGACATAATTACAACGTTTGCACATACCCCAAAAAAATTTTTTGCTATGGATGTGGTCGTGCTAATATCTATAAATCTAACTGTACGAACTGTAATTCTAACGTATTGGGAAACTCCCGTCGAGATATTCCTACCCAGGGCGTGAATATCTCAAGGAATCAAAATCGTCCTCAACACCAACCATTCAACGGACCCAGACGTCAATAAATTCAAAGCATAAAACTACCTCTAACGCTGTACCTTTATTAAATAAATCTAACAATAATATCGCTACTTTGAATTTACAAAATACCTTGCCTTCATTAAAAGAATTATGTTATACTACCTCGTCTGAATGGTCTAATTGGCTACAAACCGTTAATTCCTTTTACCATAAAAAGTCTGCTGCCTTATAACTTGTTAAAAAACCCTTTGATAATCGCCCACATTTACCCATCTCGATTGGTTCCTTAAGTGTAATAGCTTTACTGGACACAGGTTCCTCATGCTCCCTTATAAATAACGAAGGTCTACAACAATTATCTAAACAAAATATTAAAATTCAAATTGCTCCCGAAAAAACTTCCATAAATTTAGCTGACGATAATCAAATATATGTAATGGGTTCCCTTAAATTAAAAATTCGAGTAGAATCACTTGAACGTGAAGTTCCATTTTTGATTGTACCTACATTGGCTTATCCATTCCTGCTAGGTGTAAATTTTTGTAAACTTTTTAAATTGTCGTTTTACTTCCAAGATTTTTCTTGGCAAACTTCTCTTAAAACAAATTCCTGTGCATCTGCAGGAATATCTAATAAAATTTCTCTTACCGATTCCCAAAATGTAATTCTTAACTCTACAATCGTCAAATTTCGTAAACTTAATACCTCTGAACTTGTTTGCGTTACTACTGCAACACATGTTGTCTCTACAGGTGATGCCCTCCCTTTTAAGCAACGTCAATATCCCTTATCGCCTGCATTACAAAAACATTTGCATTCCGAAATAGATAAAATGTTAGAATCTGGTGTTATCTCTCCCTCAAATTCACCATGGACGTCTCCCGTATTATTAGTTCGTAAGAAAAATGACGATTGGCGTGTTTGTTTTGATGGCAGAAAGCTGAATTCTGTAACTGTCTCTGACGCTTACCCTCTACCAAGAACTGACTCAATTTTAAGCCGGCTTCGAAACGCAAAACTTATCTCATCTATTGATCTTAGACAAGCTTTTTATCAGATACCCCTCGATTTACCTTCCCGTCGTAAAACTGCTTTTTGTGTTCCAGGTCGAGGTCTTTTCGAATATAATTTTTTGCCATTTGGTCTCTGTATCGCACCACAAACCTTACAACGTACTATGGATCAAACGTTAGGTCCTATCTTACATCAGGAACGTACCTTTGTATTTCTAGATGATATTTTAGTTATGTCAAGTTCCTTTGATAAACATATTGCCACATTGAATGAAGTGGCAGAACGCTTAAATGCAGCAGGTTTTAAAATAAATTGGGAGAAATGTCAATTTTGTTGTTTATCGCTTACATTTCTCGGTTTTATTATCGATGGAACTGGTTTACGAGCAGATCCTGCTAAAGTCGACGCTATTACTAAATTCAAAACACCTAAAACTGTTACCGAAATCAAACGTTTAATTGGAATGATTAGTTATTATCGCATCTTTCTACCCAACCTTTCAACTATATCTACACCCATTACCGCTTTAATTAAAAATAAAAAGAAGTCCCAAACTATCGAGTGGAATTTAGAAGCTCAGCAGGCTTTCGAACAAATTAAAACGTTAATCACTTCAGCGCCTATCTTAATCTCGTCCAATTTCAATGAAAAATTTTATATACAAACCGATGCCTCACTTACTGGTTTAGGTGCAATTTTGTTCCAGGTGAGCAATGGTTTAGAACATCCAATTGCTTATGCAAGTCGTGCCTTAACTTCTGCTGAACAAAAATACTCAGCTACCGAACGAGAATTATTGGGAGTTATCTTTGGCATCGGAAAATTTAGAGGATATGTTGAAGGTACACATTTTACCGTAATTACTGATTGTGCAGCCCTCACATGGCTAAATAACTTAAAACAACCCGCAGGTCGTTTGGCAAGATGGAACTTGCGTATCTCTCAATTCACCTTTGACGTTAGGCGTAGGCCTGGCAAATTAAATATCGTACCTGATGTCTTATCTCGTGATGTCGTTTCTCTTAACCTTCCAAATCTAATCCCTGATACTTGGTATCTTAATATGATTAAAAAAGTTTTTGAAAATCCCGATAAATTTCATACCTTTCGTGTAACCAACAATAGATTA
Organism: Platerodrilus igneus; assembly: GCA_036346225.1. Lineage (NCBI taxonomy): Eukaryota > Metazoa > Arthropoda > Insecta > Coleoptera > Lycidae > Platerodrilus > Platerodrilus igneus. Next base: position 2,324,641 of record JARFIW010000237.1, on the reverse strand, counting down.
TATAAATTTGTATCTCCTTCACCTCACAAAATATCTAACATTCCCGAATGGAAACTTGTCGTCCCTACCGCTAACCGCAGTGAAGTGCTTAAATTATGTCATGATGATCCCATAGCTGCCCATCTTGGTGTTACGAAAACTCTCGCTAAAATATCTGAATTATATTATTGGCCCACACTAAAACAATCTGTCTGTCGCTATATTAGGAACTGTAAAATTTGTGGTTCTCATAAGAGCTTACAAGAGGCTCGTTCTGGCTTAATAGGTAACTTTAAACGTGTATCTTATCCCTTTGAATTAATATCACTTGATTTATTAGGACCTCTCCCCCGATCGAAAAAAGGTAACCAATATCTCTTAGTTGTCACCGATTGGTTTTCTAAATTTGTTATGGTGCAACCCTTACGTAAAGCTACATCTGCTGCTATAATTAAATTCTTAGAGCGAAATGTATTTCTTATCTTCGGTGTTCCTCAGATTATTCTTTGCGACAATGGGGCACAATTTATCTCTAAAGATTTTCAAAATTTCGTTAACAGTTACAAAGTACAAAAAATTTGGTTTAACGCAAAATACCATCCTCAAGTAAACCCCACCGAAAGAGTAAATAGAGTTTTAATTACCGCTATTTCTTCCTACATTGATTCAGACTACACTACATGGGATGAAAATATTTTTAAAATTGCTCAAGCTTTGCGTACATCTAAACACGAAGCAACCCAATTCACTCCGTCATTTCTTGTTTTTGGAAGATATACCCCAATTGATGGGAGTTATTATGGTTTAGTTCCTGACGATACTAACGTAATTGAATTTGACGATAAAGTACGCTGGGACAAAGACCAACAATCATTACCTTCTATCTTCAACGACGTTAGGAAAAATTTGTTAAAATCTTACGAAAAGAGTAAGGGTCACTATAACTTACTTAAACGAAATATTTCCTTCGCCTTGGGCGAACAAGTTTGGAAAAGCAATTATGTCTTATCGGATGCATCTAAGAAATTTTCTTCAAAATTAGCCCCTAAATTCATTCTTTGTAAGGTCACCCGTGTCGTTAGTCCTCTTATCTACGAACTTCAAGACGCTGAAGGAAAACGCCAGGGAAGGTGGCATATTGTAACGATTTTTTCTCTCTCTAATTGGCTCCGCTAGCCTCACGCATGGGCGCTAGTGAAACGCTTTTCTATACTTCTGGCCGACAATACTCTATAATCACCATGCTCCAAGTTAGGTGTCTGCAAAACAAAGTCTTCCGACGTAACTAGGGGTCTATTCCTTGGGTAGAGCTATGAGCAATGGGGGGGTAAGTCGAAATCTGTGGTGGGTCACACTCAAACTAAAACAAACAGGCGCCACCAAGTCCAGATTGATTCATGTAAATGGCATGGCTAATTTCTAAGGGCGGACGTGGAGACCCAAAGAAAAAAAAGATCGCCTTCGCTGACAAAAACCTGTCTTAACAGAATAAGACGCTGTTCCTGTAAGGAAAAATAATAATTAAGTCACATAAAAAATGGGAACACTATTTGTGTCCCTCAAATATATCTAAAAATGCAAAAGAATGTTTCCTACATAAGGGTACCATAAAATTGAACTCTTATTGCTTTTTGTTTATCAGGTCTGATCAAACTAGATCAGAATAAAAGACTTTAAGCGTGGATTATAAATTTACTAGAAAGAATTTTTTCTGTTTCTGTAAATAAAATTTAATGCAATAAAATAAAATGAATACTTGAATTACTTGAATTACTTGAAGAATTCTTGTAAAGTTTATCAACTTGATTCTTACTCAAATATATTACAACCCAGTGTGACTGGTTATACTAAGGTTTTCTAACCCAATCAGATCTGTGTAGGTCATTTACAAATTAATATACAAAACTTTCTATTTAAGTTAACAGTATTAAAATCGATTTGAAGTCAAAATATTCACAAAGATATTCTCTAATTTTATCAAAGGTGGTAGTAATGTAATACTAAACATCTGCTTGCAATTGTGCAATTGTTGACGGCATATTTCAAACAAACAAGTGACGTAGCCGCAGCTGTTAATTTATGCTGAAGCCACGTGTAGTCACATACCTACGAAACTAAGTGAAATTTAAATTTGATACTGGAGAAAACCAGCTTAGCTACAGATAAACTGAATAACAAATTTGTGCTTCTATAAAACAAAACGAAATAACGTGCTTTTAGAAGGAAGCACTGAGGAAATCTTAAAGCTATTACGAACCAAACCCCGGGCTGCTGTCCTTGGCTAGATTGGGAACTGCATCTCCGTGCGGAGTCTACAGCTAATTATTCCTGCTTTCCATGCTTTAAATACAGGTGTTGAAGCGAAGTGGGTTTCTTACATTGATTCAAAGTTGCATAAATTTTGTAGCGTAATCTTCCATGGTCTAATCTTAGTTATAAATATAATTTTCGTTGCGTAGTTTGTAAGTCGTAGTTTGTAAGTCGTAGTTGCGCTAAACAAATTTTTAAATTAGATACTATGATAACGAATATACAATACCAACCGTTACTCAGGAAGTGTGTCACACAATTAATGCGACCCGGAGGTCACTCGCCATTCTCTTCGAATGCATGCTGTCGCTGCTTTTACCTATCGACGAGTGCCCTGCCGCGTTCTTGCATGGTGGGAGGGTCCCGAGGGGTTGTCAATCCTCTCACGCGCGTGCCTGTGGCTGTGGAATACACCGACCTCCGAAACAAATAATAATGGTGTTTTAACATTCGTTATACCTTTAATGAAGAGATTTTTAATGCGAAAATAAAATTGTTACACTACCCTTTCCTAAAAGAAAAAAGTTTTTTCCTTTAAGGAACAACTTCAAATATAACAAATACAAAAAATTTTTTATTATAATAATACTAGCCTTTTCTACCTTCCTAATTAACTATGCAATTTTATGAATTTATTCAAATGGGGAGACAAATATTTACAAATGCGAGTGTGTTGGTAACTACGTGTACCTGACGTCCATCGGGAGACAAAATCGGGAGTCACAATCGGTATTAATCAAAATTGGGAGGGTCAAATTAGAAAGTCAAACACTCCACGGGACAAAAAATTCAAATTCACGATAATTCTTTAACTTGAGGTTCTTACTTCTAACAAGGCTAATATTTACTACCTGTAACCAAACATTTTACAATTTATTTCAAATTCCACAAAAAAACTTCACTTCCTGGAGCTCAATTAGCTTTCTCTAAAAAAAAGGAATGCTTCTTCATCAAAACAGCATAACTATTCAAAGTATTATCACTATAAGGTGACAATCAAAAAGAAGACCCTACTAATAGGTCTAAATTTAAAACACTATCATCACAAAGTGATAATCAAAACAAAAGTGACCTAACCAAAAGGTTACTTATCAAACCCAAATACAAAATATTATCACTTTATTGCAAAGAGATAATCAAAATGAAGGTAACCTAACCATAAGGTTACTTAACAAATTCAAAATACAAAATATTATCACTTTATTACAAAGAGATAATCAAAACGAAGGTAACCTAACCATAAGGTTACTTAACAAATTCAAATACAAAATCGAACCAGTTAGGGCTGTAATATCCTACACCCTACTGATTATCCTATCACTAAGTTCCAACAAACAACAGATCTCATTAGTGATGGACCAAATGGTGAGACTCACCAAGCCAACCTTGACCTTATCAAACCAAAGGATTTCGAACGGTCAAAAAAAAACAAGGGAAAGAATAAACTAATATTCTCTCTACCTAGATAAGTAGAAATCAGGACTAACAATTAAATAGCCCACTTACTTCTACATTGTAAAGATATCTGTTAAAGACATCTTCTAAACACATCTCCGAATAACGCGCGAGCAAAACGACCAGCGTGCACACCAAGGCACACCTCAAACTTACAAAATCTACAAAATCTCTAACCACTTATTTCACTTCTCAAACAAAATACTCAAAATTAATGAACCGACACTAAATCAAAAATCGGAACAAAACAAAGCAAACCACTACTGCATTACTTAACATCAAAGAGATGACCGGACCGGAACTAATCGTCAGGATCATCATTTTCATTTGGATACGATGCTTCAACTGGTTTCAAGTCCTTTACGTGCCATTTCCTGCTCTTGTTCCATCTTCGTTCTCTAACTCATACACTAAATTGGAATGTTTTTTCGAACTTTACTCATAATGAACTTTGGAGCTAACTTAGCGGAAAACTTATCACTAGCACTCGAGAGGACCTTATTAGCTCTCCAAACACTTTCTCCGACTTGGAACGAAATGTCTCTTCTCCTAAGATTGTAGCGTTTACTCGAACGTTGATAAGCTACATGCAAATTTTCACGGACATTCCCAAAAATATCAAATAAAGTTGACGATCCAAAACATAAGAAGGTCTACTACTGGAGACGACATCAACATCCTCACCAGGTTTAAAATCATCATTATAAGCTTTTCCACTAAAGGGTACCTGACGACCAAAGACTAAAAATTTGGAGAATAGTTGGTGGACTCATGTTTTGCTGAGTTGATTGCGTATTGGATCTTTGATATCTCACTATCCCACGTATCATGTCCTTCTACGTATGAACGGATTGCTGTACCAACTGTCTTATTGATTCTTTCCACAAAATTGCATTGGGGAGCATAAACAGCATTATACCAAATCTTTTGAATTTCGTACCTTGCACACAAAGCTTTAAAAATACGTCCAATTAATTGTGGACCATTATCACAAATAACAAACTGTGGTACACCGTAGACAAGAAATACTTTTTCCTTCAAAATTTCTCAATCAAATGTGCCGTGACACTTCGCAAAGGTTGCAAAATCGAATACTTCGAGAACCAATCACCAACAACTAAAAGCCATTTATGTCCGCGTTTGGAACGAGGAAACGGACCCATCAAATCTAAAGCAATGGTTTGGAACGGTAGTCCAACCTCTTTCTCCTTTCCCATCATCCCAAGGGGACCTTTATTGGGTGGTTTTTGAGCACCACAAACCAAACATTTCCTACAAAATTTACGTACGTCAAAGATCATCTTTGGCCAATAATATAATTCTTGGACACGAGACAAAGTTTTAAAGAACCAAAATGTCCTGCTGAAGGGGGGTCATGACATGATTTAATGACATCTATACGCTGAGATTTTGGCACTAAGTACTTCCACTCTACAACATTCGCCGAATGCGGTAATAGGGAAGGTATAAACTTATAAATAAACCCATCTTCCACTTTCCATTGTGGGTAGCTTTTGGGTGACAACAAAATTTTCTTTCTCAAAGATTCATACCACAAGTCTACACCATCAAGTTTAATCTCTACTAAATTAACTTCTGGATTTTCTAAGGGAACACCACGACTAAGACAATCTGGGACTATATTAAACTTTCCTTTCCTATGCACCAATTCAAATGAATGTTGCCTTAAACGAACTGACCATCTGGCGAGTTTTCCAGTTGGATTCTGAAGATTACTCAACCAAAGTAACGAAAAATGATCGGTAACAACTGTGAAGCGAACTCCTTCTACCCACGGACGAAATTTCTCAATTGCAAAAATAACTGCTAAACACTCCCTCTCTGTGGTGGAATAATTGCGCACTGTACGGCTCAGGGTTTTACTTGCGTACGAAATTACACGCTCTTCTCCTTTTACATTTTGAATCAAAACAGCTCCTAACCCAGTGTTGCTTGCGTCACACTCAACAATGAAGGGTGCTGAGTAGTCTGGCTGCGAAAGAAGAGGTGCAGAAACTAATGCTTGCTTGATCAGCACAAATGAATTTTCTGCTTCCGCACTCCAGTTTACAGTTTGACCTTTTTCTTACTCTTAATGAGGTCATTGATAGGCGAAACTAAAGACGAAAATTCTTTATAAAACGACGGTACCAGCTGCACATTCCTATAAACCTTTTAATCTCCGTTGTGGTTTTCGGACGAGGAGAGTTAACCATTGCCGACACCTTATCGGGATCTGTACGAAGTGAGTTAGAGCCTACTATATAACCCAAAAATTTAAGTGTCTTTTAAAAATTCACATTTACTTATGTTTATAGTGAGGTTAGCTTCTTTTAAACGTTGCTTAACCTCTACCAATAACTTTAGGTGTTCTTCAAAGATGACGAACATAATATTATGTCGTCCAAATAGCAAAATACATGGGGTTCAAAACGTGGACCAAAATTGCATCTACTAAACGCTGTTGTGTCTGCGCAGCATTCTTCAACCCAAACGGCATGCATGTAAATCTAAATTGTCCTCGTGAAATAACACTGAAGGCAGTCTTATCCTTAGACGACTCACTAAGAGGATTTGCCAAAACGATTTTCTCAAATCAAGTGACGAAATGTAGTTCGCACCTCTCAACATATTGAGAATTCTGTCTACGTTTGCAAGGGGGTACGAATCATGAACAGTTAAGTCGTTCAGGGTTCTACCATCAAAACAGAAGCGATATTCTCCATCTGCTTTCTTAACCAACAAAACTGGAGAGGACCACGGACTAGTACACGGTTCTATAACTTTAAGTTTAAGCATGTCGTCCAACTCCTCATTCAATATCTTACTCATATATGGTGACATGACATATGGTTTCTTATGGAAGGGTTTGGCATTGCCTGTGTCTATGTCCATTTCAATTAGGTGAGTTCGTCCTAAATCTATCGTCGCTGCTAATCTCACTAAATGAATTTATTAACTCTTGTGCTTGCACACATTGAGCATCTGAAAGGTCATGTAAACCAAATAAGGAATCTTCAGTGTTCAAAGTGATGGAAGACGAACCTATATACCCAATGTCGTTCCCAATGTTACTTTGGATAAACCAATTATTACTTCTAAAGTCAAATAATTTTGCAAAGTCACTACCGAAGATAAAGGTGTGAGGTAGGGACGGAACCACTTATGCATTAAGGATGCGGCAATCATTACCTATACAAATTGGCAAATCAACCGAGCCTACAACAGACTTTATTGAACCATCAGCTGTAGTGATACCTGTTTTTGCTGAACTAAAATTTTCAAGTCTAATTTTCTAACAATTGAAAGGGCTAAGGATCCTACCACTGAGGTAGTGCATCCCGAATCTAGAAGACCGGTAATGTCTCTATCCATTAACTTCACCATAATGTAAGGTCGATTATCACACTGCTTCTCAATGAATAAAGTATTATTCTTAGGCTTCGGAGAGTCCTGACAAAATTTTTAACAACTGTAAGCCATCTCGACCACTCGTCTTTACAAAAGTATTTTTCTTGTTTACAAATCATAACCATGGCCTTATTACGCGGAACAGGATGCCGACCACTATGCGCCTGCCGCCTTACTGGTTTTTGAACATTGTGGACATGACGTTGCCTTAACGCCTTTTCGACCACATCCAAAACAAAAATTTTCTTGGTTGCTCTACAATCTCTAAACCAATGTCCACTACGGGAGCAATTCCAACAAACAAAATTATTTCTCTTGTCGGGACTAAAGAAATTACAAACTGAGGACTCAAGAGCTCTTATCCGCTACTGTTACTTGGGGATTAACTAATTTATTCTGAAACACCCTACTCTTAACAGCACAAACTTTTTCATTCAACCCAGGATGTTTGTTCTCAAATAGATGCTTAGAGGGGTTGCAAATCTTGTTAGGTTTACTAGAAGATGCTAAAACCAAGTTTAGTTTCATCAAAGAAGCTTCTTCTAACCTTTTACCCAAATTTACTAAGGTAGACAAATCTTGAATGTCCGACAATGCAAGTGCTGAAATATATTCAGGAACCAAATTTCTTCTTATCATCTTAACTTTAGTAACTTCTGCTGGCTCGTTGGTCAGTCTACTAAACAGGGTTTGCATATGCGCGACAAATAAAATAATCCTTTCGTCTTTACCTTGACGACGATTTCTGATCTTTTCCCAAATGTCATGATCTGAAGAACCGGGTAGAAAATCTTCCCTTAAACGTTCTAACAAGGAGTTCCAGTCTCTCAATGAATTTTTTACTGTTCTAAACCAAACTAAAGCGTCACCCACAAAAAGTTCACATGCTGATCCAAATAAATCAGTTTCGGATACCTTACGAGATTGTGCTAAATCACTAACTCTATCTAAAAATGAATATAGTTGTTTGGGATCACCTGAGAATTTTACAGGCCATGAACCTATAGGTACGGAAGTCGTTACATACGAAGTCGAATGAATAGGTGCACTAGCAACTGAAGGAGATACTACAACGGACCGATCCAAATAGGTGGACTCTGTACTTTTATTGGTTTTATCGTATAACTCAGCTTCAAGGGTTAATATCGTTGCTACTGTCTCATTTCTGAACTTAATTGCTTCCTCGGAATTTATTGAAGGGATTTTCATGCGCTTAACTCGCCCCGAAAGGTGGTTTAACCTTGAACAAGCTCTCCTAAAAATTGAGTCTGATGAGTCACCTTCAAATTCGGACACAACATTACGAACTGACTCGACTGAAACTGAAATTTCTTTACTTTCCGTTGCAAAGTCTACTTCATAACACGAAAGATCGATCAAACAACCAGGCTTATCTATTTCTTTAGCTAACAATCTACCTAAAATTTTCCTTTTCTCCAACACTGGTCTCTCACTCACCACTCCTCTGATTCTCAGCTCATACTCCAATTCTTCTTTAAGTAGACAAACAATTTGGAATTTTTCCGACATGATTACTCAAGCCTAATGGAATCAAACCGATAAATCTAACTGATCTGAACCTTACAAAAGTGATCAAAACAAATTCGTACTACTAGAGGTAAAAATCAAAAGGTGTTTTTGGTAAAATAATTTTGCCAAAACAATATCAAAAATTATATGGGGTCAAAATAGAACGAAAGTCAAAAATAAATTTGACCAAGTTAATCAATTGACTGTATGAGGGTTAATGTTACAACCAATCTTTTATCAAAAGCAAACAAACAAATCTAAATGTCAAATCGACTTTAAGCAAACAAATTTCGACGCAAAATAATTTTTGGACAAATAGATTTCAAAGCAAATTAAATTTTGAGCTAACAAATTTCGAAGCAAATTAAATTTTGAATAACAAATTTCGAGGTAAATCAAATTATGAACAAACAAATCTCAGGGTCGTGGGTTCGAGCCCCACGTTGGGCGCCAGTGTAACGATTTTTTCTCTCTCTAATTGGTTCCGCTAGCCTCACGCATGGGCGCTAGTGAAACGCTTTTCTATACTTCTGGCCGACAATACTTTATAATCACCATGCTCCAAGTTAGGTGTCTGCAAAACAAAGTCTTCCGACGTAACTAGGGGTCTATTCCTTGGGTAGAGCTATGAGCAATGGGGGTAAGTCGAAATCTGTGGGGGTCACACTCAAACTAAAACAAACAGGCGCCACCAAGTCCAGATTGATTCATGTAAATGGCATGGCTAATTTCTAAGGGCGGACGTGGAGACCCAAAGAAAAAAGATCGCCTTCGCTGACAAAACCTGTCTTAACAGAATAAGACGCTGTTCCTGTAAGGAAAAATAATAATTAAGTCACATAAAAATGGGAACACTATTTGTGTCCCTCAAATATATCTAAAAATGCAAAAGAATGTTTCCTACATAAGGGTACCATAAAATTGAACTCTTATTGCTTTTTGTTTATCAGGTCTGATCAAACTAGATCAGAATAAAAAGACTTTAAGCGTGGATTATAAATTTACTAGAAAGAATTTTTTCTGTTTCTGTAAATAAAATTTAATGCAATAAAATAAAATGAATACTTGAATTACTTGAAGAATTATTGTAAAGTTTATCAACTTAATTCTTACTCAAATATATTACAACCCAGTGTGACTGGTTATACTAAGGTTTTCTAACCCAATCAGATCTGTGTAGGTCATTTACAAATTAATATACAAAACTTTCTTTTTAAGTTAACAGTATTAAAATCGATTTGAGGTCAAAATATTCACAAAGATATTCTCTAATTTTATCAAAGGTGGTAGTAATGTAATACTAAACATCTGCTTGCAATTGTGCAATTGTTGACGGCATATTTCAAACAAACAAGTGACGTAGCCGCAGCTGTTAATTTATGCTGAAGCCACGTGTAGTCACATACCTACGAAACTAAGTGAAATTTAAATTTGATACTGGAGAAAACCAGCTTAGCTACAGATAAACTGAATAACAAATTTGTGCTTCTATAAAACAAAACGAAATAACGTGCTTTTAGAAGGAAGCACTGAGGAAATCTTAAAGCTATTACGAACCAAACCCCGGCTGCTGTCCTTGGCTAGATTGGGAACTGCATCGCCGTGCGGAGTCTGCAGCTAATTATTCCTGCTTTCCATGCTTTAAATACAGGTGTTGAAGCGAAGTGGGTTTCTTACATTGATTCAAAGTTGCATAAATTTTGTAGCGTAATCTTCCATGGTCTAATCTTAGTTATAAATATAATTTTCGTTGCGTAGTTTGTAAGTCGTAGTTTGTAAGTCGTAGTTGCGCTAAACAAATTTTAAATTAGATACTATGATAACGTATATACAATACCAACCGTTACTCAGGAAGTGTGTCACACAATTAATGCGACCCGGAGGTCACTCGCCATTCTCTTCGAATGCATGCTGTCGCTGCTTTTACCTATCGACGAGTGCCCCTGCCGCGTTCTTGCATGGTGGGAGGGTCCCGAGGGGTTGTCAATCCTCTCACGCGCGTGCCTGTGGCTGTGGAATACACCGACCTCCGAAACAAATAGACTAACGACTCTAGATACTGTATTAATGCAAAAATTTGATTGTTACACGTATTATTACTTTAGTTAATAAAGGTGTTTTAACATTCGTTATACCTTTAATGAAGAGATTTTTAATGCGAAAATAAAATTGTTACAATATTAAAGACCTTAAGCCATTCTCTGCTGACCCAAATGCTAGTTAAGATTTTCACGTTCCATTCCCCTCACGATTTACCTAATATTTTTTGTTCTCACCATCAATTAGTATCTTTAATTACTTATTCCCTCTCTTATACGCTTACCTCTTATACGTTTACCTTGTTTACCTTAAAGCTTTTGGCTTTTGGTTGACTTTCCCTAAACTTACCGTTATTTATATATCGCTTTATTCTCTAGACCCCCCAATATAACTCTGTCGTTTCATTTAATTAATCCTCGAACTTTTCCTACAACATATTATTTGGTTTTTATTATTTACCTTACATCGTTTGATTGTGTGGTAATTGTCGTAACTTTGGTTGCAATAACTCATTGAATTTTTATGATTGGTTTGAGCTGATGTTAAGAGTGGATGCTTTCTTCTTTGGGCTCACATAGGAGCCGCGATCTATGCCATTGTAAGAAATAGTTTATATTCGCAGTTGCAAAAACTAGGACTTTCTATTCCACGTGTTTTTCCTCTGAATTATTACAGTCGCCCACATTATACTATATCATTATTTGTTTCTTTTCTACTAAATCACCATAACTTATAAACTTTTTATTTTATTGTTTTTTATTGAACTTTGTGGTGAGGTGCTATTGCTCTTTATTGATATCTTATCAAATTTTCGGTAGTTTTAGCATATTGGGACAGTGTGTCTGTATTTAACTGCTTATAATTAGGCATCCTTGTGTGTTTAGGGTGTTACCGTTTTAAAAATTACCTTGAAACAGTTTGTTTTCGTGTGATTGTATCTGTAGTGATACTTTTTAGTTGTTGTGTCAACTTTTGTCTGATTTTCTTATCGTAGTGGATGCACTCGTTAGGAAAATGATTGTACTAGTTCTCTTAAGATATACCTTATGATATACCTTAACTCGTCGGATTAATATTGCAGGTGGTCCTTCAGACCGATCTGTGTTTTAACAGGGACAACTCTCTACCTTCTCTCGGACGCTTGTCCAAAAACTCTACTTTTTCGTATCCTACTGTCTCCGTTTCTGCCTTATATTTCCTTCGGTAGACCTGTTCTCGTCCCGGAACACCCGTCTACCACATAAGAGTGATTTTCTCTCACTCCGGGCTACTGACTACATTGGCTGGTTGAGAGTGCTTTGCTATCCACCTTTTCTGTCTCTTTAGCTCAATGCGAGCCCTTCCTCTATTTTTTTCTACCTGGGAGTACCTCTTATGCATCCCAAATACCTATCTCTCTTTCTACCGTTCCTATTTCTCTGCCTTTTCATTTCCGTCAGTCACCGTGTGGTTGCGCGGAGAGTTTTCACAGACACCCGGACCACGTCTCTGGGAATCTTTCGTGAGGTCATGCGGTGCCGCTGTCAGCGCGTATGGGCGCTAACAGTGAAGGTATGTATGAGTGTGTGAATGTGTGAGTGTATGTAGAAATATCGTGTGGATATCGGGTGATTATATCACCGATATCAATTAACGCCGGGTGCAGGGATGCACCCAAATGCCTTTGCCGGTCCCTCGTACCGTTTATTGCAAACGTGCCTGCTTCACAGGTTGCTCTTTTTAGGGGACACGAGAAATTCCCATTTAACGGCTCCAAGGAGCCACTCTATCGCTATCTTACCTATTATCTTTGATAATAACTTAATTTAATATCTTTATCTTATTTATTATCTTGGATAATAACTTTAGTTTAATATCGCGTTATCTTACCTATTATCTTTGATAATAACTAAAGCTTAATATCATTATCTTATCTATTATCTTTGATAACAACTTGAGACCTTGTTTTATCTTTTTATCTTCCTAACGTTGGGTATTTATGACCAGACGTGAGAATTATTTTTCTTGAATGTTAAGTGAAAAAGCTAAGCTGATGGTAGAAATGTAATTTATTAGGTTAGCAATGTAAGGATTTAGTAAGGTGGTACTTTTGGTAAATTTGTTGATTAACGAGCATGTCATGGACAAGTTTTGATGTGTATTGTTTATTAAACCAGAGTACCAGTAACTAAAATTTGCTAGAGTGTAGAGTAACTCATTCTGATGAATTCTGATTTTAAATTTGGACACTTTTTTGCCAACAAGGATGCAGTTTAGATGCAACGCTCATGTGCGTTTGCATTTAGGAAACTGTAATGTTCGTTTTAGTTTAGTATATAGGTTAGGCGACTTGTCGCATTTGTTTTACTTTAAGTAGTGTTTCATGCTTCCCGACAAATTTGTGCTGTCGATTATAACTGCGCCACATTAAAGACTCGTGTGTGCACTTATAAATGTAGTCAAAGACAATGGGGCTACATATTCCGTTTCCTGGTCATTCGGAAGACGTGTTATCGGTCGAAAAAACCAGGTGGCGCTTCAAATAAACATTTTGTAATATTTAAGTTAGGATTTATGTAGGGTAGTTAGGATTTAGATTTTAAGATGTTACTGGGCTAACAGCCATTTTCTTTTTTTTAAGTTTTTTCTTTTATGGCTTTGTCGCGATTGTTACGTGCCAAAATTTTGGCACTAGACATTTTTAAATAAGTGTTAATATGAGAGGATTTCGCGCCATAAATTTAAAAGACTTGGTGCGCGTATTTCCGTCACTTCAGAAATGCGTTGCGCGAGACTTCGCGTCGACGCGTGTGGACGAGGAGAAAAGTGGGGAATTTCCGGAAGACGCTTATGGACTTGCCTTTGAAACGTGAATAGGAGTAGTTGGTCTGGTATCGTATCGTGTCTTTTATTATGTAGATTCCCTTTGCTTTTTTTGATTATCGTCCCGCAAACCCGTTCCTTATCGTTCCCTACATAGAAAGAAGACGACCGAATTTGGACGCAACCTGGCCTAACATCAGCCCGCGACCCGAGATACATTAACGAATTCACGGAGCCCCGCAGCCGCCATCATGAAATAATCCTAAAGGAAGCCACGAGCCGCCATCAGGAAGAAATTCTTAAGGAAGCTTTACCTATTCACGTGAGTACCTCTTATATATATATATATATATATATATATATATATATATATATATATTTTGGAAATATGTATTGTAATAATTTGCATATTGTGTGATGTCATTGACAATTGGCGCATTAATTTTCACAGTATGTAATATCGTTACCAACTGTCTTTTGTGTCGCTTGTGCCGCGTCGACGGGACTATAATAACTATTCATTTGAATAGACTACTATACGTAGCAGCGATGTATCAAGTCTTCATATATGTGCATGTTTGAATTCCGTTTTGTACATATAATAAACGTAATTAAAATTAGGCGAGCGGTTTTAAAATTTTGTTGCTCTGGAGCGATAAAGCGGACAGTTAATGTCAGTTCGCGAAATCGTCAATTTTGCGATGAGATTTCAAAGTACAAAAGCCTACTTTTTATTGTAATCGTACAAAAACATTTTTTAAGTCACACGAGGAACTATTTCTCATATACAGTATTAGTAATCATTTCTGGGTTCAAATGCGGGTAAAAAAGTTAACCAACCATTGGTGCGTGCTACCTATAACAATTAGTATTCTAAGCTTCATGTAAAACTTCCAAATTAAATGTTAATGTTCTTAGTTAAGCTCCGAGTTTAAAATAGATTTTTATATGAATAATAGGATTGCTGAATTTTTAGTAAGGAGCTATAATTACTTCGTTAATTTTTTCTTATATATAACACTTGCGTGCAAATGTTCCTTTAGCGTATTGATTCAATCCTCAAAATCTTAAATGGAACTCTTTGTTGATGATGTAGGAAGTACTTGGGAAGTTTCAATTCATTTTCTGCACGAGTAAATCCCATTGTCGAATAGTATTACCAAATGTTAAAATTATGCGATCGATCTTCATTTGCTAAAAGATGTAAAAGATTGCAACGAGTTTCCATTATGATAAATATAAGCCTAGTCATTTGCCAAATTAGTAGATGGTTATGTCCCAAATTTGTTTTCCAATAAACATCGATTCGATTCGTCTAATTTTTAGCAAGAACGCGTTAGATTTCTTGAAAGCACGTATTTACGCAGTTATGCGGTGGTGAAATCTTCAGTTATTTTTAAAGTATGCATAGGTTAGTATGTCAAGGTTTCTATACGTCCATTATTCCGTGAAGATTTAAGCAAGGTAGTTTAATTGTTTAATAATTTTATTCAGTGCAATGGTATTTGGTCTTGAAGTACGATCATTGCAACAAAGTTGTGTTATATAGGAAACCAGTATTAACATTTGCGCAATATGGATTTATTTTACGGAAAAATTTATTTCCTATTTTAGGTGTCTGTAATTACTCAACGTGTCTTAGATAAAGTTCTTGATTTGTTCACCAAACATGTAAAAGAATTTAAATACATTTAGTAAACCACCGAGTATAAATAAAATAATGTAAACGTTATACTGTGAAAATATTCAACAAATACTGTAACGCTAATGCGTTATTTAAGCAAACATCGGGTAATAGGAAAGAAATTTTATTAATTTCAATTACTTAAATGAACTTTTAGTACTAAAATAACCTGTAAAAATTTATAGAAACTTTGGTAATCCTCATTAATAACGTGGACACAAAAATAAACAGGAAAGCATATAATGTAGAGGAGTGTGGTCAATAGTGGGAGGTTTTTTTCTTACTTACTTTCTAAAGCTTAATATTTAATAATAAAGTAAAATTTTGGTATCTTGGCATGGCAGTGCACGCTACCTATATGTTTATATTAAAAAACTTTTTTTTCAGTCCAATTTAATGGTCGATAACAATTATGTCACACTATGCATATGTTCCCATTATGAACCCGTTGATGGTAGGTATTGGGAAAATAATAAAACGTATACAATTTTACAACTCAAACTTGATATCTATTAACTTTTTATACCAAGATGCTTACAAATAAAGTAAAATTAACAAAATGTGGGTGCTCAGTTCACGATTTTGGTTTTTTGTGGGGTCACCTTTTGTTTGGTTAATGCATAGAGACAAAGTAATTTAAATATTCAAAAATATACAAAGCCATAACATATGCTTTGGTGAAATGTGTAAACATTACATGACAGTTAATAGTAGAAATGAACTTCATGAAACCCAAATCCTTATAATACCAAAATCACATTTATGTTATAGCCAAACAAAAAATGTAAGTGCCTTGTAAGATAAATATATATATATATATATATATATATATATATATATATATAATGCTATAATTATAGGGTAGTTTAGGGGTAGGTTAAGTCACAGGGGTCGTAGAACAAATAAAAGCAATTTCCAGTTAACAAAAGCACATTATTCCGGTTATTATAAGAGTAAATAGGTCACTATACATATTGTTAGTTCACAGCACACTGTATATAAAAATACATGAGATTAAATGCATAAGAAGATAGAAATATTCAAGAGTAAGTACAAGTTAAGATAAGATTTGAAAACGCAACAAAATGCATCAAAATTAAATCAACGGGAACCCTATATGAATTGGCTTGATAAATATTTAACAAGTGCGTTAAATACATCATCGTATACGCAGTCTAAATTATGCATTATTTTGAAAATCGTACGTGACATAAAGAATTACATTTGTTCAAAAATCCAATATTAACTAGGAAATAAACAAGCACCTGATTATTTCGGTTTAGATTAGAATAAGTAATAAACACTGAATACGTGATTTATTGAACGGAAAGTTTTGGGATTTCTCAATTTAATGTCAGGATATGTGAATGAATACGTGACAACTCAAGCATTCATCCTACTATTTGAACTATACAATTGGTAAAATTCCCGGAATACACAAAGATAAAAGCAAAAGGTGTCGTCCCAACACGTGAATGAACAAATGGAAAACAAGAGAGGTGCGGCTTTAAATACGATAAGAATTGAGCGACGAGTTTAGTATACATTTTAAACTGGGCCACGACGATACTCTGAAGTGCTAAATTATTTACGTAACCAGTGAGACGAAAGTAAATTACAGTCATTTTTGACAAGTGTACGAATTGTGCAAGTGTGAGCCGATCTATTATAGACGTAAGTAAACAACGACTTAATAAAAATACATTTCTAACATAAATAAAACAGGGCTCTGGTTAATCACTTTTGGTGAATTACTTCCTGTTAATTACTTCTGGTTAATCACTTCTGGTTAAATACGTCGGGTTAATTACTTCTGGTTGATTACTTCTTGCTAATTAGTTCTTGTTAAATACTGACATGGTAAATGTTCTATTACTGTCTTGTTAATTACGGACATGGAAGATCTTTTTATTACTGATATTCAAACTGAAATTTAAATGGGATTTATTGAATTGGACTCTAATAACGATTTGGATAGTATTTTGGTTTTGATGTCGACTTCCAAATTCGACTCTAAATATTCAGACTTGGCACGAGAACTCTTGGGGGATGCAGAGGAGCTACAGAACCATTCCAGGTTAGCGATACTCTTATAATTTATTACTGAAAACTGTTTTAATTCAATATTTTTCGTATCTGTAAAAGTCAACAAAACACAGTAGTTTCATTGATCAATTTATGAAAAGGTAATTGGCATCTTGAAACGTTTCAAAAGGTCTCTAAATATAAGCAAAAAGGCTTGTTTTGCGGGCTTCAATTTCTTAAATCTGGTATATGAAATTATTCTGAAAAGGGGAAGATTTTAAAAGTTGTAAATATTTAATCATTATATTGTGTATTGTAGAATTGCTTTATTTAATTGAATCATCTAGTTGAGGCAAAGAAAATCTATAACTTAACATTTCACATCAAAGGTGCTTGATTGATCAAAGGGGCTGAAATATCACAGCATTTTATGTACGCACAAATCGCGGGGCATAATATAAAGGGGGTAACACCGCATTTTATGACGCCCATCGTAGGGGCTTGTTGATTATAAATAGAAATATCATAGCATTAATGACATGCTCAAACGTGGGGCTAAAAATTAATAAAACATTGTAGGGGCTGGAGTAATATCACAGCTATATATACATATATATATAATATATATATATATATATATATATATATATATATATTGCTGTGGAACTCGGGTAAGATTCTTACCAACCAAAAATATTTTCGAAAATTTTAGAAAAGTTTCAAAACTCGAAAATTCAAAAATTAAATAATACAAAAAAATATTTCTTACCCGTTTTCCTCTCTTTCTCGGCTGAACGGCCTTCTTCAACTGCTTCCGGCTAGCTCATTTGGACCTCCTTTTGGATATCTATATTCACTCTCAAATTCTATCATTCACGCATACTCCCAATAAAACCACAAAATACAACCAACATACAATCTTTTATTTATTCCTATTTACAAATGCAATTCAACACTGTCCATATTTTATTGTTCACGTTACACTTCAGTAACTCTTATTTTGTAATGTTCTGTATTTACCTTTTTAAATCATCAAACACATAAAATGTACTCGGAGTAAATGGACCTTGAATAATACCTTCTCTAAAATTCCTTCATTATAATTTATTTATTTATTTTAATAAACTAAGTAAACTGTGGGGTATGGTGAGCTCATAATAACCCAACTAATTCTGCATAATGTATGCCCTTCTACTTTGCATACTCTTAAAATAAAAAAAAACAAAGCCATGTACTCTTCACAAAATTTCACGTTCTGATGGAACGTTTAAAAGCTTTCTAGACACTTTCAAATTTCTAGTCGAATACCGTAATAAAGTTATTTACACATATTCTGTTCAATACGTAAATAATTCACACTACCTTGTAAAACACTCTCATACGCCACCCCAATATTTACAGTTTATAGGAATTACAATTTTAAATCGTTACTTGGAAATTTCTAGAAGATCTCTGCTCTTATGGATGATGCCATGTATTTTTCTCCCTGGTCTGCAGGTCGTTTCTCGCTATTACTAGACGAACTCCATCTAAGTTGATCCGCCAACGTCGCCTTCTCGGTGTAACCAAATTCCAAATTTCATTTCAATTATACTTCTTTCACAGTAATCTACGTTACTTAATGTCCCGACACGAGTTGATAAAAAAATTATAGGTGATACCTCAATAAAAATTGCAATCTAACCGCGTTTTTAATTAAGAGGCTACCACTAAGCAATACAATTTAAATGATTTGATAATACTTACAACTCGTGTTAACTTTCATACGTGCTTTTTGGGACGATCGAAATAATAAGGGCTTTAATATTATTTTCGTAAACTATTTATATCTTTCCAATGTAACCTCTCCTGGCCACATTTATCCGAAATTCCCTGCTCACAACAACACATTCCCACCATTTTGCACTCAACCCCATTTTCAAATCCGCGAATTTCCGTCCTCGTTATAATATTTTAAGAAAATTACGCTACACTATTCTCGTGTTTATATCAAGTCAAACTAAACATATCGACCAATCGTAGACCTAATGACGTTTCTCAAATCTCTCCTATACTATTTTGGTCTCATGCGTATACGTTTTCTACGTCTCTTTCTAACCTTGCTTGAGTGGTAGGTAATCGATATCCTTGTTTGTGCGCTGTCTACCACACGTGGACTTTCTACGTGAGTTAAATAATCGCTCATTAGTATTTCATGCTAAAACATCCGACCGCCTGTACAATCCTTAGAATAATTTGTTCGTTATCTACAAATTAAACAGAACTTGACATTTAGAAAATACGCAGGTGTTTAATTTTACACGAACGTTTTAAATACATTTCCACGATTTAAAGTTCGGCGTATTTCTACCCCACCGATATATTTGTCAGATAGCAACCCGTTTTATCTTGGTATCATTGGGTTTTTACACGCTTTTATGCAAATTATACATCAATAATCGTTCAATTAAATTCAAATTAATTAATAAATTAATGGCATTGGCTTCTACCATTTAATTTCTTTGCAAACCTACTTAAATTTCATTAATTATTTATAAAATTTCGTTAATACCTGATACTTAAAAATGAATTAACTAATATAAATTTCGCACGTAATTTTTGGTTGTTCCTTTATACAGGGTGTTTTGAAAGTGCTTCGTTTATATTTGTTTTTGATCTTTTAAAACCACTATAATATATATAACCATGTGTGTGTGTGTGTATATATATATATATATATATATATATATACATATATATACACTTTTAATTTTTATAATTTTATAAATTTAAGTTGCATGGTTACATGTGCAAAATAATAAGAGTAACCTGCATATCTGAGAGGTGAAGGTCATAACTTACGAGTTGACACCAAAAATGCAAAACACCTGTTGACACCTGGTGCCGAAGTTTCTTGAACCACAAAATACACACCTCAAGGTTACTGCTCTACTCTTAGACGATGAAACGGGAATCAAATACCTTCAATTTTTAAGAAAACTAAACTTGCGAGATCAACTGGAATCCTCTAGCTTTTTTAGGATTATAAAGTTATAGGTTGGAAATTTTTTGTACAATTATGATCGAAGATAAACGACAGTGCAGAAAATTCTCCATGTTATAACTGTACAGTACTAATATTGAATACGACTTCTAACTATATCATAGTTTTAATAATTATTCCAAAGACCCTAAAACAATATTGTCTGAGATAAGACAAAACTAGGAGAATGGCGTCGTGAATTAAAATAATAAACTTCTGCTAAAATCTTACCCTTTTTATAAGTGACGACAGGTGGATGACGAAAATAAACCGTCTACACTTTATACGGGAATTCTGTAATATTATTTTTGATGAAAATATATATTTAGTGACATGGAAATTGCAACACCAAGAAAGGTAGGGAATATTTTGACCAAACTTGGCAGATACTCAGAGGTAATAATTGATGAAAATTTCAAAGTAAAACAAAAAGATTAACACAATTTTTATTAATAATACGCCCTCCACCACTAATATTTGTTACACACTCTCGCTCTTCGTGGCATCGTTTCCAGTAGGTGGTCGATGTCCTGTTGGGTTATTGTGTCCCAAGCAACCTGCACTTCATGCTGGAGAGCTTCCAGTGTATGCAGAGGTTTTGCTAAATTCGTTAGACTTCTACGTATAATGTCTCACACATGTTCAATTAGCAAAATATCGGGAGATATAGGTGGCCATAGTAAAATGTTAACATGGGCGTCGTCAAATCGGTTGAGAGTAGTCCTCGCACGTGATGACGGGCTTTGTCCTGCTTCAAAAGTGGGTCTTCGAGCTGTTGAAGATTAATGAAGGATATAAGGTTCCACAACTTCGTTAACGTAGCACTCGGCGTTCATACTGCTTCGGATGAACACCAAATGAGACCTACTTCCATACATTATAACATTTCATACCATAACCCTACGGTTCGGTGCACATGTCTTTCAACAGAAAATTTTACATGGGCACGTTCCCCACTTCTTCGTCTGACTCGCAAGCGGCTATCATGCATACCTAAACAGAATCCGGATTCATCACTGAATACTACCGTATGCCACTCCAGGTTCCAGTGTATTCGCAAACTGCACAACTCTAAACGTTGCTGTCGGTGTTGAGCCGTTCGAAGGGTTACAGGACGACCTTCATTACCAAACCAGTGCAGTAACTGACCTGGTACTGGAGAATCGGTCTCTTAGAGCCATTAGGCGAAGATGGCTGTCTTCCACCTCATTAGTGTGTCTTCGGCCACCCGTTCATTTCTTACGACATTCATAGCCCTTCCTAGTCCATAACTGATAACAACGAATAATTGTGGATTGATTCCGGTTAAGGCGATTTGCAACTTCCCTGAACGAAACACCACTTTCACGCAACACAACAATTCGACTTTTGTCGAATTCGCTCAATTGGCGGTAATTTTCACGTTGCCGCGCTCTATGCATAATCGTGCCCTCAAAACACAAAAATCAACTAAAGTTTAACAGATACAACACAAAATTCAACCAAAACTTGCAAGAAATTCGCCGGATAATAGTGTTAAAAAGAAATGACTGACTATCGCAACGAAATTTGCCTCAATTATTATCTTTGAGTCTGGTTGAAAAATTCCCAACCCTTCTTGGTGTTGCAATTTCCATGTCACTGAGTATAAATTGCAATTAAGATTATATACATTGCATTTCTCGACATGAGACAAAATTTTTAAGTAAAAGCACGTCGTTGCCATCACATTCCAAAAACAAAAAGAAAATATCTCAAATTTTGAAAAGGGACGTTAATGAAACTTATAATGGTAGGGATAACCAATGATAATGCAGTACTAAATTTGACAGAAAATTTAAAGTCATAAGATTTTGGTTACGATGAAATAGAGCGAATCGAAGGAGAGAATATTCTTGTTTAAATAAAACGAGTGCTTAAATTACACTAAGAGATAAAACACTAACAAAAATATATTCCAAATACTTTTAATAATAATAAATCAGAACACTGTGGCACTATACGAATTAAAATAATTAATAACTCTTAACCACAAAAAATATTGTTAAAAACTAAATACGTAATTCGACTACTAAGTGGTCATCATCGGTAGTAAACTTAAAAAATAAAACGCATCAAAAATTGTTCAGGAAACCCTTCTGAGGATATTCTCCTCGCCAAGTAGGCCGAAGTGAACCTTCCCAACAAACAATTTACTAAAATTGTATCGAACGCCTGAGGATATTCTCCTCATCAAGTAGGCTGGTGATCTCTACAAAATACAGTGAATTGTGGCTTTAATAAACAAAACCACTTAATTTATACTAAAATTAAAACTGTTTTAGCGGAACCAAAGTTAATCATGCGTTTCCATTGTTTGTTAAGCTAATAGAGAAAGCAATCCAGATGACGTCATTGGGCCCTTGTCAGTATTTAAGAGGAGTTCTTTGTGTTTAGCTATTTTGATTGATTCATGCGCATTTAGGGAAGAATACGTTGGCACCGCCTTCAACAGTCTGACATCCTCTAGTTTGGCGACTTGAGGTCATTCATATTTACCATATTTGAAATAAGCAATGTGCTCTTTAAGTCTAGTTATAACATTTCTCTTAGTCTGACCAATATATTTTTGACAACATACAGGTCCAGAACTGCTAATCTTATAAATCCCGGACTTTTGCAACTATCCACTTTGTCTTTTGGATTATCTAACAGATCTCTAATTTTATTAGTATTAAAGTAGCTTTGAAATTGAATAGTTTACATATTTTATTAAGATCATTAGTGGTGCTGTGACTAATTCATTAGTGGTGTTAGGTTGCAAAGTCGTTAATTTACGGATGTTATTTCTCTTCTTACATTTTCTTAGAATATTATCTATAATAACCGCAGAGAAATCATTGTGAATTGCTATTTGTTTAATAAGCGCAAGTTCCGCTATTTAAAGGAAAATTAATTAATGTGTTCACTAAAAAATTGAAAGCCGCCAGTTTATGTTGTAAACTGCGGTTGGAGGAGTATAAAATAAAACGATTCACATTAGTTTCTTTCCTATAGATATCGAATTCTAGTTTATTATCGTTTTTAATTATTAGAGTATCTAGAAATGGCAATTATTTAAAAGCGGACAAGACTAAAAGGTTGGTCATTCTAGACAAACAGGACTATGTTCATAGAGTAGAAACTTTAATATCTAAGGATCCTTTTAGATCAATAGTCATAAAGAGGAAAAATTAGATTTCTTTAAATAAAATGGTAAAAACAACAGAGTCTGTTTTGAAGGAATGCCCAAACCTAGTTTCACCCACATTAAAATTAAAATTGACACTTTCAAACCCTGAAATTCCAAAAATGTACTGCTTGCCTAAAATTAACAAGAAAGATAATTCGATGAGAGTGATTGTTTCAGGTATCAACTCACCGACTTATCGGTTATCACAGTGGTTGTCAAATGAACTTAAGAATTTAAAGATAAATAGTTTGGCTGTACAAAACTCTTTAGAGTTTGTTAATAAAGTTTAGGATATCACGAACTTTGACATATTTAAAGGATGCTCTAATAGATAGTAACGTTCAAAACGATAAAATCGAAGAGTATATCAAGCTTGTTTCACATTGTATGTCCCAGAACTATTTTCAATTTAACAACAAATTGTTCGACCAACATGAAGGGATAACAATGGGAAAGAGTTTTTCACCATGCATAGCTAATTTGTTTATGTTGCGCTTTGAAACTGAGTACTGAGTTTAAAGAGAATTCCAAATACTTCTCAAGAATATGGATAAGGTACGTGGATGACATTTTTGCCGTTTTTGACACTTCGAAATCAAGTGTTGATGAATTCCTTAATGAATTAAATTCTAAAGTTAAAAGCATAAAATTCACATATGAACTAGAGAATAATGGGCAATTGCCTTTCTAGATACTCAAGTAATTAGAAACGATAATAAACTAGAATTTGATATCTATAGGAAAGAAACTAATGCGAATCGTTTTATTTTATCCTTCTCTAATCACAGTTTACAACATAAACTGGCGGCTTTCAATTTTTTGGTGAACAGATTAATTAATTTTCTTTTAAAAACCGACAGCAATTCACAATAGTTTCTCTGCAGTTATTATAGATAATATTCTAAGAAAATGTAAGAATAGAAATAACATCCGTAAATCAACGACTTTGCAACACCGCTAATGAATTAGTCAAATTTGTCAAACTTCCTTTTTACACCACTAAAGGTATTTAAACAATTCAAAGCTGCTTATAATAATACTAATAAAATTAGAAATCTGTTAGGTAATCTAAAAGACAAAGTGGATAAGTTGCAAAAGTCGGGGATTTATGAGATTAGCTGTTCGGAACCTGGATATTCTCAAAAATATATCGGTCAGACTAAGAGAAATGTTATAACTAGATTTAAAAAGCGCATTGCTCATTTCAAATATAGTAAATATGAAAGATCTCAAGTCGCCAAACGTATTTTTTAAACCAGCCACCCGTTTAAACTAGAGGATGTCAGACTGTTGAAGGCGGTGCCAACGTATTCCTCCCTAAATGCGTATGAATCAATCAAAATAGTGAAACACAAAGAACCCCTCTTAAATACTGACAAGGGTCCAATAGCGTCATCTGAATTGCTTTCTCTATTACCTTAACAACCAATGAGAACGCATGATTAACTTTGGTTTTGCTAAAACAGTTTTAATTTTAGTATAAATTAAGTGATTTTGTTTATTAAGGCCACAATTCACTTTATTTTGTAAAGATCGCCAGCCTACTTGGTGAGGAGAATATTCTCAGGTGTTCGATACAATTTTAGTAAATTGTTTGTTGGGAAGGATCACTTCAGCCTACATGGTGAGGAGAATATCCCTAGAAGGATTTCCTGAACAATTTTTATTGCGTTTTATTTTTTAAGTTTAATACTGATGATGACCACTTAGTGATTGAAATACGTATTTATTTTTTAACAGTATTTTTGTGGTTAAGGGTTATTAATTATTTTAAATACTTTTAAATAAACATTATGATCAAAATCAGATTATGTCATGTATATATACATCAGTAATAGAAGTATACGTTTACTTCTCTATATTGCTTATTTATTTATTTATTTATTAACATTTACGGTAAAAACCTCTTAACAAAAATAAGTTACAAGACACACTATAAAATAATTTAAACAATAAATTTAACAACATGGGGTTAATATTCATAATTGCTTGTAGATTAAAACAATGTTGGTGAAAGAAAAAAAAATGAGGACTATGGATATGTTATCTTCTGAAGTTGGTTTTTAAAGTTCAGAATTGAAATTCTAAAATAGTCCAAATTGTACTTGTTCCCAATTCTTAGAAATCTGGTTATGGGGGAATCGAGACCATAATTTGCTCGGTGATATGGAACATGGAAGAGATTTGTGTGACGAGTAATTTTCTTGCGTACAGTAAGTTGTATTAGTTCCCATAATTCAGGACTCATATAGCTACCTGAGATAATTTTATAGAGCGTAATAAGATCTGATTTAATTCTCCTTTTATGAAGAGTTTCCAAATTTAATTCAATGAGTATCAGATTATAGTCAATATAGTAATCAATTCTACGTATGCCAAGTTTAAATGCACAGATTTTTAGGAATTTTTTCTGAACGGATTCAATTAATTGTTCCGAATTGTAATAAAAAGAAGACCATACTGGCGATGCATATTCAAGCTTTGAGCGTACCAGTCTACAATACAATGTCCTAATAGCATCAATAGTGAGTTCTCTTCTGTTTCTAAGTATAAACCCAAGATTTCTCAAATTTTGACTAACAACTGAGAAATGCTTATTCAAGCTTAACTTAGTATCAAGGTTTATACCAAGATCTCTAATCTCTGTAGTGCGTTTCAGAAATTTATTATTAATTTGACAGCTAAAGTGGATCCTTTCAAAACATCGAGCAAAGCTGTTGAGACAAATTTTTCAGTATTGAGAAACATTCCGTTTTCAGTTGACTTTTGTATAATGGCATTAAGATCGTCTTGTATTCTCAGAAGGTCCCTTGAGCTTGTGATCGCTAAAAATAACTTCATATCGTCAGCAAATAACAATACTTTTAAGTATTTAATGCGGTTTCTAATATCATTTATAAACAGGTTAAATAAAAGTGGACCAATATGGGAGCCCTGCGCAACTCCAGAGGAAGCATCTATGCTGTCCGATATATAGTTCTTTATTTTAACTTGTTGTGTTCTGCCTGTTATAAAACTAAAAATCCAAGAGCACCAACTATGCGAGAAACCATATAACGCTAATTTACTTACAAGGCTAGAATGATTAACCTTGTCAAAGGCTTTGGCGTAATCAGTGTAAAGGGCATTAACTTGGGAGTTAATTTCGAATGCTCTTGTAATATATTCTTGGTATAGTAGTAAGTTAGTTAAGAGTAGATTTACCAAAAGAAAAACCGTGTTGTTCAGGAATAAGAATGAATGTGTCTACAACAGATGGATAAATAATCAGCAATGATTTTGTCAAAAAGTTTAGGAATTACTGATGGAATGCAATTGGTCTGTAGTTACGAACATTATCTTTGGCACCACTTTTGAATACCGGAGTAACAAAACTGGTTTTCCATATAGTAGGAAAGGTATTAGTGTCCAAAGAAAAATTATACAGGAAATGTAGGATAGGTGCTAATGCGTACATACATCGCTTAAGAAAATATGCAGGTATTCCATCAGGTCCATGCATTAATTTATCTTGAAGTTTAGAGATACCGTCAAAAACACAACTTACAGGAATTAAAATTTACTCTATTCGGTCAGGCAAAGGAAAACTTTGCTTTTAAAGACAAAAGATATAAAGTATGTGGCTTTAGAAGCCAGAACACGAGTAATGAAAAACTGGCGTTACACTATTAAAGCTCCGGGAGGCTTAAGGTATTGCATAATGGTTAATTTATTAGTATGACGCTCGTTCTTTAAATGATACATTTATACATATTAAGTAGTTCACATATTCTGAACGTTTAGTAATTAAAATAAGACGTTACAGAAAAGGACACGATTCAAGGTAGTATGTTAATTTTCCGTAGCTCCATCTATTAATTTATTTCTAATTGATCTACTAAATTAAATACAGCATAAGATCATCTCAAGGTAATGCTTCTAATAATGGCAGGATTAGGAAGTTTTAGAATTTGTTCAAAGTTCTTCACTTGTAGTAATAAGCGTAATTATAGTAGTACCTTGTTTATTAATTAGTTTTTACATACATTTTCACAGATCTTCTAAGCCATAAGAGTATTCTTTAGACCTGAATCGTGGTATATTAAAATAGCAATGACGATTTACTGTGATCATAAGGCTAAGAGGGATAATTGGAAAACGTGATCGGTAAGATAAAGTGCTTATTATTTTTCTCGCTTTGTGTTAATTAAACTATCATCGGTCTGATTCATCAAGTGTACAAATATTGTTTTATATTTTAAGCAATCGTTTGTCATACATACGTGCATAGATTGATATATAGGAAAACATATCAATTTTAGCTAGTTTAGAAACCATAATAAGAAAATACCCCTAAATTTTTTTATAGAAACTCAGATAATTTACATCTAGAAAGGGGATATTTTATAATGATATTTACATTAGAAGAAGCAAATATACCAGGAAGTATTTAGTACATGTTTATATGAAACGCAATAATGATAACGATTTTACATCTTGGTAATGAATTAGAAAAACCGCCGATAAAAATCAAGAACAATAATATTGTTTCCATGGAGTTCAGAAATCTCAATAACCACAACCTCATAAAATGCAATAAAATCAGTGATCGTTCTCACTGGCACTACATTGACCTTACCTCAAGAAAGCTTTAGACGTATATTGTGTGGGAACCGAGTACGGAATTGTAACAATGAGTTTGAATGAACTTAATACCGAAAGGGAGACAAGTACAAAATTATGCATCGATAGCGAGGACAAGAACAAAAGTATGGTTTATGCATAACGGTAGAGGCAAATGGCCTTTCGTCCGGTCGCGAATTGTACTGAACTTCGCTGAAGGTATTGACCGGGAAGTTTTTAAACACGCATGTGCGCGCGGAATTAAATCACACGTCAATTGTTAGGAGAAACGGTTAAAGTGAAATTTCACTCATCAACGTATGTTAGATAAATCTCGGGAATGAGGTGTCCTAATGGGTCGAAGAAATAATCAGTCCATCAGTGAAGTTAATTTGAAGACCCTTAAAAACATAAATTGTGACTGCGAGCTTTTTTATTGTATTTTGTTTGACGCTTGAAAAGTATGTCAATACGAACTTGTAAATATAATTAAAATGGGTTCGTAGAGCAACCGAATTAGTTATTTACATTTAAGGATAAACTTGTTAGTAAAGCAGTTTGAAACTTTAAAATGCTAAACATACATATTGAGACTCAAGCTTTAATTGTAAGATGTGTTGTTAGTACATTTTTGTGTGTAAATTTGTTTTAATGGACCTCGGAATGGTGGAAACAGAAGTTGGTATTGTGCTACGTATTTCTAAGTCAGTTCGTCATTTCCAAGCAATTGAAATTTACATAATGTGGTAAAACAGTTTAGGAATGTAGTGCAATGAAGTGGTAGTATTATTTTCAGTTTAAGATTTTTTTAGGAGTTCTGTTAATAATATCTAGTCAGAGGAGGCTAGATTAGGTTTTGTTTCTTTTAATGGACGTATAATAATGTTTTAAAGTCTACCTTAATGGAGTCTAAAGTTAGATCGCTTATAAGATAGGTAAGATTATCATTGTGAGAGTATACTCAGTTATCCCCAATGATGAAGCTATATTTGAGAGAGGCCGTTATTTCGAAAATTGCTGTAATTGGGTAGACAGTCAGGACGTGTTTTTAATGGGGTACAAAAGGAAATACATGAGGGGACGAGTTTGAAATTGGAAGAATAACCGTTTTTCAGAAAGCTATCCGAATTGATCGTCTTTTGGATAGCATATACATCGTATGTATTTGCTACCCAGAAGATGGTTACTCTGAATAGCTCTCCTTGCTTCCGATTCCAAACTTGTCTCCTTCAGCTATTTCTTAGAAACACTTCTTGACTTTTTACCAAATTACATCAATTTTCTAAATAACTGTTTCTCCCAAATGTAACTTCATTATTGGGGGTAACTGGATATTTTCTCATCATGATCATCTTACCTATCTTATAAGTAACTGTAAGTAAAATTCCATCTAATATTAGACTCTATTAATAGTAAACTTCAAAAGTTATTATTGCACGTCCATTAATAGAACTCCCAGAGAAACGTTAAACTAAAAATAGTTCTACCATTTTATTGCACTAGATTTCTAAACTGCTTTATGACATTATGTAGATCCCAATTGCTTGGAAATGACGAACAACTGATTTAGAAATGCGTAGCACAATACCAACTTCAGTCTTGACCATTCCAAGGTCCATTAAAAACATAAAATTTACACACAAAAATGTACTAACAATACATCTTACAATTAAAGCTCGCGTTTCACTTAATACGCATGTTTAGCATTTTAGAAGCTTGAAACTGCTGTCTAATAATTTTTTCTTTAAACGTAAATAAGTAATTCGGTTGTTGCACGTCATAGAAAATACAATTAGAAAGCTATGTGCTCACAATTTGTTTTTAAGGATTTCCAGATTAACTCCACTAATGGAATAATTATTTTCTCATTCCGCTAATTTATCCAATATACGTCGAAGAGTTAAACTTCACTTTCACTTTTTCACTTCACAACCGAGTCACGATTTAATTCCACGCACACACGCATGTTTGAAAACTTTTCGGTCAATACCTACAACGAGGCTCAATACAAGTCGTGACCAGCCTGAGGCTCATTAGTACCTATCAGTACCTGTGTGTGACCTTTAAATCATACTTTTTCTTCTTGTCCCCTGTCGAAGAGCCAACCGCCGAAGGCTACGTTCGCGTCCGTTGTTTTCAACGCATTATTTAGTACTTTTCTATCTCTGTATTAATTCCATTATTCGAACTTTTGAATCTTCCACTCTTTGTTTCAATTCTGTGCTTGGTTCCCATACAATATAGGTCTAAAGCTTTCTTGCGGTAAGGTAAATTCTTATCATTATTACTAAATGCCGAGTGTGTTAAGATACCGGACTTTCAGGCGGCCATGCCAATGTCACCTCGGCGTCGATATCAGTTTCCCAGCAAACATCTCATTTATGACCGCCAAAGAGGCATTAGATGTATGGCATGTCGCGCCATCTTGTTGAAACCACGTTGCCCGATTATAGGCTTCAAATTGTTGCAGTTGCGGAAAGAAAATCTCTTAACATGGCTATGTATCGGTCAGAATTTACAGTGACAGATTGCCCTTGTTCATTTTCAAAGAAATAGGGTCCGATAATTCCGTGTGCTGATATGGCCGTCCAAACGGTTAGTTTCGGCGAATGCAGAGGCTTTTGATGTTTTGCACGTGGGTTCTCTGCAGCCAGTAACGGCAATTCTGTTTATTGACATGCCCATTTATGTGAAAATGGGCTTCGTCGAAACAGAATATTGTTGAAACTCAAGCATTCCAACATTGTTTCAACAAAAGCTCGTCGTAATTGGATCATTTGCCTGTAATTTCTGCACAAGTTGAATTTTATACGGGTGCAATTTCAGATCTTTCAACAAATGCGACGCAAAGATGTCCTGGATACCGCAGTTGAGCTGATCGCTTGCGAGTCGATGACCAGGATTACGTTGAACTGAAGCTCTAACTTGTTCAATTGTGTCCTCCGTTCTTGTTGACCTTGGGCGTCGCGTTCTGTTGGAGAGTCGAACCAGAAGCTTCGAACTTTCTGACCCACGATCTACACACTTTCCTTCGGACACTGATTTAGGTCATGTAATCCAAACTCACGCCGAAATAAACGCAATAATTTTTTTGTAATAATGTTTAACGCAGAATGCACGTTGCGCTCCGGTGAAGTGATCCATCGCGACTAAATTTCCGAGACCCGAGCTTCTCAACCCACCACTGCGGCCCCTCTCATATGGTTCAAACGCAAGAGTGCTTTTAAAATCGTACGCCTTTCTGGTCCACCCGATATTTACAAGTTCATATTGGCATACTATTCAACTGTCACAGAAAATACAATAAAAAAAGCTTTGTGCTCACAATTTCTTTTTAAGGATTTCCAGATTAACTCCACTAATGGAATAATTATTTCTTCATTCCTGTG
This sequence comes from Platerodrilus igneus, assembly GCA_036346225.1. Lineage (NCBI taxonomy): Eukaryota > Metazoa > Arthropoda > Insecta > Coleoptera > Lycidae > Platerodrilus > Platerodrilus igneus. The sequence goes on along the minus strand of JARFIW010000237.1, from coordinate 2,293,202 downwards.
ACTTATCCAATATACGTTGAAGAGTTAAACTTCACTTTCACTTTTTCACTTTACAACCGAGTCAAGATTTAATACCACGCACACACGCATGTTTGAAAACTTTTCGGTCAATACCTACAACGAGGCTCAAAACAAGTCGTAACTAGCCTGAGGCTCATTAGTCCCTATCAGTACCTGTTTGTGACCCTTAAATCATACTTTTCTTCTTGTCCCCTGTCGAAGAGCCACCCGCCGAAGGCTACGTTTGCGTCCGTTGTTTTCAACGTATTATTTTGTACTTTTCTATCTCTCTGTATTAATTCCATTATTCGAACTTTTTAATCTTCCACTCTTTGTTTCAATTCTGTGCTTGGTTCCCATACAATATAGGTCTAAAGATTTCTTGCGGTAAGGTAAAATTCTTATCATTATTACTGTTTTAGCTATTTATGCACAAAGTGTGTTATATCAAGATGATAACGCCCGGAGGGCGACTTATCCAGCCCGAGGGCCTATGACCCAAGGGATGGATTGAGTCGTTCAATGAGCGTTATCATCTAGTAACACAAGTAGTGCATACAAGATTTTATATTTGATCTCATATATAAAATAAAAATAGGTGATACGTAAGTTTTCTGTTTTAGAATTTAACTCAGATTTTACTATATAACTATTAAACACACCTACATCTTGTTTTCCATGATGACAACAAACAGTTTGACGTTCCTATGTTTTGGACATTTGTTACATTTATTTAATATTAATAGTGCAAAATGGCTAATCAAAAGTTACCAGCAATAATTGCAAAGCAAACTCTAAAAGCAACTGAAAGTTTCCTACCCATTAAATCTAAACAGAGCTATGAGAAAGCTTAATAACACACTTGGTGCATAAATAGCTAAAAAATTGATTTGTTTCTGAGAGCATAATGAGCGAGCGTTGTGAAACCATTATGCCCAGGTTGTTATGAATATGTTTACATATCTCGTATCCTAGGTGTTATGACTAAATTACAACGAGGTGAAATATAAAATATAAAAATGTATTAAGTAATTCTTGGTGTATTTGCTTGTCCTAATTTAAATATCATAATAAAATAGCACATTTCTAAATTTTAAATTACACAAGTTTCTATAAATTTTAAAGGATATTTTTCTTACTACGGTTTCTACACTAGCTAACATCAATATATGTGTTCTTGCATACTAATGGATGCATAATTAAAGCGCTAATGTTATACGTTACATGCTTTTGATAAATATAGTATCGTCTGTTTAATTTATAACTTGGACTAGTCTCCATATCATTTATCAATGAATGTATCGAATTGATTCCTTAAACATGATTTATAAATTGCAAACCATATTACACAAGCTCTCGTGGCTGTTATTTAAACTCAGCATCTACATTGAGCTGAAAATACAAAACTCAATAGTTCTGGTCATTTTTGGAATCCTTAAGGGCGTTCTTAAGAATAAATAACCAAAGTACACATTTCAAAATTTTGTATTATTTAACATGCTTAAATTCTTATTTTTCGTATCCAATTAACGAAAAATGCCATTGTAATATTCTTGAATCGAACCTTACCCTGCTCCTGTTGACCCTTCGTGACCTCAAAGTAGCAGGTTGCATTGTCCCCTACGTCCCTACTAGCATTTAGTTTCATAACAATCTGTCAGTTCATTTACTTATCAAGGAATACCACATAGTTTGAAAAATAGGATTTTTCAGTTTCTCTCAAATTCGCTGAATATAATATGTTTTATATTGCCAGTGTTCTGCAATTGTCACATTTGTAACGTTTGACATTTTTATGGTATACATCAGTCAACAATTCGATTTTACACCTAGCAGTTTCGGAACAACCAAATTTAACAAGTAATATTTGTGTATAAAATTCGAAATTTCGATGCGTGATTTTTGAGTGAACATTTTTTTATGATTTTGACAGGGATTAACACCACAACGGAAATGAAACGCAAGGCACTAATTGGACGTACTTTACTTCAAATAATCAATTGTTTTACGTGCTGTGTGCGAGTTGGCATTGTCGTTTGAAAAATGATGTACCATTTTTGTTTGTATTTTCTGAAATTGTCGGTGACTTCCGGCAAACAAATTATTGTATACCATTCAGCGTTAACAACTCTCTGGAGGAAAGACATGACTACAACACAACCACTATAATTGAAGCGATCAATTTGCTGGCATCGATTGTTACACGTCAGAAAGCGTCCCACAAAGAATTTAATGAACAATTAATTGTAGGGGTCTTTTTGTATAATTAATTTAGGTATATTACTCATATTTGTGTAATCATAGTTTTAGAAAATAAAGTCGTGTGAATTATCATTGGAGGTTTTTAGAAACAGCTTTATTATCGTGTAAGACTGTGAAAAGGAATGTTACATATAATTCATCGCGGTTCGTAATGGACATGTTGCCCTCTCGATTAATCTGCACGGCGAACGTAGAAGGGTCGTGGTTTTTCTAGTTGTTGGAAGCGCTTGATGACAGGACTACCTTATCTACTGCTTGTGCGGGAGTAGTGCATTGTAGAAAATGTAGTGGAGTTTTACCTACCGTTTCCTTATATCAAGTCCGTTATAGAACCTTATATTATCTATGTTCTCTGACTACGTCTTTGTTGTAGATTACCAAGCGAGTTTCACTGCAACACTATTGACTAAATCGGAAATTCGCATCTACGATCTACGACCTTGAGATATAAGAACAATTATCTGTTACCGAGCTTGTTAATATTCATTAATGTAGAAAGTAAGCAGAATAATTTGCATTCTAAATTTGCAACATAAATTATGCTACCTTATTTGTAAATTCTGTGCAACCATTACGCCTTCTATGCAAACACCCGATTAACTACCGTATCTTTGTTTTTTGCTGATACTTATAAAACGGTTACCTTCGAACACCCAACAGTGGGTTGTTGCTTAGTTTTCAGTTCAGACAAATATGGCTGTTTCGTCATCTGATACAATGTTGTATACGGATTGTGCAGTTCTTTGATAAAAGTTTTAAGCATTTTTTTACACCAATTAACACAAGTCTCTATTTGAGGTTCAGTCAAACTATACAGAATCAGTTGGGAACATATTGTAACGAAAACTCTTTTGCAAAAAAGCAACTCTTTATTATCAACTAATTACATAAGCTTTTTCAACACTCATAGCTACAGTGAAATTCTTAAAGCACTCAAAACAATTTATTTCCAGCTAATCTTCAACAATACAAATATTAACTTCTTAAAGGTACTATGCTATCTGCTTAATTACGATCGAAGCACTATACTTAACTTATATCAAAGCATTATAATTAATTTATTTGGATCACTACAATAATTTTATCACATAGTGCAATTTATATTAACAGTATGTACCACTAATTCATTTCACATCACAATTTTATAGTTTGAATGCAAATGTAATATTATCAATGCTTTAAATTAGAATTCTAGTTCACTATCCTTTAACGGCAACTTATACCTTATCTAATAGCTCTAGATTATTTTGAGAATGTGCCAGAAATTATGCAAATAACATTCTAGAGGTTCCATATTTTAAGGTTAATAAAGCTCTTCGATGCAAACTCTTGTAGCCGTTTGAATATGTTGCGCTACAAGGGCTTACTAATCATTCTGTAAGTCAAAATGTCTCGTTTACGGTGTCATGTATTATTTTGGTAAAAAGGTAGACTAAGCGACGCTACAATATTTTTTACAGCCCGATGTTCGTGTAAAATCGACTGTACTACAGACTTCGATATGAATAAAAATGCTTCTATATTACTGTAAATTGCATGCCGAACTTCAATTATGCTGTGCATAGCATCGATGTTTTTTTGAATAACAACCGATTTTTTGGTCTAACTTCACGAAATTCATCACTGACGGACGCACGGCCACGACTAGAATTTGCAAACCAATTGTAAAAAGTCCTTTCTGACGATGCTGCATTATCGAAAGTTCAACGATTCTATGCATTCCAAAATCGTAAAAGTCAGCCAGTGAAAGTTTCCAAGTAAAATTCTTTTTTTTCACGAAATTGCTTTATACAAACATCCCTACATTTGACTTTCCAACTATCCACCAGAAGGCACTACATTGGCCGAGCGCGTCTTTTTACCTGGAGATTTTGAATTTGTCGAACCCTTGCTGTTTCAAGCTAGGTAGGGATCTTTAACGTGCGTGACAACGCACACACACGGGACCAACATTATACCTCTTATTTGAAAGTGAGCGTATTTCTGTGATAAGTGTTCAGTAGGTGATTTGTAGGGTGTTTGAATAAGCGCCACCGTCTCCCACTTTCTCCCACGTCCTATCCACCTCCCATTTGCCACTTCCCACCTCCTCTCACATACCACCTACCACATCCATTTTGATCCAACTATCACTTTTCTCGCGCCATTTTAATATAATTTGTAGACTCGCCCTGTATGTTTTTATTAACGAGCACTCATTTTCATTGAGTGGGGTAAAAACGAAATAGACACATTTTGCATGTAAAAGCGCATGCACAACAAAATATCGTATTTAATACTCTTTATAAGAGTCTCCTTTATTCATGTTGGTACATTATCGGTAGCTCTTCTAACAAATTCCCTAATTAACGTTTGTTTGTTGCACTCTACACGAAACATATATGGAACGGATATACTTCTCGTCAATATTTCCAACACTTCTGGTCGATAACCTATTTATATCTACATGTTTTAGTTTTTACGCCATGTTTAGTAGATACGAACTTTCGAGAACTTCCCACGCAAACTACTATTAAAGAGATTAGATTACACACCTCTCTATCTTAAACAAGAAATTTACAATAATTCCTATTTTTATAATCTATCTATAATTTCTTCTCGTAGTTTCCTTTTGTAACCAATAATTGGATACGTACAGTACGTTATGATTTTTTTGGAATTGAAGCATATAACGGATTTTATTTTCTGCGATCGACTTTTTTTAATTCCTGCATTAGAGTTTCCTCGATTTGTTTTTCTTCCGTAAAGAAAACATTCTCCGTGTTAAAAAACTTTAAGTCTCTACTTTCGAAAGTGTAGAACCAGTTGAAACGTTCTCTCCAACGAATATCCATCAAATTTAAGGACTTTTTACTTATCCGTAAGATGTGTTGCCTTACTTTTGCATAAAATTGTAAAATTGCGCTACAAGGGCTTACTAATCATTCTTTAAGTGAAAATGTCTCGTTTACGGTGTGATGTATTATTTTGGTAAAAGGTAGACTAAGCGGCGCTACAATATTTTTTACAGCTCGATGTTCATGTAAAATCGAATGTACTACAGACTTCGATATGCATAAAAATTCTTCTATATTACTGTAAATTGCATGCCGAACTTCAATTATGCTGTGCATAGCATCGATGTTTTTTTGAATAACAACCGATTTTTTGGTCTAACTTCACGAAATTCATCACTGACGGACGCACGACCACGACTAAAATTTGCAAACCAATTGTAAAAAGTCCTTTCTGACGATGCTGCATTATCGAAAGTTCAACGAAGCAATTCTATGCATTCCAAAATCGTAAAAATCAGCGAGTGAAAGTTTCCAAGTGAAGTTCTCTTTTTTCACGAAATTGCTTTATACAAACATTTGACTTTTCAACTATCCACCAGAAGGCATTACATTGGCCAAGCGCGTCTTTTTACCTGGAAATTTTGAATTTGTCGAACTCTGGCTATTCCAAGCTAGGTAGGGATCTTTAACGTGCGTGACAACGCACACACACGGGACCAACATTATACCTCTTATTTGAACGTGAGCGTATTTCTGTGATAAGTGTTCAGTAGGTGATTTGTAGGGCGTTTGAATAAGCGCCACTTTCTCCCACGTCCTATCCACCTCCCATTTGCCACTTCCCACCTCCTCTCACATACCACCTACCACATCCATTTTGATCCAACTATCACTTTTCTCGCGCCATTTTAATATAATTTGTAGACTCGCCCTGTATGTTTTTATTAACTGGCACCCATTTTCATTGAGTGGGGTAAAAACGAAATAGACATATTTTGCATGTAAACACGCATGCGCAACAAAATATCGTATTTAATACTCTTTATACGAGTCTCCTTTATTCATGTTGGTACATTATCGGTAGCTCTTCTAACAAATTCTCTAATTAACGTTTGTTAGTTGCACTTTACACGAAACATATATGGAACGTGTATACTTCTCGTCAGTATTTCCAACACTTCTGGCCGATAACCTATTTATATCTACATGTTTTAGTTTTTACGCCATGTTTAGTAGATACGAACTTTCGAGAACTTCCCACGCAAACTACTATTAAAGAGATTAGATTACACATCTCTCTATCTTAAACAAGCAATTTACAATAATTCCTATTTTTATAATCTATCTATAATTTCTTCTCGTAGTTTCCTTTTGTAACCAATAATTGGATACGTACAGTACGTTATGATTTTTTTGGAATTGAAGCGCTCTACTTTTTTTAATTTCTGCATTAGAATTTCCTCGATTTGTTCTTCTTCTTCTACCGCAAGGAAAACATTCTCCGTGTTAAAAAACTTTAAGTCTACTTTCGAAAGTGTAGAACCAGTTGAAACGTTTTCTCCAACGAATATCCATCAAATTTAAGGACTTTTTACTTATCCGTAAGATGTGTTGCCTTACTTTTGCATAAAATTGTAAAATTTAACATATCAATTAATATTTTATATTAGATAAAGTCTAAAGATAAGCAAACCAGAAACTTTCAATGGACTGAAGCTCGTGTTTGTAAACAACCTTGTAGAAAACATGTACATAGCTGATTGCGATATTTCCGAAAACAAATGTTCTGATAACCAAATATCACGTTTTTCGATACTATATCAAAATAGAATAGATTTGGAGTATTTAAATTTATAACTGGATACACTAATAAAAACCTACAGGATCATGATTAAGCAATCGTTTAAATTGAGAAAGCGGTTGATTTTGTTAATGAATATTCATATGACCGTAAAAAGAACCCAAGAAATGTAAGATTTAATTTACGTACGAACGAAAATATCTACATGAAGAGACGGCACGTAACAAGATATTGAGAAGATTGCCCTTTTTATTCATTTTTGCTGAAACTTATACATATATTTGAATATTCGAACTTGGCGTCATCAACCTAGAAACAATTATACTTTTTTTTGCATGCAAACTTTATCTTTGGAATGCGTGCGTAATCGCATCGTATAAATCCATACATTATAAATGTCTATAAAAGTTAAATAATGAATAAACATATTAATTTATACAACATTCTAACTTTATAAAACTCTCGTGTATAATCATTAACATTTATGGGCCTTGATCCTAACCGATCTATTTTAAATTTTAATCTTAGATGTTAATATTTGAATTAATGTTAAGGCTAAACTTTTGCGGATACTGCACGTAGGCTAAGTAATAGTTGCAAAACCTTTAATATTTCGTGCTTTATAGAAAATCAATCAAGTACAACCGATTAATTGTTGCAATAATTAATTAGCTACGGTGTGAAAACTAAAACTATTAATATTAATGCCTTATTCTATCTAGATGTACATATGTCAAAATTTTTTTATATGAAGTCACGATTTGAGAATCGTTGTGAATCACAATGGCCTTCGATATCTGCGATAATTTATATAATCCAACATCATTACTACCTATCATACTTATAAAATTACCGTTTGTAAATTATACTTAAAGATTAATTATTGAGTGTTGTTCCTTGCATTAAAATTAGAATGCAAGATATTCTTCGGATTTATGATACATTGTGTGTATATTAATGTACATTGGGATGTATTCTGTAAGGAATCTGTTAATTTTAACAGCCTTGTTAAAATTTAACAGGCTTATTTAACAAACATAGTATTCTGTAACTATAGCGTATTAAATTTTCAACAGACTCCTGTTAAGGACATTTTTAAAGCAGTGGGAGCTGAATGGTGTTAGTAAATAAGAGTTGTGTTAATTTGTAGCAAGATGGCTTTTGCATGTGCATACGCGGTCTTATCGTTAAATTATGAAAAAGAGGTCAGAAGGTAAATATGGCTGATTAAAACAATTTTGCAATGCATGATTTATAGAAATTGTGTACAGCTGTTTAACTAACAGTTGGCCGAGAGATGAATTGAATTGAAGTACAACTATCCCTAAACATTTAAAAATATTATGTGCAGTACACATTTTCGCACATGAAAGTTATCAACTCGATTCTAGTGCTATACATGAGTCAACCCACAGTGAGTAGGTCAATATTATTGGCGATAGAATTAATTATTCATTTTCTGTCTAATGAATGGATTGTATTTCCATGGCAACCCGAAGCAATCAATTCGAATAAATATGTTTCAAAGCCGCCATGATTTCCCTGGAACTGTGGGTACCTTAGTTTGCAGTCCCATTGCCATAATATTTCCGCATTTGTTACACCGCTTCTATCCAGTTGGCCCATATTACAACCGAAAAGGTTATTATAGCATTACCGTGCAAATCATATGCAATGTGAAACTAGAAATTATTAATATGAATGTACGATTTTCAGAATCACATTCACAGGGCCAATCCATATCAAGTGGTTCAGCAATGCTCGCCACACCATCACAAAAAAATTCTTAGTTTGTAGGTGCATTCATTTATATTTTGGATATTCAAAACTAATTTGTTTATAGTTATTTTGCATCCGGGTCAAAAATGGCGGCCATTTTTGCTTTAGACCTCATGCTATTTTTCGTGTTTGCAGGCATTTACGGTTTTCTAAATTACTCGACAATGGGTTATCTTTGGCGTTTCAAATAAAGTGCAATGCAACGTGTGTTTCAAATTGCGCGGATTTTTTTAAGATTAAGTAAAATATAGATGACGCACTAAATTCGTCTGGGTATTTTGACATTTAAGAAGTGTGATGTATGACATTTATAAAAATAGCTTCGTACACGATACAACAACGCGTTCAAATTGTTGAATTATTTTATGAAAATCAACGTTCTGTGAATAGTATTTCTAGAAAACTACGTGAATTTTATGGTTTACATAATCGTCCAGCTGAAAGCACTCTTGGTCGAATTATTAAAAAATTTCAAAAGACCGGTTCGGTGGAAGAACAAAAAAGTGAAAAATACAGTAGTAGCAGTCGTTCACAAGAAAATATTGATTTGGTTGGTGATACTGTTGCTGAAGATCCTAAAATGTCCATTAGACGACGTTCACAACAAGTTGGACTTGTGGATCAACAACATGGCGTATTTTGCACAAGGATTTAGCTCTGAAAGCATATAAGGTTCAAATAATACAGGCACTACAGCCATTAGATCATTTAAAACATCGTCCATTTGTCAATTTCATCAATGAACAACAGGCTGATTTTTCTCAAAAAATCATATTTCCGATGAGGCACATTTTGAACTTGGTGGCTATGTTAATAAACAAAATTGTCGTATCTGGGGTGAGGAAAATCCACGAATTATTCATGAGAAACGTATGCATTCTAAACGAGTTACTGTTTGGTGTGCAATATGATCAGGTGGTGTAATTGGACCTTACTTCTTTGAAAATGCTGCTGGTGGAGCTGTAACTGTCAATGATAATCGATATCGTCGGATGATAACAGAATTTTTGTGACCTGAATTAATGAATATTGATCTAGAGGATATTTGGTTTCGTCAGGATGGCGCTACATCTCACTATGCACAAGAAACAATTCCTTTATTGAGGGAAAAATTTCCTGGACGTGTAATCTCAAGAAACGGTTATGTTAATTGGCCTAAGATCATGTGATTTGACTCCATTGGACTATTTTCTTTGGGGTTATGTGAAAAGTCAGGTTTATAAAAACAATCCACAATCGATTCCTGCTTTGAAAGATGAAATTATTGGTGTTGGTGAGATAAAGCCTCAATTATGTCAAAATGTCATTGAAAATTTTGACAAAAGAGTGGACGTCTGTGGAGCTGCAAGAGGAGGCCATTTGGCAAATATTATTTTTCGCATATAAATGTCATTAGTGATACTTTAATTACCAATAAAAAGTTTTTGAAAATGAATGCAAATTAAGTGTCTTATTTATTGTTAAAAAAAGTCCAGCTTGAAACACCCTATATTTAGTGCATTCAAGCAAGCCTAAAAATCAAGTCTTATTTATATACATAATATTTTTTGTTTATGTACTCCTTGTAGCCAAAGTTACTGAACGAGATTGATCAAATTTTAATTTTCATAGGGTAATCTCTAACGTACGAACAGTTTCTCATCATCAATTTTTCTGTGCAGTTATATACAGGGTTATTCACGTTATACACCACGAACCATAATGGCTAAATTGCTAGATTTGAAAGAAGTTTCCATTTTGGGATGGATATGGGCCTAGTGGAGCTACATTTTAAAATTATTTTCGTAATATACAGGGTGTCCAAGAAAGACAAAACGTATCGAAGTTGAATTGTTTTTAATGGAACACCCCGTATAGTATTTTATTATCAATTTTGCTATCAAAATAAAAGCGAGGACTCGTTGGGTTTCCGAAGCCTAATTACGGTTTTTGAAATACTTTGTATTTTGTTCAAATATAGCAACAATGTTTACAATTAAATTTTCAACATCACTTTTGGTTTTTTAAACCAAATTTGACTGGAGTTTAGAATTGAACAAGTTGTCTAGCACTTGTAAAACATCGACTAATGTATACAGGGTGTACGAAAATCATTAGTAAATAATCGCATGCTTTGAACGATAACAACTTGTTTAATTTAAATAGAATACCTTGTATTTTATGTTAACGGCGAATGTAAAATTTAGTTCTCTATCGAATACTATTGTACTTTCCTATATCTAACTGTTCGCGTTTCCATTGAAAACGCACATTTTCGGAAAGCAAACTGATTTTAACAAATTTATTTATCAAAAATTACGTAGCCACTAATGAAATTTTGTTATTTTGACAAGTCAGAATAATTATAATAGTTGTCAGTTATTCATTTACAACAGTGATTTTGTGTAAATCCTCCTATAGTGATAATTTATGTTACGTAAATCATAACACAATGGACAGAAACAACAGGTATGGCTCAGTGGGAGAGTAGGGGTGGGTCGTAGGAGACGAGCGACAGTCTCCGGTGCGCGACTGTAAGAAAAATAGTTTTGTGGTCAATATCTGAAGTAAAATAAATAGTAAAATAACGTAATAATCATGTAGGATATTACTTCTACTACTAATTAAAGTAATAAAACAATATCAACTTATATATATATATATATATATATATATATATATATATTGCTGTGAAACCTCTTGAATTACCTGGTCTGTTGATTTTCTTCTGTTAATCGCCTCGGCTGCTCCTCTAGATAGCTTTCCTCCTCATTCATAAAAAAAAAAACACATTCCTACCACAAACATCAACGTCAACTCTATTTACATCAATATTCACAATACATTAAAATTTCAAAATTAATATGCAGCATACATTTTAATATCGGAAACTTTCAAAATTAAATTTATTTTCATTTTAATGTGCATCCAGAATTAAAGTCCTTGTAGGATGCCTACTAATTAATATAACAATATATGCAGACCGGAGTCTGAGTACAAAGGGAGCATCTACCACCCCTTTACGTTAATTAACCAGGTTCGTCTAATTGAGCTCAAAGACATACCCAAAATTTCATCATAATCCAGAATATCAATACTAAATACCCCTTTCTACTTAAACAAGCAAATTTCACCTTAAAATTAAAATTTTATTGTTAGTACAATTTCACTAATGTCCATTTAAAGTAAATCAATTATAAAGTTATTCAACACACACCAAAATGTCAAACAAAATAGTATAATTTACCTGAAGGTTACTGTTCTCGTAGCTTCAATGTACATCGTCCCTTTAGTTAATCACACCATTCCAACAGGATTATATTTACGGCTTCTAATTCTCAACGCTTTTAAAATTTTCTCCATCACCATTTATTTAAAGTTGTTTCTGGGCTTTTCCGGAACTCATCTGTGTATATCTGACCCTGGTTTTGTGGATCCAGACACGTTTTTGAACCATTTAATTATTAACACCCCCGAAAAATAACAAAGAAATTCATACTTCTTTCACCAATATACGCCAAAACTGCCTACTTTTGTGTATACATTTGTCGTTGTAAATTTTGCTAATTGGTACAGTGATACTAAATCTTATTACCTTGTATCTAAGTGCACTGAAGTACATTCATGTTAGCACGTAAATAACAAACTATTTTGAATCACAAAAATATACGAGCAAACTTTAAATTATTTTATCAAACTAAAATGCACTGTTTAACATCTTGAATCAAGTCGCGGATGTAAGAGAGCTTGTTTATATTCCCCTGGGTATATATAGCCGTTAGCCTGTCTGTCGGTTGAGTCCTCAAAACGGGTAATTCTAAAGAATTTCGCATGCTAGGTTCCCAGTCCGTAGCCTGTGCGTCGGTTTTTACGAATTTTGCACTCGCCAGTTGAAAATCTCAGAAATTCTCACACACAACGCAAACATGTCCGAGAAAAACTAATTAATTTTGTACAGAAATTGTTGTTTCTACCTCTGATATTTGCATCCTATTTTCAACCAATTGTGACCCTCGTGACGTTGCTTAAATCACGCCTTTTACTATATGTGTCTTTGCTTGACGCATTTTCTCTTTCCTTTTCTAACCTGTTCGTATTGGTGCAAATTGATATTCCTTATTATCGATTATTTCAGTCCATGTGGACTATCTGGGTTAAATAACCCCGTATCGCACCTTCCCGTGAATATTAAGCCCCGGTTTCTTCAAGATTCTTTGTAAACATTAATTATCTGCAAAATTTTCGCCGAATGAGCTTTTTAAATAAACCCAGGTGTTCAAACAAACTATTAATTCTCAGAGCTTTATTTTATTGGGTTTTTACAAGTTTTCATAGATATTATATGTTACTAACGGTTCAATTAACTTCAATTACAATTAATACTCTTTAAATTTTAGTGAATCCTAACTAAATATTAGTTATTATCTGTACGTTTTGTTCAATACCGGTTACTTAAAATAGGGTTAATTAATATAAATTTTGCACGTACTTTCCATTTGTTTCTTTCCTCGGAATAATTACATTACCCGTAGAGCTTGTTAATACTGTTTCTTTTGATATAAAGCGTCTTGTACATGATTTTAAATCTCTTATTTTTACTGAAACGAATGAATTTTTATTCTCCACGGTGTTTTAATAAAGCGTCTTAACTAATAAAATTCCTTATACACGGTGATTAAAATTATTTGATGTGATTATTTAATTTTCTACCCTGGTCTAAATATGAGTAATATATATATATATATATATATATATATATATATATTGCTATGATAAGAGGGTAGTTTAAGGGTAGATTAAGTTATAGGGGTCGTAGGATAGATATAAATAATTTTAACTTTAAGAAAACAAAAAAATTCCATCTATTATAGGAGTTCATCTATAACAAGGCACGAATCACGTCAGTATGCAGTAGAAATTTACGTGACAGTATTAATTAATGAAAGGTTTATAATTTAGTATAAGTAAGAATTTGAAAGTGCCAAATTTGTGCAACGAATAATAGCCGACTCGTCTTAATAGACGACTCTAAATCAATATCCTGAGACTGATCTAAATCAATACTGATCTAAATCAATATTGATACTGATCTAAATCAATATCTTGATACAGATCTAAGTTGATATCTTGATACTGATCGAAGTCAATATCGTCCCACATCTAAATTAAATATCTGAATATATTTCTAAAATTACCTCTAAAACGAAAATATAAAAATACGTCTGAAAATACGACCAATTAAACAAAAGTAAGGACACTCATGGAATCCGAGGGAAACTACAAGCAATAAGTAGAACGAGTGATGCTGAACGCGGATACTCTGAGGCAATTCCAGTGACAAGGAAAGAAAAACGCAGGTTAGCGATCTTAAATATTTTATTAGTTAAAGATTGTTTCAATTTTAATATTTGCTATATTGTATGTCTGTAAGAGTCAACAAAAAGGTCATTTGAGAATTTGAAAACAGGGAAAGCATTTTAGAACGTTCGAAGGTACTTAAAAGTAATTAAAAAAATCTTTTTGCTGGCTTTCAGGAAATCATAAATTTGGTAAATGTTAATGTTCTATTCAGGGGCTAAAATTTGAATTTATATAAAATTGTACATTATTATTATCAATCATTATATTGTGTTATCTTTGGATTGCTTGATGTAAATTCATTTAAATTTATTTAAACAGTAGAAAAAGTAAGGGTTAAACAATCTTTATCGTCGTATAATAAGGGATATCACAGCAATTAAAAATAACGTCCGATCGTGGGGCTTAATAGGAATTTCATATCAATATTAATAACGCCCAATCATAAGCGATATCATAGCAAAAAGGAATTGCGCACCAATCGTGAGACTAGTAAGGGGCATATCACAGCAAAAAGAATAACACCCATCGTAGGGGCTTAAAATCCAAAAAAGGCTATTTCATAGCACAGCAAAAAGAAGGTACGTCCAATCGAGGGGCATTTCACAGCAAAAAAAAGTACGCCTAATCGTGGGGCTTGTAGGGGCTATTTTTATATCACAGCAAAAAAGAATAACGCACAACGTAGGTGCATAAGCATAGCAATATATTTTATATATATATATATATATATATATATATATTGCTGTGATAAGGGGTTGTTTAAGGGTGTACTTTATAGGAAAGGTCGTTTAAGAATGAGTAATTACCATAGGCAGCAGAAAACGGCATTTATTTAGTGAAGAATTGAGAAATGAACATAGTTTGTAAACAGTAAGCAGTCAACACCCTGTATATAAAGTATAAATAGTTTTAAGCGACGCAGATAAACCTAGGAGGACGCATAGTTGGCGTAGGAATGAGAAATACATGCATTAAGTAAATAGAAAATATTAAATACCCTGTAGATAAAGTTTAGTTAATTTAGGTAAAGCAAATAAAAATATTTTTCAGTGGAAGCACGCGTATATTTATAGGTAAATACGATAAAGTGTAATTAGACACGCATTCAAAAGAGTTCCAGACGATTAGATTAATACGGAGATAGAAATAGAGCTTCAGGTAGCATAGGTAAATGCGTGCAAATAGCTAACCATTTTTGATAAGAAAGCAGATTAAAAATTGCGTGAATCGCATGTAAATATGAAAATTTAAAGTCGAGTTGCATTAGTTGTTTATGGAAAGGCAATTAGATCTATCAAAACACAGCATGTTGATAACGAAAGACAGCTGCAAGCAGGTTACGATTATGGGGAATCGTGGAGCATTACATCAGAAACTACTTTGAATGTAATTATTTGATTGGTCAGAAATAAGCAACGAGCTCTAGACCATACCCACTGACGGAGTGGGAAATGAAGAATATATTAGCAAGCACCGTGATAACGAAGTTAGTTTTGAACTCAACAAAGGCCGAAGTGCGTCGTTATGAAATAAAGCAATACGTAAATTTTAAAAGTGAAAGAGAAAATAAGTGCCAAGATGAAAACTATAATTGCCGATTAAACGTAAGTACATTTTTGGTGAATTTATTTTAAACTAAAACATAAAAATAATAGGGCTCTGAAGTCTGGGGGAACAGTAATACAATTCTGAAGTCTGGGGAACAGTAATACAATTCTGAAGTCCGGGGGGAAAATACAGTAATACAATTTTGAAGTACGGGGGTAAACAAACCACAATTTCTACGTCTGGGGGAAGAGTAATACAATTTTAAGTTTGAGGAAATTGATTGATAAGAAGTAACAAGTCTGATATGAAACGAAAATAAATTGGGGGTGCATAAATGAATAATGGTAGTCCATAGTGTAATGGCAATAATTTAAACGTAATCCTGAATTGGGGGAAGATAAATTTTATTCAAATGGAAGCGTCGATGTGAAGAAATAAACCAGGTCAGATTTTTTAGTTATAAGACATTTTGTTTTTCTATATATTTTTTTATTTTGAATATTGAATTTGCTTAATATAATATGCTTGTGAAAAAGTCAACAAAGGAAGTTGCATACGTATAAAATGAGTAATATGATAACAGGTTTAGAATATTCTACACTTCGTTAAGAATAATAGGTTTTTTTTTGGTGACTTTGGGTTTTGAGTAAATAGTGTATGATGTTTAATAAATGAAATTTACAACATTAACTAATTGAAAAGTATTTCAAATGCTTTGCAAAAGCTGTACATGATATATTGGTTTCATTATATAAAATCGAAATTAACTGAATTTTATAATTCCAAATAAATGCTAGCCGAGGTCATATTTAAATAGTTCAAGGAGGAGCTACAAGTTGAATAGGAAATTGATAACACGCAAGGCGGTAACGTATCAAATTTTGCTATTGGCAGGCAAGGTTGCTTCAAGATAAAATCCAGTTAAGTTTCTGGAGGGAATTGATAACAATATTAATAAGACAGCCGGAGGAGGAGATAATTACAATCTTGTTTATTCATAGTAAATATTACAATGGTCGTCCAAATGATGGAACGCGAATAATTTAGAGTACATAGCAAAATTAATAAGGCGCACAACATAGGGGTTCGATAATTTAGAGAGAGCATAGCAAATAAATATAACAGCCCAACGGGCTCGAGAATTCCGGCAGTTCATAGCAATATATATATATATATATATATATATATATATATATATATATATGTAACAAAAACTATTACATTATTATTAAACTACTGTTATTATTAAAGAAAGTCTTTCGAAATGCTGAGAAATTACATTTCATGGACAGTTCTTGTCAGTGCATCTTAGATTAAATGAAATAACATGTAAGCTTAAATAAATTTTTATTTTAGAAAAGTTAAAAAATTTTTATAATCGATGGATATTTTGCATATTTGAACGTGATTTTTCATTCTGAACAACATTTTATAATAACAATTTTCGAAATTATCAAAAATAAAGGTACTTTACTCTTGCGCCAAATTCATATTTATTGATAAACCTCGTATATGACTAATAAATTTTGAAATGTGAAGGTTTTATTTTAGGTTTCAGAACAAGCAGAACTTTTTATAAAGAGTGACTTTTTCTCCTAAAATTAAAAATAAAAAAGTTTTCCATATGCCGCCAACTTAAGTAGACACACTGTATAAGTCACATGAGTATAATATAATTAAAGTAATCAAAATATATTATAATTTTTGGCCACCAAGGAAAACGTTCTCCCCATGCGCCAAAGGACCTTAATTCAAAGTTCAAACTAATACTAACTATGTACATATAGAAGTACGCATTTGTAGAATAAACACATGAAATATTTATTTATAATATAATATCGCTATTGGTTATATTTTACAAGTACTAATGGAAAGTTGAACCAAGAAGATAACCGCAGCCTTGGCAAGTATCACTAGAATGAACGGTATAGAATTTGTTCCAATACAAAAAACACACGCCAAAATTTGAGGAGCAATCCTAGACAGGTTACTCGTTTTGTGGCGTCATGCCATAAGACGATTCCTTTGGAGTAGGTTTAATTATATTTACTCCTTAATTTATGAGGTACCAAGATAAATAAATTCTCACTGCAGTGGCTATAAACAGGCAGAAGCCTGTCGCGTAGACTACAAGGTTAAAATAAAAGCGGTAATATGGGTAGGACTCACCAGATGGACTTATAAGGTGGCTTCGCTGCACGCATCGATAGGACGGACAGCTGGATTCAGTGAACATCAACCATCTATACGGTTGTGAAACATCCTTACGGTATCTCAGGCATTACGCCCACGAAGAAGCTGAAGAGTAAATATGAACGAATTAAGGAATGTACAAGTAAATTTACAATTTGTAAACTGCGAATTAGCTTACCACACGAGAAGATTATCGCTTCAAAGACACTCGCATCGTCAACTTCACCACGTGCAAATCTAAGAGGAAGCATCAATAGTAAGATCATGACGAACAAGGAATTTGCTTTTGTAGAAACATGAATACTGTTCGTTATATAGCTTTAGGAACAGGATGAGAATTTCCCTTCATTACAAGCAAAGTCTAATTCAACACGTTATCAAAACAGGTATGTGTAGAGTTCGTAGCAAGTCTTTATCAATTGATAAAGCCAATCAACATTTCGAAGAGCTGAATGCAATCACGTAACGTAGGTAAAACAATACAAAGTTTGTTAAACAAGATACGGACTACAATCAATTTTAACAAACTTTCAAATTCGCGGCGAAGCTGGTTTGAATAACTAGATGAAGTACACAATCTCTATAGTAACGTATCATATACGAGGTTGTATTTGACTATAAAGAGCGAAATCTATACAAATAGATACTTGAATAGAGTACTTTACAAACGGCTACGCCTTTGGCGGCGGCACGTAACAACTTCGTTAGCAAACAAGTACTTTTTTGGTATAAAGCTCCTAGAAGACAACTTCCTTCTGCACGCGGAATATACTAATTCTTATTTAAAATACGATTAGGTTACGTAATGCGAATGCAGCTTGTTCGATCGCGGAGTTTATGCATTTACAATTCAATCTACCGAGTGTTCTACAAATACCGTTATAAAAATGAATATTTACAAAATTTGAGTTTCTTTGAAAATTCTTGTTATTTTGCTCAGCTTCGTAGTGTTGAATTCACGGAATGGTGCTATATAACCCCTTAAATGACCCCTAATCACATCAACATATGTATATATATATATATATATATATATATATATATATATATATATATATAAGATGTATCTGTAAACAACTCTTATGAAAATAATAAAGCCATTGACAAATACAAATCGGGCTGGTAGTTATATAGCCAATGGCTATATAACTACCAGCCCGATTTGTATTTGTCAATGGCTTTTATTATTTTCATAAGAGTTGTTTACAGATACATCTTACTTTCATATACAATTTTCTTATTGCGGACTGCAAATAACTTGTCTTTGTATATATATATATATATATATATATATATATATATATTGCCGTGGACTCGGGGATTAAACTTTTAACATCGAGCCCCAGCGTTGGGCCGTCATAAGATTGCCGTGGACTCTGAGAGTTTTCTGCTTCACGAGTGTCATCAAATAATTTTCAAAAATGCACAAATTTAAAAAAAAATTGCTTACCCTTATTATTTCTGCTTCAAAAATCCTCAGCAGCTTCCTTGGCTAGCTCAGCTGCGCCTCTTCTCGGATACCTATACAACCATTCTTTCTTCACACTCGCACACCATTCAATAAAATCACCAAATAATACAACAATCATACAATCTTTTATTTACCGTTATTTACAGACACATTATCCACATGTATAAAAAACAGTTTGATACACTAATTACAAACTCAAATGTGATATGTTTTAAAGTCCTTGATTTTCTAATTCTGTTCAAACAGATTTAATGAGATATGAGTAGAAGGGTCCCACATATTACCCTAGATTGACTGTACACTGGAGTATGGTGAGCTCATAATAACCCAGTTTATTTAATATATGCCTTTTACCTTGCATAAATTAATACAAAATTGATAGACCCGTTTACCCTTTACAATCCAATTTATATTCAGAATAAAATTTTGTAAGTTTTAAATACACCCTTTTTAGATATTTAATCCCCAATAAATGGTCCAGTACATGTATCTTTTCCAATAAGTTTATATAACCATAAATAAACCTCAAAATTCACTCACACAACACCAAAATTCCACAAAAGTTTATCAGACAACAGAAATTTCAAATAAATTACCTGGAGAATGCTTCAGGGTTCCATTCCTTCGACGACGATCACCAGAACATCTCGGCTTCGTAACCATGCGTTGTGATACTCAGCGGATTCACCGACGATAACCCCAATTGCGAGCCAAGCTCCTAGTTTCAAAGTACCATTCCATAACAGTATACAATTCTGGTTGTTTGTGATGCTTACCCCACATATATTATACTTCCATTTATTGATTTTCTAGCTTAGTATAGTAGTAGCCGGACCTCTATTAATTTATTTTACACTACACGTATTTCGCGTTAATAAATAGAAGGCCACTACTAATACGTTACACGGGCTAGCACTATATTTACTGTATTATTAACATATCTAATACTTACAGAAAAAAATTCTACTATAAGGTTGGTCAGCATTCAGTACTTTATCTTAGTACAGTAGTATAGAAGCGACGAGAAGACAAGTGTTCGGTCTCTTTGTCGCACGTTTGCGTGTTTAATTTTAAGTCGTAAATTTTGTAGTCGTAAATCTAATAGTAAAACTGTCATCCCTTGTTCCCTTATATCCTGCCATAAAAATTCCTTGTGCATTTGTGAATAAGGTGGACAGAGTAGTGAACAAACACTTGCTTATGGATATTGAAGCAGAACGGTCGTCGGTTTCTTCGTTCAGTGTACCGTAAGTTAGTCAAGTGCCCCAGACTTTCGTTGTTAAACCCTAAAAAACATAGTGCAAGTGTTACGTAACATATAAACTCAATTCGCATACAGACCACTTGATTGAAAGAATAGGAACTGCAGCATAGAAAAACAAAACACCGCGGAGGTAAGTCGATTTATAAATTTATAAGACCCCCCGCGCGTGTACAAAATTGGCCTTCATCGCTGGATCTTTAATTAAATAATTAGTTCCTATCCTTTAAACTCCTTATATTTAAATTTAAATTTATAAAATTGTTGTAGTTTTTATTATGGTTAAACGTGTTACACAGAAAAGAACATCTTGCTTACACATTTAATGCTAAATACATCTGGTTATAACGGTAGATTTTACAATACATTCCTTATCCTTTGTGGCAAAAATTAGGGTCGTCCTCGTCGGTATCCTTTTATGTAAACTATTTATGATGGTTATTGTATTGTAAAGCTTTACCTTATTTGTCGGTTCAAGTTGGAGGAACCATTCGGGTTCATGCAACTTGTATAACAAAGGGGTTATTGGTATTTATTTGAAACCTTAAAAGCTTTGTCGGGCAAGCACTGTAGTTAGGTGCATTTTTCTATTAATAATTTAATTTCGTAGATGAATTAGTAATTTAGCGTATTCGAGCTACGCATTGTTTTTATATTAATTTTATTGTCGTTCATTAATCATTAATCAAATATGGTTATATCAATTGATAAAGCTATTCTTGAAGCTAAATTTGTAGTTAAAAGGTTGGATCACATTTACAGTAAGATCAACCAATCGGAAGACGTATCGATTGCTTTAATTAGAGCGTCGATTAAAACTGTCGAACAGATTGAAACGCTTTTCAAATCCTTTTGCAAGGATATTTTCTTTGATGAAGAAAGTGAACAATTGGATGAATTTTCGGCTCTTAGGGTGAAAATCGATGATTATCTATTAGATATTCGTATTATCGCTGAACAATGCGAATTAGATCGGGTAGAAAATAAGCCAAAGTTGGAAAATATGAATAATTCTTTTCGTCAAGCTGTGGAATTCGCTTGAAACATCTTTCCGTTCCCCGCTTCTCCGGACGAATTTCAGATTTCGAGAGTTACAATGCAATCTATAAGCGGTTGATTCATGATAATGTCAGTTTGTCAGCCGTTGAAAAATTTTGCCATCTCGTTGATACATTAGATGAGTCGTCGCGTGCGTTGATAAAACACTTGCCATTAAATGATTATGCATACGTGGAAGCCTATAAAATCATTACTAATCGTTTTCAGTCCAAGAGGTTATTATTTTCAACATATTTTAATGCTCTCGAAAAATGCCCTAAGGTCAGTTCCTCAGACTCGCATGCGGAACTCCGGCAATTAATTAGTTGTTTTGATGAAAATATATTCGCGTTAAGGCAGATGGAAATAGATTTATTAGATTTCATGTTGTTTAATCTGTTATCGAAAAATTAGATACAAACATTTTAAAGCGTTTCGAATTAGGAAATAATGACGAAATTCCCTCGTTCAAAGATTTAAGGTCGTACATTGAAAAACAATGTAAGGTGTTGGAAATAAATGACATTGCTTCAGGAACATTTTAAAAGCTCGAGATTCCGTAAAGAAAGAGAAAAGGAAGGTTCGTTAGCACTTCGGCTAAAACTTCTTTAGTTGGTACCACCAATGATGTTAAAATTGTAGTTTCTGTCAAGCTGTGCATCCTATTTATAGATGTAAGCAGTTTCTCGATAAAACCCTCAAGAAAGATTTGAGGTGGTAAAGCTTAAAATCTTTGCATTAAATGTTTAAATCCTTCACATTCGATGAAAAATTGTACGTTAGATTGGTCGTGTAGAAAATGTCATCAGTCGCACAATTCGTTGCTTCACTTCGATAAACAAGAAAAATCGGTGTCGCCACGCCGACAAACCCATCGTCAAAGGTCAGCGTCTCCTCGGAGAGCGGCGCCTAGACTTACTTCTACTAGTAGACCTAGTGAAGACAATCTGTTGTCGTCGGTTGTGCATGAACAACCTGCCACTAGCTCGTTGATTTCGACATCATTAAAACACACAACCACGCTGTTAGCTACGGCAGTGGTGTCGGTGCTTGATTATACAGGAACATTGCAATCTGTTCGTGTAATATTAGACAACGGATCCATGGAAAGTTTTATGACTGAAAGGTGCCGTCAGAAATTAGGTTTAAGGAAACGGAGAGCCAATGTCACTGTTCAAGGACTTGGCTTGAATTCGTCGTTGGTGTCTGGTGCACTATCGTGTGTAGTCAGTCCCTCGGGAGCACGGTCTCCAGCATATGGAATTGATTGTTATATTTTACCGAACATTTGTAATCAATTACCTTCGTCGTCGATAGGGGTCAAGGAATGGTCGCATACTCGAGGTTTGGCCTTAGCTGATCCTAATTTTAATGTTCCTGGTAAAATTGACATGCTACTCGGAGCGGAAATCTTTGCTCAGGTTTTGTTGAACGAGTCTCGTTGGGGTGTCGCTAACGAGCCAGTTGTTATTAACACAACCTTTGGTTGGGGTTTAACGGGAAAGGTCGTTTCCCGAATAGTTCTATTACGTCGTTGTGTACTTTCGTTGAACCCTTAGACAGTGACATTCGTCGATTTTGGGAATTAGAAAATATTCCCTTCAAAAAACACATTTCTCCTGAAGAAGAAAGGTGTGAAAATCAATTTGTGGAAGGTTATAGACGTAACAAGGACGGTCGTTTTGTAGTGTCCTTGCCCTTTAAAATTTCGGAACCCTCATTTGTGGGTATGAGATCAATTTGTATTAAAAGATTTTTGTCGTTAGAACGTCGTTTGCTAAAAATCCTGAATTGTATTCAGATTATAAAAATTTATGGAGGATTATTTGACAAGCGGTCACATGGTTCAAGTGAAATCGCTTGAAAATTCGTCGGTCATGAGAAATGTACTACATTCCCCATCATGCTGTACATAAGCGTGATAGCACTACCACCAAATTGCGTGTGGTTTTCGATGCTTCGTGTCAGGATCAATCTGGAAAGTCGTTAAATGATAGCTTGGCTATTGGCCCTGCTTTGCAAAAAGGACATTGCAGTTTTGTTATTGCACTTTCGTGTACACCCTATCGTAATTACAGCTGACATTAAACAAATGTATCGGCAGATTTTGGTTAAAGATACTCATCGTGATTATCAACGTATCGTCTGGAGATTTTCTCCGTCAGATCCTATTATGGACTTTAAATTAAATACTGTAACTTATGGAGTTTCGTCGTCGCCTTTTTTGGCCTTGTGTACTGTTCAAGAATTGGCAAGGTTAGAATCAATTAATTTTCCTTTCGCGTCATCGGTATTGGCGAGCGATACCTATGTCGATGACTTAGTCACTGGATGTAATTCGATTGAAGCTGCTAATCAATTAATTGGTGAATTGAATAGTATTTGCTCTAGTGGTGGTTTTCAATTAAGAAAATGGAGAAGTAATTGCCCGGAAGTGATGTCCAACTTGAGGGAGTCCCTGTCCAGTTCGGACGCAATTACATTTCAAGATAAAGATAGTGGTTCAATAAAAATTTTGGGCCTTTCGTGGCGTGCTCTTACAGATGCATTTTTATACAACTTAGACGTTGAAGAGCGCACTTGCACTAAGCGTAATATTTTGTCAGCTATCGCAAAAAATTTTGATCCTCTCGGTTTGATAGCACCTGTAGTACTGTTCGCTAAACGTTTAGTTCAAGATCTTTGGCTATTAGGTCTCGGGTGGGACCAAGAGCCTCCATTGGAAGTCATACAAAAATGGAAACATTTTTTGGGTGAATTGCCAACGGTTTCGAATATTGAGATTTCGCGTCGCATTGTATGTCATGATTTTAAAAAGGTGGAGTTGCATGGGTTCTGTGATGCTTCTGAAGCTGGGTATGCAGCTGTCATCTATTTTCGTTCGTTCGATCTAGAAGGTAATATTACCATTTCATTAGTATGCGCAAAATCAAAGGTTGCTCCTACTAATCGCGTTTCATTGCCCCGTCTCGAATTGTGTGCTGCCGTACTCTTGGCAGATTTAGTAGATTTCGTCAAAAATACTTATACAGATATTTTATCATTTAGTAATATTTTCGCGTGGTCAGATTCTACTGTTGTTTTGTCTTGGATTCGGTCTTCCTCGCATAAGTGGAAGACATTCGTTAGCAATCGTATTTCGCATATTCAAGAACGTATTCCTCCATCTTCGTGGTTTCATGTTAAGTCCCAGGATAACCCTGCGGATTGTGCCTCACGTGGACTTTTGGCTTCAGAGTTGGTTCATCATCCATTATGGTGGACAGGACCTTCTTGGTTAGTGCGTCGTAATGAAGAATGGCCAGTAACATCGCTGCCAAAACTTATCGACTCATCTCAGATGGACGTTGAATATCGTACTCTGTCGTTAACAGTCGTTATGTCTGACAATTTCTTAGATATGTTGTTGGATAAATTTTCAAAACTGCAGAAAATTTGTAGGATTATTACATGTATTCGTCATTTCATTCGTAATGTTCAATGTCCAGATTTGCGTTCAAAATATTCTGATAGTTTGTCTCTAGCTCAACAGCAAGAGGCTATACATTTATTGATTAAAAGAGTTCAAACAAATGTTTTTGCTCAAGACATTGCAAATATTAAAACTGGAAAACTTGTTAGTAAACAACTTCGTAGCCTTAGTCCGTTTCTAGATAGTCATGATTTGTTGAGGGTGGGCGGTCGCCTACGTAACTCAGAGTTGTCGCATGATGCAAAATTTACAATTTTGCTTCCTCGGTCGCATCGGTTGACTGAACTTATTATCTTAGATTGCCATGAAAGACATTTACATCCTGGTAGGGACGGTATCGTTCGGATACCTACCATCAAGACAGCCCAAGGGTTAGTTAAACGCCCTCTAGTGAAACTATGTTTACTGCCAGTTACTTGATATTTAATGGTATGTACACATATATTCACTTATATAAGTTTGTCGGTTAGGTTTCTTAGTTAATAGCTCTAATTAGTTTTAAATATAAAATAAGTTAGTTCATACTTATTTTGGTGGGCGGGATGTTCGGTCTCTTTGTCGCACGTTTGCGTGTTTAATTTTAAGTCGTAAATTTTGTAGTCGTAAATCTAATAGTAAAACTGCCATCCCTTGTTCCCTTATATCCTGCCATAAAAATTCCTTGTGCATTTGTGAATAAGGTGGACAGAGTAGTGAACAAACACTTGCTTATGGATATTGAAGCAGAACGGTCGTCGGTTTCTTCGTTCAGTGTACCGTAAGTTAGTCAAGTGCCCCAGACTTTCGTTGTTAAACCCTAAAAAACATAGTGCAAGTGTTACGTAACATATAAACTCAATTCGCATACAGTCCACTTGATTGAAAGA
The DNA here is from genome assembly GCA_036346225.1 of Platerodrilus igneus. Taxonomy (NCBI): domain Eukaryota; kingdom Metazoa; phylum Arthropoda; class Insecta; order Coleoptera; family Lycidae; genus Platerodrilus; species Platerodrilus igneus. Next base: position 2,267,394 of record JARFIW010000237.1, on the reverse strand, counting down.
ATAGGAACTGCAGCATAGAAAAACAAAACACCGCGGAGGTAAGTCGATTTATAAATTTATAAGACCCCCCGCGCGTGTACAACAAGAGACAAGAGAACCTTAATAATTTATTATTATTATTATTATTATTATAGTGCCTTTATTTGCATCGTAATTTACAACACAATGTTAAGAAGTACATGAGGCGAAGTCTAGCTAACGCTACTCAAACTTAACCTCAACTAATTACAATTTTTACAAATTTTAAATAATTATTTGCAATAAAGAAATTGTGGATAAGTAAACACAACAAGTGACTTGTAGTTAGTCTACAACAATTACATTATGACTATTCAAGAAATAGTTAACTGTATGGTAAAGCTAGTGACCAAGTTGTGTACGTTTAATTTGTTCTTGCACTAGTTTGGCTTTATAGTGTTTTTTAAAATATTTTAGCGTATGTGTTTTTAGATCCGCCGGTATATCATTATATATATTCACAGCATTATACGAAAAACTTCTTTCAAACACAGCACGACGAAATTTAGGCATCGTTAACGTATGGACATGTCGAATACTTCGTTCATGCATGTCACCTCTGAGTACTAACTTTTCTTTAAGATAAGCTGGCGAAGAAGTAGACAAAGTTCGAAAGACTAAAGCACTTATGTAATATTTAAACAAGTTATCTATTTTCAACCAACCAAGCTCATTTATCTTTGCAGACACTCTGTCAAATTTGCGAAGTCCGTAGATAAATCTACAACAATTGTTCTGCACTCTTTGTAGACGATTTTTTGTGACCTGGAGCAAACATGAATAATATATAATAAGGCCATAGTTTAAAATAGGTAAAACTAATGTTTCACAAAGTATCCTTTTTAGTGCAAAGTTGAAATATGCCTATTTTTATACAGTTGTCTAAGAACAAGGTAAGATTTTTTAATCAGTAGCGAGACATGCTCCTCAAAACGGAGTTTGCAATCAAAAATTATGCCTAGACTTTTTGAGCACTTCAAATTTCCATTCCGTATTTATATTGGTTCAAAATGCTACCCCCGGACACACTTTACGTGAAAAGCTTATTTTCCAATTTAAATTCTACAAATTTTGATACGAGCGTCTCGAAAATTCCTGAAATTTACTCCGTCTACGTGCCGTACGTATCCGAAAGCGCTCCCACCTGTCGCGTTTGTCTACGTTTGTAAAACTGTTTGTTCTTAACCAATGATAATATTCTCTGTCGTCACAAATCCCGCCTAAACTATCTTTATCTCTGTCTGATGCATGTCTGCTGTCGCGTTCAAAACCTCACTTGAGTTATAGAAAATCGATATTGCTGACAGCTCATCTCCACTCTACGTGTATATAGTACGTGCGTTTTAAATATCAACGCTTTTACCTCTGTCTCTATCTGTAGTATATAACCGATCGTGGATCTCCCTTGCTCTTTAAGAACTTTGTTAGCTTGTTATTCAAACCAAACTGACGGTTGAAAATATTTTCTATGAAGTCCTGTCCTAATATGCTCATAATTTCGACGAATGTAATCTTTTTTAAAAACGCAGGTGTTTGTTAATTATCGACCGTTTACCACAACAATTGTTAGATTTTATATTTCGCCGTATCAGATAAAACTAACGTTTGTTTGTTACAACGAACTTTTGCCTTGGAATTATTGATTTTCCTTACCCTAGTGGGTTTTCTTATGCTTTCACGTGTTGAATTAAAATAAATTAAAATTAATTGTGCGTATTCTATTTGCTTTAAAACTGTTTTTCTTTATGTACCTTTTAACCTTTCAATTATTAATTATAAAAAATACGTCTATACTTGTCCGTTCTCCCTAAATGAATTAAATAAATTTTGCGCGTAAATAATTAGTTCTTTTCTCTATACAGGGTGGTTGAAATTTTATTGTTTACCCCAAATTTAACCCTTTGAATCCACAACAATATATATACACATATACACACACGCGCACCCACGCATGCACACACACACACACACAACACAGACCAACACACACAACACAAACACGCACGCACGCACACACACTCACACGCAAACACGCATACGCGCACGCACACGCACACACTTACATATATACAGTGTGTTTAATTAAGTTGGCACCAAATGGAAAACTTTGTTATAAGTTTTACAAAAAAAAGTTATTCTTTATAAAAATCTCTGCTTTCGAAAACAATAATATTCAGCTATTCACATTTGACATCAAATGTATTGGGTGCCCACAAATGGAAAAAGTTGGATAAGTATTTTTTGACCACTTCTATTTTAAATTAAATTTTGTTAAACACGTTATCTCTTATCTTAATTAGACTGGCATCATAATCTGCTATCTGTAACATTTTAGCAATGCATGTAAATAAACATAAAACAATAAAGTAATACCCAACAGAATAATGCATTTTCTTCTGTAATGCACAAAAATAAACGGAATAGTTTAGAATTTAGGTTGCTATGACAATGACATTTTGATTACCAAATGTTATTGTAGTAACAAATAACTAAATATGCCGTTGATAGTGAAGAAAATTTATAATAAACTCAAATCATCTGGAAATGTTTTCAACAAATACGAGGGCTATTTTTTTTCAAGGTCCGATCGGTCGCGAAATAAAAACTCCCCTAAAAATCGGATGAACCAGTGCGCAGATGTGTTGCGTAGCGTTACTAGTATGGCTGTCAATCGCGTCGCGTCACTTCCGTTTAGTTGTGTTCACGTAGGTAGCACGTAAACATGTCTACAATAATAGCATCTCCCGCCAAGTGTGTAGTTCGTGCGGTAATTCGATTCCTTTAGGCTGAGGGGTGTAATGCAGCCGAAATTCATCGACGAATAAGTACTGTGTACGGTGAAACTTCAATGAGTGACAGCAAAGTGTGACAATGGTGCAGAAACTTTAAAGCAGGACGTACAGATGTTCATGATGCAGGCGGTCGGGGAAGGAAGTCAGTGTCAACCAATGATCTCGTTCAGCGAATGGATGTGGCAATTCGAGAAAATCGTCGGTTCACAATTTCTGAATTGAGCGATTCATTTCCTGAAATTTCAAGGTCAGCCCTCTACGTCATTGTGAGCGAGAAACTTTAGTACCGCAAACTGTGCGCGAGATGGGTTCCCAAGATACTGTCCAACCATCTCAAAACACAGAGAATGGAAGCCTCCCTATCGTTTCTCCAGCGTTACCACAATGAAGGAGAAACTTTCTTGAACAAAATTGTCACAGGGGACGAGACATGGGTCCATTACGAAACTCAAGAAACAAAAAAACAATCCAAACAATGGATGCATTCTCACTCTCCCAGTAAACCAAAGAAGTTCAAGCGAACCTTCTCCAACAGAAAGTGCATGGCTACTGTGTTCTGGGACCGAAATGGCGTTCTCTTGATGGAATTCATGGAACGTGGCACAACCATTACAGCAGAAAACCAGCTGCAAACCAGGGTACAAACATGGTTGAAAACACAGGCGGCTACGTTCTACAACGAGAGTATTGGGAAGTCGGTACCCCGCTACGACAAATGTCTAAATCTGAGTGGCCACTATGTAGAAAAATAGAGTAATTATGTAAGTTCTTGTTACAAATAAATAATTTTTGATTTGTACTGTGGTTTTTATTTTGTGACCGATCGGACCTTGAAAAAAAAATAGCTCTCGTATACCAACAAGCATCAAAAACGGGTTGCCAATGATGACACTGTGTTACAGGTAATGCTTTCTGCAATTGAAAATCCTACTACCAGTTGACAAAGATACAGTTGCCAAAATTTTAAAAGAGAATACGTTTCGTCCATATAAGTCACACTTTATTCATTCTTTACAATCAAGAGATTATAATAGATGTTATGGATTCTGCTGTGATATTCAACGAATGTTAAAAGATGACCGTTTAATGGCAAGACGTATTATTATATTTTTGGACGAAGCAATGTTTAGTTCCAACGCTACAGTCAGTTCCCAAAACTGTAGATAGTGAAGTGATGAAACCCTCATTTTACTATAAAAACTCGCAATTAGTATTCATTAAAACCAAAATGTGTAGTGTGGAATTTATAAAGCTAAGTTTATATTGGACCTTTCTTTTTCGAAACACTCTGAACGCAGATTGCCATTTCAAGTTTTAGCTAAACGAATTGACTGATATTTTACGAGGGTAAGGTGACAAGTTCTCGGCCTGACACAGAGATGGCGTTCCAATCAGCAAAATGCGTGCTTTCCGTCTGCGTGCACATGCCATTAGTTCGTGTGACAACTTTCAACTTGCTATCCCAAGTAGTTTGTTTACACGAATTTTTTCAAGCAAACGTCTTATGCGTGTTTCCTTAAGATGGATAAACTTAAATATCGTGCGGTCATAAAATTCTTCGTTTTGGACAGATTAACCCTTCAGGAAATTTATCCGAAGTTGACCAAAGTTTACGGAGACTCTGCCCCTTCTCTGTCAACCGTTAAAAAGTGTGCAGCTGAATTTAAACGTGGTCGCACGTCTCTCGAAGATGACCCACGTGAAGGACGACCAAAAACCGCAACCATACCGGAAACGATCGAAAAAGTGCATAATATCGTGTTGGACGATAGGCGAGTGAAAGTGAAGGAGATAGCTGAGGCTGTAGGGATATCGGACGAAAGGGTGCGAAACATCTTACACAAAGAGTTAGGGATGCGAAAGCACTGCGCAAGATGGGTGCCGCATTTGCTGAATGCCGATCAAAAGCAAATGCGAAAACGAGTTCCGCATCAATGTTTGGCCCGGTTCAATAAGGGATCCGAGCGATTTTGTGCGGAGATTTGTCGCTATGGATGAGACACCATTACACCATTACACGCCAGAAACGAAACAGCAGTCGCGGCAATGGGTGGAAACCGGTTTTCAGCGCCAAAGAAAGCGAAATCGATCGCATCTGCCGGAAAGGTGGTGGCCAGCGTGTTCAGATACCTCTTTATTTAAATGTGCTGGATTAAAAGTTTAGCGTTAAAATTTTAATTCTACTCACAACTATGCAAATATTGCTCGTCCTATTGTTTGTTCTTTGCAGTTAGTCTGTATTATGGCACTACTAGAACAACACCTTTGGGCTTGTCCATGAACTTTTTCTTACAGGAGACGTCATAGTTTCTTAACTTTATTATATTTTTTATTAATGTTTATACCTCCAATCAAAGGATGCATAAATAAAATCAATCGTTTGTGTACTAGTTTATTATTAGACAATAAAAAACGTCTATTGCAATAAAAAACAATATTGCAATATTGCTAATACAAAAATAACTCGGTAGCAGATCCTGTTCTGCATCCTTTTCTTTGTTGATTCATTATTGCTTAACGTTCGCTCGTAGTAAAATTCATTCTTGGAGTGTAATTTAATTTGTGGTAATTTTACTTTAAAAAATTCAAGATATTTTTATTGTCAGCCTTGAGAGATGATAGTTAAGTCGTTAAATAACCTGTCAATCGTATCATTGCTAGAGGCAAATTTTTATTGAGAAACATGATTTTTTAGTATAAAAGTATCATCCTTATGTAACAGTATGCATGTGCGGAAGTTGATTTGGTTTTTTGAATATTCATTCATCAATAATTTAAGCGTCTAGTACTACTGGTCATCGTTTTATTTATTGCAAATAGCTACGCTCTCTGTCCGTTAATCGCTTTGTTAGGTTATTTATGAATGTGGATTTTATATAATTAATTAGTTAGAACTAAAATTATTGATTACAGATGCAAATTATTCATAATAGGAAACAATCATTACTGTTTATGCAGCATTCTTGTCTAAATATGTAATTTTGCAGCTTTTTGCTGCAGTTTTTACTAGAATAGCAAATGGCGAGAAATGAATTAACCTTTTCGCATTTTTAAAGTTTTAAGGTTTAGTCATTGCGAAATTTATTAAATATGAAAACTTAATGCACTTTTGCAGTATAAGGATATAAGATCTTTGGGAATGGACATTTTTTTAAATGATTAATACAAACAGCATACAATTCTAGTCGCAAAGATTTCGAAATAAAATTCACAGATGTGGATTTTCTCACATTTGAAGATTTGAGACATCGTCCTCAAGTACTTTTAGCTTCTACTGACAGTGGAATTTCAAAACAAATATGTACCCATTGCAAAACTATAACACATTCAATTTATAAACGTGATTCTTTCTTTATAATTGTCTTTATAATTGTCGCTCAAATATTAGAAAATGATATTAGTGAAGGCAACGGCTTGTTACGTGCCGCCGCCAAAGTCGTAGTCGTTTGTACAGTACTTTATTCATGTGATAGGTATTGATTTCGCTGTTTCCCAGAATAGGTAATATGTTAGAACCTTAACTCGCCAATTATTGTATACTTATAATGACTTCTAGCTAATCAATTCTCTTGCTCTAAGCACTTGAACTGCACAATACTGTGGAAACGACTCTGGCTAAACAAACTCCAAAGTTCTTCTGGTCGCTTAGCCCGTTGGTCCCTCCCCCTCTAACGGTATGATTTCACCGCAAAGGTCAAGATCATATTGCTCCTGATACTCTATCCCGTTCTTGAACTTGTTTCTGTTTCGACCCTTGCCTCCCTTCTGATTCCTGGTACAATTCCATGATCCAAAAGGTTTCCGGACATCGTAGGCGTTACCCTTCCTGGTCCGTGATTAGAAAATCGTCGTCCCTTCAAAGAAGCGAAAACATCTGATTGTCATTCACCACGATCCTCCTACTTCCGGTCATTGTGGTTTGACCAAAACCTCTGCCCGTATCATACAAACCTACTTCTGGTCCAGTCTTCGAGCTGAAGTCGCTTGCTACATCCGACGTTGTCCGGTTTGTGCTGCTCACAAAGTTAAACAGTTACCTGCTCCTGGTTTCTTTACCCCTAGGGCCAAACCTTTCTATCCATGGCAAATTATTTCCTATGACTTTATAGGTTTCCTTCCTCGCTTCACCAAAGGTCATTCCTATGTTTGTGTAGTGGCTGACTATTTTACTAAATTTCCTATTTTCTTCTTTCTACCCAAGGCCAATGCATAATCCATCACCAAGATCCTAAAAGACCAAATCTTGCTTCTTTTGGCGTCTCTCAATACATGATCACTCAAAACGGGGTACAATTCCAAAGCCATCCTTATTTTCTTACGTGCCCGATATCATACCAAGATTGTTTATACCGCTCACTACTATCCTAGAGCCGATCCTGCTGAACGAGTTAACCATGTCCTAAAAAACATGATTGCTTCCTATGTACTCGACGACCAATGTGTCATTGGGATGTGAACCTCTCAACAATTTCTTGTGCAATCCGCACTTCCAAACATGAGATCATAAGCTGTACTCCGTTCTTCGCTCTATTTGGTCGTGAGCATATCCTTTCCGGCGATTATTTCGGGCAACTGTCTGAAATAAACGACATGTATATTCTTGATCCTGAACATCCTTCACCAGATCCTGAATATTTGAAAAATATCCGTTCCCACATTCTCAAAAAAACTTTCTGCCAGTTATCGAAAAATTTGCAGCCGCTATAATCACCGCCGCCCTCCTGGCTCTTATAAACTAGGTGATCCCGTTTGGCGCCGTAATTTCGCTCTGTATAACGCTTCACGTAATTTTAACGCCAAACTTGCTCCTAAATTCGTTGGTCCTTTTCTCATCTCTAAAGTTGTTTCTCCTTGGACTTACGAACTAGGCGGTTCTGTGGCGTAGTTGATATTCGTGTGACTACTACGCCCAAGGTCCCAGGTTTGAATCCCGGCACGGTCCGCATGAAAAATTTTAGGCGAGCGATTTTCACAAAAATACGCCCTCGTTCGGATGAGAGGTAAAATGGAGGTCCCGTGTGTGTGTGTGTGTGTGTGTGTGTGTGTGTGTGTGTGTGTGTGTGTGTGTGTGTGTTGTCACGCACGTTAAAGATCCCTACCTTGTTTGGAACAGCAAGGGTTCGACAAAATTCAAAATTTTTCAGGTAAAAAAACTCGCTTTCTGGCTAATGTAGTACCTTCGGCCGGAGCATTGGAAAAAAATCACATGTAGGGACTTACGAACTTACCGATCCTTCCGGTCACAAATCCATTTGGCATATCAAAGACCTAAAACCTGCTCCTCCTGACAATTCTAATGTCCCCAATCTCGCTCTGTATTTCTTCTGACGACGCAAGCGCCGCAAACTCCATCCGTAATCCTCTCGTCTCCCTACTTCGTATGATGTATATTGGTCACTTTGATTTTCTCTTGGAGTTTAGACTATTTCTTAGTATGGTGGTGTAACTTTTTCTCTCTTTGTTCTACAGTCCATTCCTTTTTTCCTTTGGCTAGTTTTTATTGCTGTTGGTTGTTGTACCGACTTTGTATGACTTTTTATCTGCCTCCTGTAGTAGATGCTTTTAGACCTTCTCTTTTTCTTTGTAAATCACGACTTAGTCGACTTCTGGATCTATTAGCAAGTTTTTTTCTTGGTTATTCGTTTTAGACGACTTCTTGCTACCACAGCTTGAAGCACATCAGTTCTTTTCACAACCTTTCTCTTGTGGTTCCCTAGCATACTTGAGGCTTGACATCTTATTGGCTGTCGCTGTTGGTTTTCTTTCCTTTTGATTTCTGCGTACGGGAAACCAAACCTTTTCTTGAGGTTGAAGACTTTACTGTTTCTTTTAAGCATTCTGTTCTTTGACGACTTGTGCAGTGTTGATGCCTTCTCATCTTTGTCCTCGTTGACTGCTGCTATATACCTATCTGTGGTTCTCTACATTCTTACCTTGGTCCTTCGAGCCGGATAGATTTTTTTCTCTTTTGTGTTTTCCTTGTGGTTTGCTCTTTTATGTTAATTGGTTGATGCTTTGCTTCTCGTTCCCTTCCCCGACCTTTTAATTTTGCTGGGGCAGAATTTGTTACGTGCCGCCGTCAAAAGCGTAGTCGTTAGTACCGTACTTTATTCATGTATCTATTTCTTTAGATTTTGCTCTTTATATTCAAATACAACTTCGTATATGGTACATTACTATAGAGATTGTGTACTTCAACTAGTTATTCAAACCAGCTTCGCCGCGAATTTGAAAGCGTGTTGAAATTGATTGTACTCCGTATCTTGTTTAATAAAAGGCCGTATTAATATACTTTGTATTGGTTTACTTACGTTACGTGATTGCATTCAGCTCTTCGAAATGTTGATTGGCTTTATCGATTGATAAAGACTTTCTACAAATTCTACACACACATCTGTTTTGATAACGTGTTGAATTAGACGTTGCTTGGGATGAAAGGACATTCTCATTCTTTTGCTTAAGCTATATAATGAACAATATTCATGTTTCTAAAAAGCAAATACCTTGTTCGTCATGGTCTTACTATAGATGTTTCCTATCGGATCTGTACGCGGTGAAGTTGACCTGTGAGTGTCTTTAGAGCGATAATTTTTTAATGGGGTAAGCTAATTTGCAGTTTACAAATTGTAAATTTACTTGTGCATTCCTTAATTCGTTTATATTTGCTCTTCAGCTTCTTCCGTGAGCGTAATACCTGAGATACCGTAAGGACGTTTCACCACAGATAGTTGATATTCACTCGGTTCAGCTGTTTGTGCTATCGATGCATGCAGCAAAGCCACCTTATAAGTCCATCTGGTGAGTCTTACCCATATTACCGCTTTATTTTAACTTTGCCTATTTATAGTTACTACAGGGAGAATGAATTTATCTTGCTACTTCATATATTAAGGGTAAATATAGTTAAACTTACTCCAAGGGTATCGGCTTATTGCACGACGCCACGAAATGAGTAGCCTATATAGGATTGGTCCACAAATTTTAGTGTGTGTTTTCTATATTTGAACAAATTTTATTCCGTTCATTCTAGTGATACTTACAGAGAACACGTATAAGAAAACGTTGGTTACAACACACGTCTAAAATACACGGGAGATTTGAAGGCCAACAATAATATCGATTTTCTGTAAATTGAGTGGGGTTCTAAAAGAGACAATAAATATGGGTGAAACAGAGAAAGGTAGCTAGGAGGTGGAACGTTATAACGGGGGAAAGCAATATCATTGGTCTAAGGCTAGCAGTTTTGAGAAGCTCGCGTCCGTTGATGTTATTGAACGAATTTCATACTAACAGCACAATAAACTCGGAATTTTTCAGACGTTACGATCAAAATTTGGAGAATTGGTTTTAAAAATAAGCTTTTCGATGAAAAGAGGTTCTGTGAGGGGTATTGAAAAGCGTATAAATACACTGGGAGAGATATTAAATCTTTTGCTTTTAGATCTTATATCGTTTAGATCTCTAACGTAATTGCTACTACGTGCTCTTACGTTGTACTAGTTGTTGTTTATGCGTTGAAGTAGCATATCACATCATATTTTAAAGTGTGTAAAGCTGTTAGTAAAGTACCGGAATGTATTAAAAGTGATTTGCACAAGTGGGTGCCAGCGTTACAAAAGGTGCTGTTATACGATACAATCGAATGATAGGATGGTATTTGGGTAAGCGAATCGAAAAGCTTAACTAGTATGCGTGAAGTGAAGTGGTATGGACGGTTAAGTTTAGTCAAGACAATTATCCTGGTAGAATTACTAAAGGCGGTGGCAGAAATTTGGATAGTGAGTGGGGATCAGTTGGATCCAGGCATAATCACGACGTATATGGACAACTTTAAGAAATTTAAAGATTGAGATGGTAACAGTTTTATCAAACTGTATATACCAATGTGTAAATATTTTCGTACTAATGGAAACTTGTTAATATGTGTAAATAAAAAGGTTGTATGTTTTGTTGCATTATTTGAGTCGTAATTTTATTTGACTGTGTTTGTGAGAAAGGAATGTACTTAGGATGGTAGGTATTCAAGAAGAAGCAGATTTCTGAGCTAGCCCGGACTGCAGAAATAAGGAGGCGTTCCAAAGGAATAGTAAGAATTTTTTTATTAATTTATTTCAGAAAATTTTATAAGGGCCCAACGACACTAGGGCTCAATTGTTCCCAACTACCACTGCACTTTTATGGCACCCAATCCGTAGGCCAGAATTTCTTTAGTCAGAGAACCACTGCAATATATATATATATATATATATATATATATATATATATTCCAATGAGTTAGGTAACGGGTTTATAGGTCTGTGTTACGTTATAGATTAAAACTCTTTGTCTTTAACCAAGCTTTCGATTTTAATTAAAATCTTCATCAGGGTGCTGCAATTTATAACATCATTAAAATTATAATAGATAAAATGACTTACAAAAACTGGAGTATTGGTGTAAGTATAAAAGCAGAAATGTAACAAAATATATAAATATAAATCACAAAACACAAACGTAAACTAACATGTTAAACCTAAAAGTATATCGTCACAGTTTTTTGAAGTTTATATGACTGAATGGTGACAGATGTTACTATAAGTTAAAATACAAGCTAAGGTGATAAAAATATACAGTTTAATTTGGTGTTCTTATTTTACAATTGTTTTTATGTATGTTACCTAGTTTTAAAATATACGAATATATTGCACTTAAATTGTCTGTATCTGATTTATAATTTAAGGTATTATTGTTGTTTATGATATGTGTCATTTCAAGAAAAAGTCTCCTTTGTAGTTAACTTCAGTATCTAAAATATTAACTTTATTAAAGTCGGGTTGGTGATTATATTTTTTGAATGATAGGCTAAGGCACACGAATCTTTCCTATTTTACAGTCACTCCTATGTTGAACAATTCTGGACCGTAACCATTGAGAAGACTGTCCAATATAGATCTTATCGCAGTCCTTACAAGGAATGGAATAAATGATATTGGAATTGTTGAGCATAGGAGTTCTGTCTTTGATAACAGAAAATAAATGGTTGATTGTGAAAGGATTATATCTAGCAATTATGACAGAGTTATTCTGTAGGACATTTATTAATTTAAAAGTTAAGTTTTTACCATAGGAAGTTTCTTGTAAGTAACATCCGTAGATGGTGTTATATTCGAGGTAAGCTTTTGTTGTGGACTGTGTTGAAAATGAGTTTTTGTTAAACTTTTAGGAAACCATTATTGATAGCAATTTCTGTTAATAAATGCAAATTTTTAAAAAGTAAGGATGGATGTGAGATTTTGGTTATTCTATTTTTTAAACCTAAAAAAGTGTTAATCTTTTGATTGATACTATGATTAGAAAAGTAATTAATATATCTTCCTGAACTTGTAGGTTTTCTGTACCAATCTAAAATAATTATATTTTCGGTGTTTCTGATTAGTTTGATATCCAGAAATGAGATTGTGTTATGGCGTTCTCTTTCTAAGGTGAATTGTATGTGCTTGTTAAAGTTATTAAAAATAGCTAAAGTTTCGTTAACTAAGTTTTCGGGTACTGCACAGATGACATCATCCACATACTTCTTAATAAAAGCTGGAGGAGTGGGAAGGTGGGGAATAACTTCATCAAAAAGATAATCCATAATTATGGTGGCAATGATAGGGCTAAGTGGGGAACCCATAGGTGCTCCAAAAACTTGTAGATAAAATTTGTTATTAAAAGTAAAATAGGTGTTGTGAAATATAAAACACAGTGTTTCAGTAAATAGTTCTAAAGTGAAGTCACAATGAAGTTTTATAATATCCCACTTGTTTGTAATAATTTCTAGTGCCAATTTCAAAGGGATGTTCGTGAAAAGGGAAACAACATCTAGGGATATTAAAACAAAACCATCAGGAATGCGATAGTTTTGGAACTCTGTGGCAAAGGAAAAAGAGTCTATAGTGTTATAATTGTTTTGATTGCAGAAGGACTTTGCAAGGATATTTGCAAGAAACGATGAAAGTTTATAAGTAGGTGTGTTAATTGAAGAAACAATGGGTCTCAGAGGAACTTCATTTTTGTGGATCTTTGGTAATCCGTAGAATTTGGGAGCTACTGCATTGTTAATGCATAGATCTTTTTTTGTTTCTTTGTTGATGCAATTATTATTATATAGTCTTTTATGAGTTCATTATTTTTCATTTTGTAAGTAAGTGAACGTCGGATCTGCTTTATACCACGGTTTATAGATTGTAGTGTCGTTTAACAGGATTTCCATAGAACACTTGTTTAAACGAACTAGATCATTTTTGATACATTATTACAAGTAACCGAAACCTTTATCAGATTTATGTTTATTAAAGATATCTGGATGGTTTGATAAAAAAATTGTCTGGTTTTATTAAATAAATGTGTTTCTATTGAATATTTTTGATTACTTCTGTAAAAGTTTGTTATAATGTTGGTAACACGAGCCCGTTATTATCTCTTTGTCTTCATATGGTGATAATCCTAAAATTGTTTCTACATCTACTAGTAACTTGTTTACATTCAAATTGTGAGGAACGGCCGATATCCCAAATTTTAGGTCCTGATGATAGATTTTTTTAAAATTTCCATACCTTTTTGAAGTAATCATTTTTATAATTTCGTAACCAACTTTACGTTTAGTTTTAAAACTATTGGAGTTTGTAAATTTGGATTTATAAATTAAATGTTATTTATTGACATTTTTGACTAGTGTAAAGTTTTTATAATGTGAACAGACCCTTTATCTTTGCTCATATGTAAACGCTAAAATTAGTTTTAAACATAATTGTTTAGATTCAAACTTAATAGAAGCCGTATATCTCGCAAATTTGGATCCGATAATTTTAATTAATCAGAATGGTAAAGAAAAGTTTTAATCTTAAGAACTTACAACTGTAGTTCTTAATCTTAAATTATAAATTATAAAGTCGTTTTTTGAAATTATGACAGTTGGTTATTCATAAGTCAATTAAATTCTTAGTACTGTAAACAAACAGCTGAATTAGGTATTACATTAATTATTATTACTGCATTTTAATCGAATAATTAATCTTCTATTCAAGAATTCAGTAAAAAGACTAATTTACTTAGATAAATTTAAGTTTTTAAAGTTATAGATCTTAACAATAAATGTTTAAACTAAGTTTGGTTAAATATCATTGCTCAATAAATCAATTAATGTTATTTCTACTGATAAAACCATCTGTCAAAAATGTCAAAATAAACCTAATTTAATATTAATATAGTAACTTTATAATGTTTATACACTAAGTAACAATTTAATAATTTTCGACAAATTTGGGATATCGGCCGTTCCTCACAATTTGAATGTAAACAAGTTACTAGTAGATGTAGAAACAATTTTAGGATTATCACCATATGAAGACAGAGAGATAAAACGGGCTCGTGTTACCAACATTATAACAAACTTTTTAAGAAGTAATCAAAAAATTTCAATAGAAACACATTTATTTAATAAAACCAGACAATTTTTATCAAACCATCCAGATATTTTAATAACTAAATCTGATAAAGGTTCGGTTACTGTAATAATGTATAAAAATGATTACGTTAAAAAAGGTATGGAAATTGTTAACGACACTACAATCTATAAACCGTTAAAAGCAGATCCGACGTTCACTACACAAAAGAAAAATAATGAACTCATAAAAAGACTATATAATAATAATTGCATCAACAAAGAAACAAAAAAAGATCTATGCATTAACAATGCAGTAGCTCCCAAATTCTACGGATTACCAAAGATCCACAAAAATGAAGTTCCTCTGAGACCCATTGTTTCTTCAATTAACACACCTACTTATAAACTTTCATCGTTTCTTGCAAATATCCTTGCAAAGTCCTTCTGCAATCAAAACAATTATAACACTATAGACTTTTTTTCCTTTGCCACAGAGTTCCAAAACTATCGCATTCCTGATGGTTTTGTTTTAATATCCCTAGATGTTGTTTCCCTTTTCACGAACATCCCTTTGAAATTGGCACTAGAAATTATTACAAACAAGTGGGATATTATAAAACTTCATTGTGACTTCACTTTAGAACTATTTACTGAAACACTGTGTTTTATATTTCACAACACCTATTTTACTTTTAATAACAAATTTTATCTACAAGTTTTTGGAGCACCTATGGGTTCCCACTTAGCCCTATCATTGCCACCATAATTATGGATTATCTTTTGATGAAGTTATTCCCCACCTTCCCACTCCTCCAGCTTTTATTAAGAAGTATGTGGATGATGTCATCTGTGCAGTACCCGAAAACTTAGTTAACGAAACTTTAGCTATTTTTAATAACTTTAACAAGCACATACAATTCACCTTAGAAAGAGAACGCCATAACACAATCTCATTTCTGGATATCAAACTAATTAGAAACACGGAAAATACAATCATTTTAGATTTGTACAACCTATAAGTTTGGGAAGATATATTAACTACGTTTCTAATCATAGTATCAGCCAAAAGATTAACACCTTTTTAGGTTTAAAAAATAGAATAACCAAAATCTCACATCCATCCTTACTTTTTAAAAATTTGCATTTATTAACAGAAATTGCTATCAATAATGGTTTCCTAAAAGTTTAACAAAAACTCATTTTCAACACAGTCCACAACAAAAGCTTACCTCGAATATAACACCATCTACGGATGTTACCTACAAGAAACTTGCTATGGTAAAAATCTTAACTTTTAAATTAATAAATGTCCTACAGAATAACTCTGTCATAATTGCTAGATATAATCCTTTCACAATCAACCATTTATTTTCTGTTATCAAAGACAGAACTCCTATGCTCAACAATTCCAATATCATTTATTCCATTCCTTGTAAGGACTGCGATAAGATCTATATTGGACAGTCTTCTCAATGGTTACGGTCCAGAATTGTTCAACATAGGAGTGACTGTAAAATAGGGAAAGATTCGTGTGCCTTAGCCTATCATTCAAAAAAATATAATCACCAACCCGACTTTAATAAAGTTAATATTTTAGATACTGAAGTTAACTACAAAGGGAGACTTTTTCTTGAAATGACACATATCATAAACAACAATAATACCTTAAATTATAAATCAGATACAGACAATTTAAGTGCAATATATTCGTATATTTTAAAACTAGGTAACATACATAAAAACAATTGTAAAATAAGAACACCAAATTAAACTGTATATTTTTATCACCTTAGCTTGTATTTTAACTTATAGTAACATCTGTCACCATTCAGTCATATAAACTTCAAAAAACTGTGACGATATACTTTTAGGTTTAACATGTTAGTTTACGTTTGTGTTTTGTGATTTATATTTATATATTTTTGTTACATTTCTGCTTTTATACTTACACCAATACTCCAGTTTTTGTAAGTCATTTTATCTATTATAATTTTAATGATGTTATAAATTGCAGCACCCTGATGAAGATTTTAATTAAAATCGAAAGCTTGGTTAAAGACAAAGAGTTTTAATCTATAACGTAACACAGACCTATAAACCCGTTACCTAACTCATTGGAATATAAATTAAAGGTCGTTATTTTTGACATTATATATATATATATATATATATATATATATATTACTGCGATATCGCCGTTCGCCAGATGTACAGCGATCAATTGCTTGCTGATCACCGCCTCTCTGCCATAAAAAAATTTAAAATTAACACAATTAAATTTATTCCTCGACTAGCTCAGTGATACCATACACAGAGTGAAATGACGATATGATAACGAATAATTTTTCCTCACTCCTCTCCAACACTCAATACACCGGAATAAGACAAACGAACTTTTTATAGAACTTTTAAACCAAAATAAAATAAATATTCCTATTGAATTAGCTCTTCACGATGATTATAAAATTTTACACCTTTAAAAGCAATTAAAGCCAGCAAAAAGAAATGTGTCTAACCACGAATAGTTTCGTTGAACGTTCAAAGAAATATCCCCTTTTTAATGTAATTCTATGTAGTGACCAAATTTTTGTTGACCTTTTACACCTGTATTTTATCACTTGCAAATTTTAGACTCACTTCTAAATACATATATTATATAAAATTACAAATGCAATATACATAAATTGGATAAATAGTTCTGATCTTATAGTTCTGCTGTTTTTTCTTGTTGCAGTTTCCTGGTCCAGAAATTGCTCTTGGTTGTTATCCAGTAACTTGGAGTCGTTTATTCCGTAATTTGGTTGACAGAACTTTATCAGTTGTTCGTACGTGGAAAAGATGTTTCAATTATGGGTTATATCTGCAACCTGTTGGGTTTTATTAAATATTCCATTTTATGAACGTTCGAAATCGCACGTATCGTTATTCTTTACGCAAATGCGTTTAGATTGAAAGAAATTTCATTTCACGGTTCTTTTTCAAATATGTTGAATTTGTATTTGTATTGAGCTCAAGAATGTTTTTAAATGTACCAAGATGATGAATTGCTTCCACAATTATTTATTTTAATAAATGTAGTGAAGTTATTGCGGAATGAGCTTCCTTTAATTAATTTTAGCTTGTTATTGATTCTATACAGTATAATTTGTATTTGCTTTTTCTACGATGAATGAATTATGTACATTTTTGGGTTTTAATGTTTGGTTTTTGTGGTTTTTATGATATTTACATGAGGTATTGCTCCTTTGTGACCTTATATGACCTTAAATAATCTTATAATCATAGCAATATATTATTTGAGTAGATTTTTTTTATTACATTACCGAGTAATATCCCACATGATTATTAGGTTGTTTTACTATTTATTTTATTTCAGTTATTTACCACAATACGACTTTTTTTACAGTCGCGCACCGGAGGCTGTCGCCTGTCTCCTACGACCCACCCCTACTCTCCCACTGAGCCTGGTACCTGTTGTTTCTGTTGATTGTATTATGATTTACGTAACAGGCTGTTACGAAGCGGCTGCTAAATTTGAACATTCCTACTTTTATAACTCCAAAGCCACGCCTACCACCGTTTCCATACATTATAGGTTACACCTATTAATTAGTACATTTTGCATACTACAGTTCCACCAAGCAAACATCAGCCTTGGAGAGGTGTTCCCTGTTGACACTGCTGGTAGTAGTGTACACTCAGTGTAAAAATTTTTCTAGGACATTTAAATTATTTTTAGGTTATGTATTATTAATATTTCACAAAATTGATATAAGTAATATCAACAAATGGTGCTTTAGTCAATATATTTAATAAATCAACAAGTCTTAAGATCAAAGCATAGAACAGTTTTTATTGAACGGTTCTTCAAACATTTAAACACAGCTGTACGTACATTGCATAAATTTCAATACATAATTATTCACAAAATACCATTACTAATTTTTGACTAATTTTTGCACAAGAATTCTGGTGCTAGATACCTTCGCTGTCGCCAGTGTCATCTTTATCGTCTTCTGATGATCCTGTGTTTACAGTAAAGTTCAAGCTTTCAAAAGTATCATCTAGAAAACCATCCATATATCAAGCTTCATCTGTCAAACGATTAACATGATCACAATGTTTTATCCACTCTAATTTACCAATTTCAGAAAATGCTTTTTACATTAGATTTACAATTTTACCACTTCTTTGATCCACGTTATTCATTGCAACCTTACGTTTCAGCAAACTCCATATCCATTCTATGGGATTGAAGTCACCAT
Organism: Platerodrilus igneus; assembly: GCA_036346225.1. Taxonomy (NCBI): domain Eukaryota; kingdom Metazoa; phylum Arthropoda; class Insecta; order Coleoptera; family Lycidae; genus Platerodrilus; species Platerodrilus igneus. The sequence goes on along the minus strand of JARFIW010000237.1, from coordinate 2,248,912 downwards.
GATGCGGCGATAAATGTAGCGCAAAATGTTCATATGTTTTAAGTAATTCATTCACAAAATATGTTTTGCTATATGAAAATTTTTTAACTAATACTGATAATTCAGCTTTCCGCATTTCATTTCTTGTCGAAACACCTTGATTTCCCTGTCAATGCCGAATAATCTTCTTTCGCACTGCTTGTGGACACTATGATATGGTGCGTGGTCCATAAGAATAATGCCATTGAGAGGTAAATTTGGAATTACTAACTTTTCATCCACTGCATAAAGTTGTGGTAATTCATGTCATCATGATAGTCTCCAAATTTGCTTTATGATTTGAATATTAAAAGGCCATTATCAAAGCCATAACGTTCACCTGCATGCACAATTCTGTAACGTTGACCAGTTCGATTAGTCTTGTACACACCAGGTTCGTCTTCAGATTGCCAGCATTTCAATGCACTATAGGATGGATGAATATATGTTTCATCCAAACATGGTCGCTGGCCGCTTGCCTCCTTCATGAGCATTGTTTTCTCGTAAGACACGTAGATAGCGTGAACGCCATGCTACAATATTTGTTCGTTCCATCAGCAACTTACGTTTATCACGACATTTTTTAAAACTTAAGCCAATCTTTATCAAATGCTTTCTTATTGTTTCCCGACCACCAGTATACTTGATTTTGTGTTTCATTTTCTTGACCAAAATATCCAATGTAGGAACTTGATTATCAACCGTATAAATTTCAACAAAACGAACCATCCTTTCAGAGGTGGCTTGTATCTACGACCGCTTAAGATTTTTAACTCTTGACATTTTTCGCTAAATAACTCATTAAGTATCTCTCGTCATTAGGCTTAGATTGGAACTCTTCACTTCTGGAAAGCGTTTGCACGCAATAGAGAAACTATAAAAATTGTCTCTCGCGATTGTCTGACCTTCATTTGCTTTTTCTCAATCTCACGTATTTTGCAATGTCTCTGAGATAGGTTATTCCGCAATTATTTATTTTAGATGTATAGATCATGAAGGGAATGTATGTATATTTTTTTGTCATGACCAAGTCCAAGGGTGCATCACTCAAACGCCTCTCTATTCCCCGATTAGAAGTTATGCGCTGCAATACCACTCTCAAACTTAGTATATTATCTTTTTCAAATTTGTCAAAAGTATTTACGTATTGAAGTTATGCTTCAGTGTAGTCGCAGTCGCCCATGGCGCGATCTATTTCTATTCTTTTGTCACTTTCACGCGGTTCTAGAGCTCAAAAGTCCTGTATGTTTTTTTGTCAGACTTGCAACCAAAGCTCTTCTCATTGAAATAGCTTCTGATTTATCAGCAGTCATTTGTATCTGCTTTACAGTGCCAGTAGCATCAACTTCGTTCCAGCCAACACAACTCATTTCGCATATACAAAACGCCGTGGAGGGTGAAGCAATTACATGTAGTTTTCATCCCACGTGCGCATCTCATTTTTCTGGGTTGGTAGACAGTGGTATCACGAACATCAAAACTCATTTCCATCGGGTTACAAGTATGCAAATCCTTACATGCGTGAAATTTAATACTGTTTGCATATAAATCGAAGACTACTCAGCTCGCGTCTCCTTTGTAGCATTTTAACGGATCCACATGACTTAGGTATTCTTTTACCCGAACAATTTTAACGCTGGAGCCGTTAACTGTCCCGTCCGCACGCAGCTTTGAGCCATTTGAAAATCTCAGTATTGTCTAGATGGCAATTAATTCAGCGCCTTTTTAGAAGCGTTGGTGCAATGAATACCTTCATAATTACACATTACACTGGTAATGGCACAAAATCCGCGCTCTTGAATCATCGAATATCGGCGCCTTAGTGCTCATAAAGGAGGACAATATTCTCCAGTTACATTGGGCACTGGGTAGAATTGTCGTATTTCACCCAAGTGGTGACAACAATGCTCGTGTGGCGACCGGGCGCACTACTTCGAATCAATATAAAAGGCCAGTGGCAAACCTTTGTGATTTGCCCACGCAATAAGTTGTTCGTATTTTTTACTTTTTTTATATACACCCATACCCCGCTTTACGGCCTAGATAAGTTCCACGAAATTTGGCCGCAAAGCGAAAAGTCATATAAGGAATCAATTATTCTAATACAAATTCATACAAATTCAATAGGATCGGTTCCAAATTTGTTAAATATGTAACATGGTTTATCATTCAAATTGCATTTTATCATCAATAATCTATAAACAAAAATGAAACAACTTTATGTTACATAAAATATGTGTATGTATACATACATAATTTTTTTTAAATGGCTTTAATCTGAAGACGATGAAAAAATGGTAACCTGCAGATCACTTTCGTTCTTTAAGAGCATACACTGAATAACGCTTGTAAACAATCGGAAATACAAAAGAGTGTGTATCGAGATTGTGCTTGCGCAAGATCGGCAACATGTAGATATATCGACATCGAAAAAAAGTTTATTGCCGTTATAGCGAAACATTTTAGGCCGTAAATCGAAAACGTGCCTTAAATGAAGAGGGACATTATAACGAAATGCCGTATAAAGAGCGGCCATATAGCGAGGTATGACTGTATTTATGTATTTCTTGTGCTCGTTACAATCTACGTAAACTTACTTTTGTTTTTTTTTTGTTTATTTTGACTTTGTAGTATACAGTGTGTACAGTATAAAATGCGGTACATGGGGATCTTGGAACCTGTAGGAGATACGATCTTGGTTAAATGGGACAAAAGTTGCATAATCATGAGGGTATCTCAGATCGGTTTTCAAATTTCAAAAATTTTTCATAGGTTACTAGATAGAGGTAAAAAACACAAAATTGACGATTTCTTTATTTGCTCGTAGTTAGTCTACTAATTGAAATAGAATGTTCAAATTTGGTACATCATGGTAATTCCCCATTGCACTTCACATTTTCAACTTAGATTTTGTTTAGGGCATCTAGATTTTGCGTGACGATGTTCAACTTTTTATTTTTAAATAGCCGCCATATTGGATTTTTACAATTTTTAAATGCTGACCAAAAACCTTTTCCAAAGAGGTACAACATGGCTATGTTTGATTGAATCAAAACACTAATAATCACATAATTATGTTTTGGTCGTAGTAGGCTTTAATTTCCATTATGACAAAGAGAAACAATTGCTCAACATCTGAGAAACGTCAAAGTTTGTCCTTTATTTTATGTTTCAAGTAGTGTAGTTTAAAAAAACAGTTAATAAATTTACATAGAAATTTAAGCAAAGATTTGCGCTTGAAATGGATCGCATTACTAACCGTGATAAATATCAAATGTTAGAATGTTTTATTCTTTCTGGAAGGAATGATGTTAAAGCCGCTGAATTGTATTTAAATAAATACCCAGGAAAACATCAACCAAACAGATGTATGTTTCGGAGATTACAAAATAATTTAATAAATTATGGTAGTTTTGGCTTGTCTAAGAGAAATAGACAAATTAAAAAAGATAATGAAAACAGCGTTTTACAAACAGTTGTCGAAAATCCTCGTACTTCTCTTAGACAAATTCAGAATATAACAGGTGTTGCTCATTCTACGGCCAGAGCTATTTTAAAACGTTTCAAGTACCATCCATATCATGAACGACCATGTCAGGGATTGCGTACTGAAGATCAAATTCGAAGAATGGAATTTTGTGCTTGGTACATCAGAAAGTGCAACGAAAATTCAAATTTTACATATACAATTTTGTGGTCTGACGAAAGTTGATTTACGAATTGTGGTATGTTCAACCGCAAAAATACAATTTTTTGGTCAGATGAAAATCCACATTTGAACCGCTAAGTTAGACATTAAGTTAAATGGGGATTCAACGTCTGGATTGGTATTATTGGAAGGTACATTATACATAGGTCCGTTTTTTATGATGCAAATTTAAACTCTGCGAGATACTTAGATTTATTGCAGGGAAATGTGGCAGATAGACTAATGGAGCTTCCACTCGCTACTTTGCAAAATATGATTTTTCAAAATGATGGCGCTCCACCCCACAATGCTCTGATTATTAGAAATTTTTTTTAATTCTGAGTATAACGAAAACTGGATTGGAAATCGGGGACCAATTAAGTGGCCGGCGAGATGACCGGATTTAACTTCTCTAGATTTCTTTATATGGAGCCATTTAAAAAGTCGTGTGTACTCAAAAACGTATGATAATGTAGGCCAATTACAACAAGCAGTCCAAGAGGCCGTAAATAAAATAACTCCAACTATGATAAGACGATCTTGTAAAGATGTTTATAAAAGGTGTCGGTTGTGTGTTCAACAAAATGGGGGGTTATTTGAACATTTAAAATAAATAATGAATTCATGTGGCTGACTAATGTTATATTTTTTTTCCTTGATTGTTAATTTGCAATTGTCTGAACATGAATGACAACTAAAAACAGCTTAAGTAATATTTTGTATTAAATAGATGCTAGTTTGTATTTATTCTTTGTTAATGCATAGTTATGTAAGTTCTGATTAATACATATTTATTTTCAATTTTTTACGTTTTTTTACTGTTATTATTACCACTGAAAATTGAGTTTAAAATTTTTAGAGCAATTGTTTCTCTTTGTCATAATGGAAATTAAAGCCTACTACGACTAAAACATAATTATGTGATTTTTAGTGTTTTGATTCAATCAAACATAGCCATGTTATACCTCTTTGGAAAGGGTTTTTGGTCAGCATTTCAAAAATGTATAAATCCAATATGGCGGCTATTTAAAAATAAAAAGTTGAACATCGTCACGCAAAATCTAGATGCCCTAGACAAAATCTAAGTTGAAAATGTGAAGCGCAATGGGGAATTACCGTAAATCTACCAAATTTGAACATTATATTTCAATTAGTAGACTAACTACGAGCAAATAAAGAAATCGTCAATTTTGTGTTTTTTGCCTCTATCTAGTAACCTATGAAAAAATTTTGAAATTTGAAACTGATCTGAGATACCCTCCTGATTATGCAACTTTTGTCCCATTTAACCAAGATCGTATCTCTTACAGTTTCCAAGATCCCCATGTACTGCATTTTATACTGTACACACTGTATACATAGTTCGGAAATTAATCAGTTGGTAATTTCGGTGGGCGGTATGTTTCGTCCTTGTATCTATTTTACCTGTCCGTTCTTTCTACTAGAAGGAACGAGACAAGTGAATGGGGGTGCTACCTCGTTACGCGTATCATTTGAAGAAAGTAAGTGACTTGCCGTTCAATATTTTAAATGAGCGACAGTGCGTTTTGAATAGCAATAAATTTTCGTTCCATGTAATAGTGTTTGTTATAGAACCTTTCAGTAAGTACATTGTGGTGCAATATATTGTTCATACAATTTATCGCATCCTAAGTCATATTTGGTGGTCCTTATATAAATCCATTACCCTCCGATAACCCAATTATAACCGCATTCATCACATCGTTCCACTATTAATAGATGATTATTAAAGTAACAATAACCAAGTTCTAGTATCACTTGTGACGTCAGACTTAAAGATAACAAGGAACATACAAAAATGACAATTGATTCCTATTATTACAATTTTAGTTATTAAGATGAAATTTTAGTTGAAACTTTAGATGCAAACTCTAAATAATCATTTCAAATTGTGCTACTAATTGAAATAATGAAAATATAAAGCTATGGATACTATCTGAACTCCGACTTTTGATTTCTACTTGGACGCTCCTTCATCTTAATAAGTAATATGGTAATATTAAAAATTAATTTGCTCTGGGCAACTACCTCTATAACTGTATTTAATATTAGTTGATTTTAACCGTAGATTTTATCGATTACCGGTTTGTATCTGATTTAACGACAAAAAGAAGCTTAACCCTGTCCGGTATAGTTGACAAAAAAGCTAATCGCATTAGGAAGTTAGTTGGATATAATGTAATGTGAACATAGCAATTTAAATTTGTCCTTTTCAGTACCTCAATTAGTATTACATTCCGAGTAGAAATCGGAAGATACCGGACCCAGACTTTTTTATTTTCCGTCCTTCAATCAAGTTCGGTTTGAAATTATTATTTAGACTTTACATAAAAGTCTAAATTATAATTTCATCTTAATCGAATATTGTACTGTAAATTATATTTAAAAGCTATCTAAGATTGTAAATTTTATCTCTGTAACTCCACTAATTCCTTTTTAAATTGTACATTGTACATTTTATTTGCCAATGCTCCGCCCGAAGGTACTACATTGCCCAGGAAGCGAGAGTTTCTTTACCTGGAAATTTAGAATTTTGCTATTCCTTGCTATTCCGAGCTACATTTTTCTGAAAAATGCTCGCCTAACTTTTTTCAAGCGGTCTGTGTTGGGAATCGAACCCGGTACCGTGGGCTTAGTAGTCACACGCTAACCGCTAAGCCACGGAGCCGCCTTTTTAAACTGTACAGTATGTAAGGAATTAATTATTAGTGTATCATATCCATACTATATTTTCTAGTAATTATTACTTTCAATTTTAATTAGATGAATACGACGTATTTGTATATATGTCTTATCTTTTAGATTATTCTCAATGTTTTGTAAAAATATCTACCTTTAGGCAAAACTAATAGAATATACATGGCAGATTTTTAAGTTCCATTCCCAAATAAAAAAATTGTTAATTTTTTCCTGGACTGTATGAAGTGACCCTACATGTGATTTTCCAATGCTCCACCCGAAGGTACTACATTAGCCAGGAAGCGAGTTTTTTTTACCTGAAAAATTTTGAATTTTGCTGAACCCTTGCTGTTCCAAGCAAGGTAGGGATCTTTAACGTGCGTGACAACACTCCTCTTATCCAAACTAGGGCGGATTTTTGTGAAAAATGCTCACGTAATATTTTTCAAGCGGACCGTGTCGGGATTCGAACTCGGGACCTTGGGCGTAGTAGTCACACGCATACCAACTACGCCACGGAGCCGCCTGTATGAAGTGACCGTCAGCACTACTTTAATCTTTTTCGGGGTTAATACAGAAGCATCGAATTTGTAAAAAAATCTACATCTAGGTATTAAAGCAATAGTGCATACACGACAAATTCTCAAGATCCATGCCCAAACAAAAAGTTATTAATTTTTTTTTCTGAACCGTATGAAGTGCTCGCCAACACTACTTAAATTTTTTTCTGGGATAATAAATCGAATTTGTTGAAAAATCTATACCTAGGTATAAAGGCCAATAGTACATACGCGGCAGATTTTTAAGTTCTATACCCAAATCAAAAACTTTTTAACTTTTTCCTGTTCGTCACTCATAGACACTAGATTTGCGAGTGGAAAAATTGAATCTTCAATAACATGTAGCAACCCATATCGATGTATGTGGAAATTATAAGATTCACAATTTTTGCCTTTGTATTTTCCAAGCATTTGGAACACGCCTTCTTAATGCAGCCGCCTCAATCTCGGTGAGTTTTGAATAGAATACATTGTTCTTTATGATGTGATAAATTTGCGACCAATGGAAATTTTTTCTTTTTTTTTTGCTCCACTTAGTCTGGAAAACTTCTTTCTCAGATATTGGAATCCTTCACCATCTCTATTTAAAGCTTTAATAAAGTTTCTCATCAGTCTCAGTTTTGTGTGTACAGCTAGTAGCAAAACTTTCTTTGAGAGAAGAATTTGTAACATTTTTTCTCCAGCAACATGGTTTTCTCCTATTTTCCAGTGTTTTACAAAATAGTGTTTATCCTTTATTCTGATGTCCTATTCGCGTACATAAGTACTTGATGTAATCCAATTGCATTCCTAACAAAAGTATTACAAATCCCCACATGTTTTGTATATTTAATTTTCTCAAGTACAGTTTTCATAATGTTATAGATTTCCTTCATATGTACTGCGTGGGCTATAGATACAGAGGGGTACAAATTTTTATTGTAGAAGAAAACTCCCATTAAGCTTAGAGCAGATGAATCAATAAATAGTCTCCACTCATGTTTTGTATTTACATCCAAACGAATGCATTAGTATGGAAACCTGTACACAGTACACCAACTGATCACACGATGTAAAAATATAAAGAAAATTTTGATCACGTCTCCGATATGTGGAAATATTCGTACTATTCTGTAATAGATTCCAACCTTGCAACCTGGATTCCAACAGTTCGGTTTGCGCTTGTGAAAGCCAATATGGTGTACCTATATCGAATGGTTGGAAATCTTCTATATGTTCAACAATATTCTCTTTAGCAAATTCATATAATTATCAAGTGTATAAATTTCTGGATTTTTGAAGACTTGTAAATTCGGGTTGTGAAGAACTGGTCTTATAACTGATTGCATGTTTGGGTATTGTACCGTATGCTTTGACTTCTGTAAAATTTCAGCAATCTGTAACATGATCTTTAGGTTCTTTCCACACTATAGGCATTGCAAAATGCATTGATTTACGTGTACTTTTGAGACATCATCTTAAATTTAAGCGCACGTTGTGCAAGTGATATGCGGTGTCCAAGGTTTATCCAGATCTAGTTTGCATCCAAAATAAAGCTTATAATCTTTTTTGATTAACGTAGTTATTGTCTTTTTATATGATTTAATCGGAAACTCATCACATAAGTAACAAAACGTATATGTTTGATTTACACACTTTAGCGATATTCTGCAACATATACTGTACAGTAAAATATTATTTCGTTATTTATATTGTATATCTATTTATAAGAGCGTTTAGGATAACAACTGCTATCGATTCTGTCCGCGGCGCTTATACATTTTAGGCCTGCCTTTCCTTCGATTTCTAGAGCCTTGGTCAGAGATTATGACCCTGTTTGCATTCTAATGATGATTCATCCGCTGGATTGCGTTCTTATAATGTTATACAATGTAAACCGTATTTAACGAGTATCTTAATACCTGAGGGTGAAACGAAAGTTTCGAGTCAAGATTGTTTCGGCGACCAAAAATACACAAAAGACGCTTATTAGACATCAGGAAACAAAAATCGTGTTGGTCTGTGTTGTAACAATTTTTTTTTGAAAGGAAAAAATTGTTGGTTGAAACAGAATGGAAATCTAAAAAAAAAGTTTTAAAACAATCCGTCTAGATCACTTATTTACAGCATTAGGTCGATCCTCAATTTTTAATAAGTCCTGAGTCCCATATGGAAAACAACAAGCTTATTATTTTCTAATTTGATTCAGTCACAAGGTTAAGTTTAACATTTCGTATCCTCAATCTTGCAGAATACAATCCAGTTGTTATGAAACCTGGTTTGTAAAGTCTGAAATAACAATTTAATCATTGAAAAGTCCATGTAAACACCTTATGGTTCAGGAAATACCTCATATTTTCTAACTTGTTTCATACACGGCGCGTAAGCATTGCAGGTTTGATAAGACTTCCCCCGCTTGAATTGTCTTGAGTAGTAATTTTCATAATCCGCTCACTTCCATTACATCTTCGAGGCAAGCAGGCTGGAAAGTCTTTGATTTGAGACTGCTGTTCAAAAACTTTAGTTCCTGAATCAGTTAACCACTCCAATGGTGAGACAACCAGATCGCACTTGTTGAACAAGATCCATTCCATACAGCATTAGCTTGGGGCCGACGCTTTGTGACCACATCACCGGGACCTGTGCCAGACCAACTTGAAGGCCGCCGCCAACCACTAATAGTTCAGCGTGAGTGACTTTTTGCTTGACCCCAAAAGGGTTTTGTCAACCCCCTTTTCCACTGGGGCCAAGTCCCGAGCCGCATGTTAGTAGTCCGTAAGACGGCTCCTCATCGTTAAGTCGTAACATCTTATTAATAAGTGAATTTTCTTATCCAAAGCATTTGATTCTTTAGAAATGATACTTGATAAAATTTTTATGTTTAAGAATTTACAGTTATAACTATTGTAAAAAGATTTGAATTAACATATGTACGTGATTGTATCAGATCTGATGCTCATCCATGTCTTAAGAACAAAAAAGTTCTATAAAAAATAATTTTGTTTTATATCACTAAACTTTGTGAATTGGTTTAATTTTTTTGGATAAAAGTTATTTGTTATACAATAGATATTTTTTTATTCTAAGAGGTTTAATTTTCTAAGTAAAGTAAATGAAAAGTTTTAAAAATTCATTCCAATAGGGTTTTGTATCTACCCAAAAACACCCTTTTTAATACTTGCTAGGTACAGTAGCGTCCAACTTCACTTTATTTAATTTTCGGTTAACGAAGAATATTTCAACCCTGCCCTTGCTAATGATCACCCAGGGGTAATAGCCAAGCTAGCGGCAGAAGCGATCAGTTTTTATAGTTCAAACTTCTCATTATGTAATTCCCCTACATTGATGTTTAAAACGAAGGACCCGTTATGTTGGCATTCCCAACGTGGGGCTGGAAGTGTGTGACAACTTTGGCTAGCTATAAAAATTAACTCACTACAGTGTAATTAAAAGAATATCATTTTATTTTGTTCTCTCTTAATTCATTTGAGTTATTAAAAACTATTGATTGTATTTAACTTCAGTTAATTATAATAATGGGAATTTTCAAGTAAATTAAATTGTTCTTTTGGTGTTAGCATTTTTAATTTAATTATTTTGATTTTAGATTTTTGTAATTTCCGAATCTTAAAGATATTTAAAAACTATCGTTATTTTTTTATTATCGCCTCTTGAGCTTTACAAAGCGCCGTTTAAAATTTTTTGATCTGACGTGTCGTCACCTAAAAATGATCAACTGAATTTATTTTACATTGGCCTATTTATGCTATTGCAACTGTTAATCGACGCCACGTGACGAGAACCACTGCCTCTGGAAATTTAAAATTTTGCTTTCAATTTTACTGTTACAAGAACGTTTGAAATTTTTCTCGCACATGACAATACTCAGCGTCTCCAATATTACTGCTCATTCGAAACGGGGCACATTTTTTAGAAAATGTGCCCACATAAAATTTATCAGGGGTACATGTCTAAGAATGGAACTCGGAACCTTTGGGTCAATAAGTATATGCCTGTATCCAATGCATATTGCAATTAAATAGTGTTCATTTTCTACACAAAGAAAGTATATTTGTTTCTTTGCACATGATGTATTACAGCTTACGGTATGTATGAATCTATACCCTAGTTAATACACACGCTACTAATAAATTAGGCATAATGTTCCCGCGAAACTTAATTGTTACCAAGTTGATGATCTTTCAGGGAAAGTAGTACACACAATTTCTAATAAATCTACTGTTTTAATTACGTGAGAAGACATTTTTTTCTTTAAATCATGTATCTCCAAGTGACACCCATCAAATTAGTATAGTAATTAAAGCTACATAGCTTTCATGTTGCTGTACATTGTAGTACAGAATATTTTTCTAGCCTTGAGAGACGACAAAATACCGAACCGAGAACAAAGTGCCCTCAAACTGCTTAACGTTAACCTCACAATTTCTTGGTGGCAATATTTCACTTATAATAAATGTTTTGCAACCTTTAGTGCAATTATCCAGTTAATGCTAATTGTTAATTATGCAAGGTTTGTAGATTATGAATACCTTCATAGTGCTTTACTCGTTGCCTGTATGCATAAGCTCACCTTGAAACGATATCCAAATGTTTAAACAGAAATTCTGCTTAACTTGTATGGAAGCAATTGGTACATTACTTAACTTGCATTTGCTTTTAGTTATTTTAATTTGTATCACACTATTTTTGAGAAATTTGTTATTTCTGTGCTGGTGTTCATCTGGATAATTTTATTTTTCGAAATATATATTATTATAGGGTGTTTCATGTTTGAAGTTCTCCCTGCAAGAATACAAACAAGTTATGTTGGTTGGAGTGAACTTCAGGCTTAGCATATAAAGTTAGCACGTTATGTAAATCAACATGTAGCAGAAAAGAATATATTAATTTCAATGAGTTAGAGCTTATAGCACGAAAGCACTCGGTAAAAATTTAGAAGCTTTGGTAGTTTACATTTAATAACGCGGCTATTCTCATGTAATATTAAATTAGTATATATGAATAAACAGGAAAGCATCTACTATATTAAATACAAACGTTAATAAATATCGGAGTTTTACAAACCTTTCGTATTAAATTTAGAAAATACAGGTAAACACTCGAGAAATAACCGACATTGGAAAGTTTATTTCTACACATTCAAAAACAAACCATTGAATCATGGTATTAGACCGACACATCGTACAACCACAATAACTATAAATCAGCCATAAAAATTAATGCGGTATATGTAAAATGTGAGAAGAATTAAAGATTCACACGATAGAACGACATTGATAGTTTAGACGCACAAAGTGTGAGAACGAAATTTTGGAAAAGGGAGAATGTTAGAAAAGCCTAAGTTCTAAAAAGTCAAAAGTTAAGGAAGAAATGATGGTTAAGTAACAGAGTAGGTGTGTAAACGGTAGACTGTAGACGCCCCCCTCCCCCAACGTGAGGTAATCGACGTCGAATTGTTGTTGAGCTTTGCTGGCGAATAGGCCAGAAACCTCAAGCATATTTGCGTCGTGAAATTTATATTCACGTTCGTCGGGCATCAAACCATCAAATTACTCAATGAAAGGGGTGATATACTGACTTTACTCTTTAACGAAAGAGTTTGAATTTAAATCGATGGAATGGGATGATCTAACGTGTCGACTAAGAAACAGGTGATTCATTCTGGACATCTTAACTTTAAAGATAAACTGAAACTTAAACCACCGTGAGTAAATTATGAACTTTTTGTTTGTTTATGGTTTATAATTATATACATGCGGATTTTAAATTTTGTATCTATATAATGGGAAATTAACATTCCATTAAATAATTATTCTGTAGGACTATGAAATAGCGACGGAATTAGTTTTGTTTAAATTCAAGCATAATATATAAAGTGTGGACATTTTAAATAAGTAAGAAATATGTACATGTAAACTCGTTTGTATAATTGTTGTTAGTTAGAGAGTGAAAACTTTGTATTTTGGACATTGGAATTGTTTAAGAAAAGGTTTTTTTATGTATGGTTAAAAAGAGCATTTCCATAATGGAATTTTTAAATGTCGTATAAATCAGTGGTATGGTAGTATTATTTATGGATTATTTTTGTTTAGGATTTCTGTTGAGAATGCCTGGCTAGTTGTATGTTAGCATGTTACAGTAGGTTGTTTTTAGGTACGTGTATTTATGTTTTCGGAATTTACTGTTAATAGTGTTTAAACTGAGCTAGATTTTTATTTGGAGTTATTTATAATATAGGCAAAGATGATAATTGTGAAAGGATATCCAGTTATCCTAGTGATGAAATTCATATACAGGAGAGATTTATTTTTTGAAAATTTTTATAATTTGACCAAGAGCTGATGAGTGTTTTTAGGTGTCTAGAGAAGGGTAAAGAACTAGGTGGTAAATTTTAGAACACCGAAAGCAATTAGACATATGCGGTATGTCTCCTTGTAACGACCAACGTGGGCGTCAAAATAGACACAAGCCATTTCCGTTTAAAATCCACATGTACATAATTATATGTCATAAACAAACAAAAAACTCGTACTTTACTCACGGTTTAAGTTTAAGTTTATCTTTAAAGGTAGGGATGACTAGAATGCCAATGATTCACCTGCTTCTTAGTCGGCACGTTAGGTCACCCCATTCCATCCATTTGTATTCCAACTTTTGTTGAACAGTGAAATCAGTTTATTACACCTTTCGTCGAATAATTTCATGGTTTGATGCCCGACCGACGCGAATAAAAGCGCCACGGTACACACGTGTTTGAGATTTCTAACTTAATTACCCAGCAAAGCTCAACAACAATTCGTCGTCGACCACCTCACCGAGGTGGGCCTACAGTCTACCGTTTATTTACGTTGTTATTTCACCATCATTTCTTAATTTTGATGTTTTTGGACATTTTCGCTTCTTCAAAATTTTATTCTCACACTTTGTGCGTTTAAACTATTCTGATTTCGAGATCAGTGTCGTTCTATCCGTGTGAATTCTTAATTCCTTTCAGGGTTTACATGTAACACATTAATTTTATGAATAAGTTTATGGTTATTGTGGTTGTGGGTGTGTCGATCCAATTTTGTGATTCAATGGATGGTTTTGAACTCATGTGCCTGTGTACAAATAAAGTTTCCTATGTCGGTTATTTCCCGAGTATATCTGTATTTTTCTAAATTTGATACGATGGGGTTGTAATGTTCCGATTTATGAACGTTTGAATTTTTTTCAATTCGGTGTTTTTCTGTATCCTAATTTAATATTATACTGAAATAACTACTTTATTAACAACCAACGCTTCTAAATTTTTACAAAATTCTTTTGTGCTAAGAGCTATTTGAACTAACTGAAATTAATAAATTGCTTTCTACTACTTAATGTTGATTTACGTAACACGCTAGCGTTACAAGCAGTAGAAAAAAGGCTTCGCGTTTCACCAACCTTCACCTATTCAACTATTTGATTCAGGATTAGATCAGCCTCAGATTGTATCTTAACTTTTTCTTTTTTTTTTGAAGTTTTTCGATGGTTTGAAGGTCATGTAAGCGGTTCCGTGGATTAGATGGATTCGCGTATTATTGCTGATCCTAAGGCCCCGGGTTCGATTTCCGACATGGACCGCTCGAACAATGTTAAGCGAGAATTGTTCACAAACATACGCCCTCGTTCGGGGAAGAAGTAAAATGTAGATCTCATATAAGTATTGTCACGCACGTTCAAGAAATAACAAGGGTTCGGCAAAATTCAAAATCTCCATGTAAAAGGGAACGCGCCTTCTGACTATTGTAATACCTTCGGGTGGAGCATTGTAAAATCAAATGCAGGGTTTGATGGAGATTGTCGACTTTGTGGATCAGACAGGTTCGTATATGACTGTTGATTCCAAAGTCACAGGTTCGATTTCCGACACCAACCGCTTGAAAAATGTTATTCGAGTATTTTCCCACAAAAATACGCCTTTATTTGGATGAGAGGTAAAATGTAGGTCCCATGTGTGAGTGTTATCATGCACGTTAAAGATTCATATCTTGCTTGGAATAGCAAGGATTTGGCAAAATTTAAAATTTCCGGTCAAGAAAACTCACTTCCTGGCCAGTGTAGTACCTTCGGGTGGAGCATTGGAAAATCAAAGTGGGGTTGGAGGACATGAGACGGCTCCGTAGATTAGATAGGTTCACATATGACTGCTAATCCCAAGGTCTCGGGTTCTATTTCCGACACGGATTTCTTGAAAAATGTTAGGCAAGCATTTTCCGCAGAAATACGCCCTCGATCGGATGAGAGGTAAAAATGTAGGTCCCGTGTGTGAGTGTTGTCACGCACGTTAAAAATTCCTATCTTGCTTGTAGTAGTAAGGGTTCGGTAAAATTTAAAATTTCCTGATAAAGAAACTTGCTTCCGGGCCAATATAGTACTATAGTACTTTCGGGTGGAGTCAAGTGTAGGGTTTGAAAGACATGTTCGAAGAATTTTTTTTTATATTTCATTTCTTTGATCTGAGTAGATTTAGGTAGACACTCATAAAAATATTGTTTCCACTTGCTTGTTAGTATGATAAGAAGCATTGTGCATAAATTGTATTTGTATTCATTTTAAGTTTTTTTTTTATTTATAAGTTCAAATTTCTTTTCAACAAACATACAATCTCTTATAAGATCAATGTGCGTAAATATTTAGAAAGGCGCTTTGTTGGCATAACTTATAATTGAACTTAATTGCTTTAAATCTACTTAAGATTCGAAACAAAATTATTTGTAAGAAATAATATCGGACACCTTTAGATTGATGTTGTACTTTTATGTTTTGTGTTAGAAATTTGAAGCCTATGATTCATTATGATGCAAGTAGCAAATTGGTAAAAAGAAATTTTGAAAATGTTTTATGTTTTGCACTTGGTGCTGAACGTTTAATTGATGTCAATTAACTTTACAACTGTAAAACGCACGAATCAGGAAGAAACAGAAAAGAGACGAAGTAAAGACCCGCACTAATTACGATCACGTATAAAAAGATAAAAGATACGTAGAAATACCAGGCTAACTACAGAAACGGAGAGTGGGGTGATTCACACGACAAAGAAAAATACATCGTCAACGCATTTTTATTAACAAACAACACAAGAAAAAAATATTTTATTTAATATAAGCAAAAGAGTTATTTTCTACAAACAATCTTTTATGAATTTACGTACGAATTGCGCATTTCGTCGTTTAATATATAAATAAAACTAATCAGTAAAAAAACGTAATGCTGAAATTGTCTAAATAGAAAGTATGTTAAATTAAAGTATGGAATAGAAACATTTCCAGTAGTATTTTAAGACGTTAATTTCCAAGCGGATAGGAAACTGGTTCCGTCCGTCGTGGCAAGGTTGTTGGAGTTCATCCGAATGCATTAGTTACGCACAAACATCCCAAAAGTGAACAAACAAGATAAAAAGAAAAGATCGCACTGAGGTGAAACACCTAAACGTTTTGTTTCTTGCGTCAAGATGTAGCATCACAATATCCAGATCTTTAGGGCCGCGACCATCACTGCAAGAGCCAACCTACTTAAAGAGAATTTGGGTCTACGTAAAAGAGCTAAAAAGAGATTCCTTCTAGATTAATAAACACGTAAGAAATTTACCGATGCACCGAGGATATCAGCTTCCCGTGGAAGACGTGCATGGCTTTTGGAGTAATAGGATTAGTCACACAGAAAGCACATGCTAGGACGAAAAGCAGGATCAAAGTGAACCCAGTTTAGGAAAAGATATCATAATCGATTGAAATATTATGGTACCACATGTCAAAGAACACGTCTCAAGTCTTTTTAATGCATAAATAGATAAAGAAAACCAAGCGTGTCGGTATATTTGAGAACATCGTAAATTGAATTAAAATATTTAGGAAGGTTAAATTGAACATAATAACTTACATTGTTTTAAATTTATTTTATTCGGCGTTACTGGTTTGAATTTTAGGGCATACTAAGGTGCGTTTTGGACACAACAAATATTTTAATATGCTTGATGTTGCCCGCGCGTAAAGTCGACACTAATAAAGTTAAATTGTTTGTAACCTTTTTTGTTTTAATGCTATTGATTTAAATTGCAGTGATATATTAGGTGCATTTTGGACGCAATAAACTATCGAAAAGAGGTTTTTCAAAAAAGCTTAATTTTTCAATAGGATTAGTGGGCGGCTAAGTGTGAGATTATCACCAACTGAATTAAATATAAGTTTTTTTTTATATTTAGGGATTAAAATTTTTGGACGCATTATTGTGGATACACCAACAAAAGAGCAAAACCAAATTTCTTTCTACTCGGGCTGTATGAGTGTGAAACGGATTCATATTAATTGTAACTTTATGTTGAAAATTTTAATTTTGCGCGCAACAAAATGGCAAACAGTTCAAATTCTAATTAACCCGATGCTGACCATGAAATTGGTACCAATCAGCTTATTTTTTAACAACTATCTGTTTTTGTCCTTATACAGATTAATTTCATGATGTTTCTTGCACTTAACAGAATAAAATTTTAAATCTAAATAATTAATTCAGTATCATAAAATCGGGAATTTGTCGACTTAAAAGTTGTTTGTGTACATTGGCGAGGCGTAAATAAACCTAGCGGATAGTTGGCACCAGATGAAGTCACTTTGGTCACACATAAATTATTAATAGCTTTTAAATTATATGAAATTTTTGTTTAAATTTCTTCATATTGTTGTGGGTGTAACCTTAACCTTTGTATATGTTAGTATGTGCATAATTAATACTACCTGAAACTAATAAATAGTTTGGGAACATCAAACTTTTAAAATTTAAAGATTATACCACAGATGATTGAAGCTGTGATATTAGAGGAAAGTTGCTATGAACGGGACACTTTTTGTTAGAAAACCTGATACATCATTATTTTTTAGGTTTAATACAAGACATTTTAGTATGATTTTTATTTAAACAACCATATTATTGGTATTTGATTATAAACATATTGCGGAAGATGAACGTATATGGCCTAGCTCTGAACTTCATTTCAGCGAAGAGCAACGAGGAGGGGATGTGATTTACTGTAAAAGATGATAAGGACTATGGACGATTAGGCGCCACTATACCTTTGGAGTAGGGGAGGAATAAAAACCTGAAAACTGGATACCTGTGCGACTGATACTATACAACAGAGAATACTAAAATAAAACAATAGCATTTGTGCACAGATCCTACAGTTTGCGTCTCAAATATATAACATTTATAAAGTAAATAATGTGATAACAAGTAAAACCAACCGAGCATACTGCGAGCTTATAATGAACCTTTTTAGTTCATCACTTTGCACTTATAGTACAGTCAATAAACGGTAACTGTGATTCATTGAGTTTTCTTAATAAAAAAACCTTTTCGTTATTGTTAAATTCTTCAACTTAATCTCAAATAAAGCCATGAGAGATATAAAATGTAAAAATCAAGTTGACACATATTCCTAAATCATTCTTTAATACTTTTGACAATCACGAAAAATTAAATGATAAATAAATAATTTTTTGCTAATTATCAAGTTCTTGAGCTTTAGAAAGACAGTACAATTACTTTAATTTTAAACTAATTCCGGATGGAACTAGCAAAACCTAAGCCAAATGTAAACAAAGCGCGATACTTTTGAGTGGATTTTCCTAAAACTCGTTCGCCGTATATTGACACCGCAATAAGCACGTATACAAGATTGAATTATCACTTACTGCTATCTGAATGTACATTTAACGCAACTCGCATACGATCCATCTGCTAACGTAAATTTCGACTCTTAGATCAGGTCATCAATCCATACCATTTTGTGTATAAAGCATCCAAATATAAAGATTAACAAATCACACCAGTATGATAATTAGATACTGCAGTATTGTATTAACCAAGAAAACAACACCACGGCACGTATTTTAATTGTCCATGTCCTTGTAGTAAACGGTTATGTTAAATCATTATTATTCTATAATAGAAATTAGTCGCGCTGAAAACAATGAATAAGTGGTGTGAATTACCTAACCGATGTAACTCACCATTATTAAAAATAAAATCACTATTAACTGCCTCCAGGCAATTTTCACATTCATTCCCCAAGGAACAGTCATTCTGAACCGAGCAAGGGGCTGAAAATTGAATGTTCGCTAGGTGTCTGACTGACCTAACCACTGCGAACAGCATCATGTTGATGCTCGCGCAACGCGAGAATTTTCTCACAACCCACATAATGACAGATTGTTAAAAACGTTACAATATTATAAAAAATTATATAGTAATAAAATATTTATGTTCTATTTGCTACACTATATGTATTGAATGGGACACTATTATTTATTAATAGAACTTTAGATGATTTTAAATAAATGTACACTGTCGTTGCTAATAGCACAATTTAAAAATAAAAAAACTAGTATGGTTCAAAAATAATTCATACCGGACTCTCCCAAAAGAACGTTCAAATTCAACATCAAATTTTAAGTATCTGCTGTACGTGATGTACCTGGTTCCTTATATGGTTGATCTAATTGTCCTAATATTTGCTCTTTTTGAATATCGCAAATATCATCTTCAACAGGGTGAATAAATTTTTGTAAATTTCCTATCTTCGCAGAAATTTGATCTTATATTTGTTTCCGTTTAACACTTCTTGTATACTTTCATAATGTAGGCCCGTTTTCGGTGTCTCTTTCGATTATTTCAGCTAAAAATTAATTTGTGCTATTTTTGCAATTCTACCTATTCTGTTACTGATTTACTCCTGTTACTTTTCTTTACTATTTTTTGCTTTGTCTTCATCTTTTTTACCTTCGGTTTACGCAATTGTGCTTGAAACGTCTTCTATTTGGTTTTTTCTGGAGTTTCTGTAAGTATTCCTGTCGTGGCTTTTTTCCTACCTTTGCAATTTTTTTT
This sequence comes from Platerodrilus igneus, assembly GCA_036346225.1. Taxonomy (NCBI): domain Eukaryota; kingdom Metazoa; phylum Arthropoda; class Insecta; order Coleoptera; family Lycidae; genus Platerodrilus; species Platerodrilus igneus. The sequence continues at coordinate 2,229,043 of JARFIW010000237.1, read as the reverse complement.
CTGGAGCCTTAGGGCATGGTCCCACTGATTCGGGGAGTGATTAGCAACAGAATAGGAGTTTATTTTTCTTGTATAAATTGAGGGCGTTAAAGGGCCCGAGAAAGAACCACTGCGTTTCTTGCATGCCATTGTTATTATTGGGAGCAGCGTGGTCTGTTACATAAAAATTCAAAATGTTCGCATCGTCAAACACGTTACGATTAACTGGATATATTCTAGTAGAAGAAAACCCTAAACAATGTTTCTAGGACTATAGGCATTTAGGTAGGCTTTATCAGCAACTGCGGCGCTCTAGTAAATATTAAAGTTTTACCCGGATTAGTGAAACATTCACGTATTTTGTGTCATTTAAAACTAGTTTTAAATGGCCCATATATCGACACATTCAGAGGTGGCTACAATGGGATGGAAAAATTAATAATTCGATTGGGTAATCTTTAGCGCAATAAATAGGATCATGACTAATATGCGGCTAATGTTTGTCTAACAGTAAAACAACAGGAGTTTCATGTGTTGGTTTTGGATACTTAACAAAGTGCTAGAAGCTAAGAAGAAAGTTGGTTTCTGTCATCCATTTAGACTTATTTGCAAGGCCGAGGCTACCTCCCGGAGCTGCATTTAACATATATTCCCTAAAATTTATTCTAGGGAAAATGCATGCAGGTGGTAGTTTATTACCATTGGCACATATGAAGCACAACATTGTCTTCTGTGCGTCTTGTTCAGCAGAAGTAGTTTGTTCCTATACATTTGCGGCCACGTTCCCAATGTTCCACCCGAAGGCACTGCATTGGGATTAAACTCGAAAAATTTCGTGCTTTGAATTAATTGTACTCCAAAATTAATTAAACAGTAAAAAATTTAGAAATCAAAAGCTATGATAGGTTAAGTAATGGTATCCATGGGGTTGGCTCTGAAATGTGTCTGATCAACAAGACACTAGCAAAAAGCAAAAGGGGAAGTATCCGTTATTCCGGGTAGCAGCCGCCAGCTCTGCCTACTTGTATGACTCGAATGGTCGATCTAAAACTATTCAAATATAACTAAATTAGTATTTACTAATTGATTTGAATTTCTAAGCATACGCCAAATTTATTAATTGCGAATCTGGGTATTTGTTCCTACTCTATAAATTTAATAATATTTTCCACCATAATCTAAATAATGTATTCTAACTTCAACCTAAGTTCGTCCCTAACATTCCCTAACTGACTTATTCTAATTTCAATCTTCCTTCCTATATATACTACAACCAAAAAAAAAGGCAAAACTTCAAACAAAACAATTCAAGCGACACAACTACTAAATATATAAATATACAATACAAGTATAAAATATAAATATCTAAATAAAACATTAAAGCAAATAAAAATGCACATACTATGTTGACTAGCACCATTTAACTAAGACATACTCGTTTAAAATTGACTTCAAAATTTAGATCTGGTCGTCTACCTGCATTTAGTTATCTCGTAATGCTATCGGGTAATGGGCGGGCACAATTAAAGTCGTGGTGGATATGCACTAAATGTCCTGGGCGATCACTATCACTTTAAGTCCTGGGAGATGCATTGTTTATCTCTAATTTAATTTCTTAGTTTAATTGATTTATTAGGTTAATCAGGGTGACTGATTTAGTTTTGTTATTTATTTGCCCGGTCTAAAATTTTGATTTAATACACGATGTTTTGTTTTGCGCATTTTAGGTAAGACAGTGATTGATTTAGTGTGAAATTCATCGTGCATATTTCATTCTCATCTGCATACACCCAGGAATACTATACAAAAAGAATTAAAACAACTACGTTTTTTTTAATATATCAGTTTATCTTTACAAAAATAATAGGTTAACCGAACAAGCATTGCCGCGACATCCACCCACCTTGACGTGAATAATCACGACATCTTACATTTACGCGCGTGCTTCTTATATTACCGTCGACGCGGTATACGTGACGCAACGGGCAATATAAGAAGCACGCACGTAAATGTAAGAATTGGAGCCCCACATTGGGCGCCAATTCTCGTACCTATGTAGAGGTAATGACAGGAACGGGTTTGGGGAACGATAATCAAAAAAAGGTAAAGGGAATCTACATAATTAAAAAATAGAGATACGATACCCAACCACTCTGGTCGATGTTCCGCAGCAAAGTTCCACGTTTCCTAAGCGTCTTCCGGAAACTTCCCCACTTTTTCTTCCCCCACACGCGTCGGCGCGAAGTTCGTCCAATGCACTTCTGACGTGACGGAAATACACGCACCAAGTCTTTCAAATTTAAGGCGCGAAACTCCCGCACATCAAAACTAAACTAAAAAGATGTCTAGTGCCGATTTTCGGCACGTAACAGACAAAACAAACCAAGTTTACTTTAAAGTAAACTTCGGTGCCGGTTTTACAACTCTACCACTGCGCGCGACTTTGAGCTTAGTTTTTTTTTCGCAGGAAACTTCGCTCTCTTTTTGAGTATTGGGAGTGGGTTCGACAATCTCAGCCGGCTGACCCTCACCGGAACATTCTAATGGAAAGACTCGCGCATTGGACACTGCGTGTATTTTTGTAGCTTTTTAAACGCACTAAACGAGCTTTGCCGTCTTGTCCGGGCAATAACTCCACTATTAAACCTAAGGACCAGGTTTCCACAAGAACGACTTTGCCGACCCTAACCGATCACTAGGTTTCTTATAAAAAACTTGATGAAATTGTTCTAGATACTCGTCTCGAAAACGGCAGCGTAAAACTTCGCACAATCACTGCCGAAACATAGTCTTTTATTAAAAGATTTACCGTCTAATTGGTCACAGTCAGACAAATCACTTTCTCGGAGATCTTGAAGAAACATTGCTGGAGTCAAACAGACACATTCATTTGGATCGTTCGACAAGTATGTAATAGGTGTTACATTCATTACGGATTCGGCATCACACAAAACGGTGATATACTCTTCAGTCGATAACAAAATCTACCAAAACCTCTTCTTAGCAACTGCTTTAAAAGTTCAATCAACCGTTCCCACAATCCACCCCACCAAGTGGCAGCAGCAGGATTAAATTTCCGCTGAATCCGCTGTTGTTCACAAAATCTTCCTATTATATACTACTTCAGTTTATTAAATGCTTTGACATCCTACAAAATTTGTTCCTCTATCGTATATAATCTTCGGTCTGCCCCTACGTGTCACAAAACGTCTCAAACTTTGAACGAAACTGTCTGTAGATAGAGACATTACGCATTTCAAATGTACAGCTCTATACACCGCACAAGTGAATAGACAACGCTTTTGAGGAATCGTTTAGGAAGACAGGGCCCGCTAAATCGACTCCTGTTATCTCGAACGTGCGTGTGCTTCGTACTCCATATAAAGGTAACGACTATGGTTCGTCTTAAACTGGTTTTACGTTGTAACTCTTACAGTGGGTGCGTTTTGATATTACACTCCTAATTGTTCTTCTGGTGGTCAGAATCCAGTATTGTTCTCACAATAAACTCGCGTGACCCTGCACACCAACATAGCTATGCTAAATGACAGTCGTGAATCAATCGTTCCACTACCGGATGGTTACCCGGCAAAAGTATTGAGTAATGAAAATCTTTGAATTGTGAGTGGAGAAAATGAATCTTTAAATTGGTGTTGCAAACTCATATCGCCTTATGTGGAAATTAAAAGAATCCCAATTTGTTCGTAATTTTTAACCTTTGTATTTTCCAAGAAATTGGAACGTGCCTCTTTAAATGATACCCATGCAGCAGCCCAATCTCGCTGAATTTTGAATCAAATGCATTGTCTTTTATGGTGTGATGAATTTGCGGTCCAGTAAAAATTCATTCTTTTATTTTTGCCTAACATAGTTAGGGAAACTTCTCTCTCAGATATTGGAAACCTTCACAGTAGAGGAAAATCAGGCATTTTGGGCCCTCATTTCCTCCCGAATCCCTCATTTCCTCCCAAATTTACATGTAAATTCCCATAAGGAGGAAATGAGGAGGAGTGACTCTCGCCTTGTGGACCGCCTTGTGGAAACGAGGAGAATCCCTCATTTCCTCCCACATCTGGACCAAATAGTTTTCTTCGACTAACCATTTTTCATCTTTCGAGATAATCCTACCTTGTTTGGTATCAATTAATATTAGAATTTTTTCAGCTACCCAAATTTCTAGGAATTTTTTAGATTGCATCACCCCCAAGAGAGCTACCCCAATTTTAAGATTTTTTACCTGTAGCGACTTTTGAGCGTTCTTATAAATTTTTTTATACATGCGATACATCTTTTTAGTCTAGAATTTTACGCAAAATTCGAATCTGCAAACAGATTTGAAATCGGACCACGCCCTGCAAAATTACACACATACCCTCTGTGAGATAAATCTTTCTCCACACTTCCACCCACGAGATAAACCTACCTTGTTTGGTATCAATTAATATTAGAATTTTCTCAGCTACACAAATCTCTTTAAATTTTTTAGATAGCGCCATCCCCCCGAGAGCTACCCTGATTTTAAGTTTTCTTACCTGTAGCGACCTTTGAGCGTCCTTATAAATTTTTTTATACATGTAGCACATCTTGTTAGTCTAGAATTTTATGTAGAATCCGAATCTGTAAATAGATTTAAAATCGAACCACCCCATACCATTTTACACACACCCTCTAAATTGTAAATTTCCTGCAGCTTATACCTAAAAGAAAATCTAAAAACCATTCTTAAAACTTTTTATTACAAACAATTTTTACTAATACAGTTTAAATTTGTAAACCACATTTCTAAATACATATTCACAATTTTTTATTTTCAACCTAGAACTTGTCATATCGGGTCATACTTATTAATATTTATTTCTAAATAGAGCACTTTTCCAAAGACCAACCGGACTCGCATGTTTCAAATTCCTCTGATTTTGTTCGCATGGTTTCGCTTAAGACCTCGTACATATTTTCCAGATTACTAGAAGACGTTATAACCACATTTTTGTGTTAAAGGATTTCACATCGGACTTCTCTTCTCCCATTTTGATGTAAACGCCATAGAGTTCGCAGTAGACTTTTACTGCTGTATGTTGTATTCTTTTTATTAAGTAATCGAATAAATCGCTCTTTCTGCTTCCAAAGAAACTCGGACACTCCATCGTCGACGCTGGCGTTATTTATGCGATAGCTAGCCATACGGTTGTTAAACGCCGTGCTAATCATTTCTACGCCATCTTCGCCAGTAGCGGTAACTGTGGCATTTTTATGTCTGTTGCTTCTCAAGTGTGCGGCATATGTATTCTTTTCCATCTCGAAATCGCATACTTTACACATAATTCGTGGTTGTTTCGTACAAGGTCCTTTAACAGCTGGCGGAGCTGAACGTTTACGGCTTAATGACATACCATGCTGTTTTCCTTGTGTCGCTGTAAGCTATCCATTCTCGTAAAAGCGATACCGCAAGTCCCACAGTTTAAGTACTTTGCTGTCGACGGATGTATAAGCTTAACCTTGGACGATGTTACACCACGACATTTGTTCTGGTGTCGTTTGAGAGCATCCCTCCTGGTAAAGTAGACGTCACAGGGCTCGCATTTAAAAACGTCTGCAGGTACCATTTTAGTACAAAACAAAATCCACACTATAAGACTTGACTTGTAAGCGAACTAACTTATAACTAAAGAGTTTTACTCTTGCGCACCTGCTTTATGTACCCTATAGAATGCAAACCGAAGGTTTCCGAAGATACCCGAACGAAGTTGAGGATTCAGCGGGGAACTAAATGACGTCATAATCCTCGCTACTCGTCCAATACATTTAGCACCAATGCATGCACCTGGGTCGCATCGTCGATGGTGCGAATGCCGTTAGTAGAAACATCGGAAACGTCTTCCATGTTATACGGATCGCGTGCATATTAAAAATCCAAAAGGGTGATATAACACGCACACAAATTGTCTGCAAGTCGTGCTGTAGAAGATGCAGTGCTACTATAACCAAAAACTTAATAAAAACACTTTAAACCATTACTAAGGAAATACCAACTTGTTGTCTACAGGATACTTACTAATAAAACAATTTAATTTTAAATAACTTCTACGTCATACTTTAGGAAATGGTGGGCTTGAAATATTTTCCAAATGAATCACCGAGCGAAAGTATATGCTTAGCAGTATTTAATTTAACCATTAATTTCCCATTTTTACGACCATGGTTAATTATAGATTAAAATTTAATTTGTGCACGTTCGAGCTTCTCGTAAACTAACATATTTTATAGCAACAATGCGTTGTATAATACATGCATACCCCTTCGCCGCGCTACTGCTATTCTTGTAATTGCTAGAAAAAGTCACTCTCCTTTTTACTGTTAGAACTGGGCAAAGCACCATTTCTTTTTGTATACTTTCTATAGCACATCGCGCACTTTTTCGTCTGATAATTATGCTTCTGTAGGCTTTTACACTTTCGCATAGCGGTCGACCGCACGCAATGATTTCTAGAACCGGTAAGTACTTGATATCGTCCAAATAGAGAATTAGATGCTCGATGTCTGTCAACTTCCAATTCCTTCGTAAAAGGTAGAAAAAACTCAGTCAATCATCCATCTAACTTAAACTTCGACCCGCTCCTGTTCTGATAATTTACAAACATTTTTCAAACGACAATGGGCCGAGAATTTTTAAACCTCCGGAGGATCTTTAAGTCGTGATCAATTACACATCCGAGCTACGCGTAAACTAACATATTTTGCAGCAACTGTATAATACATGCATACCCTTCTCTGCGCTACTGCTATTCTTGTAGTTGCTTTGGAAAAGTCAGTCGCCCTTTTTACTGCTAGGGCCGCCAAAAGCACCATTCCATACTTTCTCTATAAGTGTAGCACATCGCGCACTTTTTGTCAGTTAATTAATTTTTGTTTATGTAGGCCTTTACACTTTCGCTTATTTAAACATCTAATACGAGCGATTAACCACTTTCGATTATTCTAATGGGAACCACCATACATCCCACCGCACCGTTCTTTTTGAATCCAACGATCCTATGGGCTTCCACGCACTAACACCTAACGTATCTTTCCTACTATTTGTTAAACAGAAACCACCGGTATCACCATTGTGGACGTAAACAGATGTTTGTGGATGTGTACGAGTATGTAACCATATACATTAACCAGTCTAAGCTATTTTATTTAGTTCACGAAAACTACTATTTTTCTAAACCACAATTAATAATCGCCTTTATAGGTTCCACATTTCGACCATTACCCAATGACTGGTGCTACGTACATGGAAACTATAATTTCTTATTGGAGAGAATTCTTATTCTCCCGCGCACTGCCGCGTAGTTGCATGCCTACCCCTTTTGGAGGTATATGCTCGTTATAGGTTGTAAGACCCTCGGTTTTACTTAACTACAATTCGTGAAACCCCTTTAATCTTTTTAATCGTATCTTTCTCGCCTACATTACAGTAGGACTTAACATTACTACCAACAAATTCTAATACTGGACCCCCATTAAATACGTCTTTAATTTTCCCTACAACTTTTTTTTTGACAAGTGTTATATTGTATTTATTATACGCAGGGTAGTCACTCTTTTAAGATAAATATATTTTGCTAGGTATCAACTAATATTAAATTTTCTAGGGACCCCAAATCTGTAAACAGATTTTAAATAGGACCACCCATACAAAGTTATGCGTTTTAAAGACTAATTTTTGCTCATCTTTATTTAACACCATCTTTAGAACCCTTTTTTGCTATGCAAGACATATGCTTTAACCAACCGTTTCCCTAGAAATCTAAAACCGCAGTGTCCCGCAAATACCACGTGGAGATAACACGTATACTCTGTCAACCAGGATAGAAGCCGGAAGGATTTGGAAGGTGGGAGAAGAACTTAAAAATTATGGAATCTTAAAACTAATATATACAAATATAAACAACTATCTTATATCTTTACGCCCCATGCGTAGATTGTTGTACTATTAGGAATGATGTACCTTTTGTCATCTTCCTCGATAAACTAATTTTATTAATAAGCTGCGTATGCAAATCGTATTCTTTTACTCCGGATACATACGCAGACAAGTACTCCACACCAAATAAAGGTTTGGATGCTTGGTGACTGTTAACATCCGCTTCCCTCGTGTACGCCCAGACACATCCCAGCCCATGAGCACCCTGCGCATGCACACCCTGCCCATGCGCGCCCATGCGCGTGCACACCTGCCCATGCGCGCTGCCCATGAGCACTCCTTTCTGTGCGACTGCTATTTCGGGGTAACGTCACAGCCTTTTATAAATAAAGAACAATGTTATATACTATTATAAAATGTTTATTCTGACATTATACATAACAAATTTAAAAATATTTAATACCAAGCATGGGGTCATTTAAACTTAATTTTAATACAAAGTTATACACAGAAGACAGTCCTTTGTTTATGTTTGTTTGCAGTGGTTTTAATTTTATCTAATTTTATTCGCAGCTTAAAATTTAAATCGATACCCAAGTCTTCTATCTCCTTTTCTAACCAATAGTTTGATACATAGAGACCGTCTAGGTTTTCGAATTGTAAAATGTACCGAAGTTTGCCTCTATATTTAAAGTCTTTGATTCCGCCGACAACCAGATCCATTCCTTCGTGTAATTCTTGCAGCTTGTGACAATCTTTTAATCGCAGCTTTCCCACTATATCCTGCATACGTATCTTGTTAGCTTGATCGACTTCTTCTTGTCGGTATTGGAGGAAATCCTTTTCTCCCACACACCGTTGTGTAGTTGCATATCCACCACTTTTGGGAATATATGGTTGTTATAGGTTGTAAGACCCTCGGTTTTAAATGATCCAAAAGGTTCTTTACTAGGCAAATATACAATGTTTAACGGACCCCCTTTGCGTGTGGTGTACGCAAAGATTACGAAACCCGCATTCCTTAGTTCGTCTTTGTTATCTGCCATTTTGATAAATACGTTTTTAGAATAACCTTTTAAAAAGTATACGGATTTAGTACCATCCTTTTCCGCAAGGACGCCTACATAACTAAAAGAGTCTTTTTTACTAACCACAAATGCATACAACTTGTAGAAACCAGATGTATCTAAGTCAGTCCATCGACACATAAAATAATCTTTTAATTCTTCCTCATTTTCTCTAATAAGATGTTCTTTGTCTAACACATCTTTGTATTGTTCGCGTATTGTCGCAGTGTTTTCCATGTAGTCCAATTTTCGCCTTTTTGCATCCATTTCCTCTAATTCCAGTTGTCTTTTCCTTCCACTTACAGCGTATGGCATACATAATGGGGTAATTTCCTTTAACGTAAACGGATAGAGTTTACTACCAATATTTGCGCGTTGTCGTACAACCTCTTGGCGAATGTTAGGTGTATTTATCAATCCCAATTCCGAAATGACTATTTCTTTTGGAATTGTAGAATATGGTGTTGCAGATTGTGTAAAATATGTAATACCTGCTTTAATGTAGCACTTGTGTAAGATTTTTATTTTATCTTGGCTGTCTTCCTCCTCTACTATCTCCAAATAATTTACATGTAAATAGGTAAAACTAAAAGCCGAAAGCACATACTTTATCAATGTTTCCCTTTCTTTTGGTTTTTCGGACAACTTAATTTGCAAGCCCGTCAATTTCTTTGTATCACCATTCCCCCAATACACGTACTGTAGTAGGTTTTTATACACTAAACAGCAACTATTTTGTAGCTTGTCCGATAGCTTACTCCACATTTTGGCAAGTGGTACCGAGTACATTGGCGCCTTTAGGAAGTATAACTTACTATCTTCCAATAACGTTAAACAGTCTTTTAAGGGATTATACACCCGTTCCGCACTGACATAGCTTCCAATTGCACAGTTGTATATTGTCGCTTCCAATCGCGTAATACCATGTTCTTTGGCCAAAGTAGACGCAAATGTTTCCCTTAAACGTACATCCGGACAACGTAAAAAATCTAGTATATGATTGCCAAGTTGTTTATTAACACCAGGACTTGTTATCTGACACACAAATTTGTTGTATATCTTAATTCTTGCATTGGTTGTTAGCCATGTTAAACAATCAATTCCTACAGTTTTATCGTTGTCAACTATAATATTACACTTTTCTTCGTATTCGCCCTTATAGCAAAAGTTATGGTTTGTAGTTAAATAATTACACATCTCCATCTTGCTAAATATACCCGCAAAATCTTGGGTTACATCCATGTCAAAAAGATAGAAATAATCTTTTCGAGTTCGTCTAATATATCTGGTAGTTCCTCTAATAAAGTTTCCAACTTAACATCTGCTAGTTCCACTTTGTATGGAACACATATAGGATTTTGGAATTTTTTATTAATGCATTCGAGGTCTTCTTTTCCGATAATTTCTTTTACTCTCTGGCCCATCTTGTTAGTGCTTTCCAGAGAAAACGGAAGCTTAGCTTTAACACCATGCCTAGCGGAAACAAATCGGTCAAACTTTCTTCGTAGATAGCTGTTAAATGCACCACAAATTTCTTTTTTAAGATAAACATCCTTTTGCTTGCAGAGGTTTGTTCGGCGTCAGAAAAGTCGCAAATTTTAACCAACATTATATTGTCACAAAATGGTTCTGTAATTGGTGTGTGTAGTCCACCAGTCAGCATCTGCTCGCCTTCGACATAACAAATATTACCAATATCTGTTACCAGATTATTGTTGCACATATTTTCTGTCAACAGCCATAATCCAAATCGCTCATTTGTCGGTTTCACTTTATTCCCAAGAAGTTGAGAAACGTTAATCACCTTTGAGACGCTCATGTTTACCGTTCTAGCTACTATCGAATACTAAATTGAATACGAAAAAATTTTCTCTTATGTATTCTACAGAGTGGGGACGTATATTGCCGAAGATAGTCGAATATGTTGTTATCCGACCTAAGCCGACAGGGATGCGCATCGACATATATCCGGATATATGTAGGATGTTAAGTTAGGGTGAAATTACCCCATAGGGTGAAATTGCCCCATGACCACATGACCATATGACCACATGACCATATGACCACATGACCACATGACCATATGACCACATGACCATATGACCTAATTGCTTTTTAATGAGTGTTCTCATTAAAAACCCATTAGCACTAATTGCTTTTTAATGAGTTTTTCCATTAAAAACCCAGTGTGGACCTAGGTTAGATAAAAGGAAAAATTAATAGGTTAGGTCAGCGCCAATGTACTCGGTACCACTTGCCAAAATGTGGAGTAAGCTATCGGACAAGCTACAAAATAGTTGCTGTTTAGTGTATAAAAACCTACTACAGTACGTGTATTGGGGGAATGGTGATACAAAGAAATTGACGGGCTTGCAAATTAAGTTGTCCGAAAACCAAAAGAAAGGGAAACATTGATAAAGTATGTGCTTTCGGCTTTAGTTTTAACTATTTACCTGTAAATTATTTGGAGATAGTAGAGGAGGAAGACAGCCAAGATAAAATAAAAATCTTACACAAGTGCTACATTAAAGCAGGTATTACATATTTTACACAATCTGCAACACCATATTCTACAATTCCAAAAGAAATAGTCATTTCGGAATTGGGATTGATAAATACACCTAACATTCGCCCAGAGGTTGTACGACAACGCGCAAATATTGGTAGTAAACTCTATCCGTTTACGTTAAAGGAAATTACCCCATTATGTATGCCATACGCTGTAAGTGGAAGGAAAAGACAACTGGAATTAGAGGAAATGGATGCAAAAAGGCGAAAATTGGACTACATGGAAAACACTGCGACAATACGCGAACAATACAAAGATGTGTTAGACAAAGAACATCTTATTAGAGAAAATGAGGAAGAATTAAAAGATTATTTTATGTGTCGATGGACTGACTTAGATACATCTGGTTTCTACAAGTTGTATGCATTTGTGGTTAGTAAAAAAGACTCTTTTAGTTATGTAGGCGTCCTTGCGGAAAAGGATGGTACTAAATCCGTATACTTTTTAAAAGGTTATTCTAAAAACGTATTTATCAAAATGGCAGATAACAAAGACGAACTAAGGAATGCGGGTTTCGTAATCTTTGCGTACACCACACGCAAAGGGGGTCCGTTAAACATTGTATATTTGCCTAGTAAAGAACCTTTTGGATCATTTAAAACCGAGGGTCTTACAACCTATAACAACCATATATTCCCAAAAGTGGTGGATATGCAACTACAACGGTGTGTGGAGAAAAGGATTTCCTCAATACCGACAAGAAGAAGTCGATCAAGCTAACAAGATACGTATGCAGGATATAGTGGGAAAGCTGCGATTAAAAGATTGTCACAAGCTGCAAGAATTACACGAAGGAATGGATCTGGTTGTCGGCGGAATCAAAGACTTTAAATATAGAGGCAAACTTCGGTACATTTTACAATTCGAAAACCTAGACGGTCTCTATGTATCAAACTATTGGTTAGAAAAGGAGATAGAAGACTTGGGTATCGATTTAAATTTTAAGCTGCGAATAAAATTAGATAAAATTAAAACCACTGCAAACAAACATAAACAAAGGACTGTCTTCTGTGTATAACTTTGTATTAAAATTAAGTTTAAATGACCCCATGCTTGGTATTAAATATTTTTAAATTTGTTATGTATAATGTCAGAATAAACATTTTATAATAGTATATAACATTGTTCTTTATTTATAAAAGGCTGTGACGTTACCCCGAAATAGCAGTCGCACAGAAAGGAGTGCTCATGGGCAGCGCGCATGGGCAGGGTGTGCACGCGCATGGGCGCGCATGGGCAGGGTGTGCATGCGCAGGGTGCTCATGGGCTGGGATGTGTCTGGGCGTACACGAGGGAAGCGGATGTTAACAGTCACCAAGCATCCAAACCTTTATTTGGTGTGGAGTACTTGTCTGCGTATGTATCCGGAGTAAAGAATACGATTTGCATACGCAGCTTATTAATAAAATTAGTTTATCGAGGAAGATGACAAAGGTACATCATTCCTAATAGTACAACAATCTACGCATGGGGCGTAAAGATATAAGATAGTTGTTTATATTTGTATATATTAGTTTTAAGATTCCATAATTTTTAAGTTCTTCTCCCACCTTCCAAATCCTTCCGGCTTCTATCCTGGTTGACAGAGTATACGTGTTATCTCCACGTGGTATTTGCGGGACACTGCGGTTTTAGATTTCTAGGAAACGGTTGGTTAAAGCATATGTCTTGCATAGCAAAAAGGGTTCTAAAGATGGTGTTAAATAAAGATGAGCAAAATTAGTCTTTAAAACGCATAACTTTGTATGGGTGGTCCTATTTAAAATCTGTTTACAGATTTGGGGTCCCTAGAAAAATTTAATATTAGTTGATACCTAGCAAAATATATTTATCTTAAAAGAGTGACTACCCTGCGTATAATAAATACAATATAACACTTGTCAACAAAAAAGTTGTAGGAAAATTAAAGACGTATTTAATGGGGTCCAGTATTAGAATTTGTTGGTAGTAATGTTAAGTCCTACTGTAATGTAGGCGAGAAAGATACGATTAAAAGATTAAAGGGTTTCACGAATTGTAGTTAAGTAAAACCGAGGGTCTTACAACCTATAACGAGCATATACCTCAAAAGGGTAGGCATGCAACTACGCGGCAGTGCGCGGAGAATAAGAATTCTTCCAATAAGAAATTATAGTTTCCATGTACGTAGCACCAGTCATTGGGTAATGGTCGAAATGTGGAACCTATAAAGGCGATTATTAATTGTGGTTTAGAAAAATAGTAGTTTTCGTGAACTAAATAAAATAGCTTAGACTGGTTAATGTATATGGTTACATACTCGTACACATCCACAAACATCTGTTTACGTCCACAATGGTGATACCGGTGGTTTCTGTTTAACAAATAGTAGGAAAGATACGTTAGGTGTTAGTGCGTGAAGCCCATAGGATCGTTGGATTCAAAAGAACGGTGCGGTGGGATGTATGGTGGTTCCCCATTAGAATAATCGAAAGTGGTTAATCGCTCGTATTAGATGTTTAAATAAGCGAAAGTGTAAAGGCCTACATAAACAAAAATTAATTAACCGACAAAAAGTGCGCGATGTGCTACACTTATAGAGAAAGTATGGAATGGTGCTTTTGGCGGCCCTAGCAGTAAAAGGGCGACTGATTTTCCAAAGCAACTACAAGAATAGCAGTAGCGCAGAGAAGGGTATGCATGTATTATACAGTTGCTGCAAAATATGTTAGTTTACGCGTAGCTCGGATGTGTAATTGATCACGACTTAAAGATCCTCGGAGGTTTAAAATTCTCGGCCCATTGTCGTTTGAAAAATGTTTGTAAATTATCAGAACAGGAGCGGGTCGAAGTTTAAGTTAGATGGATGATTGACTGAGTTTTTTCTACCTTTTACGAAGGAATTGGAAGTTGACAGACATCGAGCATCTAATTCTCTATTTGGACGATATCAAGTACTTACCGGTTCTAGAAATCATTGCGTGCGGTCGACCGCTATGCGAAAGTGTAAAAGCCTACAGAAGCATAATTATCAGACGAAAAGTGCGCGATGTGCTATAGAAAGTATAAAAATGGTGCTTTGCCAGTTCTAACAGTAAAAGGAGGTGACTTTTCTAGCAATTACAAGAATAGCAGTAGCGCGGCGAAGGGGTATGCATGTATTATACAACGCATTGTTGCTATAAAATATGTTAGTTTACGAGAAGCTCGAACGTGCACAAATTAAATTTTAATCTATAATTAACCATGGTCGTAAAAATGGGAAATTAATGGTTAAATTAAATACTGCTAAGCATATACTTTCGCTCGGTGATTCATTTGGAAAATATTTCAAGCCCACCATTTCCTAAAGTATGACGTAGAAGTTATTTAAAATTAAATTGTTTTATTAGTAAGTATCCTGTAGACAACAAGTTGGTATTTCCTTAGTAATGGTTTAAAGTGTTTTATTAATTTTTGGTTATAGTAGCACTGCATCTTCTACAGCACGACTTGCAGACAATTTGTGTGCGTGTTATATCACCCTTTTGGATTTTTAATATGCACGCGATCCGTATAACATGGAAGACGTTTCCGATGTTTCTACTAACGGCATTCGCACCATCGACGATGCGACCCAGGTGCATGCATTGGTGCTAAATGTATTGGACGAGTAGCGAGGATTATGACGTCATTTAGTTCCCCGCTGAATCCTCAACTTCGTTCGGGTATCTTCGGAAACCTTCGGTTTGCATTCTATAGGGTACATAAAGCAGGTGCGCAAGAGTAAAACTCTTTAGTTATAAGTTAGTTCGCTTACAAGTCAAGTCTTATAGTGTGGATTTTGTTTTGTACTAAAATGGTACCTGCAGACGTTTTAAATGCGAGCCCTGTGACGTCTACTTTACCAGGAGGATGCTCTCAAACGACACCAGAACAAATGTCGTGGTGTAACATCGTCCAAGGTTGCTTATACATCCGTCGACAGCAAAGTACTTAAACTGTGGGCCTTGCGGTATCGCTTTTACGAGAATGGATAGCTTACAGCGACACAAGGAAAACAGCATGGTATGTCATTAAGCCGTAAACGTTCAGCTCCGCCAGCTGTTAAAGGACCTTGTACGAAACAACCACGAATTATGTGTAAAGTATGCGATTTCGAGATGGAAAAGAATACATATGCCGCACACTTGAGAAGCAACAGACATAAAATGCACAGTTACCGCTACTGGCGAAGATGGCGTAGAAATGATTAGCACGGCGTTTAACAACCGTATGGCTAGCTATCGCATAAATAACGCCAGCGTCGACGATGGAGTGTCCGAGTTTCTTTGGAAGCAGAAAGAGCGATTTATTCGATTACTTAATAAAAAAAGAATACAACATACAGCAGTAAAAGTCTACTGCGAACTCTATGGCGTTTACATCAAAATGGGAGAAGAGAAGTCCGATGTGAAATCCTTTAACACAAAAATGTGGTTATAACGTCTTCTAGTAATCTGGAAAATATGTACGAGGTCTTAAGCGAAACCATGCGAACAAAATCAGAGGAATTTGAAACATGCGAGTCCGGTTGGTCTTTGGAAAAAGTGCTCTATTTAGAAATAAATATTAATAAGTATGACCCGATATGACAAGTTCTAGGTTGAAAATAAAAAATTGTGAATATGTATTTAGAAATGTGGTTTACAAATTTAAACTGTATTAGTAAAAATTGTTTGTAATAAAAAGTTTTAAGAATGGTTTTTAGATTTTCTTTTAGGTATAAGCTGCAGGAAATTTACAATTTAGAGGGTGTGTGTAAAATGGTATGGGGTGGTTCGATTTTAAATCTATTTACAGATTCGGATTCTACATAAAATTCTAGACTAACAAGATGTGCTACATGTATAAAAAAATTTATAAGGACGCTCAAAGGTCGCTACAGGTAAGAAAACTTAAAATCAGGGTAGCTCTCTGGGGGGATGGCGCTATCTAAAAAATTTAAAGAGATTTGTGTAGCTGAGAAAATTCTAATATTAATTGATACCAAACAAGGTAGGTTTATCTCGTGGGTGGAAGTGTGAGAAAGATTTATCTCACAGAGGGTATTGTGTAATTTTGCAGGGCGTGGTCCGATTTCAAATCTGTTTGCAGATTCGAATTTTGCGTAAAATTCTAGACTAAAAGATGTATCGCATGTATAAAAAAATTTATAAGAACGCTCAAAAGTCGCTACAGGTAAAAAAATCTTAAAATTGGGGTAGCTCTCTTGGGGGTGATGCAATCTAAAAAATTCCTAGAAATTTGGGTAGCTGAAAAAATTCTAATATTAATTGATACCAAACAAGGTAGGATTATCTCGAAAGATGAAAAATGGTTAGTCGAAGAAAACTATTTGGTCCAGATGTGGGAGGAAATGAGGGATTCTCCTCGTTTCCACAAGGCGGTCCACAAGGCGAGAGTCACTCCTCCTCATTTCCTCCTTATGGGAATTTACATGTAAATTTGGGAGGAAATGAGGGATTCGGGAGGAAATGAGGGCCCAAAATGCCTGATTTTCCTCTACTCTTCACTATCTTTATTTAAAGCTTTGACAAAGTTTTTCATCAGACCCAGTTTTATGTGCAGAGGTGATAGCAAAGCTGTCTTTGTACCAACGAAAAGAGGATTTGTAAATTTTTTTCCCCAGCAACAAGATTTTCTCGCATTTTCCAGTCTTTTACAATGTATGGTCTATTCTTTGCTCTGCTGTCCCATTGGCAGAGATTTGGTGTAATCCAATTGCATTCCTAACAAAAGTGCTATGACTTTTAAATCACCACATATGTTCCACCCATGCTATCTATGTATACTTAATTTTTTCGAGTAAAATTTTCATATTGTCATAGTTTTCTTTCATATGCTCTGTATGGGAACAGAAAAATAAGAATTTCCATTGAGGAGGAGAACTACCTTCAAGTTTAGAGTAGATGAATCAATTTTGGTTTACATCTTAATGCATCCACAGCAACTGATCACACGATGTAAAAATCAAGAAAATTTTGTTTGCGTCTCCTATATGTGGAAATATGCGCACCGCTCTGTAATAGATTCCAAACTTGCAACCTGGATCCCAACTGTTCGACTTGAGCTTGTCATAAATTTAAATTCCGTCTAAGTAATTAAACTCATCTCGTGAAAGCAAATTAGGAGTACCTATATCAAATGGTTGGAAATGCAATATCCGTGCTATTGTTTCGGGATTTTTCGTTTTGATTGCTTATCGTAAGATAATTATTAAATATAACGTCACACATACGTATTAAAATACTTGTTTTCAACGTTAAGGATGACGTAATTATCGTACAAACGTGTGTTCTTAACTGTGATACAGAACAAGCGATTAATATTAATGAAAAACTGCCTCGTGCTTCACTTGAAAATGGACGTTACGTAGGCTACTCTGATGTGGTATAATTAAATTTTTATTATCTTGTCTAACATGTCATAGACAAAAGAACTGATGCTTTTTGACGAACCAGTTGTATGATTAATTGCACATGAGTTCAAGGTACCATTTAATTTTAAATTTTTTACTTTTACATCTAATGAGTGTACAGCGATTAAGATTCACCGGTTGTGTCATCAAAGTTGTCTACTCTACATGTGAGATATGCACTTTTTATTAAACAGGACGTGTTGTGATAGAATTTATTTAAAATTTTTTATAGATTAAATTTGATTGAGTCAACAGTGCACTTGTAACGTTTGGTATTATAATACAAAGAGTAGTTAATAACATAAGAGGTTATCTCCAGTAGTAACACTTTAAAATGTTTAAGCGTATTCAAGAACCCTTGTGAAGATGGTCTCCTCCATGCGTAGGCTGGAGTGAACCTTCCCAATATGCAATTAACTAACATTGCTCGAATACCTCAGTATATTCTGTTTACTGTGCAAGCTGATGATCTTCACAGCCCAAAATGAATTGTAACCCTAATACTAAAAATTAGCCAAGAGCAAGTCGGGCTCGCTCAATTAGGGTACCGTACCAATACTACAGTGAGCAGTCAACAGACCAAATTAAGCTAGTTTTTCTTTATGTATATCTAACTATTATCCAAACTTGCTTATGATAACTGAAAAATTGATATATTGTCCCACATCGTGCTGAAATATCAGTAAACTCGTTGCCTATTACTGCGTTTCCCTTCGTGGTGTGTTTCGTTATTAACGAGCTCATTCCAAGTGATGTTAAGTATAATAATCGCTCCTTTTGTGGATCAGTGTTAAAATCGATGTTTAAAGTCACGGATTATTAGAATTTTTGAGCAAATATTATTTCTAAGTAGCCACTTGTTTATACAGTCGATTGCTACATTTATGGAACATGTTGGCGATCGAGTTTCAAATAAAAGACATTCATAATTCCCAATATATTTGATTAATTATTTTTAGTTCAAAATGACTATAAAACTCTTGTGCTGTAAAGCACGGTTTAAAAGAACGCTCTAATAACAAATTTATTTTATCTTTCGCTATCTGGAGAGCTACGGTGTACATACGTGCTTGAGTTCAAAGTCGTTACATTTATATGGAATCACGCTTTATTCAGCTTGTTACCATCTTACCATCACGAAATCCTGTCCTATGTAGGGGCGCGCGCGACCTACGCACCTATACTTATAGACCACCACCAAAAACAGTCAATCAAGAAAACCATGCCCCTTAACCATTGGGGACGCTCCGTTTCTATTGGAGCCAGAATGGGGCAACCAATGGAATGATCGCTTTTTTCAGAAGAGGATAAAAGGAGCACCGACCAGCAGGATTTACGGGTTATGGGCCAGCGCTTCCACAAGCCTGGTTGAGGAAAGGTAGTTCTTGCACTTCCGCTTGCCGAAAACAAGCATCCGGACGTTTCCACTAGCCGGGATCCATCGTAACGTCAAACCTGCGCTTTCACTAATCAGGGGATGACCTATAACCGACACCTGGCACTAACTCGGGGGTACCATCGTTGAACCGGCGCTTTCACTAACCTAGCGAGACGCACAACAGCATCTCGGCGCGTCACCTAGCCCGAGATCTACCGAATAGTCAAACCTGCGCTTTCACTAGCCCGGGGAAACGTGTAAGAATTGACAGAGAAAGAGGGAGACGCCAAGTAGACGACGACGCCGTCGCCGTCTACATCAACCAAGCTGCCAATACCATATCTGCACAGACACTGTCCCTGCAATTACCTACGACCACTAACGCCAGCGACGTCGTGACAACCACGCCCTGTGTCACTTTCTACCACGCTCACCACCTCCTCCGCGGTCAGTATTTCCACTGCCTTTTTTACCAATCAAGCGGCAGTTAACAAGAGTCGAATTACAAACAACGCTACAAGAACGTTAACCTATTCGACGTCTATCCAAACGACCCCACGAGGTTTACCGTACGCCCGGCGTCCCGACGTCAGTAATTCTACCTGCAGTCTGTTTCTTACTTGAATATATGTTTATTTGTATTGTAAATATTAGTAATCAGAATTAAATCCAAGGAATAGTTGTTACAGTGCGATCAGTTGATCTACAGGCTCCTAAGGTCAATAATTTCTGAAAAGCTTTAGCTTCATTTCTGAGAATTAAAACCGTTTAGTTCACAAGCAAAGAAAGTTATATTATTTTGTTGGAAGCTTTTAAAACATGCTTTGTAAAAGCGAGTTTCCGTTTTAAATAGACGAGATAAACCGTTTATTTTTTCGTGTATTATTAAGTAGGATGGATTAGGACTGCGCACAAACAAACAGAAATTCCAGGTAGTGGTTAGTTCCGACGTCAATTAGAATAAATTTATAGCCTCTTAAAAATATGTGTAACTTAAGTTGGAAGGGTAACCTTTGGCCGTTACGAATGAATCTTGACAACAAAGAAACACAGAGGGGTTATTTGATAGCATGTGTAGAAGTGAGATAGATATAACACGTGTTAAGCGTTTGTTGATTTGAGTGAGTACAAGGTGAGTGGAGTGAGTAGCGGTTGTTATACCACAGACATGGGAAACAGAGTAAGAGATAGTTGATATTATCGCGCATATTGGAGTGAGATAGACATAACACGTATTATATCTAGAGACATAGTTTAAAACCATAGCTTTCGTTGATTGGGGTTCGTACAAGGTTAGTTTAAGGTAGGGTGTCAAAATACGTGGAAACCATTTAGTAACGTGCGAGTGTTTGTTAGCGTTAAGTGATTTTCAAAGAAATTAGTGTTTGTTAAATAAAATACAAGGAATTTTGAACGTACGTTAGAGGGGTTATGGAAACGAGTGGCCGTTGAAAGTTTTACGGAGAATTGTTGTGTACAAATGTTTTTATTGTAGAAATTTTTAAGAGTTTGGCAGATTTGAAGGCGTTGAAAAAGAGAATATAAGCCCAAGAGCTTGAGGTGAGGCTCTCTTACGCTCTCGATTTTCAACAAGCGTACGTCGCTAGCTTAGTTTTCAACTGCTTATATGCTATTATATCTCGACAAGCTGACGGCTCTAATGCCAGAAATGCTTTTACGTTTTGCATAGAAGTTTAATTTGATGTAAGTAGAAAGTTTACTTTTAATTTGCACTAAGTGTGCAAAGTATGCACTTTGAAATCGAGTCGATATTAGTGTTTGTTCGGTTTGGTTGTTTACCAACAAATTTATGGTATTAATAGAAGAGGTTTGGGAGTTTGGCAGCCCTATCGAATTGATGAACAAGATTACGTCTTGATGATATGGTTGCAGCCTTGCAGTTGAGGTGATTGCAGTCCAGATTGTGGTGTTCCTGAATGCCGCAGTCATTGATGGATTGATGGCAGGCCCGTGTGCAGTTATGGAATCCAGGTAACTGATGCTTTTTCATTATATATGTGTGTAAACAGGTGTTTAACGACTTAGTGTATTGAGGTGTATAATTTTATGAACAAAAAGGACAAAGGAAAAGGTTTTTGATTGAACAATTTAATTTGAACTAGGTTTATTGTATTTCATGTCAGAATTTAGGATAAGGAGTGATTAATAATGTTTGATTGATGTACAAGGTAAAAGGGTCTTTTTGATTATTGATGTGCAAAGATTAGCATGAAAGGTTAAGGTTTACTATGAGCTCGTAAGGAACCAGGGTTAAACAAAGAAATGTGATAAAGCGCTATTACTTTCTCTGATTGTATTAATGGGAAAAATTTATCTGAAATAAATTTTGTTATCGAAATGTATCGATAGGGAATGGGGGGGGGGGTGTATAGAATATGTGAATAATGTGTGAAAAAGGAGTTTAATTTTGATTTTGGCGTGTACATTTTTTTTGATATGTAAATAAAAGTAGGCGATTTACCGGAGCAGCATTTTTTTGAGTAGTTAGCTTTATCTTCAGAAAGCAGCTGAGCAGCCGTGGAAAACTTCATTAAGCAGAGGTAGTATTTAAACATCACATTATCACTCCACCAACAGTCTTAGCAGCTTCCAGACGTGGTATTTAATGGGTACCCAAAACGTGAGACTCTAGTAGTAGCAGACGGAGATCGCAGCAATATATATATATATATATATAATGCTATGATATTAGGGTAATTTAGGGGTATATTGAGTCGTAAGGGTCGTACGCTACATGTAAATATCACTTAAGTTTAGAAAACTAAACTATTTCATCATAACAAGTAACTCGACAATCATGCAAAAAGATAATATCAATCACACTGTATATAAATCACAACTAACTTTAATTTATGAAAGGAAGCTCATTCTTCAACAATCAAGCCATATTTAGTAAGATAAATAACTTGTACGTTATATAATGCGTTTAAATTAAATATACAAGCATAAAATTGAAAAGAAATACACGGGAATATCATTTTAAACGCAACGAGTTTTATTAAAATAAATACACAATTATTGAAAGAAAATAACCTGGCTTACTAGCTATAAAAGAATCCCATTCAAAACATAAACGCTTAAAATAAATAAACGCATTCAAATACGTCATCATAGAAATTTGACTACGTGATCTGTACATCGCAAATTCATATAAAATTCAGCAGATTTTGGAGTACTAATCAACAAAACAGACGTTTGGTTAAGTGATAAATTAAACGGGAAAATTTAAATAAATGCAAATATAAACATGCGGACGTGACTTGAAGAAAGTTCAAGGTTGGATATTCGAAGGAATACACTATACAAATTAGATGCCTACGTGAGGAAATGCATCACTTCGACACGAGTTTTGATGGTAACGTCATAGAAAATCCAAAGGCTGCAAGATAAGGCAAAATACAACGCCTCAATTAACAAAGTACGCTTGGAAAACCATGGTACAGGTGAAGGGAGGAGCCTTTATATAGAACACGAACTTGGTAAACAATCAGTCTTTCTTCGACCAAGGCACAATCTATAACAGTTAAAAGTATATCACGCGGAGTGAAAATAGTAAAAATTAAATAATTATTTAGTGAAAGTCGAGATAGAAAAATTTTAAAAGAATAATTGTAGTGCCGATCTACAATAAAAGTTGCCGTTAACTTTGAAAAACGTAAGTTAGAATTATTAATTAAACCTAATTTTAATATTTAATAATTTAGGACTCTAAGTAACGTACTCTAATGAATTCTAAGTAACTGCTCTGGTGAACGAATCTAAGTGATTACTCTGGCGAACGAATTTAAATAACGTACTCTAATGAATTCTAAGTAACTACTATTGAACTAAATTAAGAAACGGATTTAAATAATTGCTCTAGAGAAGAGATATAATTAAGTAGTGGTTTACATAAGCATATGAGCATTAAAGGCACAAATTAATCAAACTAAGGGCTAGACTGGGCGAGCTGTACTACGCAGAAAACAAGAGAGTTTAAGTAGAAGCAATCCAGGTGTGCTGGTCAATCACATACAGAGGCAATTCTAAAAGGTGGAAACAAGCAAGGAAGACGCAGATCAGAAATAAGAATATTCTTTATTAGCATAAGGCTTTATTTCAATTTTAATATTGATATTTTTTGCATATATTGAAGTATTTAATTTGTGAAGTGTCATCAAAAATCTTTAAAAAAATTTATGTAGAGAGAAAGAAGGTTGCTTGAACGTTCAAAAGGTATTTCTAGTAGTATACAGTGTTATTTTTGCTGGCTTTAAGGTAGTTATAATTTGGACATAATCAGATTGATATTATTACTTTGATTTAGAGGTTAATTTATGAATATCAAATCAAATTATCAACGCTAAAAAGCACCTAATTTATACTATTTCTAGAACTTTTTGATTGAACCAACACAAAGTTTATAATTTGATAGGTTATATGCAAATAGACAAAGTAAATCAAATGATGCTATGTGCTGATGAATGGTTTTATTTTATTCTTTTCCAATCATAATTTACAGCACCTGGTATTTTAAATTTTTTAGTTGATAGATTTTAATTAATGTTCCAAAGGCAGATTTAATAAGGAACTTCGACTTGTTAAATAAACAGCGAACATGAAAGTTTCATAACTACTGTAGTTAATATTATCAGAAAATACAGAAATAGAAATAACATCTGTTACGTCGTCATTGAACAATTTGGTAGTGGTTGACAATAAACACCAGTAGTGCGGGTATCCTACAGTTTTCAGTGAAACATTATATACCGACAGTGGAAGTGCGTGAACAGAGTTGTACTCGAACCGTTACAAAAGACGGTTGTATGAGAGCTTTTGAAAGCGACACCGACACCCAAACGTGCGTGTTCTTGGTTGTCCGCGAAGCTTTGTGTGTGAACTTTTATTGCCCGAGCTTTAAGGTATTTATACCCTTTATTACGTAGTTTGTTGTAGTTGTTTTAGTTATTACATAACCGCTCCACTGCCATCGGTATTGCTACAAAAAGCAATTGGTCCTTCCCTATAATTAACATATCTTATTACCTCATTCACCCCATAACAAGCCATTGGTCCAAACGATCCGAATTCACTAGTTCTATGGTTTATACGCATGTCCTAAATTAAATACACTTTTGCATTCCAGCGAGCGTTTTTGAATTAATGATTTAGCTTTAAATTTGTGTTCAAACCCCATATTTAGCGGGTTAAAATATGTACAATATTAGCTACATACTTTCGTTAGACTAAATTAAGTGATTTCGCCGTAATTAAACCAGCAAGCGTTTCATTGCAAACAAATCCTTAATATAAAATTTGATAATTTGCATTAAAAGCCATTGCGCGTTTTTAGTATCACATACAACCTTTCAGTCGGTTTGCAGTAAAATATTGGACACATTTGCAGGGTAATAAAGTTGTAGAAGCTGCATCTTGCAAATATGTTAAGCCACATGTTTAAACGTTCCTGTGATCTTTTGATGGTAAAAGCCGCCCCGTTTTAAACTGTAAATCTTATCTAAACGCTTTGTTTGACAAACCGTTAGGTTTTCGACGTCTTGCTTAAGACCCCATTGCAGGCTAATAGTCATAAAACGTGATTTATTGGTTTATACGCTATTTTACATTTTTCGTGCCTTGAACAACTCATAATATTTTAATATTTCTCAGCGCACATCTGAGCGGTTACGGTTTTACAGCATTTATTGTAGGCCTTTCAGAATGGCTCCGAAGAAAACACATGTAGCTGAGCTCGGATTGCTTAAAATACGCATTATGGAGATGTGGGAACTTGGTAACGCTATACAAAGTGACCCAACTTTAAAAACGTTGTTCCATATTCAAACAAGGGGAGTAAATGACCTTTACTTCAATTTCAATAAAATTGTAGTTGATGTCTTAGCGTCCTGTGACGAGGTAGAATCATTGAATTACCACGCTTTACGGAAGGAAGTAGATTCCGCTTATTATTGCACACTGCTGCATCTTGAAACGATGAAAGCACCACAAATCATTGAAAATGCTCCAAGCAGCACGGGATCAAAATTGTTACCGTTAAAGCTCCCACATTTTAATAATGAGGTAACTGAATTTCCATCTTTCATCGATTTATTTGACAGTCTGGTCTATAATAACGCGTCGCTGTCCAATATCGAAAAATTAAATTACCTTATCAGTTGCTGTAGCGGGGAGTCTTTGAAAATCATTAAATCGGTACCCATTTCGGGAGATAATTTTATCATTTCCTATAACGCCTTGCGTGAGCGATTTAGCAATCCGCGTTTATTGGCAACTTTGCATTGGATTGCTATGAAAGACTTTCCACCTTTAAAATCAGAAGACCCTAAGAAACTTAGGGCACTTATTGATTGTTTTTCAGAGAACCTTGCTGTTCTAACTAACCTAAAGTTTCCCACTGAACATTGGAACTTTATTCTAGTCGATTTTCTTTTAGAAAAACTCGATCCGTTCACTAGAAAACGCTTCGAACTCCAATCGGATCCGAAGCAAATACCCAATTTCGATGATTTGAGATATTTTTTAACTCAACAATGTGCAGCGTTGGAAACCTTTTCTTCAACCGCACCTGTTTCTTATTCGACGACTGTCCATACATCTCACACATCAGTGCCTAAGAAATCTTCAGCGTTTTAGTTTAAACTAAGAGTTTCTTCTAACGTAGTTTCACTGAATACACCAAGTAGCTCCAGTGACTCAAAGAATTCATTTTCGCACCATTGTCCTTCTTGCAAGGGCAATCACTTAATTTACAGATGTCAATCGTTTCTAAAGAAAACTCCGACAGAACGTTTCGACATTGTCAAACGCTTACGCCTTTGTTTAAATTGCTTACGAACAGACCATGTGTCCATGCAATGCAAATCTTATAATTCCTGTCGAACTTGCGCAAAGCCGCATCATACCTTGCTACATTTTGAAGCGCAACCTGCTTCTAGCCGTTCAGCTGAATCGACCGCTACACCTATGCATAAAAATGCCAATAGGACGCAGTCAGCCTCTCCTATTCCGGCAAATGTTTTGTCTTCACAGACGAATTCAAATCTTGGGGTTACTGTCTTACTCTCCACTGCTGTTGTGGAAGTTCAAGACCGGTCTGGTAGATACAAACCGATCAAGGTACTCTTAGACCCTGGCTCCCAAGCTAGCTTTATTCGAGACGATTGCGTGAGCAAACTTTGGCTTCCACGCATACGTTCTCAAGTTCCGATTTATGAACTTGGACAGACAACTTCAGCAGTCAATAGGGGTGCCGTCAGCTGCACCATTCGCTCTATGTTAGACTCTGAAAAATCTCTAGAAGTCACAACTTTTGTGCTTTCGTCAATATCTGGCAAATTACCCAGCGTTGAAGTTCCTAATAATTGGGAACACTTATGCGGCCTGCACTTTGCAGACCTGACCTGGAACTCTCCAGGAACTATTGACATGCTCCTTGGAGCAGATGTTTATCCGTTCATCATCAATGGCGGTGTTATACATTGCAAATTTCTTCAGCCTGCCGCCATAAATACAATTTTTGGTTGGACTATTATTGGTCCCACAAAAAGCTTGCAGTCTGATACTGTCCAAGCATTTTTTACTTCTGTAGAAGATCCTACCGACCAGACCCTAAGGCGGTTTTGGGAGATAGAAGAGTTGCCATCCAAGCCTTACACCTCTCCAGAAGAAGAAAAGGCAGATTTGATTTTTGAAAACACGTTTTCTCGTGACCCTAGCGGTCGTTTTATTGTTGCGTTACCGTTCAACGATACTTTGCCCGTTTTTGATAATTGCTTTGAGATGGCTAAAAAAAGACTATTTTCGTTGGAGCGCAAATTGCATGCTCAACCGGAGCTACGCGCCAAATACAACAATTTCATGCAGGACTATCTTGATGCGGGTCATATGGCATTACTCGATTCTCCGCCCGTTGGGAACGATAATTATTTTTTACTTCATCACCCTGTGTTTAAAGAGGAAGGTCATACTTCTAAAATTCGTGTGGTTTTGACGCCTCTGCAAAGGCTAAAAACAACGTGTCACTTAATGACACTCAATTGGCTGGACCTAGTCTCCAAAATGACATTTCGTCAATCTTACTTAAATTTCGCTCTCATCCTTTCGTTTTTACTTGTGATGTTCGCCAAATGTATCGACAAATTTTGGTTACCGAAAACATCGAAAGTTTCAATTAATTGTTTGGCGGTTCTCCGCAGAAGAACCCATTCAGACTTATCAGCTTAATACAGTGACCTATGGTATTAAGTCATCGCCTTATCTTTTATTAAAACCCTTCAGCAATTAGCCATTGACGAAGGCAAAGGTTTCCGTTAGCCGCTGACGCTATACGGTCAAATCTATATATTGACGATTTCGTCGCCGGTGGAGATTCTATACAATCGGCCCGGAAATCAAAGATCAACTTATCCGACTTTTACATTCGGCTGGTTTGAACTTCGAAAATGGAGTTCTAATTCAGTTTCTATTTTGGAAGGCATTCCGTCAGATTTTTGCCAATATACTTCTCTCGATTTCGATTCTGACGAATCAATAAAAATATTAGGTCTTCAATGGTCACCTACAGAAGATATTTTCTCATTTCGGGTTAAACCATTAAACCCAATATGTACAAAGCGCAACATACTATCGCAAGTTGCCAGAATATATGATCCATTAGGGTTTTAGCCCCACTAACACTTTTTGCAAAACGCCTAATCCAGCATCTGTGGATGTTAGGTTTAAATTGGGATGACATCCCACCAGCAGACATTTCGTCTCAATGGCAGCAGTATCCAAGAAGAATTGCCGTTATTATCGTCATTAAAGTTATCACGTTGTTTACCCCCTTCGGATCCTTTTACTTGTCATTTGCATGGGTTTTGCGATGCTAGCGAGGTAGGGTATGCAGCGGTAGTGTATTTTCAGTTCATAAATCAAACTACTGGAGAAATAACTGTACAATTTGTAAGCGCTAAAACAAAAGTAGCTCCAATTAAGCGTATTTCAATTCCACGTTTGGAATTATGTGCCGCCGTTTTATTAACCGATTTACTTTCTTTTACCATTCGGTCTTATCAAGGCTTGATTGAAATCTCCGATGTTTCAGCGTGGAGTGATTCTACGGTCGCTCTCACTTGGATACGTTCTCCACCTTTTCGTTGGAAAACTTTTGTGGCAAACCGTGTTAGCCACATTCAAGAAATCATTGCACCTAGTCGATGGTTTTATATTAAATCTTCGCATAATCCGGCTGATCCTGCATCTCGGGGATTAATGCCAAGCGCGGTTATTTCATGTTCGCTTTGGTGGGCGGGGCCTGAATGGCTTCACTACCCTAGTGACTCGTGGCCGCCTCAACCAACATTGTCAACCTCAATTGCTGAGGTAACTACGGAAAAGAAGATCCTAACATTTGTCGCTCAAACAGATCCAAACGTCATTGACATTTTACTAAGTCGCTTTTCATCGTTATATAAAATCCAAGGCATCGTGGCTTACATTTATAGATTTTCTAAACCCATGGCTCAACGTCATACGGGTCCCTTAACAGACATTGAATTACACAATGCTCTCATGATTATCGTCCGGCATGTACAAAGTGTTACATTTTCAAAGGAAATAGCTTCGATCAAGGCAAACCGTAAATTACCTAAAAGCTTGCGAAAACTTTCTCCATTTGTTGATCCACAAAATATCTTAAGAGTAGGTGGGCGCTTGACACATTCTTCGCTTTCCTATTTCGAAAAGTTTCCTGCGTTATTGCCTCAGCGGAATCGATTAACCGAACTTATCATTAGGTCAACTCATGAAAGGTATTACCATCCCGGTGTTAATATCACAGCGTATCTTATCCAACAGAATTTCTGGATCCTTTCTATTAAAAATTCAATCAGAAATTATTTATCATCCTGTCATAGATGTTTTCGTACCAAACCGGTCCTGGTAACTCCTCCTATGGGAGACCTACCGGCAGCGCGTATTACCCAAATCAAACCGTTCAGTATTGTTGGTGTTGATTTTGCTGGCCCTCTTTTAATAAAGGCTAACCGCCTGCGAGGCTCTAAAACTCTTAAGGCCTATATTTGTATTTTTGTTTGTTTTGCCACTAAGGCCGCACATATTGAACTTGTTTCGGATTTGTCGGCAGACGCGTTTCTTGCCGCTTTGCGACGATTTATAGCACGTCGAGGACGCTGTTCTCAAATATTTAGTGATTGCGGTACTAATTTTGTAGGTGCCTATCGTCAGCTTATGAGTTATCTGCATAGTGCAGTAACCTCAGAAAAGATAAAGTGGTCGTTTAATCCACCTAGCGCCCCTCACTTCGGTGGCTTGTGGGAAAGCGGTGTTAAGTCGGTAAAGACACACCTAGCTCGCGTAATCGGCGAACAAAAACTTACCTTTGAGGAACTTTACACAGTTCTTAATCAAATTGAATCTGTTCTAAATTCAAGGCCACTCTGCGCTTTGAGTTCGGATCCAAATGACTTGCGTTGCTTAACACCAGGTCATTTCCTAACAATTGGGGCCTCTTTCTGCACCACCAGATGAGGACCATTCAACCAACGTTTTATCATTAAAGAGCAGGTGGAAACTCCTGCAAAAACTCCATCAAGATTTTTGGGCTCGCTGGAGCCATGAGTACTTACATACTCTGAATCAAAAGGTTAAATGGCACTTTAAGGTAGGTGTCCGACAAGTTGTAAAGGACACTATTGTCCTCATCAAGGACGACCAGCTCTCTCCACTTCAATGGAAGTTTGGTCGTATTATTAATACTTTTCCCGGTGCGGACGGTATTATACGTGTCGCTGAAGTCAAAACTGCACATATCACATTAAAACGACCTTTGGTCAAACTAGAGCCGCTACCGGTATTTTAATTTTATTTTATGTTTAGATGTATATACACATTTCTTACATGTATAGTAGTATATTATTTTTACATATTTGATTATTTTCATATATATATATATATATATATATATATATATATATATATATATTACTCATATTTAGACCAGGGTAAAAATTAAATAATCACATCAAATAATTTTAATCACCGTGTATAATGAATATTATTAGATAATACGCGTTATTAAAACCGTGAAGCATAAAAATTTATTAGTTTCATTAAACATAAGAGATTTAAATCATGAACAAGACGCTTTATATCAAAAGAAGCAGTATTAAAAAGCTCTGCGTGTAATGTAATTATTCTAAACAAATGGAAATTACGTGCAAAATTTATCTTAATTAACTCTATTTCAAGTAACCGGTATTGAACAAAACGTACAGATAATATCTATAGAAACTTGTAAAACCCAATAAAATGCAAATCCTAGAAGTGTTAGTTAGAAGTAGGATGTTTGAACACACCTGCGTATTTTAAAAGGCAATTTCAGTTTAATTTGTTTAGATAAACATGTCGATTCTAAGGATATTGGAAACGGTCAGATGCTTTAGCACGAAATACAAAACAGGGTTTATTTAAAAGCTCTGAGAATTAATATTATTTTGAACACCTGCGTAGTTTAAATATCACGTACGGCGAAAATTGTGTAGATAACAAATGGTTTCAAAGAATCTTGGAGAAACCGGGGCTTAATATTCACGAGAAGGTGCGATACGGGGTTATTAAACCCAGATAGTCCACATGGACTAAAACATAATCGATAATAAAGAATATCAATTTGCACCAATACGAACAGGTTAGAAAAGGAAAGAAAATGCGTCAAGCAAAGACACATATAGTAAAGGCGTGATTTAAGCAACGTCACGAGGGTCACAATTGGTTGAAAATAGGATGCAAATATCAGAGGTAGAAACAACAATTTCTGTACAAAATTAATTAGTTTTTCTCGGACATGTTTGCGTGCCGTTTGAGAATTTCTGAGATTTAAATGGGGCAAGTGAAAAATTCGTAAAAACCGATGCGCAAGCGACGGACTGGGAACATAGAATGAGAAATTCTTAAGAATTGTCTGTTTTGGGGAACAGACCGACAGACAGGCTTTTGCTATATATACCGGTGGTAATATGAATTTCGGCCTCTTAGACTTTTGACTATTCGATGCGTTAAAAGCTCTTACATCCGCGACTTGATTCAAGATGTTAAACAGTGCATTTTAGTTTGATAAAATAATTTAAAATTTTGCTCGTATATTTTAGTGATTCAAAATAGTTTGTTATTTACGTGCTAACATGAATGTACTTCAGTGCACTTAGATACAAGGTAATAAAATTTAGTATCACTGTACCAATTAGCAAAATTTACAACGACAAATGTATACACAAAAGTAGGCAGTTTTGGCGTATATTGGTGAAAGAAGTATGAATTTCTTTGTTATTTTTCGGGGGTGTTAATAATTAAATGGTTCAAATACGTGTCTGGATCCACAAAACCAGGGTCAGATATACACAGATGAGTTCCGGAAAAGCCCAGAAACAACTTTAAATAAATGGTGATGGAGAAAATTTTAAAAGCGTTGAGAATTAGAAGCCGTAAATATAATCCTGTTGGAATGGTGTGATTAACTAAAGGGACGATGTACATTGAAGCTTCGAGGACAGTAACCTTCAGGTAAATTATACTATTTTGTTTGACATTTTTGTGTGTGTTGAATAACTTTATAATTGATTTACTTTAAATGGACATTAGTGAAATTGTACTAACCATAAAATTTTAATTTTAAGATGAAATTTGCTTGTTTAAGTAGAAAGGGGTATTTAGTATTGATGTTCGGGAATATGATGAAACTTTGGGTATGTCTTTGAGCTCAATTAGACGAACCTGGTTAATTAACGTAAAGGGGTGGTAGATGCTCCCTTTATACTCAGACTCCGGTCTGCTTATATTGAATTTTATGCTGAAATTTAATTTGAAAATTTAATGTATTCTGAATATTGATGTAAATAGAGTTAACGTTGATGTTTGTGGTAGGAATGTGTTGTTTAATTTTTTTTGTGAATGAGGAGGTTTATAAAATTAGGTGAGCAGCCGAGGCGAAAAGAGGATCACAGCAATATATATTATTTATATTTTGCATAGTTGGTAATATCTCTCGCTGTAGTGTACTACCCTATCTTTCGCTACCTGTTTTCCTAGCAAGGTCAAATCCCATGTGATTTCTTTCACCCAACCTACTTCCCTCCTTTTCAAAATACTATGAATTTGTTGGGCGGTATGTTACGTCGTCATTGAACAATTTGGTAGTGGTTGACAATAAACACCAGTAGTGTGGGTATCCTACAGTTTTCAGTGAAACATTATATACCGACAGTGGAAGTGCGTGAACAGAGTTGTACTCGAACCGTTACAAAAGACGGTTGTATGAGAGCTTTTGAAAGCGACACCGACACCCAAACGTGCGTGTTCTTGGTTGTCCGCGAAGCTTTGTGTGTGAACTTTTATTGCCCACAGCGGCACAGGCTTTAAGGTATTTATACCCTTCCTTAAGTAGTTTGTTGTAGTTGTTTTAGTTATTACATAACCGCTCCACTGCCATCGGTATTGCTACAAAAAGCAATTGGTCCTTCCCTATAATTAACATATCTTATCACCTCATTCACCCCATAACAAGCCAACATCTTTATATTTATGACTTAGCAACCATTTACGACAGCGGATTATTTAAATTTGCTTTTCACAGAACTACTAAGGATCTTAATAAAATATTTAAACAAATTAATTTTCAAAATTGCTTTTAGTAATGCGACTAGGATTAGATATTTGTAGGGTAACCAAACTTACATAGGTACGGAATTTATGAGATTAGTTATTTGAAACTTCGGTCAGTTAGGTGATGCTGTACTTCCCATAATGTGTCTGTATTAAATATTACAACTTTGCTACTCCTGCCCTGATGAGTCCCAATTAGGGTGAACCGCATCGATAGGATGCTCTCAGGGTTGAATTTGAGTCACTTGCCAATAATTTTTTTTTTACTTTGTATTAATTTAAGACTCATTAAAAGCATAGCAACACATATACATATACAGATATACATGTTATTGGCAACATCTTGTTTA
Organism: Platerodrilus igneus; assembly: GCA_036346225.1. Classification (NCBI taxonomy): domain Eukaryota; kingdom Metazoa; phylum Arthropoda; class Insecta; order Coleoptera; family Lycidae; genus Platerodrilus; species Platerodrilus igneus. The sequence continues at coordinate 2,195,714 of JARFIW010000237.1, read as the reverse complement.
TTATAACATATTTACTATTCAATTTTTTGGACTTTGGACTCTTAAAAGAAAAGAAAAGTGTCTTTTTGATAAAAAAAAGCGGTATAAAGAAAACTTTTTATCTTTTCCAGAAACACAATTATTTTCTGTTTGGCCATGTTATAAAAATTGCAGCAAAAATATATACGGATGTTATAAATCTGAGTCAGGTAATGAATTTTGAACCCAATTACACGGATAGGTTCTTATGTGAAGCATCTCCGTTTGTAATATGCCTAAGGAATATTTTTTCTAATCATTGCGTACAAAATATTCGTAGAAAATCAAAATAAACATTAGTATTGACACGCTTAATTATTTCTATAGAAGTGACGATCATTTTCTTTGATTAATTGCTCATATTTGCTAAATCAAGGATCTTACCATCTAGATCTGACGCAAATTTAAGCCAAACAGGATAACATAAAAAATTCCTTTAACAGGTGCTATTATGGCCTTGTCTACAATAATGTGGTAAACGAACCTACTGTATCAATCAGCAAGGTAATTCGACCAATTTATTTCTATATATACGCACTTAATAAATAATCACTCGTATGTGAACGATCTCTTTGTCGGAAATATCTTTACACAGTTGACTTCCCTGCCATTCTTGTTTTATTCTCACTAGACCACTGAGGTCATAGTCTATAATGTTTAGACATAATATAAATTGATTTCTTAACGTTATGCAAACGTTTAATTAAATCCTATAAATGTTGTATAGACGCTTGACGATTTAAACATCGTAAATAATAACTCTTTCTGAGATTTATGAAAGAGTGTTATCCACTCGGTTTGGATGCTGAAACGTAATATTGAGCACACAAAGAAAGTATCTATTTCTAAGTCATTCAGCCAATATAAGTACTCAAGGCTAGAACAGGCAATTAAACATATATACAAAGTCTACATATGACAAGTAAGCACATGTATTCAAATTAACATCGGACAAGACCCAAGTCCAATAATTATAAAGAGAGGTTGCTATGCTTTCAGCAACCTATCATGTTTACCTTTGAGGTCACCTATTTAGGTACAAGCACTTTCTTTTTTTTAAAGTATCCCAAGGTTTTCTCATACGAGCGCCGCTTCTAAAATTTCGGTATAGTACAAGACAAATATGTTTAAAATTAAAAAATTACTTTATTGCCATTCAAAATATTATACATTTTATGCGAATAAACCAATTCTCCAATCTTTTTTCGGTTTGGAAGTCATTGCACAAAAACTTTCATTTTTAAACGCTTCTATAGTGCTTTTTAGTATTGAAAATCGTTGCCAGTTATTACGACTTAGTTAGGACCGTACGGCGAACGAGACATTAGTGCCCTCCTACATTTGATTTTTTCCAATGCTCCACCTGAAGGTACTCCTCTTATCCAAACGAATGCGGATTTGTGTGAATAATGCTCGCCTAACATTTTTCAATCGGTCCTTGTCGGAAGTCGAATCCTTAACCTTGGGCTTAGTAGTCACACGCGAACCAACTAAGCCACGGAGCCGCTAGACATTAGTACCACCATTTGATTGGTTAAATGGTTTGTTGTTTGCTGTGCAGTGCGACGCTACCTATTTGTTTTGCGCATCTCAGACAAACAAATGAGTTAACCGATGGATGTATACCATCCTACATTCATAGTTGTACCACCTTACAAAGAAATAGTACCCACTTGTTCAGAAACCAACCATTCTTTCGGAAATACTGTGGCAACCAGCAAGTTTGGTTGACTGTTTCATCTCGGAATATCTAAATAGTATGCTCTTTTGTTTGAGATTTATATGCATATACCAAACATTCATCACTTCTAACATTTGACATTCTTAGGTTCAATCGTTTAAGCATTTCGTGAAACTATTTAACACGAGCTTCGTTTGGCTTTGGGTTAAATTGTCAGGAATCTGTTGCGTGCTAAATTGACGTTAGTTACCTGGATTAAATTTACTCTACCAAAGAGACGTAACAGTAATTAATACATCAGCTAGCTTTCTATGGTGAGTGGCGGGTTCTATAAAAGCAAATGCAAATCTTTTTAGAAGCGTACAAATTTCAACACTTACTTAAACCTACCTGGAAAGGTCTTTGGACTTTCTGTCTAATACGAAGTTTTTGAACGCTAATCTACCCGGTTTTAGTCTCGCTAAGCGATAGGTGTTCTAAAAGTCTATTTAAATGGTTTTTTCTTTCTACAACAGGTTGGTGAAGCCCAGTGTACACTTTTTCTTACCTACTAATTTAAAATAAACACAAATAGTAATAGTATATTACATTACTAGTGTGAAATGTCACTTTCCACGCGAGTACTGTACACTATTTTTCCGACGACCACCACTAAAAACAATTACGAAATAGTTATTTTTACGTTTATTTGCAATAAATGTGTACACAATAATGCAAGAAGACAGACAGCTATAAAATTTATTTGACGTTTTGATGTTGAAAATTCGAACGCCTACTTTGTTTTTATAAAATCCGCGACTCTGTTGCTTTTAGCGTATGCATTCTCAATTTTTATTGAAGAAATCATTTCAATTACAAACTAATATGAGTAATTACATCTTTAAGTAAAACGGAAACTGTCAGTATCGATTTACCTATGAGTATTTTAAACTGTTATTAGCCAAAACGAAACGAATGAATACAAAAAGATAGAAACCGGTAGTCGTTTGGGTTGCCTAGGTAACTAGCATACTAACATCAATCATATCACTCTAGAGTTGAAAAGTATTTCAACACTAGAGTGATATGTACTTTCGCACTCTAGAGTGATATACTTTACTTTCTACATAAATAAGTAGTGTGTAATCTGTTGTTTTCACAAGTGGTCGTCGGAAAAAAAAACTAAAGTGGTCTACCTAACCTATATTATCCAAACACGAATATCACAGTTTTAACAAACCTAACAAAACAAATAAACCAAATGCTATCCCTTACGGGCGAAGTATGCGTGTATATAAAAGAAAAAGAGCATCTTAAATTTATTCATTATAGTTTTCCAACCAATTTAACTGGTACATATAAACTTATGCAAATACAATTGTGGTGATTGTTTGTATTAGAATTTTTGTTTACATTACACTTTTAACTAATAAATTTCATATAACCAATTATTAAATATACATCAGCATGAAATATGTAGTAGGTTGAAAACAAAAATTCTGACTTACTGTTTGTTGATCTTATACAAGGCCCAAGCGCTTTGTCGTGAAGGACAAAATGGAGTTACAAGTAATCCACTTATCCAACTGGTGTTGAAGGAAAGCATCCACTCCAGGAACAACTTTCACATGTAGCGACAATTTTATCAAATCCGCGATTACGTTCACTTTGAGAACTTGTTTCACTACAAATCCGAATTTCAAAACTAACGTCAGGAATTATTCAACCTTTTCACTTTCCCGGCGATGTTTGCTTGTCACTCGACTAACTTGTTACGATATTCCGTGCAGATAAGAAAGAAAAGTAAGCACCGAGTATCGCAACAAAGAAAGGAATCCAAAGAATGCCGTGCTACCTAAAAAGTCATAAAGAAAGAAAGAGAAATCCTCAAGAAAGGAATTTTATTTAAAAACCTATAAGAAAAAGTTACAAAAAAAGGAAACCAACCCGTGTAAAAAAAAACTTTTATCCAAAACATTCCGGAGGCTTTATACAGTACAAAATCGACGCAAACGTAATTAATACCTTCCTGACTTACCTCACACTAATTTTTACTTTCAAACCTAATATTTACCTAAAACAAAATTAATAAAAAAATATATATAATGGGTTGTTTTCAGTCACTTGTTTAACCCAATTTTTAAATACTTTACATTTACATAAAACAACAAAGATATATATATATATATATATATATATATATATATATATATATTACTCATATTTAGACCAGGGTAGAAAATTAAATAATCACATCAAATAATTTTAATCACCGTGTATAGGGAATTTTATTAGATAATACGCTTTATTAAAACCAAGAAGCATAAATAAATTCGGTCGTTTCATTAAAATAAGAGATTTAAATCATGTACAAGACGCTTTATATCAAAAGAAACAGTATTAAAAAGCTCTGCGTGTAATTTAATTATTCCTAAGAAAGAAACAAATGGAAATTACGTGCAAAATTTATATTAATTAACCCTATTTTAAGTAACCGGTATTAAACAAAGTGTACACATAATGATTAACATTTAATTTGTATTCGCTAAAAATGAAAGGATAGAAGTCAATTTTAGTTGGAGTTAATTAAACCATTATTAATAATAAGCATAAAAGTCTGTGAAAATCCAAGATTATAATACCAGAAAATAAAGCTCTGAGAATTAATATTATGTTTGAACACCTGCGTAGTTTAAATGTCATGTACGGCGAAAATTTTGTAGATAACAAATGGTTACAAAGAATCTTGGAGAAACCGGGGCTTAATATTCACGGGAAGGCGCGATACGGGGTTATTTAACCCGGATAGTCCACATGGACTGAAATAATCGATAGTAAGGAATATCAATTTGCACCACTAAGAACAGGTTAGAGAAGGAAAGATAATGTGCGTAAGACAAAGACACTAATAATTAAAGGCGTGATATGAGCAACGTCACGAGGGTCACGATTGGTTGAAAGTAAAAGGCAAAATTTGAGAGGTAAAAATAACATTTCGGTATAAAATTTAATTAGTTATTCTCGGACATGTTTGCGTGCCGTGTGAGAATTTCTGAGTTTTAAACTGGGGTGAGTACAAAATTCGAAAAAACCGACGCGCGGGAATGCGAAATTCTTTAGAATTGCCCGTTTTGAGGACTCGACCGACAGACAGGCTAACTTCTATATATACCCAGGTGAATATAAACAAGCTCTCTTACATCTGCGACTTGATTCAAGATGTTAAACAGTGCATTTTAGTTTGATAAAATAATTCAAAGTTTGCTCGTATATTTTGGTGATTCAAAATAGTTTGTTCTTTACGTGCTAACATGAATATACTTTAGTGCACTTAGATACAAGGTAATAAAATTTAGTATCACTGTACCAATTAGTAAAATGTACAACGACAAATGAATACACCAAAAGTAGGCAGTTTTGGCGTATATTGGTGAAAGAAGTATGAATTTCTTTGCTATTTTTCGGGGGTATTAATACTTAAATGGTGCATAAACGGGTCTGGATCCACAAAACAAGGTTCAGATATACACAGATTAGTTCCGGAAAAGCCCTGAAACAACTTTAAATAAATGGTGATGGAGAAAATTTTTAAAGCGTTGAGAATCAGAAGCCTTAAATATAACCCAGTTGGAATGGTGTGATTAACAAAAGGGACGATGTACATTGAAGCTACGAGTGCAGTAACCTTTAGGTAATTTATACTATTTTGTTTGAACTTTGATATTTTTGTGTGTGTTGAATTACTTTATAATTGATTTACTTTAAGTGGACATTAGTGAAATTGTACTAACCATAAAATTTTAATGTTAAGGTGAAATTTGCTTGTTTAAGTAGAAAGGGGTATTTAGTATTGATGTTCTGGATTATGATGAAAATTTGGGTATGTCTTTGAGCTCAATTAGACGAACCTGGTTAATTAACGTAAAGGGGTGGTAGATGCTCCCTTTTTACTCTGCATATATTGTTATATTAATTAGTAGGCATCCAACAAGGACTTTAATTCAGGATGCACATTTAAATGATAATAAATGTAATCTTGAAAATTTCTGATACTGAAATTTATGCCAAAATTTAATTTTGAAATTTTAATGTATTGTGAATATTGATGTAAATAGAGTTAACGTTCGTGTTTGTGGTAGGAATGTGTTTGTCTTTTTTTATGAATGAGGATGAAGGTTTAACTAGAAGAGCAGCCGAGGCGATTAACAGAAGAAAGTCAATGGACCAACACAGTTAAAATAATGAATAGCTTTTCGTAGGATTCACAGCATTCTGGACATCCAATTCGTAGGGGCTCGATTCGAAAAGCGGAGTACCCGGATTTTGGTGGTATCACAGCAATATATATATATATATATATATATATATATATATATTGCTGTGAAACCTCTCATATCTCTAGGTACTGGCCCTTTAAAAAAAAAAAACATTCGAGCCCCACAGTTTGGGTGTCAAGAATGCTGTGAAACCTTTTAAATCACCTGGTCCGTTGATTCCTTCTGTTAATCGCCTCGGCTGCTCTTCTAGATAACTTCCATTCTCAATCATAAAAATTAAACAACACATTCCTACCACAAACATTAACGTTAACTCTATTTACATCAATATTCAGAATACATTAAATTTTCAAATTAAATTTGAACATAAAATTCAGTTTTAAAAGAATTTCCGGATTAATTTTATTATCATTTTACTGTGCATCCAAAATTAAAGTCCTTGTTGGATGCCTACTAATTAATATAACAAGATAAGCAGACCGGAGTCTGAGTATAAAGGAGCATCTACCACCCCTTTACGTTAATTAACCAGGTTTGTCTAATTGAGCTCAAAGACCTACCCAAAGTTTCATCCTATTCCCGAACATCAAAACAAAATACCCTTTTACTTAAACAAGCAAATTTCATCTTAAAATTAAATTTTTATGGTTAGAAAAATTCCACTAATGTCCATTTAAAGTAAATCAATTATAAAGTCATTCAATACACACAAAAATGTCAAACAAAATAGTACAATTTACCTGAAGGTTATTGTCCTCGTAGCTTCAGTGTAATCGTCCCTTTGTAAATCACACCATTCCAACCGGATTCTATTTACAGCTTCAAGTTGTCAACGCTTTAAAATGTTCTCCATCACCATTAATTTAAAGTTGTTTCTAGGCTTTTCCGGAACTCATCTGTGTATATCTGCCTCTGGTTCAGTGGATGCAGACACATTTACGAACCATTTAGTCATTAACACCCCGCAAAATAGCAAAGAAATTCATACTTCCTTTTACCAATATTACCAATATACGCCAAAACTGCCTACTTTTGGATATACATTTGTCGTTGTAAATTTTACTAATTGGTACCGTGATAATAAACTTTTATTACCTTGTGTCTAAGTGCACTGAAGTACATTCATGTTAGCACGTAAAATAACCAATTATTTTGAGTCACTAAAATATACTAGCACACTTTAAATTATTTAATCAAACTAAAATGCACTGTTTAATATCAAGTCGCGGATGCACGAGCTTTTAACGCATCGAATCGTCGAAAGTCTAAGAGTCTAAGAGAGAAACACATATTCCCGCCTGTATATATAGCGAATAGCCGACACGTCGCTTTGTTCCCTAAAACGGGTAATTCAATGAATTCCTCATTCTACGTTCCCAGTCTGTAGCCTGCACGTCGATTTTTATGAATTTAGTACTCACCCCATTGAGATCTCAGAAAATTTCAACACGGCCCGCAAAGTTGTCCGAGAAAACTAATTACTTTTATACAGAAATTGTTGTTCTACCTCTGATATATGCATCCTATTTTTAACCAATTGTGACCCCGTGACGTTGCTTAAATCCCGCCTTTTACAATATGTGTCTTTGCTTGACGCATTTTCTCTTTCCTTCTCTACCGTGTTCTTATTGGTGCAACTTGATATACTTTATTATCGATTATATTTTAGTCCACGCGGACTGTTATCTGGGTTTAATAAACCCGTATCGCACATTCTCGTAAATACTAAGTCCCGGTTTCTCCAAGATTCTTTGAAACATTAATTATTTGCCAAATTTACGCAGAATGAGCTTTTTAAAAATACGCAGGTGTTCTGTATTTCCTGCTAAAGCATCTGATCGTTTCCAATATCCTTAGAATCAACATGTTTATCCAAACAAATTAACTTGAAATTGCCTTTTAAAAACACGCAGGGGTGTTCAAACGTAACATTTTAAATAACCTTCCTACGATTTGACTATTATTGGGTTTTCACAAGCCTTTTATGCTTATTATATGTTATTAACGGTTTAATTAACTCCAATTAAAATTGATTTCCATCCTTTTCATTTTTTAGCGAATACACCTTAAATATTAATTATTATATGTACACTTTGTTTTACTACCGGTTACTTAAAATAGGGTTAATTAATATAAACTTTGCACGTAATTTCCATTTGTTTAGGAATAATTAAATTATCCACTGCGCTTTTCAATACTGCTTCTTTTGATGTAAAGCGTCTTATAGATAATTTAAATTTCTTATTTTACTGAAACGACCGAGTTTATTTATGCTTCAAGGTTTTAATAAAGCGTATTATTTAATGAAATTCCTTATACACGGTAATTAAAATTATTTGATTTGATTATTTAATTTTCTACCCTGGTCTAAATATGAGTATTTTATATATTGCTGCGAGGTTTACTTCTGACTTATCGAGCCCCAGCGTTGGCAAGCCATAAATGTTATGAAGCTTACCCTGTAAACTCCCTCTCCTTCGTGCCCCAATGTTGGGTCGACATTTTATTGTAATATTTACTCTGTAAAATGGAGCCCCTCAATTTGGGTGTCGTTAATATTGTGAAATTAACCCTCGGCTGCTCTTCACTAAACTCTTAAATCAACCAAAACCTTTTAAAACCAACATAGACGATTACCTGTTAACGCTGGATCTAGAAACTCCCGCTTACTGCTTATATGCTTAAACCTAATAGAAATTCACACCCTACAGTCACACACTCAAAATAACGCAACTCACATAATACATCACACTCTAGTTACATGAAATACATATTATAATTTCAAAACATCTTTCCTTATGTGCATTCGTATTTTTGGTAATGTCCACGATTTCATTTTCAACGTATTTTTAATTTGATAACCTTATTTGAACAAATATTTTATTAAAGTAAGAGGACGTTCCTTATACCTTACGTTAAACCCTTTGTTTTAGCATGAGCTAATAGTAAAACTCGTTAAATGTGAGTGCAAATTTACCGCACTACAAATACAATTAAATAAGCCCCCTCTACTTTTTTACAACATAGCCTGGTTATCTGTAAATGAATTATTCTTGACTACCTAAATAAATTTCATTTTCGTCTCAGGTCCCATAAATTTTCAGTTCATTAAATATATCACATACGAAACACCCAAAGGCACAAAAAAAATTAAAAACCCTAGAAAATGTTCACCACTCAATGTTTTTAAACAATGGCATGCTTGGTAACTATCTTCAAACGTCCTCTACTCACCAGCTCTTGAAGATGATGCCGTCCGTCCAGTTTGGCACTAGTCCATAAAACAGCTCGATGGTTGAATTACCGTCTTTCTATACCTGCTGCTACCCCAAACTATCTTCATTCACAATAAAACCATGAGCATCTATTTTCCAAAATTTACTCTTCGTATTCCAAAATAAATTAACCAAAATCATCGCCTTCACCATCAAATACTTCCAAATGTTACTCAGTTTCGTGCATTCCAAAACCACAATAATAATTGTTTGTACTTACATACAAAATTTTACTCTTCGTTTAACTTGCTTTATTAGCTTTTTACTTAACTTGTCATCATACTGCACTAACTTACATAATTTCACTAATAGTAAACGATGAGGCGCGAATGACTGAAGAAAAATCAAGAGTGCGCTACCCCTTTGAATGTGGTTTATATATTCATCGCTACAACTCCCTATTTCCAATTCGCACGTAGAAAATGTTAACGTACAAGAATTATTCCGCGTAAAAGCAGCAACCGTTCTACATTTCTGAAAATTGTTTTCCTAACCGTCTCGATATTCTCACTAAAAAGCTCTAACGACTCTTCGTTTAGCTTGAATTCTCATCACAAACACGCTAACATACTCGGTAATCCATTTACAACCGCCAACTGTCACTTCAAATTTTGCGAAACTAGCCTCTACTATTTATCGATTCTGAATACACTCCCGTCTTCAAACTCACACAAACATTTTCATTTCTCTTGTTCATATAACCCCATTTCACACATATGTCTCCACCAACCTAATATCTGCCCTACCTAATACAAACTTGTCGCATGTATATCTGCATCGCCCAATCATCTCGCTCAATTCCGTTCCCTTGCTTTCAATCGATGCGCGTCTGCTTCTAGTATTCCTAGAAATTATTGATTATTTTCCTTTCTTTAAAATAAGCCTGTTTGTCGTTTCCCTACTATACTAATCCCATGATTAAATCTCTGTTTCTCACTCGAATTCATACGCTTCTGTTCAGTCTTTGTTCCTCAATGACAGTTGTTTCTAACTTCCTTACAATATTACCTTCATAATGAAAAATCGATATCTTAACAAACATACACTGCTTCTTCGTCTTGCTTATGTGTTTTCCGTTTTGTCCTCGTTGTATATTGACCACGCTAACACCCAACGGTCTTTTACTTCTTGTAGCATAATAAAGCTTGTTTATTTTGAAATATCTCCCTTTTTATTTAGAAACGTTTTCTGGTTTTATCCTTGAAAATAATAATCTTATTTTAACGAACATGCAAAGCTTTTATGGTTTTCGTATAATACCTAACTAAAATTGGAAGTGATTTTACCTCATTGTTTTTAATTCTTTATCGCATATCTTACAATAAATACTATGCTACGTCATTCCTAAATAAATATAACTAAAATTAAATTAACCCTACCTTATTTATACGTTGACTGAGCTCTAATTTAATTATTTTAAATACCCTAATTATCTAACTGCCTAACTTGATTTTCTAATACGTTGTTACTCTAACCCCAAGCTTAATTTATTTATAATTAGCTAACTAATTACACCATATTATATATATATATATATATATATATATCTACGTACCTAGACGTAAACGAAAGGGGGTGTCATAATTCATAAGGTTAAGGCACGCCGGAACAAATCTAAAGAGAAATTAGAAAAGACGAGACTAATACAAATGCGGAGAGTGGGGCATTTACATATACAAGAAAAATACATCGCCATCTATTTTTCTATTTGCAGAATCAATAAAAATTTCTATCTAAAACAAGTAGAAAAATAAAGTTACTATTTTAAAAAAAATTTCTCTATGAACAATTTGAATAATGGTTCTACGAAGTGCGCATTTTGTCGTTAACAGGTAATACATCTAGTAAAAAAAGTAATACTGAAACTATCATATAAGCAAGTGCGTTAAGTAACAAAAAAAAACTATTAAATTTAAAAATACATCGTTAGTAAAAAGAAAATTTTAGCATAACAAGGAACACTAGCACAGTTAATTCCAGAGTGGGTCTTTATTAAACAAAAGAATGTGCTTCGTTCGTACGTCAATGCAAGTTGGGTTTATCACTTGGTATGTATAAAAAAAAGAAACAAGTCACATACCTCTATAGGTCGGGATATATATCTTGTAATCCATTGGAGGTGGGCCAATACGTGAGGCATTGTTACAGAAATATATATATATATATATATATATATATATATATATATATATATATATATATATATATATATATATATATATTGCTATGTTTCCTCGTATTAAGAATCGAGCCTCACGAATTGGGCGCCAAGATTTGCTGTGATTCTCTTGTCTATTTTGAATTGCCCACGTTCTGTGCCAAGAATTGCTGTGATTCTATTGTCCGTTAAATCTCTTATGATCATCGCCTCCAGACTCTTTCCTTCCACCTCGGCTGCTCACCTAGTTAAAACTTTCATCCTCATTCATAAAAAGAACAAACACATTCCTACCACAAACATCAACGTTAACTCTATTTACATTAATATTCACAATACATTAAAATTTCAAAATTAAATTTCAGCATCATAAAATTTCAAGTTCAAATTTGTCATCGTTTTAATTTGCATCCAGAATTAGAGTCCTTGTAGGATGCATACTAATTAAGTACACAATATTTGCAGACCTGAGTCTGAATAAAAGGGAGCGTCTCCCACCCCTTTACGTTAATTTAACAGGTTAGTCTAATTGAGCTCAAAGACAGACCCACATTTTCATCATAATCAAAAACATAAACCTGATAAATACTCCTTTCTACTTATACAAGAAAATTTTACATTAAAATTCAAAATTTGTTGTTTATACAAGTTTACTACTGTCCATCTTTATCAAACAAATTATAAAGATATTCAACACACACCAAAACATCTAAGATCGAACAACAATGCATAAGTTACCTGAAGGTTAATGCACTCGTGGTTCCAATGTACATCGTCCTTGCTAATCCCACCATTCCAGCTGGTTTATGTTTACGTCTTCGGATTTCTGGCCGCCTTTTAAAATTTTTCTACACCACCATTCGTCTAAAAGGTTTCAGGGCTTCTCAGGAACTCATCTAAGTATATCGAAATCTTGTTTTGTGGATCCAATCACGTTTACGAATAACATTTGATTACTAACACTCCCGAAAAATAGCAATGAAATTCATAATTCTTTCACGCTATACCAAAACTGCATACTTCTTTATTTATCTTCTCTAAATGCACTAATGCATAATAACTTTTATCGTAGCACGTAATCACCATGTATTCTGCTTGACGTATCGAATAAAATCAAAAAATAAAGAGCAAAACTGCTTGAAGTATCGAATAAAATCAAAAATAGAAGAGAGCTAAACTCCTATCAGCACGGGTTTATATAATGGCTCGCTTGCAAGTCGAATTTGTTCCGCGACGGACGATTTTCAGAAATTCGCATTCTATTTTCCCTTCCGATGGCTCGGCACAATGATTCTTGTGAAATTTGCACTCGTCCGAGTTGAAATCTAAGAAATTTCCACACGCCTCGCAACACGTCCGCGAACAACTAATTAATTTTACATAGGAATTGTTATGCTTCCACCTCTCATGTTTGCATCTTATTTCAACCTTAATCGCCAATTTAGTCTGTTCGTTCTATCTACAACCTGTGCTCTTGTTTTACATATTTCCCCTCATTTAACTACCAATGCATTCCCCCTCGCTTGTCTTTATACCACAAACCTGCTTTCTTACTTGCACTCATATAGCTTGAAGCTTATCGACTATCATATACATCGTTATCTTTGCAGGTGTTCTTGGTTCTAATACGCTGTAGGTTTCTACGTGACTTCCCCACGTCTTTTATAATTTCTTGATAGTTTTAGTACGTGGAAAGATTAAATTAAATACAAATTGAACATTTTAACTCGGCTTCTTTTTATAGAAAGCGTCCAGTGAATAATTTAAATCCCTTATTTCTAACGAAACGAATAAATTTTTATGCTCCATGGTTTTAATAATGCGTATTATATAATGAAATTCTACATTACTTCCTTCTACACGTTGATTATGATTATATACAAACCCTACATTTTAATTGAATGATTTAAATCTACACAGTAGGCCTTTAATTAAGCGTACTATTTTCCACTGCTTTGATATACATGGTGTTTAACATTATCTAAACAATATAAACCCTATGTTTAGAAGTAAATGACGAATTTATCCAATATGCCTTTAAATGAAGCGTATTAGTACCCAAAGCTTCCTTATACACGGTGATTAAAATTATTTGATGTCGTTAATTAATTTTCTACCCTGGTCTAAATTAGTGTAATATATATATTCCTGTGTTAATAGGGTCATTTAGGGGTAGTTAGGACCAAGAGTATAGCGTACTCACATAAAATACATAAGGGCTCAGAAAACCACACAGTTTTCTGAAAAAATCAAGAAATACGATAATTAGACTGGAAAGTAAATGACAACGGCCTGTATATAAACAATAATCGTAATTAATTTAGTTAATGAAAAATACTTCGAAGATTTATTTGAATAAAACAAATCCGCAAGTTGTTAAATAAAATAAGTGCAAGCTTAAACGCGACACGCGTAGATAGCGCATCAAGAATCCTAATTAATACACGCAGATTTAATAATGCGTAGGATGGAAAACGCCGATAATTTAATCCATACATTGTATTTTGTCTACGTGACTGTAGAATTAAAACGACACCTGATTTATTGGAAACAAACAAAGCATGTTGATTGAAAATCAAAGTTCACCAAATTTATTTAAACAAACAACGATTTACTTATCGAAAAGTATGAAAATCCAGGCGAGTCAATGCTATTAACTTGAAATCGTACGTGACAGAATGAACGCAATGATATTAATATACGAGCATAACACCATGGAATATTCGAAAATCTAAGTTTATACAAACAGCGAAGTTTGCGCTTGTCTATAGATAGTCGGTGCATTTGAATATGACCTGATTTGTAAACAAATCAGTTGACCATGAAGTAACGTACAGTCCACGTCTTGGAAGATAAAAATATACACGCGAAATATGTTATTGTGAAGTGTGAAATAATTCCGCATAAAATATGGAAAATTTATGGTTTGTCGTTTTGCCCTAGAGAGAAAAACCTAAGTAACTGAAAGTTGTTTTACTATAGATTCTAATTTTAACCTTTATAAAAAGGACTCTAAGGAATCCCTACAGAATCTCTAAGGAACCCCTACAGAATCTCTAAAGAATCCCTACAGAATCTCTAGAGAACCTGTAAAGAATCCTAAAGAAATCCCAAAGAATACTTTAAGAAGCTTTAAACAATTACCAGAGACAGATATAAATATGGGAACAAGTTAACTCAATGCTGAAGCAATTATTAATGGTTTGATGCATTACATTTAAGGCGATAGATGAGGGATGCACACAACGCTTGGACCAGTGACGGAATTTCAGTGGATGCAAAACAACAGATTAGCCAATCCGAATGTTTTTTATTAATTGATTATTTTATTTGTGAATATTTCTTTACACTTTTCTAAACTGGAATAACTTAAGATTTAACATTTAACTAAATATTACAAATTTCAAATACTTTAAAATTGCTTTTATTATAATTTATGTGAGGAGTCGGCAGGATTTAATTTTGGTTATACGTTGTAAAATTACGTAAATAAATGAGGTTAAATGAACGTTCATAGGCTTCAGGTAATAATTAAGAGTACTAGTGATTTTGCTGACTTTTTGATCATCTTTGGTAATAATAATTATATAAATTTATTGATTCAATTAGAAGAAAATTTCAGTTAAACAATTTTTAACCTTTTCATACATACGTTGTAAATATTTTTTTGAGAACATTATAATAATTTGTGCTTTATGGTGTTTAAATCTTTGTTTGTCGTATTGTCGCAAGCTCCATGCGTAATACAAAAACTGAGCTAGCCGGCGCAATCAAAATTATATAATAAAAATCAAAAATTGATAAATTAAAAATGTATACCTTTTAATTCATAAAAAGGGCGCATAGGGATATTGCCACAGTATCACAATAATATTAGGTAGTTAATTACACAAGGTAAGTTGTAAAATTAACGTAATATAGTTAGTAAGATGAAATAATAAGGTCCCGAACAAGACTCGAATTTGTATTTTAAGCTTTCGCGGCCCATGCGTTTTCCAATTACGCCACCTAGACGAGTAACGACAATTACACGTATCTTAAATCTCGGATTGCAGCTACTACGATGTTTACTAACACTAAATTTTTCTTAACACGACGACTAACTACTTTATTACTAAATTTCACTATGTAAATTTATTTGCACTAATACTTAATTTATGTATACATTAAATGTATTTATTTTAACAATTTATGGTGTATATTATGTTATAATACTAGCGTGCGTTTTTTATGTGATTTAATTATTCTTGAATCTTCTGGATTCTTATTATTTGTTTAGGTGCACCATTGTAATTGTCAATCAATCAATCAATGTATTGTTGGTTTAATGGTATTGTCCCTTTTTATTCTCAACACTTCAGCGCCTTGTTAGAAAGCGAATATTGAACGGTTTATGAAAAAAGCAGATAAGACTAGTTGAATTGTTGGTGAGCTGGAACCCATAAAAGAGAAAAATTGACTTACCGACACACAAAGCATTGAAGATGCTATGTCGGTTATTAAAGTCGCCATTTCCAATACAAAAACTAGTGTTCAGAGATTATTTACTAGACCAGAGACAGATATAGAAAGAGTGAATTTTTAAAACTTTTCGCAGGTATGCAAATGTCCGTTCATCTACTGTTATTCATTGCCTTTTATGCGTACATAAATTTTAAATCTACTAAACAGGCAGAGATATTGCTATTGGTTCTATATTTAAAAAGCTTGCTGAATTATTAGGATAATGTAGTGCTAGTGAGTTCACTGGGCACTACTTTAAACGGAGTTTTGTATATAATAAATAAATTCAGTTTAATTAATGGTCTTCCTAAGTATTATTTCATCTTATGCACGTGTATAAGCATAAAACTTTTAAGCATTCGCATCATTTCAACATCAGAATGACAATTACAAAGTGACTATTATGATGTGATTATACGAAAAATTGTTTGCAAACATTTATGAGCATATTGTATAACAATTCTTTATTTAAGCATATTTTGCAAATAGAAGTCATGTTTTGTAATATTTGTGCTTTTAAATTAAATATTTTTGATTTTATACAACCCTGCCAGTATGTAAGTAGAAATTACCAACGCCGAAGTTAGTCAAGGGGTAACAAGTTTTACACAACAAGTTTTTAAAAAGTATATTTTTATCATTGCTAGATACCTAACTTTTTCCGTTTGCGATTCTAAATACGGAAATGTATTATTAGGGTTTTAATATAAGTCTTGTTTTGCGAATTTTTAATAAGCAAGACATACATATTCAGTTGTAGTAACCATAATAAATTGAACTCAATCGAACTTCGTGAAATAACAAATGACTAACGGTACATAAATATAATATTCTTTATTGAAGAGCGCTTAACAAAAGAGTAGTAACCTCATGAAAAATATTTATGTAATCAATCATTATAATGACACAATCAATGAATAATGCGGATTTGAATAGCTTCTATTTTAATATTGTATTTGTTCGGCCTTTGCAATGTTTGTATGTGTATACATGCCAAACTGTTATAAATATCTACAGAGTGATATTTTTTTAGAAGTCATGTCCCATTTTCTGCCCTTGAACTTTTACGGTGTACCGCTGCTAGGATTTAAAATACAAAATAAATTTTCTGTTTTGTTTTAGAAACTTTTTGGCTCTTGCAGGTTTTTCGTACATGCGACCGTTATCGAGGGAAAAATAAAAACGGTTTTCTGTAAATCACTAGATAAAATTAAAATTTTTTAAATGGTCTAGAAGGCTCTGGCTTTATTGTGGATAATCTCTTGTTTTTATTAATTTTGGTAGTTAGAATTTGAAATCGTAAATTATGCGTGCATATGTTTATAAAAGTAAAAGTTTAAGTTGTAAACTTGTTACGTTTATTTTACGACTAAATTAAAACCTACCCTTACATTATTCATGCACGTAGATTCTGTTTCAATCCTACAACAACGTCCGGTATACTAGACCCGTTTACAATAAGTACGCTTTAACTACCTTTTCAATTTCAAATCTATTTGCTTTTAAACGAAAAGTGTATTCTATAAATTAAATAGTCAATACCTTGTTTTAGGTATCCGTGAACTTGCGACATATTACGATACCGTATAATTACTTTCTAGATTTGGAAATAAGGTACTGAACTATATGATAAAGCGTGTTTCAAGTCTCTTTTTAACACCTGCGTATGATAACCTGAGTATTGTAGTGAATCCTTGCTAGAAAACTAATTCATTTACTCGATTCTTTTTGTACTTCTATGACGTTAACGTGTTCTTTGTTGTTATCTTCACAATTTCGTGCACATACTGTGTACTTCTTCCTTCGGCGGACCTAACCACCCGTGGGATTGCCGCCCCTTTTTGTTATGGGACGACACCACGGAGTGTTTTCGCCGTTGGACATGACGGTCTGATGAGTTGCCGCCCTTTTTGGTGTAGAAGGGTACACAGGTGGCGGGTCCCAGGCAGTTACCAGGTTGGTTCGTATCTATATAATTATATATATTTATATATATATATATATACATATATATATATATATATATAAAGTAAGATGTATCTGTAAACAAACTCTTATGAAAATAATAAGAGCCATTGACAAATACAAATCGGGCTGGTAGTTATATAGCTATTAACAAAACATTAGCTTTATTACTTCACAGTGGAGGAAACATCCACTGACCAATGGTTTCGGCTTGTTAGTCTCATCAAAGTGGAATAGTTCCCAAGAACCCTATGAAGTAATCGAAGCTATTATAATGATATAATTTCGAAACGATCACTGTACTATGGCAAAAGTAAATAAAACCGCCATCAGGTGATAAAACACCAACACTACTAAAGTGTGGAAGTACAGAATTGAACCGAAACTACATAATAAATTTTATAGATGACTATAAAAGTACGTCTGGCCATTGAGATTTGCGGAATGTTACAGCAAAATTTATTTGCAAACGTAACAAACCTTCTCGTGGCGACACCCGGGTTCATGCCCCAAAGGCAATTCAAATAAATCAAGACAAGTTATTGCAGTCCGCAATAAGAAAATTGTATATAAAGTAAGATGTATCTGTAAACAAACTCTTATGAAAATAATAAGAGCCATTGACAAATACAAATCGGGCTGGTAGTTATATAGCCATTAACTAAACATTAGCTTTATTACTTCACAGGGGAGGAAACATCCACTGACCAATGGTTTCGGCTTGTTAGCCTCATCAGAGTGGAATAGTTCCCAAGAACCCTATGAAGTAATCGAAGCTATTATAATGATATAATTTCGAAACAATCACTGTACTATGGCAAAAGTAAATAAAACCGCCACACATAAATATATACACACACATACACACATGCACAGACTTACATATATTCACACAAACAACATAAACACTGAAATACATACGTAAACAAATATACATACATCAACATACATATATAAACATACATACATACAAAAAATAATTAAATTTCAGTCGAACCATAAAAGAAATCAATTACAATGTAGAAAGTTATCCCAAACATTGTCAAAATTATAAAGGAATTGCCATTATAACATTCAAACGTGATTAGCAAACCACATTACTGTTTAATTTTTAAAGGCTTTTTACCACACTTTTAACTTATATTCAAAAATTTATCGATATCGACGATTTCAGTGTAAAACTAAACAAATCTTGAAATTACAACATTTTGTATTGGTAACGAAGCGTTTGCAGACCTATGTTTATATGAATTTTTAGTCATTCAATAAGTCAAAGAATTACACATTTCCATATGTACATGATATTTAGGAACACCCTATATACACATACCAACTGAGAGACCTCAAAAAGAAAATTTGATTAACAAATTAAAACATGAAAATATTTTAATTAATAAATAATCATAAATCATCAAGGTGTTACGGTATTCCGCGCAAACACGAAAGAAAACAGTAAAAGTAAGTAGAGAAATTGCTTACGCCGAATACCGCAACAGAACGGGGATAGAATGGTAGAATTTAGGCTAGCTCAAAAACTTCGGAGAGGGGCGTGGGTGAAATAAAAAGAACACATTGGAATCCTCTGTAAAACTATATTGTTAACATCGAATCTTGAAAGACTATCTACAAAACAATAAAACAAATAAGTTGCGTAATCGTGATTGTAAACAAAGCGTCATAACATAAAAATTGGTAAGCAAAAAAAATATAACATCTTATAATCTAAATACCTACTTAATGGTTCACCTTAAATACATACAAAAGAAAATAAGACATAAACTATACAGTACTTCAGGAAAAGAAATATACATAAGTTATCTATACATGCTGCTTTGTGAAGTGCACCTCCTCAGAAATAATATAACATTAAAATTAGACACTCTAACTTAAATTAATCAAATATTAATCTACTTTTAAAGTAATGCGTAAGTTCTTTTAGTTAATGTTTATACAGAAAGACAAAAGGAGCAGTAAAACGGACTCTAACACAAACTTTGAGTAATTACATTTTTCATTTAAAGAATGCTTATTACATCGTCGCTCGTGCATTGTGATGTGTTGGTAACGTGGTGGCAGCAAATAAAATGTCTATACTCCACAGCAGCATAAAAGAATTACGAAAATAGAAACTGTACCTTGAACTACTTGGCTTCGTATCGTGTTGTGGATGGAAAAATGCGACTGCATTTCTTTATTGGCTGCATGCTGGAACCACCAACTTCACTTATACTAGTACAGAAAGCATTTCTAGTAGCACGACTTTACAACATGTATCTTCGGTAAGAAGATGTTGTATTCAATCTTTAATGGTCTCTTTCAAAGCACGGTCTCTATTTTATAAGGACAGAATCATGTATGTGGGTAGGCCCTTGGCTTTCAAAGGTATCGCCGAAGAACCAAGTGTGCAGAATTCCCAGATAACAGCTGCCGAAATACAAACTGTAGCAGCCTGCCAACAAGCAGATAACGCTTATCAAAGGATTTTAGACAAGGGAAAACAATCTTATTACTTTGCAACATCTTAACAGCTACAGAATACTAGATAGCAAGTCCATTGTAAGCAGATATAGGCAGGTGGTGAGTGGTCTTATATTTTAGATGAAAGCTGCGCATTTACATGCAGCTTTTAATTAAAATGTAATCACTGCAGGTGCTAGGAAATATTGCAACTACTTTGTAACGTAATGTTTCCTAAGCAGCTGTTTGATTTTATAAGGCAAACTTTTGTATAGAGTAATTACTTCAGAAATTTTATTAAATAACACTAATTCAAATGGCGGGAAATCGAGCTTCTTGAGGAATTTTAGGGCGTTTTAAAAATAAATGCAGGAAAAATAGTTTGCAGGGTTTTGAACGTAACAAAGGATTGCGTTGCATTATCATTTTAAATTTTTTAAAATAGCTACAGTTTGCGAGAATCAACTAATTTGAAAACTGTTTCAAATATCGATGTAAACGTTGTTTTTATTTTCGTCTTATATATTTTTGAAAAAATGGCTTAAAATATTATTAAAAGTAACTCTGGACTAGTGCAATAAGAGGTTTTTTTAAAGGATATCACTATATATGAAAACTCGAGTTTAATGAACATCAGTATCAAAGACATAAAAAATAAATGTATGGTAGGACAAACAGACAGCAGTCTTTTTATTTGAATACCTTCATTAAGAAAACTTATTTTGTTATTGTACTGTGGAGAAGGACCATTCTGTCGAAAACTTATAACCATGGATCCCAAATGCGTCAAGGATTATGCGCTAGAATTTCATATAGGTTAATTACATCCCGTACCATTTCCTAATACACTTTATATTTAAAAACACAGCTGTAACTATAATTACCTAAGATCCCTGCCCACACGTTTTTAAATTATATATGATAATTCATATCACTCTAGTTTACATTTGAATATTTACATTGTTATTGGTAAAAACGTGATTTCGCCGCTAAAACGCATTCTTTTTGGATAACGAGTTTTCAGAATATTTTCAAATAGGTACAATATTTCAAAGGCGATTCAAATAACATGTCAATTCTATTACATTTTAAGATTCGTAACTTGTGGTAACTTTACATGTGATTTTCCAATGCTCCACCTGAAGGTACTACAGTGGCCAGGAGACGAGTTTTTTTTACCTGGAAAATTTGGAATTTTGCCGAGCCCTTGCTGTTTCAAGCAAGGTAGGGATCTTTAACGTGCGTGACAACACTCACACACGGGACCTCTATTTTACTTTCGCCCGAACGAGGGCGTATTTTTGTGAAAAATGCTAGCAAAAATTTTTTCATGCGGACCGTATCGGTATTTGAACCCGGGACCTTGGGCATAGTAGTCACACGCATACCAATTACACCATGGAGCCGCCAACTTGTGGTAAACTTACATTTGGTATTGAAATGCTCCACCCGAAGGTACTACATTGGCCAGAAAGCGAGTTTTTTACCTGGAAAATTTGGAATTTTGCCGAACCCCTGCTGTTCTAAGCAAGGTAGGGATCTTTAACGTGCGTGACGACACTCACACACGGGACCTTCATTTTACCTCTCACCCGAACGAGGGCGTATTTTTGTGAAAAATGCTCGCCTAACATTTTTCAAGTGGACCGTGTCGGGATTTGAACCCGAGACCTTGGACATAGTAGTCACACGCATACCAACTACACTATGGAGCCGCCAACTTATAGTAACCCTGGAAAGCTCAAGAACTACCCATTACCCACAAGCAACTAGCTGAAGAAACGTGATAAAATTATAAGTATTTATTAATGCACGGGAGATAATTGGTGAACATTTTGTTGTCAGATTAAAACCATATTAATATATGCAGATGTCTTGCCTGCATTTTTACCTCAAATATAGAAGGTATCTGATTAAATGGGTAATAACAGTCTTAGATTCTTACCAATAAGTGATAACACTTTCCTTACGGTTATATTGATGTAATGTTTCTATTAGATCATCGTGTAAGTAAAATATTTTCTCCGATAAGTTCACAAAATTGAATTCTGCGATCAGAATCATTTTGTGAGCTTATGAACCATTTATAATTTCTAGGAGTAGGCATTATTGTTTCTTTAAAACTTTTTTGTTTCTACATATGTCGTAAACAGTTCCGATTTGCGTAATAGGTTATGTAAGATTCATTACTGTTGAACAAGATTATCTCTATTTTTGTTTTTTGAAATACCAGTTTTTTATCCTGAATACTACCTTTTATTAACATTTTTGAAACTTAACATAGGCACTACACGACTGGACTACAGTACCAATTTGCCGGAGTTTTAACCTACTTTTTGATATATTCTTATAGTTTACAATAGCTCTGACGACGTAGCTGGGTTTCATCGAGAGTTCAGACTTTTATTTATTTTATTAACATTTTTTAATCGTAACTTCGGCACCGCATCACAAGAATAAAATATCAGTTTTCTGGTTTTTTCAACCTATTGTTTGCCATATTTCTATAGTTCTACACTAATTCTGACGACTTAAGTGATTTTTATTGAGATTTCGCACTCTTTTTTTTATTCCTTTAACATTTTGTAAACTTAACATCGGCACCGCACCACAAGAGTAAAGCACCAGTTTGCCGGATTCTTTAACCTACTTTTTGGTATATTTCATTAGTTTTGAAATAGTTTTGGCGAGTCAGATGGGTTTCATCGATAGTCTAGCCTTTATTTGTCATTTGGACATTTTTGAATTTTAACTCCAAGCACCAACCACAATAAGTATTAGTTTTTGCAGGATTTTCAACCCATTCTTGCCGTATTTCGATAGTTCAACAATAGTTCTGACGACTTAGGTAGTTTTTATGCCGAGTTCCGGCGTTTTTTCATTTTTTATATTTTTTAACGTTTTAGAAACAATATCAGCACCGTACCATAAGAGTAAATTACCACCAATTTGCCCGATTTTCCAACGTACTTTTTGGTACATTAAATTAGTTCTGACGGCTCGGTTTCATCGACAGTTCGGTCTTTCCTCTTTTTTTGAACATTATTGAAACTTAACATCAGTACCACACTACAAGTGTAAAATACAAGTTTGTCGTATTTTTCAACCTATTTTTGATGTATTCCTGTCATTCTACAACAGTTCTGGCGACATCGATGGGTTTTATCGAAAGTCTGGGCTTGCATTTTTTAAACATTTTTAACTTCAGCACCGCATCACAAGAGTAAAATACGAGTTTGCTGGCATTTTCAACCTATTTTTTGCCATATTTCTGTCGTTTTATAATAGTTCTGTCGATTTAGGTGTTTTATCCTTCGTTGCGGCGTTTTTTCATTATTCTTTAAGATTTTCGGAACAACATCAGCACCATATCATAATCGTAAAGTATCACGAGAGTAAAGTACCAGTTTGTTGGATTTTCCAACGTACTTTTTTATATATTAAATTATTTTTGACGATTTCGTTGGGTTTCCTCGACAGTTCCGGTCTTTCTCTATTTTTTAAATATTTTCTAAGCTTAACATCAGCACCGCACCACAAGAGGAAATTTAGTGAAAATACGCAATGTTTTTAAACAACCTTACCATATTTTTAACTTGTAGCTATAAAACTATAAATTTAAACTACTAAAGCTATTAAAGACAACATGTGGCTGCATAATTTGCGCATATAAAAATATAAAACAGGCGTATGATTTTACGGGGTGAGTAAATTAACAGGCAATTTTTAAAAAAAAGGTCGACTGTAAATCCTACAATAAATTGAAAATAGAAATTTGTTGCAAGAACGCATTGGCATCGATTGGACTTTGTAAATTGAGTGTACGCTTAATGTACCTTATAACCTTATCATAAATTTGCGTCCGCTTTATGTTCTCGTTCCTACTTCAAAATTTTTTACTATAATTACCTACTTGATATTAGAGAGTTATTGCAAACTCATTGCAAGTAGACTTTTTTAAAAGAATCTTCAAATAAAGTATTTTTTATTAAAAGTTTGCATCCAATTTAAAGCAGTGTTATTGCAAGTGTTTTTTTCCCTTATTCTTTATTTTGACATATATGTTTAGTATTCTATATCTGTAGGTTATGTTTTAAAAATGAATAAATAATTAATCTCTTTTGTCATAAGGTGACCTATAATACATGTTTAACTATATTGGAAAAGATTAAAAAAATTGTATTCACACAAAGATGAACTTTTTTTTATTATTTGAGTCTTTCATTTCCCACTGATTCGATAACATTTGTATGTGTTGTCAAAGTGTTTCCATGGAATACTCTTCGAGTTTACTTCAAGACACCGTTTTTTGCGTCTTCCCAAGCACAGAGCATATCTGTTTTTAAAAGGATGTTTACACCTTACTTCGAGGAAAAGCATTACAAAACAGCATCCTCGCATTTAAAGCGTTGACGTTTTATGTCCTTTTCGTGTTATAAACTTGGACACTACATCTCTAAATTTAATTACGGAAACAAAACTACAAAAAGTCATTTAATTTCACAATATTTATACAGAAAACAGACAATTAAATGTAAGTTTGTACGTTAGGCACTTGGTAAAAGTGAAAATTAAGGCACCTTAAATAAAAGCATTCCTTGCCTGTATTTAAATTAAATAAAGATGTCCTGCATTTTAATAAAGTACAAACATTAAAGGTGTGTTAATTGCGCATGTGTAAATGTCAAATAAGGGAAAACTTTATTAAAAAATTGATAAAATAAACATTGAAATAACTCTCTAGTCCTTTAGGCATAAACTATACACACGATTGATAATATCGACGTTCGCCGCATGATTGAAATTTGAAGTATATACATATACATAATATAAATCGTGTAAACTTTTGAATTATGAATAAATCACCTAGTTTGATGTTCCTGGGCATTTTTAACTTGCTTAAAGTAAAACATGAAAACCATTAAATAGAACTAGAAAAATATTTGGGATAAGAAGTGAGTTATAATATCACGTCTCCTTTACATTATAATTTGAATAACGGCCGCTATACTTGCTGCCACGTCCCCAATGCTCCACCCGGAGATACTACATTGGGTTTAAACGCGAAAAATAATCGTAAATCAATGCTTGTGCAGTACAGCCGCCACAATTTAAGTCTTACCTCGATAATAAAATTCTCCAGCATCCGAAGATCTGGTCGTCTGCCTACATCTAACTGTAACTTACTTCTAAGGGAAGATGGGGTGCACTGTTAAAGTCCTGATGGGTATGCACTAAATGTTCTTGGGGGGGGGGGGGGGATCACAATCACTATCACTATCACGTCACTTTCAAGTCCTGGGGGGGATGCGCGGTTTCACTCTATTTTATTATCTTTGTTTATTTTATTGATTTAATTTAATGAGGGTTTCTGATTTATTTGTTATTGTTTATCTGTTATTATTTATTCCCGATTTCCCGAATATCCGCACAATTATGTAGATAGGCAGTGACTGTATTAATGGTGTGTGGGGTTTCTTGTGCATATTGGACATTTGGGTATAATTATCATGTTTTTTTTTTTATTATTTTTTTTTAATCAGGTTTTGGTTATATCTATGCTCGTATCCTTACTCACGCCAAGTCAATCTAAAATTTTCCAATCCTCCCACCAACCCCACCGAATTTTACACGCGGTTGTCATTGTCCAATCTCGCGACCCTTCCCGCGAATTCTTTTAAGGCTGTCCAGAACGCCTTCTGGTTAACCACTTTCCCGACTTCCTCTAGGTTCTTTGGCCATGCCAGACCTAGGATAGCTAGTCTGCTATCAGCCAACCCTCGATTTCCCGCCTCAAGCGGGCAGTCGAAGAGCACGTGCTCTGCGCTTTCCGAACCCTCACCGCATTCGCAGCGGTCGCTGTTGGTTAGACCGAACCTTTGTAAATACGCCTTCAGGGCGCCGTGCCCTGTTATCAACTGCACCATTTTGTGATCGAGCTTAACCTCGATCCTACCTCTAGCTTCTATGCTCGGTATGAATTTGTGGGTCAACCTGCCCGTGGCAGCGTTGTTCCACCTCTCTTCCCATTGTCGAATTGATTTTTCGCGCAGCTTTCTTTTGATTAAAGACCTCGGTATCGACGAATGTGATATCCGAAAGTCGCCCTTCGCGGCCTCTTTAGCTAATTCGTCAGCCCTATCATTTCCTACGTTACCATCGTGCGACCTAACCCAACAGAACTTTAAGCGTCGAAACTCGAGCGCTGTATGCGCTATTCTCCAGACGTCCGCCTGGAGCTCTGTCGAGGTGTTCATGTTACTTAATGCCGTCAGCGCTGATTTACTGTCGCTGATTATATAATAATCGTCTCTGCCCGTGTGATTTATTACGTAATCGATAGCCTCTCGTATGGCTACCAATTCGCACTGGAAGATAGTGCTCCAGTTCGCGAGTTTGGTTTGAAACCGAAACACCTCCCTTTCCTGCTTAAACACGACAAACGCCGCGCCTGCTTGCCCGTCATCCGTACGTGAACCGTCCGTGTAAATTCTGATACCCGTCGCGTCCCGATCTCCTTCGACAAACTCGATTCCTCTAATATCGGCCGGGTGCTCCAACTCTGATACCACGATCTTTCTTGCAACGTCTCTATTACCAAGATTAATATCTTCGATAATTTCGCGCCCTTTCCCTATATCTATGTCTCCTATCTCTAATCTCCCTAACGACATATTCGATAGGGAGAGTCCTACTGATCATCAGGACAGCCTCTGTGGAGGTGGTCCTGTATGCCCTCGCCGCCTTTACCGCGGTTATACGTTGCACGCTCGTTAATTGACGCATCTCCCGGACTTTACAACCTTCCGCCCATACGGATGCTGCGTACAGCATTGCCGGTTCAATTGCTCCGGCATAGACCGTCCTCAGCGATTCGCCCCTGAAACCCCACTTTATTTTAGCCACCGCCATCATTCTATTTGATATTTCGCCGCCCTTACTTTTAACATATTGTACGTGCGCTTTCCAATTTAATTTATCGTCGATCTTGACGCCGAGGTAGGTAATACAATCTTTAAACGGGATTTTCTCCTCTAAGCTCTAGCCTAGGTGGTCTCTGTCCTGGTTTCGTGCCGAAATAAAGCGCCTCTGACTTTGCCGTGTTAAATTTTAATTTTACCGCCTGCGACCATTCGTGTAATTTCTTAAGCGCCTCGTTCGGTTTTGTGCGCATATCCATTAACAATCTCGATCTTACAATTAAAAGCGTGTCATCCGCAAACCCAACGATTGAGCATCCTGCGGGCAACTTGACCCTAAAGATGCTCTCATACAACAATTTCAAAATGTGGGACCAAAATCATGACCTGCGGGCATCCCTTTCCACCTCACGCGACAGAACTTCACCCGGAATTTCAACCTGTGCCATTCGCCCCGAGAAATAACTCTTGACCAAAGACATCAAGTTTCGCGGACAACCCCTACGATCTAACTCGCAAACGATTAATGGCCACCAGGCAGCATCAAATGCTCCTGAAATGTCCAAAGCAATAACGACACAGTACTCTTTAGCATCTCTCGCCTGCTTAATTTCCCGACAACGAACTCTAACGCGTTGATAGTCGACTTGCCCTCCACGAAACCAAACTGTCGGTTATTAAAACCGCCGCTGTCTCGCACTAGGTACTCAACACGCGTAGTCATAACGCGATCTAAAACTTTCCCAGCACCGGTAGCAAGTTAATTGGACGATAGCTGCCCGGATCTGACGCATCCGCCTTTTTAGGTTTAGGTATAAATTTCACGTTCTGGATTTTCCAGCAACGCGGAAAAACTCCCGTTTCTAAACAAAGATTAAACAAGCCGACAAAGACACACGGGGCTAACAGGCACGCCTCCAGAGCTGCGTCTGAAGTGATTCCATCATGCCCCGGTGCCTTCTTAGGGTTCATCCTCCTAAGAGCCCTGACGACCTCGTGAACTAGGATTGCCGTATCGGCACCTGTTCCTTGCGCCTCTGCAGCTTCCCGACGTACTAAATCGTGCGACCCTCCATCCTCCTCGGGATTATCCGATGGGAAAAATTTCTCTAGGTAATATTCCGCTGTGGTTTTAAAACCTTCCGTGTATTCGCCATTTGTTTTTTTTATATTACTGAGCGCGATTTTTTGTTGTTTTCCTCTAATTACGCGGTATGCGGTTCCCCAGGGTTCTTTCTCCGAGTTTTGCGTGCAGAATTCTTTAAATTTATTCGTTCGCGTTTCTTCTATTAATATTTTATATTCGCGGTAACTTTGATTATATTCTATTCTCCGTTGTTCTCTTATATCTCCCGAGGCGCGTTGATAGCGGCGCCTTAGGTTACGCGTTTCTGCCCGCTTGGTGGTTAGTTCTCGGGTCCACCACGCTGTTTTTAAATGTCTTCTTTCGCGGCATGGAGTACGACGACGCGCCTACCACCGCGTCGTTTAATTTTTTCGCGAGTGTTTCCACTTCGTCTGCCTCTCGGCAGTTAAATAGCTCATTTTCGAGCACAGGGATACTTTCGCCAAATTTTTGTTTAAATCGCTCCCAATTTGCTTTTTTATTACAGAACCGCGGAAATATAGTTAGCTGCTCGTTTGTGCTTGTTTTGATTTCAACGTCCCATGTTATTAATTTATGGTCAGAAAGCGTTTCCTCGTCCGACCTTAATTTCCAATTACAAATCGTTTCTAACATTTCGTGCGAGACTGCAGTAACATCTATAAAACTGCTGCCTCTATGCCCCTCAAACTTAGGTGAATCATTAGTGTTTATCACACTAAGGTCCCATTCCGTAAAAAGAACAGCAACCTGCGAGCCTCTATCGTCTTCGATAGGGCTGCCCCATAGTGGCGACTTGGCATTAAAATCTCCCCGATGATTAGAATTTTATTTCTGCCGATTTTACGAATAATATTATCTACTTGAATTATCAAGTCTTCGGTTTGGAATTTTCCGCCGGAAATCGACCGGCGGAGGTACGCGCTTATTACGTAGAACGCATTTCCTCCTGATTTGATTTCGGCCGTCGTTAAAATTCGTTCGATAAATTATTTAATATAATTCCGGCGCACGTCCCATTATTTATTATTATCGCTACGCGGTCGTTCACCATTCGCATTTAATACGGTAACCCCTTCCCAAAACCTGTTATTTTGTGGCTATACAGGTGCGGTTCCTGTATAAACCGATGTCGATATTATTTTCGATGAATAACTTTACGAAGTTATTTGTTGCCCTCTACCTTTCGAGATTTAGTTGCGCGAATTTAATCTTCTTGCTTCTTATGGACTTTGTTTTATCTTCACAGTCCATAATCGATGTTTCGTGTGATTGCGTTCTTCAGACGCTGCATCGTGGCATCTGCTCGACTTGGCGTCGTGGCGCGTATCGACCTTCGCGCCACCGCCAGTTCTGTCGTTTGCCCAGCGCAAACCACACAGCAGGAACTGCCTTCCGGCAATTCTTGAATTCATGCCCGACCTCGGCACAGTTACCGCACCACTGTACCTTCTCCCTGCATTCCATCGATCGATGCGTCTCCTTTACACTAAACAAGACCTAAAACTGTTTATTTATGGGTTCATGAAAACACTTAGTGAAAATATAATTAAGAACGTTTACTTACTCAATGTGAGATAGAAGTGAAACGACGGCCCGGGCCCGGCCCGAATAAAGTAGTAAACGGTCCGGCCCGGATTCGAGCCCGAAATCGGGCCGGGCCCTGTCCCTTAAGCCGCAGCCAAGTTCTTCTAATTATTTTCTATAAAAGAAAAGCAGCCGTTTCCACACTGAAATAGGTTTGGTCCTTTCTTTGCCAGTTTAAATATTTTTTTAAAATAATTCAATTTTTATACAGGGAGAATCGAAATGTAAATGTACGATTCTTTCAATGTTTTAAACGGAACTCCTATTTTCATCCACATATTTTAAAAGGTTATTTATTTTTCTTTTTCTCTTATCATTTATATTCCTCATACATAAACTCACTAATTATCGAGATATTTCCAAATAATGAAGTAGAAGCTTGCATTTTAGAAAAAATATAATCTCGATAAATTCAGTTTTCCATGAAAATTATAATTTATAAGTATTGCTGATTGCAGTGATTGTCGTTTACCTAAGACACGAATAACTGAAAAGTAAACGATACCTTACAGAAAACAAAAGAACGTAAGTGAATAAAATATACACAAACAACAATAATAACAAATAAGAACAAAAAAATTGTTAGATCCCATTATGGTGGTTTTGTTAGCCTATTTTTCGACTAAATATTGTAGCGCCGCTTAGTCTAAGAATAATATATCAGAATGTGACCTAGGTGTTTACACAAAAGATGATTGAGATGCTCTGTGGTGCAAGATCTCTTGATTGGCAGGTACAAGACTGCATTTAAAGACAACAATAGGTTCGTTCGAGATGTTTACCAAATTTCGGTAAGTAAATTGAACAATCGGATAAGGTGTAAATTAGTGCTAAGGGGTTCTGTAATTTAGTTCTAATTGCAGCTTTGATTATAGCACTTGTTCTGTTGTGAAGCTTTGATTACAATGTGTTCTAGTTTAAACCTTTGAAATCGTGATGCGACAAATTACTGTTAATTGTCGTCTCTGATATAAATTACTGTAATGATCATATAAATTAATAATTTATGCTTTGGTATAATTTAATTATAGGGCTTTGATAGTAGTAATTTAGAAGATAGTGCTAAGAAGTTGATGTTTGTACTGTTAGCGATTAACTGGGCAATAAATTGTTGTGAGAGCTTTTACAATTTCATTGTAACTACGAGTTGCTGAAAGGGCTTGTATATTCAGTTTGAAAATTAAGAACTGTTGCTTTGCAAATAGAGAGCTTAAGTTATTATTGTCCTTTCCTTTTATAGATACTGATCAAAGTTGTCTCCAACAACATTAATATAAAGCTGCAGTCGTTGTGCGAAAGACCTACACACATTTCTCAGGATTTTAACATCACTACTTAGAAAAAGATTTTGGATTCTTTTATAGTGGTAGCAATTTTATACACTTCATTTTTCGCATAACCCCATGGAAAAGACTCACATTTTATTAGGTTAGGTGATTGAGCTGGGAAACCTACTGCAGCTCCTCATTCTATTCATTTTGCTGACAACTCATTATTTAAATGATTATGAATCATTGCTCTTTTGTTAGACTGTCGACGATCTGGAAATTGCTCTTGCTATATTCTAGTAACAAGCAAAGAATTTTTCTGGCATTCACAAAGGCTCCATACCATATCGACTAATTCCTCATTAGAATAATTTATCGTTAGATTTGTTTTTAAGAAGAAATCAAGTGCAACTCGCATTTTACAACATAATAGCTACAGTCACTTTTATTGAATTTTAAATGTTGGTCACTCTTTTGTCATCGTCAAATTCATAGTCTACTAAATACATTACATAAAAATAACACATTTTTAAGAAACAGTTCGGTAAACTGTTTTTAGATACGGTGTTACATGCTAAACTGACCATGTATTATGTTTTAGGTTTAGAGATAGGTAGGTTAATTGCCGCGTATTTTTGAAATGATACGTTAACTTCCGCCGTTGGTGACGGTCGAGTCTGCGCAGAAGGAATTCGGAAGTGCGCGTGTCAAGGAAATGACATTAAGCAACGAGACATGGACTAAGCAACACGTATCTAAGTGCGGTGTAGTTTTTAAAGAAAAACAGAAATGTAGTTTCTCTTTGTCTCCCATTATTGTCCCTCTACCTATTTTCTTTCAGACCCCTACGAAATGCAATAGAAGTTCAGTGACGGATAATAATTTGATGTTCAACACGGCGCAATCACAACCTAAACCACGTGCTGGACCCTGAGGTGAAGTTCCAAGAGATACACATAACGTAAATAATTTGAATTTTACTTAGAATGTGCATGTAAATTGACTTAGACAGCGATTGTATCACCCGGTAAAAACGTGTTCTGTATATGTTATAACAATGGCGTTAGAGCCACGCTTAAAGTGTAATAATTGCGTGTAAATTGCAACGCGGTAAATGTAACAACGGTTGTCATTCAAATCAACAACAAAGTATTTAAAATAAAGGAAGGGTTTGAAAATTACCATTATCGTAAATGACTTGATTTGTCGAAATTAAGTCGGAAAATTATACGAATTACACGTTTTTGGAATATTATTAGAAACATCTCGATATTTATTGAAGATGGATATAGGGAATAGACAAGAAAAAAGAGAAATAAAGAACCTTTTGAAATGTGTGGATTAGAACAGCGGTTTTTAAAAAATTGCAAGAATCGTACATTTTCATTTCGACTCGCCCCGTATAAAAAGTATAGTATTTTGAAATAATATTTAAACTCGCAACGAAAGGATCATCAAGCCGAACTTATTTCTGTTTAGAAGCTGTTGCATTTCTCTCATGTAGGTATGTTTTTTTAATAAAATAGCAATATCTTCTAAAATGCCATGTGTAACTTAGTTAACCCTATATTGGAAGAATGGGCATAGTGAGCTGAATCCAAATTTGAAATAAAATATCTGACACCCTGTATATACGATAAAATAATTTAAAAATGTGCGCCTCAAGCCTCTCTATTACTACTCATAATTTTTTTCCTATTGCATTTAATAAGGGAGATTTCTTATTTTGTCAGTAATGCCCGCATGTAAACAAATTCCTTCTACCTACGAATGTATTAAGTTTTGTGGATACACTGCCATAAAAATATACATTCAACTTCAAACAATCATTACAACATAAAGGATTAGAAATTTACAAAAAATTCTTTAAAACCAGTATTGGTCGCCTTAAATAGACGATCTTTTTACACTCTACCTGCTATTTTACATTTACACTACAACTTCATGTACTTAGCTGACATTTTTACGGTCATCTTCTTGAACGGAAGGAATGGTTGTTACACCTCTTCAAATATTTTATTGTAATGAAGTTTGGAACTCCCACGAGTTTCGCCCAATCGTGTGTCATTTTAACCTTATACTTTTTTAGAGTCTTCCAAGGGGCGGTTTTCAGTCTTAGTATCTTTACAAAATACGGGTTGATACAAAGGACGCATGGGGTGCTTTTATTCTTCGGTCCTCTGATAGGGTATACAATTTACCAGTTCTTTCTGTAGAATTTTAATGTTTTTATTGGTTCAACATCTTAAATTGAAAGGAAAAGCTCAGTCCCTTAAAGCAAATTGTTTGTACGTTTCAGCAAAAATAATGATTACTAAGCAGTTTAATAAGAAAGTTTCCCAAAGAGGTTTGTTTATTTTATTTCAGATTATCATTCTGCTTTTTCCAACATGTTAATCGTTTTCCTTTAACCAATCAAAATTGAGAACAAAAAAGCCGTTTCACTTTAAACCAATATGATTTCTGAGAACTAAATTTTAAATTATTGATAACTTTAAAGGCTGATCAAAATATGAAAACGGACTAATGTAGAATCTCATGTATTGAAAATACAATACAAATAATAGTTGTTTGAATTTCGTTGCTCTATTAGTATTATTATCGGAATGTGGGTAACATTGAAAAAACTTGCGCAAGGAGAGGCCATATAAAAAAGTGAAACTAGAAAACGTCGACCGATTGCACAACCGGTGTTGCCAGAGCAAAAAATGCCTAGCGACCAGAGGATATTTTTGTTATTAGTTTTTTGTTACCTTTTGCTTCTCTATATAAAAATGATATAAGCTCACTTTTAGATGTGATACTTTCTGAATGAACATGTTGTAAGGAATTCTTTAAATGTTTTTTGTCTTTATTTCAATAAGTAAAAGTCTAATAATTATTCTTCATAATCACAAATATTTATTGTCTTGTTTACATTAACACTAACTTAATCACTATTTGGTGGCACTAGTTTTATCTTCTAAATACGACGAATTAAACATTATTGTAGCACTGACCGTACTGGTAATTTATATATCTAACACAATTATTGTTCGGTCTCTTTGTCGCACGTTCGCGTGGTTAATTTTAAGTTATTTAAATTTGTAGTCGTAAATCTAGTAGTAAAACTGTCATCCCTTGTTCCCTTATATCCTGTCATACAAATTCCTTGTGCATTTGTGAATAAGGTGAACAGAGTAGTGAACAAACACTTTCTTATGGATAGCGAAGCAGAACGGTCGTGTTTCTTCGTTCAGTACCCTAAGTTAGTCAAGTGCCGCAGCAGACTTTCGTTGTTAAACTCTAAAAACACAGTGCAAGTGTAACGTAACATATAAACTCAATTCGCATACAGTCCACTTGGTTGAAGGAAGAGGAACTGCAGTTTAGAAACACAAAACACCGCTGAGGTAAGTCGATGTATAAATTTATAAGACCCCCCGCGCGTGAACAATTATATTACACAAGCGAATTAATTTTTTTCATTAATTTAAACGTTTATTAGGACGGAATTCAAACTTATACTCCCTGTCTCAACGGGGTTCATGCTTATATACAATATTTCTTGGTTGTAGTTAAATCTAGAAGATATCTAGGATGTGCGCCATCAAACCCTTCAAGAACAACCTTATTGTGTTGCGATCTTGTAAATCACACTTTGTTATTTATAGGTAGACACAAATGTGAGACTGCGTTAGTAAAAACTGTACTATGTTCTTTGAAGAATATTTTATATATTTCTTAATTACTGTTACAATATTTTCATATAAATACTGCTTCCTTCTTTAAGAAAAGTGTTATTTCAACATCTTGTAATAAATGAAAATGTACAAAACGAAATATAATAATTACGTGAAGCCTCTCTTTGCCTCGTGCTTTCTCTTTTTTTTAAAAACTTCCAATCTATATAACAAAATAATTAATGCGTTTATTATCGTATTTTCTACACGTGTTAAGTAAAGACTATTTTACAGGAGTGCGGTACATAAATTAGTTTAAATGGGTTCACATCCTAAACTTTCATCAACATCATCCGATTCATTTTCTGACGATTAGTAACCATCTGAATCATCACTATTATTATCAACCCGTATAATAAAATCTTGAACTTCGTCTATACAAGTTTTTCCTTCAACATATTCCTTCCACTTTGTTTAACATGTAAACATACTTTATTCCACTTTTTAACTCCAATATTTTTATATATACTTTTGCCAGCTTCCGTACATCATCTATTTTAAAGTTTACATTACATGCAGCGACATGGTTTTTAAGTAACGCCCATATCTTCTAGATGGGGTTCAGTTCTGGATGATAAGAAGGTAAACGCATTACTTCATGACCATGTTCTGCTAATAGTTGGTCAATTACAAACGCTTGATGAACATGTTTATTTGTCTTAATTTTTGGCATATAATACTGGCTTGATATCCTCACTTACAAAGAAGATATTTCGTTCCTTTAATCACTTTTACATATGTCTTTAGTTAAATATTATCTAATTATTGCAAAATGAGCTTCTTTTTTATGCATTAAATTAAATATAATTTATATACGGTGTGCTCACTATTGACCTTTTATACAATATACGATTTACTCCTATTTAATGGTGGAATTATTTGGTTTTTTTAACGTTAATTATATTTATATTTATCTTACGACCTCTATGACTTAATCTACCCTTAATATATATATATATATATATATATATATATATATATATATATATTGTAGTGGATTCAAAGTGTTAAATCAGTGGGAAACAATAAAATTTCAACAACCCTGTATATAGAAAAGTACAATTTATTTACGCGCAAAATTAATTTAAGTCATATAAGGAAAACGGATGTGTTAACGTATTTTTATAATTAATAA
The DNA here is from genome assembly GCA_036346225.1 of Platerodrilus igneus. Lineage (NCBI taxonomy): Eukaryota > Metazoa > Arthropoda > Insecta > Coleoptera > Lycidae > Platerodrilus > Platerodrilus igneus. Next base: position 2,159,664 of record JARFIW010000237.1, on the reverse strand, counting down.
TTGGAATGTTAAAAATTACATAAAGAAAAAACAGTTTTAAAGCAAATAGAAGTTCAAGGATAAGCATAATTAATTTTAATTTATTTCAATCTAACATGCAAAAGCATAAGGGAACGTACTGTGTAAGAAAATCAATAATTCCAAGGCAAATGTATTTCGTTTTATACAGATACGAAAAAAAATATAATATAGGAATTATTATGCTAAACGTTCGATATTTAACAGAAACACCTGCGTTTTAAAAGGTTACATTCGAAGAAGTCGAGAGAATGTTAAGATAGGAGTTCATAGAAAATATTTTCAACCGTCAGTTTGAATAAACAACAAGGCTAACAAACTTCTTAAAGAGCGAGGGAAATGCACAATCGGTTATATACAACAGATAGAGACAGATATAAAAGCGTTGAGATTGAAATTGCACGTACCGTATACACGTGGAGTAGAGATATGCTGTCATCAATATCGATTTTCTGTAACTCAAGTGGGGTTTTGAACGCGACGGCAGACATGCATAGGACAGAGATAAATATAGTTTAGGCGGGGTTTGTGACGACAGAGAATTTTATCATTTGTTGGAAGTGGACAGTGTTCCGAACGTAGATACACACAACGGTTGAAGGCCATTCGGACACACGGCACGCAGACCGGAATAAATTTCAAGAATTTCAAGACGGTGTATTCAAAATTTTTAGAATTAAATTTGAAAATAAGCTTTTCGCTTGAAGTGCGTCCACGAGAGGGGTTTTGAGAGCATATAAATACTCAACCTAATTTATTGAGGCTCTCTTTCTTTTCTCTTCGCTTCTATGTTACTTTAGTTCGATAAAGTACTGAATGCCGATCACCATAACAGTAAAGTTTTTTTTGTGAGTATTTTATGTGATGATATTACCGTAAATATAGTAGTTTGCAAGTGTAAAACACAGTAGTAGTGGACATCTAGTTATTGACGCGAAGTACCAGTAGTGCATTGTAAATTAGTAAAGGTCTGGCAATTTTATGACGACCCAACGCTGGGGCTCGATGTTAAAAGCTTAATCCCCGATTCCACGGCAATCTTATAACGCCCAATTTGTGGGGCTCGAATGAAGAAGGTGAAGGACCGATGTTAAAGCTTTGTCCCAGCTTCGTTCCCGAATTCTTGTAGGTTCCACGAAAAAGTAGGTTTAATGCGTCTTAAATTAATACAAAGTAGACAAAAATTATTGACAAGAGATTTAAATTCAGCCCCGAGGGCATCCTGTCGACGCGTTTCGCCTCAATTGGGGCTCATTCGGACAGGAGTAGCAAAGTTGTAATACTTAATACAGACACCTTATGAGAAGTACAGCGTCACCTAACTTACAATTTGTGTCTTCGTGTCGTTTCACCTGACATCGCAGGTTTTTAGCAACAGTCGGCACGAAGAAGATCCGACTCAACAGTCTTCCATAGCCAAAAGTTTTAATTTAAAAGAAAAGTAGGTTTAATGAGTCTTAAATTAATACAAAGTAAAAAAAATTTTGGCAAGTGCCTCAAATTCAGCCACGAGGGCATTCTGTCGACGCGTTTCGCCCTAATTGGGGCTCATCAGGACTGGGTAGCAAAGTTGTAATATTTAATACATATAGGATGCCTTCGTGGCTGAATTTGAGTCATTTGCCAATAATTTCTTTTTACTTTGCATTGATTTAAGACTCATTGAAGTAGGGTTAGGTTGCACAAACACGTTATGATATGACACTGTCTATCACCAACGCTGAACTTGGTGTCAAATTTGAACTGTTCTTGCATATAGAAACCTCTTGTAAAGCATTTTGCTGTCTATTATTTATTGGATATAAAATATTCTTTTCTATCAAAAATGGTAAGAAAACTGATTTTGTTTCCTAACACTTCATGGCGGTCTCCAACATGTTCATATTGTGTTTAGTCGAATAAATGGGAAGATAAGAGATCACTTACAATGAAAGAATTGGTCGATGTAGTCGAAAATATGCCAGATAACCAGCAAGTCAATGTTCGTACATACCTACAGACTCGGATGAAATTACTGACGAAAAAGATATTGATGATAATGAGATAGGTAACAAGAATAATCTACCGGGTGAAGTTGCTGGAACTTTTGAGTTACCTACAAACAGTAAAAAAGAAGAAACCGCCAGTGTTGCAGAAGATTTAAATACGTCACATCCTGGGCCATCAAACAAAAGGAAAGTAAAAAAGTGTAAGGAAGAATCTGTAAAGTAGATAATAGAAAATAATTATAGTCAACCCATATTAAAAAAAATGAAAACACTGTTTTTGATAAGAGAAAAAGCAGATGATATGTGTCCATTAGCAAGAAGTATTTAGTTTATTTTTTGACAACGTTGTTTTGCCGAATATTGTTCAATATTCCACTACATATGCTACTGCCAACGACCCCCACACCTTTCACTTTACATTAATGCAACTCAAAAAATTTCTTGGGGTACTTATCTTTCCGGTTATCGTACTTTACTGTAATCTGACTGCTACTCGTCATTGGACGAAGACAAAGGACTATTAATAATTCGAAAAACTATGTCTCGTAATCGCTTAAAAGAAACATGCATCTTTCAGATGTTGATCTATTGAATAAAAATTATAAATTTGTAAAGCTTTGTCCAATTTCTGATATGATAAATGAAAAATGTTTACAGTTTGACATTTTTGTCATCTTTTATCGATTGAGAAAGAAATGATTCCTTATTTTGGACGCCATTTTTCAAAAATGTTTATAATAGGCAAACCCATTAGATTTGGGTACAAGATTTGGTGCACAGCTTCTTCGAGAAGATACTTGTATAAATTCAAACCATATGGAGGGAACTCTAGGAAGCTTTTTGAAAGTGGTTTAGGCTTAGGCGCGGATTTGTTCTGAATGTATTATCGGTTGTGGATGCTCATTCAGCTCGAAAGATACCTTGCCAATTTCTTTACTGATCTGGCACTAATAAAAAACTGAATGAAAAGGGCTATGTCACCGACACAGATATAATCGAATCCCTGATTGTCCTCTTAAAAGGTTTAAAAGATTTGAAAAATAGTGAAAGAGGAAAATTTGATTTTACACTCGACCAACTTTCTGGTATATTAATCATTCGAGTGAATTATAACGCTGTTGTAACAATTGCAACAAATGTTAGAAGAATTGAACCAGTTATACAAGTCAGACGTTATAACAGGAAAGGAAAACGGATATCTTTATTTCTCGACCAAATACCATAATGATTACATGGGAGGCGTAGACCTTCATTACAATGGAGTGGATAATTACCGTATAAGTATTCGAGGCAAGAAATGGTGGTGGTCGCTTTTTACAAACCTCTTAGGAAATGCTTTGATAAGCGTTTGGATGATTTATCAGTTGGCAAATAAGAAACAAAATATGTCGCACTTCCTGTTTCGTTCTCATGTTTGCTTAGAACAGAAAACGAGGACACTAATCAAACACCTAATCCTGCTACAAACACAAACTTAGGTAGACCACCGCAAACCAGTCTCCCAGCTGAAATTCGTTGTGATAGTATATGACATGTTATTGAGAAACAATCAAAAAGTACGGCGGATATGTAGAGTTTGTCACAGTAACCACTATGTTTCTTAACAAGAAGTGCCAGGTGCTTTCCACTTACATTCTAAATGTTTCGCAGCATTTCGTAACAAAATAGTATGCTAAGGTTAATTATATGGTTGTATTCCAGCGTTGCGTATACGTAACATTTTGTTTTAAACATATGCAGACAACAACAAAATTTTTATTAAAATGCGTTTTAATAATGCCTGAGAACCACTTGTAAAACGTTTTGCAAATAAATATAAACAGTTTCATTTCTTGGCATTTAATGGGATAAATATCAATGCTGTATTTGAAACAAACCCATTTTTCCACCTGCGTGAACAATTATCAAATGTTTCCAAATATAGTGCATATTGCATTCAACAATCATTTTTCTGTTATCCATAGTTCTCTTCCAACGAAAAACTGCTCTATGAACTATTTTTATGGATGAACCGAATTTTCCTGTGTAATGAGGGCTATTGTTTTTAAATCCCTCGAACATTGCCTTCAAAGTTGGTTTACTTTTATATATTGCTGCAAAGCGATACATAATGGCTCTTAGGATTTCTTTGTTAAACCTATTCATTGTCGACTTTGGACTTGGTTCCTCTACATTTATCTCTGGCGGATTGTATTTGCTGCAGACTTGCAATTGTTCAGGTTACGGGCCCCTAAATCCTTTTCGCGTTCCAAAAATTGATTCACATTAAAAATAATCAGTTGTCCTTGATTGTAAATCACCTTCTTCTTATTTATATTTATCTAAAAACAATCAAAATTAATCGAACGCGCATTCTTTTAAATGCTTACATTGCTAAAGTAATTAACTATCAGTTAGTTTGGAGAAAACTGTTTTGATGACTAGGACTTGATTAAAAACTGTTAAAATAAAATCTGGCAAACTGAAGATGCTAACAAGAGCAAGAATGACAATGACATTTATATACATTATTGCGATTAGCTGAGTATATTCGTTGTTGCTACAGCAAATTTTTACTAAACAAGAAACTGTGAACCGATAATTATTTATCGGTGAAAACAAGTAAAAGATCTGATAGTATATGATGGTCTGGATTTATTTCGCGAATTTATGCATTTCTCGATACTGTCATTGTTAAGGCTTTATAAGTATTTTGGTTGTAGTGTAGTATGCCAATCACAATTAATTTAAGTCCTTAAACTATTCCTAGAAACCCTCCATTATCCCTACCTTTAGTGCAACGACATAAAAGGGTTGGTAATTGAGTGGACGACAATTCAACTTCGTTCTCGCTTGGCTTTGGTTCGTGATTTAGTTCGGTGCATCGAGCATCAGTAATTAGCAACAATTAGTGAACATTATACATACAGTCCATAATTATCTGATAGCAGTGCAAGTACAATCAACCACTACAACCAGTGAAAGGTAGGTGATATATTCCTTTAAATTATCATTTCCTTTGTGTGATTGTAAATGCAAATTAACATTTTGATTAACATTTTGGTCCTTTGAGCAAATATTTTGCTTATTAATTGGTTTATTATTGGCATTTTCGGCATTCAATTTAACTACATTGTTAATTGCTCTTCGCTTAAATTAAGGTTGACCGCATTTAGAAGAAAAGTGTAGTCATACCACCAGTTTCATAGTCAATTGTGTAAACTAACTTATAGTAGATGCAATCTCGCATTAAATTTGAAATTTTGTACTGATACAGAATCTTATAAAGCCTTAAAATGACAAATCTTTGTAAATTTTAGATAGTTAACGTAAGAATTTGTAGTCAGAAAAGTGTTTAAGCAATACAGTTATTTTAAACTTGTAATTCAAGTTCGCTATAGAATTCAGGTATTCGTAAAACCGGGTAGAATAAAACCCTTTGCTCTTTGTCATATTGAAACTTGCAAGCTCCCGTTAGGCACGTTGTAGTAAAATTCTTTAACAGGTAGTTCAACATTACCCTTGGTATATCCTATTATTAGGTGAACAAACCCTTCATTTTTGTAGCTGAAATCAATATAAAATCGATATTAGTAACCTTGTTCGTTAGGATGGCACATATTTCATCGGATAGGTTGATAGTGGATTTAAAGGCCGCACTCGATAGATTATCTGATATATCTGGTGCGATAGATAAATTGGAGCATATTAAAGGCAATTGTATTTCTGTTAATATTATGGCTGAAAGCGCCTTTGATATCAAAAACGATGTAGATACTGCTTATAAAACGTGCATATTGGATGAGGACAACTCTGAATTATTAAATGAAGTTACAACATTAAGAATTGAAATAGATAGGTCTTTGTTAAACATTAAAATTATTAAGGCACAATTTGATAATATATCCACTGCTGAAAAATGCTTGACTGAAAATATTACTAGCATCGGCTCATGTACTAATATTCGTCTCCTCGGATAGAAATGAAAAATTTTCTGGAAAAATAGAACATTTCCAAGAGTTTATTCAATTTTTAATAATTTAGTTCATGAAAATAATCAATTGCTACCGATCGAAAAGTTCTATTTTTAATTGATGCGTTGGATTTTAAGTCTAGAGAACTCATTAGACATTTGCAAATTTCGAATAATAATTATATGCTAGCTTATTCAATTATTGTGGAGAGGTTTAATTCAAAACGTTTAATTGCAAACACGCATTGGAATGCTTTAGAATCGTCACCAAAAGCAAAATTTAATTCACATACAGATTTAAGAGAATTGCTTAATTGTTTTACGGAAAATCTATCAAGCTTACGTCAAACTAAGATTGATTTGCTCGACTTCGTATTGTTTAATTTGTTATCAAAAAAGGTAGATACAAATCTGTTGAAAACATTTGAATTAGAAAATACATCAGACATTCCATCTTATGATCAATTAAAATTATTTCTAGAAAAACATTGCAAGGCATTAGAAATTAGCAATATGGTTGTTTCCGATACACCGTCCAAATTTAATACGTCCGTTAAACAAACCATATCATCTAGTGTACCTTCTAAACGTTCCTTTGAATATTCAAAACCCCAAGTTCGAAAGTCATTCGTAACAACTTCATTCGCTCAGAAATGCAGTCTTTGCAGTGGTACTCATAACTTATACCAATGTGAAATGTTTCTGAATAAATCGCCACAAGACCGTTATAACTTTGTTAAAGACAAACACTTATGCATTAATTGTCTTCGCAACTCTCATATGGTTACACGCTGCTCTTCCAAACTTGTTTGTAAAAAGTGTGCAAGGGTCATCATACTTTATTGCACTTTGAAAACCCTACAGTTGCACAGAAACCTGCAATCACTCAGGCAACAGATCAACTTCCCGAACCCACCTGCAACACTACTACAAGTACGTTGTTATCATCTAGATCGTCCAACACAATGACGTTATTAGGCACCGCAAGAATTTCAATTACAGATGGGTTTGGTAAAGTTCAGACAGTAAGAGCACTTGTAGATAGTGCATCAATGGAAAATTTCATGACTGATAAGTGTTGTCGACGCTTAGGTTTAAGAAAATCGAATATTTCAATGAAGGTTGAAGGCTTAGGTCTATCTGCTTCTCATGCGTATGGACAAGTATCGTGTAAAATTAGTCCTCAAGGTAAAACTGTTCCAGAGTACAGTATTGATTGTTTTGTTTTACCAGACATTTGTGGAACCCTTCCTTCATCAAGGATCTCACCAAATAGTTGGCCTCACATAATAATTATATGCTAGCTTGTATTTCGTTAAGTTATTCTAAAACTCCTTAATATAAACATTCGTGTGTCGCTGTAAGCACAGTGGAAGGAGTGTCTTTTCACGCTTGCGTTCAAAACTAACGTTCTCCCGAAACGAAAATTAATGAGCCTTTAAATTCCGAAAAGATGTTCAAGTTCTTACGGAGGGCTTGTAATTTAAGAATTATACTAAAAAAAGTTGCGAAGTAAATCCTAATGACTTTTGGAAGAAAATTAATTGATTAGTTATTGAAGTAGTTGTTACTAGTAATGTAGTTTAAGAATTAACGTCGAATTTCAAGTGTACCTTTGATAATTAAACGAAAGCCAGAAGCTGTCGGTTGTGAACATCATTCAGCACTAAAGATTTGGGTTTGATCTTTCATTAATACAGTCTGATAAAATAATTACAATGCCTTTTGCTTATTCCTATTATTAAAGTAAGCGAGTGTTTATATTACTACGAATATTTGGTTTATGATCTGAATTGTTTTAAATATCTTGGCGCGGATTTAAATACCTCATCGCGTTAAATAGTGATTAAAATCTAATATTCAATGCCTTGAAATTTCATACAGAATAGATTATTAGTTATTTATTGAATTATATTGTTAATTGTTGAAGAATTATCCTTTTGTAGAAAGTATCATACAATGTAGAACTGCCGTTCTCGTGAAAAAATTGTTTTTAGGTAACTAAATTGTTTATTCCAATAAATATTAAATTAAGTTAAAAATAAGTCAGATTACTTTGACATGCGTATGTTTGAAATGATTACTTTTGTTACCAGGTTTATGAAAAGTTAATACAAATAATTTATTAATGTTTTATGTTTACCTTAAAAATTTTAAAATTTTAATAACCATTTGTAAGGTATTTAGATCTGCAAACTAATAGGGTTCGTATAAACGATATGTGCCTCTTTTATGTTAATAATTAAATCAAAACTATGAACTTGTCTGGTTTTTCAAATCTAGGTTGGACATCTTTGGATTATTTTGTATGTATTTTATGGTGATCTATAATTGAAAATAAAAATTTAATGTTATTTAAGAAATAGAAATACTTTATGGATAATACTTTTATTATTTTCGGCTGCCTTATACAAGGTATTAAAAGTTAGTAAGTTTTAATTCTTCTAATTGCCATTGATACATATCTTAGATCACATATTGTTACGGTTTCACGCGTTTCATATTATTGCTCAATTTTTTAATATAACATAATTACGCAGCAACTTACGCGCCATTTGTATCAAATACCAAACACGTTTAAAAGTGATACAATGATCAAATTTACGTTTACAATATAAATAAAAGCAATGTACTCACTTAAATCGCACCTTACCGCCAAATCCCAGGGCCATCTCGTTGTGGGTCACATCTCGCCATTTGTTGAGTCAGATTTTATCCGTCCATCCTCTATGCTCGCTCGTAGGTGGAACGACAAGGATAACCAGGTAAAAGGAACGACAAGGCAAGATAAGGAACCTACCCCCCCTAAAAAGAGAAAAGAAACTCACGCACGACATAGGTAGATGTTCTGAGGTTCAGGTCTCGTAGCTTAATAACGTCTCATCACACCGTGCGCACTTGCGCCATTCACTCCGCACAGGCGCGACTCGGGAATGACGGAAATTGACCAGTTTATTTAAAAATATTCGCGGGAATTTATTTACATATTTAACAATGTACATTGCCAAATTTTGGCATGTAACAATATAATGATCCCATTGTACTTACTAATATAGCTATACTTTCAGATGCAGTATAATGTAAGTAAGGGTCGCTACACTTGCGATCACGTCCCTAATGCTCGACCCGAAGGTACTACATTGGGTTAGAACGCGAAAATAATCGTGCTTCAAATAAATCAAACTTCAAAATTAATTTATCATGAATAAAACGTATGCACTAAAACTAAAGTTGGTGTTTAAATAGTGGTATTCCTAGCGTTGACTTTGGAGTGTGTCTGATCAACAAGACACCTGCAAAAAGTAAAAGGCGGGGGATCCGCAATACTGGTCCGACCTGAAGGGTCGGCTTAAAACTATCCAAATATAACTAACTAATTTTACCAATAGATTCGAATTTCAAAGCACACGCCAAATGTATTAATTGCGATTCTAGCTATTTGTTCCTGCTCTATAAATTTACAATATCATCCTCCCCTAGGCTAAGTATTTTAATCTAACGTCAGCCTAAATTCGTCCCTAACGTTTCCTCGTTCCCTAACTTACATATTCTATATTCAGTTTTCCTTCCTATAGATACTACGACCACAAAACAGACAAAACGACAAACACAACAAATCTAGCGACAACATAAAACAATAAAATATATAAATGTATAATACATACATAGAATATAAATATCTAAATAAAGTATTAAGCATATAACAGTGCATATTTAACAAAAAGCAACATTAAAATTATCAGGTGCATTTACATAGGCATTATTTCGGCAAGCGCTATGACACTGAAACGTGCTCGTTAAAAATTAATTGCAAAACATATTTATTAATACAAATTAATGCTTATGCGAGTATAGCCACCGCAATATTTATAAATACCTCGAATATAAATTTCTCCAGGATTCGAAGATCTGGTCGCCTGCTTACTTCTAATTATCTTACTGCTAAGAGAAGATGAATATGTACTACTAAAGTCCTGGTGGGTATGCACTAAATATCCTGGGGGTCACTATCACTTTTAGGTCCTGGAGGGATGCACGGTTTCACTCTAGTTTAGTTTCTTAATTTAGTTGATTAATTTGATTGGTTTAAGTTTATTAGATTTCTTGATTTAATTTTGTTATTTATTAGCCCGATGTTTAAAGTTTTGATTTAATACCCGGTGTTTTGTTCCGCACGTTTGGGTAAGACATTGGTTGATTTACTGTAAATTTCTTCGTGCTTATGTAGATATTCAGGTGTTTTGATTTTGTTTTTTTATTGTTAATTTTTGTAAATTAAGTTATATCGTGCCATAAAATAAATGTATTCCAAGTCTTCTAAACTAAACTACCTCTTAACCAAAAATTCAGGCACTGCCCCTCCCCGCGGTTTACACCCGGTTCTCGGCAAACAGTCTGGCGACCCTTTACGCAAACCGCTTCAAGGTTACCCAGAACACCTTCTGGTTAGTCACTCCTTGGACTTCTTCTTCCACGCTCTTGGGTCATTCTAGCCAGCTAGTTTCCTGTTCGCCAACCCTCTGTTAGCCATTCTAGTGGGCAGTCAAATAATACGCACTCGGCGTTTTCTGCAACCTCGCTGCATTCGCAGCGATCGTTCTCGGTCAATCCGAATCTTCGCACTGTTGGATCGATCTTTCTCGCAGCTTTTTCTTAGTTAGCGACTTCGGCACCGATGAATATGATATAATTAACTCCCCTGTCGCGGTCTCTTGACCAGATCATCTGCTCTGTCGTTTCCTCGATTGCCGTTATGCGAGCTAATCCAATAAAACTTCAAATCCTGAAACCTAAGAACCGCGTTCTCTATCCGCCAAACGTCCCCCTGAAGATTTGTTGAGATGTTTATGTTTGCTCTTTTAGATGCAGTCCCTCTAAGTGGCTACCGATATCGAGTGTCCTCGGGATGTTTGTTTTGTTGTCTTAAGCATAAGGGTTTCTACCTCTCCTCCTGTGCATTGTTCTATCTAATATGTAGGAGTTTTACATGCTGTTGCGCCCGTTCCTTCCCCATACACTTGTTAGCTAACCGTATAAATAACAAACCTAGGACCACTCTCGTGCCTACTGCAGGGGTCGTTCCCGAGCTATGCCGTGGTTGCGTTTTATCTTCATCTAAAGCCGTTTACCATCTGTCGCCTAGGCTTTCGTTTGTGGTAGGTGATGCGCGCCTTTGACCTCCCAGTGCAAGAGGTAAATGTATGGATTTCAGGTCCATCTTTAATTTCTCCCAGGTAAAATTTTTCGTTATTACCAGGTTGCTTAAAGTTAGTATTAAAATAATTCACAAAATAAAAACCAAACTCATTTTATTAATTGCAGTTGAACATTTATTTTATTATTGCATAATTTCTTAGCAAAGTAAATTGTTTCAATATGAAGTGTTACCGCAACTTAAGTACTTCCTTATGAGTAAAGGTACATATTGGAAACCTTGTCTATTATTTAATACAATGCAAATTAGTAAATATTTACTTTGCAGTAACAACGATTCGCATTATTAAAACTGAAAAAGATCGTAACAAAAATATCAATTGAATAACAGTTTACGTGTATCTATAATTTTTTTCACCTAAAACAAAGTTGTAATTATCTAAGCAAATGTCGAATATTAATCACATCTTTGTTTCTTAATTTTAGGTATGAGTAAGTAAATCTAAATATTATGATACTAGGAAGAGTTGTATATTTTGCATAGTTTTAATCAATTTGCAAGCGAAGGTTAAGAGTGTCATCAAAATTGGCTTGCTTGCTAAATATGATAAATAGCATATTTTAAAAAATAGTACCTGGTTCGGTTGCGTGATATTGAGGATATTTTTTTGTACATCCAATTACTGTACAATGTTTATTTCAAGAAAGTTAATTTTTTTGTGTTGTGTTGAGTAATGTATACGTTTTTGCTTCAGTATAACTCGATTAGGATAGAATCTTGACCATTGTTTTAGATATTATATTTCTTATACCATTTACCCTTGGAATCTTTGTAAAATCTTATCTGATGACAACCTAAAGCTGGTTAAGATTATTATCTACTTGCGTCTTTTGCTAACAAAAAACTGCTACTGTCTCGTACGCTTAGATATAGGAATACGTTTGATATATCAGAATACTTCCTATATTTATACTACGCATAACATTTAAATTATGCCACGGTCATATTAATATTGAATATGAATAAGAATGTGTTTTCCGGGAATAGTACTGGAAAAAATGTAGCTCCAAATAATCCCTTTTTGGCGAGTTCAATCTGGGTTCTACTTTATAGTCATTTAAAAGCGGCCACTACTGAAGTGATAAATTCATTATATGGAACAACGCAAGAATGATTTAATTGAATGTAAAATAACACATTTCCATTCCAAAAATACTGTTATAGTCAAACTACTGTTGCATATAAATTTAAAATGAAATTACAATGGAGACTGTGTTACAGGCGGAAAAGCTACTAAGTATGTATTTTCCAGTAAAATTATAAAATGGGGGCGGCCTGTAAAACAAAAATTAAAGGGGGGGTCACCGGCACTAGCTAGCGGAAGGTCGTAGATCATGTAGAGGGTTAAAATTTTGAAAAAAGGGTTAAATTAATTTATAAGATACTACAAAAGATTTGGCACTTACCTTTCATAAAATATTGTGGCTTAATGACAATTGCCAAGGGCGCCAGACAAGTCGAGAATGTCCAAATGTTCGTACAAAACCTTGAGAGACTTGTCATCCCAAGGAGGACAATTGTTTCTTTTAATCAAGTCCTCACTTTTTTACTACTTATAAAACTTCCATGATAAAAAAAATAAAAAAGACTATTGACTTAATCAACGGCAAACAAAACTATTTAATTCACAGAGCAATAAACGTGAACCTCTTACATTCATTGATTTAGAAATTTAAGTGAATAGGTGACTATGGAATTTATGAAAATTTTGAGTACATAAGTAGTCATCAAACACTTGTATATGAAAGAAACTTATATTATAAATCGTACACTAAATTAATCCTACGGTTTATGGCCAAAACGTCCTAACAAACAAACTAACTAAAAATTGGTCATGCTACTTAACTACCAAAACTTACTTAGTAAAAATTGCCCATTGTTTGAGGGTTTGTTTTCCAACGTAGAACAGTTCTTAAATTTGGGAAGAGAATCTCGCTTGTTGCTTCTGTTTATAATTTTTAATGAATTGACTGGCACACGAACCCGGCAGAATCTTCTTGACAATATCACTTACTTGTGCGTCACACGCCTACAAGCTTTTTAATAGTTACCTCGTATCACTATAAATCCGCGAACATATGGGCATAACCCTCGCGACATGGAAGAGTATCACTTCTTTCCAATTTTTACTAACGTGATACGAACACGGATAGCCCCATTGGAAGAACTCTCTCCTTTTGGCTAAAGCCTTCAGTTATATAGACTAATTCCTACCCTAATCATTATGTACGTCATTTTCTGTTATCCAATGACTGAACAGAACCTCCCACAAACCAAGATTTCAGAAACCAAATCCAACCCCTTTTTAGATGAGAGTCACGGAAGCAATTATTTTCCCAAGGGTTTAAATTATATTGTACCTTCTACGAATTTCTTAATTATTGAAATGTGGAACCTACCTATGGCGACAGTAGTCTGCCATTAACAAAAACCGGCTAACCTACTTGAGCCGAAATGGATTTTAAATACAATGGATGTCTCCAGACTACTTAAAATTACTTTTAATATTTGAACAAATCAAATTGGAAATAGTTTTCGCTATTTATAATGTTTCGTTTCCTATAACCCGCTTCTTAATCTTCTTTGGGGATTAAACCACTCATAGTTTTTAAAATTATCTTTATTAACGTTTCGATCCATGACCTAGGATCGTAGGTCATGGATCGAAACGTTAATAAAGATAATTTTAAAAACTATGAGTGGTTTAATCTCCAAAGAAGATTAAGAAGAATACTAAACAAACCACAACAAACATACAGGGAGTATTTATAACCCGCTGTCAATCAACGAAAGTATTAAGAAGGTTAAGGAAGAGTAGAACTTTAAATTATGACCTACCGCTGGAATTCTAATAGTTTAGTAGCCTGAAGCTATTTGTAAAGCTGGTCTTTTATTATATGGGAGCCTAACTAAAATGAGGTAATTTATTGTGGAATTTTTGTCTATAAGTTATGCAAGTTACTGAATTTTTAATTACTTGATCTGTTTATTCGTTAACATTACAAAATAATGTTACACTCCTCTTACAAAAGGAGATTTTTTCCAAAAATCTTGTGTTAAGAGATTCACTTTTTCATTTCTATTTACTAACTTATTCTTTTCTATCCTTATACTTATCCTAACTATTATTCTTAAAATTAAGTTTTTGTTTAAAATTTTTTAACACTATAAGCGTCGTTTTCAAGTTTCTTAATTATTAATATTAGGTTATTTTTATTAATATTAGGTTTTCATAACTATTTTTATTCGTCATATCCAATTGGATTTGCTTTTAAATCTTTAACATGCCAAACTCCTCTGGATTGACCTGTTTCATCGGCTAATTCATAAGTGTTTGTTGAAACTTTTTCTGTTATGGTAAAAGGACCTACATATTTCGGTGCTAATTTTGGCATTGAAATACTTTGATGCGTCTGAGAGTACAAAATTTTTCTTCCAGACTGTATCTCCCACTGAAAATACTACTTTTCGTCTACGTAAATCATAGTTATGTTTTGATTTATTATACGCTATTTCTAATTTCTTTGTTATTTCCTGGTATACTTTATTTAATTCTGGAATACGCTCTATTAGTTGTTTTCTTTCTGAAAATTGAACATCGGTTAAGTTTTCTGAATCAGTTATTTCACCAAAAGAGGAACCATCTATTACCATTTCTCTACCGAAATTTGCGAAATATGGTGACATGCCTATTACTTCATGAACTGCGGTACGAACAGCGCACGAAACCATGGGTAATATCTTGTCCCATACTCTCTGATTATCTGACACATAAGATGCCAACATTGTCTTTAAAACGCGGTTGACTCGTTCAACAGGATTTGCTTGTGGATGATAATATGCATTAAAAATGATTTTGGATTTGTATTTGTTCATTAAAATTTTAAATAAATGACTTCGAAATTGTACACCATTATCTACTAGAACATATTGTGGTGCTCCGAAAAGTAAAATTATAAACTCTTCTATCTTTTGAACTACGGACGACGCAGTGGCTTGTCGACCATTTGGATTTTGTAAATTGTTTAACCAAATTAAAGAATGATGATCTGTTATGACGGTAAAATGTGTTCCTTCTATATATGGACGTAACTTTTCTATACTGAATAGAACTGCCAAACACTCCTTCTCTGTTACGGTAAATTTCCTTTCATTTTGAGTTAGAGATCTTGAAATATAACATATAACTTGTTCGTTTCCATCTATACTCTGCGTCAACACACCGGAAATTCCATAATCTGATGCGTCACACTGAATTGTAAATTCGTATTCGTAATTTGGACAAGTTAAAATTGATGCTGAAATTAGGCAATTTTTTATAGTGGAAAAAGCTGTTTCGCAACACTCTTCCCAAACAAATTTTCTTTTTTTCCTCAACAATGCGGTCAATGGAGCTATAATGGTATAGGCAAATCACTTGAAGAAGAACCCAACGTCATATGCCAGATTGCGCAGAAATGTAATAACAGTGGCGTAGTTGAGTTATTACAGTATAAACGGAAGATATGGCGTTAAATAGTAAAAAAATAAACAACCAATTAAATTATAATTTAAAATTTTTAATATAATATCGCCATATGAGTTGTGTGCATCAATATCCCTAAAAAATACTGCTATAGCAAGGTTATTTTGTAAAATCCGATAAAGCAAATGATTGAATACCATGGCCTACTTAAGTGGTTTCTATCTCATTCTAGTGTTCTGCAAACACATCTGTTGAGTAACTTATTGTTTTATTAATGTTAATTGTTATATACAAGATATTTTATATTAGTTAGATGGCGGTTTAAAACTGTCCGTCTGTGTATCAAGTAAAAATAAATAGTAATGAAATCTAAAACTTTTACAAGGTAATTTCCGATTGGTTAATCATAAAACTGTACGCCACTAAAACCTGAATACTGCCATCCCTAATTACATATAATGAACTGTTCCTAACCAATTTTTGCTTTGTGCGCATGATGACGTTGGGTTCTTCTTAAAGTGATTTGCCTATACTATATCACTCGATAAATCGACGATACCAAGAAGCCATTCCGATTATTCGTCTTACTTCTTTTACGGTTTTTGGTGTTGGCATTTCTAAAATAGCTTTTACTTTATCTGGATCTACTAACAGACCGTTTTCATTTATTACGTAACCTAAATATTTTAGTTCACTCCTACAAAAGTGACATTTTTCCTTACTTAAAGTCAGTCCAGCCCGTGAAAGTCTGTTAAAAACTTCCTGTAATATTTCTAGGTGTTTGTCAAAAGAGTTTGTCAAAATTATGACGTCATCTAGGTAGCAAAATACGAAAGGTTCTAATTCTGGACCTAACACTTTATCTATCAATCTAGACCATGTACTGGGTGCATTTGAAAGACCCATAGGTAAACGTGTAAATTCAAATAACCCTCGATTAGGTATAGTGAAAGCTGTATATTTATAAGAATCTTTATCTAGTGGAATTTGAAAATAAGCGGATTTAATGTCTAAAGTTGTAATAAATTTCGCGTCGCGCAATTTATCTAATATGAAGGAGACGTACGGAATTGGATACGCGTCCTTTTCTGTTACTTTGTTTAATTTCCTGAAATCTACTACAAAACGATAAGAATTGTCTTTTTTCTTCACTAAAAGAATTGGATTTGACCATGAACTGTTGCTTTTTTGAACTACACCTAATTGTAACAATTTATCTAACTCATTATCTATATGTTTTTGCATTGTAGGTGAAACTGGATAATATCTTTGCTTAATTGGTTCGCTATTAACTTTAATTTTATGGTATACTAAATCGGTACGGCCTAATTCAGGTAAATCAAAAAATATTTTTCAATACTGGTATCTAACAGTTTTCTTTGTGCTACTGTTAAATCTAATGTCGAATGTAAAATCGGTTCTTTCTTTTAGCGTGCTGAATTTTGAAGTTCAAATTTATTCGAACCTATTGCGCATATGAAGTCACCCGCCATCCGATAATCATTCTACTCTACCATCTTAGCTCCCGCCAAATGTGAGATTTACTTCGTAATTAATTTGAAAGCACTGATGCTTTACCATTTTTAAATTGTCTGTACAATTCCTGAAATTCTTCACTCTGCTCTGACTTTGCAACTATGCACTAAACATTTTAACAAGAGGTATTGAAAAGCTAATGCAATACTACAAATATGTCGCCACATAAAATTAACTATTCCTATTATAAACTTTTTACTTTGTCTGTTCTCACAATCTGAAAAGTAACTCCCGTATTTTGATTAGGGTTATTCTAAATACGGTCTTCTACAACACTTATAATCTTGGTATTTAATTGTTGTATAAGGTCACCTATTATTCGAAAGTGAACAATTTTCGACGTTTATGTTCTTCAAAATAGCTTTTCTTTAGTCTGGATGTAACTACAGACCTGTTTCACTCTTAACTTGAATATTTTTATTTAATTGTCCTATTTAGTTACTTAATATCTTTTAAGGTCCTATTATTAGCAGAGGTAAGATTATAGAATATTAACGCGTATTTGGGTTGTTGACCCTAAAAGCTTAATATAAACATTCGTGTGTCTGGTAAGCAACAAGTGGAAAGGAGTGTCTTTCACGCTTGCGTTCAAAACTAACGTTCTCTATCAACGAAAATTAATGAGCCTTTAAATTCCGAATAGGATGTTCAAGTTCTTACGGAGGGCTTGTAATTTAAGAATTAATACTAATATTTTAAGAAGTTTATCCTAATGACTTTTGGAAGAAAATATTTGATTAGTTATTGTAATAAATTTCTCGTAATGTAGTTTATAATTAAGGTCGAATTTCAAATATACCTTTGATAATATCCTATCTAGACTTTGTTTGGTTGTGAACATCATCCAGCACTAAAGATTGGTTTGATCTTTCTTCAACTACAGTCTGATAAAGTAATTACCATTCCTTTTGCTTATTTATTAACCTAATTGAGATTTATTATTATTACTAATATTTGGTTTGACGGCATTGACCAGTTTATTGGAATAGTATGTTGGTAATTTGGTTCCATATTTAACAATGTACATTGCCAAATTGGCATGTAACAATATGATGATCCCATTATACTTACTAATTAT
Organism: Platerodrilus igneus; assembly: GCA_036346225.1. Classification (NCBI taxonomy): domain Eukaryota; kingdom Metazoa; phylum Arthropoda; class Insecta; order Coleoptera; family Lycidae; genus Platerodrilus; species Platerodrilus igneus. The sequence continues at coordinate 2,141,412 of JARFIW010000237.1, read as the reverse complement.
AGGTATCCTTAAGATGTTTATTATGTAAGTAAGGGTCGCTACACTTGCGAAAACGTTCCTAATGCTCTTTTCGAAGGTACTACATTGGGTTAGAACGCGAAAATAACCGTGCTTCAAATAAATCAAACTTCAAAATTAATTTATCATGAATAAAATGTATGCACTAAAACTAAAGTTGGTGTTTAAATAGTGGTATTCCTAGCGTTGACTTTGGAGTGTGTCTGATCAACAAGACACCTGCAAAAAGTAAAAGGGGAGGGATCCGCAATACTGGTCCGACCTGAAGGGTCGGCTTAAAACTATCTAAATATAACTAACTAATTTTACCAATATATTCGAATTTCAAAGCACACGCCAAATGTATTAATTGCGAATCTAGCTATTTGTTCCTGCTCTATAAATTTACAATATCATCCTCCCCTAGGCTAAGTATTTTAATCTAACGTCAGCCTAAATTCGTCCCTAACGTTTCCTCGTTCCCTAACTTACATATTCTATATTCAGTTTTCCTTCCTATAGATACTACGACCACAAAACAGACAAAACGACAAACACAACAAATCTAGCGACAACATAAAACAATAAAATATATAAATGTATAATACATACATAGAATATAAATATCTAAATAAAGTATTAAGCATATAACAGTGCATATTTAACAAAAAGCAACATTAAAATTATCAGGTGCACTTACATAGGCATTATTTCGGCAAGCGCTATGACACTGAAACGTGCTCCTTAAAAATTAATTGCAAAACATATTTATTAATACAAATTAATGCTTATGCGAGTACAGCCACCGCAATATTTATAAATACCTCGAATATAAATTTCTCCAGGATTCGAAGATCTGGTCGCCTGCTTACTTCTAATTATCTTACTGCTAAGAGAAGATGAATATGTACTACTAAAGTCCTGGTGGGTATGCACTAAATATCCTGGGGGTCACTATCACTTTTAGGTCCTGGAGGGATGCACGGTTTCACTCTAGTTTAGTTTCTTAATTTAGTTGATTAATTTGATTGGTTTAAGTTTGTTAGATTTCTTGATTTAATTTTGTTATTTATTAGCCCGATGTTTAAAGTTTTGATTTAATACCCGGTGTTTTGTTCCGCACGTTTGGGTAAGACATTGGTTGATTTACTGTAAATTTCTTCGTGCTTATGTAGATATTCAGGTGTTTTGATTTTGTTTTTTTATTGTTAATTTTTGTAAATTAAGTTATATCGTGCCATAAAATAAATGTATTCCAAGTCTTCTAAACTAAACTACCTCTTAACCAAAAATTCAGGCACTGCCCTCCCGCGGTTTACACCCGGTTCTCGGCAAACAGTCTGGCGACCCTTTACGCAAACCGCTTCAAGGTTACCCAGAACACCTTCTGGTTAGTCACTCCTTGGACTTCTTCTTCCACGCTCTTGGGTCATTCTAGCCAGCTAGTTTCCTGTTCGCCAACCCTCTGTTAGCCATTCTAGTGGGCAGTCAAATAATACGCACTCGGCGTTTTCTGCAACCTCGCTGCATTCGCAGCGATCGTTCTCGGTCAATCCGAATCTTCGCACTGTTGGATCGATCTTTCTCGCAGCTTTTTCTTAGTTAGCGACTTCGGCACCGATGAATATGATATAATTAACTCCCCTGTCGCGGTCTCTTGACCAGATCATCTGCTCTGTCGTTTCCTCGATTGCCGTTATGCGAGCTAATCCAATAAAACTTCAAATCCTGAAACCTAAGAACCGCGTTCTCTATCCGCCAAACGTCCCCTGAAGATTTGTTGAGATGTTTATGTTTGCTCTTTAGATGCAGTCCTCTAAGTGGCTACCGATATCGAGTGTCCTCGGGATGTTTGTTTTGTTGTCTTAAGCATAAGGGTTTCTACCTCTCCTCCTGTGCATTGTTCTATCTAATATGTAGGAGTTTTACATGCTGTTGCGCCCGTTCCTTCCCCATACACTTGTTAGCTAACCGTATAAATAACAAACCTAGGACCACTCTCGTGCCTACTGCAGGGTCGTTCCCGAGCTATGCCGTGGTTGCGTTTATCTTCATCTAAAGCCGTTTACCATCTGTCGCCTAGGCTTTCGTTTGTGGTAGGTGATGCGCCCTTTGAACGTGCTCCTTAAAAATTAATTGAACTAAGTCAGTTTCTAAAGATTATTTCGAGTGGGAAAATTTTCTATTGATATTTTATGTTCCTCCAATTTTTTCCTAACTTTATTAGTTCTCGTATGGAAGTTATTTCGACTTAACTCAATTGTGACTGGTAAATGGTAACAATAGTTGGTGGTAATATTTTCATTTGTCTGTGAAGTGAGTATCACTGATAATCTAGCAAGGGATTGGTCATTACTGCTGTTTAGTTTCCTTATACTTTAGTTTTCTTTGGCGTTCTCGTTTTAATTTCGGTGATTAATTTTCATTATTACCGGGTGGTTAAAATTGTTTTAATGCTTCTTAAATTCGGTCCAATTATTTATTAAAGATTTATTTGGTTGATTCTTATCAGTGCTTTATGTGCTTAAGACCACATGCTTCTGCAAAAGTTGAGAGTCTGACATATTTCTAGCAATTTTAATTCTTCGACCCGTAAAATAAATGCGTTTACCGAAGTATCGCCATTAAATGTTATTCCCTCTTAACCAACTGGATAACCTTATAAACTACAGAACTTATTACCGATAAATTTTGATTATTCTTTGAAAAGATTTATTTATACTTTGAGTGTGCTCGTCATGGCCCTAATTTTTCTTGTTTTGTTTAGATTGCTAAATCTAGTTTTTGTCAATTCGATCAAGTCTACGTTCTTATGTCAATTGTTACTGACGTTTCCTCTCGTGGGAGTTCGTCTAAAATTGGTTTATCCTCTTTCGAGCAATTTGTGTTTCGTCTTTAACGGTCAATTTCCGTACTTTACGCAAATTCAATTGGATGTCCTAACTCTCATTTAAATTATTCCGATTTCACATCATTATTTCATCTGTTAAACTTCTGGAAAGTCTAGACCAATCATCTGCAATCTTTGTTTCTATTCTCTTTATTACTATCCAATTTAAAACATTTAAATCTGAAATTTGTTCATGTAAACCGCGTTAAAACATTTAAACAACCCTCACATCTTCTGTAAAATCTTATGGTTTGTCTAAGATCTTCATCTGGTTCAGTTTCTATTCTAATCGCTTTCCGTAAGGTTTTTTTTAAATCAGTTACTGTCATATTTTCCGTGTTTATTCCTCTACGTTATTTCATAAATTAGTTGATCTTTAATAACCTATCAACCCTTTCCATTCCATCTTTGAATTAGCTAACGTATACAATGCTATCATAGGACTTCTCTTTAAAAGTAAACTAATATATCTCAAATTTCCTGTAATTATTTCACACTCAAAGTTCTTTCTTTCTTTTAATGCCACATATATTTGTGAAAGGTTGTAGTTTGTATAAAATTCCCAGTGCAAGAAGCAAATGAAGATTTCAGCTCTTCAAATAACCCAAAGATTTGGGCGTTATAATTTTGTTAACAGTGAAAAGCTACTACAAATGTATTTTCCAGTAAATTTTAAAATGGGCGGCCTGTAAAACAATTTATTTAATTGGGTCACCGGCACTAGCTAGCGGAAGGTCTTTAGGATCATGTAGAGGTTAAAATTTTGTACAAGGGTTAAATTAATTTATAAGGTACTACAAAGATTTGGCACTTACCTTTTTTAAACAATTGCGAATTAAGTGACAATTGCCAAGGATTCAGACAAGTCGAGAATGTAAAAATGTTTGTACAAAACCTTGAGAGACTTGTCATTCCAAGGAGGACAATTTTTTCCTTTTAAATCAATTCCTCACTTTATACTAAGCAAATGTCAATATTATCAAAAAACTTTTTTCTTAATTAGGACAAACAAAACTATTTAATTCACAGAGCAAGAACGTGAACCTCTTTACATTCATTGATTTTAAGTTAGAAATTTAAGTGATTAAGGTGACTATGGAATTTATGAAAATTTTGAGTACATAAGTAGTTTTCAAACACTTGTATATGAACGAACTTATATTATAAATCGTACACTAAATTAATCCTACGGTTTATGGCAAAACGTCCTAACAAACAAACAAACTAAAAATTGGTCATGCTACTTAACTATAAAACTGACTTACTAAAATTGTCCATTGTTTTAGGGTTTGTTTTCCAACGTAGAACAGTTCTTAACTTTGGGAAGAGAATCTTGTATTTGCTTCTGATTGAATCTTAAATGAATTAAGACTGGTACACTACCCGGTCAGAATCTTATGACAATATCACTTACTTGTGCGTTAGATCCTACAATACGTTTGATATTCCGAATACTTGATCACTATAAATCCGCGAACATATGGGCATAACTCACGGCATATAATAGTGAGTATCACTTCTTCCAATTTTTACTAATGATGGAAGTGGAATTCTATCTGTGATGCCTGTGAACGCTACCCGAACTGGGTTTCTTTATATTCTTGACCACGGCCAGTTCATTGAAGAATTCTCTGTATGGAAAAAGTCGATGATTTATATTGACTAATCATAACCCTAATCATTATACGTCATTTTCTGTTATTCAAACTAAACAGAACCTCCCACAAAACAAGATTTCAGGAACCAAATCCAACCCTTTTAGATGATCACGGAATGCAAATTATTTTCCCAAGGGTTTAAATTATATTGAACCTTCTACGAATTTCTTAATTATTGAAATGTTTGAATTGGTAACAGTTCTGCCATTAACTTAGACAGGCTAACCTAGATAGCCGAAATGGATTACACGCACAATGGATGTCTCCAGACTACTTGAAATTACTTGTAATATTTGAACAACAAATTGGAAAATTTTGGCTATTTATAATGTTTCGTTTCTATAACCCGCTGTCAATCAACGAAAGTATTAAGAAGGTTAAGCTTTTCAACTGAAAATTGCTTTCCTTTATTTACGCTGAAAACGTACTATTCCATTTTAACTTTATCAGATTCGTCATCTGTAACCGACCTAAACTTTAAGAGGTTTATTGTATTTGATTTACAAGGAAGGGTAGAGCTTTAAATTATGACCTGCCGCTAGAATTCTAATAGTTTAGTAGCCTGAAGCTATTTGTAAAGCTGGTCTTTTATTATAAGGGAGCCTAACTAAAATGAGGTAATTTATTGTGGAATTTTTGTCTATAAGTTATGCAAGTTACTGAATTTTTAATTAATTGATCTGTTTATTCGTTAACATTACAAAATAATGTTACAACTGAACCAAATAATTCTTCTTAATCTTCTTTGGGAATTAAACCACTCATAGTTTTTAAAATGATCTTTATTTACGTTTCGATCCATGACCTAGGATCGTTGTCAAAATAATAAAAACTTCAAGTTTGGCCACAACAAACATACAGGGAGTGTTTATGAACCAAATAATGTAGGATATAGATCCTTTACGTATGAAAATATGATAAATTAAAGAAAGTTAGAAGTGCATAAAAGCGATATGTTACAAACATGCTTTTGGAGAATTGGTTAAAAATTTTAGCATTGATAATTTTAGAATCTACATGGTGTTACCTGAGATAATCGACAACCTTACACGCAGCGGAGCGTTTGTACTCAAAAGTTGATTGACGGCTCCACGTGCCGTTACATCTTTCGGATGAACATTTACATTTACTGGGTATTTAAAGATTACAATAAGGAATTTTGAGAACATCATTTGCATTTTCTGGGTTGTTGTACATTAATTGGATAAGGTATAAGTTAGCGTTAATAGGTTCAGCAGTTCAGTTTCGCTTAAATCTTTGATTACAAGATGTTGTAGCGTAAAGCTTTAATACATATATGATATAAATCACCATCGATGTGACTCTTTGTTGATATAAAATACTGTAGTGATTAATAAATTAGTAATTAGTGCTTCGTATATAAAGTAATTGTAGTGCTTCGAGATTAAATTAAGTAAGAAGAGAGAATTGTAGTTTAAGAAGATTATATTTGTACTATTAGTGACTAGCTGAAAGCAAATTATTGGGCGAGCCTTTTGGAAAATTTATAGCGCTACTAGTTGATGAAAAAGACTTGTGTAACCAGTTTCAAAATAAAGAACTGTTGTTATTGCAAATAGGGTTTTCGGTATATTGGTGTCAAGTAGTGGGATTAAAACCTTTGAACGATTTCTATTTGCATGTCGGTCACTCGTACAAAAAAAAAAGGAAATGGACAGGGATGTTCTTTCGTTTTTGAAAAACTTCAAGTCAGGCATGGCAGAACACGCAGAGAAACAAGACCAAAACTTTTCGGGCCTAGCAGTGAAGTTAGAAGAGCATGCTGAGAAATTGGACAAACTGCCGCAAACCTTATAGTAAAACTAAACCAGACTGCGGCCAATTTACAAGAAATGCTAAGAAACAGAACCGAAACACTGCAAACTTGGCAGTGAGATTAGAAGAAGGTAGAAATTACAGGAAAATATCGTTAGTTTTGCAAAAGAACTGCACGAGACCGCAATGAATTTACTTGAAAATTTTACAGCGTAATTAAGACCAGAATCCAAAGCTGTTGAACAAAAATTAATTGAAAATTACAGTCAACCGAGAAGGGTTTATACATAAAACTACAAAAATCGCGCAAAAGATGAAAACTCAATTTTCTGACGGCTTTCAGAAATTAGAAGCGCAGTTCGTAGATAACTCCCAAGAACTAGAAGCAAAGTTATTAAGCACTTCGCGTACAATGGAAGAAGAGATGCTGAGGATGGAAGAACGGATTAATTCTCTAACAGTACATACATCAAAACCCTCAGTGTCGGTGACACAACAGCACACCTCAAAATTTAAGAATGGCGGGGTATGCGAACAGACGTCAAAATTCAGGGAAAAGCCACACACATTTAATGGAAAATCACCTTGGCAGACATATTTTAATCAGTTCGAGGTTGCCGCGAGATCTAACGGCTGGAACGTCGCTGAAAGGACAATTTCATTGATTGTCGCGTTATGAAGCGAGGCCTTGAACATTCTGCAGACCATACTAGATCATGGCCAAAGAAGCTACGAGGTTTTAGCATCGAGGCTCGAAATGAGGTACCACACTCAAGTGAAGAACCGTTACTAAAAAACCAAGCAGAATTTGTAAGAGTTTGAAGCAGATATTGCTCAATGGTGAGGCTGGTCTATCCAACAGCACCGAATAGCTTCCTAGAACAGTTGGCAGTACAGACCTTTGTTAACTGAATGCGCGACGGAGAGATCCAGTAAGTACTACGGTTGGCTAGACCAAGGACCCTAGGTGATACGTTAGCTCTTGCTTTGGAATTTGAAACGGCAAAACAAGCTTCGCATCGTAGAAGCGGCAAAGTAAGATAATCACAGAGGAGCAGGTCCGAGGAAGTGATTCGGCAGGTACTTCGTGAATACCAACCAAAGTGATAGAGACCCAGATGCTGAACTTGTGGCGAATTTGGGCATATACAATCCAAATGTATACAAGCCAAAGAAAAAGCAGAAAAATCGGAAACTAAACGAGGACAATAGGAAGGGGTGAAAGTCGACCTGCCCGGATTCTGTCTCGGAGACCATCAACCGCATCGCACGATCTGTACATGCAAACAGTATTTGCATACATGGACAATTTAACGTCCAGACTGTGAAGTTCTTGGTTGACACCGAAGTCACTAGAGAAAATCGATGATCTAGATGTAGTGCGCGACAGTGGTAAAGTGTAGCCCGCTACTGCGCGTCTTCGAACCGTGGCTGGTGAGGAAATTCAAACACACGGAATGCTAAATGTAAAAATCGGAGTTGAGTATAAAATATTTGACCATTAGCTAGTACTAGCGAACATCATAAAAAGTCATCTTGGGAACGGATATCTTGAAGAGGTATGTATTCCATGTAGATATGAAACGGATGTTTTGAGAATAGAGAACCAGGAGGTGCTTTTTTTCGAAACAGACGACGAGTCTGTGCAAGTTTGTTGGCGAACGACGTTGTCGTACCTGAAACGACAGGAGTGTGGTGATGGGATGCTTAGAGGGTGCTCTCCGGCAAGGTTTTGTGCGCGCTATTGAACCGATTAGTGACGAGTTCCTCGGAAAGGGCATGCTTGTGGGGAAGGCTCTGACCAAAGTGACGAATTGTGTACCTGTTAGAATATTAAACACCAATGACATCGATATTGCGCTGAAAAAGAATACAATAATTGAGTGGTGTACTTTGATCGTTCCCGTGGCGGAGTGTGCCGGTGTTGAGGAAGAATTTCTCACCAAGGGGCATTCCGCGAAGTTATTGGTTCACTTGAAGAAACCGTGCCAGCATCTTGAACAACAACTAGCTGGATTTAAGAACTTCATCCGACAGTATTCGGATGTGTTCGCAGTCGACGGCGATCGATTAGGAATGATCACAATAATCAATCATAGAATAGATACAGGAACGTTCGACCGATAAAGTTCCCGTCTAAGACAGCACCCGAGAAAGTTACCGTTGGCCAAACGCGTGGAGGTCAAGAATATGATTGGAGATATGGAGGATAAGGAGTGATTGAACACCACTATAACCCTTCGACATCGTATGTTGTGTTTGTTAAGAATAAGGGCGGGTTAACAAGATTTTGTGTGAACTACTAGCGATTCAATGACGTGACTAATAAGGATAGCCAACGATTGACGACACCATAGATACACTTTCACGGTCGTGATAGCTCTTCAAGCTTGGATTTGAGGAGTGGATAACATCTTGCGTGGGCTATTGTGGAAAATGTGTCTGGTATATTTTAATGACGTGATCGTGATTGGGAAGTCGTTTGGGGAATACTTGGAAAATTTAGAAGAAATGTTTTGAAGACTCGGAGAAGCCAATCTGAAGCTGAGTCCAAAGAGATGGAATACCTAGGACACATAGTTCAACGCAACGAAGTCAGACTAGACCCGGAAAAGGTTAAGGCAGTACAAAAGTGACCGACGCCAAAATACAAACATTAGTTGCGCAGCTTTCTGGGGTTGTGCACTTACTATAGTAAATTCTAATCCGGGTTTGCAAATATAGTCAAACCCTTGACCAAGCTGACCGAACATAGACGTGATTACATTTGGGATGAAAATTGTTAAAATGAAGTTCCAACAACTAAGATATTTATTGACAACAGCTCCGATGTTAAGTTATCCTCGATCGGATGGTTGCAGGAGTATGATTTCGACGCGGAACACCGTGCTGGTACGAGTCATCGTATTGTGGATGTGCTTTCGGAACTGCCTTGACCTGAATATTGTAGCCATTGCTCACGGTTAGAAACAAAGCGTGATCTACTTGGTCGGATTACCATGATCAATGACGATTGGCAGCCTATACAGATGCGAACAGGAGAATGGCAAAGACCTAGATGTCATTCTGGGTTGGAAGGCCATAGGAGTATGTTCCTCCTGGTGGCACATTAGACAGTTGATAGCAACTTGAAATCGTACTGGGCACGATGGAATTCCCTGAAAATAGAGAATGATATTTTGGTGCGATCATTGGAGAAGGGAGATGTGTCCGTGAGTATAATTCGGGTTGTGTTCCTAAGAGCCGGATGTCTGACGTTTTAGAACGTCTGCGTAATGAAATCTCGGGAGAACATTTCGGCATTAAGAAGAAGGAAAGTTCGGGCAATATTTTACTGTTATCCCACAAATGTCAGCTGTGCGCACCATTGGGAAACTGGAAGGCTCTAATGAGGCAATACAACGTGCGAAGCCACTTTGAAAGAGTGACAATCGATATTGTCGGTCTATTCTCCGATGCCGACTAAGGAAATAAGTACACCTTGGTAACCATGGATTATTTTACTAAGTTGACCGAAGCGTATGTTTTACCAAACAAAGAAGATGCAACCGTCGTTGGTAAAGGAACTGTTCTGCCGTTTTGGAGTTCCGATGGAGTTGTGCGTCGTTCAGGGCAGACATTTTGAGTCATCGTGATTGTAAGAAGTTTGCTGGTTGCTGGAAATGCGTTATTCCAAGAAGTTTGCCGGTTGCTGGAGATGAGAAAGACTCGAACGACACCATGTTGCGCCCGCAATCGGATGGCATACTAGAGCGCACGAATCGCACCCTGGACAAATACTTTTCTGAGGTGGTCTCTCAACATCAAAGAGACAGTGACTACTATTCACATCTATATTTATTGACCTATCGGTCTTAGGTTCACGAGAGCACTAGACAGAATCCCGCATGTACCATGCTGGCACGCGAGATACGTCTACCGTGTGATCTTGAGATGACATCGTGGGCGAGGGTTACGTCGACAAGCTCAAACGTAAGATACACGACATCCATGGTGACGTTAGGGAAAAGATCCAGATCGCAAACGATTGAATGAAGACCAGATACATCAAGGCGCAAGAGTATGATTTTCAAGAGGGCGACCGCGTTTGGCTGTAGAATCCCAGAGTGTGACGTCTGTCGCCAAAGCTACAAAGACATTGGAAGGGTCCGTACGAAGTTGTAAAGAGGATCAACGACGTTATATATCGGATTCGTAAGCTTCCAAAGTGCAGAACGATAGTGGTGCACGTTAACCGGTTAACATCCTATCATAATGATGACGACGGTAATGCGGAAGAACGACAGGCAGTGAGACGAACAAACAGCTATGCTCGTTATGATGAACAAAGGTATGGACCGAGCTTTCTTTGGTTCAGGTCTCTGTACAGCGGCACAGGCAAAGTGAGATTTGAAGTGACTGAAGAGATTTAAGGTGATCTATTCAATGTGCCATGGCACATTGCGTAGCGTCGGACCTTAATTTATCCCGAGGACTTGTTGGGTGTTTAAAAATAAATTTGATGGTCTGGATCAACTTTTCCGATAACAATTCTAGGTTGGAAAACCATACGACTAAAAGACCAACATGGAGGCGTCTATTACTTGATGGCCAAGCAACGGCCTTCTGGTAAATTGGATTACAAAGATCTGTGGAACGCGTTAGTGAACCTCAAGGGTCAGATGATCGAATTTCAAGAAAAATAATTTTTTTTTACCCATATCAGTTATGTGCTCGATGGTTTGGACTGGAAGGTTGTACGAAATATGTCAGAGGTACCGTTCAGACAACTGGCGTCCAAATTTTGGTGTGGTTATAATTAAAATGGCACGGCCCCTGCTATGAAAAGTAGGAACTGCAGAAATGGTTTCGACCGTCTTTACCACCACAAGGACAGCTTTAAGCGGGGGACAGCGTGGCGCCGATCGGTGTTGTTGTGGATTAAGTAATTACATTTTAACGCAGCGAGGCGTTTGTACACAAAAGACGATTAATGGCTTCCTGTGTCATTACACCTTTCGGATGAATTTTGATTGACGGGCACCCGGCTTTTACATTTAAAGGTTATTTAAAAATTACAATAAGAAATCTCGAGAACGTCATTTTCATATTCTGGGTTGTTTAGATTAATCTAGAACAATTGAATAAGGTATAAATTAGCGTTAAGGGGTTTAGCAGTTGTTCCGTTTAAAGCTTTGATTATGAAATGTTCTAGTTTAAAGTTTTGGTACATATGTGATATAAATCACTGTCGATGTGAATGACTCTGTTGGTGTAAAATACTGTAGTGGTTATATAAATTAAAATAAATTAGTAATTAGTGCTTTGTATATAAAGTAATTGTAGTGCTTCGAGATTAAACTAAGTAAGAAAAGAGAATGGTAGTTTAAGAAAATTATATTTGTACTGTTGCTGACTAGTTGAAAGTAAATTATTGGGTGAGTTTTTAGAAATTTTATTGTAACGACGAGTTGTTGAACAGATTTGTATAATCTGTTTGAAAATAAAGAATTGTTGTTATTGCAAATAGAGTATTCGTTACAATATGCTCTGTGGTGATTATGAACAAAAACAATTCATATACATATTTGGTTAATTCTTTTTCGTTCGTAAGATAGCGACAAAAAAAAAGATGCATAAGTTAATGTAAATTTTAGTATTTAGTTAAGAAATATAACAACATAAAATTACTAATACAATAATTGCTCGAATTGTTCACTTACATATTCTAAACATGATGTTAGTCTTTAAGCGACACTGTGCTGCCTGCCAATATTTGCAAATTTACGTCATAGAGAATTTACTACCTCAACTCTTTTCCAACATCCAAATATTTTATCATGACTGGCTTACCGTTATTGTAAACATGGAATAAAAGGCAACACCAAACAAAAAAAAAGTCCAGCAGCGAAAGGTCATGATAACATACAGGCCATAGTGCAGAACCTCCTCTTCCTATCTATCGTCTAGGAAAATTTTGATTTAGAAATACAATAATTTACCTAGGAAAATGCAGTTTCGCACCTTATTGGTGATAAAACATGACACGTTGAAATTTTGATGCAAAACCCGCGAAACCGGTCTCTATACAAATGGTCAACAAACACAACTGATGTAGAATTCATTTTCGGTTTAGAAACCGATTACAAAAACCCCTCGGATAGTACTTTTTTAGTAAGTTCCAACCAGCATTCGTTATTGTGTTTGGATAGATGGTGTTTTGGAAAATTTCCACTTTGTAAAGTGTGTTGCAACGTTATGCTCATCCAAAATGTGTTTTGTTTATCTTTTTCCTCTATTCTATTATCATACTTACAACGATATCTTCCTTTCTGTAACGCGGATATAAGGAATGTCACATCCAGTTCTATCATTTTCTATATATTTGAAGATCGTGTTTCTTGCTGATAATCACCTCTATTCAGTATATCTTTTCTATAAGCGTCAGGTTCACATTCAAATATCGTTTCTTTTTTTTTGTAATTCATCGTTTTGTTGTTTACTTTTTTACGGCTATTCAGGCATGCTACCCGTGCTATTGTTTCTTTCTCGCATGTTATGTATTCGGTTACTATGAATTCAGATTGTTTAAAATTATGTCTTTGTTGCAATGATTCTTCAGTAATCTCTTAAGAAATGCCTAATATAAATTCATATTTCTCTATGCATTTCAAGATTATTCTTCATTCGCATACTAATAAGAATATGATTTCGTGTTACTAATTTGGGAAGTTGGGCAACTTTATGTGCATGCTTTATTATGTGTGTAAGAGCGTGAACCAGCCATCACCATGTCGGGTTCTTTTGGTATTCCAACAAGGTTGTGACCAATTTGTTCAGGGCAATTGAAATAATTGAAGTCCTGTACGGGGTAAGATTTTTCTTGTGCTACTAGTTGAATTTCAGTCGTAGGATGTAAATTGGTTAGCAACTAGAAAAGAATTTACTTTCAAGGCCTTTCATTTAATTGAAAGCACCATGTTGTCGCTGGGACGCGATTTATAGCACTAACTGGTTAGTGCCTCCTGATAAATATGGGCTGGCATTCTTAATCATCCTTTGAGCTGGAGTGATGCATTTAGGACAAAATGCTATCTGGAATTATTGCATTAAGCAGCTGTTTATAAGAATTCTTTTCTATTTGGTTATTTTAAAAGTTTAATTTTAGAAATATTTGACTACCGGGGCATTCGACAGCTGAAGTCAACATATGTCAAAGATGCTTACGTCAACAACGTATTTATCAATCACCATTACTTTAATATAGCTGATTTGTTTTGAGGTATTTATTTATATTCGTTAATATTTTTTTCGCAAGAATAAAAACTATATAAAAAACAACAGCACATTTGAATTGGTTTATTGAATAAATTATACATTTGTGTAAGATATCTAACAAGCCATTCCGACCAGTATTTTTTAAATTATGGCATTGTTGTTGACTGCAACACTGTTACGTTACCGATACTTTGCGCTCAAGGTGTTGGTAAGCGATTCTTAACTTTTGGCTGTCAAGTTATTTTTTTATTATTTGATTTTTAAGGAAGTGTCTTATTACGCATCGACTGTAAATACTGGTTATTCTATATCTGATGTGGAACCTTTAAAACTGTAATTATTGATTTAATTTTTTATTTAGCATAAATGAACTTGGTGGTGTTTACTCTGCGGTTTATTTAACAACCTTCACTTAGTGAGATGCTGTATTATTTTTACGGTGTTATTACGGTACTCACCTCTTGATAGCTCTTGCAGCGACAAATTACCAACTAGGTGATCTAGAGCTAAGATCTCCTTGCGGTGTCGTTGTTTTATCATTTTAAATAGTTGCTCTTGCATTTAAAAAAAGAGGATTACTATTTAGTGTTTCGAGCAAGTATTAGACCGATTGCAACCGCTACATACTCTCCTTATTATGTCTACCCAGCAAATTTTTTCTATTAGCGCCAAGTCCGTATTTCAAGTAACTGCAGTTATTTTTACGCCTTTTTAAAGTTCAAGGCTCACATCTAAACAATATTTAATTATGTTTTTCTTGATTCTTTATTTCCATTTCGAATGGACCTGCATCTTGCCGAAGTTCTAAATTACTAGAACAGGTGAAATGGCTTGCGTGTTCTAATGAGCTAAAGAGCCAAACTACAGGTCCAACCAAAGTAGTAGGGTCGTTAGTGAGGAACCAGACTAAGACAGGCCCCCGAAACAGGGCAGCGGTTCTTTCGGTACTTAGAGTGGCAGAGACCATAGGGGTCGGTATGGCAGTCTAAGACACACTACCGCGATGTGGAAGGCAACGGGAAACCACCACATTATCTCCCAAGTACACAGCGTACTTAAATTGTAAGAAACATGATGGCATTCTCTGAGGTAAAAGATTACGGAGTTAAAATAGTCCCCCATTCGGATCTCCGGGAGGGGACTACTTTGGAGGATGCGATCGGAAAGTTAAAAATAAGAGTAGGGAACATTCTGCGAGTCGGAGCGTGGAATGTTAGAAGTATGAAGCAAGTAGGTAAGCTAGAGAACCTAAAAATCGAAATGAATAGTTTATCACTAGACATAGTAGGGATCAGCGAAGTTCGGTGGCCAGAGGCGGGGGATTTTTGGAGTGGAGACTTCAGGGTAATTCATACAGGAGCAGATGAAGGAAATTTGGGTGTGGGGATAGTTATGCGGAAAAAGATAGGATACTGTGTAGAAAATTACTTACAAAAGAATGAAAGAGTACTCATGGTTAGATTAGAATCTAAACCGGTAAACACAGTAATAATACAAGTATACATGCCCACCTCTAGCTACAGTGACGAAGAGGTAGAAGCCATCTACAAAGATATCGAAGACATATTAAGATACGTAAAAGGACATGAAAATTTAATAATTACGGGGTATTTTAATGCCGTGGTATGTGAGGGTAGGGAAGGAGCGGTAGTAGGTTTATTTGGTTTAGGCACGAGAAACGACAGGGGAAATAGGCTGGTAGAATTTTGCGACAAGAACAATTTAATCATCACAAACACATTATTTCAACATCATGCTAGAAGACGATATACGTGGAAGATGCCAGGAGATATAGGAAGATATCAAATAGATTACATCCTTGTTAGACAACGGTTTAGGAATCAAGTAAAAGACTGTAGAGCTACCCAGAAGCAGATATAGATACTGACCACAACATCGTAATTATGAAGTCCGCACTTAAATTTAAAATTTTAAAAAAAAGAAACGGAAAAAGGCACTTGGACTAAAACTAAAAGATAAAGATATTCAAGAAAGATTCGAAAAAAAGTCAAATGAATTGCTCAAAGATATCGGGAAAATATCTGATACTAAGGAAGTAGAAACAGAATGGAATAACATTAAATCCTGCCTAGATATGGCGGCCAGAGATATTTTGGGGTATACACAAAAAGAAAATAAGAACCCATGAATAACAAAGGATATCCTGAATTTAATAGAAGAAAGACGAAAATACAAAAATAAATCAGACGAAACAGGAAAACAGAGATACAAAGCCATAAAATGGGAAATTATTCGCAAATGCAGGAAAGCTAAAGAACAATGGATTGATGAAAAGTGCAAAGAGATACAAACGAAGATGGAAATAGGAAAGACAGACGAAGCATACAAATTAATTAGAATGAATTTTAGGGATATAAAACCGTATAGCAAAAATATAAGGGATGCACAAGGAAACGTCATCATAGAAAACGTAGAGAAAGTGGGTAGATGGCAAGAATATATAGGGAATTTATATGCAGGAGAGGAACTAACGGCATTAGAACAGGAATCAGACATTGGAAATGAAAACTTGGGATATCCTATACTTAGAGATGAGTTTGAATTAGCATTAAAGAGTCTGAAAAATGGTAAGGCACCGGGTACAGAAGGTGCAAGCAGAAACTCTAAAAGCCGCTGGACAAGCAGTAACAGAACGTCTCTTCCAACTTGTAAGCTATATGTATGAGACAGGCGAGATGAGATACCAAAATATTTCAAACGTAGCATCATAGTAACTATATCAAAGCAGATAGGCGCGGATAGATGTGAAAATTTTCGAACAATAAGTTTGACAGCACACGTGTCAAAAATATTAACTAGAATTGTGCAAAGACGAATGGAAAAACGGGCGGAAGAAATACTAGGAGAAGACCAATTTGGGTTTAGGCGAAACATGGGAACACGGGAGGCTATTTTAGCTCTGAGAGTGATAATGGAGAAAACAATAGAAAAAGGGAAAAGCGTGTATATAGGGTTTGTAGATCTGAAAAAAGCATTCGACAATGTAAAATGGAAAAAAATGTTTGAAATACTCAAAATGATTGGAATGAGTTATAGAGATAGACGAATAGTACATAGCTTATACAAAGAGCAAACAGCAGTAATAGAATTAGAGCAGGAACGTAGAGAAGTAAACATTAGGAAAGGGGTGAGACAGGGATGTGCCCTATCCCCATTGATTTTTAACTTGCACGTAGAAGATGCAATGGATACTGTCAAATGCAGGAAGACATTTGGAATGATATAGCGGTATTAGCGTCTAGCGAGGAAGAGTTAGAAGCTGCTCTTAATGAAATGGAAACGGTTCTAACAGAGAGATACGGTATGAAAATTAACAAAACTAAAACTAAAGTTCTAGTATGCAAAGGTAGGGGAAATAAATCAAAAACAAGAATACAAGTGTGTAACACGAACTTACAAGAGGTTAAGTATTTCTGCTACCTAGGAAGCCAAATAACGCAAGTTGGGAAAAGCACAAAAGATATAAAACAAAGATTAGCACAAGGTCCTGCTACATTTAACAAGAAAAAGCAACTACTGTGCTCAAAGACCACAAACATAGAAACAAGGAAAAGATTGCTTAAAACATATGAGTGGAGCACAGCACTGTACGGCTGTGAACCCTGGACAGTAGGAGAAGCAGACAAGAAAAAGGTATAAGCCTTTGAAATGTGGTGCTACAGACGTATGATGAAGATATCATGGACAGACAAAGTTAAGAACGAAGAGGTACTAAAAATGGTAGGGGAAGAAAGAAATATGTGGAAAACGATAAAAAATAGGAGAGATAGGATGATAGGCCACATACTACGGCATGAGGGAATAGTGCGGAATATATTAGAAGCAGAGATAGAAAGAAAGAGAAGAAGAGGTTAGACTACTGCACACAGATAGTAAAAGATGTAGGCTGTAGGGGTTTCAGGGAGATGTGTAGGCTAGTCCAGAATAGAAATCAATGGAGGTACGCATCTAACCAATCCCAAGATCGATAAACTAATGACGAAAAAATAACTGTACTTAAACATGATGATTAATATAAGTAAGTACAAGAATTGGTTGGGCAATATTCTCGAATAATGTGTAGTGTGTGAAAGGATTTACTGGAAAACCATTACTTCAGCAAATGTCTAAGTGTTGGGGGATCTTGGTAGCCACAGGTTGCTTAACCCTCTTCACTGAATCTCGGTGAAATAGGGCATAAAATTAGAAAACAATAGAAGGGGAACGAGCTGTATACACATGCTGTGTGAGAATTTCAGGGAATTATGTAGGCTAGCTCAGAATATAAATAAGTGCAGGTACGTGTCCAACCAGTTTTGAGACGGAAAACCTAATGACGAAAAAATAAGCGCAGATAAATGTGATCATTAAACAACTAGTTGTTGGTTGCGAAATATCTGCAACTAATGATGACTGTGCGAAAAGATATATTGGAAAATATATTAAATCGGTAAACGGTTAAGTGTTGGGGGAACTTGGCAGCCACAGGCTGCTTACCTCCCTTCACAACCACTGAAGGTCGGAGAAATAGGGTATATAATTGTAAAACAATAGAAGGTGACCGAACTGGATCTAACAAGAAAGAACAGCGCCTATGAGGAAAGACAACAAACATAGAACAAGAAGAGAATTGTTGAAAGTATATGTGTGGAGCACAGCACAGTATGCCTATGAAATACGGGCAGTCTGAATCGCAGACAGAAAAACGGTAGCAGTCTTTTGAAATGCTGTGCTTCAGATGTATGAGGACGACAGCATGGACAGACAAAGATAATAACAAATAGTTTATAGAAATAGTAGGGGAACAAGGATATCTGGGGGAAAAAAGATAAGAGAAATAAAAGGGCAGAATACGTTCTAAGGCATTTTTGGGGAATAGTATGGGATATATTACAAGCAGAGATAGGAAAAAACAGGTAGATGCAGACTGCAAATTTCGGGGAAATGTGTAGGTTAGTTCAGAATAGGAAACAATGATGCTACGCGTCTAACCAGTTCTGGGACTGAAGACCTAATGATGATGATTCTTTATTTAGTAGTCTAGAGAATATTCTTCGTTTTCTGTTCAAAGCGTCGTTGGTTATATTAACGTACCATTATTTATTTCTCTCATGTCTGCTTATTATGGATTCAAGATATTTAAAACTATTTCCAAGTTTTAATTCTTTCCAATCTACTTTTATCTATTGTTTTTGTATTCATACATGTAGGTAACAGATAGCCCAAGGAACACGCAAAAATTAAAAGTTTTTTTACACTGTAATATTTATTTGTGTCAGTAGAACAGCTTTGAAATATGTTTAATCAGAAAAGGATTTTGGAAATTTATTTCGTACTTCAGCATAATCGGCTATTTTTTGTGCCGTAAATTAAGTACTGTATTGATTTTTATTACTAGTGCAATGCTCTACAAACCCTATATTACTCAATATTGATATAACTTACCTTCCTGTTGTAACAATAATAATAACAAAAGGAAACCATTTTCAACACAAACACTATCGTGTCGCGATTAAGCCTCTATTATTTATTTATCTACACCTAAATTCAATCTTACAGTAACTTGAATAAGTAGGTAACTACTGAAACGTCACTCTCGCTGACTATTCGATTCTAATTGAATAACAATATCGCATTAAATAATCCAAAGTTATTGACATCATTACTTCATACATTTTATAATTTTATTTAGTATGCGGGATGTTGACAAGTTTTGCAATCGAAATGGCATACGTTCAAGCATGTAAAATACTATCTGACCTCATAAACTTGACAGTACTACATATTATGACATCCAACTTGTAATTGTTTTTGCCATAAACAAATAAAAGAAAAGAGTTTCGTGATAAACGACACGATTGTCATATTATTGAGTACAGTACACGAAAGAGTATCGTTAGTCGTATATAACTTAAATAAAATTCGTACTAGCTTAATCGCGCATGGTTAATTACATGTGATATTAACATTTCGAATAAATTTATAAAAGGCAGTAGTTCTAAGAAAGAGCACATGCATAGCTTTTATAGACCTAGGAAAAATGTTCATCATTCAATGGGTACTTTTAAAACAGCAACATTAGCACGAAAGATCTTCAGACTTTTACACAAATGTTATATAAAACAAACCTTAGAAATAAATGTTTAAGAATATATATATATATATATATATATATATATATATATATATATATATTTATTATTAAATCTCACACTTCTCTTTTTTTACTTACTTACTGACTGTGTGTTCAGTCACTCTCAATTCTATATTCTTAAAATTTTTATTTTATTTTACCCCTTTTGTCGCGCCTTTTTTTGTAATGTGCACACCTAATGCACGCCCCGTACTTGCAACGTTTGGTTGGTTCTTTAAGTAAACTTTTTATTTCAATGCCTCGACTATTTAAGCTCTTAAATCTCAGGGTGGTCAACTACTTATAGTGAGTTCTGTTATAAGTAGATGTGCAAAGTCCAACCAAAGTGCACCTCTTTTGTTTTAGTACTAAATTTTTTTTACTCTACTTTTGTATATGCCAAAATTATACTACGATCAGCGTTGCTTTGTGCCAAATTAAATTACTACCAAAATTATATGACTGTTTTTGACGTTTTAAGATATCTCAGCACTCACCTGGTTTATACTCCGTTCTTGGCCGCTCTAACTGCTGGCTCAAAATCCTTGTCG
The DNA here is from genome assembly GCA_036346225.1 of Platerodrilus igneus. Taxonomy (NCBI): domain Eukaryota; kingdom Metazoa; phylum Arthropoda; class Insecta; order Coleoptera; family Lycidae; genus Platerodrilus; species Platerodrilus igneus. Next base: position 2,121,150 of record JARFIW010000237.1, on the reverse strand, counting down.
CCGTATGCGTCTTTACACTTTTGTCCTATCTGATTGAAGTTTAGTACCGCCTCCAGGTGTTGTTCTCAAATTTAGCTGCTCCCCAATACCTGAAATAATTAACCCTAATTTAGAATTTTGAATACCCAGTGCTGTAACTTCCCCTGTGCTAATTTCTGCTTCGAATCCTCCACTACCAATTGTTGCTATCCTAAATTTCGCTCTTCGTGTTCTCAATTACTCCGTCCGCTTCTTCGTATCTAATCCAAATCTACTCGTCGTCTTACTTCAAATTGCTCTATGTTCCGCTACCTAATAATCGCTATCCAAAACCAACTTCTTTCCTTATATATTTTTCCTCCCGATGTCCTGCTACCTAATATCGCTATCCAAATCCCACTTCGTTCCTTATATATTTTCCTCTCGATGTCCTGCTACAAATCTATAAATCGCTATCCAAATCCAACTTCTTTCCTATATATTTTTCCTCTCGATGTCCTGCTACCTAATATCGCTATCCAAATCACACTTCGTTCCTTATATATTTTTCCTCTCGATGTCCTGCTACCTAATATCGCTATCCAAATCCAACTTCTTTCCTATATATTTTTCCTCTCGATGTCCTGCTACCTAATATCGCTATCCAAATTCCACTTCTTTCCTTTATATATTTCCTCCCGATGTCCTGCTACAAATCTATAAATCGCTATCCAAATCAAACTTCTTTCCTGTGTATAACCACTCTCGATGTCCTGCTACCTTTAAATCGCTACCCAATATCGTTCCAAATCTCTATAATTTTCCGTCGCTTCGCCGTTGCACAATCACCACTCTTTACACTTATTACTTTCGTTGCTGTTGCTTCTTTAACCTTCTCTACTTAATCAAAACTCTTTAAAATCAAATACTTTTATTAACTTCTTTTAAAAATTGTTTACAAATTAGCACAGTTTGAAAAACACGTCTTTTTACAAAATGAATTTCGAAATAATCTCCGTTGTTTGCTTTCCAAGGCGACCATTTTAACTTTCCTGCCTACTAAATCTTAAATTACATACTAAATCGTCCAATAACATCTTAACATTTCGTTTGTGTCGCACATACCATAGTTCATGTCCTTTTACACTTTCCTGATTCACATACAATTCTATTATTTGTCCTAAATATTTACAGTTCACCAATCACCTTTGAAGTTGTTATAACTAATAATTTTGAGCTTACAAATATTGTCCAAAAGTTGATTCTATTTAAAATGAAACCAAAATAAATCACACTTGAACCTGGATGCGTGGTTGATAGTAAACATTCATAGACGCATCCGGTTTGTTGGACGGCAAATGTACTTTCAATGGCCTTTAAAATTCAAACTCGGTATAAACCCTTGAGCACTGTACATCTTACTACGTCATTTAGTCATTTCAATATTACCTTTTGGCACTTAATTTCAACTACCATTTTGAATGGTATTTTAGTATACGTAAAATACGGCAAACATACATTTTTAAGTTTATGTGATCAAATATGTGGATTATTTTGCTTGGCATATACTACCTTGTACTAAACAACCCTTAAAACTCTTGGTATCTCCCTTATACATTACAATATATATATATATATATATATATATATATATATATATATATATATTATAATTGCTGTGAAACCTCACCATTAATCTTAAACTAAGGTTTTCAAATCGAGCCCCACAGATTGGGCGTCATAAATGCTGTGAAATGTACAAAAAGCCTCGCCAGTTTCCTGGAATAAAATCACAAAAATTTTCTTTGGAACTCGAGCCTCGCTTTTGGGCGCTACGATTTGCTGTGATTCTTTACTCTTTACTCTTTCCGCCTCGGCTGCTCACCTAGTTAAAACTTTTATCCTCATTCATAAAAAAAACAAACACATTCCTACCACAAACATCAACGTTAACTCTATTTACATCAATATTCATAATACATTAAAATTTCAAAATTAAATTGTAGCATAAATTTCAGTATCATAAAATTTCAAGATTAAATTTGTCATCATTTTAATTTGCATCCAGAATTAAAGTCCTTGTAGGATGCCTACTAATTTATTTAACAATATTTGCAGACCTGAGCCTGAGTACAAAGGGAGCATCTCCCACCCCTTTACGTTAATCAAACAGGTTAGTCTAATTGAGCTCAAAGACAGACCCAAATTTTCATCATAATCAAGAACTTAAACTGCTAAATACTCCTTTTTACTTAAACAAGAAAATTTCACCTTAAAATTAAAATTTTGTTGTTTGTACAAATTCACTACTGTCCATTTTTTTAGCAAACAAATTATAAAGTTATTCAACACACACAAAAACATCAAAGTTCGAACAAAATTGTATAATTTACCTGAAGGTTACTGCACTCGTGGCTTCAACGTACATCGTCCTTGCTAATTTTACCATTCCAACTGGGTTATGTTTCCGTCCTCAGATTTCTGGTCGCCTTTTAAAATTTTCTACACCACCATTCATCTAAAGTTGTTTCAGGGCCTCTCAGGAACTCATCTAAGTATATCAAAATCTTGTTTTGTGGATCTAATCACGATTACGAATAACATTTGATTATTAACACCCCCGAAAAATAGCAAAGAAATTCCTAATTCTTTCACGCTATACCCAAAACTGCCTATTTTTGTTTATTCATTTATCGTTACAACTTTGGATACTTGGTACAGTGATACTCGCAAATATAACTAAACTGTATTACCTTGTATCTTCTTTTCCAAGTGCACTAATGCATAACAACTTGTATCGTAGCACGTAAAGAGCAAACTATTTTAAAGTATTCAATAATCACAAAATATAAGAGCAAACTGTTTCAAGTATTAAATCAAAATCGAAAATCTAAGAGCACTGTTTAAAGCATCGAATAATCAAAAATCTAAGAGAGCGAAACTGTTTAAAGTCCGGGTATATATAATGGCTAGCCTGTCCGTCGGTTTTGTCCCCATAACGGCCAGTTTCTAGAATTTCGCATTCTACGTTCCCTTTTCGACAGTCGGGCACAGCTATTCTACTAAATTTGCACTCGCGCCAGTTAAATCTCAGAAATTTTCCACACGGCACGCAACGTCTGAGAACAACTAATTAAATTTTATACAGAAATGTTATTTTTACACCTCTCATGTTTGCCTCTTATTTTCAACCAATCGTGACCCTCGTGATGCTACACAAATTACGCCTTTAATTATTAGCGTCTCTGCTTGACGCATTTTCTCCTTCCTTTTCTACCTTGGTCTGAATGGTACAAATCGATATTCTTTACTATCCACGTGGACTCGCGACGTGACTTTTAATAAACGCTGTTTTGTATTTCGTGCTAAAGCATCCGACCGTTTCCAATATACGTAGAATCTACATGTTTATCTAAACAAATTAAACTGAAATTGACTTTTAAAAATACGCAGGTGTGTGAACGTTTTAACATAATTCTCAGAGCTTTATTTTATGGTATTTTAACCTTGGATTTTCACAGGCTGTTATGCTTATTATATTATTAATAATCGTTCAATTAACTCCAATTAAAATAATAATGAATGGCATTGACTTCTATCCTTTAATTTTTAGTGAATCCTAATTAAATATTAATTATTATTTGTACATTTTGTTTAATACTCGTTACTTGGAACTTGAATTAATTAATATAAATTTTGCACGTAATTTCTATTTGTTTCTTTACTTGGAATAATTAAATTACATACAAGTTGAGCATTTTAATACTGCTTCTTTTTATAGAAAGCGTCTAGTGAATAATTTAAATCCTTTATTTTTAGTGAAACGAATAAATTTGTATGCTCCACGGTTTTTAATAACGCGTATTATCTAATAAAATTCCTTATACACGGTGAATAAAATTATTTGATGTCGTTAATTAATTTTCTACCCTGGTCTAAATTTGAGTAATATATATATATATATATATATATATATATATATATGTATTGATTTGATAACGACGTACGCCGATGTGATAAACGTCGTCCAGCTGAACGCCACCGCTGTGTTCTTCTCTAATCTTCTAATTTAATTATGTCACGGCTAGCCCAGTTTAATTTACACAGAGTGCACAACGTTACGATAAAACGAAGTCAATCAACATTCGTATAATGAAAGGAAATAATATTTACACTTTACAATTTTTGTAATCCTTTAAATAAGCCCTTCAATCAATTAATATTATTTGAATCATTTATCCCAAAATTTATATCCTTTTAATTTAATTTTAACGGACTCTCAATTCTTGTGAAAAGCTTCAACCGTTTTTGTTTTCTCTGAATATCGTTCGACAAACACCAAAATACTCGGAGAACCTCACAAAACCGTCAACCGACTTTATGCTTCGACGAAAACTAGTCTCAACGAACTTTCAGTTCTGGCTACGTCCACGCCTTCCACTTACAACAAATATCTTTCATCTCTTTCGTACATATAGTGTCCTTTCACATTTATGATTTTCTCCGATCGATATTTACCCTTCCTAAGACCAACTTGTTGCGCGTCTACCTTTAACATCCAATCAAATCACTCAAACTCTCTCCCTTGCTTTTAACCTATCTCTGTCTGCTGTTAAAGTTCTTAGAAATTATTGATTTTTCTACCCTCTCCAAACAAATTTGTATACCGTCTCCTAACCATACTACTTCTCTGATTAAATTCTAAAACTATAGCGCTTGTCTCTCACATTCATACATTCTGCATCGTCCATTTTCTTCTATAACCGTTTGGTTCTGGTTCCTTGCTGTACTACTTTCATGATTACCTTGATATCTTATGCTGTTTCTCCGTCATACTTGTATGCTTTGATTCATGTTTGTTTATCTGTTCATTTAAAAGTCAACCAACTAACCAACACCTGTTATCTGCGCTCCTTTACTAACACATACGAAAACGCTATCTTTTCTTATACAATATCGATCCGTATTCTTATCGGCCACCTGCCTTTGCTATATATTGCTTACACAAATATCCAACGGTCTGTCTTCTTGTCTTGTCTTTTTGTCTTCTTGGAACATATTCAATTTTACACGTATTATCTTTTTAACATTATGGTACTATCTTCTTAATTAACTTAATATCGAAGCACTACCATTAACTGACCAAACACTAATTATTCATTTATATACGAAACACTATTATTAATTTATATTGAATAGGGCGATTTATGTCAAACGTAGTTTATATCACATCTTTCAAAGTTTTAAACTAGAACATATTGTAATCAAAGTTTCGTTCAAAACTCATATCATGATCAAAGCTGTAGTCTGAACTGACTGACTAACGCTCATCAAGGCGACTTATATTTTATCCAGTCTATTGATAACATACCTGAATATGCTCAGGATTTCCCATTGTAACCTAAATAACTCTTAAATGCAAAACTATCGTACCTCTCAATCAACCCATCAACTCTATTAGAAGATACGCCACAGGGTGCCCATCAATTATCTTTTATGTACAGATGCTTTTGGTCGGAGGCAGACCAATCGGCGCTACACTGCCCTTTCTTAAATCTGTTCCAGAACACTCTGTGACTCGGACGTCATTATGGCGGTAAGGACAATCGAAACCATTTCTGCAGTTTTCATATTGGAAAAAGTTGCAATCAACGTTTTTCATAGCAGGCGCCGTACTCTTTGAATTATAACCACACGCCAAAAGCTGGATCCTGGTTCTCTGGAACATTACCTCTACCATATTTCGCACCACCCTCCAGTTCAACCCAGTAAGCTCAAAACCGATCTTAGGTATGGATAATTTCTTGCCGTTAAATTTGATCGTCTGACCCTTGAAATCTACCACCACCTTCCACAGATCCCGGTAATTCGGCTTCCTAGAAGGCTGTAGCTTAGTCATCAAATATGAGATGCTCCGGTGTTGGTCCTTTAATCATATTGCCTTTTCAACATCTGGTTGTTGTCGTCGAAGTTGAACCAGACTACCAAATTTATATTTAAGCACCCGAACAAGTTCTCGCAACACATCAAAGTCAGCCGGCTACGCAATGTGTCAGGGAATATTCCGATGGCACATTGAATAGATTATTTTGAATCTTCCGTAACCTCAAATCTCGCTTTGTCTATGGCGCTGTAAAGATACAGGTACCAATCATAGCTCGGTCCGGTTTTCGTTCATCCTTACGAGCGTAACTCTTTGTTCGTATCACGCTCACCGTTTCTTGGCATTACCGGTGTCATTACTGTCGTAGGGTGCTAACCGGTTAACGTGCACATGTATTGTTCTTCCTTTTGGTAGCTAACGAAATCGTTATACCACGTCGTTGATCCTTTCTACAACTTCGTAGGGATCCTCTCAATGTCTTTGTAACTTTGACGATAGTTCACTCCTCCGTCTGGTAAGGTATAGCCAGACGCGGTCGTCCTATTGAAAACCAGACTCTTGCATCTTGATGTTATATCTGATCTTCGTCCGATCGTTTACGATCTGGATATTTTTCTTCACGTCACCATGTATGTCATGCATCTTGCACTTCAGCTTCTCGACGAGGCTTACGCCCACGATATCATTCCCAGGACTACGCTCAAACTCAAGATCACACAGTAGACGTATCTCGCGTCCCAGCACAGCACAGCAGGTGTCTGTCCGTTACTTTCATGAACCAATAAAAAAAGATGTAAATATTGGTCCCAGTTTCTCTAATGTTGGTAGACCATCTTGGAAAAGTAGTTGCCCAAGATGCTGTTCATGCACTCTACCATACCATCCAATTGTGAGTGCAATGGTGTTATTCGGGTCTTTCTCATCCTCACTAACCGGAAACGTCTTGGAATAACGGTGACTCGAAATTTCTGCCCTGATTGACGTGCGACTACATAGGAATTACAAAATTGCAGAACAGTTCCTTTATCAACACGTTAGCGACGGTTGTAGCTTCTTGGTTTGGTATAACATACGCTTCGGTTCACTTTCAAGATGTACTTATTCCCATAGTCGGTCCCAGGGCATGGACCTGCAATTTCGATTGCCACTCTCTCAGAGGGATTCCCCACGTTATATTGCCACTTTGGGGCTTTACGGTTTCCAAATGGTGCATATAGCTGACACTTGCGGCATCGCTCTTTTACATCGTCCTTGCAACCCAACCCACACAGTAAAATCTTGTTTGAACTTTCTTCAGAGTCTTCTTAACGCCAAAATGTACTCCCGAGGTCCCATTATGTGGATGTTCTAAAATCTTCGACATTCGGTTTTTAGGAACCACCACATGAAGCGTACTCATTCCATTTCCATTCACCAAGGCTTTCATTAAGATCCCATTCTCTACTTTCAGGAGATCCCAATGTGCCCAGTACGACTTCAGGGTGCTATTTAACGGGCTAATATCCTGCCAGGATAAACGTTCTCCTCTGACTTTGCAACACAGAATGACACCTCGGTCTTTGTATTCTCTTGTTGCAGTCGCAAGTGTACTGACTGCCAATCATCGTTGGTTACTGTACTCCGACCAACAAGATTACATTTTATCCACATGACGCGGACGATCATTTTCCGTGGAGAATCTGTGCAGGTCGACTATCGGTCCTTTACGCCGACCACCTTTATTAATTTTGGCTCTTCATGCTCGTTTTTAAACCATTTACATAGGTGTTCTACAAATTCGCGAGTCGGGTATCGTAGCTTCCTTTACTCCGACTTCAGGTTACGCAGTTCCCGTCGTATCACCTCCTCTACGTTCTCTTGGCTTCGTTCCTCTCCAGAGCGTTCTACTTTGCCACAGATTAAATGCATTGCCTGTCTTGCGGCCTCGAACTCTAAGGCTTGAACTAACGCATCATACGAAGTCTTTGGCAGGGCCATCCGTAGCGCTTGGTTGATCTCCTCGTCGTGTATTCCACCAATGACGTTGCCACCAACCCTAGAAAGCTATTCGGTGCTACTGAGTAGGCTAGCCTTACCAAGCGAGCAATATCTGCTTCAAACTTGCAAATTTTCGTTGGTCTTTTGGTAGCGGTTCTTCACTTGAGCGTAGTACGCACGGTTTTTATTTAAAAACATAATGTTAAGAAGTGGATTTTAAGACATCCTGCATAGTTAGTTATAATTATACTAAAGAGAGTTGAGCCTAGACTTTTTCTATTGTAATTTTTTATGTGTCAGTCGGTCAAGTTTTATATACAATGGTCTGATGTTGTCCTATAAAAATGGATATTATCCTGTTAGAACTTTTCCGCATATTTCTACATTGAATGCTAATCACTTCCCATTTATATTACATAATTGCTGGTTTGGTGTATTGGCATTAGCCCACATTTTGTAAAATGTTATTTAAATACAGGTATTAATGCAAATTTTAACTGATTGGTTTTTAAGCGATTAGACAGCCTGGGCTATTAAATAAAAAAAAAGTGATCACTGTACCAACCTGCTCAACATTTTGTGTATTAAATTAAAAAATCCGTTAGTGAGTAATGCAAAACGGGTTTGTTGAAACAAAGTGATGTTTAGTTACCAGGTGAGGTAGACATTCGTCTAATATTTTCACTAGAGTAATTTAGGTACAATATATTATGTTAATGGTGGCATTGTGTGTATTAAAGGTGTGTATTTTAATCCTGTTCACCATTTGCATAATGATCTTAAGTGAGACATGCTCTGATTCCTTTTGAAGGTCGCTACTTTGGCCATCGTAAATCATATTATTACAGCTTTATTTTTTCAGTACTGATGTTCATCTTAATTTCTTTTACGCCTTTAAAGTGAATAACTACCTAGATTACAAAACAATAAAGATATTTCCGAGTTCTTAAAATGAGAGTTCATAATATCGCATCGTCGCTAACGATTTATTGTTTTATTTTTTTACTCGCGCTTAAAATACGCATTTAATTCATGTGCATAATCACAGTATCGGGTGCATTGTAACGTTTTAAAAAAAAACGTTTGTAACGAAAACTCTATTTGCACGAACAACAGTTCTTTACATTCAAACTGTTTATACAATACTCTTCAACAACTTGTAGTTACGATGGAATTTGCTAAAAGCTCTCACAACAATTTATTTTCAGCTAATCGCTAAAAGTACAAATACTAACGTCTTAACACTGCGATGCTATCTTCTTAATAAACTTACTATCGAAACACTGTAATTAATTATCTATGCACTAATTATTAATTTGCATAAATACTATTGTAATTCATATCACATCGAGTAATTTATATCAACAGTCATTTATATCACATGCGTACGATTATCAGAACTTCAATTAGAAACTAATTTCCAATATTCATGACCGCAATTTATGTACATATTCAAAACCTCCAAACTATCCTAAAACGTACCAGAAATTATACAAAGAACATTCTCGAGATGTACTTTGTACTGGTCTATGAAGTCCATCTGCAATATGTGGTGCCAAAGAACCCATCAATCATCTTTTATGTACTAAACGCTTATTTACGTTCTTGTGTAATTCTTCTGGTGAGACGTAGACTAATCGGTGCCATATTGCCCCTCTTAAAGCTGTTCTATCCCAAAACACTCTGTGACCTGGACGTTATAAGGCCCTGTGGCGGTTCAGACAGTCAAAACCATTTTTTATCATGTAACAAGTGTCGTACCAATTGGATTGTAACCACACATCAAAATCTAGACCCGGTTTTCTGGAACAGTATCTCGAGCATATTTCGTACCAACCTATCGAGCCCACCACCGATCTTGGATATGCCCAACTTCTTTTCTTCAAATTTGATCATTTGATCCTCGACATCCACAAACGCCTCCTACAGCTCCTGGTAATCCGATTTACCAGAAGGTTGTTGCTTTGTCGTCAAATAGTAGATGCCCCTATGTAAGGTCCTATAGTGTTACACTTGGCACCACTGCCACCGTCCACGTTCACAATATTGCACAATAGGTAATATTATGACATAATTACGTAACAAATTGTATCAAATACCAAACACGTTTACAATGATACAATTCTTATTGTTACACAAAAGTAAAGCAACGTACTCACTTAAAACGCGCCTTGCAGTTAATCTCAGGGCATCTCCTTGTTTGGGTCACACCACGCCATTGTTGATCTAGATTTATTCGTCTCTCCTCTTTTGTCGTTCAGCGGTACGATAGGAACAACCAGGTAAGGAACGATAAGGCAAGATAAGGACGAAACTATATCCTAAAAAAGAGAAAAACTAAAAACACGACATAGGTAAACGCTAACATTCGACGTCTCATGGCTAATAATAATGTCGTGGCGCAAACCGCGCACCTACGCCACTCCACGCCTGCGCATTCTTTTGCGCCGACGTAACTGTCCGGGATGGCGAAAATTAACAAGTATATTTTAAAATAATGGCGGGAATTCACTCACATATTTATGCTTAATCTAAATATGATACATAGCCGATTTTCGGCATGTAACAATAGCCGTATAGCCTTTCCCAACCTCTGCTTGTCGTTGGCGAAGTTGATCTAGAACACCAAATTTATTTTTAAACATCCGAGCAAGTTCTCCGGACACATCAAGGTTCTCCGCTACGCAATATGCCAAGGATATTCCGATGGCACATCTAATAAATCACCTTAAATCTCTTCTGTGACCGCAAATCTCGCTTTGACTGTGCCGCTGCTCAGAGACATGAACCAATCATAGCTCGGTCCAGATCCTCGTTCATCCTCATGAGCGTAACTGTTTGTTCTTCTCAGTACTTGCCGTTCTTCTGCATTACCGACGTCGTTGATCTTTTTTACAACTTCATACGAATCATCCCAATGACTTTGTAAATTTTGCAACATTCCACACCTCCGCCTGGAGTTGTATAGCCAGATGCGGTCGCCCAGACTCCTACGCCTTGATGTCATATTTGGTCTTCACCCGATCGTTTGCGATCTGGATATTTTCCTAACATCGCCAAGGATGTCGTGCACCTTGTGTTTGAGCTTCCCGACGTAGCTCTCGTCAACGATGTCATTCCCGGACCTACACCCAAACTCAAGATGACACGGTAGACAAATCTCGCGTCCCAGCATGGCGCATGCAGGTATCTGTCCAGTGTTTTCATGAACCGTAGATCAATAGGGTAATAAAAATAGATGTAAATACTAGTCACAGTCTTTCTAATGTTGCCAGACCACCTTGGAAAGGTACATATCCAAAGAGCGGTGTGCTCTATCATACCATCCGATTGCGGGTCTAAAAGTATTTTTAAAAAATTTGACTAATGGTAAAAAACTTTTACTCAAATAAAAAAATTTGAATTCTGTTGTTCGGGCCTTTCTCATCACCAGCAACCGGCAAGCTTCTTGGAATAACGCTTACTCAAACTTTCCGCCTTGTTCGGCGTACAATTCTATAGGAACTCCAAAATGGCAGAACAGTTCCCTTACTGTGATTGCAGCTTCTTGGTTTGTTATAGCATACGATTTGGTTCACTTCCCAAAATAGTCCATGTCTTACCGACATATACTTATTCTCGTATTCGGTCTCAGGGAATGAACCGGCAATATGGATTTCCACTCTCTCAACCCTCACAGGAGCCTTTTGGTTTCCCAATGGTGCACACAGTTGACACTTGCGGCACGACTCTATTACATTACCTTTGCAGCGTATCCTATAAAATCGTGCATGAACTTTCTCTAGAGTTCTTAACGCCGAAGTGTCCTCCAAAGATTCCATTATGTCGATGTCCTAAAAACTGCGACACTCGGCTTTTGGTAATCACCACCTGAAGCGTACTCACGGATCAATTTCCATTTACCAAGGATCGCACCAAGATCCCATTCTCTATTTTCAAGGAATCCCTCCGTGCCCAGTACGACTTCAGGGTACTATTCAACGGGCTAATGCCCTATCAGGATGGACGTTCTCCTCTGGCCTTCCAAATCAGAATAACAGCTAAGTCTTTATTCTCCTGTTCGGTCCGCAACTGTACTGGCTGCTAGTGATCGTTAATCACTGTACTCCGATCAACAAGATCACATTTTACCCGTGCGACACGGACGACTGTTTTCGGGGCAGAATCTATGCACGACGACTTCCTCCATTAATTTCGACTCTTTATGTTCTTTCTTAAACCGTTTACATAGGTTCTGCCTGTGCCTAAATCCGCGGTTCTGACGTCGTAGCTCCTTTTTCTCCGATTGCTAGTCACGCAATACGCATCGGATCACCTCCTCCGCGCTCACTTTTCTTCCCTTTTTCCAGAGCTTCCTACCTTGCCTCTGAGGCATGAGGCAACACATCACCTGAAATCTTTGGCCGAACCAGCCGTAGTGCTCGTTTGATCTCTTCGCGAATTCCATCAATAACTGTCACCAACTCCAGAAAGCTATTCGGTGCTGTTGAGTAGGTTAGTTTAATCAAACGAGCAATATCCGCTTTAAACTCTTGCAAATTTTTGTTGGCCTTTTAGTAGCCGTTCTTCACTTGAGCGTGGTACTCTTGTTGTAAATAAGAGTCGCCGTATCTCATTTAAAATCTTTATCTCGTAACGCGACAATCAACGCGGTTGCTGTTTCACCATCTTTCCAGCTGTTAGTTCTTGCGCAGGCCTCGACTTGTTTAAAATATCTTTGCCAAGGTGACTTTCCATCAAATGTGGACGGTTTGACTCTCAACTCTGACTTCGGTTTTCATGCTCCGACATTCTTGAATTCTGGGACGTGCTGTTGTATCACCGGCAGTGATGGTTCTGGTGCTTGTACTGTTAGGGAATTAACCCGTTTCTCCATCTTCAATACCCCTTTTTCCATTTTACGAGAGTTTTCTAACAGTTTTCTGAAAATATCGCCTCCAGTTCTTGCGACCTTTCTAATAAATCACCTGAAACGTGGTTTCCAATTTCTGTAAGTCGCTGAAAAATTTAGCTTCCAGATTTTCCGTGGATTTTGTAGTTTCCAGTATGAACGCCTCTCGTAATTGGCTGTAATTTTCTATTAATTTTATATCGATTGCGTTTACGTTCTGGTCTAATTGTGCTGTGAGATTTTCCTGTAAATTCACGGCGATCTCGTTCAGTTTTTCTGCAAGGTTAACAACGGTTCGTTCTTGTTCCTCCGCATTTTCTTGTAATTTTTCTTCTAGTTTTTCTGCCAGGCTCGCTTGTTTCTCTACGTGTTCTTATAATTTTTCTTTAAAACTCTCCTGTAGTTTTACGGAATTTTCCTCCATGCTGGAGTTTGTTCTTCAAAACAAAAGAATTTCGCGGTTTATTTCTTTTTTTTGCTACGAGTGATAGGCATGTAAATAGAAGTCCTACAACTTGACACCAGTGTAACGAACACTCTATTTGCTCAAACGGCAGTTCTTTATTTTCAAACTGATTATAAATTTTTTTCGATAACTCGTAACTACAGTGGAATTCTAAAACCTCTCCTAACAATTTATTCCAGCTAATCGCTAACAGTAGAAGTATTATTTTCTTAAACTATGATACTATGTTCTTAATTTCTTACCATCGAAGCACTATAATTAACTACCCGAGCACTAAAATTAACTATCTCAGCAATAATTATTAATTTATATAATCTCTTCGAAATTTATATCTCACACAGAGTAATTTATATGAACAGTAATTTATATCACATATGTACGACTCTTAAAGCTTTACATTGGAACAAGTATTATAATCAAAGCTTCCACCAGAATTCATATCAAAGCTTCAATTAGAAACTAACTTCCAATATTCATGATTGCAATTTATATGCATATTAGAAACCCCTAGACTATTCCAAAACGAACCAAAAATTATGCAAATAATATTCTGGAAATTTCACGGATGTAATCTGAATAATTTTTAAATGCAAAACTCTTGCACCTGTCAATCAAGTTCATTTGCAAGATGTGTTGCCACAGGGCCCATCGATCATCTTTTGTGTACAAAACGCTTGGTTTACGTTCTGGTCAGAGGCAGACCAATCGGCGCCACTTTATGTTTGCACATTAAATCGAATTCATTACCGCAGTTTATGAACGATAAGCCCTGGTTATTGCATGCCCTCTGTAATCAATCGCTTCGACGGTATTTTAGAGCTAAGCGCGTGGTTTGTTAGTTGAGTTGGTTTATATGTAATAAAGTATAAGAAATGCAAATAGAAATAATCACTTATCTTCAGTTGTCCGTGTTTAAGCTGAAAATAAAACAATTTTGAGGAAGGGGAAGAAGGAAGTATTGCGGTTACTGAACATTTTTACACAGACATAACCCGAGCAGGTTTGACTGATTGTAAGAGATTCACTCTAACTACTTATTATTAGAGCAGAAATAGTACCGTCACGAACGATTGTCGTCATACTTGCTTGCGGTTAATGAAGCGAAGCGGATAATTGCGAATTAATAAGTATTGTTGGTTGCCGTTCCGATCCTTTGTCTTTATTGTTGGCCGTGTGAGATAATATCTCACGTTGCGCAAGCAGCAACGCAACGCTGTTCGTAGTGGTTAGGTCAGTCCGACACTTCCCACTTATTCGATCTCCGGTCCTTGCTTGGTTCACAATGACTGTCCGTTGAGGAATGAATTTGAAAATCGCCTGGAGATAGTTAATAGTCATTTCATCCTTAACAATGCACGGCTAACTCCCATTTTAGAATATTCATGATTTTAACATAACCGTTTACTGCAAGAACATGGACGATTAAGACACGTCCGTGGTGTTGTCTTTTTGGTTAATACATCACTTCACTATCTATTTATATGGTACTGGCGTGGTTTGTCTATCTTCATATTTGGATGATTCGTACACAATGCGATTTGGATTGATGAGGCGAATCTAAGAGTCGAAATTTCTGTTAGCAGATGGATCATATGCGAGCTGATCTGTAGATAGCATTCAGTCGCGTTTAAAGTACATCCAGATGGCGGTAAGTGATATTTTAATCTTCCATTTGTTATAAGTAGCTCTCTACGAATTCCCACAGCCTTGCTTAATTAATTTTTAAAGCTTATTCGTGCAAATTTCTAACTACGAATAATAAAATTAATAAAACTTACATTTAGTCAATTAACTTCCGGCGTTGAGCTCTTTTCTCGGGGAATTGTTGGTTCCGTTTTCCTAGATTTGTTATAACCTGGTAGTCTGTCGTTGTAGCGCCCTAAATGAAAGATAAGAACATGTAAGAACGGCAAATTGGGATCACCACATCGCAAGAAGCACAATAACAGCACTCCCAATAATCACAGTTGCTCCGCGAAAGCTGGTATTAAAATCGTCTGAAAAAAACAACCATTTCCGCAAGTTCCGGTACTGAAGTGTTTTCGTAATTCCCGGCGAATTATTTTGAGGTGCGGTAATAGTTTCATAGCATTTTCCCGAGAACGATAAAAATATCCTCGAAATTGTATCTTAGCGTGTTTATACTTAGAAAATCATTCTAACCCTATAATGTAGCTATTAATTTATGGCCTACTCAAAGCCGGACCCAGGAAATGGGAATTACTTTTACTTTTAAACTAAATACAGTAAATTTAATGATAATAGAAATTGGAAGCTGGTTATTCAATAATTAAAAAGCATGTTACGGATTAATTTACGGAACACATAACAATCACGACAAAACTACAAAAAAAGAAAAAGTCTTCTTGTTCCCCAAGTCCAGATAATTACTTATACCCTAAAGCTCTTATTTTGTGAAGTGCACTTCCTTAAAAGTTAAGAAATAACGTAACATTAAAGCTCTAACGTTAACATTAATTACATAGCAAAGTAAACTGTATAAAGTGCTTCAACGCAAGCTTTAAGGATAACGTATTAATTGTTCGTGTTGTAGCGTGCCTTTGGTAATGTATAGTTTGCACTTTAGTGTGGAATCAAACCCCAAAAAAGAAATGTCTATCTTCCAAAACAGCCACAAATAAAATAAACTGGAAAATACGTTGTACCTGAAGCTTTCTCCTTTTTCGTACCATCTCAGGAATTGCGGCTGTATTCGTCTACGGCTGGGGCTGGAACAACTTAACTATACTGTACTAATACAGAAAGCATTGTAAAAGCGCGGTTTTACAACATGTCTTTTCGCTAAGAGGATGTTGTATTCAATGTACCACTTTCAAAGCACTTTCTATTTTATAAGGAAATAAACATGTATGGCTTTCAAAGATATCGCCGAAGGATCAAGTGTGCAGAATTCTTAGACGGCCGCAGCAAAAATCTATAGCCTGCCAATAAGGAGATAACGTATTAACAAGGGATTTTTAAACAAAGGAAAGCAATCTTATTACTTTAAAACATCTGCACAACTGCAGGATAATAGATAACAAACCTATTGTTCATTTACTAGGCAGACGGTGCGATGAAACTCTAGGTTATATTACTGCGTAGGGTTGTGACTGATACATTGAGTTTGCTTTCTCTTCACAACTAAATTACTTGAATTTAATAATAAACTTTACTGTAATGGTGGTTTAATAAGACTTCACATAGAAACATTACAAGTATGCATAAAGTAAATGACTAACTCTTAATCGCATAAAACCTTTAATTTCTTACTTGCCGCTGTAAGGTCAGAATACCGAATGTTCCCCACCTCGCACACCCCACTTCAATTTACGATCGCAGCGGCGCACACACAAAACCAGTGTCGTAACCGACCGTACCACAATGGTTAAGTGGCCTTATCTTTTAGAAGAAAGCTGTGCATTTATGTGCAACTATAGTTAAAATGTAGTCACTGCAGGTGGTAGAATTTATTTGTAGCGACTTTGTAATGTGAGGCAAAATATTATGGAGTAGTTACTTGAGAAATTTTATAGAATAACACGAATTCAAATGGCAGGAAATCAAGCTTGTTGATCGATGGCTATTGTGAATTTGTTTGTAAATTTTAGGTCGTTTTAAATAGAAGTAGGATGAATAAATATTTATGGAGAAAAAATTACTCGCAGGGGGTTTGAACGTAACAAACGGAAGGGGAGAAGTAGCCACTAATTACTCGACTATCTCAATATTGCACGCACAGTTATTTTTTTCCACATTTCCCCTTAGCAACACATTTTATTGGAATTCAATTTTCTACAAAAATTGTGTAATTATAAGAACACTTCCCTTTAGAGCAATGTTTGTTATGAGCCTAGGACTTGGTGGCACCCTTTTTTTTTAGTGTTGTTCTAATTTTAATTTCTATAAAGTGTCGCATGGAGTATAGCTTTTGAAAACTCGCGATCATCTTTCATTGCCCTGTCCAGGAACATAACTTCAGCTACGTTGGAAGACTCTTTTCTTTAATGTGTTTTTAGATAAGAAGGAGATTTTGTAGTCACCCAGTCAGAGTGAAAATTACAGTTTTGTAGGTTAATTTGAAGCATTTTTTAAAGTATTGACATGTTTTCAAAAGCGTTTTGGTTTATTACATGTATCGTTATCAATCTTATTTATATATGTACATAGCATATAGTATGCAATGCTTTGCAATGTAGTCTAACATCAAACCATCATCGACAGATTTATTTATTCTATTATCTACTTGTTTGTTGTTGATCGACTTTAATAAAATTATCAAAACATGGCTATTTTGATGAAACACAGTAATGATTAAAATTTAAATAAAATCTAGACTTTTTCTTTTGTTTTTATTTTGTTTCATTTCTTTGTTGTCACTTAATATTAATTGTGAACAAGTTATTGTTGTGCAATAACTGTCAAGTTTTCGATTAGTTTGTTCACTATTGTTTTGTGAAAATTTAAGAATGCCAATAGTTTGTCAACATGCCAATTATCTGCAACTAAATGATTTCAAATGTGGCCGTATTATTGGTATGAGCATAGAATAATAACATCCCCAAAAGAAGTGACACTTTAAAAATCCTTTGTTTTTCATGTACCAAAAATACATGACCTTCAGCCATTATTCTGCAGGTTTAGGAATGCAGAGGGAAATTTAAAAAAGTTGGGTTAGAAATCGATTTAAAATTTAAATAGAGTATTGTGTGTATAACTGTATACTTTATGCTCTAGTATTATGAAGTCAGTAGGAATCTTTGAATGAAATTCAACAAGTGCATTGCATTGTCACAGTGATTATTTTTCGTCTCCTACAAAAGGTCAGACATTTGTAAGAGTCACTTTGAAAATAATATATTGAATTACCAATAACCATTTACATATATAATACAATCACACCAATGCATTAACATTACCGAATCAATTTATTGAAAAGAAAATTTTATTTAACAGATTACAAAATAGAACAATAAAACAAATGTGTGCACAATCAGAGAAGTTGAGGTCGTGCACCCTAACGACAAGAATCACCTGCACACATTGGCTAAAAAATCCGTAGATTCTAATATCAAAATATGCTGTAGATATCCCAGCAAACACAAATGTGTAATGATTACATAATAAATGTACAGTATGCCGTGCAGATTAAAAAGAAATAACGTACACTGGTTAATACTTACGATCACGCCGGTATGCTTCTAAAGATCTGCTGTTGGTATCTTCGATTTTTGAAAGTGGACTGTAGATCTATAGGTTGATAGGTTGATAAGCACTAATGTTTTAATGCCGATGCTAGCTATTGTTCACAACGAAAACACGACACGCACTTGGGCGAGTTGTTACCTTCATGTAGGTTTTGACTGGTCGTCTGTAACACGCGACGTGGTGCGCACAAAGTTCGAGAACGACTCTTTTATAACGTTACGGCAGGAACCAAAGGGAATAAAGTTCGGATTGGTTCGTATTGGACCGTGAATGATGGGGGTTACTTATGTACCAGTCAAGGCGGTACTTAATAATTTCTACAACTAATATGCAATTTATATGTATAATAAATTAAACTATTAAAAGGCATTAACAATAAAAGTATAATCACAAAAATGTGTCTACTTAAGTTGGCGGCATATGGAAAACTATTTTATTTTTAGGTTTAGGAAAAAAAGTTACTCTTTATAAAAAGTTCTGCTTGATATGGAACCTAAAATAAAACCTTAAAATTTCAAAATTTATTAGTCATATACGAAGTTTATCAATAGATGTGAATTTGGTGCAAGAGTAAAGTAGGTTTTTTTTGACAATTTCGAAAATTGTTATTATGAAATGTTGTTCAGAATCAAAAACCAGGTTCAAATATGCAAAAATTAATTGATCATATAAATTTTTTTCAAACTTTTTTAAAATAAAAATTTATTTAAGCTTACGCGTTATTTCATTTAATCTAAGATGCACTGGCAAGAACTGTCCATGAAATATAATTTCTCGGCATTTCGAAAGACTTTTTTTAATAACAATAGTTCAATAATAATGCAATAGTTTTTGTTACACATACGGATCTTATTATTCCGTCCCTCAATTAACTACCGCTTCAACATATCCGCCTTCTCTGTAAATACAGGTAATCGTTCTATCTCGAAACTATGTCAACACTCTTCTAATCATAGTCGGTGTTATACTCTGAATGGTTTCTTTAATGGTTCGTTCTAAATGGACATCATCTGTGAATGGCCCTTGGAGGTACAACTTCTCTTTCAAGTAGCCCTACAAGAAAAAGTCAAGTGGGGTCAAATCTGGAGAGCGAGGTGGCCAACGAATTTCCGAAAACCGATGCACTACTCTTCCATTAAAACAATTTTCAAGGTAGTCACTTACATCTAACCTGCTATGGCATGGGGCACCATCCTGCTGAAACCATATTTGATGCCGTTCAAGTAGGGGTAGATCATCAAGAAAATCATCTAGTTCTTTTTGTAGAAAGAGTCTGCATTCAAGGATTCTCGAATAAAGAAAGGTCCAATTATTTCATTTTTAAAAATTCCACACTACACATTAGTTTTGAAAGCATACTGGTTGCGAGTTTTGATTGTAAAATGTGGATTAGTCTCACTCCACCAACAGCAGTTTTATGAAGAAACTGTTCCATTTGATGAAAATGTTGCTTCATCTGAAAAAAGACCATGTCTTGCCATAAATGGATTATCTTTAAACTTTTCTTGGATATCACAACAGAATTCAAAGCGTCTATCATGTTCTCTTGGCCTTAACGTATGAATAAATTGCTGCTTGTACGGGTGCAATTTGTTCATTTTCAAATTTTTTAAAACCGTGTCTACTTACAGTATTTGGCATCAAAGATGCCCTTTTTTGCAAAGAATGTTTTGGATGTTCAATTGTGGAGAGCATTACTTCAAACTCTATCTTATCATTAGTAACCAGTTTTTGACATTTGTTGGTATATCCATTTTTTACATCTCCAGAATTCTTAAATTTCATTAATAGTTTTCTTACTGTTTCATTGTGAACCCTTTTTTTGGATGTCGGTTATTGAAAATGCCGGCAGCTTCACGAAATGCTTTATAATTTTCACCCACAATTAACACAATTTCAATTTTTTCTTCCAAACTCAATGTTGCTGGCATTTACAAACTGAAGTCTTGATTTTACTGTCAAACAATTTTAGTCAGTGCATCCTAGATTAAATGTATTAGAGAGAAAAGATTGAAAAAGTAAGAAAAAAGTTTTTTACAATAGATATAATTGCATATTTTACCGTAGTTTTTAATTCTAAATAACTTTTTTTAATAACAATTTTCAAAATTCTCAAAAATAAAGGTACTTTATTCTTGTACCAAATTCATATTTATTGATAAATCTCGTATACGACTGATAAATTTAGCTATTTGAATGTTTTATTTTAGGTTTAATACCAAGCAGAACTTTTTATAAAGAGTAACTTTTTTTCCTAAAACTAAAAATAAAAAAGTTTTCCATATGCCGCCAACTGAAGTAGACGCACTGTATATAAATACTGTAAGTATTACAAATGATATTATAGATAATCTACAGCTAAATGTCACCTACATTGACTATGTATACTTGTATAAGATGGCTATATAAATGTTATATAGATTTTATATAATTTAATATATGCTATCTACATAATTAGTATGTCGTATGGATATATAGCATTACATAGTATTAATGTAAACATTATATTTATTTTACGTAGTAAATATAATACACAAAAGGTGAGTAGGTATTTTCAATCGCGTTTCAGCATGCCAAGAAATGAATTTTCATATTTGCACCTCAAAATACGAGGAAATCATGATGAGGATTTTTAATCTCGAACACTACTATTAGAAATTCTGTTCCATGTAAACAAAGTGAAGAAAATCATATTTATTAAAACTGAAATCATTTACTACATTTTATTTTTATAAACAGGACTATTTAGGTCAATGTCTGAAAAATTATTAGAGGTAATATGGAAAGTTTTAATGATAATACAATTTTTTCGATCATTATTCAGGCAGTTTCGAGCTAGTCGCAACCATTCACTCCCTTCGGTTACAAAACCTTATTCTTTTATGTTATACTAGCTGCACAAGTGGGCTTCGACGACAACTCTTGCAAAGAAAACATTCTCAAAAATAAGGTTTCTATCCTTGTGGGTGATAGTTGATATAATTGTATACATTTTGTTTTTGGTACATGCCAAAAAATGTAAATTGTGTTGTGTAAAATCTAGTCCACTATTTTATAGCATCTACATAAAATGTTGTACAACAATTACATAAACCATGATACCTAAAAATTATCTTAAAATTATATAGCATTTACATCACGTGTTTCGCTTTGCTGGGTTATTAATAATGAGCGTTCATTTAAGTGAATAAAATACATTTGTCTAATACTGCCAAGACTATACTTATTTTCAATTGACACAAACACAATTGTGGAGTTAAAAAAGCACAATGCAAAATAATTTTCAAAGTACTTGATTGTACAAGTTTGTTACTGTTTAATTATATAAAAAGGTAGGTAATATAGGTAGATAAATAATAATAATAAGAGGACAAACTCTAAATATCCCGTTTCAAAACATGTGATTTCTAAAGTATCTTTTTTATCTGATGTAGTTGCAGTTCTAAAAGAACTCTAGTGTATTTTCAGAAAATTGCATGATGAAATTTGTTGGAGGTTTTTGCTAATTTGTAAACTGCGACTGGCTTCAAAGTTGAGCGGATCTATTGCATCAACATCAGGCCCTCTATTATTATCGAAATCACTAGAATTAGGTTTTAATGTAAAACACTGCAATTACTTTTAAAGAATGTGTAGTTTTTTCCAATAAACTTCTTTGTTTAAGTGTTAACTTTTGAGATGCAGTGTAACCACTTATTGTATCCAAAGATATTATGGTTGATTTAAGTTTCTCTTCAGATTTAAGAATTAGATGTTCTGGAAATTTGACTGGTTTGACAATCAATTAAGGAGAAACATTAACATTTTTATGATTTTTGTAGCAGATACTGAATTTACTATATTTGCACTATCTGTACTTACACAATCAACCTGATCTAACATGATTAGTACTTGCATTAGATTCTATTGCAGTTTGTTAAACCCTATGATCAAATAAGTCCCTTTCAAATGGATTAATAACTTCAAAGCGATCACTAACTGAGTAGTCTATAATACCTTTCAGCAAAGTGTTTTAAGTCCAAAATAATTTCGTGGTTTGTTACTGGTAAACTATTTGTACATATAATATAATCACATCACACGCCAAAGCTGTAAGTAAGCAATAATAAACATGCAACCACATGATATAAAAAATTATCAAATATGAGATACAATTGCAATTTTTGTATTTTTCTTTATACCCTTATTTGTTCTTAAAGTCCTATTTGGAAATTTAAGGGCATAAAATATTCTCAATCTTATAAATAATTGTAAAACATATGTAACAGGAAAATCTGAACATTCATGTGCTAATGCAATATCTTTCATTTCTTGAAAATAATTAAATGCTACTTGATCACAAATACTACGTGATTCAAATGTCGATACAAATATAGTTTCTAATTTGTAAACATATTGTAAAAAGTTTTCATGAGGAACATGGAGAGCTCCAAATGTATTTATACTATTATCGAAAGCTTTAAAGTATATAAATAATCTATCGGTTGATTGTTGGGGTTGGTGAGAAAACTGCTTGCAAATTTCACAGCTATGAATTCTTAATGCCTTTTTAATAAGATAGCCACAAACATATATAAAAGCATTTTGAGCTAATAACGACTCATCTCGATAGTCTGTATCAACAGTAATCAACCGAGGATTGGCTTTTTGTTGGCCATTTACAAAACATTCCATATTTTGATTAAAGTTTGTCAATTTTGTAATAATTTGATCAAAATCATTAGCATAGTTTGTATTTGTGCTGTGAAAATAATTTTGGCAAAATAATTTCTTGAAGGCCCATTCAAATTGTATAGGAGTTGGAATTCTACAATTTCCACCTTGTTGGTGTATACTACCAAAAATTTTTTCCAATGGATCCTGATTTACTCGTCTAGTAATAAGGTATTTAATACCAACTTTCTTCAGTTGCTCTCACAGCTTAATTATTCCACTGATTGTTATGAGCCACGACTTAAAGCACTTAACCTTAGAAGTAACATTTTTACCATTGTTCTTAAAAACTTGTAATTGTTTGATAAAGATATACAATTCGTTTAAAACACTCCACTGAAACTGATCACCTTTGACACTTTTTAATACACTGTAAATGACCTTTTAGGAGTTGAATTTAGCATATCAAATAATTTATTACAGTTTTCAATAAATAAACATAGCTTCTGCAGGTAGAGCCCCTAAACAAACGTAAGTATTCATACCGCTTGCAACTGTATGAGATAGAACTTGAACAGCAAGTTTAACTTTCATTTTTTGAAAATTATTGGGATTGATATGGGAATCGGTTAGCTTTGGTGCACATCTATTGGGTAAGGTTTTATCTTTATCATTAAATTGTTGTACGTATGACCATGAAGTTTTATTCTCGCCAGACTGCAAAGTGTTTCTTAATAAATGGTTGCATGTTGCTTTTATCAAATGAGGAGTATCAAAAATATATATAATTTTTTTCTCTCCTATATAAAACTCTGGATGGTCAGCAGTCACTCCTAAATTATTTGCCACATTGATAAAATTTGATCCCATATCAGTTACTACTGCTTCGACGATTAATCCAATTTCAGATAACTTTTCAATGCATTCTTCTAACACTGTTTGCAATTGCTCAGCAGGAAAGCTGGAATTTACAAAAAAAAATACGATAGTGATTGTTTCCACTGTGTACACAGTTCTCTGATCATTATTACAGTGGCGTTGCGAGCATGTTCAAACTTTTTTATTCCACTTTGTAGTTCAGTAAACCCAACAATTTCATCCCTTCCTATGTGATAAAAAAGATGTAGTTTTAATGCCATTTCATCTATACATAAAATTCAGTGTCTATCCTTTTCTTGCATTTGTTCTACTTTAATTTTTAAAGCTTTAAAAAGAGGCTCATTATAAACGCCCAACCGGGTGTGGACCGGTTTGTGGACTAATTTTTCCGTTATACGTTGTAGAACACGTTTTGATGGGAAAACAAAAATGCTACTTAAATAATTATAAGCTCGTGGATCCAAAAAATATAAAGTCATCGCAAATTTTTTATATTGCGTGTTGTATCGTTGCCCATTAGGTTTTTTTCTACAACTACGAGCTTGAAACTTTACAAAGTCCGCTATTTTCTTAGATAAAAACTTATCACATAACGCTCGAAATCATTTAATTTTGGTGCTTGCTCTTTCACATGCAACATTGTCTGGAAAGAAAGATTCTGTCTCAATCGTCTAATTTTCTTTTTTAATTTCAATTTACGAGGAGTATGACTACTTAAGACAATTGATGTTTGTGTAGATGTTGTTGGTCTTAAAGGTGATCAAGAGATAGGAAATGTTGAAGTGGTAACAGTCACATCTACAAATGTATGCATTATTATAATACAAATATCTTTTAGTTTACCTAATTGTGCTGATGTAGAAGGCGCTACATTTTCCACTGTAGTTAAAAGTTTGTTTAAGACGTTTGCAAAACCCTCAGAGGCAAATGGGGCATCAGCTAAGGTTGTAGTGTTATCAATCTTGGGTAAAACAGTAACATCTGTAATAATATTTATTTTAAAAAAATTAAATTGCATTTGATATACATTATGCAAAACACACATTTAATGAATGCATCATAAGGCTATAGTTAGTATTTTTTTACTTATAAGCAGTCTAACTACATAAATTCTTACTCAGAATGTAACTAAGGGCGCATTATTCCCATACAAAGTTTACATTAAACGGCTATTGTTTATTACAAACAATGCACAAAAACAACTTCAAATAGACTATTATATAGTCAGAATGTGTACAGTATAATTGCCATAAAATAGTACCCTAACATCCCTAGTTTTTACTATAACAATCAGGGCATAATAATAGTCCTTTCTTACCAGACATGCGAATTTTCTTAGTAGGCACTTTTTCATCTGCAGCGGGCACCAGTTCTCTTTTTATTCCTGGAGATGGTAATTTTTGAATATACAGAACTGGTATGCTGAGGGTAGCAGTCCATTTGCTAGATGGTTTGTGAATATTTTACGGTCAAAGTGTCGAGAACATACCTTGTAGTTATTATACAATGCAGTGGGAGTTCTATCAATTAAATCTTTACGATTACAAGCTTCCATCCATTGTTTTGCTCTAAAACATAACTAATTTATGTATTTGCAAAACGGAAAACTTACATAGTCTTAGCTACAATTAGACAACTAATTATTGAAAAGATACCCAGGAAGTACTTTGATATTTGGATTCCAAAACACTACTTATACCATAGAATAACACTAGCATGCATATTATTATTCGATGCCTAATCCATAAAATTTTCAGAATAACTTACCTTTCAAAATCTTTTGGAAATCTGAATAAAACAATGTTTTTTGTAGTTGTTCTGCTTGAACACTCACGCACTGCACAAAAAGTTCCATCTCTTCTATTCATTATACACAGTGTATGAACTTTCAAACAAAAATTTAATAATAATTGATTGGTTGGGGATTAAGGAGGTTGATATAAATGTGTGTATAAATATAAATATGCAAATTACAATGAAGGACCAATTGCTTTTATAGCAATAACGATAATGGTGGAGCGGTTATGTAATAACAAAAAAAGACAACTACCAACTAATTAAGGAAGGGTATAAATACCTTAAGTCTTGCGCCGCTGGGGGCAATAGACACTTTCACGCACAAAGCTTTGTCCTGCGCCGCTGGGGGCAATAGACACTTTCACGCACAAAAGCTTTTACGGAGAACCAGTAACACGCTCGACCGGGTGTCGGTCTCGCTTTGAAAGCTCTAATACGACCGTCCCTTTCAAGGGTTCGAAGGCGACTTGCTTCTCTAAAGGCTCGAGTACGACTGTCACTTTATGCACTGTTATTGCCGGTATATAAAATGTTTCACTCAAACTGTAGGATGCACGCACAAAGTATTTATTGTCACAAAATACCGAATTGTTCGATGACGACGTAACATACCGCCCACCAAATTCATAGAATTTTGAAAAGGAGGGAAGTAGGTTGGGTGAAGGAAATCACATGGGATTTGACCTTGCTAGGAAAGGAGGTAACGAAAGATAGGGTGGTGCACTACAGCGAGCGATATTACCAACTATGCAAAAATAAAATATATATGTAAATAAGCAAATATGTAAAAATAATATACTACTATACATGTAAAAAATGTGTATATACATCTAAACATAAAAATAAAATTAAAATACCGGTAGCGGCGCTAGTTTGACCAAAGGTCGTTTTAGTGTGCCATGTGCCGTTTTGACTTCAGCGACACGTATAATACCGTCCGCACCGGAAAAGTATTAATAATACGACCAAACTTCCATTGAAGTGGAGAAAGCTGGTCGTCCTTGACGAGGACAATAGTGTCCTTTTCCACTTGTCGGACACCTACCTTAGAGTGCCATTTAACCTTCTGGTTCAGAGTATGTAAGTACTCATGGCTCCAGCGAGCCCAAAAATCTTGGTGGAGTTTTTGCAGGAGTTTCCACCTGCTTTTAATGGTACAACGTTGGTTAAATGGTCCTCATCTGGTGGTGCAGAAAGAGGCTCCATAGTTAGGAAATGACCTGGTGTTAGGCAACGCAAGTCATTTGGATCCGAACTCAAAGCGCAGAGTGGCCTTGAATTTAGCACAGATTCAATTTGTGTAAGAACTGTGTACAGTTCCTCAAAGGTAAGTTTTGTTCGCCGATTACGCGAGATAGGTGTGTCTTTACC
Organism: Platerodrilus igneus; assembly: GCA_036346225.1. Taxonomy (NCBI): domain Eukaryota; kingdom Metazoa; phylum Arthropoda; class Insecta; order Coleoptera; family Lycidae; genus Platerodrilus; species Platerodrilus igneus. Next base: position 2,094,066 of record JARFIW010000237.1, on the reverse strand, counting down.
GACTTAACACCGCTTTCCCACAAGCCACCGAAGTGAGGGGCGCTAGGTGGATTAAACGACCACTTTATCCTTTCTGAGGTTACTGCACTATGCAGATAACTCGTAAGCTGACGATAGGCACCTACAAAATTAGTACCGCAATCGCTAAATATTTGAGAACAGCGTCCTCGACGTGCTATAAATCGTCGCAAAGCGGCAAGAAACGCGTCTGCCGACAAATCCGAAACAAGTTCAATATGTGCTGCCTTAGTGGCAAAACAAACAAAAATACAAATATAGGCCTTAAGAGTTTTAGAGCCTCGCAGGCGGTTAGCCTTTATTAAAGAGGGCCAGCAAAATCAACACCAACAATACTGAACGGTTTGATTTGGGTAATACGTGCTGCCGGTAGGTCTCCCATAGGAGGAGTTACCAGGACCGGTTTGGTACGAAAACATCTATGACAGGATGATAAATAATTTCTGATTGAATGTTTAATAGAAAGGATCCAGAAATTCTGTTGGATAAGATACGCTGTGGTATTAACACCGGGATGGCAATACCTTTCATGAGTTGACAGAATGATAAGTTCGGTTAATCGGTGCCGCTGAGGCAATAACGCAGGAAACTTTTCGGAATAGGAAAGCGAAGAATGTGTCAAGCGCCCACCTACTCTTAAGATGTTTTGTGGATCAACAAATGGCGAAAGTTTTCGCAAGCTTTTAGGTAATTTACGGTTTGCCTTAATCGAAGCTATTTCCTTTAAAAATGTAACATTTTGTACATGCCGAACGATAATCATGAGAGCATTGTGTAGTTCAATGTCTGTTAAGGGACCCGTATGACGTTGAGCCATGGGTTTAGAAAATCTATAAATGTAAGCCACGATGCCTTGGATTTTATATAACGATGAAAAGCGACTTAGTAAAATGTCAATGACGTTTGGATCTGTTTGAGCGACAAATGTTAGGATCTTCTTTTCCGTAGTTACCTCAGCAATTGAGGTTGACAATGTTGGTTGAGGCGGCCACGAGTCACTAGGGTAGTGAAGCCATTCAGGCCCCGCCCACCATAGCGAACATGAAATAACCGCGCTTGGCATTAATCCCGAGATGCAGGATCAGCCGGATTATGCGAAGATTTAATATAAAACCATCGGCTAGGTGCAATGATTTCTTGAATGTGGCTAACACGGTTTGCCACAAAAGTTTTCCAACGAAAAGGTGGAGAACGTATCCAAGTGAGAGCGACCGTAGAATCACTCCACGCTGAAACATCGGAGATGTCAATCAAGCCTTGATAAGACCGAATGGTAAAAGAAAGTAAATCGGTTAATAAAACGGCGGCACATAATTCCAAACGTGGAATTGAAATGCGCTTAATTGGAGCTACTTTGGTTTTAGCGGTTACAAATTGTACAGTTATTTCTCCAGTAGTTTGATTTATGAACTGAAATACACTACCGCTGCATACCCTACCTCGCTAGCATCGCAAAACCCATGCAAATGACAAGTAAAAGGATCCGAAGGGGGTAAACAACGTGGTAACTTTAATGACGATAATAACGGCAACTCTTCTTGATACTGCTGCCATTGAGACAAAATGTCTGCTGGTGGGATGTCATCCCAATTCAAACCTAACATCCACAGATGCTGGATTAGGCGTTTTGCAAAAAGTGTTAGTGGGGCTAAAAATCCTAATGGATCATATATTCTGGCAACTTGTGAAAGTATGTTGCGCTTTGTACATATTTGGTTTAATGGTTTAACCCGAAACGAGAAAATATCTTCTGTAGGTGACCATTGAAGACCTAATATTTTTATTGATTCGTCCGAATCGAAATCGAGAGAAGTATATTGGCAAAAATCTGACGGAATGCCTTCCAAAATAGAAACTGAATTAGAACTCCATTTTCGAAGTTCAAAACCAGCCAAATGTAAAAGTCGAATAAGTTGATCTTTAATTTCGCGGGCCGATTCTATAGAATCTCCACCGGCGACGAAATCATCAATATATAGATTTGACCGTATAGCGTCAGCGGCTAACGGAAACCTTTGCCTTCGTCAATGGCTAATTGCTGAAGAGTTTTAATGCTAGATAAGGCGATGACTTAATACCGTAGGTCACTGTATTAAGCTGATATGTCTGGATGGGTTCTTCTGCGGAGAACCGCCAAACAATTAATTGAAACTTTCGATGTTCTTCGGTAACCAAAATTTGTCGATACATTTGGCGAACATCACAAGTAAAAACGAAACGATGAGTACGAAATTTCAGTAAGATTGACGAAATGTCGTTTTGGAGACTAGGTCCAGCCAGTTGAGTGTCATTAAGTGACACGTTGTTTTTAGCCTTTGCAGAGGCGTCAAAACCACACGAATTTTAGAAGTATGACCTTCCTCTTTAAACACAGGGTGATGGGGTAAAAATAATTATCGTTCCCAACGGGCGGAGAATCGAGTAATGCCATATGACCCGCATCAAGATAGTCCTGCATGAAATTGTTGTATTGGGCGCGTAGCTCGGTTGAGCATGCAATTTGCGCTCCAACGAAAATAGTCTTTTAGCCATCTCAAAGCAATTATCAAAAACGGGCAAAGTATCGTTGAACGGTAACGCAACAATAAAACGACCGCTAGGGTCACGAGAAAACGTGTTTTCAAAATCAAATCTGCCTTTTCTTCTTCTGGAGAAGTATAAGGCTTGGATGGCAATTCTTCTATCTCCCAAAACCGCCTTAGAGTCTGGTCGATAGGATCTTCTACAGAAGTAAAAATGCTTGGACAGTATCAGACTGCAAGCTTTTGTGGGACCAATAATAGTCCAACCAAAATTGTATTTATGGCGGCAGGCTGAAGAAATTTGCCATGTATAACACCGCCATTGATGATGAACGGATAAACATCTGCTCCAAGGAGCATGTCAATAGTTCCTGGAGAGTTCCAGGTCGGGTCTGCAAAGTGCAGGCCGCATAAGTGTTCCCAATTATTAGGAACTTCAACGCTAGGTAATTTGCCAGATATTGACGAAAGCACAAAAGTTGTGACTTCTAGAGATTTTTCAGAGTCTAACATAGAGCGAATAGTGCAGCTGACGGCACCTCTATTGACTGCTGAAGTTGTCTGCCCAAGTCCATAAATCGGAACTTGAGAACGTATGCGTGGAAGCCAAAGTTTGCTCACGCAATCGTCTCGAATAAAGCTAGCTTGGGAACCAGGATCTAAGAGTACCCTGATCGGTTTGTATCTACCAGAACGATCTTGAACTTCCACAACAGCAGTGGAGAGTAAGACAGTAACCCCAAGATTTGAATTCGTCTGTGAAGACAAAACATTTGCCGGAATAGGAGAGGCTGACTGCGTCCTATTGGCATTTTTATGCATGTGTGTAGCGGTCGGTTCAGCTGAACGGCTAGAAGCAGGTTGCGATTCAAAATGTAGCAAGGTATGATGCGGCTTGGCGCAAGTTCGACAGGAATTATAAGATTTGCATTGCATGGACGCATGGTCTGTTCGTAAGCATTTTAAACAAAGGCGTAAGCGTTTGACAATGTCGAAACGTTCCGTCGGAGTTTTCTTTAGAAACGATTGACATCTATAAATTAAGTGATTGCCTTTGCAGGAAGGACAATGGTGCGAAAATGAATTATTTGAGTCACTGGAGCTACTTGGTGTGTCCAGTGAAACTACGTTAGAAGAAACTCTTGGTTTAAATTGAAACGCTGAGGATTTCTTAGGCACTGATGTGTGAGATGTATGGACAGTCGTCGAATAAGAAACAGGTGCGGTTGAAGAAAAGGTTTCAACGCTGCACATTGTTGGGTTAAAAATATCTCAAATCCTCGAAATTAGGTATTTGCTTCGGATCCGATTGGAGTTCGAAGCGTTTTCTAGTGAACGGATCAAGTTTTTCTAAAAGCAAATCGACCAGAATAAAGTTCCAATGTTCAGTGGGAAACTTTAAGTTAGTTAGAACAGCAAGGTTCTCCGAAAAACAATCAATAAGTACCCTAAGTTTCTTAGGGTCTTCTGATTTTAAAGGTAGAAAGTCTTTCATTGCTTTCCAATGCAAAGTTGCCAATAAACGCGGATTGCTAAATCTCTCACGCAAGGCGTTATAGGAAATAATAAAATTATCCCCGAAATGGGTACAGATTTAACGATTCTTAAAGACTCCCGGTACAACAACTGATAAGATAATTTAATTTTTCGATATTGGACAGCGACGCGTTATTATAGACCAGGCTGTCAAATAAATCGATGAAAGATGAAAATTCAGTTACCTCATTATTAAAAATTTGGAGCTTTAACGGTAACAATTTTGATACCGTGCTGCTTGGAGCATTTTCTGTAATTTGTGGTGCTTTCATTTCTTGCATCGTATCGAGATGCAGCAGTATGAAAAATAAGCGGAATCTACTTCCTTCCGTACAGCGTTGTAAGTTAATGAGTCTACCTCGTCACATGAGGCCAAGACAGCGACTAAAATTGTATTGAAATTTGCATAAAGGTCATGTATTCCCTTGTTTGAATAAGGAACAATGCCTTTAAACTTGGGTCACTTTGTATAGAATTACAAAGCTCAAATATTTCTAAAATCCGTGTTTTCAGTAATTGGAGTTCTACCACATGTGCTTTCTTTGGAGCCATTCTCAAAGATTCTGAAAGGACTACAATAAACTGTTGTAAAACGGTAAAGCTAAATGTGCACTGAGAAATATTAAAATATTATGAGTTGTTCAAAGCACGAAAAATGTAAAATAGGGTATAACCAATAAATCACGTTTTATGACTAACGGTTCGTCAAACAAAAGCGTGAATATAAGATGTACCGCTTAACAACCCGAGCGGCTTACCATCAAAAGCTCACAGAAACGTTTAAAACATGTGGCTTAACATATTTGCCGAAAGATGCAACTTTACAACCTTATTCCTCTGCAGATATTTTCAATATTGTAATACAAAACGTGCAATAGCTTTTAAATACAAAGCAAATCCCTTTACCTTTCTTGTTTAAGAAGTATAAAGCGATTTATAGTTTTCAGGTTGCTTTCTGTTTTATGCCGCTAAAATGAATTTAAAACTGAAAACTGACAAATTTTATATTATGAATTTCTTTGTAATTAAAACGCTTGCTGGTTTCAATTACGGCGAAATCGCTTAATTTAATCTAAAGACAGTATAAATAATGTTTACACATTTTAACCCGCTAAATATGGGCTTTAAGCACAAATTTAAAACTGAAATATTAATTAATTAAAACTCGCTGAAATGCACAATAATATTTAATTTAGGACATGTGTAACCACAGGACTAATGAATCCGGATCGACTTATAGGGCCAATGATTGATTGGGGTTAAGGAGGTTGATATAAATGTGTGTATAAATATAAATATGCAAATTACAATGAAGGACCAATTGCTTTTATAGCAATAACGATAATGGTGGAGCGGTTATGTAATAACAAAAAGACAACTACCAACTAATTAAGGAAGGGTATAAATACCTTAAGTCTTGCGCCGCTGGGGGCAATAGACACTTTCACGCACAAAGCTTTGTCCTGCGCCGCTGGGGGCAATAGACACTTTCACGCACAAAAGCTTTTACGGAGAACCAGTAACACGCTCGACCGGGTGTCGGTCTCGCTTTGAAAGCTCTAATACGACCGTCCCTTTCAAGGGTTCGAAGGCGACTTGCTTCTCTAAAGGCTCGAGTACGACTGTCACTTTATGCACTGTTATTGCCGGTATATAAAATGTTTCACTCAAACTGTAGGATGCACGCACAAAGTATTTATTGTCACAAAATACCGAATTGTTCGATGACGACGTAACAATAATATAAGATTATAATACTAATAATATTCAATCTCTAACAATAAAGTATTACTTATTTACAAACACTATAAACATTTAATTTTAAATCGCAAAAAGTGAGGTTGAAGCATAAACCTACAAAGTAATGGTGAATTTCAAACATGCGCAAAGAAATTTGGTTCTCCTAAAAATGCCGAGTGTCACTTCTTTGGGGGTGTTATTATTCTATGGTATGAGAGAGACCGAACTTTTGCCTAGAGATATTGTTGGCTGTGTAAATCGTGATATTGCAACAGTGACAAGATGTTGGTACAGATGATCCGGATTCAATAACACCGTCCCGGAACTGAACGTTTCCAGGTGACTACAGGTCGTGAAAAATGCCATTTAAGACTTTTGGTCACAAGAGACAGATTTTCAAGAACTTGGTCAATTGCAATAGACTGGATGGAAGGTGCAGGACATAGAATGTCAATGCTCTTTATTGCCGGATAAAATCTTATAGACTGCATTTATATCATTCATTTTTGTGTCTTCCTCTTACACTATTTCACCGTATCCGTAGACTAAAATAGAGCAATGAAAAAGCAAATTGGTTTCAAGAATAGCATTAAATTGGGTTTAGTCACGAGTCTCAATTTTGTTTGTGGGTCCATGATGGTTGTAGGAAAGTAAGGCGCAGGCACAGAGAAGGCAATAATTTATACATTTTTTTGTGGAACGCCACTCAGTCCTTATACAAGGGATGATGATATTGTATGCAATATGTTATGGTAGCAGATCATCACCCTTGGTCTTAATCGATGGCAACTTAACCGCAGCCAGTTACATTGTCAATGTGATGGAACTTGTTGTGTTACCATTTCTTCGGGGGTTGGAAAATTGCATTTTCCAACAACATAACACACTCTCAAAAGGCAAGGGTTACAATACGATGTTTGCAAAAGCTAACGCTGTTGTTTCCTCATGCCTTCTTGTTCACCAGATTTTGTACCCGTTGAATGTGTTTAGAATATGATCGGTAGAAAGCTAAGTGAATTACCACACCTGCCGAACAACTTGCAGCATCTTCCACTTCGGATTCATGAAACTTGAGATGATATACCACAGGAAAAAATTGGTCACTTGATTGACAGTATGCCCCGACCTTTAAATGAATGCACAGCAAATTGTGATGGCACAATTCATTATTGAAAGACTTTTATATTGGTTTTTTTGTTTCAAATTTTAATCATTTGTTTGTTTCATCACAATAAACATTTTGTGAGAATTTTATTAAAATCGTCCAACAACTTCTGTGCGTTGTGTTTTTATGAAAGTCAATATATATTCAAACCAGCTAACCACCATTACGAAAGTGTATTGTGTATGCTTTCACAAAATGTATATACAAGTAACGCTCGCTTTATTAAGAATTATACGATATCATATAGCAGTGATTCTCAACGCCCTTTTTCTGTTGAGGTATACTTTTAACAATTTCAAAATTTGGTGGCACACTAACAGTAAAATAAGTTTGAAAGAATTTTACTTACCTTTGATTCAGCATAACAATAATGCTGACGGCGCACTGTATACAGCATAACTCATTAGATGTCTTTTCCCCATTGCGTTACGGTTCCGATAAATTGCTGTAAAAAAGTACATACAAAATAATTGTTATTGTTTGCATTTCTAAAATTTTGTGCACACTTCAAGAATTTGGTGGTATACAAAAGTACTGCAGCACAGTGTTTGAGAATCACTGTCCTATGGCCTAAACTTTTATAAGAAGAATTGGAAGGTTACAGAATTTTAGGAAAATTTTAGAGCTGTAATAATACTCAATAGTTTTAGAGCATACCAAGCATTTATTTAATATAACACAAATTTTGTTATAAATGATATAATATTCCATGCACATCTGCATATTTTATTAATGTAATATAAGAAAACCAAAATTAATAAAAAATTGATTCTACCAAAATTCTATATCATTATTTATTACATCATTGTAACTCTTTTTTTATTTTCAGATACGTATACCACTCAATGTTAACTTCAAAGCAAAACAAAAAGATGTAGTGGTTAATTTTACAAAAAAGCATCTGACAGTCGGAATTAAAGGTCAAACACCAATTGTAGACGATAATTTTCCACATGAAATTAAAATTGAGGAGTCTACTTGGGTTATAGAAGATGGTGTTTCTATTTTATTAAACATAGAAAAAGTAAATAAAATGAATTGGTGGTCTCAATTGGTAGTATCTGATCCAGAAATTTCCACAAAAAAGATTAATCCCGAACCCTCCAAGTTAAGTGATTTAGATGGTGAGACTAGAGGACTTGTAGAAAAAATGATGTATGATCAACGACAAAAGGAATTAGGACTACCAACCAGCGATGATCAAAAGAAAAATGAAGTTTTAAAAAAGTAAGTTAAATTTAAATTATTACGAGAAAAGTTTAGTTAAAATCTTCAAAGCTGCTCATTCGATATCACAAACTTTTTTGTTTCAGATTCATGGAGCAACATCCTGAAATGGACTTCTCCAAGTGCAAATTTAATTAAGGCTTGTTCTATTGAGCATGCAATGTTGTAATTTTTTCTTACATTTACTTATTTTTGCCTCAATTTGTGCACAATAGACGAATACTGTTTGCTTATATTTTCGGAAATAAGTTATTTTCAGAAAGAATGTCTTTTTATTCAACCACAATTGTGTTCATAAGTTGATAAGCTATAAAATTATGTATCTTTGATAAAGTTGCAATTGAAATTAAGAAATTCCCTTAAACACTTTTTTTTTAACTGAAAAGTTGATTGGACAAATGGTAAGTTATTAACCCGATCTACATGATTCGAACACATGAATAAATGAAATAGAATCTTTGTAGAAGGGCTTCTGCTAAGATTCATAATATATTCTTAGTATAATAATTCATAATTGTCTACATTTATGTTGTCAAACAAAAGAGAATAAATGGAAAAAAAAAATATTGAACATGAATTTAAATGGTCAGCATTTTCAAGCAATGATTGTATTTATTTATATTGTCGCCTATTTGGTACATCAGTAGATACATCAACCCAAGTCAATGTTATAAAAACCATCATCAAGATCAGACAAAAGATACATCATAACACAAAATAAAAATACAAAGTGTTAGTTAAATACTAAGGAACAATATATATTTAAAAATCTAACAGGGAATTTGTAGCAACTAACTAGCAGGAACAAATAAGTAAATAAATATTGATCAATACTCTTATAACTGCAATTGGTTAGCATTGTTTAAAAATTCATGAATGGAATAGAAGCTTATCTCAATTAAAAATTTTTTTATTACATTTTTAAACTGAACGAGAGGCAGTTGCTGAATCCTGAAATTTAAGGCATTATAAAACTTAATACCATAATAATTAGTTCCACTCTTCGATTTGGAAAGTCTGTGATAAGACAATATCAGATTTAGCTTTCTTGGAGTATCAAAATTATGGAATGTATTATGAGAAGAGTAATCATTTAGATGTTTTTTAGTATATAAAAGAGAGTCACAATGTTTGGCCCAATTCAAAGATGCATCTAGGGTCACACCGAAAAGCATATTTTGGTAGTTTTTTTTCCATTTAAAAATAACGTATTGTGATAAAACCATATTTTTGCACGATTCATATAGGCGATCTTGCATTCAACACTTGTGTTAAATTTACACCATGAGAAAACAGAAGTGGTGTCATCTACATAGAGGATGATATCAGAGTTAAGAATTGATAGTGGTATGTCATTAATGAAGGAGAGGAACAGAAGTGGTCCAAGCATAGACTCTTGCGGTACACCGAGGTTAACACGAGCCCTATTAGAAAGTCCATTGTTGTGCCAAACCGACTGGCTTCTGTCAGTTAAGTAAGATTTTATAATAGCAAAGGAGGTAACCTTACATTTTTGATAGTCATTTCATCCTGCTTAATTTTTTGTGTAATTGATAGTTGAGATACAGCGAATAATCGAAACAAGCGTCAGTCGCCGGAATCGTGGTGGGGCAGATCGTGAGAAAATGCACATCTTGTAAAAAAACAATTGTTCAAAAGTAATTTTAAGCCACTTGGGAATTTGCACAATTATTGTTTAGGTGATGGTAATAACAATAAAAATAGACAGCTGCGGGCGTAGTGGGGGGTTAGTCATCAGTCGCTTGTGTAAACCTATCATAAAACAAATTATGTAAAGTAATTTCAAATTCAATGAAACTCAGACATCAAATTTAGTATGCAATTAGAATAATAAAAACATAAATCAGCTGTTTGCATAATGGTGGTAAAACCGTCAGCTGAGGGACTGTAAGTGCTAAATCGGCATTTTGCTAAGTATTTCATAATGTTATCAATGATGCAACTGATGATCTTTACCCCGTTATGTAGGCAGCTGACTATCATTTTTATTCAATACAATATGTGAACTATTCATTATACAAATTTCATGTGGCTTGAAATCGGTCAAGCTATAATTTTTTTGATTAATCTACTTTTCTCAACATGTTGCTGCCTGTTACATTGTCGTGAATTTCGTGTAACTGCTTGTATTTCATTTTTCAGTTGAGTGTTTGCTTTTGATGAGTCTACTTCTGTACTAACAAAATGTCTAAAGATTTTAAACCTTTCTGTGTATTCTGTTTAAAGAAAAATTACTCCTTCATTACTTTTTGTCATGACATTTTAATGAGGTGCAATAATATTCTATTACTTCGAAAAGACAATAATTTATCTATGAGTGATGCTAAAGTTCCACAGAAAATAAATGATTTTCAGAAGTTGTTATACTCCCGACCGTTCTATTCTAAGGTATACTGTTAAAGTCCCGGCGTGATTGATAAGAGCCACTACGACAGTTTGCAATACATATAATAAACACATACATAATACTGCGCCACGAAATATTATGTCAGATTTACATCTCAAATTATTGGATCACATGCAAAAAATGTTTATTGTGATTATAGGAAAAGATAAAATGTACTCATGTAAACTGTGGAGCTCTTCAGGACATTGCAGCTATTTTGACGGCAGGATCTCATTATTGGGCGTGGGTAGGGCTTCGCCGCCTCGTCGAAACCAGATTAGTTTGTCTTCCCTCTTCTTGTGTAGCGGTATGGTAAAGGATCAACCATGTAGAAGAAACGATAATAGGAACAAGACAGGAAACCTACATATCTGAAAGAGAAGACAAAGGCACACCACAGATAACCACACTGTTTGACGTTTCATTCGCTAGTTTCTGACGTGACGGAAAAACGCGCACTTCCGCCACTCCGCGTCTGCGTATTCTTTTGCACAAACGCAACTGTCCGAAATGACGGAAATTTAACAAGTCTATTTTTAAATTATTGGCGCGAATTCACTTACAAATTTAAAAGGATGCAATGCCAATTTTTGGCATGTAACAAAGTATCACTCAAAGTGTTATCGAACATTTTCAGCATTACCGAAAAAATATAGACCGTATCTTAAATCTGAAACCGCATTCGTACCAAGGTCAGCTGCAATTGTTTTATAATTACTGTAACAAGAAATTTATTATTATTATTATGATGAGTTAGAAACAAATTTAGAAAATAAGGTAAGGTGATTATAATAAATCTATTTAGCCAATTGAAGTACTACCATATTCCATAGTCTGCCATAGTAAAAAATATTAATTAATTAATTTAATATAAATCATATAAAATTGGGCAGTTTTGCCATGCTTGCCATCCAGTGTTGTCTGTTGATATGTTTTGTATGCGTCCAATAACGTTTTTAATTTTTCCTCTGTTATTGTGGGATTTTCAGAATTTTGTTTTATAAAATCTAATAATGAATGTTTGATTTCGTCTGTTATTGTAATTTTACTGTCATTCAGGAATCTTTCAAAATGTAAAATCTGAAGAGCAAATGACAACATTGGATATAATCTTTTACAACGATTGAAGTGCTTTCCTGTTATAAAACTATTTACCAAACCGCTTGCAAGTAATTCAGAGTTAACCCTCATATCTGTGATTCCACAATTTTCAACAAATTTTACCACCGCTTCGAAATATGCCATCATAATATGAAAAGATCCTAAGTGGATAAATAAATTATCGAAGCGTGGTTTTCTGACTATACTGTTGGACAACATCCTGCATATTCAAAAAAATCTACAAATTAGCGTTTTATTTGGAACAGGGAATACCAAAAGATATATAGATGTAAATATATGAAACTCTCGAACCAGATTTGTGCGCATCTTTACCAAGGTTTCATCCCTTCACCGGATGCGACATATCCAGCATTGTACAGACGAGGCAAAAGAATACCTTATAAGATATTAAAAAATTCAACCTCTTATGTAAAATCCTTTACAGACATTGCAAACGTGAATAATTATCATGAAAACCAAGAACTCCAAACAACTATCGATGAACTCGCCTGCAGAATGTATGGCTTTAAAGGTATTGGTGACATAAATGTAGCAAGAAAGCATATAAAATGAACTTTAAAACATGTTTTTACCTTCAAAAAAACTATTGATGGTGCGACATTTCCGCCCTGAAAGTCGGAGTTATATCAACAAGTTTTACGCACTGCATATATAGCCCACCTCTGGAGTCATGCTCATCTGCCAGTTCCAACTGAATTTTTACCAGGAGATTATAGATGAGAAGAGAGAGATTGTAAATATTTTAAATGGTTCGATGATGACCAGCTCCCACCGAGTATTACCATCGTCACAGGTGTTATCACTCCTACGTGTATTTATTAATTAACATAATTTTTAGTAAAAGTTATGCGTAGCATAATGAAATAAAAGTAATTACGAAGATCGAATTTGGTTTTGTTTCTAGATAACACCGAAATGGACGAAGAACTCATGATGCTGGAGAATCTGGAAGGAGTAAGAGTTAATTCCGTTGAGGAGGATGCAGCAGAAGAAGCTGAAGAAGCAGAAGGTGTCATTGATAGTTCTGATGACAGTTTCCAGGACTATGAAAATCAATCTGACACATCAACAGATTCCACTGATGAAGATGAATAATTTTTTAATTATTAAAAATATATTTGATCAATAAATATACAACATATTTTTCTTCTAAATGATTCATTACTATTTACCAGATCCAGATATTCTTATTCAACTGAACGATTACATAGATTGAAATAATTCAATAATATTTTTTGTAAGTGACGGTGTTAGTATATCATGTACAAAAAGCAAAATACCAATAGTATTAGAATACTTGTTTGTTATCTTTGAAGCTTAATTATAAATTTGCTTGTGCTTGATAACGACCTGTCTTTGTAATAGTTGGTTCAATAAATTGAAAGAATATACTTTGTTTAGTATATAGAAGAATTTTATTATCAACACAACTAGCAAAGGGTAATCCAGCTACTCTGAAACTTTGTAGTCAAAATCAAACAGCATTACAATGCTTTACATGCTATTGGTGTACCTGTAAAAATGGGATTTTATTTTGGTTTACATTATGTCCTCGAAATTGGATTTTAATACTCACAAGGTTGGAAAGAGATCTGCAAGTACTGCAAATTTTTAAGGAATTTCTGGATTTTGTGGGGAAACGCTGCCAAGCTCTAGAAGCCTTGGCAAAAGGTCAAATTATTATTTAGTATCTGATGCAAATGCAGATTATAAAGGAAGATGCGCATGTTGCAATTTAAATTACCATCCTCTTTTTAAATGCAATAAGTTTTCAAAATTAGCTTTGATTCACAAAGGAATTTGTTACAAAACATAGGTTTTGTTATAACTGTCTTGGTTCCAAGCATACAGATAGCAACTGTAAGTCAAGCGGGTGTAAAGTTTGCAAAGGTAGACACCATAGTACATTCCACGAGGATAAAGTACGTAAAATTGGAACAACTCAGGAGCCATATAAGAAAGGTTTCGTACAAACCAATAAGGTACTAATACACCTGAAAAGGATTTGCTTCCAGCGGCATCATCTTCAGTAGCAAGCACATTGCCAGAGGTAAAATCCTTTCTAAACGTTCCATGTTTGATGTTCACACAAATAAACAAATTCTTTTAGCTACGGCTATGGTAAATTTAGCAACTCATAATGGATCTAAGGTAAAAGCACGAGTTCTATTGGACTTTGGGTCACAAAGTTCGTTTATAACTTTGTATGCGCAAACAGGTTAGATTTACAGATCAGCTCTACGAGCATTCAGGTTTCAGGGATTGGACCGAGTAATGTTCGTATTTAAGAAGTCGTTAAGGTTACAGTCAAGTCTCGGAGAGACTCAAGAAAAGGTTTCTACGGTTTGTGGCATTCTCAACAAAATTACATGTCCTTTATCACTTACTTGCATAAATATTAACGAATTAAACATTCCAGATGATTTACTCTTTGCCGACGGAAGGTTTTTCGTACCTGGTGAAGTAGATGCTTTATTAGGAGCGGACATGTACTTTGATATAATTCAATCAGGACTTTTAAGGTTAGGCGAAGGTCTCCCTGTCCTGCACAATAGTTTGTTTGACTGGATCGTAGGCAGTGGCATTTCTTGTACACAGATTTCTTGCTCAAATTTTAGTGTGGTTTTGTTTTCACACGGATTGATTTACATACATTAATTTTACGATTTTGGAAACTTGAAGAGGTTTCTAATAAAAGCCACATGGCTCCAGAAGATAAAATTTCTAAAGAAATTTATTCCAACACAACCAAAAGGCTTGTTGAGTCAGATGTATTTGAAGTAAAATTACCAATCAAGCCTGATTATGATGTCACCTGTTTAAAAGACACCTTCAAATGCTGTTAGAACTTTTTATTCACTAGAAAGGAGATTTAATAAAGATCCTAAGCTAAAATAGGAGTATAAATTATTTATAGCTGAATACTTAGCTCTAGGGCACACAAGGGACATCAGCTTAGAAATTAGTCAGATTAAAAAATTCATGACTCCAAATAGGTATTAACTTCCTCATCACGGTGTTGTGCACGAGGATAAGCTCACGATAAAATTTTGTGTAGTTTTTGATGGGTTTATGAAAACCACATCAGGTTTGTCTGAATGATATTATGCTAAAGGGAAGCCCAGTACAGCCGGTGCTGTTAGACATTATTTCTAGGTTTCGAACATGAAACTATGTGCTTACAAGTGATATACAAAAAATGTATAGGTGTATCAAGATCAATTCACAAGATAGATTCCTGCACAACATCATTTGGAGAGATGATACTTCTCTCCCATTAAGACACATTTAGTTCCAAATATTCACGTATGGAACTAATTGCCCACCATTCCTTGCGACAAGAACTTTGGTCGAATTATCTAATAGAGATATAAATACCTTTCCATTGGCAGCAGATACGTTGTTGAGGCAAATATACGTAGATAACATTTTAGGAGGTGCAAACACGATTGAGGAGATAGCTCAGCTACAAAGAGAGTTAGTGCAACTCTCAGAATCTGCTGAATTTGCATTGCATAAATGGAATTCAAATGATAGGTTTTTATTTACGAGGCTTGTTCAATTGAAACCCATCTTTGGTCAGGTTAGCCTTGGAAACAATTGTAATCGCTCAACTGACGTTTTGCAACGTTAGTGGAGTTTGTGAACTTCCCACTGGTCAGTTTCTCTCGTATGTATATTTGACAGCGATTTTAAGTATTGTGACTTTGAAATGACGTTTGTTGTTAACAATCCGACCAAATGTGATCAGCATGCGGTCATTCAATTTCTGTGTGCTGAAGGTTTGCAACCATTGGAAATTCATACACGAATGCAACAGTGTATCAAAACGCATGAAACTTTGAACAAGCTCCATCAAGCAATAAGACGCAAACGTCCAGGGAAGCTTTCACGCGGTGTAATTCTGCTTCACAACAATGCTCAACCTCATGTTGCTAACGTGGTGAAAGAAAATCTACAGCAAAAGAAATGGAGGATATTAGATCATCCACCGTATAGTCCCGATTTATTGCCTTGCGATTCTTTGGGCCACTGAAAAAAACGTTAAAAGGTAACCGTTTTGAGCCGGACGAAGAAGTACAAAATGCCGTGAAAGAATTCTTCGAGCAGCAGTCACAAGATTTCTTTAAGCAGGGTATACATAGGTTAATGAAACAATTGGATATGTGCCTTAATCGTAGTAGAAATTATTTGAAAATTTAGTTGTCAATAAATTTTTCCTGAACCAAAGATGGGTTTTAATTGAACAACCTTGTACTAAGTGGCAATCTGAAAATTCTACGGTTTTAGGTATATTATGGAATCCCAGTTCCAATTCGTTTCAAGTATCTGTACCAGATCTAATGGACAAGGGGAGTTTTACAAAACGAGAGGTTTTAGGAATCATTGCACAAGTCTTTGATCCCATAGGCTTTGTTGTGCAGTGATCATCGTAGCAAAAATAGTGGCTCATCAAAATTGATTGGGACAAGGTTATACCTGAAGATTTTCTACATGAATGGTTGCAGTTTTACAAACATTTACCTAGACAGAGATATCATTCCACATTGGATTTTCATTCCACAAGAGGTTTAAGTATTCAATTAATAGGGTTTTTGGACGCTTCGATGCAAGCATACGGCATTTGCCTGTATGTAAGCGTTTTATATTAAGGCGATAACATTTCATGTAATCTTGTCTGTTCTAAGTCAAGAGTGGCTCTACTAAAAACGGTCTCTTTTCAAGGTTGGAATTATGTGGATTTTTTTTTGCCTGCTCATATGTGTGATAAATTCACTCTTGCATGAATTTTAGATTTGATAAAACTGTTCTGTTTATAGATTCACAAATAGTTCTTGCTTGGCTGTATTCACCACCATTGCATGGGACTACATTTGTAGCCAACAGGGCATCAGAGATACAAGATCTTCCCAGCCACATAGAATGGAGACATGTTTCGTCTGAATCAAATCCTACTTACATTTCACGCGGTCTTAATCCTGTCAGTTTAATAAATTGTGATATTTGGTGGGAAAGTTTTCTGCTAGATCCTAATTGGAACTTAACTTTGGTAAAAAATACTACATTAGATATAGGTTCTATACCAGAAGAAAAACATGTATCTAATGCTCAAACTAATGCCGAAGGCGATCCTTCAATTTTTCTTGTTTTCTTCATTTTCTAGAATGCAGAAATGCATTGCATTTATGCTTAGGTTTAATTGTAATTCAAGAAAGACAACAAAGGTTTGTTGTTCCCTGACTATTGAGGAACTAAATCTAGCATCAAATCAAGTTTTTAAGGTTATACAACATGGATATTTTTTGGAAGAAATTTCTTGTCTAAAGGAAAATAGGTCTTTGCCAAAAAAGAGTCCTCTTTTGGAACTAAATCCATTTATGGATTCTAATGGTTTATTAAGGGTTGGTGGAAGATTGGATAATGTACCACTGCCGTTTTGCTGTTAAACATCCAATTATTCTTCCATCAAAATGTCATGTAACTTCTTACGCTTTAAAACGTCGATAATTACAGTTAAAAAGTTGATAAATACATCGCGCAAGCGCGATATAAAAAAGCGAGCGACGACACTGGCGGATGGTAGCGCTAACCTTTTTACAGATTTGGCGCGCCCATCTATCAATGACGTCACCAATGCACAAATTTAAGACGCAATAATCGGAAATATAAATTTAAAACAGTAGTTCATATCAGCGAACAAATTAAACAAGGGACTACTTACATCAGAAATCCGAACGTCCTGCGGGGTTGAGCTAAAGTTGGCCTCTATTAAAGTCCATCAGGGCTACGGAGGTCCCTTTTTAGGTAGTTAAAGATGGTACGCTCAACGCTCTTCCAAAGCGTTCGGACCAGCTCCGGCAGTCATGGGCTCGTTCATCCAGGGTCGTGCAGTTACGGTTTGCCAACGGCTGCAAATTATCACCTACCTATGTAGGGAATGGACAGGAAACATGGTAAAGGCGGCAAACAAAGATAATTAGGCAAGGGAATCTACATAGATAAAGCTAACGATACGTTACCGAAAAACGTCCACTCCACTCGAAGGTTCTGGCAAAAAAGCCACGTTACATAAAGTCCAGAAACACTTGTCCCCACTTCTTTCCTACTCCACTCGCGTCGCGCGATCTGGCGTAAACGCACTGTGACGTAGCCGAAATACGCGCCTAGTCTTTTAAATTTATGGCGCGAAACTTCCGCACATCAGAATTAAACTAAAAACAATGTTTAAGTGCCAATTGGCACGTAACAAACTGACTTATTGATTGAACATCAACATATGTATTTGGGTCATGCTGGGCCACTAGTTGTACTTAATAGTCTTCGACAACGTTTTTGGTCTATCTATGGGTTAAGACGTATAAAGTATATATTACTTAAATGTATTACAAGTCACAGTTTTAAGGCAACATTAGCCCAACAGTTAATGGGAACATTGCCAGCTGAACGAGTTCAATTACTTCGTCCTTTTTTATATGTTGGGATAGATTTTCCAGGACCAACCATGGTCAAGCAATCAAGGTTATGTAAAACAATTTTGTCCACAGCTTATGTAGCATTGTTTCTGTGTACGGCAATCAAACCTGCCCACATTGATCTGGTGTCGTTTTTCGGCAGAAGATTTTTTACAAACATTAAAAAGGTTTGTTTCACAAAGAGGTAATTTACTTTTAATTACTAGCGACAACGCTACTTATTTTAAAGGTTCGGATAATAGTTTAAAGGAGGTTTACAGGTTTTTTCAAACTCATGGCAGTGAAATTCAAGATTTCTTGTCAGCGGCAGAAATTAGTTGGAAGTTCATTCCTTCTAATAGTCCGCATTGGAGAGGTATATAGCAAGCAAGTACCAAGAGTATCAAGTACCATTTAAAAAGGATTTTGAGAAAATCAGTTTTATCCATTGAATGTTTATCAACTGTTTTGACCTAAACCGAGGTTGCACTTAAGTCAGGCCTATGTTGAACTCAATTTCGGATTTAACTTATTTGACTCCGGGACATTTTCTTACTGGTCAACTGCTGACTGCGTTTCCCGAAAGGAATGTTGCAGAAAACCGTCTGAATTTGTGGCAACATTACACTAAATCGAGACAAGATTTTTGGAAAAGGTGGCCAATGGACTATCTAAATCAACTACAACTTCGTCCAAAACGTAAGATGTCTGAATACAATTTGAAGCTCGGTGATCTAGTATTGCTTAAGAAGGATAATATACCATCTCGAAATTGGTGTATTAGCTAGGGTAATAGAAATAAAACCTGGGCGCAATAACATAGTATGGGTGGTAAAAATTAAAACTAATAAGGAAGAATCCATTCGCCCTATTCGTAAACTTTGTCCACTTGTTCTTCAAGGTAAGAGTTGTGATTGGTTGAGGATATTATCTTAAGAGGGGGAGAATGTTGAAGCACGGCAATAAATTAAAAACACGCTCTCGGATTATTCATAGCAAGTAATGCTGAGAATTTTGGATTTCTAATAGTATCTAGTTATTTTTGGTTTACTGTTCCTGGGCATTGTAAAAAATGTATTTTGATCAAGACACTTACCCTAAGAGCTGTTATGGTTTCTATGTATGAATCTTATGTTATGTCAAATAATGTAATTTAAGTTTTCAATTATATATTTACACGAAAGAATGTGTTCTTTGTGTTAACAATAACAATTGTATACAGAGCAATTGATAGAAAACATTTTGTATACCTTTTATTCAGAATTTAACGATTGCTTCTTTGATGTACAAGTTAAAAATTAATGGGAATAGGGCACATCCCTGTCTCACCCCTCCCTTTCCTAATGTTTACTTCTCTATGTTCCTGCTCTAATTCTATTACCGCTGTTTGCTCTTTCTATAAGCTATGTACTTATCCGTCTATCACTAAAACTCATTCCAATCTTTTTGGGTATTTCGAACATTTTTTCCATTTTACATAGTCGAATGCTTTTTCTAGATCTACAAACCTTATATACGCGCTTTTTCTTTCTTCTAGTGTTTTCTCCATTACGCAATCTAACTCACTTAAATAATTGAAACATAAAATATCTTTTTAAAGATTTTAAAAACAATCATATTTTTATTTTTACCATTACATTATGCTGGTTGTTCCATCTTCTTAGATCGTAAATTTATATCCATGCCCAAAATCGTTAAATGCAATTAAACTTCATGCATGCCTTTTTAATCCATATCCATATCACTCAATTCTTTTAAAATTAATTTATCATTAAATGCATTTGAAAATTCATATACCATATTCTTTCATTCAAATTAAAATCTACCTTGCTGGAATTTAATTACCTTTCATTCTTTTAAGAACCAGTTCAAGTTTCTGTTTTAAAGTAACCATAACTTTTAAAGACGTTTATAAATTACATGATAGTTTTCAAACAAACATTTAACACTGGTCATTAACCCGACTTATTATTATTATCTATTTACTAATGTCTTTAACGAGCAGTAGTAAAATACTGAACCCCGACCTGTTTTCTTTAATCGGTTATATAATACTAAGGCATAAATCTAGAAACATCTGAGTATTCTTGGTTGTTGTTTCTACAATTACATGCATGTGATTGTGATGTAATTGTACCGGAAGTAACATTTTATGGC
Organism: Platerodrilus igneus; assembly: GCA_036346225.1. Lineage (NCBI taxonomy): Eukaryota > Metazoa > Arthropoda > Insecta > Coleoptera > Lycidae > Platerodrilus > Platerodrilus igneus. The sequence continues at coordinate 2,073,720 of JARFIW010000237.1, read as the reverse complement.
TCGGAATTACCATTAATTAGTACATTTTACACTCCTTATCTGTTATCTTGAAGATTTGTGGCTATCACTCGCTCATTTTTATGACTGTTATAACTTGATTTATTAGTTTTGGCTAATTATTGAATGACCATTTAAATTAGTTTGACAACCTAGATTTTTCTCGATAAGTCGCGTTTTTAATAAAATACGCTATCTATTTAAAGTGCCTGTTTCTTATCAAACACACGATTACATGTTTTGCGTTATTACAGAAACCTTTTAACGAAAAATGGAATGAAATTTAACACCTGCAACTGTAATTCTTTTAGAACGCATATAGAATGAAATTTTTATAATAGAGTACTTTTCTGATAGCAAATTTATGAATATATATTGATATGATAAAAAGGTCATAAGGGGTCATAAAGCACAACATTCTGTAAGAAAAACCGACCCAAAGCGGAGAAAAGTACAATTTTCCAATAGTTAATTTGTACCCTGTATAATACTTCTAGTAAGTCAGTCTTATTAGAGTACGTAAGTCAAACCCGTATTCTAACTAATGTGTAAATATGTTCTTTAAAAATATCGTTTAAAACAAGTTTTAGCCGGCAAAAATATAAAAGTATTCATTGATTGAAAAACCCCACCTGTAATTATTTATCCTCTTAAAAAATATCAGTTAAAAACAAGTTTCTAATGCATATTAAAAGGAACTGGTAAAACCAGTTCTAAAATGTAGATTCTAAATCAATAATGCGTAAAAGTGTATGGTTATGGTATTCCATGCAGACAAGAAAGAAAGCAGCAAAGTAAGGAAAGAAAATCGCCTACACCGAATACTGCTACTAAACAAGGACAGACTGGTAGAATCGAACTTCAACAGAAACGTAAAGTGGGCTGGGTGATAAAGGAAAAAATTGAAACCTCAGTAAAAAACTTTATTACCAACATACAGCCCCAAAAGAATATTTACAAATGGCAAAAACAGATTTAACATAATCGTTTGTTATGGAATGTAAATAAAGCTCCAATTTACATATACTAAAGCATAAACCTAAACATTTGAAAACATCCAGAATAAAATCTCATTATCATTAGGTCTTCAGTCTGGTTAGACGCGTACTCTTATTGTTTCCTATTCTGTGCTAACCTACATATTTCCTTGAAATTTCTACAGCCTGCATCTTTCACAATCTGTGTGCAATAGTCTGATCTAGGTCTACATTTATTTCTATATCTACTTGTAATATTTCCTGCATTATTCCCCAAAAAATGCCCTAGAACGTATCCTGTCCCTCTATTTCTCCTGTTTCTTTTTCACAGATATCTTTATTTCCCTACTATTTCTATACCTTCTTTGTTATTAACTTTGTCTGTCCATGCTTTCATCCTCATACATCTGAAGCACAACATTCCAAAAGGCTTCTATCTCTTTCTGTCTGCTTTTTCTACTGCCCCTATTTCATAGACATACTGTGCTGTGCTCCACACATATGCTTTCAACCATTTTCTCCTTGTTTCTATGTTTGTTATCTTCAAATATAGCCGTTGCTCTTCTTGTTAAATGCAGTTCGATTCCCTTTCTATTATTTATAAATATATACCCTATTTCATCGATATTCAGTAGCATGTGAAGGGAAATAAGCAGCCTGCGACTACCAAGATCCCCCCCAACACTTGAATATTTGCCGAATTAATAGTTTTCCAATATATCCTTTCGCACAATCAACATCAGTTGAAACTATTTCAAAACCAACACCTGTAGTTGTTTATATAATCATCAGATGTATGTGCAATTATTCTTTCTTCATTAAGTTTCCGCCTTCAAACTGGTTGGACGCGTACCTTCACTTATTTCTATTCTGAGCTAGCCTACAACGTTCCCTAAAATTCCCACAGCCTAGATACAGCTCGGTTCGCCTTCTGTTGTTTCCTAATTATATCCCCTATTTCACCAAGATTCAGTGGTATATGAAGGGGGTCAAGCAGCCTGTGGCTGCCAAGGATCCCCCAACACTTGGGTCATTTGGTGAATTAACAGTTTTCCAGTAAATCCTTTCGCACAATTAACATTAGTTGAGAGTATTGTAAAACCAATACCTGTGGTTGCCTATAATAATCATCAGGTATAATTATAGTTATTTTTTTCATCATTAGGTTTTCTATCGTCGAATTGGTTGGATGCGTACCCTCATTGATTAATATTCTGAACTAGCCTGCACATTTCCCTGAAATTCACACAGCCTACATCTTTCACGATCTGTGAGCAATAGCTTAACCTAGGCCCACCTCTACTTCCCCTTTTTCCTATTTCTGCTTCTAATATATTCCGCACTATTCCTCATGCCTGAGAATGTGGTCTATCATCCTCTCTCCTATATTTTACCGTACTTCATTCTTCACCTACCATTTCTAGTACTACTTTGTTCTTAACTTTGTCTGTCCATGATATCTTCATCATATATCTGTTGCGCCACATTTCAAAGGCTTCTATCTTTTTCCTATCCGCTACTACTACTGTCCAGATTTCACAGCCGTACAGTACTGTGCTCCACACATATGTTTTAAGCAATATTTTCCTTGTTTCTATGTTTGTTATCTTTGAACACAGAAATTGCTTTTTATTGTAAAATGTAGTACGACCTTGTGCTAATCTTTGTTTTATATCTTTTGCACTCTTTCCATCTTGCATTATTTGGTTTCCTAGATAACAGAAATCCTTAACGTCTTGTAAGTTCTCATGACTTATTTGTATTCTAGTTTTTAATTTACTTTTCCCTCCTTTGCATACTGTACTTTAGTTTTATTTTTTAATTTTCATACCGTATCTCTCTGTTAGAAATGCAAATCTAAGTCTATTAATCTTTTGACCCTGCAGAATAATTCCAAATGTCTTCCTGCATTTGACAATATTCCTTGCCTCTTCGATGTACAAGTTAAAAATTAATGGTGATAGGGCACATCCCTGTCTCACCCCTTTCCTGATATTTATTCCTGCTCTAATTCTATTACCACTGTTTGTTCTTTGTATAACCTATGTACTATCCATCTATCCCTAAAACTCATTCCAATCTTTTTGAGTATTTTGAACATTTTTTTCCATTTTACATAGTCGAATGCTTTTCCAGATCTAGAAACCCTGTATACACGCTTTCCCCTTTTTCGATTGTTTTCTCTATTATCACCCTCAGAGCAAGAATAGCCTCCCGTGTTCCCCTGTTTCGCCTAAACACAGTGATCTTCTCCTAGTACTTCTTCAACTCTTTTTTCCATTCGTCTTTGTACAATTCTAATGAATATTTTTGACATATGTACGGTCAAACTTATTGTTCGAAAATTTTCACATTTATCTGAGTTTCTCTTTTTTGATATAGTGAGTATGATGTTACATTTAAAATCATTGGGTATCTCGCCTGTTTCATACATATAGCTTACAAGTTGGAAGAGATGTTCTGTTACTGTTTGTCCAGCGGCTTTTAGAGTTTCTGCTTGCATCTTATCTGTACCCGGCGCCTTACATTTTTTCAGACCCTTGAATGCTAATTCAAACTCATCTCTAAGGATATCCCAAGTCATCCTTTTCAATGTCTGATTCTTGTTCTAATGCTGTTAGTTCCTCTCCTGCATATAAATTCCCTATATATTCTTGCCATCTACCCACTTTCTCTACATTTTCTATAATGGCGTTTCCTTCAGCGTTTATGATGATTAAATTGTTCTTGTTGCAAAATTCGTTTCTTGTGCCTAAATCAAATAAACCTACCCGCTCCTTCCCTACCCTCACCTACCATTGCATTAAAATCTCCCATAATTATTAAATTTTCATGTCCTTTTACATATCTTAGTATGTTCTTTTGTAAGTAGTTTTCTACAAGTTGTTTTATCTTTTTTCGCATGCTATCCCCACACCGGAATTTTCTTCCGCTAAATTACCCTAAAGTCTCCACTTCAAAAATCCCCCCCTCTGGCCAGCGAACTTCGCTGATCCCTACTATGTCTAGTACTAACCTATGCATTTCAATTTTTAAGTTATCTAGCTTACCTGCTTGCCTCTTACTTCTGACATTTTACGCTCCGACTCGCAGAATGTTCCCGCCTCTTTTTCTAAATTTTCTGATCACATCCTCCAAAGTAGTCCCTTCCCGGAGATCCAAATTGGGGACTATTGTAACTCCGAATTTTTTTACTTCAAAGGATGCCATCATCTTTAATAACAATATTTAAGTACGCTGTGTATTTGGGAGGTAATGTGGTGGTTTCCCGTTGTCTTCCACATCGCAGTAGTGTCTACCAACCTCTATGGTCTCTGCACCCTAAGTACCGAAAATGCTGCTGCCCTCTTTCGGGGACCTGTCTTAGTCTGTTTCCTTACTAAAAACCCCACTAATTTGGTTAAACCTATAGTTCGGCTCTTTAGCTCAGTGAAACACGCAAGCCATTCAAATTGGAATAATATCTTATTATCTAAATAATATATACATGCAAGAATACTTACAATATATTCCAGACCTAAATACGCACAAGAAATAATATAGGATACATGCAAGAAATAATACAGTAGCATTTGCTTTGGGAAGTGCATTTCATAAAACTTGAGAACGTAACATTAAATTTTAAACAGCTTAATCAAATGTTAACTAGCAAGTTGTTGGTGTTAGCATTAATTTATACAAAAGGTAAACAAACAGTAAAAAGTACCCTATCGCATAATCGTGCATGTTGTGAACATGGATTTGGTAACTTAGTCTGCAATTTATCGCAGAATCAAACAAAAAGAAGTGTCTATCTTCTAAAACAGTAATGCTAGTAAAGCAAACAGAAAAATACACTGTACCTTAAACTATCTTCTCTTTGGTACCATCTTCGGATGAGGAAATGCAGGCTGAGTACTGGAACCAACAACGTAACTATACTAGCACACTATGTACAAAACGCATTTTAAAATCGTGGCTTTACAACCCTCAAAGGACGTCACATAGCATTAGAATCGTATACAGAAGAGTCAGATAAGTAAAAGACTTTCAAAACTTGAACATGTATTTATAAAAATTCAGAACGACAGGGGCAAGCAACATAAAACCATTCCCAGCAAGCAAAAATATACTCCAGACAACGGCGAAACATTTCTAGAATGGAGCTAATAAAGAAGGCAAAATACGATAATTAATTTCCATGGAATTTCGTTGTTCGCTTGGAAAAGCATGATATATTTTAAAACATCTAAGCGAGTATGCAATCAGGCATATAGTCAAAGACAAATCAGATGCCTTTCCTTTGGAAACGAATAGAGGTTTGTATTATTATCGATCCATGCTACGAGGAGGGAATGATTTAATTAGCAGACCGATATTATTACCCATAAAACTTAAGTGACCAAACACGTACAGATAACAAAATAGAATTTCACAGTAAACGAAAGAAAACATTCCATTAATGTATTTCATATTTGTACAAAGCAGTTGTTTTGAACATCTTTCGTAGAATAAACTATTGGAAATAACGAGCGTATTCCAAGAAATAATTTTTAAAAGTGACGAGAGAAGCAAATGCTTGCTTGTTTTAACTAATTTAGCAAAGTTGCTAGCCTTTTAGAAATGGTTTTATGATAGCCTTTCAGAAAATTTATAAACTTTCATAGGATATATTCCACGTACACAGGGAAATTTTTATACAGGACGGTTTAACAAATATTCATCGAACTTATTAAGTTTGTATAATTTGAGAATAAAATAAAAAGGGTTTAGATGAGCATTTTTAATTAAGGTAGTTGCAAAATAATGCAGAATCACTCCATTTCAAAAAGTTAACGTAACAACATTCTTTTTAAAAATACCATTTAATATACATTATTTAAATCAAAATGAAAAATACTGCATTTGTTTGTATTCTTTTGAACAAACTACTTTTCCAGAGCGTTCGAAAATCCACTATCTTTACGTTAACAAGCAATAAGAACGAACGGCCCAATTAGTAGAGAACGAAAACATGGGTAAAGACTATAAACCAGGTAATTTAGATAAGATAACACGTTTTTAATTGCTGTGAATTATTACAGAAACTAATAAAATCATAATAGGGAGAGAGACGCCAACTGTTAGTTCCAAGCATTAGTACGATAGTAAAATATTTATGATTGCTATAAATCTTAAACTGGCATGCCATTAATAATAGGAACACGTGAAATTACAGTTAATTATTACATCATGAAGGGAGTCACACTTAAAATGTAATCGCAACGTTCGAGACCGATGACATATTTAGAATTTTATTATATAAATCCGAAAGTTTAACCTTCGGTCATTCATAAATAGTGATTAAATTGCTTTTTATGGAGCGCATTTACGTATTTTATAACCTTGTTTTCGTTCTTTCACTTGTTCACAGTGCTCACTTCTTACTATTTGTCAACATGTTCTTCGAGCAACTTTGTTTTGTTTAGGTTTAATTATTTATTGTCCCTTTAAATGTATTTGTACCAACCTTATGTTTTGTGTTAATTTTGAAATTGTGTACAGATGACATTGTATTGGTATAGTTTTAATTTGTTAATTATAGTTTATATCGGCAAAATATTTGTAGGATACACTGATGATGTCTTTATTAGTTGAAAGCGCTTTGTAGACTCACAAAATTATTAAAAAGCTTTTTTGAGCATTTCCATTACAATTTTCGTTGTATATGCACATGATATAATATGAAACATTATCACAACGATTATTCTAACAATAATACAGGAATACTAATTTAATAATATGGCATATAGTGCATAATTATGAAATCAAAGTTAAAATACTAGTTACCCACTTGACTTCCGTTAAGGGTTCGTTGTGTGCTACAATGGAAATCAAGAAAGTCCCATTAACACAGGAATCATCTCAAAATCAGAATACTAACTCACCCATATGGATTGCAGTGTTAACACCAAAGCATCAACAACTATTGCCTTAAACTTAACCCAAACATAAACAAAACGAGCTGAAACATAAAATAGTAATTTATCATATAAAAGAAACCTACCAGTTATACTAATGGAAACAACGGAAGGAAGGAATATTTTGTACTGGTTCCTTTACTTTTCAGAAGTACAGGAGAGAAGTTGGCTTGGAAGTACACAGTATCAAATAAAAGTGACCCAATTCAACGAACGTCCTACGAATTATTAATAAGTACTTCTTGAACATAACACATACATTTAGATAAGCAAAAACAAGTGCCATACAAATGAAAGGTCGGTAAAGTGGGTTGTCTAACTTGAATCTATTTATAGTTAAACAAAAGTAGGTAAACGCGATATTTAGTTAACATGATGCAGAATTTTAAAATAGAGAAATGAATGTCACAATTTTTCTGGTTTAATTGGGCATAAGAGTCTGCACGTTCAGAAGAAGTGTTCTATAACGTCGTTTATTAATTATGACATCAAACCATTTAATAACGCAAACCAAATATATATTGCTATGATATAGCCGTACTCCGATGAATTTAACGTACAGTTGCCTGCTGCTCGCCACCGCTCTGTGTCTCTAAATAACCTAGGATAAATTTTATATTTCACACAATTCGTTTTATATGCCTCGACTAGCTCAGTTCAATCCCACAAAGTGCACGACGATACGATAACAGAGAAGTCCCCCTCCTTTCTCTACTTGAATGAGGTAAACAAAATTAACCAAAATTTATATAATAACCAAAATATGTACAATTTGTAGCTCCACAACCTTTATAATATTATTCGATGTTTAAGAAAATCCCTGAATCAAGGTAGCAATATAAATCATTTTGTCCCCAAATTATGACTCCCTTAAATTCGTTTAAAGCCAGCAAAAATAACTCTGTATACTACTGGAAGTACGTTGAACGTTCAATCACATTATTTCCCTTTTACGTAATTTCTACGTATCAACCAAAAACTTTTGATGACCCTTTACATAAATATCTCAGTACATGCAAAATTTAAATGTTCAAATAGAAATTAATGCCTTATGCTATTAGTGAATTTTATCTCTGACCTGTTGTTTTTCTCTGTTGAACTCCTGATTGTGAATGCGCGTCTCTGCATGCACCCCAATTCTTAGAACTGCCGCTGTGTGCTGTTGACCAGTACCCTTGGATTGTTTTCAGTTAGAATTTCTTGCTGATGTTGTTTGGTAGTTGTTTATTGAACCGCGTAGTACAGCTTGGTTAAACATCCAGTTTAACACTTAATCGTTTACTTAGTTCAATACTTAGTGCCCTAAGTTAATAAAATATTAATGATTATATTTAATTAGAATTTTGGATTTGCGTTTTAAATGTCAACGGCGAATTTCTGTTGTATATTTGCACTTGTACTAATATTTGAAATTTTCAATCACCAACTTTCACTTAAATATTATTGTTTAATTTGATAGTTTAACTTCGCATATTATCTTTGTTCGGACAAGTACAGAGCGTGCCTTGGTTGTAGAAAGACTGACCCTTTATCAGCACGTGCGCTATTTAAAGGTATGCCAACCCACCTGTTATAATTGGTTTATCAAGTTTATCTTGTTGATTGAGGCGTTGCACTTGTCATATCGTGCAAAGGAATAAAACATCAAGTAGTATTAAATACTACTTGATGTTTTATCCGTCAAACTGACACTTTAATATTCTATTCAATGTCTGTTATGAATTAGTTTTATTAATCACATTGAATGTAAGTATCGTATAGTAATGCTATTTTCCTGTTTTTGTTAATTGCAATTTTTAGCTCATGATTAAGGATTCATATTATCCGAAACGTTGATATTCAATAAATGATTATTCAATAATTAATGTTTTATCGGACGCTTTTATCCCAGAACGATTTTCCATCAACATTACTTCATTAATTTCACATACGTGAGTTTGATTTATATATATATATATATATATATATATATATATATATATAATAGTAATCAGCATTTCCTGGATTTTGGTCATCAAAATAATATGTAATTTATATGTATATTATCTTTTTAGTTAGTATAATAAAAGAGTTCACAAATATGGAATAAATTACGTCAGTTTTTTTTTCATTTTTTGCTTGTTAGCAATGTACATTTAAAAATATTGACTTATGGTCAAACTTATATTTTAAGAAGTATGTATACCATCCAACAATTTATGATCACACTCATCTCAGAATAGTTTTAACAATTGTAATTGAAAATGGCCACTGACCGAAACGCGTCTTAAAAAAAATGAAAAAAAACTGATGTAATTTATTCCATATTTGTGAACTATTTTATTATACTGACTAAAAAGATAATATACATATAAATTACATATTATTTTGATGACCAAAATCCAGGAAATGCTGATTACTATTATACTACAGATGGTCAAGAAATTATCAACAATTTATATATATATATATATATATATATATATATATATATATATTACTGTGGTCATAAAAGGCATTAGCAAATTCAAATTTGTAGTTATTGCAAGGTAAAAGGTGTATAAATGGGTCACGCAAAGTTTGAGACATTTTTGAGCAAAATCGGATAGCACTTGACCAATTATCATTAAATATTAGGGTAGTTGTATAAAGTAGTAAAAATTTCACTGTAAATATTAATTAGTTAGGAAACCTAATTTGAGGCGCATAATTGCATAAATACAAGTGAAACATAATTTCGTAAAGCTTTGTTAAAAGTTGTTATAAAATAACGTATGAATTCTGTAAATATAAAAGCTTTCTGGTTTGTGGCATAAAAATCAATAATAGGCAAGGATTTAGTTAGCATAGCATTTCAAGCGGCGGTTGTTATTCGAGTTTATGCATGTGTTATAATATTTCTAGAAAGATTAACGTCATAAACAGATAACATTATGTAGAGCTTGTCAACAAGTATAATTGTAGGAAATAGATAATGAAGGGCAAAGCACAGGTGTACACTGCACGTACAAAAACCAATCAATACAGTTTAAAGAGAAAGACTACAGTTTACATGATGTAATAAAGGAAGGAGAACAGAATATGTTTAGTGAAACGTTCACTTTGAAAACGCCTGCTAGACAAGAACGTTAGAAGCTAATGAGAGGAACAAAGACGTGTTATGTTTTCAGAATATATCGAGTAGTAAGGGAATAAGACATCTGGGGATAATTTACAAATAGAGTACGACAGTTAGATTAAGTAAGCAAAAGTAAGACAGACGATGATATTGGTGGGTTAGGCAGAATAGATTGTGAATAGCTGGAGCACAAGAATCAGAGATAATATGACGGGAGATTTTAAATGTAAGTTAGAATGAAATAAGAGATGCGCCTACAAAGGAGGCGTATTTAAGAGGCTAAAGTCTAACGATCAGTGCTAGGGTTCCGTGGAAGGTAGTGACAGTTGAAGATTTTTAATGAGGGTTTCTGCATATAAAATTTGTTTGGAGTGAAAATTCAGAGATTTTGTCGACGGATAACAAATTTGTACCAAGAATGTTTCAAGGATAATTGTGGGTTTGTGGAATTGTTCGACAGTTGTGTTGTTTCTACTATATTACCAAGAAAAGGTGTTATAGGGGTATTGGAAATTGATGCAAAGAGGTGGCTTTTTGAGCTTATATAAACCAGGAGGAGGTAGTGGATCTCTCTCTTCTTTTCTACCTTCGATCGCCAACCAAGCTACTTATAAAAGTAATTTAGTGAAGTTCTGAAATTATAAAAAGTTTAATTAGCACAAGTGGGTGCTTAAATAATTTGGCAATGCAGTAAAAAATCGAAATTAGATATCAAGTAAGTACAATTTTAGTACTTGTTGTTGGAGGCAGTGTGTGTACTCTGAGTACTGATCAAGTGTATGAATGGACTAGTAGCAGGTGTATGGGAGCATGGTAGTACCGTACATTTGTGTGGAGGAATTTGAGTAGAAGCGGTTTGTTCGTGATGGTGAGAGGCCACCTGGAAATAGTATTTGAACGTGCAGTCGAGAGAGAGGATAACGTTGGAGATGGTGTCCATGTAGAGAACCAGTATTTGAATGTGCAGTCGAGAGGGAGGATCACGTTGAAGATGGTGTCTATGTAGAGAGCTGGTGACACAAAAATCCAGGTAACTCTACTTTATAAAACTGTTGTTTTGTTTTGTGATTTTGTGGGTGACAATTTGGTGATTTTTATGTATTTATTATATTGTAAGCACAAAAAATTATTTATGTAATATTTTAATGGTATCACATGAAGGTGTAATTTTAGCTTTTGTGAAAAGTAAAAGGGTTTTTGGTAATTTCAGTGCCGTAGTCAGCACTTAGAGAAAGGAAGGTTTACTATGAGCTCCTATTTGACCTGGGGTATAAAGTAAAGGTTGGAAATAAGCCCAGTTACTTTTGGTTCATAATTAATGTAATTAAATTTCTAAATTATTTTCTTTAAAATGAGATTTATTTTCACAATGGATAAAATGTGTTAGAGATTGAAATACATGAGGAATGTAAATTGAAATTATAAGTCACAAATTGGATATACTAATAAATAGTAATGTACTTTTGGCAATCTACATTATTTTTAGTAACGTAGGATTTTCAGTGAACGAGTGAGCAGCCGTGGCGAATATGTCTGAGGAAGCTGGAGGTTTTGGCGTCTGAATTGGAAGGCATCTTCACAGGATATTGCTGTTGTTGGATGGTATGAATTGCAAGTCTAGGTGGTGGGGCTTCAATTTCAGGTAGGTGAAAAATTTTGTAACAAACAAAATTTAAGGGAGTTACAGCAGGTAAGATACGCAGAATTTCGGCACCCAAGTTGTGGGGCAAGTATAAATGAGCCATTTCCAAGGAAGCTACGTAACATTTTGACGCCCAAAGTCTGAGGCACGAATTTTAGGGCTTCCTTCTAAGCAGAGAACATACCTATATATATATATATATATATATATATATATATATATATATATATGTATATATTGCTGTGATATGAATTTATTATTAAGCCCCTACGGTGGGTGCCATATATTTGCTATGATATTCACTGCACGATTGTGCGTAATAAATTTGGCTGTGATCTAGGCCCCACGATTGGGCATAATAAATTTGCTATGATATGCCCTATTTTAGGATTATCGAGCCCCAATGTTATGAAATGTTAAATTAGGATTTTTGCTCTGACTAGCTTACTGTATAAATCTTATTGAATCAAATAAAGCAATTCTAGAACACACAATATAATAATTGATAATATTTACAACACTCAAAATTTTCCTTTTTGTTCAAAATATCTACATATACCAGATTTACGCTTTTCTGAAAGTCATCAAAAATATCTTTTAATTATATTCAGGGACCTTTGAACGTTCCAAGAAACATATTCCATTTTCATATTATTTCAGTGACCTTTTTGATGACTCTTACAAATATACAATGCATAGCAAATATTAAATTGAAACAATCTTTCAATAATACAGTGTGTTAAAAATTGCTAACCTGGAATGGGTTCTGGAGTTCCATCCTAATCTATGACCTGCATCCCTTTGCTGTGTCTGTTTTGTTTATTGGTGTGCCGGCCCCATATAAGAATCGCTTCCAATTAAAATCGTACCAAATTACAGTACATCCAAAATTAAAACGTTCCAAATTGGAATGTTCAAATTAGAATATGTCTATCTCCAAAATTACAATATCTCCATTTTTTAAATATCACCAAAATTAGGATATGTCCAAAATTAAAGCAGTCTCCAATTAAAATCCCAAATTAAAGGTCCAAAATTACAGTCCGCAATTACAGTACATCCAAAACTACAGTCCGCAAATTGCAGCCGTCTATCTATAGATCGGCTTATATTTCATTGCACAAATTCTCGCACTTTTAAAACTGATTTGTTTTGATTTTTACTTCACTAGTTACGCGAGTTTTCAGCACCATCAAACATAGTCGTTGCTCAATTGAATATAGACTAGCATGTCGTTCCGTTACTATCGTATATATAAGCCCTTTCACCAGTTGTTTTCATTGGCGTGTTTTCAATCTAGGCAGAAACTTTTGCCTTATCTAGCAGAACTCGGAATTTTTACAAATTACTTAGTTTAAATCTTCGATGAATGCTCTGTTCATCATGTCCGCATTCAGCATGTTGCAGTATTATTCAATGGTTTTCCAACTGTTGGCTTTTAATTTACTCACGTATTTGATGTTTGTTAATTTGTCACATAATTGAACCGCCTGGTGTTTATTTGTTTCCACAGAATATTGGTTTTCTGAACAATTGTGTTTGATTCTAGTCACATAACGATTTTCTAATAATGAATTATTTAGGATGCGTTTACGTTGATATTTCCGACACAATCATTAAATATTTGCAATGCCAATTTATCTATGTGTCGTGGTAATTTAATTCTGATGCAATTTATTGAGTTATAAAATCTTATCTTTACCTGTAAAGTATACTTAGACATATTTATGTTCTCATGCATTTAATCCTGTGTATTTTATATACAGTGTCCTCTTAATTGACATTATGTAGAATGACCGATTTACTCTTATAATTTCTGGAATTATTTGACTTTCTTAAAGTTAAAGTTACTTATATTTATTCTACAACCCCTATGACTTAATCTACCCTTAAACTATCCTATTATCATAGCAATATATATATATATATATATATATATATATATATATATAATATACAAAAAGGATCAAATTTATCATATTAACTGTCATTTATTTTGAAGCACTTTTAAGTTGCTGATTATATAAATCCAAATGTCCAGGGACATTATTGAACCTATATTGACTATCACCGATCACATCCATGGGTACTATTGGCATTAAATAAAGTTAAGATATGATATCAAATAATCTGTAAAGAAGTGTAGTTATCAAAAAAACATCAAGTTATAGAAGTGACAGCAAACAAATTATTAAATAGTTTTTATTTCTAAAACAAATTAAAGTTACATAACTAATCAATTGCATCTCGTTGCTTTCCTCGCATATGGTATGGTACAGGGACAATACCTGAACATGGCAACTGACCAGGAATTTCACAAATGCACTGCCTTTCACAACCTGCACCAAAGTTTGATGGATTTTGTTTTTTTTCTTTAGCAATCAATTCTGCTGACAAAACCTCTCTACAAGAAATAGGTTTGATATAAAGTTTACACATAATTCACAATTACTTGGTTTTTCCAACGACTTTCAGTAAATGTTCATGGATTTCTTCTTTTGACTTAGAATCACAGTCAACTAGCATTTGATTTCCATTATCTGCAATTATACTAACGTTATGACACAGTTAAGACAACAAATATAAAAGCAAAGGAAGGAAATAACTGTTGAACGTCATATGTGTGGAGCACAGCACTGTGTGGGTATACAATAAGGACGAACAGTAGGAGAAGCAGACAAGAAAAAGTAGAAGCCCTTTAGAATGTGGTGCTTCCAATGGTAGCATGGCCAGACAAAGTTAATAACAAAAAGGATTTACAAATAGTAGGAAAACAAAAACATCTATCGAAAACAAAAAAGACAGGAGAAATAGGACAGGACATGATCTAAGCCAATTGTGGAATAGTGTGAGATATATTACAAGCAGAGATAGGAAAGGAAGAAAGGTAAAAAGGAGACCATGATCGGACTATTGCACACAGAGTAAAAGATGTAGGCTGTGGAAATGTCAGGGAAAGGTATAGGTTACCTCTGAATAGGAAACAACTGAGGTATGCGTCTGACCAGTTCCAGAATGATACCACATTGCCATAGAAACGCTCATTTTTATTTCAATATTAGACGTATAGTATTAAAATCTTGACGTTAGTTTGACGTTTTTGACTGTGTAAAATATTCTGTCCATCTGAAATGTCTCGATTTGGAAATATAAATGATGTGATGATGAAGAATGAAATAGAAAAGTGTATTCTGGAAAATACAAAGAAAAGTCGATCGTCAATTTGGAAAGAATTCAGCTGATTTTGTAAAGAGCAAAATTTTGATTTGTGGACGTAGAACAGTCTAATAATAATATTTTTTATGCAAAAGCTGTTACAATCTTAAAAAATAAAAACGTTACATATTTGTTTACATATTAATAATCAAGATAATTTGAATGCTGTTAAATAATATTCAATATATTTAGTACATGCATTTTTAATGACTTTAATGATTGTCCAAATACATCAGCTTGCTGATAACTTTTATTAAAATTTATTAGAACTCTAATGATGTGAGAATAAAGGCTGCACCCTTCCTTTGTACTGGTAGGAATGGGTGTACAACAGAATCTAAATAAAACTCTGGCGGGACTAGCGTCGACCGTTTGTGGCTGTGGTAGATTGCAAAAGACTATATCTCAGGGGTTTAGAGAACAAAGTTAAATTTTACCCAGACAAGTTAAAGGGATGCAATTTAGAACATGACTAAAAAAATACCTCAATACAACTTATATATTGACGTTTAGTTAATAACATTAATAAAAAAAATTAAATATATACCGTTATTTTCTTACAACCAAATTTTCATACGATAAAATCACCAAGTGTAGTTTATATATCTACACTCTCATAATTTTAAAATTTGTCTCAAACTGTACCAGATAAGATATTAGAAAATCTAACTTTATTATTGTAATTAGACACAATTTCTAGTTAAACGTTCTAAGTAAAAGGAAATCATAAATACGCTTTGTTGTATTTAACATTAGTTAAGAGAATTTTAATTAAACATTTAAATTAAACATAACCTCAATATGCACAAAAAAAGGTTTCATTAAAGCTTTTCTGTTTACAACTCATAAGGTTATATAGGAAGGCAAAGATAATATTAAATTAGTTAAGATATATGTAAGTAAAAGTGTGACTATATTTTACATGCATTATTTTTCTAGATATTTGAGATTTAAAATGTAACACATGCACATTGTTCCGTCACAAAAATAAATAAGATAAACTCGTAGCTGTATTCAAGATACATGAAAGAAATGTATACTTAAGCTTTGAGTATACGGCTTGTTCAGAACTATAAGATCTTCTTACGGTTTGTTGAGACGAACACCATCGTTAATTATTTTGGTTGTTAACCTCAAACTTCAAATTTGTAAGAGCCAATCTTTGTTTGTTCCACAGCCATATGTTTCATCAACGGACATTTAATTTATTTTAGAAGGTATATAAAATGTCAACATAACATTCTTGTGCGATAAAAGATAATGTTTGTAGGTAGTAAAATTAATGTATAGGCTTAGATAGCCTAGCACAGATAATTAGATACTTCACCAAAGGAATATGCTACTGGAGGATATGCCACCAGATGATATGCCATCCAAGGATATGCTACGGGAGGACCCTAGAAAATAAACGTGTTACAAAAACGAAATATTGCAATATGCCACGAGGAAGTCTAAAAATTTATCTATAATCAGCCTACCATTCATTAATATTTTGAACAGGTTATTCAGTTAGGATTTCTTCATAAGCATTTTGCTCATATTCTAAAACGATATTTATGTATGTTAGGAAGAATAAAAGAAAAGACACCTTTTACATACCAGGTATGACATCATGGCCTCAGAAAGGACATCTTTATCGGTAAACGGCATGCGCTCAAAAGACAGTTAGATATCAAGACAAACGAAAATTGATTCTGGTTTAAAGATAATCACACATTTTGAGAGAGGGACAAAACAGGAAAACTATCCTAAATGACAGATTCATATATACACCAGTTGTGTATTTAAGGACATTATTCAAAGGTTAACCAATTGGAAAATTACATCTGATCTTAATTATTTATATTATTTATACAAATAAGGAATATTGAATTAAAACTAAAGATCAATGTATATAGTGTATTATTTAATAATACTAAAGGGAAATGTTACACAAATCAAAACTAACTTGTGATTGTAAACGGTATTAACATAAAATTAAGATGAATAATACTTTTATATTGAAGGAATTGGGACCACAATGTAACATGGCAAGGGAACAGTGAATCGACATGTTACAAGGCCATATAGAGAATGTCATGTTCCGTATCTAGAAAGTTTCTATTGTGTGTTTCATAATGCGAGATGCAAATACGAAATCTTTCTAGAATGGGACTACTGCCAATCAAGCTGTTTAACACCATAAAACCAAAGCACATATGTAAGTAGTAAATAAGTAGATTTATTGTATAACTCAATATAGGTTATTAAAGTATAAAACAAAATATTATACTATAAAGCAAATTATTAAAATACAGTTAATAATATAATTAGTTTTCATTTCTACAACTTAAAATATATATTTTTTAAATTACTCTTGAATTTTCTTTGAGAAGGGTGATTTGTAACTGATTTTGGTAATGTATTATATATCTTAACGCCATAATGAAATACATTTTTTGTGGTTATCGTTTTATTCTTCTTGTATATATAGTAATTGTCTGCTAGTCTTGTGCTGTAGTTATGTATATCTGACACTTTAATTAAGTTGCTAACCAAGTACGAAGGCAGCAAACCATTTATAATTTGATATATAAAAACCATACTATTATATTTCACTTGTTCCTGAACATTTAAAAAATTAAGGCATTTAACATTTTACGGACTTTGGCAAATCTGCTACATTTTAATAAACATCTCATTGCACGATTTTGTATCTTTTGCAATCTTTCCAAATCACCTTGGTTTGAGACAAATAAAATGGTGCTGCAATATGTTAGGTGTGAATAAACTATTGCTCTATATAAAGTTATTCGAGCAAAATTTGATAGCTTTGCACTAGTTCTTCTCAGAAATCCAACCTTTTTGCTTACTTTATTTATAACCATCTGTAGATGCATTTTAAAAGTTAATTTTCGGTCGATTATGACGCCAAGGTATTTAATGTTCTCTACCAGTTCAATATCGGACCCATCTATTTGTACATTCCTATTTTGTTTTTATCATTTGATAACTTCTATCATTCGTTAACAACATCCATTTTGTTTTATCAACATTTATCTTCAGCTTATTTCCAACTAAATATTTGCTAATTCTTATTAAGTCACTATTTACAGATTTAATCAGGTTTATTACATTTGCACCTTCAGCATATATTAAAGTGTCATCAGCAAACATATGCATCTTTGTTACCTTCACTACATTCACTATATCGTTTATGTAAATTATAAAAAGCAATGGTCCCAAAATACTTCCTTGTGGAACACCCCACTCAATTTCTGATTTACTAGATGTTTCCCGTTGCCATCTCGTTTCTTGCTCCCTGTTTTGTAGGTAGTCTTTAAACCACTCTAACGCATTGTCTTTAACTCCATATTTTTCCAATTTTTGAATGAGAATATTTCTACTTATAGTCTCAAACGCTCTTTTGTAATCTATAAAGATTGCACACACCGCCTTTCCTTTATCCATCGATCCTGTCCAGTCATTTATAATTAGCTGAATCGCTGTTTCACACGAGTATTTCGTTCGAAAACCAGACTGATAGGTGGTTAATATATTAGTCTCATCCAAGAATTGCTTCAGTTGCTTATATATTACTGTTTCTAGTACTTTTTCAATTGTGGCCAACATATTTATAGGCCTGTACTCTTCGCATTTCTTTGTTGATACTACTTTTTGAATTGGTGTAATTGTTGATATCTTTAAGTCCTTGGGCACAATACCATGCATAAGAGACATATTTAGTAGCGGATAACCAATAATATCAAAAAGTTCTTTAAGAACTCTACTGTTTACACCATCCGGGCTGCTTTTATTTGCTTGCTTATATACCAATTCTTTTAGTTCATGTATTTTTAATAATTTAAAAGTACTTAATTCCTTCAGGCTTGTCGTATTGGATCGTGAAACTCAAACTTTTCAATACCAATTGATGATGTAATTTCTGTTATACTATTTATGAAGTAAGTATTGAAGTTTTCAGCAATAGTTTTGTCATTAGTTTCTAGTGTATTCTCAAATATAATGTGCTTACTATTTTGAATACGTTCGGTTTTTAATACAAGTTTTAAAGTCTTCCACATTTTTACTGAGTTACCTTTATTTTCATCTATTTTCTTTTCATAATATTTAATCTTAGCTCTACGGATCATGAATATCACATTATTTCTGCATTCTTTGTATGCTTTCCAATCTTCCATACTTCTCGTGAATGTAATTTTTTTATAAAATTTATTTCGTATATTAATTACTCTTTGTATTTCTCCATTAAACCATAATTTTGAACTATTTTGTGACACCTCCTTGTCATATGAATTATGGTCAATTGCATTTTTAATGTTCGTGTAAAATGTTTTATAAAGTTTATCGATGTTGGTTATTTCATACTTCCAATCTGCCAATATTAACTCGTTCTTTATGGTCTCATAGTTAAGAATTTTCTTTATTTTGCTTTCTGCATCAACTTGGAGTTTTTGTGTGATGTGACTAATGTCTGCAACAACAATACTATGATCTGTAACTTTTGGAGTGTGCCATACTGTACTTTTTAATCCATTATTATTAGTTATCAGTAAATCTATTAATGTTTCAGATTCCTTAGTAATTCTTGTACAAATTGCTATAAGTAGTTTATTTTACGCTTTTGTAATTCAATAATCCTTTTAAAACATGTACAATTATAGTCCCATACTGTATGCTGCTCATCTAATTCTACATTTAAACAACTTTTTGCTTCCACACAGTTAATACACTTAAATTGACTTTCTTGACAATCTGCTTCATTATGAGATTGTGCACACCGTGGGAACACTACACTCCCTTTGCATTCTTTGGCAATATGCCCAAACTTACAACACTTATAACATCTTTTTATTGCCACATGCTCTAATACCTTACATCTCCTCCATCCTATTCTCAATAGTTCTTCTCTCATAATGCATTTAATAAATGTATCTGTATCCACTTCTACAATAATGTTGAATAACCCTTTAACAATTTTGGTTTCATACTTAATATTCATTTGAAAATTTTGTTTATGCTCATCTAACTTATTTTGATTTATTATTTTTTTTGTAAATGTCTTCTTTGTCACTTTCATCTACTCCTATAATTTTTATCATTGGATGTCTTTTTAATGGAATCTTTACTGTATATTCGTCTCCCATTTTTTGTGATATAGTTGCCTTCATCACCTCTACTGCCCTATTATTTTCACATTCAATAACAATACCACCATTTTTTGTAGTTTTCCCTACACTTACTCCAATTTCTAAACTAACAGGGTCAATATTATCTTTCAATTTTTTAAGGATTTCCTTAGAGTCTGTTTTTCCACCAATTTTATCTATTATTACTATAGGAGGTTGAGATACATTCTGTTTAGTGACTGCACTGTACAATTTATTAACATTAAGTTCTGCCTCTGGACACTTTTGTTCGAATAATTTATTTTTTATTTCTACCAAGTCTTTACTCTGTTCATCAAACTTTTTTAAAAGTTCCTCATGAGTTCTTTCCAGGGATTGTAATTTTTGCATAATTTCCCCAAGTACATATTTCGTCTCAGTCACTTGCTTTTCACACTTTAAACAATAAAATTTTAAAACTCTTCCTTTTTTTAACTGCATACATCTTATTTCAGAACTTGATAAGTCTGTACAGTCAAAATATACTATTTTTGTACACCCATCACACTCACAACAGTTGTCATCTTCTATATTTAGATTACATTCCCAACAAACATGCATATTATACCCTTATTATTAATACTTTTACCAAAAATATGTTTGCATATTTTTCAAAATAACTTTCTTTCAATTTGCTGGGTTCAGTCCTGTACAATAACAAAACAATAATATGCTCTTCTGCAGTTGAGGGTCCGCATTCCAAAATATGATAATAAGGCATGATAGTCATTTCTGTTATATTGCATATTACTTTTATAACATAAGTATTTAATAAAATGCTTTTGCACATTTTCTATCCTGTAGATGTGCATTGTATAATAGGGTCCCCAAATTATACTACAATATTCGAACCGACTTCTCACAATTGAGTTAAAACGTATGATAAAAGTTCTAGGGCTTCTAAACTGTACTGTTGAACGTTTAAAAAAAACCCAACAATTTATTATTATAGTGTGTGGTAAATAATAATTGACTATCTATAATTACCCCAAGGTCTCTCACCCTAGTCACTTTCTTCGGGTAGACATAATTTATTCTATTGTTAAAATGTGATGTAGGTGAAACTTTTCTACTGAAATGTATCGTTACACAAAATGTATCGTTATACAAAAGAGAGATGGAAGTGATTATAAAGAGTATGTAGTAAAAACAATGTGGAATACAACTGCCAAAATGTTGCAATCTATTATGAAAATATTAACGTTAATTTTAATCCTAAGCCCGTAATGCACGTAGTTCTAAATGAAAACAGTTGCAAGCTAATATAGGAAAACGTAGAGAAAGCTCCGTTGCATAAGCAAGAGTGGAATTATTAAAATGACATTAATTTGGGATGAAAATACTCCACCTCTGTTAAGCTGGCAGGACCAAATCGGCAGAATCAATTCATACCTATTGCATTATTTAGTGCTTATTTTGTGCTAATTTGCGCCATTAACAAAAATTTTATGCTACGTGCCGTTTTGAAAAAAATCGTGGTGCTGCTAGTTTTATATTAAGCTAGCAAGACCACATGCAAAAAAAACAAAAAAAAGATATAAACACAACAACCCGAATCTGTGCTAATTTGTGCCGTCCAAAACAAGCAGCTAAATAGATTCATTTTGCTTGAAACAACAGCGAATTACATTTATCACGATTAGGTTCGGGAGTAAAGTACCTGATTGCACGAGCAGAATCAATCAGTACTGCTACATTCGAAGCACACTAAATAGTGCTTCTCAAATGTCTACTCACAAAATTTGTACCCCGACCCTTTTTTGAAAAACTACCCGCGAAACTTATTCGACACAAGAGTAAAGTATTTATTTCCACGAGCAGAATCAATCGGTACTGCTACATTCGAAGCCCACTAATTTGTGCTTCTTCTCAAATGTTCACTCACGAAATTTGTACCTCACTCCTTCTCTGAAAAATCACCTCCGAAACCTACTCGAAACAAGAGTAAAGTATCTGTTTCCACGAGCAGAATCAATCGGTACTGCGACACTCGAAGCACACTAATTTGTGCTATTAAAAGCGTCACTGACAGATTTTGTACCCGACCTCTTCTCTGAAAAACCACTCGCGCAACTTATTCGGCACAAGAGTAAAGTATTCGTTTTCACGAGTGTCGAATAGGTTTCGCAGGTGTTTTTTTCAGAAAGGGAGGGTACAAATTTTGTGAGTGAACATTTGAGAAGCACAAATTAGTGTGCTTCGAATGTAGCACTACCGATTGATTTTGCTTGTGAAAACGGATACTTTACTCTTGTATCGAATAGGTTTTGCGGGTGGTATTTCAGAGAGAGGGCTGGGTACAAAATCCGTGAATGATATTTAAGAGGCACAAATTATAATGCTTCAAGTGTTGCAGTACTGATTGATTCTGCTCATGGAAACATACTTTATTCTTGTGCTGAGTAGGTTTCGCGGGTGTTTTCAGAGAAGGGGCGGGGTATAAAATCAGTGAATGAACATTTGAAAAGCATAAACTAGTGTACTTTGAATGTAGCAGTACAGATTAATTCTGATCGTGGAAACGGATACTTTACTCTTGTGCCAAATAGGTTTCGCAAGTGGTTTTTCAGAGAAGGGGTGGGGTACAAAATCCGTGAGTGAATATTTGAATAGCACAAATTAGTGTGCTTCGAGTGTCGCAGTACCGATTGATTGTGCTCGTGGAAACGGATACTTTACTCTTGTGCCGTGTAGGTTTCGCGGGTGGTTTTTCAGAAAATGTGTGGGGTACAAATTTTGTGAGTGAACATTTAGAAGCACAAATTAGTGTGCTTCAAATGTAGCATTACCGATTGATTCTGATCGTGGAAACGGATACTTTACTCTTGTGTCGAATAGGTTTCGCGGGTGGTATTCCATATAGGGGGTTGGGTACAAAATCAGTGAATGAATATTTAAGAGGCACAAATTATAATGCTTCAAGTGCCGCAGTACTGATTGATTCTGCTCGTGAAAACATACTTTATTCTTGTGCTGAGTAGGTTTCATGAGTGTTTTTCAGAGAAGGGGCAAGGTATAAAATCAGTGAATGAACATTTGAAAAGCATAAACTAGTGTGCTTCAAATGTAGCAGTACTGATTGATTCTGCTCGTGGAAACGAATACTTTACTCTTGTGCTGAATAGGTTTCGCGAGTAGTTTTTCAGAGAAGGGGTGGGGTACAAAATCCGTGAGTGAATATTTGAATAGCACAAATTACTGTGCTTTGAGTGTCGCAGTACCGATTGATTGTATTTGTGGAAACAATACTTTACTCTTGTGTTGAATAGGTTTCACCTTTCGTGGGTGGTATTTCAGAGAAGGGGTTGAGTACAAAATCTGTGAATGAATATCTGAGAGGCACAAATTATGATGCTTTGAGTGTCACAGTACCGATTGATTCTGCTCGTGGAAACGGATACTTTATTCTTGTGCCGAGTAGGTTTTGCGAGTGTTTTCAAAGTAGGGGTAAGATACAAAATCCGTGAGTGAATATTTGAATAGCACAAATTAGTGTGCTCTCAGTGTCACAGTACCGATTGATTCTGCTGGTAGAAACCGATACTTTACTCTTGTGCTGAGTAGGTTTCGCGAGTGGTTTTTCAGAAAAGGGGTGGGGTACAAATTTCGTGAGTGAACATTCGAGAAGCACAAGTTAGAGTGCGTCGAATGTAGCAGTAGTGATTGATTCTGCTCGTGCAATCGGGTACTTTACTCTTGAACCTAATCGTGGTAAATGTAATTCGCTGTTGTTTCAAGTGAAATGAATTTATTTAGCTGCTTGTTTTAGACGGCACAAATTAGCACAAATTCTGGCCTTTGTATTTATGTTTTCTTTTGTTTTTCCCTTTTTTGCATGTAGTCCTGCTAGCTTAATATAAAGCTAGCAACGCTACGATTTTTTCAAAACGGCACATAGCACAAAATTTTTATTAATGGCACAAATTAGCACAAAATAAGCACTAAATAATGGAATAGGTCTGAATCGATTTTGCCAATTTGGTCCTGCCAACTTAACAGAAGTAAATACTCCAATAGGCCTTTTGAAAAGACTTTTTCATATTGCTTCATACGAATTAGCTTGCCGTGGAGGGAAAGCAGCAAATTGTAAGATTCACTATTTCAAATAAGAAAGGACTAATAATGGCAACTTAACTGGCCGCATTGAATATAATACCGTTTTCTCAGAAACATGCCAGGGTGGCTCAAAAAAAATGTTGCGAGAGCAAGTTTGATAAAAAAACATTGAGAATCCTGATATCTGCCCAGTATGTTTATTTTATAAAATTTTATCACACCGAACAAATCATATATTAACTGATAGGTTTTTCTAAACGCCAAATCCGTTTTGGAAAAAGATTGATCGAAAGGTTGGTGCAAGAATATGCCTATAGGCATCAATGAAATACTTAAGTGGACGAGAATATTTGCCACAAAGTTGGACTGGACACTAAAAATAAAAAAATTTCCAATCATTCTCACTGCCTCAATGCAGTTTCACATTTAACCAAAGCAGGTATTAATGAACAATAGCTAATTAAGATTACTGGACATTCCTCATCAAATTGTATATGACCTTATTTGCAATTCGATAGTAATCATCAGTCAAATCTTGTATCAAATTTGACTCGAATTGTTTGATAACGAATTAACCATGGAGCCAACATCATTCACCCATAAACAATGCGCATCGATAAAGGGACCCACGTCAACAGAAAAAACGTATTTGAAAACTTGTTCGTTTTAACAGCTCATCTTCGACATTAAAATGTATTTCCCTTGTTGATTTTGTATGTTACTGTAATAAAGATTGAGTTCAGTTTGCAGAATTGTTTCACCAAATACCATCGAGCTAAAATTTTCAGCCGGATAATTTTTGTTTCCTTTCTCACACTTACTTTCGTAGGTAATTTAACTTCGAACCAATTCTCATTAAATTACATACGACAGTAAGTATTCGAAAACAAGCTAAAAAATATCTGGCTAAGTTTGAGCTTTGCGAAACAATGTCATTCTTTTCATTCATTTTCATTTTGTTTTTAAATAATGGAATTACTGATAAAGCTTTTTGCCTAAACCTACTCTAATGTAATATAAAAATCATCGATATTTATATTTCCGAAACAGGATATGTTTCATTCTAAGTTTTAACAAGCTTAAACAAAAATCAATTTTCATAAAAATCTCGCTTGCACATAGACGGCAGTTTAAAATTAGTCATTTCCAGTAAAGTGCATGTTATACAGATACAGTATTGTTTCACAGCAAGGGGCCAAGTGTAATCTTACTACATAGAAATTTAATTTTAAATTAAGGTTGATTAAAGCTTTGCACTGTTCT
Organism: Platerodrilus igneus; assembly: GCA_036346225.1. NCBI lineage: Eukaryota > Metazoa > Arthropoda > Insecta > Coleoptera > Lycidae > Platerodrilus > Platerodrilus igneus. The sequence continues at coordinate 2,048,365 of JARFIW010000237.1, read as the reverse complement.
TACCATAAAAGCATCTAATAAAAGGCGACGGTGTTCTATTTTTCATAGTAACAATCTGCACATCAGGATTTTTATACTGAATCTGTGGTAAGAACCAGAAAACAAATTCCCTGAAACAAAAATTTATTTGAAGGAATTGAACAAATATAAATTAACTTTATTCCTTGATTGTGTTCACCAAATGTGTTATAATTTATGGTGAAAATTTGTATTTCATTTTTGAGAACCAATTTACCAGATTCTAAATATTGCATTGTTCTTCTAATTGGGGATCTACCTTTCATAAAGGGCATTTTGATACTTAGATATTTCCAACCTAATTAATACAAAAACCGAAAAACTAAATACCTTAACCTACAAAAAAATTGATAAAATTCTAAAGACGTTCGGCAACGTACGAAAATTAGAAATGAGTACTTTCAATTTTATAGTTATCCTCAAGCACGTTATAAGCCCTTGATTACTCCGGTCTCTGTTCTTTTATGTCGTAGATGATCATGCCAAATTCTTTACTCACATAAATAATAATCCTATAGTGAATATTTAATAAAGCTATGTTTGACTATTATGTTTCAATAGTAATATATACGTCGGGTAAGTTTTTGAATTTAAGATGCATAATGGCAGTATCAATAACCGCAAACATTAGGTTAGTTTGAGTATTTTTGAATACAAATTTACAAACAGTAACAATAAATGAAAATAAGAATCTGACCGTTTAAAAGTGTTTTCAATTATTTGTAATAAAACACTTTAAAGTTGATAAAACGATTATGTATTATAAAACAAACACCATAGTTATAACTATTTTTTTCGGGCGTGTAGGCCATCATCTAGAGAGGCTATTTTTTGACTTTTTGGCGTTGCCATTGTCCGGCATTTTCAATGGTTGACTCCATCAAGACTCAATGAATTTCCTGCGTAATGTTGACTATATCACCGTGCCGTACTAAACACAGAGCAGACTAAAGAATTGCAGTTGACTATATCAAAGTACACGAGCTGAAAACAGAACAAATTAAGGATCGCGAGAATTTGTAACTCATTTTTTGTGGTACCCAAAAATCAGCACGCTCATTGATCAAAGTAAATTTGGAGATTCTTTTACACTAGAAAATTGAAATACACAATTCCATTGGTTAAAGACATCATTAACGTTTTTCAACACAGGAAGCATAGGAAATGGAAGTGTACAAATATAATTGCAAATTCTTCGAAAGACATTCGTTAGTGCTCACCATAGTCTAAGGAATCATCTTGCAGTACTCTTTATAGACTGAAAAACCCTCAGCGAGCAATGATCCCCATAGCCTCCTATACTACAGCGCGCAGTGCTCTCCATAGCCTGCGTATTTTCCGACGGTGACGCTGTCCGCCGCCGTACCTAGGACACATCACTACTATTCATCAATCAATAGCTAATAAACTACGTATGGACGTTAAGCTCCGTTCCATACTTCACCGACAAGTCGTTATTGTGATTACGTCTGTCAACTTTACCACCGGGACGACATCTCAGTAAGAATTCCGCAGCGACGCACTTGACGAGGTCTTAGCCACCGCTACCACGACGCCTTTCGAAAGGTTCCGAAGATCACCGAAAACCTTCGAACCCCTCCAAGCTGTGCATACGTTCACACCATAATTCTTCACTCTTACGTTGTCTCACAAGAAAAACACGAAACTTTCCGAAGACTTCCGAAGACGTCTGGATCTCTTAAAACTGCAAATATTGTATAACCATCACTGTTTAAGTTCTTACTGGGCCTCACAAATAAATTCCGAAGAGTTCCGAAGACGACCAAAGACATCTAAACCCTCTATACTTGTATATATTGTCAATTAGTAGTTTTTAATTTCATATCATAATTCTTTGTAACTTAACGTTGTCCCACAAGCAAAACACGAAGCCTTCCGAAAACGTATTGACCTCTTCAAACTGTAAATAATTTCTAACTACCGTTATTCAAGTTGCTGCTTGGCTTTACAAGCAAATTCCGAAGCCCTTCGAAGAGTTTAAGTTTATTTTGTTTCGCAAGCAACCATGAAGCCTTCCGAAGAATTCCGAAGATTACCGAAAACTTCGGAACTGCTTCAAACTGTTAAAATTATTCAATTTTAAGTATTTCACTTTTATTTTAATGTATTTATGAAACTTGAAGTGATCCGTAGTGTTTCTAAGTCGATTTCTCATTGGTTGATAATTATTGAAAATATTATAGTGTACATTTCGATATTTGAAGGTATTTGTTAGCAGGTTTCTGAACGCATTTGAATATGTCAGAATTTGTTATAATAGACGCACGTGTAGGGACGATCGATCTAGTCGACAGGGTTGAACGACTTTGTTTTTAGATTTCAAAATGGCAGGTCGAATAAGCTTTCACTTGGTAGGTTTTTATTAAAGGTAATGTTTTATGTTTATAATGTAGTAGCTGTTTATGTAATCTGATTATCTGGTAATTCCAGTCTTGTTTTGAGTGTGATGTTGGCACTTATTGTAAAACCGTTAGTTATCTAATCATTGAAGGAAATATTTGTGTTTCTGTTACTTTTGACTTAGAATTTGATGCCGGTTTTATTGAACGTTTTATGTATGAATGAGTGTGGTTTGGTTTAACAACTGAAAACTAATATTTATTTATGTAAATTGTTTATTTAATATTAAAATCAGACTGAAACTAATATTTATTTGTTTGAAATAATGTTGATTTTGTATTTAATGCAGAGTTGGAACTACAATTGCGTTGCAATTATTGCAGTATCAATATTTGAGGTACCATTACTGTAATTTTACAACAAACAATAAAAAATACTAACATCATATTAAATCAAATTATTAGCCAAGTTTGAATATGAGCAGCATTATATTTCTATGTTATATTTGTTTTGGTTGTAAGATAGTAATTGAATCAACTTTTTTTGGTTGTAACTTGCAATGCCACGATGTGTTTAATTTTTCAAAATTTACATTTTAACCGATGCAATGATATTGAATAAATTTTAACATTTGCTTGCTAGATTTAATATATTTAACTAACATGCACTTATATAAAGATTAAGCGCCTGAATCTTGGTTTGTTTTTATGCTGTAGAATTTGGGATATGTATTTGCTGCCAACATATTTTGTATTTGTTTGATATTTGTGATATTCGTGTGTTGCTTTATCCTAGTGTTTACAGACCGTTTTGTGGTTTCGATTTACACGCTCCAACATTTACACGGGATTTTCAACGAACTTCGTTCGTTTATGAAATCGATTTGTCGTCCGTCTGTCTGTCCGTCCGAGGCCTTTCTAATGGTCGGACATCAATGTGTGATACATCAATCGATTCAGCTCGGTGTCCTGAGCTTAAGTTTTGATGTCAGTTGAAATCGGGCCACGGGGACGCCGTGCCCCCGCGATATTCCGTCGGGAAAATTAAAATTTCAAATAGGTTCAAAATTAATGTGCGATACATATTTGGACTCCCATAACATAGCTGAGTCGAAATATGGTACCCCCCACAAAATTTGACCACGGATACCCGACCCCCGGGAATTAATTTTTATCAAAAATTTCAAATAGGTCCAAAATTAATGTGCGATACATATTTGGACTCCCCTAACATAGCTGAGTCAAAATATGGTACCCCCCACAAAATCTGACCACCGATACCCGACCCCCGAAATTAATTTTATCAAAAATTTCAAATAGGTCCAAAATTAATGTGCGATACATATTTAGAATCTTCTGAAAAACTGAATCGAAATATGATGCCCCTTATTTACACACACACACACACACAAACACACATACATACATAAATACATACAACACACACATATATAGCTTTTAAAATATTTATTCAATAAAATAAAATATATTAAAATGTCTCTTTTGTTGTTTATAAATTTTTGTATTTTATCTGAATACTTATAATTATTACAACATAATAATTTTAATTTCTTTAAATTGTTTTAAAGTAAGTCTACATTTGGAAGTTCGTTGCGACAATGCCTTGCATTTTCAACTTGTTTATATCGTTAATGAATTCCTCTAGTCTTTAGCGAATCTCTGAGTCTGATTTTTGTTTTCGGTTTGTAGATGAACGTGTATTAAAAAGGTTCGACTAAAGTACATACAAATTTAAACGTTAATAGCAACCAACAATCGCACTGTTAACCCGATGGTTGTAACAAGTTGAATAAAGTTCGCAATTACAGAAACCACTCAATTTTAAATTAAGATTTTTCATGGAATACTAGCGATCTGCACATAGTTGGTAAACATGTTGTAATGTAACCGACCTGAGGAACTACTAAAAATCTGTACTTTAACCTACCTGTGGACGAACGAACGCCCTCTCTTGGCAATACCTGGCCACGCGATCTAGTCGTTTGTGGCTGTGGCTAGTAACACCTACGTTGTGTGACCGTAACTTAACCCCAATATACACACTGAAATGGCGTTCAGACGGGAAGGTTTGAAATAAAACTATAATAGTTAACGATCCTACTTTAATTATTATATGATAACCTCAAAATTTGGTTACCATCAATTAAACATGAATTACAAAAGCAAACAGTGCCGGACTCCCTGGGTTAAGGCCGAAGATAGGGTATCGGCAGATAAAACCTCAGCGACCCAGCGCTTTTAACTACATAATTACACTCCTCCAAGTACGGGGCGGCGAACAAGCACCCTGTGCACTTTTAATATTACGGGATTTCAACTGTTACTCAGACATTTTACATATGAGACTGAAGAAAGGTTAGTGCAGTTTAGCTAATCTTTTTCTAGAAGGTAACAGAGACAGCTGAGCCATTACTATCTGCCTAAAGTTGAAGAGGAAGAACACCGGGAAAATAAGGACCTATACTACCAATGTTCCACCCCGCATGGCCATAAAACGTTAGTAAATTCAACAAAGACTTAAACATACACGTTTATCGTACATACCATTAACAGTTTCGGCCCGTTTTGCAATATGGTTCAAACAGGAAAATAAACATAAACATGTGCCATGATAGTATTGAATCGACCGTCTCCTACATAGTCATAAAGTAAATGCGTTAACACGTGGTCATAGCAGCGGTTTACTATAATCACATTATAACAAGAATAAATAAACCTCAACATTAGTTAACGATAGAATTGCAGATTATAATACGATAGACTCTTCAAACCAACTTATGGTTAGGTCATATAAACGAGACATAAATTATGTAGTTACAAACGCACAACAGAAACTGAAATAAACATTTACGTAATCATAACAAATCATTAAAACATTGAAAACAAATTATAAAATATGCTTGTAACAAATTCTACAGAAACAATACAAGCCCAGATTCAGGCGCTAAATCTTTATATCAGTGCATGTTAATTAAACACATTCGATCTAGTAAGCGCAAGTTAAGAATTATTTATTAAGATTACATCGGCTAAAACGTGCCTTTTAAAAATTAAACACATCGTGGCATTAAATTTACAAACAAAGAATATACATAACAACTTTGTGGTTAATTCTATTACTATCTTAAAACATTTCCAACTAACATTAAATAATTAATCAAATTTCGATGCAATCAGATAACTTCAAAGTAACATAATTAAAAACATTACCATGAACAAAACCGCCAGTGAAGCTTTTTCAACCTTCCATTTTAAAATCTAAAGCAAACCTCTCAAGACGCAGGTTAGTACTTTTAGAAAACTGATATCGAACGCCTCTACAACGGGTAAATTTTGTCGCCACGGAGTGCGTTCGGAAACCTGGAAGTGGTTACCGTGCTGTTCAGAAATACTCTCGAATATCGAAAATATCAAACTATACACTATAATATATACAATTATGGTGTGGAACATATCTCTTAATAATTTCACGGTTTTTTGCTTCTCTATTTTTAAAGATTCCTTAAAAGAATATGATCCAACTACGAAAATTTACTATTATAAATATTTTGTTTACATTTTTGTGGTTTTGAAATAATTTATGGACTTGAGTTACGTTCAAATATGTTGTAGGAATATGTAACAACCATACTCCTAACTAACTGAGCAATAAGCACACAGAATGCAACTAAATAGCATGCACGCACAAAACATCGTCCAACATCCCTCGAATACAAAATAAAACCGTCCGAACGTACAATACAAACTCACGTACAAAAAGAACACTAAACACAAGAGCAAATCACCTCTTATATGTTTTCTTTCTAAGATAGTCACCAAATATCCTAAAAGGAACATAAAAACAACGCAACACAGAAGTCATTAAGCTCCACGGTGCACGGTTTTTCTTCAGATTCTCTTGTTGTGATCACCAAATCTAATGGGATAAAATGAGCAAATTTTCACAACACTGTGGACTAGATTCCGCCATAACGTCGATCGATCTACCTCAGCAGCCATCACTGCATCAAAACCACATCCTAGAGCACGTAACACCAACAAGTACGTCAAGAGTAGAAACATTTCGCCAGCAGCTCGTTCCAATTTTTACCAACAAAGGACGCTTCTGTACGTTAGCGTCTTCGCTCATCAGCCGTAAGAACCCAAACTATTGAAGTTCGTGTACAATTATCTACACGACACAACCCAGGTCTTTGCAGTGATGTCGCAACATTCAATTCTTCTACATAGAAACGTGTTGTGCAACTTTGCAAACTAAAGTGCTTTCATTTCTGGTTTAAAGACAATTACAATTTAATTACGCACGCAAAGACTTGTACATATTTCCTGTGTGCCATGCCTTAAATGTTAAATTCATATCAATATCTTAACTTATAAATTAATGCTATCTCTGTTGCCGCGAGGAATTAATAAGATGACCCCAAACAACCAGAACACCACAATGCATTCAACTGAAATTAAACGATGCCTTTGTGATTTTTAAGTTTATTATCCTTAATAAAATGAAAGTTCATTAAAATATTATGCTTAATTAACACTACTATTCATAAAATCAGAATACACAGAGAATATCAATATTAATTTTGTCGGTTTAAGATTAATTTTCCTCTTTTTGCATACGGTTTAGATTTAACATAACCCTATGATGTTACAAACATTAACAGAAAATAACAAAAAGTGACGTATTATATCATTTTGCGATTAGTCAAGTTGGTGAATAACAATAGATTTATTTTAGAAATACTTCAAAATGGTCCAAACACCCAAAAAGTTCAGTTCTTTTAAAAAGAAACTCTATAGTCGACTTATTTCAATTCTTTCTTATTTTTGGAGAGCTGAGAAACAACATCATTCCCAAGTGTGTTCAACATTTTACAGTAATAATTTTAGTTATTTAACATGGATTTAAAAATCTCTATTCTTACGAGGCGTTCTGATTGTCTGGGGTCACTTTGTTAATGCCTTGCAGTAACTGAGTTTATATTTATATACAAGTTAATACGAACTTATTATACATTAACATTGAATGCATGACACACACACACACGCACACACACGCACCAACACACACACACACACACCCGCCCACATACACACACCCACATTCACACCTACACGCACACACACGCACACGCACACGTGGGTAGTTAAATTGCAATTGTCTTCAACACTAGAATTGAAATTACTTTAGTTAGTAAAGTTGCGGAACGTAGTATTGTGTTGAACAATTAAAAGTTAGCATTTTACGACTTGCACCTGGATTATCAGGTATCGTGTAGGTTCTGATGTCCATCGTTACGCGGAATGCAATGCGACATCTCGTGGTGGTAAGTGCAGACGAATTTCTATGCCTCGATCTTGTGCCTAGTGGGCGGAGGCGCTGGCGTACACGTCGTCTTTAGTGGGTAGAAATTGAAGCGGTTAGATTGTGGAATGTTCCCAATCCTAACGTGCTTGTTGGGTTCTCGTGCTCTAGAAGGTGGTCCCGATGGCTTTGGAAGTGGATCAGTTCAAGTTATAGCAAGATTTTATCAATAGCGTTGTGAGAAGTTCACTTTATTTTAGATTGTGGAATGTTTCCCAATCCTGGCGTGCTTGTTGGGTTCTCGTGCTCTAGAAAGTGGTCCCGATGGCTTTGGAAGTGGATCGGTTCAAGTTATATCAAGATCTTGTCAATAGCGTTGTGAAAGTTTACTTTATTTTATCTAGTTAGCTTTGGTGGTCACAGTGAGATAATCTGAAGGACAACTCTTAGTGCACTAGGAACTTGATGACTTTTGCTCTGCACTATTCTTAAGTTCCCTCTAAGAAGTTCAGTGGCTTTCTTGAAAAGAGAACAATAAGAAGTGATTTGTTCTAACGTTTGAAGCGCTTGCATTGGACGATCGGACGGTTCTATTTGTATTTTGACGTGTGTCAGAAGAGTCTATTATTGGTTAAGGTGTATTTTAAGCGTATATTCTATTTGTTTGCATGCTGCGTGCTTATTGGTCAGTTAGTTAGAAGTACGGTTGGTGCACACTTCTACACTTAGTTTAGCAATCCTGTGCCATGTTTTAAGTTGTATTTTAGGAATTCTTAGCTTTAATTTGATAAATTATCACTTCACATTTTAAAACTAACAGACAGTGATTCATTGTCATCATCATTAGGTCTTCAGTTCTGGGACTGGTTAGACACGTATCTTCATTGTATACTATTCCGAACTAACCTATGCATTTCCCTGAAATTCTTAGAGTCTGAATACAGCTCGGTTCCCCGTTCTATCGTTTTCTAAATGTTATAGTGATCCGTAGTGTTTCTAAGTCAATTTCTCATTGGTTGATAAATATTGCAAATATTATAGTGTACATTTCGATATTTGAAGGTATTTGTTAGAATATCTCAGTAACCACTTGCAGGTTTCTGAACGCATTCTGTGACATCAGAATTTACATTATAAGGGGTGCATGTGTAGGGGGATCGATCGAGTGGACAAGGTTAAAGGACTTTGTTGTTAGATTTCAAGTTGGAAGGTTGAAAGATTTCACTTGGCGGTATTTTATTAAAGACAATGTTTCATGTTGATAATGTAGTTGCTATTTAAGGTGATTTGATTACATCTGGTAATTCCAGCCTTGTTTTGAATGTGATGTTGGTACTTATTGTAAAACCGTTAGTTATTTAACAATTGAGGAAAATATTTATGTGTTGCCTGTGCTTTTTGGCTTAGAATTTGATGTCGGTTGTTTTACTCATGATGTTTAATATAGGTGAATTTACGATTTTATTGAACGTTTTATGTATAAAGATGTGTCGTTTGGTTTAACAACCAAAAACTAATATTTATTTATTTGAATTGTTTATTTAGTATCTAAATCAAAGTAAAAATAATATTTATTTATTTGAAATAATATTTATTTAGTATTTAATACAGAGTTGTAACTTAAATTGCATTGCACCTGTTACAGAATCAATAGTAAATGTACCCTTATTGTAGTATTATTAGGCAAGTTTGAATATAAACAGTATTATATTTCTATGTTATACTTGTTTTGGTTTTAAAATAGTAATTGAATTAACCACAAAGTTGTGTATATTTTTGTTTGTAACTTGTAATGCCACGATGTGTTTAATTTTTAAAAATAAGTTTTAACCGATGCAATCACAGTGAATAATTTTTAACGTTTGCTTACTAGTGTTAATATATTTAACTAACATGCATTTATATGAAGATTTAGCGCCTGAATCTGGGCTTGCATTTATGCTGTAGAATTTGTGTGTATGAATTTGCTGCCAACATATTTTATAATGTTTGTTATTTGTGATTTATTTGACATTTTTATCATGTGTAATTGTTTCATTTTAGAATATTAACCACATATTCAACTGCATCACTCACATCTTGGTTTAACTTATTTATATGTTTGTTGTTTGGTTTATCCTAATTTTCTAGCCGATGCTCCTATATAATTAACTAGTATTTAACGTTTGTGAAAATTGTTGTGATGTAATTAAATTGAACCCTTGGAATGACCGACCATCTCGTGCCTTCGTGTTTGCATTTATGACTATGTTGGAGATAGTCTATTTAACAACCAGCGCCTTTTTAATCATGCGCAATCATACCATAAGTTCATTTCAGCGATTCATGTCGTCAATGTACTTGTAGTTGCAACTTATTGCAAATAATAGGAAGTGAGCTAGCCTTTGTGAAATATTTTGTAACACGGGCTGGAAACTGTTAATGCATGAATGTGGGCGTGTGTGATCGAGCCTATGTTAAATATTACTAACATTTTATGTCCGTGCGGGAAAGAACATTGGTAGTCAAGGTGAAGGTCATCTTCTTGATGTCTCCCCTCTTCAATTCTAGTTGGGTAGTATCGGCTTGCCGACCTCAGTACTTACCAGAAAAGACTAGCCGGTTTACACTAACGTTTCTTCAGTTGTTATGTGTGGTATGCCTGGGTAACAGTTGACATCTCGTCAAATTCAGTGTTGGTAATCTGGGTACTTGTATATTACTCATCCTTGTCGAGAGGTGCCAAATGCAGTTGGAAGTGTGAGGGCAGGTTGGGGTTTTTCTGCCCTGCTCTTTCCCTAATCGCTCAGGTTGAGTACGGCACTGTTTGCTTTAAATGTCATTTTTCTATGCGTTCATGCGAATGACCTATTTAGTAGTTATTCTTTTGATTAAAAGCAAAGTTAGGTAAATGCTGTAGTTTTATTTCAAACCTTCTCGCTTTAACGCCATCTTCCCAGAGGTGAATTTGGATTTCATTTTAACCACACAACGTACCAGTCTTCGAGCCACTGCCACTAGATGTTAGACCACAAAGCCCGGTGCGCCGTATATAGAGGGCTTTGGGCCAGCCTTCAGGTCGGTTACATTACAATGTATACCCTATTTCACTGATATTCAGTGGTATGTGAAAGGGGAGGCGGCTCCGTGGCGTAGTAGTATGTGTGTGACTACTACGCCTAAGGTCCCGGGTGTGAATCCCGACACGGTCCGCTTGAAAAATGTTAAGCGAGCATTTTTCACAAAAATACACCCTCGTTCAAATGAAAGGTAAAATGAAGGTCCCGTGTGTGAGTGTTGTCACGCACGTTAAGGATCCCTACCTTGCTTGGAACAGTAAGGGTTCGGCAAAATTCCAAATTTCCCAGGTAATAAAAAACTCGCTTCCTGGCAATGTAGTACCTTCGGGTGGAGCATTGGAAAATCACATGTAAGTATGTGAAAGGGGTTAAGTAGCCTCTGGCTACCAAGAACCAAGGATCCCCAACACTTAGACATTTGCCGAATTAATAGTTTTCCAATGAATCCTTTCGCATAATCAACATTTGTTGAGATTATTGCAAAGTCAACACCTGTAGATGCTTATAATAATCATTAGGTTTAAGTATAATGAACAGTACTTGAATAGAGGTATTTTAATATCGTCGGAGGCTTTCACGGCCGGAGTCATAATTATTTATGGTTCCGGGTTGGGACGGTGTCATTTTATAAATTAAGGTCGACGTTTTGCCCACTTTTGTAAGGGGCTTCATCAAGATAAGAAAATAAATAATAAAAAAAATAAAAATATAAAAATAATAAAGATAAGAATGATAATATTAAATATAGACAAGTTAAAGTGTAAAGAACTCCTGAACTAGCAGACTCACTAGCCCATTCAAAGCGAAAAGGTGTTTTGTGGCGAAGTAACTGGTAAAAGTAGCGAAAGTGGTAGTATATATAGAGCGAGAACTTGATGCATGAGTGATCATGAATAGAGAGGAGAGTCGTAGCGAATCAGTGAACTTCACGGTTCCGATGGTGTGAACATAGGTTTGTTTTCCAAATAGGGGTAAAATAGTAGCGATCGACCTTCTTTAGATTATTAAAATTTTTATTGATTTCTATGGATTCTCTAATTTTTCTATTGTAGAAAAATGGAATTCTGGCAATTAGTTTCGTCTTGTCAAAGTTAATGGTATGGTCTGTTTTATGTTGGTGTTCGGGCACCGCTGAGCGATTGTAATGGCTTGTTCTAAAGCATCGCTTATGCTCGTTCAGTCTAGTCTGTACAGATCGTCCTGTTTCTCCTATGTATACTAATCCGCAACTGCAGGATATACTATATACGCCTGGGGCTTTAAGACTATTTTCGGAAACTTTTGGGGTTGGTAATATTTGTGAAATTTTATTAGTGGGTTTATAGATTGTTTTGATGTTTTGTTTATGTAGAATTTTGTCAATTCGGTCTGTTACTCTGTGTATATATGGAAGGATTGCTAAAGATCGTGTATCGGGATTACAGCGTGGTTTGGGGATTCGTGTAGGATGCAGATGCCGGTTTATTACTCTGCCGATATCTGAGTTACGATAGCCGTTTTTTATAAGACTAGTTTTAAGATGGACCAGTTCATTAGATAAGTGTTCTGGTTGTGAAATCTTAATTGCACGGTGGACTACACAGTTGATTACCGATGATTTTTGTGAGGATGATTATGTGACGACGCATGTAGGTATCTGTCTGTGTGTGTGGGTTTTCGATATACGGAATGACCTAGTCGTCCGTTAGGTTGGGGCTCCACCAGAACGTTAAGGAATTGCAGAGTTCCGTTCTTTTCATTTTCTATAGTGAACTTAATATCTTTATGTTGATTGTTTATGTGATCTAAAAAATTATTGAGCGTTTGATGTCCATGGGGCCAGATTACAAAAGTGTCATCTACATAACGGACCCAAATTTTTGGTTTAAGGTCTGTGGATCCTCGAGCCATGGATTCCAAAGACTCCATGAATATATTGGCCACAATAGGAGATAGAGGTGAGCCCATTGATGTGCCCGAAGTTTGTTTGTAAAATTGTCCGTAGAAAACAAAATAGGTAGAAGTTAAACATTTTCCTATGACCGTGGACAGGTACTCAAATTCGTTTTCTTGAGGTAGGAGTTGTTTAATAATGGAGACAGTGTCTATGACAGGGACGTTTGCAAATAGGGATGTTACGTCAAAACTGACTAGTATATCATTAGGGCCTAGCTCAATATTTGCAATTAGTTCTATGAAATGAGTGGGGTCTAAAACATCAGTTGGGGTGTTACCGGAATAAGGTTTTAAGAAATTTGCTAGGTATTTTGCCAGATGGTAGGTTGGCGAGTCAATTGTGCTAACTATCGGACGGATAGGGACATCGGGTTTATGGACTCTAGGAAGGCCGTACAAACGAGGTGGTTTAGATTCGCGAGGTATTATGCGTTTTTGGATAGTTTTGGGAATATTGTAGGATTTGATAAGTGCTGAAATTTCCCGTTCTAGCTTTGAAGTGGGGTCTTTTTATAGGAGTATAGGAACCGTCTTGTAAGATTTGTTTAATCTTTTCTTTGTATTCTGTACGGTTTAGAATTACAGTCGTATTACCACCGCAATACCACATTAAAACATATTCAAGCCGAAAAATTCTTCACAGAGCAGAACTCTCACTTCTTCGCGAACGAATTTCCAACACTCATAAAGAAATAGACAATATCTCTAAACAACTCCTACAGCTCCATTTAACATTATCCGCCACGCTTAACTACAATGACTGGACTCTGTTTGACCGAATTTCATACTTGCAAGCCCAAAAAACCACCGAACTCACCACAAAAACCCACTTACGCAAATTCCTGCAACTAACCAAGAACCTTTCACACCCTGAAAAAACATCATATGCGAAAATTCTGTCTTCAAATACCGTCATAAACCGATCAGAACATATCCTATCCGAAAACGAACTAAATATCCTGTCTAAAAAACTAAACTTCTCAATTGCACCCAGAAAAATTCCCGCAGAGGAAATCATTAGCTTTGTAGAATCAACGATCCGATCTCTACCCCAAGACGATGCCAACTTAATTCGCTTTGAAATGACTAAATGTCTCCGACATGCCAAACCTCCTAACAAAAATATGACAAAGCAAGAAATGGCGGCCTTGAAACACCTACGAACAAACAAGAAAATTGTTATACTACCCGCAGACAAAAGTAATGCGACTGTAATTCTAAACCGTACAGAATGCAAAGAAAAGATTATACAATTATTACAAGACGGTTCCTACACTGCTATAAAAAAAGACCCCACTTCAAAGCTTGAACGGGAAATTTCAGCACTTATCAAATCCTCCAATATTCCCAAAACTATAAAAAACCCCATAATAACTCTCGAATCTAAACCACCTCACTTGTGCGGCCTTTCTAAAGTTCATAAACCTGATGTCCCTCTCCGCCCGTTAGTTAGCACAATTGACTCGCAACCTACCATCTGGCAAAATACCTAGCAAATCTCTTAAAACCTTATTCCGGTAACACCTACACTAATGTTTTAAACTCGATTCATTTCATAGAACTAATTGCAAATATTGAACTAGACCCTAACAATATACTAGTCAGTTTTGACGTAACAGTCCTATTTACTGTCTCCATTATTAAACAACTCCTACCTCAAGAAAACGAATTTAAGTACCTGGCCACGCTCATAGAAAAATGTTTAACTTGTATTTTGTTATCGACGGACAATTTTACAAACAAGCTTCGGGCACACCAATGGGCTCACCTATATCCCCTATTGTGGCCAATATATTTATGGAGTCTTTGGAATCCATGGCTCTAGGATCCACAGACCTTAAACAAAAAAACTTGGCTCTGTTATGTAGATGACACTTTTGTAATCTGGCCCCATGGAGATCAAACGCTCAATAATTTTCTAGATCACATAAACAATCAACATAAAGATATTAAGTTCACTATAGAAATTGAAAAGAACGGAACTCTGCCATTCCTTGACGTTCTGGTGGAGCCCCAACCTAACGGACGACTAGGTCATTCCGTATATCGAAAACCCACACACACACAGACAGATACCTACATGCGTCGTCACATCATCATCTCTCACAAAAATCATCGGTACTCAACTCTCTAGTCCACCGTGCAATTAAGATGTCACAAGCAGAACACTTATCTAATGAACTGGTCCATCTCAAAACTAGTCTTATAAAAAACGGCTATCGTAACTCAGATATCGGCAGAGTAATAAACCGGCATCTTCATCTTACACGAATCCCCAAACTACGCTGTAATCCCGATACACGATCTTTAGCAATCTTTCCATATATACACAGAGTAACAGACAGAATTGGCAAAATTCTACGTAAACACAACATCAAAACAATCTATAAACCCACTACTAAAATTTCACAAATATTACCAACCCCAAAAGATTCCAAAAATAGTCTTAAAGCCTCAGGCGTATATAGTATACCTTGCAGTTGTGGTTTAGTATACATAGGAGAAACAGGACGATCAGTACAGACTAGACTGAACGAGCATAAGCGATGCTTAAGAACAAGCCATTAAAATCGCTTAGCGGTGGCCGAACACCAACATGAAACAGGCCATACCATTAACTTTGAGAAAACGAAATTAATTGCCAGAATTCCATTTTTCTACAATAGAAAAATTAGAGAATTCATAGAAATTAATAAAAATTCTAATAATCTAACTAAAGACGATGGCCATTACCTTTCCCCTATTTGGAAAACAAGCCTATGTTTACAATAGCGGAACCGTGACGTTCACTGATCCGCTACCACACTCTTCTCTATTCATGATCACTTATGCATTATGTTCTCGCCCTATATAAACTACCACTTTCGCTACTTTCACCAGTTAGTTCGCCACAAGACACCTTTTGGCTTTGAATAGGCTAGCGAATCTGCTAGTTCAAGAGTATCTCTTCTATTTACATTTTAACTTGTCTATTTAATATTATCATTCTTATCTTTTTTATTTATTTTTCTTGTCTTGATGAAGCCTCTTACAAAAGTAGGCGAAACGTCGACCTTAATTTATAAAATGACACGGTCCCAACCCAGAACCATAAATAATTATAGAGGTATTTTAAGTATATCCCTTGATGTAGTCTTTGCAGCATCCTTCAGGGTTAAAAGTGTTATATCTCATTAAAAATCTACATTTGACGTAGGCACTAAGCTGAATTAAAAATAGGAAATAACCGTGATTTTTATATAAAAAATTTCATACTTAGCGAGCAAATAATACGAATATTTTTTTCCTTTTCGATATCACCTACACTTTTTTTTTATAGGATATTTGTACCGATTTTAAAGTTATTTGAGGACACCTTAATGAGTTACGTAGCTGATGAGAAAACGCGTCTAATTAATACGTTTGGTTGAATAAGTTGGTTTGGAATGTTCTTAATTTAGTCAAAATTCTTTTTATTTTATTATGTTGAAATATTGTTATTGAGATTGTGGTGGTTTTATTTAAATCTATAAAACGGTTTTAATATTTTTGTGTGTGAAGGTGTTTGTTGAAACGAAAATTTAAAATAAAACGGTACTCACAGACGGACTAGTGTTGAAATGATATTTTTATCAGATATTGTAGCGTATTCTTTAATTAATCAGATAAGTCCTAAATTAAAAAAACATGTAGGGGAGGTTCTAAGCAAAGAATCCGGACATTTACCGCTTTAAGAATGCCACACACTGTATAAGATTTCTTTCTCTTTTACAGCTTATTTTAACTATACTAAAATAAAGCAAGAATGGATCCTACTATACTGGTAATCTCTATCATTCAATCTAATATTCTCTACTATTAAAATTAAATCCTTCAAGTTTGTTCCCATATAATTCAAAAAGTGACAATTATTTTATTGGATTTCTACACGTGATTACTTTAATCGAGATTTCCGATTTTTAAATACATTATTATAGTTCTTAGAAGTATGCTGCTAAAAATCTGTGTCATTTCAGCATTGCAAATAGTCAATTCTCGTAAAATAGCAAGTAATAATTAAAAGATCTTGTTTTGTGATATTCCTTGAAAATGAATTAATTTCAGGAAATTTATGAGTTCAACTTGAATCACCTTGTATAATACCCCGTTATCTTCTCTCTGTTTAATTTCCGTTAGATGGCGCAATGATAAGTGAGAGGAGTTCAGTATAAAAATAAAAGGAAATAACAATAAATGTAGGTGCGCCGTCGAACGTGTTGATGTTTGTGTCATTGTACGGGGCGAACTTTTCGACAAATAAAATGTTTTATACTTCAATATTAGTGTGATATTAGGTTTTAGAACAAGTGAATTAAATCCCTTAAATGTATTATTCTTTAAGTAGTATATTGCTAATTTAATTTAGTTTTTTAAGTTACTGTTTTCGTGTGGGTTAAGAACAAAATGGCGCATCAATTGACCCCGTCGGTAAATTGTTCTCTTGACGAAATAGATCTGGGTGCATTAAAAGTAAGTAATTGAAAATTATGTATATCGGTTGTATTGAAATAGCTTGGTTCGCTTGTCCTTTGTTTTGCTTTTCTATGCGCGTTGTTTCACAATCGGGCTTTGTGTATTCAATTGTTTTAATAATTTATTTTCAGGATCCAGCAGGAATTTTCGAACTTATCGAGGTCGTTGGCAATGGAACTTACGGACAAGTTTATAAGGTATGTAATTTATCTGTGAAAAAAATTTACATGTAACATTAATCAGAGTTTCCAAGAATATTAGTCAGTTCATTTACACTAGAAAGTTATGATAATTGCCTGTATTATCTTATTTGTGTGTTTTGACAACCAGTGTTATCATTTCTTTATATCACAACATACACATTTAAATCTAATTAGTAAAGATAGTTTATTATCATATTGGAAGCTGTTTAAGATACTGTACTATTCCTGTTATTATTATTACAAATTGCTTTAATACATGTGGACACATTGAATCATCAAAAGATAATGCTTTTATTTAAATTAAGACGAAACTAATTTTGTTTGAAATTATACTTATTTATGTATTTTTTTCGATAACTTGTAAATTCTAATAATCTCTTGTGATTGTACAAAATGTATACAAATATTTTACAACTTTTTAAGTAGTAATTTAATGTTCAATGACCTGTTTGATGTGTCTAAGTAAACAAACATTATTATATTCAGACTCTATAAATAACATTTTTATATAATTTTAGTAGGAACTAAATTTACAAATGCCAAAGAGGTTGTAATGTAATTGTATTTTTATAGGATAGACTTAAGTTTTAAACGTTTTTTCTCAGTTTTGTTTGACTTTGATCAGTGTAAATAAAATATTTTCGTAGGTAGTTAAATCTGGAATTATAATTATTTATCGAATATGATACATACTATATTATTGTGAAAAGTAAACCCAATCCAAATTAAATAGCATAGTTTCGAGTTGTTAATACATATCACTCAATGTTACTAAATTGCAATCAGTCGGCTAAAGGATCACAGATTAAGGATTCTCTTAATCGAGAGAGTAGAGGAGTAAATATAGGATTTGAGCACTCTCTTTATTTTAATACGAATAAAACATGGGGTACAACAAAAATAACAAGTTAGGGATGAAATTACTTTCGATTTTTCGATCCGTTGAATAGATCATATGCTTCTTTGCTAACCAGTTTAGAATATGTACTGCTCATCCTGGAGTTATTGTATTCACATAAATGAATATAGAAGTTAGCAGTCTGCTATATAATGGCTACTGTATGTATTTCTGCTGTGATTCGATATTGCATATAGGTTGTAACGACACTCTCCAGAATTGCTTTTGGCAGTATAATCATGCATATCCAAACCATCTATCAGAAGATCTATAGCTATAGACAGTTGTTTGAGTTTCGTAAATTATTTCCGATTCATAAAATCCTCTTTATTTTCTATAAGATTAATTACGTTCAAAAATGCTCTATTCTTATTTCATTAGTTCATATCAATATTCAATCCTATTTAATTGCCTGTCCGACAGACAGAAAGATAATCTTGAGGCACGTGCAGCGCGGTCTATCGCTCACCTGCCTTCATTCTAATAAACAAACCACTGTCTGCTTCTAGCCTTTCTAAGTTATAGACGTATTCGTGCGGGTTGCAATTACCTTTATACCAAAACGCTGTTCTATAAATTATCTCTAGTGTGCAAAATTGTAATGAATTCGTTTCTATCGTAATAGTTACAGATTAACTTAAATATGAGGCGATCATTATTTGTAGTAATTTCTATTCTCTCAACACAGGTGCGTATTTTTCCGGATGTATGTAAATTTCTTACAAATCGTCCAAACATTATTGATTCTTCCGGTTATAATCGTAATTAATAACCATTTTCTTAATCTGGTATCACAACAAGTTATCTCGTGCTTGTGTGGTTGTTAATTTTGCATTTACAATCACACAAAGGAAATGGTAATTTAAAGGAATGTATCACCTACCTTTCACTGGTTGTAGTTGTTGATTGTACTTGCACTGCTATCAAATAATTATGGACTGTATAATGTTCACTAATTGTTGCTAATTATTGATGCTCGATGCACCGAACTAAATCACGAACCAAAGACAGAAGCAAGCACGACAAACGAATAGCGTCCACTCGTAAATTACCAACCCTTTTATGTCGTTGCACTAAATGTAGGGATGATGGAGGGGTTATAGGTGGGGAATAGTTTAAGGAATTAAATTAATTGTGATTGGCATAATACAACTACAAACAAAATACTTATAAAGCCTTAACAGTGGTATTAATGCAATGATCCTTACAAAAGCTAAGAAATAAATTTTTAATTTTCTTATAGTGTCATTACGAAAATTCCAAAAAGTTAGTGAACCGGGGCGAACACGTTTCTGTAAAAATATGGGTTATTTTAGTACACCTACACTAACCGCCTACCAAGTTTCAAGAGCGCAGGTATTACAAAAGTTAAGAAAAATATGTTTCAATTTTCTTATGGTGTCATTACGAAAATTCCAAAAGTTAGTGAACCGGGCGAACACGTTTCTGTAAAAATATTGGTTGTTTTAGTACACCTACACTAACTGCCTACCAAGTTTCAAGGCGCAGGTATTACAAAAGCTAAGAAAAATTTTTTAATTTTCTTATAAGTGTCATTACGAAAATTCCAAAAGTTAGTGAACCGGGCGAACACGTTTCTGTAAAAATATGGGTTGTTTTAGTACACCTACACTAACTGCCTACCAAGTTTCAAGGCGCAGGTATTACAAAAGTTAAGAAAAATTTTTAATTTTCTTATGGTGTCATTACGAAAATTCCAAAAGTTAGTGAACCGGGCGAACACGTTTCTGTAAAATATGGGTTGTTTTAGTACACCTACACTAACTGCCTACCAAGTTTCAAGGCGCAGGTATTACAAAAGCTAAGACAAAATTTTTAAATTTTCTTATAGTGTCATTACGAATATTCCAAAAGTTAGTGAACCGGGGCGAACACGTTTCTGTAAAAGATATGGGTTGTTTTAGTACACCTACACTAACTGCTACCAAGTTTCAAAAGCGCAGGTATTACAAAAGTTAATGCAAAATTTTTAATTTTCTTATAGGGGTCATTACGAAAATTCCAAAAGTTAGTGAACCGGGCGAACACGTTTCTGTAAAAGATATGGGTTGTTTTAGTACACCTACACTAACTGCCTACCAAGTTTCAAGGCGCAGGTATTACAAAAGTTAAGAAAAATGTTTAATTTTCTTATGGTGTCATTACGAAAATCCCAAAGTTAGTGAACCGGGGCGAACACGTTTCTGTAAAAGATATGGGTTGTTTTAGTACACCTACACTAACTGCCTACCAAGTTTCAAGGGCGCAGGTATTACAAAAGTTAAGAAAAAAATTTTTTAATTTTCTTATGGTGTCATTACGAAAATTCCAAAAAGTTAGTTAACCGGGGCGAACACGTTTCTGTGAAAGATACGAGTTGTTTTAGTACACCTACGCTAACTGCCTACCAAGTTTCAAGAGCGCAGGTATTATAAAAACTAAGAAAAAAAAATTTTAATTTTCTTATAGTGTCATTACGAAAATTCTAAAAAGCTAGTGAACCGGGGCGAACACGTTTCTGTAAAAGATATGGGTTGTTTTAGTACACCTACACTAACTGTCTACCAAGTTTCAAAAGCGCAGGTATTACAAAAGTTAAGAAAAAAAATTTTTAATTTTCTTATGGTGTCATTACGAAAATTCCAAAAGTTAGTGAACCGGGGCGAACACGTTTCTGTAAAAATACGGGTTGTTTTAGTACACCTACACTAACTGCCTACCAAGTTTCAAGGGCGCAGGTATTACAAAAGCCTAAGACAAAATTTTTAAATTTTCTTATAGTGTCATTACGAAAATTCCAAAAGTTAGTGAACCGGGCGAACACGTTTCTGTAAAAGATATGGGTTGTTTTAGTACACCTACACTAACTGTCTACCAAGTTTCAAAAGCGCAGGTATTACAAAAGTTAAGAAAAATTTTTAATTTTCTTATGGTGTCATTACGAAAATTCCAAAAAGTTAGTGAACCGGGGCGAACACGTTTCTGTAAAATATACGGGTTGTTTTAGTACACCTACACTAACTGCCTACCAAGTTTCAAGGGCGCAGGTATTACAAAAGCCAAGACAAAATTTTTTTAAATTTTTTTATAGTGTCATTACGAATATTCCAAAAAGTTAGTGAACCGGGGCGAACACGTTTCTGTAAAAGATATGGGTTGTTTTAGTACACCTACACTAACTGTCTACCAAGTTTCAAAAGCGCAGGTATTACAAAAGTTAATGCAAAAAATTTTTAATTTTCTTATGGGGTCATTACGAAAATTCCAAAAGTTAGTGAACCGGGCGAACACGTTTCTCTAAAAATATAGGGTTGTTTTAGTACACCTACACTAACTGCCTACCAAGTTTCAAGAGCCAGGTATTACAAAGTTAAGAAAATGTTTCAATTTTCTTATGGTGTCATTCAAAATCCCAAAGTTAGTGAACGGGCGAACACGTTTCTGTAAAAGATATGGGTTGTTTTAGTACACCTACACACGCCTACCAAGTTTCAAGGCAGTATTCAAGTTAAGAAAATTTTAATTTTTTTGTGTCATTAATTCCAAAGTTAGTTAACGGGCGAACACGTTTCTTAAAGATAGGTTGTTTTAGTACACCTACCTAACGCCTACCAAGTTTCAACGTTTATAAACTAAGAAAAATTTTAATTTTCTTATAGTGTCTTGAAAATCAAAGCTAGTGAACGGGGAACACGTTTCTGAAAAATATGGGTTGTTTTAGTACACTAACTGTCCAAGTTTCAAAAGCGCAGGTATTACAAAAGTTAAAAATTTAATTTTCTTATGTTCATAAATCAAAGTTAGTGAACCGAACACGTTTCTGTAAAATAGGTTGTTTAGTACCACACAACTGCCTACAAGTTTCAAGGAGGTATTACAAAAGCCAAGACAAATTTTAAATTTTTTATAGTTTTCGAATTCCAAAGTTAGTGAACCGGGAACGTTTCTGTAAAGATATGGGTTGTTTAGTACACCTAACTCTACCAAGTTTCAAAGCGCAGGTATTACAAAGTTAAGAAATTTATTTTAGGATAATCAAAGTTAGTAACGGCGAACACGTTTCAAAATACGGTTGTTTAACACACCTAACTGCCTACCAAGTTTCAAGGAGTTAAACAAAAATTTAATTTTTTATAGTGTCATCAATATCAAAGTAGTGAACGGACACGTTTGTAAGATATGGGTTGTTTTAGTCTACACTAACTGTCTCCAAGTTTCAGCGTTAAAAATAATTTATTTCTTATGTCATAAATCAAAGTTAGTGAACGACGTTCTGTAAAAGATATAGGTTGTTTTATAACACAGTACGCTACAAGTTTTAAAGCCAGTTTAAGTTAAGAATGACATGTATTCATTAAAACTAATATCTAGAATAATATAGAACTCAAAGTTATAATTTCATCGCAGATTTAAATGGAAGATATGTAAATATAAAATTTGGTTTTTTCTCTTGCGATGGTGGATTCAACCATAATTGTAATTGAAATTTGGTGATTTTGTTAGTAAAACCCTAAGAATAATATAGGAATCTCAAAGTTATATATTTTCAATCGCCCTTAGATTTAAAATGCGTAAAGATAATTGGATCAATATACGAAACATAATTGAACAATAGAAATGCTTGTTCAGTTCAGTAGGCGTGGTTTTGTTGTGTTATAGATTAGTCGGCGTATCCATATTTAGCGGCCGGTAGATAGTGGCGGCTAGCTTCACTATCGTCTACAAGTGCTCTTACTGTCTGAACTTTACCAAACCCATCTGTAATTGAAATTCTTGCGGTGCCTAATAACGTCATTGTGTTGGACGATCTAGATGATAACAACGTACTTGTAGTAGTGTTGCAGGTGGGTTCGGGAAGTTGATCTGTTGCCTGAGTGACTGCAGGTTTCTGTGCAACTGTAGGGTTTTCAAAGTGCAATAAAGTATGATGACCCCTTGCACACCTTTTACAAACAAGTTTGGAAGAGCAGCGTGTAACCATATGAGAGTTGCGAAGACAATTAATACATAAGTGTTTGTCTTTAACAAAGTTATAACGGTCTTGTGGCGATTTATTCAAAAACTTTTCACATTGGTATAAGTTATGAGTACCACTGCAAAGACTGCATTTCTGAGTGAATGAAGTTGTTACGAATGACTTTCGAACTTGGGGTTTTGAATATTCAAAGAGACATTTTGAAGGTACACTAGATGATATGGCTTGTTTAATGGACATATTAAATTTGGACGGTGTATCGGAAACAACCATATTGCTAATTTATAATGCCTTGCAATGTTTTTCTAGAAATAATTTTAATTGATCATAAGATGGAATGTCTGATGTATTTTCTAACTCACATGTTTTCAAAAGATTTGTGTCTACCTTTTTTGATAACAAATTAATCAATACGAAGTCAAGCAAATCAATCTTAGTTTGACGTAAGCTTGACAGATTTTCCGTAAAGCAATTAATTAAGCAATTCTCTTAAATCTGTATGTGAATTAGATTTTGCTTTTGGTGACGATTCTAAAGCATTCCAATGCGTGTTTGCAATTAAACGTTTTGAATTAAACCTCTCCACAATAATTGAATAAGCCAGCATATAATTATTATTCGAAATTTGCAAATGTCTAATGAGTTCTCTAGACTTAAAATCCAACGCATCAATTAAAAAATAGAATTTTTCGATCGGTAGCAATTGATTATTTTCACGAACTAAATTATTAAAAAACTGAATAAACTCTTGGAAATGTTCTATTTTTCCAGAAAATTTTTTCATTTCTATTCGAGGGAGTCGAATGTTACTACACGAGCTAATGCCACTTATATTTTCAGTCAAGCCTTTTTCAGCAGTGGATATATTATCAAATTGCGCTTTAATAACCTTAATGTTTAACAAAGTCCAATCTATTTCAATTCTTAGTGTTGTAATTTCATTTAATAATTCTGAGTTATTCTTATCCAAGATGCACGTTTTATAAGCAGTATCTACATCGTTTTTGATATCAAAGGCGCTTTCAGCCATAATATTAACAGAAATACAATTGCCTTTAATATGCTCCAATTTATATATCGCATCAGATATATCAGATAATCTATCGAGTGCTGCCTTTAAATCTACAATTAATCTATCCGATGAAATATGTGCCATCCTAACGAACAAGGTTACTAATATGGATTTTATATTGATTTCAGCTACAAAAACGAAGGGTTTTGTTCACCTAATAATAGGATATACCAAGGGTAATGTTGAACTACCTGTTAAGCAAAGAATTTTCACTACAACGTGCCTAACGGGAGATTGCAAGTTTCAATATAACAATGTACAAAGGGTTATGCTACCCGGTTTTACGAATTCCTGAATTCTCTAGCGAACTTGAATTACAAGTTTAAAGTAACTGTACTGCTTAAACACCTTTTCTGACCAAATTCTTACGCTAAGCTATCCTTAAAATTTAAAGATTTGTCATTTTTTTTAAGGCTTTATAAGATTCTGTATCAGTACAAAATTTCAAATTTAATGTGAAATTGCATCTACTAAAAGTTAGTTTACACAATTGACTATGAAACTGGTGGTGTGACTACACTTTTATTCTAAAATGCGGTCAACCCCTAATTTAAGTGAAGAGCAATTAACAATGTAGTTAAAATGAATGCCAATAATAAACCAATTAATAAGCAAACTATTTGCTCGAACGGACTAAAAATGTTAATTTTGCATTTACAATCACACAAAGGAAATGGTAATTTAAAGGATTGTATCACCTACCTTTCACTGGTTGTAGTTGTTGATTGTACTTGCACTGCTATCAAATAATCATGGACTGTATAATGTTCACTAATTGTTGCTAATTATTGATGCTCGATGCACCGAACTAAATCACGAACCAAAGACAGAAGCGAGCACGAAATTGAATAGCATCCACTCGTAAATTACCAACCCTTTTATGTCGTTGCACTAAAGGTAGGGATGATGGAGGGGTTATAGGTGGGGAATAGTTTAAGGAATTAAATTAATTGTGATTGGCATAATACAACTACAAACAAAATACTTATAAAGCCTTAACAGTGGTATTAATGCAATGACCCTTTCCATTGGCGTATCATAATAAATACGTTAGTGAACTTGATTCAACGGCATATGTACTATAAATTCATAATAGTGTGATTTAACGTAGTGCGTTTTATACAAACTCGGATAATTCAGAAATTTAATATACTGTAAATTGTGCTTTTTGCTGTATTTCTAATTCTTATTGACGTTATAATATATGATCCTCTTACTACACGGTGTACGATTAATTGGTTAATTTACTCACTCAATAAAGTTCACCATATTGTCGTTGTGATTTGTTATATTGTCAATAGTGTTTATTTCCTACTATTCGGTCCTTCGTATCTTCGCATTTCTTCCCCTAGTGTATTCCCCTCAACGATTACAGTTCACTGCTCCGGGAGGTGGAACTTCAGGGGTGCCTACTTTGTTCCACCTTCCCTGAGTTACCCGATCAACAGTTTTCCTTTAAATTTTTCTGTAGGTGAAAAGCGTTTTATATGTATTAGAGTAAAATTTGTTTAAGAAGAACCTGTATGTCATTTGACATATGCACAAACCAATGTCGTAACGCAAAATCTTAAGCTCCCCTGCAAAATTATGCATTGGACCCTTATAAAAGAAACCTTTTGCACACACTTTCGAGAACATCAATAATTTTAATTACCTTACCTATTAAATATAGCACAAAATATTGATAACGACTGTTAAGCATGGGATGCGTGATCAATATAATTAGGAAATTATTAAGAAAACTTTAACTTTCCACCAATCTGTGATGTAACGACTTATGTACGTTGAATGGACTGTATAATGGCATCCATGACACAATAGTCAATCTAATTTAGGCACTATAATTAATTGTCATTGTATTATACCGCCACAGCATAACGGACCGCCACATCCACGTGTGTATACGTTTTCGAAGCTCATCGACGATGCACTTTACAACCAAGTTTATTGTTCTCGACAGAGAAACGCAATAAAATAAATAATCGTTAGGTTTTTCCAGTAACAGTCATTGTTAACAAAAATAGTTTTTCGAAGAAAGGATCAAGTAACCAAGGAATGATTATACTTATTTCCACTTGCAAGAAACCATTTTTACGTTTAATTTAAATATCTACAAGTTAACGACTTAAATTACATTGGCAAACTCCAACAACGACACTAAACACCATTCTAAATTCGTTACTTTGTAGTAGTTAAATGAATTAATTAATACTAAAGATTTTCATCTTCCTTTTATCCACATAAGGGTTAAAGGAGCATGAATAGTCTACAAAAGCACTTTCACTGTTCAAATTCTCTCACTTTGTCTTCTGCAAACATTTCGGGGTCTTAATAAAAAGCAGAAATTTCAGAAATGGGTGAGATGAGTAACATTCGGTTAGCGTACTGTATGAATAATTAATTATTCACCACAGCCGAAGGGCATAAGCTTTCTGTTTCTTCCCTGATCTTTGAAAGTTATGTTCTGAACGGACCTGCACCTTGACGAAGTTCTAAAATACTAGAACAGGTAGAATGACTTGCGTGTTTCAATGAGCTAAAGAGCCGAACGATAGGTTTAACCAAATTAGTGTGGTCTTTAGTGAGGAACCAGACAAACAGATCCCCGAAAGAGGGCAGCAGCTTTTTCGATACTTAGAGTGGCAGAAACCATAGGGGTCGGTATGACATTCTAAGACACACTACTGCGATGTGGAAGGCAACGGGAAACCACCACATTACGTCCCAAGTACAATGCGTACAGAGATTGTTAGTAAACACGATAATATCCTCTGGAGTAAAAAATTCCGAAGGTAAAATAGTCCTCCGTTCAGATCTCTGGGAGAGGGCTACTTCGGGGATGTGATCCGAAAGTACAGAAAAAGATCTGTGAACAATCTGAGAGTAGGAGCGTGGAATGTCAGAAGTATGAAACAAGTAGGTAAGCTTTAGAGAACCTGAAACTCGAAATGGATAGGTTAGCACTACACATAGTAGGAATCAGCGATGTCCGCTGGCCAGAGGCAGGGGATTTTTGGAGTGGAGACTTCAAGGTAATTCATACAGAACAGAGGAAGGAAATTTGGTGGTGGGGATAGTTATGCAAAAAAAGGTAGGACGACGTGTAGAAAACTACTTACAAAAGCACGAAAGAGTACTCATGGTTAGATTTGAATCTAAACCAGTAAAAACAGTAATAATACAAGTATACATGCCCACTTCTAGCTACAGTGAGGAAGAGGTAGAGGCCATCTACAAAGATATCGAAGACATAGTAAGATACGTAAAAGGACATGAAAATTTAATAATTACGGGGGATTTTAATGCAGTGGTAGGTGAGGGTAGGGAAGGAGCGATAGTAAGTTTATTTGGTTTAGGCACGAAAAATGACAGAGGAAATAGGCTGGTAGAATTTTGTGACAAGAACAAGTTAACAATCACAAATTACATTATTTCAACACCATGCTAGAAGACGATACATGTGGAAGATGCCAGGAGATATACGAAGATGTCAAATAGATTACATTATTGTTAGACAATGGTTTACAAATCAAGTAAAAGACTGTAGAAACTACCCAGAAGCAGATATAGACACTGACCACAACATCGTAATTATGAAGGCCACACTTAAAAATCTGAAAAAGAGGAACAGAAAAAGGCACTTTGACTTTGAGAAGCTAAAAGATAAAGATATCTACGAAGATTTGAAAAAAAGTTGAATGAATTGCTGAAAGATATCGGGAAAATTTTTGATAATACGGAAGTAGAAACAGAATGGAATAACATTAAATCTAGCTTAGACATGGCGGCCAGAGATATTCTGGATATACACAAAAAGAAAATACGAAACCTTGGATAGCAAAGGATATCCTGAATTTAATAGAGGAAAGACGAAAATACAAAAATAGATCATATGAAACAGGAAAACAGAGATACAAAGCCATAGAATGGAAAATTATTCGCAAGTGCAGGAAAGCTAAGAACAATGGATTGATGAAAAATGCAAAGAGGTACAAATTAAGACGCCGGGTACAGATAACGTGTAAGCAGAAACTCTAAAAGCCGCTGGACAAGCAGTATCAGAGCGTCTCTTCCGACTTGTAAGCTATATGTATGAGACAGGCGAGATACCCAAAGATTTCAAACATAACCTCATAGTAACTATACCAAAAAAAAAGTGGTGTAGATAGATGTGAAAATTTTTTAACAATAAGTTTGACAGCACACGTGTCAAAACCATTAACTAGAATTGTACAAAGATGAATGGAAAAACGAGCTGAAGAAACACTGGGAGAAGATCAATTTGGGTTTAGGCGAAACATGGGAACACGGGAGGCTATTTTAGCTCAAGAGGGCGATAATTGAGAAATACAGTAGAGAAGGGGGAAAGCGTATATATAGGGTTTGTAGATCTGGAAAAAGCATTCGACAATGTAAAATGGAAAAAAATGTTTGAAATACTCGAAAAGATTGTAATGAGTTTTAGGGGTAGACGAATAGTACATAGCTTATACAAAGAGCAAACAGCGGTAATAGAATTAGAGCAAGAAAGTAGAGAAATAAATATTAGGAAAGGGGTGAGACAGGGATATGTGCCTTATCTTCATTAATTTTTAACTTATACATAGAAGAGGCAATGAATACTGTCAAATGCAGGAAGACATTTGGAATTAATATGCAGAGACAAAAAGATTGATATGCTTATATTTGCAGATGATATAGCGGTATTACCATCTAGCAAAGAAGAGTTAGAAGCTGCTCTTAATGAAATGGAAACAGTTCTAATGGAGAGATATGGTATCAAAATTAACAAAAATAAAACTAAAGTTCTAGTTTGTAAAAGAGGAGAAAATAAATCAAAAACAAGAATACAAATAGGTAACAAGAACTTACAAGAGGTTAAGTATTTCTGCTACCTAGGAAGACTAATAATGCAAGATGGGAAAAGCACAAAAGATGTAAAACAAAGATTAACACAAGGTTGTGCTACATTTAACAAGAAAAAGCAACTACTGTGTTTAAAGACAACAAACATAGAAACAAGGAAAGGATTGCTTAAAACATATGTGTGAAGCACAGCACTGTACGGCTGTGAAGCCTGGACAATAGGAGAAGCGGACAAAAAAAAGGTAGAAGCCTTTGAAATGTGATGCTACAGACGTATGATAAAGATATCATGAACAGACAAAGTTAAGAACAAAGAGGTACTTGATTGAAATGGTAGGAGAAGAAAGAAGTATGTGGAAATCAGTAAAAAATAAGAGAAATAGGATGATAGGCTACATACTAAGACATGAGAATAGTGCGGAATATATTAGAAGCGTAGATAGGAAAAAAGAGAAGCAGAGGTAGACCTAGGTTAGACTACTGCACACAGGTAGTGAAAGATGTAAGCTGTGAGAATTTCAGTGAAATGTGTAGAATAGCTCAGAATAGAAATCAATGGAGGTACGCTTCCAACCAGTCGCAAGTTGGAAAAACTTGACAAAAATAATAACTGTACTTAAACATGGTGATTATTATAAACAACTACAGATATTGGTTTTGCAATACTCTCAACTAATGTTAATTGTGCGAAAGAATTTACTGGAAAACTATTAATATGGCAAGTGTCTAAATGTTGGGGGATCCTTGGCAGCCACAGGCTGCTTAACTCCCTTCACATATCGTACATGTGATTTTTCAATGCTCCACTCAAGGGTACTACATTGGCCAGGAAGCATTTTTTTTTTGCCTGGAAAATTTGGAATTTTGTCGAACCCTTGCTGTTCTAAGCAAGGTATGGATCTTTAACGTGCATGACAATACTCATACACGGGACCTCCATTTTACCTCTCATCCAAACGAGGGTGTATTTTTGTGAAAAATTCTCGCCTAACATTTTTTCAAGCGAACCATGTCGGGATTCGAACCTGGTACCTTGGGCGTAGTAGTCACTAACATACCACTATGCCATGGAGCCGCCCCCCTTCACATATTACTGAATCTTGGTGAAATAGGGCATATAATTAGAAAACAGTAGAAGGGAATCGAGCTGTATACAGGCTGTTGTGAGAATTGCAGGAATTGTGTAGGCTAGCTCAGAACATAAATAAGCTGAGGTACAAGTCCAACCAGTTTCAAAACGTAAAACCCAATGACAACAAAATAAGTGCTCTTAAATCTGATGATTATTATAAACAACTACAGGTGTTGGTTGTGAAATATTTTCAACTAATGTTGATTGTGCGTAAGGATAAATTGGAAAAACTATTAATTTAACAAAGGTTCAAGTGCTGGGGGAACTTGACAGACAAATGCTGCTTACCCCCCTTCACATACCACTGAATATTGGGGAAATAGGATACATAACTGTAAAACAATAGGTGACCGAACTGCATCAAACAAGAAAGAACAGCAGCTATGTTCAAAGACAACGAACATAGATACAAGAAGAAAACTGTTCAAAGCATAGTGTGGAGCACAGCACAGTACGTCTATGAAATAGGGGCAGTAGGAAAAGCAGACAGAAAGAGATAGAAGCCTACTGGAATGTTATGCTTCAGATGTATGAGGATGGTAGCATGAACACAAAAAGTTAATAACAAATAGGTTGTAGAAATAGTAGAGGGATAAAGATATCTGTGTAAAACGAAACAAGTTGAAAATGCAAGGCATTGTCGCAACGAACTTCCAAATGTAGACTTATTTTAAAACAATTTAAAGAAATTAAAATTATTATGTTATAATAATTATAAGTATTCAGATAAAAAAGAAGAATTTATTCCGGGGGTCGGGTATCCATGGTCAGATTTTGTGGGGGGTACCATATTTCGACTCAGCTATATTAGGGAGTCCAAATATGTATCGCACATTAATTTTGGACCTATTTGAAATTTTAATTTTCCCGACGGACTATCGCGGGGGCACGGCGTCCCCGTGGCCCGATTTCAACTGACATCAAAACTTAAGCTCAGGACACCGAGCTGAATCGATTGATGTATCACACATTGATGTCCGACCATTAGAAAGGCCTCGGACGGACGGACAGACGGACGACAAATCGATTTCATAAACGAACGAAGTTCGTTGAAAAATAGGAGAAATAGGACAGGATACGTTCTAAGGCATTTCTGGGGAATAGTACGGGGTATATTACAAGCAGAGATAGGAAAAGAGAGATAGAGGTAGACCGAGATCAGACTTTTGCACACAGATAGTGATAGATGCAGAATGTACAAATTTCAGGGAAATACGTAGATTAGTTCAGAATAGGAAACAATGATGGTACACGTTTAACCAGTTCTAGGACTGAAGACGTAATGATGATGATATTATTGAAAATTTGTGCGAGGCGATCGATTTTGTGCATTTTCTTCTTTTCATACATTTTGAACATGTTGTTTTCTAATTATCATCCAATATTTACTCTTTTGTAAAAGAATCTAAACATTGCCGTAATCTCAGCTGACCAACATCCTGAGGTATAGGAAGCAACAAATCGCAAAATGAATTAAATGCTATAGAACAATGTTCTGTCCTGAATGGACCTGCACCCTGAAGAAGTGATAGATTACTCGAACGGGTTGTTACGGTACTGTTTGGCATTACGACACCAAGGGAAGGATAGAAATAAGCGGTCTAGCTCTAAGCTGGCGAAAGGTGCGTAAGGTATAAGTCGTAGCATGGGGTTGCATAACAGCCCTAAAATGTGACTAAAATCAGGACGTAAGATCGGTAATAACAAGAATTGGGCGTGCACCACCAGTAATATCAAATCACTAGGTGTCAACGAAAGAATCTTGTCACTGATCGAGAAAACTCTTCAAAGCAAATAATTATAACAAATAATTCACACTGCAGAGTGATCTGACTCGCCCAACATAACTTCCACGTAAAATGAAGTAATACGCATCGATGGCTCAACTTAACTCTATTAAAATGCTTCTAAAAGAAATACATATTAGCAAATCCAAGTATACTTTAGTACGCTGCAAATAAATCGGCATAATAATTCAAAATAGTAAACAGTAAATATCCTTATCATTATTAACATATAATTAGTAATTGTGCACTGGCCATGGTATGCTGAAAATGAATTTATACATATATTTATATTTGTTTAATAGGACAGGCTTGAGTGCACATGGGGCACACACCAGTCCTCACTAATAAATCTCTACAGAAAAACACATAAACTAGGACGCGAAATACCACTCGTGTGGCACCTTGTGCAGACAACGGCTAGAATAATAGTTTTAATAGCAATTGTGGATTCACTTAATCAATATCAGCGCTACAAATGTGATAATACTATGTTCTATTAAACCAACGGTATTAAGGGTTATATTAAATCTGAAAATATTGAAGCTTTGAAGTTTTAAAGACTAGGAAACAAATCTTCTACAAAATATATCTTTCTCTTTTAACAGTTACCTCAATAACTTTCTGTTCCAAACAACTGACCACCGCACAGGTCAAAATAATGTTAACGAAATGAACTTGTTGAGTTTCAGTAACACTGACGTAGATGCAAACAATAACTTATGGATCTGAAGTACATGTGTGCTCGATGTTAATGTACGAAATTAGTTTTCACTCATTAAATTCTATGTTACAATGCTTACCTTGCTAAATGAGTCAGGCCACTAGACATTGCAAGAAATGTCGAGCTTTATCAATAATATTAATCAATCCTCAAAACTACTCCAATTCCAAGGTAGTGTGATAGGCATGCTTCTATATTATTCCCAACTAAAGTAGACAATTACAACACGGCATATATATATATATATATATATATATATATATATATATATATATATATATATATATACCGCTAGTATTTATAATTAATTTAGTTCTAAAAACTAGTACTTTCCCCGGTGTATGGAAAATAGCACGAGTTAATCTTGTGTACAAAGCTGGTGATGCTTCCAGTATAATTAATTATCGGCCAATAGCCATTTTATCAAACTTTGCAAAAGTATTTGAATTGGTCTTATTACAACATATCTATAGTCATATCAAAACTTATATTTCACCCAGTCAGCATGGTTTTATTGAAAGGCGATCTACCTTTACCAATTTGTGTTGTTTTACCCAATTCACCGCAGAAGCCTTAGATGATCATG
The DNA here is from genome assembly GCA_036346225.1 of Platerodrilus igneus. Lineage (NCBI taxonomy): Eukaryota > Metazoa > Arthropoda > Insecta > Coleoptera > Lycidae > Platerodrilus > Platerodrilus igneus. The sequence goes on along the minus strand of JARFIW010000237.1, from coordinate 2,014,936 downwards.
GTCAAGTGGATGTGGTCTATACAGATTTCTCCAAGGCTTTTGACAGGATCATTCATTGTATATTATTGGAAAACTTAAGAAGTTTCGGTTTTAGTAATAAGTATATAGCTCTGTTAAAATCTTATCTTGAAAACAGACCACAGCAAGTTGTATACAATGGTTTTAAGTCTGATATATTTATTGCTATGTGTGGTGTTCTTCACCGATGTGAACCTGTTGCCCAACTTCATAAAAAATTTTTTTAAATAATTTAGTGGGTTTGTACCTCGTTTGTACTCGTTTGTACCACTTTTCATTTCGTTTGTACCTCAACGGGAACCGAGGTATAGCGTTTTTAAATTTAGGAACTAACGTTAAATCGGTACATACACTATTTTTCAAGATATCGAAATACGACCAGGTGGACTCGAAGGAGAATCGTTTGTGCCTGTTTGTACCTCTTTTCATGCCTCTTAATATTCATAAAACAGTAAAATAACTGTATTACATTTTACGTCTGCATGTAATGAAATACGAATTGTTCTCTTTATTATTTTATTATAAAATTACTAATTATAACAATTAACACACTTTAAATTTTTAATAACAAATATAAAATAAATATAACAAAAAAACATAAACGAAACAAAAACGTTTCAAACAAAAAAAATAAAAAACAAAAAACCAATAAAAAACAAAAACCAAAAAACAAAAATGGAACTAGAATCCTGCCACGTCCTCGCCGTTAGTTCTGGATAATGCTAAGCGCAGGAGTACAACACAGTAGACGATTCCCTTTCGAGTCCTCATGCTCATTTTGGGATATCTTAAAACATTGCATATGTACCGAAACTTCAAAAACGCTACACCTCGGTTCCTGTTGAGGTACAAACGAAATGAAAAGAGGTACAAACAGGTACAAACGATTCTCCTTCGAGTCACCTGGTCGTATTTCGATATCTTGAAAGATAGCGTATGTACTGTTTAAACGTTATTTCCGAAACTTCAAAAACGCTACACCTCGGTTCCCGTTGATGTACAAACGAAATGAAAAGAGGTACAAACAGGCACAAACGATTCTCCTTCGAGTCCACCTGGTCGTATTTCGATATCTTGAAAAATAGTGTATGTACCGATTTAACGTTAGTTCCTAAATTTAAAAACACTATACCTCGGTTCCCGTTGAGGTACAAACGAAATGAAAAGTGGTACAAACGGGTACAAACGAGGTACAAACCCACTAAATTATTTTAAAATTTTTTTGATGAAGTTGGGCGCCAGGTTCACATCGGTGTGTTCTTCAGGGGTCAAACCTAGGACCTTTGCTATTTCTACTATTCATCAATGACATGTGTCAATCTGAAATCAAAGGTATTAATGTTTGCAGATGATGTAAAAATTTTCCAGGAAATCAAGTCGGTCCAGGACCGTAGAAACATGCAATTAGAGTTAGATATGTTACTGAACTGGTGTAGGAACTATAAGCTTACACTGAACATTAATAAATGTAAGGTTGTCACGTTTACGCGCAAAGTAAACCCGATTGTCTTTGAGTACAGGATTGATTCAATTAATTTGATTCGGTGTTCTGAAACCAAAGATTTGGGTGTGATGTTTGACCATCAGTTGTCATTTGTTGCTCACATTAAGTTAATTGTTGCTGCTGCTTACAAAATGTTGGGGTTTATTTTGCGCAACTGTAACCATTTTTCAAACCGCTCTGCTTTGATTACTTTATATTTATCTTTTATACGTTCAAAACTTGAATACTGCAGTGTCATTTGGAACCCCATTTACAGTAATCACAAGATCTTAATAGAACGAGTTCAAAGGAAATTTTTAAAGTATTTATGGTACAAAATGTATGGTACCTATCCCATCAGAGGTTTCGAACCATGAAACACTGTTAAGCACTTTTCATCTAAAATCTTGTGAATCCAGAAGGATTGCTTTAAGTATCACCATTCTCTATAAGATCATGCATGACAATATAGACTGTCCGTATATTATGAATAAACTAAATTTTTTGGTTCCTAGGCAAGTTATGTGATCCCCCATTTGTTATACATATGAAACTAATAAAGATATTAGGAAATATTAGGAAAGTGCAACAATATCATAAAAGACAAATTGCAACAGTTTATTACAATTTATATTCAATCATTTCAGTTCCCACGAGTGGAAACGCTACAAAGTAGCACAAGGATAAGTGACACTGCAGATGTCAGGTCACAGACGGTCGTCGGAAGTCACGTACCGAGATTACGCAGAATAAGCCTGCAACATTGTAATTATGAATAGCTTTTAAGATAGCAACTAAGTATTATGAATAGGATCGAATGTAAGCAGACATTACGTCCGCAGGTTCCCACAGAATTGTGAGGGGGAGGAAATTATATAAGGACCGGGAGCTCCACTCACGGTCAGTTCATCAACGTTCAGCTTTCACATTGCAGTCCGTCGGTAACTCACCTGTACAATTAATTAATAATTTCGACTTAGAATAATTTAATTCAAGATTGTAATTGTTCAAATCTGTAAAATCAAATAAATGTGTTAAGAATCAAAGAAGTCTTTTTAAAAAGGACCGCTCGAAGCCACGAATCTTAACTGACATAATAGTAGAATTAATAGAAATAGTAGTGTTTTATCTCTCAGCCTGTAAAACCAATATGTTGTTAAAATCTCCCGTATATTACATGTGTAGTAATTTTAATCAAATATGTGGCGATGTTGATATAAATGTTGATAGCCTGCAAAAAATTCTTGAAGAGCTTTCTGCTAAATGATGTTTACTCTCTAAAACTTTGTTTGTAACAGTTACTGTTTAACTTTAATTTTAACTCTAATAATTATTCTCAGTTTTAATAATTATAAGTTGTACATAATTATGGTTTGTTGGATGTCCTGTAATGTGGCTAAGGCTGTTGGGCAATAAACATTATTATTATTATATATATTTTACTATGATATTGTTGCCCCCTTTTTTTATCTCAAAAAGGATTAATTTTTTTTATCAATTTTAATCGTAATGCCTCGGCTAGCTCACTTTTAACGATACACGGAGCTTGCGACAATACGACAACAAAGAATTCTTAATCTCCCTTTTTATATTTACTTCCTATGTATTTGAGCTAAACACAATTAATCACAATTTATGTTTTCAATATATACAATGTACAAAGCGTTTATAATGTTGTTGTTGAATTAATTTCTCCCAAAAATTATAACTCCCTTTAATTGATCAAAAATCCAGCAAAATTTACCCTTTTTATTATTACTTCCTTAAATTTTTATGTAAATTATAACGTATGCCAAAATGATTTTTGTTGACCCTCACAGAAATTTTCGTGAATGCAATTTTTTAAATATTCAGAAACAAAATTATCAATGCTGTAATGTAACCGACCTGAAGGCTGACCAAACGCCCTCTATGAACGGCGCACCGGGCTTCATGTTCTAACATATAGTGACAGTGGTTTGACGACACCTACGTTGTGTCGTTTTAATGTAACCCAAATTCACACTGGGAAGATGGCGTTAAGGCGGGAAGGTTTGAAATAAAACTACAGTATTTACCTAACTTACTTTTAATCAAAAGAATAACCACTAAATAGGTCATTCGCATGCAAGCAAAAAAAAATTGACACTCAAGGCAAACAGTGCCATACTCAACCTGGGCGATTGGGGAAAGAGCACGGCAGAGAAAGCCCCAAACTGCTCTCACACTTCCAACTGCATTTGGCATAACTCGACAAGGATGGGTACAAATACCCAGATCGCCAACATTGAATTTAACGGGATGTCAACTGTTACCCAGTCATACCACACACGACAACTGAAGAAGCGTTAGGTAAACCAGTTAGTCTGTCCTGGTAGGTACTGAGGTTGGCTAGGCCAATACTACTCAGCTAAAGTTGAAGAGGGGGGACACCAGATGACCTGCATCTTGACTACCGATGTTCTTCCCCGCATGGACATAAAATGTTAGTAATATTCAACAAGGCTCGAACACTCGTACCCACATGCATACATTAACAGTTTCCAGACCGTGTTACAAAATATTTCACAAAGGCTAGCTAGCCGTCTTACTATTATTTGCAAGAGAATATACTACAAGTACATTGACAAGGCAACATGAATCGCTGAAATGAACTTATGGTATGATTGCATAGTTAAAAGGCGCTTATTATTGAATAGACTATTTCCAACATAGTCATAAATGCAAACGCGAAAGGCACGTGAAGATCGATCATATCAGAGGTTCAATTTAATTACATCACAACAATTATCACAAACGTTAAATAGTAGTTAATTATATAGGAACATCAGCTATATAATAGGATGTACAAAACAACAAACATATTATTAAGTTTAAATCGAGATATGAGCGATGCAGTGGAATATATGGTTAATATGCTGGAATAAAACAATTACACATAAAATAAAAATTTCAAATGCATCACAAATATCAAACATTATAAAACATGTAGGCAGCAAATACATACACATCGTTGTGGTTAAATTCGATTACTATCTTAAAATCAAAACAGATATAACATAGAAATATAATACACCTATCCCCCGATTTACACGGTACTTGTTTTACACGGTTTTTCAAATAAGTTTTTTTTTGTTTTTATCGCACTCTACTAAATGCTACTGTGATTGAACACGTGCGCTGTGTACACATCTCACGGGGAATCCCAAGCTCATGTGCTGACTTGCTGCACATGCACACTGTGTCTGTATTCCTTCGCATAAAATTAAAGTTTTATCTATGGAAAATTGTACATTTGAGTGAAAGTTTCACAGTTTCAGAAAGATTTAATTTTCCATATTCGTAAATTACAAGTGAGTGCGTAATTTAGATTATTATAAATTAACGGCTGTGATTAAAGTAAAATTCAGAGGGAAAAAATGCGGGAAATTTTGGAGGGAAATGATGGCACCTAAAAATATTGAAAAAAATCACTACTGTTAAATAGCAAAATTATGCATTTTCTGCAAGCTTTTCGATTTACTCGTTTTTCTCAGGAACGTATCTACCATGTAAATCGGGGGATAGGTGTACTGTCATATTCAAACCTGCCTAACAATTTGATTTAATATATCGAAGGATGATCTTGGTACAAATTGCTCGTACAATCACTGTAAGGGTACATTTACTATTGATTCTACAATAAGGGCAATGCAATTGGAGTTACCACTCTGTATTAAATACTAAATAAACATTATTTCAAATAAACAAATATTAGTTTTACTCTGATTTAGACACAAAATAGACAATTCAGATAAATAAATATTAGTTTTCAGTTGTTAAACCAAACCATACTCATTTATACATGAAACAACCGGCATCAATTTCTAAGCCAAAAGCAACAGGTGACACATAAATACATTCTTCAATGATTAAACAACTAACGGTTTTACAATAAATACCAAGATCACATTCAAAATAACGCTCTGATTACAAGATGTAATAAGATTACCTTAAATAACCCCTACATTGTAACATGTTAATTCATTGTTCTTTTGCCATGTTACATTATGGTCCCATTTCCTTCAATATAAAAGCATTATTCGTCTTAATTTTATACTAATACCATTCACAATCGCAAGTTCGTTTTGATTTGTGTAACAATTCCCTTTAGTATTATTAAATAATACACTATGTACATCCATCTTTAGTTTTAATTTAATATTCTTTCTTTTGTATAAATAATATAAGTAATTAAGATCAGATGTAATTTTCTTATTGGTAAACCTTTGAATAATGTCCATAAATACACAACTGGTGTATATATGAATTTGTCATTTAGAATAGTTTTCTTGTTTTGTTTCTCTCTCAAAATGTGTGGTTATCTTAAAACCAGAACAAATTTTCGTTTGTCTCCATATCTAACGGTCTTTTGAACACATGCCCTCTTCCGATAAAGATGTCCTTTCTAAGGCCATGATGTCGTATCTGGTATGTAAAAGGCGTCGTGTCTTTTATTCTTCTTAAAATACATAAATATCGGTTTAGAATACGAGCAAAATGTTTATGAAGAAACTACCTGAATAACCCATTCAAAATATTAATGAATGGTAAGCTGATTATAGATAAATTTTTAGACTTCCTCGTGGCATATTGCAATATTTTGTTTTTGTAACACGTTTTTTTTCTAGGGTCTTCCTGTAGCATATCCTTGGATGGCATATCATCTCGTGGCATATCCTCCAGTAGCATATTCCTTTGGTGAACTATCTAATTTCTGTGTTAAGCTATCTAAGCATATGCATTAATTTTACTACCTACAAATATTATCTTTTATCGTTCAAGAAGGTTGTGTTGACGTTTTATATATCTTCTAAAATAGATTAAATATGTCCGTTGATGAAACATATGGCTGTGGAACAAACAAGGATTGGCTCTTACAAATTTGAAGTTTGAGGTTAACAAACCAAAATAATTAACAATGGTGTTTCGTTTCAACAAACCGTAAGAAGATCCTATAGTTTTGAACAAGCCGTAAGCTCAAAGCTTAAGTATACATTTCTTTCACATATCTTGAATACAGGTACGAGTTTATCTTATTTATTTTTGTGACGGAACAATGTGCATGTGTTACATTTTAAATCTAAAATATCTAGAAAAATAATGCATGTAAAATATAGTCACACTTTTACTTACCTATATCTTATCTAATTTAATATTATCTGTGCCTTCCTATATAACCTTATGAGTTGTAAACAGAAAAGCTTTCATGAAACCTTTTTTTTGTGCACATTGAGGTTATGTTCAATTTAAATGTTTAATTAAAATTCTCTTAACTAATATTAAATACAACAAAGCATATTTATGATTTCCTTTTACTTAGAACTTTTGACTAGAAATTGTATCTAATTACAATAATAAATTTAGATTTTCTAATATCTTATCTGGTAGAGTTTGAGACAAAATTTAAAATTATGAGAGTGTAGATATATAAACTACACTTAGTGATTTTATCGTATGAAAATTTGGTTGTAAAAAATAACGGTATATATTTAATTTTTTTATTAATGTTATTAACTAAACGTCAATATATAAGTTGTATTAAGGTATTTTCTTTAGTCATGTTCTAAATTGCATCCCCATAACTTGTATGGATAAAATTTAACTTTGTTCTCTAAATCCCTAAGATATAGTCTTTTGAAATCTACCGCAGCCACAAACGGTCGACGCTAGTCCGGACAGAGTTTTGTTTAGACTCTGTTGTACACCCATTCCTACCTGTAAAAAGGAAGGGTGCAACATTATAAACTTAAAACATTACCTTTAATAAACAAAACCGCTAAGTGAAAGCTTTTTCGACCTGCCATTTTGAAATCTCAGAACAAAGTCCTTTAACCCTTGTCAACTCGACCGATCGTTCAGAAACCTGCAAGTGGTTATTGAGCTATTCAAACAAATATTTTCAAATATCGAAATGTACACTATAATATTTTCAATAATTATTAACCAATGAGAAAACGACTTAGAAACCCTACGGATCACTTCATTGCAACAAAACATTTATAATGGCTAACCTGTGTCCTATTATGCCATGTCTTGTCCCCCAATTATTTCCAGGTATATCTTCTCTTGCTTCACTATAATCTTTATTCGCTGGTTCAGCTTTAGTTTATAGTTATTCCTTGAGTTCCCCAAATAGGATTTAGAAATTCTGCTGCAGGTGGATTCTTAAGGTATTTATTTAAATACTTCAGGCCGATTCAACTTCTCCATGTCGGATCCAGAAATTATTTGGACGTGCTTGTTCAACTTCTCCAGGTCGGATCCAGAAATTGTTCGGAGTCGTTTTTGAGGATTAAACGACGAACCTTGTTTCATGATTCACTTATTTATCTATTACCACATTTATATTATTAATTATTAAATCACTTGCAATTATTTCACGTAAATATTTTATATCAGGTGATGTGGACCGTGCCCTCATTTGATTCAAACTTCTTTGTTTATCAGATCCTGTGGTATTTAAAGAAAACGCCTTATCTGTTTGTAATTGGTGTGTAAAGCGCATCATTCATTGATTACCGCCTTGTACCTTGCTTTTCACATGCAGGCTTGGGTATTCCTATGAAATTTCCATGTATAACGAAGTCGAGACGCTCTTCATTGCACATAGGATTTCAGGTGATTTGTATAAATTACCTGAAATTTAACATCTTTCATGGTCTTTTAAATCACATACGCTTTGTTTGTACAGCAAATTTGTTGAACTTTGCCTTATCCTCATGCTGTTATTATTTTCATATTATCAAGGTGTTGGATTTTCATACTTTTGGCCACGTAGCTTTGTATTTATTGATGTATGAAATTATATACGTTTATCCGTTTTACCATTGACAAACCTGCTTGTTTAAATGGAATTCCTGTATAATAATAATGCACTACTTGCACGTATTGTTTTATAGCTTCTGTCCATGTGGTTTTATGACTTGCAAGGTTGTTTATTTAGTTGAATCTTTACGAATACTCTTCCTTTCTTTGAATATAATTATAATCATAGTTTATATACAGGGCGCTGGTATTTGCCTTTTTGCCTAATCGTCGAATTTCGCATTTTTCCTTGGTAAAATGTCTAGTTTTTGGACTCTCATGATATTTATATAAAGTGTACTACCTTAGTGACCCAATATACTCCTAAATGACCCTACTATCATGGCTATATATATATATATATATATATATATATATATATATATATATATATAACAGCCTGTTTCAAATTAACTCGGCACCATTGCTAACTTTGTTATTATTGGAGCTACGAGGTTGGTTAAATGAGCAAAGAAGCTTAGTTTTTACAGCTGATTACCGTGGACAGCGCAAAAAGATAATTGAACATCGCTGTTTCGAAATATTGATCAAAACACTTACTTTTTAAATGGAACACCCTGTATATTAGAGAAATAAATTCTTAACAAAAAGTCTTACACACTCTTATATAAGAATCCTTAAGATAAAGTAAATATTAACAAATTTGTAATTTAATCAAGGTACGCGCGGATATTTGAATAAAATTCATTTGTTTAACAAGTTTGTCATTTCGAGTGTTTAATTGTAGCAGCTAACTTTAAAAAGTGTTAATAACATTGTTAGAATGCCTTTTACTCATGAAGAAAAGTGTGATATGTTGGAAACTTTTATAATAAATAAAAAAAATAGTACCATAGCATCAAATTGCTATCGCGAAAACTTTCCTAATCAAAACTCTCCAGACCGAAGATATTTTCTAATTCTGTACAGAAAATTTAAAGACAATGAAAATTTGTGTTTGAAGAAAAGAATTAGAAAGAGATTTATAATTAGTAAAAACATTGAAACAAATGTATTTACTTAATTTGAAGCATTTCTAAATAATTCTATTAGAGATTTGCTAAAAAATAGTAACTTTTCTTTAACAGTCATTTATAGAATATTAAGAAAACATAAATTTATTTCTTATAAATATCGACAAAAAAATAAGTCGTTGGTTAGTTGCTTCGCGTACAGAAAATCCTGGCCTCGTGAAAAATATAATTTGGAGCAACGAATCAAATTTTTCGAATTCTGGAATGTTTAACCGTAAAAACATGCATTACTGGTCACGCGAAAATCCACTGTTAACTTTCCCATCCCATCCACAAACAAAGTTTAAATGTATGATGTTGTTTGATTGGTAGTAAAATAATGGGCCTTTAGTTTTATTACGGATCGCTTACTGGAGCTAGATATATGAACATTATGGAAAAAGTTTTTGAAGAATACCTGGATGATATTAATCTAGAAGCTCGCCAAACCATTTACTTCCAGCAAGATAGAGCTCCAGCACATAATTTTCGCGAAGTTGGTGCAATGATGCAAAGACGTTTTGAAGACCGGTCGATGGGAACAAATGGTCCTATAAAGTGGCCACCTCGTATACCAGACTTGTCGCTTTTAAATTTTTTCTTTTAGAACAACGTAAAAAATAACGTTAACGAAAGAAGATATACCAATGTAGCAGAATTAGAAAACAGTATTCGATTAAGTATTAATTCAATTCACGGTAGGAGTATTGCAAACGCTACAGGGGATGTTATTAGGCGAACCTTAATGTGCATTCAAGAAAATGGTGGATTTTTGAACATTTTATGTAATTTTAGTGTGTTAAATAAGTGGTCAAGACTATCTTAATTAAATTACAAATTTGTTAATATTTACTTTATCTTAAGGATTTTGATATAAGAGTGTATAAGACTTTTTGTTAAGAATTTATTTCTCTTTTATTTAATATAAAAATATACAGGGTGTTCCATTTAAAAAGTAAGCATTTTGATCAATATTTCGAAACAGCGATGTTCAATTATTTTTTGCGCTGTCCACCGTAATCAGCTGTAAAAACTAAGCTTCTTTGCTCATTTAACCAACCTCGTAGCTCCAATAATAACAAAGTTAGCAATAATATAATTCAACACAGGTCTGATGCAAAATTACATAAAAACAGCTGTGCTTTGTCTCAACACATTAGTAACACACTTCACACTCCAAATTATAAAGAGGTAGTTATCTTGGATTCTGAAACTAATTATAAAATGAGACTTTTCTTGGAGGCTTACTATATATACAATGAACTTAATGCCATTAACTTCAGACAAGATACACAAAATTTGCATCCCATATATGAAAATTTGTACAGGATTTCAAAGAAATTACCAAACATTTAATAACAACCCGAATGTCACCTAATTAGCTTCTTATTATAACTTAATAGGCTACATATGATTCACGCATTCTTTTCAATTTTTTCAGTCATTACTTGTAACTTGACATTATAATATGTATTAATGACAATCTTCTATTAAAATGACTTTGTACACCCTAGTGAGTGCTCCATTTTGTTATTTTGATTTGGGACCTCACCATTTCAATTTTGGTGGTGTTTAACTGTATATATGTATTTCTGCATTAACAACTTTTAAGTAAATATTTTTAATCTTTAACTAACTGTCATTCTATATGTCAATTTTTTGCAGTACCTTTGAAAAAGGCAAAAACCTTTGTCGAAACGTAAGGTCTTAATTAAATGTTGTGCTAAATACAATATTGGATTTTGATTTGGACTACATCATCCCAATTTTTCATCGATAAAACTAATTTAAAAAACAATATATAAAATATATATATATATATATATATATATATATATATATTGCTATGATATCGCCTCATGCTGTTGTAATTAACGTTCAGTTTCCTGCTGCCCACCACCGCTCTGTCTAAATAACCTCAAATTTAAATTCTAAACATAATTCGTTTTATATGCCTCGAGTAGCTCAGTTCAATCCACACAGAGTGCACGATGGTATGATAACAAAGAAATTTTTACCCCCTTTTTTCTCTAACACTTTCCTACTTGAATGAGAAAAATGAAGTTACTAAAATTTGTATAATGACTACAAAAATAATATATACACTTCAGAGCTTTACAACTTTTATAATGTGATTTGCTATTCAAAAATAAACCCCTGAATCAGTGTAACAATATCAATCTGTTTGTTCCCAAATTATAACTCTCTTAAAGCCAGCAAAAATAACACTGTATACTACTGGAAGTACCTTTTGAACGTTCAAACGACCTTCTTTCTCTACATAATTTTTAAAAGATTTTTGATGACCAATTTACAACTAAAATCACTAATGAGGTAAGCGAGGTAAATACTTATCAGGGCAGTTGGAGCAAACAGCTTCAATGTACCCTGAGCTAACCCAGTATCGAGGGTTGGGGGGGATCAACCAAACCTCTAACCAAAAATGAGCACCACCTAACTCTAACAGCTGGGTTCCAATGGAACTGAGATAGGAAATTCCTCATGGTCGTCACAAATAATATCCACACAGCATACAATCCAGCTAACATACGTTGACACAGTAACATAAACCTCATAGCTAATCAAGGCGTTTACTATACAAGGACAAATCAAGTTAATAACAATAAACACATACACTATAGTGTAATTAATAACTGGACCCACCCACTTGTTACGGTGCAATTCTAATAATACATATACCAATACACCGATTGTCTAATTAGGATTTTACTTTAAATTCAAATATTAACACAGCCAACAAGGCAACACAAATTTGCGACCAGACGGCCCATTTAAATGACTATAACGCAAATAAGGGGTTGCACTAGGATTCTAGTAGGATGACCCTTAAGTACTGAGGGTATCTGCAATAATACCTGTAATAATAATAGGTGGGTCGTTGGCTTAGTTGACATACTCTGTTAAATATTGCAAATATGCAATGTTCAACACCCTAAATTAGAACACAACCCTATTATAATTATATGGATACAGCAACCCTAAACCCAATAATATTACAATATAATTCACGAGTATGCAAAGTCAGCCAAACAGTTGCGATGATAAAATAGATATGAGACGAACTCATCAACTGCTGATGCGTGGATGGTGATATTCCAGCTCAAATGTCTTACGCGCCACGGTGGTTATATTTACCAAGTTTGATAAATACAACACCGGAAGCGAGGTGTAATAGACACTATCAACAGTTGGCAGCACTAATTCTTATACAGATTTGGGGCGCGGTCAACTACTAATGATGTCATCAATAGTACGCAATACTACGTAAATTTACTCAATTTTTAGCACAAAGAATAAGGCACACAAAATAAGTAAAGGATTACTTACATCAGAAATCCTGCCTTTGCTCGCAATTGCGCTCGGGTAGGCCTCTAACCTTCCGGAGGAATTAGAGATGATACGTCGACGCTCTCAAATGCGTACGAATCAGCTCCAGCTAGCTAAGGTATTCATGAGTCTTCATCCTCAGGCGTGAAGATCCGTATGCCTAGGTGGCGGCAGATGTCTTACCTATGTAGGGATTGGACGGGAAAATAAGGTATGAGGGTAGATAAACAAAGATAATTAGATAGGATATCTACATAGGTAAACCTAACGATACGTTACCAGAAAAGAAAACGAGCACTCAACTCGACGATACCCGGTAAAAAGCTACGTTCTCGCGTCACGGAAACACTTCTCCCCACCCTTGTCTAGTATTCCTATACCCCTCTATGGATAAGCACACTGCGCAAATGCACTACTATGACGTACGGAAGCACACGCTTAGTCTATTTAAAAGTTCCCGCGCATCGCGTATTTGAAAATATGCCGCGAAACTTCCGTACACCAAAAACTAACCTAAAAACACTGTTTAAGTGCATTGGCACGTAACAAATGGTGCGTGCAGGTAGAATATCGCTACCAATTGTAGTCGCATAGGTCCATTGGATCTTTACTTGCAAACTTCTTCTCCTTTTAATTACAGATGCAATATCTAGAACTCGGAATTCAACATATAGTTTACAACGGTACTTGAACTTAGAATAGAAAAATGTAGAACGTAGAACCTTAAAATATAATCCCATACCTTCAGTCAGTAAAATCGCGACTTACTTACCGATCCACAATCGGGTTCAATGCACAAATAAACAAAATGTATCACAGGTGGTTACCAGATAGCAGTCGAGGACTCAACTTCAGATGAATCGCCATAATCCCAATAAGGTATTATAGGAAAATTATATTAAATCACCTCATAATAATTTCCTTTCAAATTAATTTTCTAAAATCCCTTCAAAGAAGGCGGGCATATATACGAACCCAAAGCATAAATTAAAAGTTAACTGTGATCCTTATACAGTGTGTTAGAGGTTTGCCTTTTGCATAATTTGCGAATTATGTACTTTTCATGATAAAATTGTTTAGTTTTCTAGCTTTTAGTACTATTTACATGTAGTGTGACTTTTCTGACCCTATATACCCCTAAATAACCCTATTATCATAGCAATATATATATATATATATATATATATATATATATATATATATTGCTATGGACTTTGGGATTACTTTCGTGCCCTTGCGTTGGGAGCCATAAAATTGCTGTGGTCTTTCTGGATTATGCCCCTACAAATTGGGCTGCATAAATATTTTCCTGAAAAATACTCCACTAAATGAGCATACCACGGCTAGCTCTGCTTCCAGCTTCTTCAGAGATACTTACCCATCCTATGTTTACTCTTTCACACTTAGACTACCAAATAAAATTACCACTCCAATAATTCAACGAAACGTACAACCTTTTATTTGTCCAAATCAAAAATTTACATCACCAGCTCAATATTTACAAAATCGGATATAAACATCTTCATCAAATTTTACAATATCAACCATTAAATCCTTTCAAATTTAATGAATTTAATTTATTTCAACATTTTTTATACAGTAGATGGGCCTATCTTGAAACCCTAAATTGAAATTTACAGCATTTACAGCACACATGTTCAAGCAATAACAAAGGAAACAAATTTCATTACCTGGGTTAAGCTGTTTGCACCGTCACCTCTGAAGATGTCGTCCAACTAAACCTCGTCGTTACTTTCCATCCAACTTCTCTCTGCTATATGTACATCAAACTCATTTCCACACGTTATCCAATTCTCTGCAGATGCCTTCAATACATCTACTCATATAATTATCCAAATATGTTAGTCAGCTTTTGAATCTTCCATACAATCAGCACCCTCGTTCAGAAAAATGAACTGGTCTTGCTTACCTTAGTAACATCTTTTGTTCGTTATTAGTATGTACTTACAGCACCGTTTATAACTTAGCACCTACTTGTGCTTTCAAACACTTTTAATTTAAATTAAAACGGACTGCACTTATCACCGATTTAAAAAATTTTAACGTAGATGTTACCATCTAGATCTGAAGCGAACCGAAGAAGTAAGAGAGCCCCACTACGTCTCCTAGTGTATTTATAAGTGTTGAAATCTACCTCCAGTACCCCGTTTTTATCGAAATCACTACCACTGTAACCGATTCTGAAAATCTAAACTACAACGATCTTTTAAAACTCAGAATTCCTCATTCCACTTAGCATTTAGTCCACAAACACTGGCTATCAAGCACAATGGTTACAATGCTCCTATAAATGTCTCTCATTCCACTTACAATCAGCCAATCCAGACCATTTCCCCTGTCGTAGGTCTTTCTTCCAACTATGTTATCTTCGTCTAACTCATATTCGTTGTCTTTGTTAAAATCCCACTACAGCAACTTAAAATCGATATTGTGGTTAGCCACTACAACTTATCGCGCGCTTTAGATGACTGTTTTATCCAACGTCTATTAGTTGTCATCCTCGTTTACCCTATGTTATTGATATCCCAGCTCTAGTTTGTTTTCAAACCACCTGCTATTTCGCAGCTTTTGCTTCAACCATTAACTCAAATTTCTAAAGAATTATGTTTCAACGTACATTCTGGTTTTTGGAATTTCTTTATTTGTCTGTCCGTCTTTCTATTAACTGTTTGCCAGTTTGAAATTGTACTTCCCAAGTTGTTTAACCTGTGGATTTCTTAGGATTTGTTTTTAACGAACGCTTTGTTAGTTTAAATGAACATATGCGTTTACATTATGGATTTTATACACAAAAGCTCTCCCTTATTATTTGATATGCTCAATTTACAACTTTCGAATATTAAAACTAATTATAGTCTTATTATCCTTGAGTTTTTACATACTACAAAGCTTCTACACTATGCAAATTTAACATTACGATTTATTAATACAAATATATGCTATTATCGGTTTGTTTTAAGGTCATAACTAATTAATTTGGAGCGTAATATATATATATATATATATATATATATATATATATAAATATATATTAATTTGATATGATAACGCTGCACGCCGATATACTAAACGTCCACTTTCCTGCTGAACGCCACTGCTCTGTTTTTCTCTAATCTTCTAATTTTAATTATGCCACGGCTAGCCCAGTTTGATTTACACAGAGTGCACAACGTTACGATGATCAAATTAATTTACTCCTTCAAATCTTACCTGTTTGGAATGATAAAACGAAGTCAATCAATTATCATATAATGAAAGAAAATAATATCTACACTTCACAATTTTGTAATCCTTTAAATAAACCCTTCAATCAATTAATATTATTTGGATCATTTATACTAAAAAAAATCTAGAACGTTCAAGACCCTTTTATCCTCGTTACGTAAATTTCAACGTATTAAATATTTTTGTTGAATCCTTACAGATTAGAAAAAATACATTCAGTGTTTAAATTTAAATTTGAAAAGATTCCTTATACTAGTTAGCCCGGACCTGTGATTTCCTGATGAGTCCTCTTCCCCTTTTGTTTGCTGTTGCGTGTTGTGAATCAACACCCCGTTATTATCTTCACTCGAAAAACAATGCTCTGCTTTGTGCTCCTTCACGTACATTTGAACCAATAATTTTGTTAATCCTTGTCTCCAAAATTCACCTCGTGCTTTACATTGTATTTTTCTGGATACGCCTCGGATCCTTTTTAGATCCCTTAGATACACCTTAGATACTTCTTAAATTTCTGAGATTTCTTAGCTTTGTTAGCTGTCTTAGATACACCTTAGATTTCGTAATTAGGTTTCTTAGATACACCTTAGAGTCCTACATTATTATAAACATTTAATTTAAATTAATTAACAAATTTCCTTTCACGTTTTCAGCAAAACGGTAAAAGCTTTTTCATATCTCTTCAACGTAATTCGTCATCAACTATTATTATACAACACCACTTTTCACAATAATATAATTTAAAATTTATTTCGACGCGTAAATCTTCGAATAACAGTGATGCAGGTTCGACGTGCTTCAAATTGAGACTGCCTCTCTTTATGAACTCTGGACATTATATAGCTTTTGCTATCTACATTTGGATTCGTTTATCAGAACAGTCTTACAAAGTGTTGTAACCAACCATGGTTGTTTTTGGTATTCCTAGGCTTTTCAAGTTTGATTTCTGACAAAACTATTCTATAGTTACGTATCATGCTGGCATTTGCTATTGTTTTACGATCTTTGACCGCCTGTTTTGTTATTATTGTTGGACTTTAATTTAGGTTATGTCTGTTGTTTTGTGTAGATAAAGCTTTTTGGAGAATTGAATAAATAACTCATGTAATGAGTGATGTAAATCCACGTGTTCCTGTTTGTCTCGTATTTAAAACTTATCTTTGAAAGTGCGTTTCTTATCAAAGCGCTTTATTATTCCTTCTTTTTTACATGCGTAATTGCATGAAAACTTTCTAGGTTTTATCTTATCTCATGCGTATCTATTTTATAAACGTATTGAGCGCTTCTTGACGTCGTTTATTTACATGTATAATTATTTCTCTGCTGAATATGTGTTCTATTATTGAAAGATATGTTTACTGGCATTGATTAAAGTTAATTATGGTCCTTATACAGGGAGTTAAATGTTTGCTATTTGCATAATATGCGAATTATTTATTTTCATGCTAAATAAATGCAGTTTTCTGATTCCTATTGCTATTTACATTCATTGCACGACTGTTACATCTCAATACACCCCTAAACAACCCTTTATTATAGCAATATATATATATATATATATATATATATATGTGGAAATATAAAAAATATCAAGTTTCATCAGAATTAGAGGTGGTGGTTGCGGATGACTTGATGCAGACTTGATCCTCTAGCAAATGATAAACTTCAAGCAGACTCATTTTATGAGCTTAGAATAAATTTTCTAAACAAGAAGCAGTTCAATATTGAACACAGTAGTTGTGCAAATATATTCAGTATTATTATTCTACAGTAGGTTGTTAACGTTAATTGTGCAGTAACTTCACATAATTTAAAAATGCAAGGTTGTCACTATGAATTTAATTCCCATGAATAAACATAATTAATAAATTCGGTGTACACTAAACCTTAGATTTACTAAAAGTCAAACGTTGAGGTGACTTTTCCCTGATTGCATCATACATTGAAATTATTAAAAATGAATACATAAGTTTAAATCCTCAATGGAAGAAATTTGGATAAGTTTGATTGAGATTTATTACTTTAGACTCTTTAACA
Organism: Platerodrilus igneus; assembly: GCA_036346225.1. Taxonomy (NCBI): domain Eukaryota; kingdom Metazoa; phylum Arthropoda; class Insecta; order Coleoptera; family Lycidae; genus Platerodrilus; species Platerodrilus igneus. Next base: position 1,996,969 of record JARFIW010000237.1, on the reverse strand, counting down.
AGGAATTATTTAAAAAATATGTGTATTAAAATTAATATGAAGGATGTACCTTAAAATAAAATAAAACTTACCATATTGGGATATTGTTATTACAATATGCAGTAAATTATAAAATTTTCTGTTATATAAAAATTATTAACTCGTACTGAAAGTAAATTAAATAATATTACAAATAAAAATTCTTATTGGTTCTTGGACAAGAAAAGTTGAAGATTATAATGAACTCTGCCATGTTGTTTGAAGGTGTATCCTATAACCTAAGACAAACGTTGATAAAACATTTAGTCACTTGCAGAACTCTAGGTCCCAATGCTATTAATTAGCACCCTACTAGATCCAGCAGCAGAAAAGCTCTTGGAACAGTGGGATTCATTTTATAGCTATTATTTGAAGTATGATCCCACTCATCAAAACAAAGAGGAGCTTACAAGGATATTCAAGATAGTTGAGGAAAGTGCCAAGCTTGTTATTGAATATAGTATTTTCAGACAATGGCTTATGGTCTATGGTTTTTACGAAAAAGATAAGGAACAGATTGTCAACATTGGTGAAGCTTAGCAATTGAAACTAACAATTTCATATTGCTCAATGGATGGAAATGGTTGAAATTCTATAAGTATTTCCCTGTTGATGTTGAACATTTAAAGATTATTGGTAACATTTATTTTCTATACAAAGATTTTCTGGTGAGGATAAATATCCAACTACGACAAAAGTTTAAAGGATGGTATTTTCTATTAGTTTTAATTCATGACAAAGGAGATATGAACGAATGTGAAATTAATGCGAGATTTTAAATTGATCACTATGTTAATTTTATCTAATCAAAAAATACCCAAGACTTTCTTTTATGAATACATTTCATTCAAACTCAAAAATTTTCCATCAGCAACTTAGCTTGTAAAGCTAATATTTGATGAAATTAATAACTGGGAAAATTTTGTTATAAAGAAAAACTTATCCAATATAAAAATCTCGTTTTTTTACTATTGGAAATTCAAAGCTGAATTACTATACAAAGTTTACGATAAGGTTGATTACTCGCTGTTATATCAGTACTTTTATATTATTCAGTGTCAGGCTAAGATGAGTGTATTATTGTTTTATCAGTAATTATATATTAGTTTTATTATTATCAGTTCAGTTACTTCACCAATATGTAATTATTTCTGTTATTATTGTATGAACACTCATTACTTTAATGAGGGTCTAAACGTTGAAATTTCCATAAAATATGAGTTTTTATTATAAAAATATTTTGAGATCACAATAAAATAATGTTACAAATGCCATTTTTTAGAAATTTAATAAATATAATTGAAATGCAGCTACAGATGTACATGCTATTGCAAATCTTTTCGCAGGGCTTAAAAACATAATGCAACTGTAAGAGAAAACTACATTCAAAATAATATGATTAAAAATTAACAATTGACATATGAGGCATTCAGAAGGTAAACTGACCAACTCCACTTCTGTAATATTGTTGTGTCAGTCTTGAAACATGGTTGAAAAAGTCAGTATTTTTCAGTGGACAAGAATGTTTTACCACCAGAATGCTGTAGTTTGGTTGGAAACAGAAAGAGACAGCGGTGGGGAAGGCAGATGTTTTGATCGATATATCTTGGATGCACTACACTTTTAAAAACTAGATATAATACAAGAAAACCCTGACAGGAAATTGTAGGAACCTCAATATAAATTACGTTATTATGGTCATAAGAGTAACCATATAAAAGAATACAAAGTCGATGTCTTAAATAAAAGTACGTGTTATTAGCAAACAGTAGAGATTGCTATTTGTGTCTCGACATAAAAAAGCATAGCCGTTATTGTATACCAAACAATTAAAACTTACACAATAACCATATTTTTCAATCTCTTAAATGTACTATTACTTTTGGAAAATGTACCACAAATATAACTATAATAGATTTCAAGACCATATGGAGTATTAAATATTATGTATATTTGTAATACCAAACTCCAGTAAGTCTAGCCATATCAGTTACCAATCGTATTAAATAAAAGTTTATAATTTGGATGACTGTGTATAATTGACAAAATTAATAAATTTCAGTAAATTACAAAAGTAAATAACTACAAGTTTTAGTATTCAACTATTTTCCATAAACTTAAGTAAAATAAATTATATATCAAAGATCTCATTATTTCGGTCACTAACAATTTGTTTTTAATTTCACCAAATTCAAGCCTGGCATGGATCACATAAGTATCAAATTATATCATAGCCACTAATAAAATTATGTTAAAAATGGTATTTTTAGTATAATTTCAATTTTAACATGTTTTAATACTCGAACAAGCAAATGTCAAATTATTAAGTACGTTAACCATTAAGATTTTAGGAAGTTCTTATCAGCACGAACACAGATGTTGTATTTACGAACAAACAACTTGAGATCTTCAAATATACGTTGAAAAATATCAAACATGTTACTAATATACACAAAATTTACACTTGGACCAATTGTTAAAGAAAATCAAGTTTATCAGTTCCTAAGCCAATACAAGAATTTCATATTACCGTAGTTGACAAATCTAACAACTTGAAAATTATTCTGCAGAACTGCAATGAAGTTGACCTTCAGATTTCAAAATTTTACTTCAGCATTTTAATAAAACTATAACAGCAAGTGACCATATCTTTTCTTTGACCTCTCAATAATTAAAGTTGAACCTTGTGTGTTTAAACTTGAATGCGCTAGAGATAAAATTATGCATATGCATTTAAATAAAATTACAAATCGTTGATAAATTGCCTTCGTATTCACTAGATTAGGATTTCTTAACCACTAGGCACTAATTCCACTCACAAATTCCAGCTGAATACCATAGAGTACACCTTTAGACTTGGCGGTAACTGATGCGAAGGGATCTCGAAACGTATAAACCAGTTAACAAACATAGAAATTGACAAGGTTGTTAGGCAATGATACTTGATGTAAGTGGGTGCATTTGGAAATACGATTGCGGATAACAATTAAGCTATTATCAAAAGCTTATGATGCAAATAAATATTATACTGCCGTATACAGGTATATAAATGCATAATGATACTTTAAATGACAATTAGCAATACCAAAGAATATTATGATTAATATTTGAAATCCTAAATCAAGCTTAAAAATTTTCTTGGCACAAAAATATGTTACAGGATGATAACAGATTACGATTATTCAAACAACTAGAAATCTTAATAGGATTTACATGAATAGACATTACAGCCTAACACCAGTGTAACGGAATGGTAGAACTAACTATTCCATAGACAATTAAAATGAGCACTACCTGCCACGAACTAGTCTTGATCATTAGTACTTGCTAATGGTAGTTCTTATCATTGGAAATACATCGAAAAAGGTTAAGCACAACAGCTGCAGAGTTAACATTTGGTGAACTTTTGCACCTACTGGGTAAATTCCTCATATTATCTGATGGGTTAAATTCACCCCCAGACATGTACTTTATAACTTTGCCTTTACTTCCAAAAACTACAAGCAGTTTGCAGCACAAAGTGTCATCAAACACAAAATTTCTTATTCAAAGAATTGAATAGCATCGATCACATTTGCATGTACCGAATCTACAAAAATGTATGAAAGTCTATTCACAGTTTTGTACAAGGATTACAAACTATGAGACTGAGGAAAAAAGACACAAAACAAGTTTCATCTGATTGTGTCCAACCAACATCTCTAGAGACTGAACAAAATGAACCTGTAGCAATAACCTCAAGCAAGCAACTACATGAAGCAGAAGAAAGTACACTTCCTCAAGAGATATATCATTGTGTATTGCAACTACTCGTTCGTCAGAAAAAGGTATGTAGCACCTACTACCATTTCACTACAAAGTAAACAAACATTACTTAAAAACAGTGTCGTTAAATATGAGTGAATACATCAATACCACTTCATTTCTCTGATAGACAGCATTCACAATACTGCCTGTATATACAACTAAGTAAACAAAAACATGCATATCTAGTAGGCAAATCGGCAAAATATAATTAGTTATTAGAAATAGTGCAATCAGTTTTTACACCCCTAAACAACTAATGCGATTTAGTGTAAAAATTTTATAGCCACCTAAAACTATAGCTAAACTGCCTTTTAAGTAACAATACTGGCTAACCAAAATCACTGTTTCTTGACAACTTATTGTTTGTTTAGAATTGAAAACTCTGCTGAAAAAGCTAGGGCTCTGTAGTCCTATACATGACTAGAAACTCGCATTCCTATACATGACTAGAAACTCGCATGTTCATTCTTCACTTTCCGAAGCAATCAATGCCAAACAAATTGAAAAATTACTGCGTGCAGTTAACAAAATTAATTAGAGTTACTGGGATTCTGTAATGTATATAAAGAAATGTATAATTATTCAACAAATTGTTACTATTAAAAGTATTAATTTGGTATCAGAAAATCTAACCACAATATTAAATTAGCGGCGAGTTTATCTTTGTGTAAACACCACAGTGCCATTTGAGTAAATTAGTAAATAAATTAATTGATTGGATTGATCCCTAGCATGAGATTTATCGTTGTCATTAAAAATAGTATTAACAAGTGGATATGTTTTATTGAGGACTCTTGCATTTCATTTTTCAATGCTCCATTGCAAGATACTACATTGGCCAAGAATCGAATTTTTTACCTGGAAATGTTTTATTTTGATGAACCTTTGCTATACCAAGCAAGGTAGGGATCTTTAATCACACACACACACATACACACACACACGCATGCACGCACGCACGCACACACACACACATACACACACGCACGGAACCTACATTTAACTGTCATCCAAACGAATTTTTGTAAAAAATGCTTGTCTAACATTTTCAAGCGATCCGTGTTGGGACTTCAACTTGTACCTTGAATCAGCAATCATACATGAATCCGCTTGATCCTTGTAGCCGCCTCTATTGATGACCCTGGTTGGAATGGAATATGATTTCCAATAAATTTAACAACAAATCTGTCAAATTTGCATGATGATCCCAGTGAACTTTACAATTGACTTAAATTATTACTTGTTTTGCATGATGCATACAACACCAATCATATCTAATAAATTGCATCAATATTGGAAGAACTATGCACAAGTATACCATGGTTGTTGATAAGGTCAGATGTGCGTTCATCACAATTTCTATAACTTATGATTGCATATGCGGTTTTACAGCAGGCAGATGATGCTGCAGTGATGATCCAGTAATAACAGTTAACTTATAGTGCAGTATATGGAGCACAAAATGGAGAAACAATGCTTACAAGCTATCTATTACTAAGAACCATGTGAACAAACTGGTGACAGTAAATATTATTTTGACACATCAGAAACATTTTCCATCTAGACAATTGCCATATGAGTCTCATTAAATGGATGAACTCAACAGATGAGGACATTCAATTAAAAATTGCAGATGTACTACAACTTAAAGGAGAGCAACCACTCATTGCATATTGTCAAAATAGAGGAGGGAGCAATATTTGAACCGAAACTAGGGAGTGTGTTTGGTATGTTTGTTGTGGTTTGTTTTGTATTTTTCTTGATCTTTTTTGGGAATTAAATCACTCATAGTTGTAATCGTCTTTATTTATGTTTTGAAAACAAAATTAAATTATAATGCTTAACCTTATCAATAAATCCCTGGCAAATTAATTAAAGTTATTACACAACTTACTCTGGGGTATTATCCGATATTGGGCGTCTCAGGGAGCGTGGTCTATTCTGCCTTTTGTCCTGTTGTTGTTAGAGTTGTTGTTGCTACCTGTAGGGCTTCACCAACGAGAAGATAGGAGGGTAAAAAGGGTGGGAACGACAACACTCGCGTCAGCACTGCCCACCAACAATACGATTAGTTTATTGATGCGGTAGATGTGGCGTTTTGATATTCTGTCTAACTAATTGGTGGTCCTCGCTTTTTATGTCTTCTCCCACCAATTGAGGTCTACGCATGCACTTACACTTGTGTTCGTGGGAAGATGAATTTTTCTCGTGCCAGAACCCAGCATCAGCACTTACGTTTGCAATGATAAGCAACTGTCGCCGACATCCGTGTGAACGTTACTAATTCCGGGGTTTTACAAAATTGACGGAATTGCACTAATTAAACGGGGATTTTTATAAATATTAAAATAAAGTCTCTAACTTCTAAATTAATAAATCTAGTTCCTAGAAACTTTAAAATAAAACATTACACCCTCTCTAAATTTCTAACTTTTTTTTACTTGACTTCCATTACCTTGGTTCCACCTCCAAGCTGACTCTTATTCATTTTCCCCTGTTTCCAGCCTACTTTTACGTATTCTATATTATTTCTGTTTCTTTCTTACAACATTCTTTTATTGTAATTTTCATCTGTCTTTATTTTACTGTATCTTAATCCTACATTGTTTTTGCTTCATTTTATCTCATTTTTATTTTTTCACGATGTTCGTTCTTCCGATTCCTTTCTTTGACTTATGGCCTTTGCCTTTAATGTTCTTCCACTATGTACCTTATCTAATTTCCTACATTCTAATAGTGTACTTCTACTTTTTTGCCTCACCTGCAAGATCTTTAATTTTGTGTTTAAACTTTTACTCCTAGTTTCGGTTCAATATTGCTCCCTCCCATATTTTCACAAAAATATATATAATTTTCAGAAGGGTTACAGGAATGTGTAACTAGAGCAGACTATGAGTAGTTTGCAAACATGTGTAATAAAACTTTAGAAAACACAGAATGATTTTCTAATCAAAAGGTTAAAATAATTCTTTGTGTGAGATATACCAGATGATAAATACTGCTACCAACTAAGACCTCTAAATGTGTGTACTTTGATTTTTAGGAAATGCTTATTATTATCCATATATTATTTTAATATTAAATACTGGATATTCATATTATTATTTTATAATTTTTGACATATTTAATATATATGCTAATAAATTTGTGTTTGTTATAGGGCCGTCATACAAAAACAGGTCAACTGGCAGCCATTAAAGTTATGGATGTAACTGAAGATGAAGAAGAAGAAATAAAGCTCGAAATTAATGTACTCAAAAAGTATTCTAATCACAGAAATATAGCCACTTACTATGGTGCCTTTATTAAAAAATCGCCACCTGGAAAGGATGACCAGCTCTGGCTTGTTATGGAATATTGTGGTGCAGGTAATTTTAATCACTTATCAGAAGTTCTCTGTTACAATACCTTTTTCAGGATCGGTGACAGATTTAGTGAAGTCGACTAAGGGCCAATCTTTGAAAGAAGAATGGATTGCTTATATTTGTCGAGAAATTTTACGTGGTCTTTCATATTTACATTCTAATAAGGTTATACATAGGGATATTAAAGGACAGAATGTTTTACTAACTGACAATGCCGAAGTTAAATTGGGTAAGTTGTCAAATGCTGTATATATTATTGTCATTTATCATATTTTCTTGAAATCTGTACATTGCCATATTGAAATGGAGCTAATTGAATTTGATTTTAAGTTAATGAATTAAAATTTTTTAAGTACATTAACAGTTAAAATTGCTATGGATAAAATAAGCATTGCATTAATAAATTTTTATTTGCCATGAAGAGACATTACAAGGATGCATCAGCTAACTGTAGTGTTGTGGGAGTGGGTTCCTATGGAAGAAATTATGAAAATGGTAAATAAAAATAATAAAGTGGCTGAAATATAAACAAACTACGTTACAAAAACATTTAACTGGAAAATTTTTTCTCTTGTCAAAATTAAGGGTGCCAAATCATCTGTCACAGCAATACATTTGATATTATTGCTACATGTAAGACGGTTGTTCCATATAGCCTTTGCTTCAGTTCCCTAAATTTATTGTGTTATACTTTACCCTTCTGTAAATTATCTTAAGACACTTATTAAAGTTTTATCGCAGCGAGCTATGCAAAATTGCATTTCACCAACTTGTATTATTGAATGAACAGTAATTAGTAGAGTTTTATATTTCGCATATTAAGATTCTGCAGTTTAATAATAAAACGAATGAAAGAGTTGGTGTTTTAAGAAATATGTACCATTAGTAATTAATTTATTTGTAACTTTTGTCTACTACTGAAATCGGTGCAAGGTGTGCTATCATTAAGTTAATGAAATTTATGTGCTATTACCAGCATTCAGCATTTATTTGTTCAACTTCTACAAGTGCATTATGTTAATGATGAAATAAAATCGTATACAGGTATTCCAAATATTTCAATATATTCGGATTTCCTTATTTGTTGAAGATGAAATAAAAAAAAATTTGGTTACACTTCACATATTGTGAAAAGGTGTTGTAATTAGTTCTGAGTTATTGGAAGGGGCGTTTTCAGCATCCATCAGATTATTTACAAGTTTCTTAATGTTTAAGTACAAGCAAACTTATACTTCTTTATATAAAGATCAATCTTATTCATTTAATACTTAAATATTTCAGTTAACAAACAAATGCGTTATCAATTAAAAATCGATTTTTTTTTAAATATATATTTTGTAATCTATATTTATATCCTCACTTCATATAAAAACATTTGTGTCCATAAACGTGTATAAGTGTATTCAGGGTGGTCACTTTTACGAAATCCACCACTGGAATATCTTAAATGGCAACAGAGTTGGTTAAATGAGAGAAAAGTTGCATACTTTTATGCTTTCCAATAATCCGAAAAGAAATCGAGGATAGCTTGTGCTGTTCCCGAATTATCACTGAAATACTAAAAAATTATTCTTAAGTTTACAACTTTTTTGTTTATAAATAAATTGTTATAAAATTTGACATGGTTTCATTATTTGACATGGTCTTTCTAGTGGAGGTGTCTAAAATTTTCTATGCCAGCTGCATACTCGAGTTTTCATTGATAACTTTTGATCGTCTTATGGCCACCATATTGAATTCTACCAACATTAAAAAGCGTCAAAAATCTAATATCAACCGTATAGTACACATGCACAATACAACACTATTTACTAACAAAAATCATTAATTAAACTTTTTCTGTAAAAGCACGAACTGTATTAGTTGAAACAAAATTATTACGTAAGTTTCAATTTAGTCAAAGTGACAAGTAATAGAAATTAAGAATTACATGTGAAGTAAATAATAAAAGTGCGTGTTGTAATATTTGTGTAAACGAGTGTAAAACTCTGCTGTTAATATAAAACGGCACTAAGTATGGGAAACTATATAATGGCATTCATCTAAGTAAGGATGTAACTATAAATCGACTCTAAGTAAGGAAACTAAAATCGTGACTAAATCGAATTGAAGTACAGGGTTAGTACTTCAAAAACAACTCCAAGTTGCTGTTAAACATTTTTGAAGTATTGGGGAGCACGCCAAGCTGAGGGTTAACCACTGAATAAGCAATCGATTTGGATCAGGAAGCTCTAATAAGAAACAGCAGGAGGAGTATCAGGTCAGAATTATCTTTTCAATTCATAGTACGTTGGTTGCAGTTCTTGGACATCAGCTTCTGGATAAATCTTTTACTTCATGAAATGCTTCGTTCTTTTGAATTATATCCTATACCCTACTTTTACGGATTTGGCGATCCATACAAACTCCAATAAAATGTCAATTTGCTTAGATTTTGTTAGTTTTATTACCATATTTTCAATTAAAATTTTTAAATACAAAAATTTTTTAAATTAATGTACAATAAAGTGACATTAATAACTTATTATAATGATCTGACAGTATAAAATATCCATGTCTTTAAATAAATCTTGATTTTGCGAAATAAATAGCTTTATTTTTTTCTTTGTATTACTTTCTTATGAAAAAAGAAAATAAATTGTTAATATTTCTGATGACGACTTTTTATTCTCCATTCGACAGAACAAAAACAATGTGTGTTCTATTTAAAAGACTAAAGTTGGTTGCATTTCCTCTTAACTCTTTGAGGAGCAAAAATTTGGGCAGAAAAAGTTCTAGTGGAGCAAAAAGTTTTTATTTTTAATTGTTAATCATAATAGATCACTGCATACGTAGCCAGATAGAATATGCCTAGCTAATGTAAGATATACATATTTTTCCAAAAATATACCTTTTTTGAAATTTTTGGATGATACTCAAAATGTCGTCAATCCATTTCAAATAAAAATATTTTTTGTATAATTTGTAAAACAACAAAGTAAACTTAACCAGTAGTATGATATCTTTGAAAACAAGATTTACTATTACTTAAACATAAAGGAACGTGACATCTAGTGCAAATCCAGTCCATATGCACCTGTTTACATTTTGTGCTAAACAACGCACACCTTCTTTGGGAGCTACACTCTGGTTGATGATCGGAAGAATTCAGCCTTACTTTAACTGGAGTGAAAAGTTTTCATTTTTATTTGGAACTTGTCCATTGGTATACTTGATCTGCTGTCTTTTTTTACAAACTAGTACGAACTGGTTGGCTAAAAAATTATTCATTATCTCACATCGAACGTCTTTAGCAGTAAGTTGGGGTAATCCCAATAAATTGTAAATACCATATGAATGTACAACCGGTGCATCTCATCATCATCATTAGTTCTTCAGTCCTAGAACTGGTTGGATGCATAGCTCCATGTTTCCTATTCGCAGCTAACCTACACATTTTCCTGCCGATATCTTTCACTATGTGAGCATTAGTCTAATCTTGGTCTTTTTAATATCTTTTGCACTTTTTTGTTTCTATTGTTTTCTATAAACTATACTCTATATACTGATATTCTATGGTACGTGAAGGTGGTTAAGCAACCTAGCGACTACCAAGATCACCCACCACTTAGACACTTACCGAATCAATAGTTTTCAAATTACTTCACCTGCACAGTAATATTGCAAAACCAACACCTGTAGTTATTTACGATTATCATCTGGTTTAAATACAATTAATTTTTTTCTTCTTTAAGTTTTTCATCCTGGAACTGATGAGACGCGTACCTCCATTGTTTTTTATTCTGTACTAACCTATACATTTCCCTGAAATTTCCACAGCTTACATCTTTCACTATCAGTGTGCAAAAGTCTAATTCAGGTCTACCTCTACGTCTCTTTTTACTTTCTCGGCTTCTAATATATTAAGCACTATTCTCTCATGCCGTAGTATGTGGCCTATCATCCTATCTCTCCTTCGCCTGTTTTTTTACCGTTTTCCACATATTTCTTTCTTTCCCTACCATTTTTAGTACTTCTTCTTTGTTCTTAACTTTGTCTGTTCATGATATGTTCATCATACGTCGGTAGCACCACATTTTCCTGGCTGCTTCTCCCACTGTCCGCATTTCACAGTCATACAGTTCTGTGCTCCACACATGTTTTCAGCAATCGTTCTCTTGTTTCTATGTTTGTTGTCTTTGAACATAGTAGTTGCTTTTTCTCGTGAAATGCAACACGACCTTGTATTAATCTTTGTTCTATATCATTTGCGTTATTTGACTTTCAAGGTAGTAGAAGTCTTTAACCTTTTGTAAGTTCTCGTTTCCTATTTGTATTCTGGTTTTACTTACTTATCCATCTTTTACATACTAGTACTTTAGTTTCATTTTGTTAATTTTCATACTGCATCATTTCATTTAAGATCTTCTTCTAACTTATTCATGCTTATATCATCTGCAAATCTAAGCATATCAATCGTTTGTCCCAGCATAATAATTCCAAATGTCTTTCTGCATTCGAACAGTATTCATTGCCTCTTTGATATACAAGTTAAAAATTAATGCAGATAGGGCACATTCTAGTCTCACCCCTTTCCTAATATTTGCTTCTCTACATTCCTGATGTAATTCTATTACCGCTGTTTGCTTTTTGTATAAGCTATGTACTATCCGTCTATTCCTAAAACTCATTCCAATCTTTTTGAGTATTTCGAACATTTTCTGCCATTTTACATTGTCGAATGCTTTTTTCAGATCTACAAACCCTATATGCACGTGCTTTCTCTTTTTTGTATTGTTTTCTCCATTAACACTTTTAGAGCTAAAATGGCCTCCCATGTTCTCCTGTTTCACCTAAACCAAAATCGATCTTCTCCTAGTATTTCTTCAGTCCGTTTTTCCATCGATCTTTGTACAATTCTAGTTAATATATTTGACACGTGTGCTGGCAAACTTATTGTTCAAAAATTTTCACATTATCTCGGCATCTCTCTTTTTGGTGTAGTAACTATGATGTTACGTCTGAAATCTTTGGGTATCTCTCCTGTCTCATACATATAGCTTACAAGTTGAAAGAGGCATTCTGCTACGGCTTGTCTAGCAACTTTTAAAGTTCTTGCTTGCATCTTATGTATACCAGGTAACTTAATATTTTTCAGATTCTTTAATGCTAGTAGGATACTAGTATAGGATACTCCGTCATCATATTAAATGTCTGATTCCTGTTCTAGTGCATCTAGTTCCCTGTCCTGCATATACATTCTCTATATATTCTTGCCATCTAACCACTTTCTCTACATGTTCTATAATAAGGTTTCCTGGCATGCCCCTTATATTTTTACTACACTGTTTTATATCCCTAAAATTCATTTTAATTAGTTTGTATTCTTCGTCTGTAGTGTAGGAAGATATCGATGTGACATGTTTACTGTACCCACAGCATGAATATTATACTTTCCTCCATCAATGGAACACTTTTAAAAAACTTATTAAAATATAGGATGTAATTTTATTTTCCACGCACAGGAGATAAAAGCTGATTGATGACACAAGCACCAAGATTGTTTTTTTGGGGCATTTGTCTTGCTCGTTTATAAATCAAATTTCCAACAATAGCCAGTTTTATCAGCAATAACCACATTTTGTTACTTTGTTTTATCGGTTTGTTTGGCATGTTACTTCAATGAGCTGCGTCCCTTGAATTTTATCATGGATTCATCGATAGCTATTCCTTGGTTTAGTACAAAGCATTTTCAAAACTTAACATTAATTAAACATTATTTAACACTAAATTTAATATTTATAATCAAAACGAAAACTTTTACAGGAAGTAACCTCCAAACAGTGATACCTCATCACAATGACATTACTAACTATTATGTATTCAGAATATTCAACTAGACTTGTTTCAAACCACAGCAGTAGGCGTCGAGGCTCCCTAGATGTCTCTGATGCATTGGTTTAGGAATTATACCAGTAGAATATGTATGAAAGTGTGGTACATCATTAAATTTGAAAAATATTATAGACCTTAAGAGTGAATTGTTTAGCCCATTTATAAAAGAACTTTTATATGATTTACCTGCTTTAGTTTTCAAATAACCAAAATATTCAACTGCCTGAGGACTATTTTATCCTCTATATTCATTGTGTAGTTCTGTCGACATTGTAGAAGATGGTGCTCTGATTAAATTGTATTATAAGATCAAGATCGTCATAATTTTTAACAGCTAAATTTGACAAGACAAGTTTCAAAGATATTGCCTATTCTTGGATAAATAGTTTTCAAAGATATTCGTGCAGTGAAATATAAAAGTTTCTTTTCTAAAAAAATTTAATTCAGAATTCGATCTGTTCTATTAATCTTTTATAAACGATCCGCACATTAATTTTCATGGTACTCACACTTTACTATTTGTAAATAACCTAATGATGAATAAACTGATGTATTATTTTACCGATTTTAAAAATGTAGAGATCGTGTTGTATCATCTTTGAAGGTTTGAAAATATTAGATTTTGTTTAAATATAAAAACTGTCTATTAATTTTGCTAATTGTGGAGAACCATATATATATATATATATATATATATATATATATATATATATATATATATATTCAATTGCTGCATAAATTTTATGCTCGTTAACTAGCATTAAAAAAGAGTGTTAATGGAAAATAACTTCTCATTAGCATGCTATGTGATTGTATCAAGAATTGTGCCATGAGAAATCTTGATTTTGTTCTTTAAAAATTCTAGGATCCTCTCTCTCTTCAATCTTAGTGTTTATATTTTTTTTTGTATCATCTACTTGGTCCATTTTGCAACAAATAACAAATTAATTTTATTGAACATGATCGGTGAAAGTCATTTCGATTGCATCATTTGATGAACTTCTTGGATTACTTTTGGAACCACTACGTTCAGATAACTAAATTTATTTACTTATATTCTATTAAACAAACCAGTTAATAGTGTACACTAGTAAGGCTATATGTTTACAGTTTTCTTTAAAGTGTCCCCAGAACAACATATTTTGACTGGTTTATTATAAATTAGGTTTAATTACAAGAAGTCTGCTTATTCTTGTTTTAAATAATGATTTGTCCATTAAACTTAATTGAAGTGTCTTTCAATAGTTTCAAGGTGTTTTGTTGTGAATGCTACTGATTGTCACATATTCATATTCTATCTTTCGATTTTCCATCATGTCGTCAACACGGCTTTATCTCCAAACGATCAATTCAAACTAATTTAACAGTTTTTGTAGATTATGTGAGCGAGGTTCTAGACAACTGGGGACAAGTGGACGTTATCTATACTGACTTTACAAAAGCCTTTGACAAAGTTTGCCATGATGTCTTGCTCGACAAGTTAGCATCGATTGGGTTTTCTGAGACTATGGTACAGTTATTTAGGTCATACCTGCAAGAAAGACAGGCATATGTTTGCTATAGGAAGACAACATCCAAACAGTTTGATGTGGCATCTGGAGTACCGCAGGGGAGTAACTTAGGGCCATTAATGTTTTTGATATTTATTAATGATCTCCCACTTGCATTAAATAATTGCAGGTATTTACTGTATGCAGATGATCTAAAACTGGAAAAGGATGACTTTGAATATCTTATACTTGAGATGAGTTTGAATTAGCATTAAAGATTTTGAAAAATAAGGCAACGTGGATAATAAGGTACATACATAAACTCTAAAAGCCGCTGGACAGGCAGTAACAGAATGTCTCTTCCAATTTGTAATCTATATGTATGAGACAGGCGAGATACCCAAAGATTTCAAACGTAACATCAGTGTCACTGTACCCAAAAAAATGAGTCGCGGATAGATGTGAAAATTTTCGAATAATAAGTTTAACAGCACACGTATCAAAAATAAGAATTGTACAAAGACGAATGGAAAAACGAGCTGAAGAAATACTAGTAGAAGATTAGTTTGGATTTAAGCGAAACAGGGAAACATGGGAGGCTATTTTAGCTCTGGGGTGATAATGGAGAAGACAATCGAAAAAGGAGAAAGCGTGTATATTGGTTTAGTAGATCTGGAAAAAGCATTCGACAATGTAAAATAAAAAAAAAAATGCTCGAAATACTAAAAAAAGATTGGAATGAGTTTTTGGGATAGACTGGTGGTTCATAGCTTATACAAAGAACAAACAGCAGTAATAGAATTAGAGCAGATATGTAGAGAAGTAAATGTTAGGAAAGTTGAGCTAGCTTCAGTGATAAAAAGCTCCCCATGGCTAGTCTACAAGGTTGATAATAGTGTGTTTGTTAAAGACAACAAAGTCTTGGGAGAGGCAAAACTCAAAAGAGAAAGAGCAGTTTTTATGTTCTGAGAGTTTATGTAAGGCTTGTTTAGAAATTTTTCAACAAATGGTATAGCATCTGCTCAAGGAATAGAACTAAATAAGTTTTGAACATCTAACGATATTGTTTTAATAATACATTAAAAAACTGATAAGAACATTTAACTAAGATTATGATAAAAGTCGCTCACTTGACTCAGACTCCCATAACTCTATTTTTCACATATGAATTAATACTCTATCTTTAACATGTTTCAATAAAGACGAATGAACAAGCTATGGGAATCTGAATTAAATACTTGTCTACCTCAATTTATTAATACAAGGTTTTTAAAAAAAGTTTGCTATATATATTGATGTTGCGATTGATAATATCCATGCCAGTAATGGAGAAAAAGCGCTCTGCGTAATAGTGTAGGGTGTATCTTATTTAATTATGATGTTTACAAAACTAAAAACAAAATTAATATTTCCAACAACTTAAAACCGTTAAAACAAAAGATAAGAGCTAATAACTTTTTAATAACAAAAGCATATAGGGGAAATTGCATCATAATTTTGAAGGTTATTCAGAAGGTTAAAACAAATTTTGTTGGACAACAATTTTTTGATCTTAAAGAAAAATTATTTCCCTAATTTTATACAAAAGCAAAATTAATTTTTAAAATGTTAGACTTTCTTTTACAAAATCATGCCCCTTGAGACTATTTTAGCCAATAATCCTCGCACTTCTAGGTTGCACGAGTTATCCACAATCCACAAAGTCGATATTCCTATCAGACCGGTAGTATCTTTCACCTACACTCCAGTTCCCATCTTGTTAACTTTCATTCATTAATTAATTATATCTTGGACTCATTGTACTCTTAAATATTCCATCAAAATCAACATTGATTTAATTAACAAGTTCAAAATTTAACATCATCCTGTAATTTTATAATGATATCGTTGGATGTTCAAAATTTGTTTAGTTCTATTTCTCTGGCAGATACCATATCATTGGTTGAAAAACTTGTAAACAAGTCTTATTACATAACTTCTCAGAACATAGACTGCTCGTTCTCTTCTTGAATTTTGCCTCTCCCAAATCAACTTTCTGGACTAGCCAGATGGAGTTCTTGTCACCAATGTTAGTTGAACGTTACATGAACCATCTAGAGCATTTTGTTACACTAAATTGTGAAATTTTGGGGTGGTTTTGTTATGTGGATGATTGCGCTCCAAATAATACACGCCTATCTGATGTAATTTTTTGGGAATTTCTCATTAGCGTTCAAATTGTTGTGTTTTATTATCTCTTTAGCACGTTCCACTTATTAGTGACGTACACTGTTTGTCTTCTCAATTACTCTCGTCTATTCCAGAAAATTAATTATTATAAATGACTATATGTAATACAAAAGTCAATTGATATGATTAATTTAAGGCTTTAATGGCTTTATACTGCAAATTAATTGCATTTTTATAGAAAATATTTACTTTCATGGTAAAATGTGTTTTAATACACATTATTAAGATTAGAATTGGGGTTTTAAATACACGAAATTATTTATTTTTATGCACGGAAAGGACATTTTTATTACAAATGAGTAGCTTTTGTATTTATCTTAAAATGATTGATTTGCATTCGCATATAATACATTTTAAGGTATCTTAAAAATAATTATTTTTATATATACTGCTTACATTATTTGCTATGTATTTACAATACGCTTATATCATACAGAGTGATTATTTATACACACGCAATTGCATTTTTTGCTTGGCACTTTAACGAATAAAAGTACATTTGTATCATACAGGCGTAACCATGAAATTATGGAAATTTCTATTTTTCCGGAGTCTTTTTCTTGGTGGGATTTATTTGTAGAATTTGGGTTTCAATGACCTCTCGTGACTCCTTATCAAGTCAATATATAAATATAAGCTTTGCAAGTCTAGACTTATCTGGCAACAAATCACTGTTTACAAGTTGTGCAAGTTTAGGTGGGGTTCCATTAATTTCTACTTTTGAGCCACCATCACCCATTTGTACTTTATATATAATAAATAAACCAATTAAAACTACTTCAAGTAACCTAACATTTAACAACATCAATCAACTTTTTATAATTTGACATAACTGACATTCAGCCTACTTGGTATTTTAAAAACTTAAAATGATTTTGACTTCCTAACATAAGGATTTAAACTAAACAAAATTTGTACATTTTAGTGTTAGTAGTAAACAAAAATTCTATATATACCTCGGTTGAGAAGTTAAATTATAAATCTCGCACCTTATATCCTTCGTCTCTTCGCGCTTCGGGATATAAAAGTGCTCCATTTATAATTGATCACTTCTCAACCTAGGTATATAATATACTATTTATTTAGTTTTATTTATTATTTTTCTTTTAAATATATTTTGCAAATCTTATGTTTTGTGTTAATTTTGAAATGATGTGCCGATATAAGACCCTTGTATATTCTGTAGGTATATTTTTAATTTGTGATTTTTCGTTTTAGTTTATATTGACAAAATATTTGTAGATACATTGATGATGACCTTATTGATTGAAAGCACATTGTAGACTCACAAAGTTATAAAAAAAAAATTATTTTTGCACGTTTTACATTAAATTTATTATTACAAATAAAGAATATATTCAACTGTAAATATGAATTTCATTACATACTTTTAATGAAGTCCTTTATGGAAATTCACAAGGCATACTATGTGAAACTTGTCTTTCATATCCAACCATCAAAAACTAGGGCAATGAATTAAAACTTGACAGGACCAGCTTAGAAGATGATCTCCCTCCATGGATATTGAAACACTGCTACAAGTTCAGAAATCGTGAACTTATAATCTTTTGTTAAGTAAGTGATGGGCGATTGAAAGCATCAAAAATATCAAAGGCAGCGGAAATTTCAGAGGTACAGGTGCTTTATATACATGATAAAAATTGGCATGAGCAAGTTCTAGGCAAGATGAGTATAACGACTATCGATAATAGAACAACAGCATGCTTGTGAAATCTTGATTTTGATTGTTAGAACGTTGTAATCTGTATATTTATGTCATTGTCACTTCTGTCTAGTTTTTGTTATTTGCCAGTCAACTGTTAATATCTCTGTCAGTTCCAAAATAAAGATTTAATTTACAAGTGTTCGTATTCACTAAAAGCTATAATAATTGGTATGAAACAAATATCAAAACAATTTAGAAGTTTCTAGACCTACTGCAACAGATTTTTGTGGTAATTTGTTACTTGTAATAAAACGGGTTTATTATTATAAGCCTGGGATCTAATACTGATCAGAAATGTAGATCAAATGTGGAGAACCAACTCCATAAGAGCAAGGTAATATACACTTTGAATATTATGCAAATCTTTTAGACTATTTGAAGCCAGATGTCGCTCAAAAGCATTCGATAATGGCTAAATGGAAAGTGTTTTTTTAGCACGACAATGTGCCTTTCAGTCAAGTGGTATTAAAAAATTTGAAGGATATAAAGTTCAAATTACTACTGTACTCCCCTTATTTGTAAGAACTAGTATCATCTGACTTTTATGTATTCCCTAAATTAAAAGATTCCCTTGCTGGCAAAAAATTCTACACAAAAATTAACTTTTACAATTTCAATTTTGAAGAAAGTCATTTTTGCAAAGGAATGAGGAAACTTGAGCACAGGGACCAATTGTACTGAATTAAGAGAAGACTAGAAAAATGAAATTTTATTTTTAATAGTATTCAATTTTTTTTACGAAATTGTTCAAAGTTATCAACTTACCCTTTTACTTTATTCTTAAGTTTACAGATAGCAGTTAGTTTTTAAAAAAGATACATTGTGTTTCACAAATAAATTTTTTACTTTTTGGAAATTGCTCCATTGGTCTTCTGGTGTACCTTGTGAGTTTTTATTATTGCATGATGAATTAATGTATTTACAAAAATGCTGGCTTATTGATTTTTTAATAATACAGAAAGATTTTTCTGCTCGCTTCTATGTCTCATCTTACTTAATTTTTAATTCAATGATATTAAATTCTATCATTTTATGTTTTGTTTTAGTTGACTTTGGAGTCTCGGCACAGCTAGATCGAACAATAGGTAGACGAAATACTTTTATAGGTACACCATACTGGATGGCGCCTGAAGTGATTGCTTGTGATGAAAACCCAGATGCTACATATGACAATCGAAGTGATTTATGGTCACTAGGAATAACTGCCTTAGAAATGGCTGAATCACAACCACCTTTATGTGAACTACATCCCATGAGAGCACTTTTCCTAATTCCTCGTAATCCACCACCAAGACTTAAAAGTAAAAAGTGGAACAAAAAATTTCATAGTATGTTTAGCTATACAGTAGTGACTCAAAGCAACCTTTTTTTTTTTAGGTTTTATCGAAACAGTATTAGTAAAAGATTATCACGAACGTCCATATACCGAACAATTATTAAAACATCCTTATATAAGGGACCAACCTACAGAAAGGCAAGTTCGTATTCAACTAAAAGATCACATTGATCGTTGTAAAAAGCGTAAACAGGAGAAAGAACGTGAGGACTACAGGTATTCGGGTTCTGAAAATGAAGAGGAAGAACCTGCAATTGCAGGAGAACCTAGTAGTATTATACAAGCACCCGGTGGTGATACATTGCGTAGAAACTTTCAACAAATACAAGAGGGCCGCACTCTCAATCAGAATGCTGAAGTACCTCTCAAGTGAGTAAAAATGTTCATCTTTTATTCGTTTTGTGTACAGTATATGGGCAGGGTGGTTTAGATTGAGTGCTATTAAATTAAAAAGGTCACGTAGTTGTTTGATGATGTCGCCGTTAAACATTTTTGTTTGATAATTTATAGTTTGATGTTATTTTGTTTACTTGTGTTTGCTAATTTTATTTTTATACAAATATTAATTTTAATTAAAGTTTTCATTAGGTTAGGATATAAAATATAAAATATAAAATATAAAATATAAAATATAAAATATAAAATATAAAATATAAAATATAAAATATAAAATATAAAATATAAAATATAAAATATAAAATATAAAATATAAAATATAAAATATAAAATATAAAATATAAAATATAAAATATAAAATATAAAATATAAAATATAAAATATAAAATATAAAATATAAAATATAAAATATAAAATATAAAATATAAAATATAAAATATAAAATATAAAATATAAAATATAAAATATAAAATATAAAATATAAAATATAAAATATAAAATATAAAATATAAAATATAAAATATAAAATATAAAATATAAAATATAAAATATAAAATATAAAATATAAAATATAAAATATAAAATATAAAATATAAAATATAAAATATAAAATATAAAATATAAAACTCTGGCAATGTTGAATAAGGGCAGGATGGGAATGTACACAATGTAGCAGCTATTAATAAGCTAAACCTATAAGGATCAAATTGGAAAAACATTAAAATGTGGTGTAGGGTATTTGCGATAAGTTAAGTAACAAAGCAGAAGCAGGAATTTTGAAATCCATGCCTGCTTGTGGTGCTGTATTCTGACCCTTTCCTGCTTCAAACCCAACTCAACAACACTCATCGATTCCGAGATATAGAAAGCATCGTTGTTGCTATGGAACCTGTTTACTTGGAGCAACCTCCATATAGATGGGTTTCTTTAATTCAGGGTATAAGTATGCGCATCTCACATCAACATGTTCATCAACAAATCCTGCAGACATATTACTAGGGCAAACGAAAATTTTACAAGTACAAAATCTATTACAGGCGAGAATACTTCATTATAATCTATGCCAAATTGTTGGTGAAAACCATCAGTTACTAGTCTAGCTTTACATTTACTTTCCTTTCCATCACTAGTTATATTTTTTGTAAACACTCATCTATTAAAATCACCTTTTGATTTGTTGGACATGGAATCATATCCCATACTTTCATTGCTTGTAGAGCATAGCCGCGATCCATTCATCTTTATCCAGGGAAGTCAGTACGTTGTCATAACAAGGGATACCTGTTAATTCAGCAAAGAAAGTGGATTCTGACTCTATTTCTATGCTTGTATCAGTAAGTACACCTATTTCAACGTTTATTTGATTTTCTCTATTAACAGACTACAGCCTTTCCCTGAGAGATTCTAAAATCAAAGCAATCTTTATCAAACTTGATATTTTTATTCCTACAAAATTTCATTATTTGAGGATAATCCTCGATCTCTTGCTACTCCTACATTAACAATAGATATCATAATTTCCTTTACTTTACCGCGATTGACGTATGCAAACAACACACTTCCATCTGACACAACAGACCGTGGGACTATATCAGCTAATCCTGAATCCTTACAACTTCAAGCCTTTGTAAAATCATCTGCATCAATGTATTGAAAGATAAATTGGTCAAATTTAGAGGCATTATACACTGAGGTATTGAAATATTTATGTCCAACCTTCGATTAATTAACTTACTGTTTTATCTCATGGATCTTACCAGTTGTTGGGGTCATAAATTGTATAACCCTAGGTTTGTAGGGCATAACCCATATTTTCACCAGGTATTGCTCTGCCTTGTAGTTTATCACGGTTAGGTTTAGGGGCATGAAAAAATGCTAGAGTCCCAAACCTTTCGAAATAAGCTACATTAGGTTTATGGCCGTTCAGTTGTATTCCCTAGACTTGAATGAACTATTCTATTTTTAATACACATTACAGTGAATAGAGCTTTTACCCAAAATTTTGGCTGTAGTGCAGAATCCATTTAATAATGCTCTTGTTAGATCTAAGTCCCTGTTAGGTTTTTCCACCAGCTCATTCTGTTACGGAGTTTAAAGAAAGGTTTTTCGATGTCTGATTACATAATCCTTAAAGAATGTGTGTAATTCAGTATTACAAAATTCAAGCCTGTTATCTGTTTGAATTTCAATTATTTCTAATTGATATAAACGCCCCAGCTTAGCTTTTAATTTTGCCAAAGCATTAATTACTTCGTGCTTATTATTTAGCAGAACAACATGTACATACTGTGATTATCTATTAAACTTAAAAATATCTTTTCTCCCAATAGAGGGAACTCATGAAGGCTTCCATAAATCCATCATACTAATTGTAAGGGGTACTCTAAATTCTTCCTCGCCTAATGCTTTGAAGCATCCTTTGTGCTTTTGGCTATCTGGCAACTATCGAACATGTCTAAATCATTTATCAATGACATATTATTACCTCTCACAGTGCTAGACTTCAATAATTTTTCTACTGAATTGGCTTAAGTAGAACTAGCCGTGATATTTTTAACCTGCTATAAACAATATATTTAGATAAATTTCAATATAGATGGAACAAACATATAGTTATAGTATATTACGCCTAGCATGAGATTAATTGTACAATTTTTACATTTGTAGTTGTTAAGTTTGTATAAAAAGTAAACACTTCTTTTCTAGCATTTGACAATTAAAAACGTTGGCTCAATAAAAACAAATTAATTAAAACAATATGGCAAAAATTTACAGTTAAATTTCAATCATGTATAGAAACCATATAGGTATGTTAAGTTTACACAAACAGCAGTCTTAATGAATGTTTATCAAGTCCATTTTAGATTTAAAATATTTTTTTTCTATTACGGAATAACCATTTTCCAACATTTCTGGTGTTATCACTATACTTCCACAATTGATTGTTGCATTTTTGCAAATTACTAGCTGGTTCTGGATATCTTATTTTAAGTAAGGAAACAGAATAGTCCATATTAGATAATTCGGGTGACCTTGAAGAAAACAAAGTTTTTCTATACAAACTTAATCGAAAAACTTGCAAAAAAATAGATTGTTGTGTGCTGTTGCAGGGTCTTGTTTAAACTACCATTTTGAAGTTCAACTTGTAGGCTTTAAATGTTCGTTCAAACTTTCTTTTTGTATCACTCTGCTTATTCAATGGCGTGCACATCCAGCCAATCCCCATGTTTAGCTAACTCTGATTTTCATGTATCACAGCATTTCAGAAAACTTTTCTCTCCCTTGCATATAGTCTAGGTTTTGCAACCTAGCCTTCTTTATTTTACAAATGAAACTATCTTCACATAACACTTATTTTCTGTTTTTAATTAATCCCTGAATAGTCTCCTAATATTGGCTGCTTTCTCTTGTTGTGGGTGTTCGTAGCATTAAGTTTTAAATTTGGAATTGTTCAAAAGGGACAGGAATCCTGTAACAAAATCAAGTTGCACTGGCCAACTATAGTAGTGTGGGGGTCTCTATATCAATAAGTGATAGAAAATTGAACAAAATTGAGTAATGATCAAAATTTTCCGTAATGCTCAAATGTTGCAAATTTTACCTAGGTGCAATTTCAAGCTATGTTATTATTAGTACTTACTGTGTTAGGTTTTCAATATATCAAGTTTAAAGGGGGCCAACTATGTCTAGTTCTAATAGGATTTTTTCTGAACGACGTGTAACCTAGGGGATTGTTAATTACAGGGTTTCTTTTTTGGTGAAATGAATTTTCTTACAAAAGATTGCCTGTCTGTTTGAACAAATAAAATCACTCTCAACTAACCTTGCTTAAATCATTTCTAAAACAATTAAACTAGACAGTTGTTCATTCTTATAAATTACAAACGTACAATTATCAACTAACAATAAATAGTACTTTGAGGGTTTTTTATTTCTCAGACAGTTACATTGATTAATTTTAAAATGTTTTAAAATATTTTTTTTATATAGAATTAGCAAAAATAAAGATAAAGAAAGAGAAGAAATTCCCGATCCTGGTCCACCTGCAAGGCCTCCAATACCTCAAAGGATTATTGTTGTTCCAGATCCACCAGCACCTCGCAGGTTTAGTAGCTATTATAATTTTATTATTTATAAAAAGGTTTTAATATTACAGGCCTCTACCTCCACCACCTGAAAATGCAGCAGCTGCAAGATCTCAACAGCAAGCTCAAAGGAATTCACAGTCTCAGCATATGTTTAAACCAATGGTATGTTTTCTGTTTCTGATCCATTTTGTTGTAACTTATAGTTGTTCTATTAGCTATTAATAGTAAATTGTGCTTGTTTATGTAGTTGGTTGGTAGCACTGCTTCTGTTTCTAATTTAGCATTCTATTTATTTCATGTCCGTGTATCACATTTCAATACCTACTACTATTGCACCTTCAGCCGCCTCCCCGTAATCCTGAGGTATGTAATTACTTTTCTTTACTTTTATATGTTGTTTTTGTGCAATATTTATGTTGTATATAGTTTCTAATTTATTTTGAATATAGTTCTTTATTTTTTCACTGTATGATTTGGTATAACACATTGACTACTGCAGGAAAATTTAAGCAGATCATACGACAACTTTAGTATTATAGGTATTTATGCATAGAGTCCAAAAGTACATTTTGTGGTAAACTTGTAGCTTTTATTCATTATAAATTTTAATTAAAGTTCATACCTAGGCCTATCGGGATTATTCCTATTTTAGTATTTAACTATCTCAATATATTCTGTTAAAATAAAACCTAAATTAATTTTCAAATGCTCTTTCATCGATGTGTGAGCACAAGTTCCGTTTGCTCACCAGATGCTCATATAGCTATGTGTTAACTATTTGTAATAGCGTGGCTCGAAAAGTAGGATTGTTAATACAGTGATATGTGAGCTTATATAGATAAACAATGTGCTTGATAATAAAACAGGTGTATATTGGATTATTTAAAATCAGTTTTTTTTTATAATAATATATTAAATTTAATTTTGTGAACTTGCAGAAATAAAAATTTACGTTAAATTAAAAATTAGAAATTACCATCCATTTGCCAATTTTGTGCACTCTAGGAACATCAGAATTTTTTCCCCTCATTTAACTGGCCTCTGTGCGTTTTTCAACATTAGATCAGAGTACATGAGTTTTAGAAAATGTCGCTCAAAAGAAGCTACCTCAAGCATGTCCAACATGCCGGAATCTTGTCACATTCTATCCATATTGGTGATGAAAATCGACAAGAATTAGTAAAAGTTACGACGATTGTACTAAATAGGGATGAAATTATATTGCAAAGCAGTATTTATCTAGCTAGTGCTCATGAACGTTTCTTTTTAGATGTAAAGTTCTTTTGGCTTCCTGCTTTTCGTACGTTAACATACGTTTTAATCAACTTCAGCAAAAAGTTTTTGATCCATCATCATCATTAGGTAATCAGTTTTAAAAATAGTTGGACATGTACCCTCCATTGTTTTCTATTCTCAGCTAATCTACACATTTCCATGAAATTCCCACAGCTTACATCTTTCATTATCTGTATGCACTAGTCGAATCTAGGTCTACATCTACTTCTCTTTTTCCTTCATTTGAATCACCAGTTAAACGAAGACAATGCAACAGTAACGACGAGAAGTTGAAAAAAAGAGAAGCAATGAAAGTTGTGATGTAATTAGTTTGGAAATAAAGAGCAGATTTAACTTCATTGGTTACTCGGTTATTGCAAAACTCATTTCTTATCGAAAAATTCCCAAAATTTGTTAAACTTTTTGAATCAAAATACTATTGCATACTACCCATTCTTAAACACAAATCAATTACAAACTGAGTTGAACGTTATTTATATGTGAGAAGAATAGTGTGATGCTTTTGGTGCTGTGCGTTTAATTTGTTTGTTGTTGGAGCAAAACCCCGATGCGGTATTTACAGAAGCGATCAAGCTTTTGACGATATTAGTAACGATACATATGTCAACTTTTGAAGCCGAAAGAATGGAATTTATTTTATATGTCGTTTAAAAATAGTAATAATATTATAATTCGTGTTGAATTTGAGTTTGTCGACATTTAAGAAACGCTGTGTTTAAAAATTTAGTTTGCGCTCAGTTTTGTGTGCTTAGGTGGTTTATGATTTGTGCATACTAAAAATACTTTTTTTGTAAATGATCTTTGTTACATCATAGAACAGTTTTAGTGGTGATATTTAATAACAATATTAGTGCAGATACTGTTACAGTATAGTGTGAACGCTGTTGTAATGCGAGTATACATCGTTGTGTTCTCGTGTGTTGGCAGCAGGAACTAAAGAGTAATCGAGTCCGAAAACAACACTACGCCCGAGTATGTACATTTTGGTGTCTAACAATTCGCGTAGTGTTATTTTTTATTTGTCTAGAGCAGCACAGGTATTTATACCCTTTATTCTGTACTTTGTCATAGGTAGTATGTAAGAATTGTCGTTATATTGCATTAACTACCGCACACACTGCCATCTATATAGTATTTTTGCATTTCTATTTATTAGCATTTGGTTCTTTCCTAAATTAATCTAATCAGTATCACCCTTATCCAACCGCATTGGTATAATTTTACCTAATGGTTTTAAACCAGGTGGTTTATGTATCAAAGTTATGTGTAATCTAGCAAACATATGGGCACCCTCAAATACTAATCCAATAACCGCCACTGAAGAGTTCATAGACTTATTTATTACTTTGTTGCTTGGAGCAATGCAAGCCAGTGATACTGTCTTTAATTATTCTGCCTGATCCCATAATAAACTTGACTTTCTATTACTATAAACGATACAAATTGCGAATCGTACACTAGTATAGTATCTTTTAAAATCAATTAGATAAGTTTACTCCTTGGTAGTCAATGTGTTAATAATATTTAACCAAAAATAGTACAGATTGAAACGTCTTAACTAATTTTTGTAGACTTTATTAGTTTCTTTTACACTAGTTATGTTGATTTTAGGTAGATTTACATATAATTTTTGCTTTAATAGTATATTATATAAGAAGCTGAGAAAATGTAGTCTAAATTTTTATTTAAATGCTTTTTTTTTTTGCTATGTGGTGCAGCAAAAGCACTTTTGAATAGCTTTCTTTGGTCATTGCAATAATTTTTGTTATGCTGGTACAGTCACGATCAGTTAAGCTGGCATATGATTCACTATGGTACAAAACAATAAATCTCTGATAAAGTTTGCGTCTTTGTCTTATATATGCAACTACTCCATGCTCGAACAGTTGAACAGAAAAAGGTTTGTCTACTGAATATAATATAGAGCAATGTAAAGACAAATATCTAAATCTTAATATCTATATATATTGTCGTGGAACCTCAGTAACGAAGCTGGGGCAAAGCTTTAACATCGATCCTTCACCTAAATCATTCGATCCCCACGAATTGGGCCAATATAAAAATTTCAAAAATTCAAAAATTTTAAAATTTTCTTAAACATTCCTTACCCTTTTATTTCTACTTCAAATTCCTTCAGCTTCCCTGGCTAGCTCAGCTGTGCCTCTTCTCAAATACCTAAATTTACCGACACATCTCTTTCACACTCGCACACCATTCAATAAAACTACCAAATAATACCACAACTATACAACCTTTTATTTACATCTATTAACAGATAAATTATATTCACATGCGCTAAAACAGTTTAATACAATAATTATAAAACTCAAATTATAGTATGTTTTTAAAGTTCTTGATTTTTCTAATTATTTTTAAACAAATTCCATGAGACTTGAGTAGATGAAACAATAATTATAAAACTCAAATTATGGTATGTTTTAAAGTGTATGATTTTTCTAATTATTTTTTTAAACAAATTCAATAAGATCTGAGTAGATGGGCCCTATATGTTACCCTAAATTGACTTCACACTGGAGTATGGTCAGCTCATTATAACCCAGTTCAGTTTGTATATGCCTTTTAATCCTTGCATAAATTAAAACCAAAATTCAATTTTTACCCTGACTAAATTTTTTAATGTTTTAAATACACCCCTTTTCAATATTTAAACATCAATAAATTGACCAGTACATGTATCATTTACCATAAATTTCTACAATCATAAATATGCCACAAAAAGAAAGGCAACCACACAGCACAAAATTTCACAAATGTTTATAAAGCAACAGAAATTTCAAACAAATTACCTGGAGAATTCTTTATGCTTCCATGTCGTCGTAGATGACTGCCAGACACCCCTCTGCGTTGTTTCGATTTAATGTGCTGCTTTACAGGCCTCTACCATCAGCTACAACCTCAAGCTATGCACCTCGTCTTACAGTACCATTCCATATCATGCATACATACTCGATTACCTTACCTCCATATAACATGCTTCCATTTATTGATTTTTGTGTTGTAGTAGCCGGAAGGCGTCGCCGTGGATCAATGTAGTAAGCATAAGACTACGGATCCCAAGGTCCCGGGTTCAAATCCCGACACGGCCGACTGCTTGAAAAATGGCAGGTGAGCATTTTTCACAAAAATTATGCCCTCGTTCGGATGAGAGGTTAAATGGAGGTCCCGTGTGTGAGTGTTGTCATGCACGTTAAAGATCCCTACCTTGCCTGGAACGGCAAGGGTTCGGCAAAATTCTAAATTTCCAGGCAACAAAAAAACTCGCCTCCTGGCCAATGTAGTACCTACAGGTGGAGCATTGGAAATGTAAATGAACTGTAGTAGCCGGACCTTTATTAAATTAATACACACTACTCGTAATTTACGTCGATAATTTAGAGGCCCGCTACTACTGTACTATGCACGCAACCACTATAATAAAATACTCACAAACTAAAAACTTTATTGTATGCTGGTCTGAATCACTTTATTGAAGTAAAGGAACATAGAAGCGACGAGAAAAGAAGAGAGCGTTAACAACCTAGGTTGGGTATTTATATCCGTTTAAAACCCCCTCGTGGACGCGCTTCATCAGAAAAGCTTATTTTCAAACACAGTTTCTACAAATTTTGAGCATAACCGTCAGTTGATTCCTAAAATTTTGTAGCGTGCTACGTGCTGTATACCCTGATTTGCTTTCACCTTCGCGTGTGTCTACATTTGGAACACTGTCCACTTTCAACCAATGGCAAAATTCTCTGTCGTCATAAACTCTGCCTAAGTTCTATTTATCTTTGTTTGATACATGTTTGCTGTCTCGTTCGAAACCCCACTTGCGTTACAGAAAATCGATATTGATGACATCCAACCTCAACTCCACGTGTATATGGTACGTGCATTTCAGTTCCTTGTTTGCTTTATATCTGTCCCTATCTGTTGTATATAACCGACCGTGCATTTCCCTTGCTCCTTAAGATGTTTGTTGCCTAGTTGTTTATACAAAACTGACGGTTGAAAATATTTTCTATGAAATCCTATCTTAATATGCGCTCGACTTCGTCGAACGTAACCTTTTAAAACGCAGGTGTTTCTGTTAATTATCGATCGTTTTGAAGATAACAATTCCTAGACGCTCTATTTCTTCGTATTTGATAAAACTGACATTGACTTTTACAACGAATACAATTGCCTTGGGATTATTGATTTTCTTATGCAGCATGTTCCCTTTTACTTATATGTGTTGAATTAAAATAACTTATGGTTAATTCTGCGTATCCTTGAACTTCTATTTGCTTTAAAGCTCTCTTCTTTCCTGTGATCCTAATATTTCAATTATTAAATATAAAAATACTATAATATTCGTTCGTTCTCCCTAAATGAATTAAATTAATTTTGCGCGTAAATAATTTGCTCTTTTCTATATTATATACAGGGTTGTTGAAATTTTATTGTATCACAATTATTTACCCCTTTGAATTCACAACAATATATATCCTCAAATTTTCTGTGAACCGTCACTTTAAATGATTATTGTTTGCTTGTAGGGCTTTCAATTAATTTATTATAAATATAAACAGTTTTTTTCAAAACTGAAAGGATTGGTAAACTCGCGTTGGAGTAAAAACAATTTCATAATAACACACCCTACTCAATATTGTCTTTTTGCTTTTAGTTATTCAAACTCACCAAATGATTTTAAATGTTGGCTTATTTTGTATGTAATAAAGGTGCTTTAATTCTTTTGGAAATGTTATAGGGGTACAAAAAGAAATATATGAAATGCAGTAAATATAATTAATGAAACATTTCTTCGGTGAAGGAAGCATGTGTTTGTCTTACAACTCTAACTAGGATTAAGAAAGTGGGCTTACAAACTAGAAAAGAAAATCAATTAAGTTCATCAAGCAAAAAACGCAATTGAACAAGATGCAAATCTTGTAATGTCAATGATTTTATAAAAGTTAAACGGAAAATTTAGGAAATGCACTCTAAACATAATATTATGAAACTAAATTTCACAACAAATACCTATTACAAGTTTTATATTCATTAACTGAAAAACCGCTCTAAAGGGAGCTTGTTACAACTGAAATATATAATTTGTTATCACTTGGCTTCATATACTTGCCAAATGTTGTTTTAGATATATTGTGTTAAATGCAGAGAATAAAGATGGTTTTGTACCTAATGCATTCCTTTGTTTTCTATGATGTCACAAAAAAGAAAATTATCATGGAGCTAGAACACAGAATTGTTTATAAAATGGTTCTAAGAGCGATTAATACAAAATTTAAGCAATATAAGTGTAATAGTGCTATATAATTAATTACTCCTATTATTCAAGATTAATGGCACACTTCTAGCACCTCTTCTACAAAGAAGAGCTAATTAATTATATGTTTGCATCAGCATAATATCTTTTTTTAATACTTTATTGTTAAAAGAGAATTATTGGCATTAGTAAAGGTACATATTCCATCAAAAATATATCAACTCGATGAAATTGTAACAAAGGACGGCCTCATGTTGAGGTGACTGGATTTTAATATAAAATTAGGGAGTTCTTGAAACACTAAGCTCTTTGTTTGTTGAAATTTATCACATTGGAAAAGGGTAATATTGTAACAATCACGGATGCATAATAAAGCTTTCATATTCCTCCTGCTTTCTTTTTATTATGAAATGGGCTTTTTTTTTAAATTAGCCCTGGTGTTTATTGTTTATGGATGTTGGGTATGTATTTTCTTTTTAAATTATTAACTTCACATGTGTTCTATTGAAATTAGTACCTTCAATTTATTAAACGTTGTCATGTTTTACTTTAAAATGCACAGGTGGTTGTTATAAAATTAAAATTTGGAACTGTAGAATATGCATTTTTTTTCTGCGTCCATTATAAAAGTTGCGTTTTTTAAAATTATTTTCTGTTCATAAAGTATGTGATTATTGAATCGATCAGAAAGCGTTAAAAAAATAGTCGTAACGTATCATTTTTTAACACAACTAAAAATTTTTGTGTAAACGTAGTGTGCTTTGAATGCTTCCCTCTATGTCATTAATTAATCATCTAAACTGTTAAAACTGTTCTTAAACGATTTGAGATAGTACCTTTTATCCCGTTAATTAAAGTAGAGTGATGGATAATGATAGTGATGAGTCATTTAATCTGCACACCCGAAGATGTAGTTCAAGCGGCAAATGCAGTTACATTGAATCTTTTGCCTGAGAAATCCAAGGAGCAGTATTTAAAAGAATATAATTATATCAAATTCATTTATCTAACGACATAGAAAAAATTTTGTATGAAACTTGAGTAAAGTAACTTTTTTTTCACTCGTAGGAATTGCCGCACGAGCCGAAGGTGAGTGCAGTCAAATTTTCCTACTCGTGGAAAAGTATTACTTTACTCACTTGTTGCATAAATAACTATTATTAAGGTTTGTCAACATATAGTTTAATAACTGTTTGTCTACATCACTGTAACTGCATTTTTTTCCAGATTTTACAAATATTTTATGTATTTATAGGAACTGGAGGTATTGGCAGCTCATCTAAATGAACTGGCTGTCCAACCAGAAGCACCACCTAGGAATAGTCGAAAACAACCACAAGTTAACAACAGTTCAACTCCAGCAGCTTCAAATAATCATGTATCGGGTACAGTTTCTAATAATCAATCTCCAAATGTACAAACTTCAGGCACTATTTTGGATTCCCTTATTGACAGCGAAAGTGACTCAGAGCCTGAAGACAATGGGCGTGGTAGAAATGATGGCACTTTACTGGCCAGTGATCCTCCAAAGCCTCTGTAAGTGTTACCATTTGTTTAATATGCATCACTAATGGGGGAAATTTGGTTTTTGTTTTTTTTTTGTTTTTATTTCTTTTGGTTAGTCCTGAATTCGCTTACAGACCCGGTTTAGGTGTTGTTGCCGAAAGTACACCAAGCAGCTCAAATCCAAGTGCTACATCATCATCTGGAGGTGCTCCAAATCGACCATTACCTCCAACTCCTGACGACGATGATTCTCAGGGTGATAAAACATTGGTGCTTAGAAGGGTGAGTAGGCTGTTTAATGTGATGTATGTTAGTTTCTATTGTCAGTATAAAATGACAGCAGCCTGTGGCCAGTCTAGAAAAAGATGAAAATGAAATTGATGAAGCTACTTTATTGAAGGACTGGGACTTTGCTCGCTTTTTTCCTTCTAAATTTCCAGCAAATAACCAATCTAGTGCTGATAATACTCCTACAAATAACAAATTAAATCCAAATAATCATCGTCGAATGGAGAGTGATTCCAAAATTGCAAACTCATTCTTCAGAGGATTTAGGCGTGAAAATTCGGATTTTTTCCCTCTTAGTTCACGACACTCTGCAATTTTTGTAGATAGGAATGTAAATCTGGCAAGATCTAGTGGAATATTTAATAGTAGACGTAGTTCGGATGTTGGTGTAAATAAAAAAACTATTGGGGAGCCCATTCTGACTGATTTTATCAAAAGAAATGATTCACCTAATAGTAGTGATTTAATTAAACCTAGGCGTGAGAAAACTGAATCAGACATTGTTTTGCGCAATACTGGAAACAGAAAGGGTATTCGAGAAAATTTAGAAGCCAGAAGGCGGGAAATGGAAGCACAATTACGAAGACGTAGTACAAGGTTAAGCACTGCTAATTCCACATCAACAAGTAATTCTAATGCGGGGGATGAATATATGTATTTAAAACAGGTAATTCTTTTGTTTATGATCTTGTTTTTATTTATGGGGGCTTAAACAAACGTGTCTTTTTGTAAGCTTCAGACGGTGCATGTTTTGTGAAATGGAGTGTGAAACATCTATTTTTTGTCTAACAAATTGTGTGCCGCTTAATTATTCAACTAACCATATTTAACAGAATACTAGTGTCTTGAAACTTGAGAAAATCAGCATGTTTATGGGATTTTATAATAAGACAAGCATGAAGAGACTGGCTGCAGCTGCTGCCATGTTGTCTACTTAAAGGTTTGTTTTGAAATTTCGTACTGAATAGATCCATGTTTGGCATGGTAGTTATATATTACTGTTTGCACAACTTTTTGTATTCAGAGAGATTTTAGGGAAAATGAACCCTTTTGTAATCTTTTAACTTTTCTTTTTAAAATTGCATTTTGTAATATTAATCTTTCTTAGGGTTGTATGGTTTATGTACTTACAGCATTAATTTCGTCATTTATCAGTAGTTAATTTCAAAAATGAGTAAGTATTTTCTTTTAAAAGGATGTATATAAAAGTAACAAATTTAACAATAGTTAAAACTGATTATTATCCACGATAAAGGCAAAAGCAACAACACTGGCCAGAAGATTAGTAGCCCATTTTAAACTAATTATCAATTATAAACAATTAATTTTAATACAAACACAGTATCTGGAGATCTTGTTTGTTATTAACATTTTAGGAAAAACATCGAAACGGGTATTTCACAACCACAATCATGATTAATAATAATAAAATCATGTTCTACGCCATATTAGAAACTAATAAAGTAAGCATTGCTTGTTGTTGTAAAGGGAATTGTCGGAACAGGATATAGAAATTACTTCTGAATATATAGATTCGCCTGCTCAGTTAATCCGAAAGATGTCTTGCTGCAAAGTAATTTGTTTTGATTGGTCTTCTAGTTCAGAAGGAACTTTCTTATATTCACTGCTTTGCTGTAAAACACCTATTGGCTTAATTGGGTATGTGAGTCTGCATTTTTAGAAGTGGAGTTTTATATCTTGCGCTGATAACGCTTCTGGACAAGGGTGCAAATATATATGCTATATGTAAATATATATTGCTATATGTAAAATGAGCATTTAAGTGTTTAATTTTGATTTGCGCTGAAGGTACGTGGACCCCGTAACAATATAAGTGTGTATCGGCCAACTGCAGAAGTGCGGGAGTGGGTTCTTATGGAAGAAATTATAAAAAAACAGAAGAATTTGAAATAGAAAGAATAAAAGACAGCATTATTAAATAAAAGGGCTGAAATGCAAAAAAAGAAACATTACATTGTCACATACCCTGAAATCTTTTTCTCTGCCAAAATTACGGGGTGCCAAACTGTCTGTTACAGTAATTCTTTTGATATTATTCTACACAGAAGACTGTTATTTCGCATAAATCTCTCTTATTGCGGTAAGATAAATTTTGTCACATATTTGCTTTTATCTAAAATATCTTAAAATACTTATTAATTCTGTCGTTAACATAAAAAATTTCTAGTAAAATTACATAATATACTTTCCTTAAAAGAACTTAACTTTCTTAACCTCACTCTGACCAGGTATTGGTAAAAGAAAGAAATCCTAAAAAGACCTTAAATTAATCCATCAACAAAACTATTCAACCTCAACATTTTTCCTGTTTTCAATATTTACTTCTATAACATTTATAAATCCCAATTATTGGAACTGCTTTTAATAGTGACATAGAGAACAGTCAAATCTCTGCTTTTTCATTATATCAATTTATTGACCATTCCAAATAACTAATTTTTTATGTATTCACTAATACTAAATTCTGCCAATAAAAGTTGCATTTAAAATGAATATATATTATGTCCATCGCCACGTTATCCCAACGAAACAATTACTTTCACCGTATTACATATAATGTACCTCTTCAGCCCAGAAATGCCTAATTTCAATAATTTTAAACATAAAAGCTCATTCTACTTACAGTTTAATTCCAATCTTCAAAACTTTCAGGTTGTGCAGAGATCTCCAGTATTTTTCATTCTCTCATCCTATAAACAACAGCTACCGTAACTAAACACAATCCAAACATCCAACTTCATGGTGGGTGAACTATCCAAGTTTTAACCCCCTTAACAAGTCACAATGATAATAATTCCACCAACAGGTGAATTAACAATACTTCGTCCGTGCAGAGTAAGTTGCAAATTTATTGTATGCATATTTAATGTCTCCTGGGGGTATGCTCATCTTATTTTTTTCCTTGGAGATGTGTTACGATTAACTTTCTACCCGTCACTCGCATTGCTATATTTTAAATTAATTTCTCTCGATTTCACTTTTTGAACTCACCTTTTAAAACTTAAATTTCTTAGCTTCTTTGGCATGGGTTACCACTGTATTTCATTTTCGTACAACTACATTTTGATGTTTGTTTACTATCATTGAAAATAATTGATTCCTCATTCTCCATTAGATGTAACTATTATGATTTCTCCCACTTTAAAATTTTATCATATGTAAGATACATGATTTCCTATGGTTTATACGAAATGCTCAATTTTTTTGATGTAACTAGGAAAATACATTGTAACATATTGTACGAAAAGAATAAATCATCTGCAATCTAATATGTGTGACTTTCCCTTACTCAGTGTCTGGGTTTTTACTTTGTATTAGAGTGTCTTAGGTTTTCTTCGTGGTAATTGCAACTAAGTATATCAAAACTATATAACGTTGAATGGAATTTATTTAACTAAAATTTATTAAAAAAGCCTGTCTTATATTTGAAATGGATATACTTAAATTCACTATTATTTTATAATTCTATAAAAAAGTGACGTGATTTTGCTGTGAAAGTTAGATATAAATATTTTGTGTACACTTTTGTAGTTGAAATTAATTTTCAATCTTAAATTTCGTCCTAGTTTGTGGTTTTTAAGTTTATGATTTGAGTAAAAGAACTAATTTTATTGCAATATCATGCTTACTGTATACTACTGTATCTGAAATCAAAATTTACAAGGTATATCAACATGAATTTTGTTCCTTTTGGATTTCTTTTTCTTATCCATTTAATTTTTATATCTAGCGTAACGCTCGTGTGAAACACGCAATAGTTTCTAATATGAAGTGGTTGAAATCTAGCACATATTGTTAACCACTTTGAAACTTTTTGTTTATAAAACTGCGTAGTAATTTTTTTTTTAAATTAGTGTTGTTTATATCAACATCATAATATCCACTTTATAGTAGATGCATATTTTAGAGAGCAGTTTGAATTAAAACATGTTCATCTTTTCGTTACTTTTATCATTGGCATTGACACTTTATAACACAAACCCAGTAGGATCAAAACATTTGGATTTAACTACACCTTTTAATTACCTCAGCAAACTTGACGTGATTATATTAATCGTTGATTAAAATTTAGAACATCACCCTACTTCGTATGTAATTAAGCAGTTTGGTTTGTTGTGCAATAAATAAGAATTTTGTTATTTTGTTTTAGTCATCATTACTTAGGATTTCCAAACCTTTGACAACATTAGTTATATCTACAGTATCACTTTGCAGTATATCTAAGGCAATTGCTGTTTTCTACTTATTTGAAGACTTTTTTTATCTTATAACTGTATTACAGACTGCTACACATATTTTTCTGACGCGATTCTCTATTATTTTAATAATATTATCCATTTTTAAGGAATGTTGTGCAACTGACGTGGCTGTATCACTTTGCAGTATATCTAAGGCAATTACTGTTTTCTACTTATTTTAGGACTTTTTTCTTAACTTATAACTGTATTACAGACTGCTACACATATTTTTCCGACGCGATTTTAAGGAATGTTGTAATGCAAGTGATGTGGCTGTTCCATTAAGTGTATCCAGATACATGTGATTTTATGGAACTCTTATAAGAAGTCGAGGGTGCTTTTGCAATATGGTAGTTTGTGCTTCTTTGTGCAAAATCACTGTACCTACAGTTTTAAAATACAAATAGGTGACTCCTGAAAAGATTAAAATAATAAGTTGCACACCTTTGTGAATAAAGAACTTATTATCATCATCTGACTTATTTTAATTCAAATTACATGAATCTTGTATATTTTTTGGATAGCACAACAACCCTGTTTAAATTGAGTAATTGGGACGAAAGTCAGTTGGATAGGGTTGCTCGCTGGAATCTGATGTATCAGCAGTTGACGTTTTGGCGAACATTTAAAGGATGTCTGCTGTTTCTTGTACCAAACTACTTAGTCAACCGAAAACATTCTTTAAAATTGTTACATAGAGTTTTGGCCCAAGAATATCTAGCCGGTAATCAACAGAAAAACTCAGTGTAGTACTCCGTTAAACATTTTGCTTTGGTAGAGTACTAAAAACCTCAGTTGTACTAACAAGAATGGTTACTGACTAACTCAGTGGGAGAGATGTTAAAAGTGTTTGAAGGGGGGGTTCTCGGAATGCTATCATGTGTGAAATGTGTCTTAGTCAGAAAGTATCTTAGATGCCACCTAGTCTTGAAATACAGGGGTTTCTGGGGAAAAGCCCCAGAAAGAATAACAAGAAGATGTCAAAATCTGAAATCAGGAAAGTTATTCAGGCTAATATTCACACTGGAAATCATTAAGTACACTGTTGTTAAAACAAAGATAAAACTAACGTTAACCATAACAACACTAATATACCTATTTAAAACTGCTAGCTGAAAGGAAGGTTTCTAAAATCAAATGTTAAATGGCCTAAATTTTAATCACATCTCCATGTAATTGCAAAATAATTTATTATAACAAAACTGGAACTACTACCTTCACATCAGTTGTGAAGAACATCAATAAAAAGGTCTTACATTATTAGACGATTATGTTTTCAACTATTTTACACAACTTTGTTTTTATTACAAGTACATGATAGACATTTTTAAGCAAATGGTAAAAATGAAATATATCAAAATTTACGCTTTATGGAAAATGTTTTCAACAAATAAAATTCTTAACCTAACAACAAAAACGTACGGTGGGTACTTTTGTAAATTTCATACAATTAAATAAAAATATTCATTCGTTTACAATAACTGCAGGTTATAGTTTCAGAAATTGTAAACAATAAATACCTGATAAGTGATTGTTGCATGTTGATGCCCCCGGACACCATTAAACGTTTTTATTTCCTGCACTTCGAAAGGAAAACTAAATATTTTGAATAAACATGCTTTTCTCCAACATGGGTTGTTGTTTCAATGGGAACAAAGATGTTCTTACAATTAAAGCAATTAATCTGGTAGGGTATTATCCGAACATTATTGATTACTTCGTCAGTTCGACACTTATTTGTCAAGGTTAATCTGGTCTATCCAAGTTACATGTTGTTTGTTGGGATGTTAATTATGAGGTGCTCTATAAAAATTGACCTTCCCTTCATAAAACAATTCGGGATACCTTCGGCAGAATTTAGACATGGATTAAGACTACAAATTGAAAGTACTTATGGAAAGGATAACTAGAACCAGAAAAGGGGACTTTTTGTTTTCTTCATCAGCACAATTTTACATGGGAACTTTCTTCAATGTCCAGAGGATGTCAGTATTATACATTATTAATCAAAACAAACGCATCAAAGTAGTAATTTAGAATACAAAGTTATGTTGGCTGATGTCATTTCTAACCTTTAAAACCACCATAATGAATTTGACAACCTTTGAGTATGAACAATATAAGAAACAGAAATAATCATTCTTTAGATTTAGAATGCACGTAGCCTTAAAATTATATTTCTTATAGGAAATAACCTAACCTTATTGGTAAGATTTACTAATATAGAAACTATTAAAATGAAATATGATCATAAACATGTCGAAGAAATGTCACAATGTCTGATGCTCATGGTATTAATTAATCACAGCCATAACTATCGGACATTGATAAGAGTTCTGAAGTTAAGTTTATATATGAAATTTTAAATAAAAAGCATTGGACCACTATTCTACTTAGTTAAATTATATCTGACTGATTTAGTTTAAGACTTTGATTCAAATCATGATTACTCTAGGAGTTAAGTGCATTGCATTTGACTTTGCTCTTAGAATATCTTTACATTTTTTTCTCGTGTATACTATTTTGTTTTCATCACTGCTCGTGAAGCAGTTAATTATACAACTAAATTGTTCTTGAACTTTGTAATTTTTAAACAATTGTAATTATCTATCCATTAGATTTTCTATCAAGGGCTGAAAAAATGTTTTTATATATAGATAAACAACTAGTATTTATGGGTTCGTCATGTATAGCGTTACCAGCACCTTGTGGTAGTATTATGTATTTATTTTTTAATACCGTAATTGCTTCTGGGGTACTCTTCTGTTACTTTGTTTAGCAAGGCAGTAACTAGTTTCTGTCATTTGGTAGGTTGTATTGTAGTTATAAGCACTTAATCATTTCTTTAAAATATGTTTGATTTCAATGGTTAAAAGATACATTTCACGAGTAAAAATATTCTGCAATGTCAATATCTATCATTTCACTCTCTGGTTTACTAATTTGTGTAAGATGTAAAAAATTTTGTTGAAGTTGATGATATTAAATAGAAGAATATTTGGAAGGTTAATGGAGCTTAGTGTTACATTGCTGTTTTGATATTGTAGATGATTTTAGTATTAATTAACTTTGAATTCATAAATTTACCGCTGTAAAGTTAGTACGTAAGAGTTGGCACAGTAGTGCTGTTTTGGAAATTATTGATCGGTTAGAAGACGACAGAATCATCATGGCGAATTATATTGTTTAGTTTGTTTCCTTTTTAGGACAATAAATGTTTTGTGTTATATAGTTTTATCCGTGAATATATTGTCGTTTACTTGCTACTCAAGAAATGTTGTTTAACATAATAGTAGTTTGTGTTGGTATAACTTAATTTTGTTCTAATTTTAAGTTAGGTAGGCCCTGCGAACAGTACTTTTATGTGGTAAAGTAATATTATTTAAGCATCCTTATAAAGAATCTTCAATTATTGTTGTTTTTCTTGAATTAATTTGAATCATGAAAGCAAAATTATATTATTAGTTGTTATTTTTTAGCATACATAGTAGAGATTAGGGTGCTACACTACTTCTATCACTTGCATGTTCGATGATCTAATACTGGGAATTAGTCTTTTTCAGAATTTTGCTTGCATGCCCATACTTTTGTCTCGCATGCATCAACTAATCAAACTGTGCGGCAAAGACCTAAAAATAATTATTATTTAGAACTGCAAAACTTACATTTTATTCATTAATATGCTTTTGTATATTTTAGAACATGTATCGTGTATTGACAATAATTTCTCAAGAATTCTGTATTTAAATATTGAGTGATTGAAAATTACAAACAAAAATATATATGATTAAGTCCACAGATTAGTGTATCATTATATAAAGTTAGATCCATTTTTACTATGGAATATCATGTTTTCTTGAATTTATGTATCGTTTACTTGTAGGAAGGTTTTAATTAAACAAAATGTATATATTGCCATATATTTAGTTCTAGAATTAACAGTAATGCAAATTTTTTCTGACAAAATGATTGTCTAAATATGAATGCAGTATTGTGTGAATAGCTGAGCAGTAGAAAGGACGTTTTCCAAAGTGAAATTAATCAAATTAAATATTCAAACAAGCTCACTTATTTGGTGATGCGGTTACAGCTGTTGTCTGTACAGGACACTAGACAGAGCAGAACGAGCATAGTGAGTGCACAGTTCATAACACACAAAGATTCGCCCTTCACAACACCAGTTTCTACCAAGATAAACTTTCACTCACAACCGATATTTTTGTAGGTGACACTTGCAGGGTTCACACCACAAACTAATATTAATTTAATTTTAATATACAGGGTGTCGCACATACCAGAAATAGGACTCAACTTCGTTATTTTAAATAGCATACGCTATATATTATTACATATTTGAATAGTGCTTTAGCGAAGAATTAATTTGATATAAGGGTTTGTGTAACTATCTTCAATTGTTTTGCCTCTAGGAAATTTTTTGTCTTCAAAAAGGGTGCACTTTGGAAGCTCATAAAATCGGAATAATAAATATTTTTCAAAACTCTGTGTACGTTGTGTTTCCATAACACTTTAACAAACGTTTATAAACAAAAATTAGTAATGTAGTCTTCTCTATTGTAGGGCGTGCGTAAAAATCAAATTGTCAAATTAGGTGTTTTTTTTTTTAAAATTGAGTCCCGAAATTTTCGTATCACAACATAAACAAACATAAAATTTCCTTTCACTTGATACCAAAAAGTTGTTCTCTAAAATGTAGTTTTAAGTGCTCAGATGCTAATGTTCCTTTAAGTGTTTTCCATATACGTAAATTGGGGATTAAGTTTTGCACATTTTCAAGAAGTGATTTCACGTTTCTTATTTCAAATGAATAAATAGGTTTTTGGATTTTAAGTAGTGGTAGCAACGTTTCACACTGGGGCAACATGCATGAAGGAAATTCATTAACGCATTTGTGATTCTTATTGCCGAATAATCCAAAAGAGTGTTAGGAGCTGCATTTTGCTTCTCAATTTTGACTGATATTTCATATTCACATGCCAATAGTTTCAGTTAAAATCTTACATTTTTATGCTATTAATGGTTTAGTTACAACGAATCTGTTTTTCAGTAAGTAATTTAAATTATTTACCACTTCCAGTGTTGTACCTGATTGTGTTTCTCTGACAATGTATGTGTCTACGAGTGCACGATTGGATTTCATTCTTTCAACGTTATATATTAAGTAGTATAAGACAAGCGGTCCATGGAAAAAAAGAACGAAATCAGTAATAGGAAATGAACTTGCCCGAATTACGGTAACAAAGGAAAGGAAAGAAAGAACATGAATGCCACTTTAACACAGTCGAAGATTGGGAGGTGACTAAAAAATAAAAGGACATGACACTGTAACACTTCACCCTCCTTCCTGACCTTCATAGCAGTCAAAGAGACAAGGATCGAGTTACCTAATACATATATAATCGAATGCCAACTCTCTATCACTTTTTTTGGTTTAAAATTGCAATATAAGGGTCCACTTACCTATTCCAATAGTCTTTACTCTACTTTCTTCAAATGCCTCGGCTACTCTACAGCGGAGAGTACATGGACATGTCTCAGGGTGGATAGGCTTAGAATTCTGAAATCGATACTGGTGAGTTAACTTACCCAAAAGTTTACAAAGTATCTGTAACTAAATGTATTTCAACAAACCCCTTTTAATTGTAATATGTAGATATATATCTCAACATTATCAAGTAATGAATTTAATAACCTTTAATATGGTGATAGAACTATTTACATTTACTATATCGACATACTTGAATGCAATAAAATCAATATCTCTTACTTAACTAAAAGTTTCCTTAATCTGGGTTGTTAAATATTATACTAAGCACTGCAAATTCTACAGTTAAAACAAATTGACTCCAAATTAAACATAGCTAATAATTTTTGATATTCTACACAAAATTCATAATAATGATCGGTAACGTTAATATTAATGTTCAAAATTCCAACCTTATCTAGCAACTTAACATATTCATGTAAAGCATATGTATTATTATAGAAAAGTTCATACTTACAACACCACGTGTATGCGTGCATATACATGTTCGTTCTCTCGAATCATGTATGCAAAGATTCACTCAATACCTGTGTCGGGTATACAATACCCACTGTTGCTCCATTATCTACAATGCCCCCGAAGTAATTTATTCTCACCAGGGTTGATAATGCTTAACACGGGTGTTGATACATTTTGTGCTCGAAACTCTTGATATCTCCCTACTGCTGTAACTTGGTTTGGAATCGAACTTCCAAAACCCAAACTTCCACAATCAATCAATAATGAACCATATAGGTGTGGTTAAGTGTCATTTTCTTTGCCGCTAATAAACCTGCACTTTCTACCATTAACTGTTTTACAGCTGACCCATTTCGTTGTCGAATTATGATTCACTACTCTTTCCGTAATAAACATACGAAGTAATTAGCTCTGTTCTCTAACCATTGATTTAATTTACCCGACCATATAACCAATACTGCTAAACGACATTGCACCCGACCCCACACTAGCTGTGGGCTAGTTAGTTTTTATCTCATACTTTCTTTCATAGCTTTCGTCTTTGTGTGTCTTGTTGAGTCTTTGTGTGTCGTGTCGTGTTTCTCCACTCTCCCCATATTTATATATCTTTGATCACGTGATTGTTCTAGCCAATTAAAAATCTTACATATTTCACAATCGTACATCATCCCTACATGTGCTTTTAGGTTAATGGTTTAAATCCCTTTTTATTATTGCCATTGCTAATTGAAATTACCCTATAATTAAATTTAAATTATTCTGCAATATTCTAAAGTATTTCCTGTTAATATTTTTATAGATATCACGAAAAATTACATTTTATTACGTACTTCCGGTTTTGACTTTTCTAGAACAAATTAGCATTTCCTTTGGTGCCTTAATTTAAAATCTTCTAAATTTCAGGGATGTCAGATATCAGTTGATAGGTCGTAATACAACGTATGCTTTCACTTGGCAACAGCATAAAGATTGTTCTTTCTAACTGCCTGGTTCGGTTTATAGTCAATAAACGCTCCCGCCGTGAAGAAAAACAGTCACAATTTGTCACTTAAATCACATGCTTTTATGTACGGTAAATGCAAAATACACTTTGTAAAGAAAACATGTAATAATGTATTAGTAGGAAGCTTGATTGTACGCCAACATTCGAAAATATAGTGATAAACAACAGAACCAAAAGCGATTTTTAACTGTATTTTAAATAACAACATTCAGGGAATTCTTGACTATCCAACACATGTTTAGATCAGAAACCAGAAAGTATAGTATATCAAATGCAAATTTGAAAGTTAAATAATAAAAGGACTAGAAAGTTGGTTGCTTAACTATTCTATTTCAAACTTGAAATAATGAAAGTTTAGTGAACTATATATTCAAGTAAGCAGAAGCTGAAACGATCTTTAAATCAAAGAGGCAGCAAAATTTACAAATATGAAATGGAACATAACAAATCCTCCCCCTAGCAAAATTAAATGTCAG
The DNA here is from genome assembly GCA_036346225.1 of Platerodrilus igneus. Lineage (NCBI taxonomy): Eukaryota > Metazoa > Arthropoda > Insecta > Coleoptera > Lycidae > Platerodrilus > Platerodrilus igneus. The sequence goes on along the minus strand of JARFIW010000237.1, from coordinate 1,952,521 downwards.
GGTAGGAAGTGTAAAAACGGATCAAAGCAAATACATTAACAGTACCGGCAGAAATAAACTTTTATTACATGACAGAACGAGGCTAACAAAAGAAAAAAATAAAAAAAATTGAAGTGCCAATTTATCGGACAAGGCCAAAAATGTAGAAACAACAACAAAGACGAAGATGGAGCGGCATCAACACTGTAAAAGTCATCAAAGGACGGATATATCACAGAAAGAAACATTACAGAACTAGCTAAGTTGGTTGCCTAACTGAGATATTCCAAACTTGAAGTATCGAAAGTATAGCATACTCGTATATTCAAGTAAGTAGAAACTGAAAAGGTCTTTAAACTAAGAAGGCATTAAAATTTACAAGTACAAAATGGAATGTAGCATGTTTATTAGTTGTTAAAACTATTTTAATGCAAGCATGTTTGTTAAAAGATAGTGTGGATGCTAGCTGGCACATGAACGTGCAAGTGATCTAGATATTTAATTAAAATGTCTCGTTCTTGTTATAGAATGGTTGTCAAGAAGTATTTTCTTTCGTGTGTTGCTGTTTATAAAGGCATTATCAATTTTGGTTTAAACACGTATGGACTTCTCGCTATAAATTTTATTGGTTAGAAATGTTGCTACACTGTTTCTAGTAACTAATTGTTTTTATCAATATGTCTTTAGATATGTTTCTGATTAATTTTTGTGCTTTGTTTGTATGCAATAAATAGTGTGAATATTACATTTTGTTTTCCATTGTAAAGATGTGTAAATAATTTGCATGCTTATTTACTGAGATCATTTTGAAATTACGTTCCATTTTATTATATGAGGGTACTAGATCATGCTATAGTATGTTTTTTGCTTAAAAAACCAATTCCAATATCAGAGTAACTTTTATGCACATCATGGAAATATTTCTTGATGTTACCTTTTTTTAAGGCATTGGTAAACTTCATTTGGAAATTAAGCAAATAAGCTTTTGCTGAATGTTTGTTGTTAGAGAATTCTACTTTTCATCTGGGACGAAAAACATATATTCAACTTTTATATTTGACCATCCGGTTGTAAAATATACTACTTATAATGCATTAAAACTAACAGCAGTAACTTATGGAACATGCTCACCAATGCAACAATGAATGAAGACTAAATTATAATAACAGAGAAGTGGGTGCAGTAAAAGTGCACTAGCCACACATTTCTTAATGTTCATCGCGAAAATGATGAATAAAGACAAAAGCGCCATCTTGCAGAGGCTTTTGTTAATAGGCCGTGGAAAGCTATTGAACTTGTTAGGGTGGGTTATTATTTCAATTTTTAAAAAACTTTTAATTATCTAAAATTTGGTTTAGAATCGATCAGTAACTCACAAATGACTAGTTAATTACCTTGGCTTTGGGATTCAGTAAAGCACAAATGCCCGATCCAAAAATTTCAATTTCATGAAGGAACTAATCACATAGGTTTGGAATAAATTAACGTTACAGAAAGTGCTTTTCTTTTCTTTCATGGTGCTCTTGTGGTATTATTAAAGATGTTTGTACAATAAATATTTGTAACACGTTAAAGCTAACAATAATTTTACATTAGTGAACTTCATTGTGGAAATAGACAAACAAGGAGAGTGGCTTTACAGGGGTTACGAAGGTTGTCTTTTAAGTTTTTCATATAGAGCTGGAACGAAACAGTAGATAGCTTTTAAAGAGTATTGTTTTTCGAAGTATTTTCCACTAAGATTAATGCACTTTTGCATGCACTCGAACCAACTCTGGAAGCAGTCCATTCACTTGTTGATACAGTCAAAATTGCATTTTTGAAAGCATCGACTGCTTTTTCTGATGAATGGAATCTTTGACCATGCAGTCCGTCCTTGATTTTCGGAAAGGGATAGAAATTGTTGGGACTGTTTGGAGGATGGTGTAATAATTTGATGTTTTGTTGCTTTAAAAATTGAATTGTCTTGCAATCTGTGTGCGAACTTGCATTGTCTTGGTGAAGGTTGATTCATCATTTGGGGTTAGTTTTTCGAAGCTTTGTGATGACTTGCAGCAAACAAATAGTTCGATACCATTTGGCAGTAACAGGTCTTTGATCTTGTAGAGGAATTGTTACTACATGACCTGCTTCCGAGACAAATATTGCGAATATTTTTTTGGAGACACTTTGAGAACAGATGTCTTTTGTCGGCTTTTTTCGATGTGGAACAGTTAAACACATGACTTACGTTTATTTTCTGATGGGTATGGGTAAATTCAAGATTCATCATCACTCACGATGTACACTTTTTTAGAGTTTCTTGCATTCTGTTCTTCGGTCAACAGATGTGGTATCAGACTGGAAACTAATTTATTTTACACAAAATTCTTCATGTAAAAAATGTTGAATTTGAAGTCTTTGAAATTCCCAATGATGTCTCAATATCCCGATATATCACATGCCAATCTTCGTTGATGAGCTTGTGCACAGTGTAACCTTTCTAATTACTTATCTTTCTAAAAAAATTAATGAGGTTAAAATTTTCTTGCTAAAATAGACATGAACTGCACTCTTATCTCAAGGCCTACAGTGAGATCTTTGAATTGTTATTCCTACTAGTAAAACCATACACTTGATTCAATCTTAGTTCAATAAACAGTAACACATTGCCACTATTTTATTGAGTAAAAAATATGTTATAAATAATTTTTTAAACCAATGATATGTACAACCAAAAATTTGTTTTTTTTTAATAAATGTTTTTACAAAATTTACAGTATGGAAATGTTACCACTTGAAAAATAAAAATAAAATAAAAAAATTGCTGCAATGCAAACAGCATAAAAAATTTGTTAAATATTTTAATATTGAATGAAGTTGTCTAGTATTTAAATCGAGCTCGTTTTAATTATTTCAGACTTTTACAAAATTGAAGTCCCTAGACATAGAGAACATACAGTAAGTCCCTAGATTAGATTCAAGCAAAAAATTTAGGTTAATGAAATGTCATGTGCTGCTGTAAAAAAATGTTACAGTACAGTTTTAATTATTCAGCGAATTACATTTTTACTATTATAAAAGGAATAAAATTGGAAATACCTGTTTGCATGTTTAGTATGTAGATAGTTGTTATCACCTGATTTAAGACGTTGATATCGATGTTACCTAGCGGGCCTCAATTAGTACTTCCTATTATTGATCGAACAAGAACCACACCTGTGCAGATAAAAGCTTCAAAAACACAATTGGATAGCCTGCACGATTAACGGCTTTCCATAATTTACGATTCCATCGCCAAAATGCATTTTTGTGGATTCCAGGCGAAATAACCTATTAAACTGTAGATTTGGTATACTGAAAATTTTTAAAAATACTCTTCAGAAATGATGGCTGCATTGCAGGGTGCCTTCAGAATGGCAACAAATACTGTTTGGGTTGTTCCAAACTCAGGGGTTAGAACCATTTGCGATTTCTATTAAAAAAATATGTATTTCTGATTCCAGAGTGAATAAGACAGGACCAAAATTATTTCCACGTGCTTCCGGGAAAAATTTAGTATTGCGTGCTTCTTGCAATAATTTAATGTCACGTGAACCCATAATTACATGCCACTTTCGTGAATCCGTAATTAAGTGCTGAAGTGAAAAAACCCTTATTAGATTTAACAATTTCAAATAATAAAAGCGAAGTACACTTACCCACTTTCGGCTTTGCACATTATTACAAGGTGAACCAACTAATTTGGGAGCACCTAAATACTTGATGCTTTTCAGGCTAAGCTCAAGTTCGCAATTAGCAAGACCCATTTTTGTGCAGTGCTTAAATCAAAAAGGATAAAATTCGTGTATCTAACCAAGTAGATAATATCCCTCCTAAGCACAGATGGTTTCTAAAGTGTTTTCGACCAAACACGTTCCTACGAGGTCTGTATGTATGGTAGTCTATCTATCAGAATAAGTAGAATACATTGCCTAACCAATAGTATTGGTAACAGAAAATTTTAAACTGTTACAACAGCATCAATGTTTTCTCGAGTGATGCCGTTTGCGGTGCACATGCTCTTGGATCGTCGCTAAGACTAATCCGTCCACGTTTGAAATCTCCATACAGAGATGTGGTGTTTCATTGCCAGAAATAGAAACCAATTCCATGAGGCGTTCTTGCTGAGATAATCATCCTTGAAAATTATAAAAAATTACCGCGTGAAATTTCATGGTTTAGTTCCATTTTTTAAATTAACTTGTAACGTTGACAGTTCGTTATCGCTATAACACTACATGTATTGCACTTTGGATTTAGGTTAACTAAACATGGATATTAATTTTTAGTGATGATATTTAATTAGTGGCACCTTCTATGCCCCAGTATACAAAACAAAGACACCTCTCGTATTAGCAAATTGAGGGAACCATTAAACTAATTAGGACAAATTGTGATTAAAGTTTGTAACTTTTCAATGCTTGGTGGCGATCTCATGAAACTGGCTTTTTATTGTCTGTGGTGTTATGATAATATAAGACTTAATTGGAGTACTTTGTCTTTGTATACCTTAAATGGAAAGATTACATGGGACATGAATTTATATAACGAATGGTGCCTTAATGACAAACTCATTATTAACTCAATAAAGTTTTCTTTCATGATACTATGGCCGAAGGTTAATGAACTATCGCTCATGTGTACTACTCCTTTAACACAGGTTTGTTCAACAAGATTTGTATGGTTAACACTTGACAAGAAACTTAACTGGTCAGCTCTCTAAACCTGGCTAATAAATTAGCTTCCGCTTGTTTTGTTATTAGATCCCTTTCAAAAGAATTATCTCAGCATTCTAATTATGGTGTACCATGCATTTTTCGGCTCTCCGCTTCGTTATGGTATTACATTCTGGGGGAAGTGTCTCTCTAATTTACATATCTTCTGTATTTAAATTACAGAACAAGCTATTAGAATTATCTTTTGTACTAGTTATGATTAATGCCGTAAACTTCTTTTTAAAAAGCTTAATATTCTTACCTTTTCTCTTTATATATTAACGAAACGCGCATATTTTATTATACAAAAACAAAAACTATCATACTTCAAACACATTCAAACAACATAATACTTAAAGCTACAACAATGTTTATACTTCTATCCAAAAATCATTTTGTTTATATGGGACCAATACTTTATAATAAATTACATATCTCTATTAAATCACTTACAACCTTAACTAAATTTAAATTCGTACTTTTAGCCTTGTTTAGCAATCGATGTTATTATAGTGTATCGAGAATTTCTTGAAAATAGTTTTTGACATTGCTAACCTATCTAATACTAATTGATAGTTATTTTATATGTTACCAACTAGAAATTTTGTGATAGATAATTGTATATTAATTCAAGTTTAGCTTATTGTAATTGTTGCTACCTTATTACCATCTCTGGATGGGTACAAATATATTGTGCTGATACTTTTATTTTGTGGTGTATCTCTACCTGTACACCTTGAATCAACCAAAATATTAAAATGTCGATCTCTATTCCTTCCAAAACCCTTAATCTACCTCGGCTAGCTCTACTCTTATCTCCAGTTGGGTTTGCAATTTTATGTTTATTTTACAAATTTAGTATGGTAAAATCTTCTAATTAAAGGCGATCAGGATAAAAATTTCTATTTATAAATTCTAATGTCAAAATGACACTTGTCAAATTTAGGTTATTAATTATGATTTTGATTTTAAATATCATTAGTGATGTAGCAGCTAATACTATCTTACTAACGTACTCACTACTTGTGGTCCTGTATCCTCTGAGTCTTATTTAAATTTCTCTCCGTTGTTCCTATTTCTTTCGGTATTAAATTTCAGCTACTGTCGTAACACCCGATGTCAGCAGTTCTCTCTGAAATATTCAAAAGGCATTAATTTTGAAGATTAAGTTCCCTGATATTTCAACTATTACTTTGCTTAATTTTGTCGAGAAACCTGTAAATAGATACTCGATCATAAAAGATATTATAAGTGTCAAAATTGATGAATCTGCTACTACTCTAATCTTTACAAGCGCTATAATAAATGACATTTTACTTTCCTTGATGACAGTCTGGTAAATTTGTTCTTGAATTTCCTTTTCCTCGATCGTTTTGTGTTATGGGTTGCATAGTGGTGTTTCTTCTGAATTTATTTTGTTCATTTCTTGGGCATACCTATATTCTTTAACATCCAAATTTATTTTATGAATAAAATCACTTTCTTTATGTAACTCCTCTATTTCTTCTTAACAACAGAAACGACACACTGGTAACATAACTAGGTAGTATTATAACTTGTTTTCATAATTCACAATCACATTTGATAGTTCTCTTACAAAATGGTCCTGGTTCATAACTCTTATTATTCTACTTATGGGTGACACATATTCTTCTATCATTATACTCCTATTGCATACTAATACAATTCATTTCTTAAATTTGTCTTTTATATAATTAATTGACCGGACTTGTTCTTATATGTCCTTCAACTATTCAAATTCTATTTATTGACTGTTCTCGTTTCCTTGGTTACATAACGATCTCTATTCTTTTTTATGTAACCTACCTACTATATTTACAATTAAAATTTCTTAATCCTAATGTCCATGTTTATTCTAAAAAAGTTTTGATTTTCAAACCGACTATCCATTCACTGGCTACTTGATTCTACTAAATTAATAAAATACATCACAATATTATTATTATTATTAGTAATAAAATGCATATGTATTAGCAAAATATAACAAAAATAATTTAAAGTCAATCTCCTAAGAACGGACTACTTACAAATTCGTCTTAAATTTGCAACGCGTTTGATGTTTTAATCTATTCTTTTTATTTTTATTATTAATATAAATCATCATTAGGTATTTTATAAAATACTGAATTAATTTTCTTTACAGTTTTTCTATTTTATTTATTACTATTTTATAAAAATGAACTTTCTAAAATAGTTCAAAAGAGGTAATCATAACTTATGGTTTTAGAAATGCAATTGTGTAACAGGAATGTTTAGTTGGCATGTTGTAATGATTCAGCTATATAATACAATTTTTACTTTGAATTACGAGGGGGTATTGATGTATTCTTAGCCTATTGTTGAAGCAATTAAAAGTTGGAACTTAGAATATTTTATTATTCAACATAGTCTCCTCTTAAATTAATACACCAATCCTTCAGTGCCTCTAACCCTTTAAAAGAAAAGATTCTTCTTGGTCTACAATCCAGCTCTCCACACCTTCTATTACCTCTTCATTACAGAAAAATTGATGTTTTTTTAACTTTTTTTCAATCAAGAGGTCGAGTAATAATCCAAGAGGGGTTAAATCTGAGAAATAGGGTGAATGTTCCAGTAATTCGAATGATCCTAGATCCCAAATTGAATTCATGGCAAAATACGATTTGTGTGCAGTTGCATTGTTCTGCAAGAACAACACCTTTCGCTAACGTGCCACATATTGTTGCCCTAATTTTCTCTCACGATGGTTAATAATTTAGAATAATAAATCTCCAGTGATGGTTTGACCATTTTTTAGGTAATCGATCATAATTATTCCTAAAACTGAAGCAAGAATTTTTCCAGCATATTTTTGAACCATAAACCTCTTAGGCCTATGGAAACCATGCTATCGATTGCTGTTTTGGTTCTGGATCGTTAAAATAGTCCCATGTTCCATCCATAGTCACAAGATGGTTAAAAATGGCATCTTCAAAATAGACACAGATTGACCATGATTCTTCTACTCTTGCTCTTGTACGCGGCATTTAAGCATATGGGAATTCATTGTGCATAAGTTTTTCTTATATAAATCGATGCGAACTATAATGGATACATTCATATGAACTCTTAGGGCCTCGGCTATATGTTTGTTATCTGTAAGACGAGCGGACCAGTAAGAAAAGAACAAAATCAATAACGGAATGCTCCTCCAAATTACGTGAAACAAAGGAGAAGGGGAAGAAAGAGAAAGGAAATGAATGCCGTACTAAACACAGTCAGAGATTGGGGAGTCTAAAGAACAAAACAACAGGACACGGCCCAGTTTGTTTTCTGTAGAACAACTGAACCTGAAAGGATAATTAAACACAAAAACACATGTAAAATATAACTCTAATAAGTAACTTCCTTAAATTTAGATAGCAAACAATATTAAATTTCTGGTTTAAAAAGAAACATCCGAATTCTTCATCACATACCTACAATATAAAATATTAATTATATGTAGTAACAATCAAGCTGAAGGGTGTTTTGTAAATAAAAGAACTACTCCATTATACAGTGTGTCCCCGGAGAGTTGACAAGAGGAAGAAAATTTTTATTATTGATTTTACAACAAAAAGTCGTTCTTTATAAAAGTCCTGTTTGTTGAAGAAATAAGTTTGGCATCAGAATATTTGAGATTAAATGTACATTATGTTCATAAATTAAGATAACATGAATATTCTTTAAGAATGAAGTACCATTTTTATTGCATTTTATAGTTTATTGTTAATAGAGACCTCGTTAAAAACATAAAATTAGTTAAAATACAAAATTTCAAATTTAAATTGTTATGGTTGTTGCATGTTGTATAGTTTAATTAAAATAACCTATTATCTTAAATTTAATGTACAGTAATTATAATTTAATTTTATCGATCAAAGGTTGTTGTGTTGTCTATAATATTGAACTGTCAAACGTCAAAAGTGTAGATTTTATTTTCAGTTAACCGTCAGTGTTACAAAATGTTAGACCTTGAAGAACGTATTTATTTGATTAAATGTTATGGAATCGGAAACGTATATTATCGATATGCTATAAAAACATGTTTCATGAAAAATTCTCAAACACTGCAGTATCGCATGAAGCAATGCGCAAACTTGTAAATAAATTTAATTTAACTGGATCTGTAGTGACTGTTAAGAAACCCAAGAAAAAGTACAATGAAGATTATACAGCTACACTTTTGACAATAGATTTAGTAATAGAAACACCAAAGTTATCTTTATGGAAACGATCACAAGGACTGAATATTAGCAAAACTCATTTTCAAAGAATTTATAAAGACAACAAAGTTCCACCGTTTAAACCTAAGCTCCAACATACACTTGACATTGGAGATAAAGGGAAGCGATTGGATTTTCGTTTATGGGTTGGTGAGAATTACCTGGTAGATAGAAGTTTCATAGAATAATCTGTTGTACTGATGAAGCAACCTTCTGCACCAATGGTCATGTTTCATCATAAAATAGTCACTATTGTTTGTTTCAAAATCCAAACTACGTCATTCAAAAACGAAATCCAACGTTATAAAAAAGTGAATGTTTGGTATGGAGTTTTTACAATCAAATCGTTGGTCCATATTTTATTGACGAAAATTTGAACCATGTGTATGTGCGTATTTTGGAAACCTATGTATTATCGTTTCTTGATAATTTACCGCTAGAAACGCGGCGCAAATTTTTTTAGCAACAAGACTGGTGTCCTGCTCATTTAACGCTTTTAGTAGTTTAGTAGTTGACAATCAGTCTGGGGAAAGATGGATGGGAAGATCTGGACCAATAAATTTTACTGCTAGATCACCTGACCTTGTTGGATTTTGTCGTGGGGTATTTTAAAACAAAAAGTTTACGCAGATGACATGCCACATGATCAGGAAATACTAAAGAGGCGAATACTGGACGCGGTAAATGAAATAAATTAATCACAAACCATACGTAAAGTGTATGGTGAGTTCATTAAGGAATAGAAAGATGCGTGGAGGTTGTAGGTGACCTTGTATTTAAACAAAAAAAAAAACTCAATAAATGGTACTTCATTCTTAAAGAATTTTCATGTTATCTCATATTTTCTGATGCCAAACTTATTTATTCAACAAGCAGGACTTTTTATAAAGAATGACTTTTTGGTGTAAAATCAATAATAAAAATTGTCTTCCTCTTGTCAACTCCATCCGGGGACACACTGTGTACCCTTTAAATATTGCTGCACAATTTAGAATAGCAAAACTAAGTGACATTTAACCTCGTCCCAAATAAAACCTACAACACATAAGAAACAAGGTACATATTTACAATACAGTTTTTAGACACAATCAACATTAACAGCTAATCAAATACCACAACTGATGAACAATTATCAAGTCTATATATAATTCGAAACCGATATCACACAAACTCTACACTAATGTGCCTATTCTAGAAGATAACAATATTAAATAACATAAAAATAATTACTCATCAATTTCTAACACAAAACTCACACACTATATGTAACCGGAGCTATTTGCTACCTGTTGCTTTTGATTATAATTCCCTCCTGTAGGTGGTTAAGGGTTATGAGTAACTGCAAGGTCCTGATCTTATCATTTCATCTGCATACAAAGGCAGTCAAACAAAATGTGTGGTAACGACAATATGAAATTTCTGTAGTACGACCAAGTAAGCATTCCTTTAAGGAACCTAGAACTTTAGCATAAAATCCGAATTGGTTATTAACCAGGCGGAAAATACTAAAATTTCTATTAAAGTTGCGTAAAAAGAGAAAGCACGTTTTTCATCATAAGGATTTTATAACTGCCTGATTGGGTTGATATAAATGCTAATTTGACATAATAAAAATATACTGAACTCGTATATTCAAATAAGTACAAGTCGAAATGATTTTTAAATTATGGAGATGGTAAATGTACAAATTCGAAAAGGAGCGTAGCATGTTTGATCCCAATTCGACAGTCCGATAATTTCATGTGATGAACTGCATCAATATTTTCGGGAATGAATATCAAAATCGATCTTCCTGCTTACTCCTTATCTTCAATAGAAAATTTTCCGCTTTTGAATGATTCAATCTAATTTTTCAGTCGCGTTTAATGGGCATTGATTTCTCATTTGTATTAAGCCTATCTTCATAAATCTTCTTACCAAACTCTTTCAAATACAGGTATTTGATGGTAACAGTTAAATAGTCTAATTTATTGATTTTCACACTTGCATTTGGCATATTCTTTTCAAATTTACTGCACAGCAATGCTTCACAGTGATTGTCATTATTTGTTGCCATGATAACAATTTTGTTTTGTTCAAGGAAAATGACCTAGGCTTACATAATATGAATACCCCTTCGTAAGCTATATTCTGTTAATGCATGCTTATAATGGTGACAGTATTACTACAAACTAATAATATATAATATAGATTAACCTACTACTTGTATTGTGTACAGTGCCTGATATATAACTAGTTGTGCCAACTGTGATGTGAATTGTGCAGTTGTAATAAGGTCTGGAAAATACTTGCTCTTACCGATTTTGTCTTTGCAGAATGGAAGAAGCAGTGAACATACAAGACAGAGCAGTGTCCTACCTGATTTACTAAGCCAAGCGAGTGGTAGTCCAGGAACTCCTTCTGCCAGAGATAAATCTCAAAGTGAAGAGGTATGTTTCTTGTTTTATTTAGTTTCATTAGTTGCCTTTGCAATATTTTTGTGTGAAAGTGTATGTGTGCATATATGAGAAACATGTTTTATGAACATTCAACCTGAAAATCATATGATCGTCACTAATGTATGTTGTCTTTCTCTTTGGTTTTTGCCTAACTGAGTGACGTCCATAACATCAGTTAATGTACCTGTAAGTATGATTCCGTTTGCATGTTGTTGTTATGTTAGTTAATAAATGGCTTTTTTTAAAAATTCAACTTTTGTGCATGTAATTTTTTTTCCAGTTCATTATAGTGGTTTGGGGAAAAGCTAACGGGAAAGACTAATTTTAAGTTATTTATTTATTATGAACTAACCTGGATTGGGGTTTTTATTTGCAGCAAATGAATTTATAATACCACACCTCATTCATATTGCCACTGTTTTTGTTTTTCACTCTTAACCATTAATGCATTTAAAATAATTACTAAACTTAGTTTTTCTCATGTAGCTACTAATATACATATAACCGTAGTTGAAAATACATAATGTTTGTTACCATTTCAGTATCGTCATGCAGTTTCGCCAAAATCAAATCCCTCTACTCCCAATAAATCTATAAATCTTAGTATACATGCTCTTGCCTTACAACAGAAACAACGATCGTTTCTTACATTTGGATTTGGTGCCGGATCAGCACAGTCCAGGAGAGAATCTCATGTTAACGTTAATGTAACACCAACCTCGCATGATGTTTCATCAGATACACCAGAAATTAGAAAATATAAAAAACGGTTTAATAGTGAAATTTTATGTGCCGCTTTATGGGGTTTGTAGTAATAATGCATTTTATGTTGTAAACAAGCCATTTCATATTATAGGTGTTAATTTATTAATTGGAACGGAACATGGGTTGATGTTGCTAGATCGAAGTGGACAAGGCAAAGTGTATCAACTAATTTCTAGGAGAAGGTTTCAACAAATGGAAGTGCTTGAGGGACAGAATATACTTGTTACTATTTCAGGGAAGAAAAATCGAGTTAGAGTTTATTACCTAAGTTGGTTAAAAAGTAAAATTCTCCGTACTGATGGCCTTAGTGACGTAAGTAATTACATGTATTATTTTTTTGTCGATTACACATTGTGAGGAATGGTTGCTTATAAGTTTCGCATGTGAAGAAGGGTTAGTGTAATTTTTAGTTTTTACCTTTAAGTATGTAGCAATTCCATGCCAAGGTTAATTTTTTAATTTAAATTTTAATGTTGTGTTCTGTGACATTTTTGTCTGTGCTTCACACTCAGCTCTTGTTTAGTGGGAGATTTGAATTGAGTAATTTTCAAGTAGACTATGCATTCCAGTTGACTGTATTTGAATGAATAACATTTCGAGGTTCTTGGACATTCTTTTTACTTCATTTTGTTCACGTGGTAATATTTATTTATTTATCAATACAAACAATATGGGAGAAAAATCCCAATTACACTGTTTGCCTTGTAGATGCATATAAATAATAAATGTATCAAGATGTACATAATATGCCTACTCTAAGACAAAAACATGAACATGTGCTCAAACCTAAATCGGAATACATGCTAAACTAAACTTAAGCATAAGCAAAAAACAGTGAACGGCACTCCCGCCCAAAACCAATCTCAAAATTTAGGCGTAACTAGTACGTAAAATTGTGTGTGCTTATTATTTGATGTAAAGGTTAAGCTATTTTGAAATGAAATTGACAATTATTCTAGAAATTGCTTTTTAAATTTTAAAACCGATATGGTATATTCAAAGAAATCATGTTTACAGTAAAGTATTTGTTTGTTAGAGGAAATATTCGTGGCAAACTTTTTGCGAAAGCGGAAGCAGTATGGAATGTGAAACATAAGCAAGGTCTGCAACATATCATCGATGCGTACAAATTCACTTTAGCAAGTCTATATAGTCATCAACTATATAGTTTAAAAGTTTATATAGGAATACTATGCAGGCAAGTTTCCTGCTTTTACACAATCTACTGATATTAAAGTATTCTCATGTCTGTATATTCTTGATACAAACGATATCTGTTAAGATACTTGCAGCACAAGTGGGCAGTACATTTGATTTTTCCAATGCTCTACCCGAAGGTACATTGGGCAGAAAGTGGGTTTTTACCTGGAAAATTTTGAATTTTGCTGAACCCTTGCTGTTCCAAGCAAGGTAGGGATCTTTAACGTATGTAACAACACACATGGAACCTCTATTTTATCTCTCATCCGAAGGAGAAATTATTTTTGTGAAAAATGCTCACTTAACATTTTTCAATCGGACCATGTCGGGCTTCAACTTGGCATCTTGGGCATAGCAGTCACATGCATACCAACTATGCCACGGAGCCATCTATCACAAGTATGCAATAAATTTGTTCTGAATAGTCTTGATTTTAGCTTGGTGAACCTTATTTCCAGGATCCTATACTTCATGAGTAATTTATAGCTTAGACCTAATCAAAGAATTAAATGGCAGCCGTTAGAGTGAGTGTGTCTAACTGTAACGTGGTTCATCTTAGGAAGGCTAAAATTTTTAAAGCATCCTTAATGATGCTATTTATGTGGTTTTCTCAGGATAATCTGCTATTATGAATAACTCCTAGATCACACTGGAGTTGAACTCTACAGATGTCAGTGTTTTGCATGATATAATTATAACAAATTTTTATATTTTTTAAACTGCATGACATGACACTGCACTGGGCAATATTGAAAAACAAATTATTGGCTAGACTCCAGTTGACCATGGCAGTAAGATTCGATTATAGCGTTTTACAATTGTTGGAGACTACGAATTTCTTTGATAGGGTTTAGATTATCAGCAAAGAGCAACATTTGAGAGTGCTGCATGCATAAGGGTAAGTCATTGATAAATACGCTGTATGAGTGGACCCAGGAGACTGCCCTGAGGTGAACCTGATGTAGCATTGAATTTCGCCCGATATAGATTCTAGAAATTTAACTTAATGTAACCCTTCTGTAAATAAGATTTAAAAAGATTAATCGAGTGAGCATCACAACCAATAGAAAACAGCTCTGACAATTGATATGTGTTAAGTGAATTACTCCATAATGTGCCTTTTTCACTTATTGAATAACCAGTTTCCATTTCTCATATTTAATAAAACTATTATTTTTGTAAAAAAGTAAAATAATTCTTTGTTTCCTAAATCGGGTCTTGTCTTTTTTTATAAATTATTAGTTACATTGTAGGCTTAGAGAACGATTTCAATATGTATAAATACATTAAGATACCCTTGGAGATTTTTTTATTGCCTTGGAGAATGTACTGTGAACATGTATTATTGAAGTGTCGAAGTAGTTGGTTGTAGTACATCAACCAATTTGATTAAGCCAATCCTTTGAATTGACGAATGTGTTGAAACGACGGAGGTATTGACGTGAACCTAAATTGATTGCTATAGTACAGGAATTGATGAAAAGCAGCTGTGTTTTCGAAGGTGCAATTTTCCCGTGTTGTGATGTAGTACTCGTTTATCTCTCGAACCTCTATTACCTTTTCCTAGAGGACATTTCCGTTAATATTGGCGAGAACTGAACCACGAGAACCTTAGAAATCAACTCCACTGCGGGAACAATAATCTGTTATGATACTCGTATAGAAATTTGCCTGCCTGAATTATAAAATTTGTCAAGTAAGGGTTGTAGTGATTGTAACAAGTTGAATGAAATTAACACAGATACTCTATGAGCTTTTTTTTATTTGTTTATGATATATATGTGTGCTTGTGGATTTTAAATGATAATGGCTTGATGTATGTAGTGGGAAATTTATATTTTATGATCTCAGTATTCTGTTGGGCTATCAAATAGCATGGAAATAGTTTTGTTTTAAGTCTGATATTATTCGCGAGGAAAGATGGTATTTTAAGAGAGTAAGAAATATGAACATGCAAAGCATGAAGTTGTTGTTAGTTAAAGAATGTAAACTCAATAGTTTAAATGAACAATGGAATGGTTACATGAAAAGTTGAAATTGCTCTCATTATTTTCTGTATTGTTGTTAATGACATTTCCAAATAAATGAAATTTTAAAGTGTCATATAGTTCAATATGAGAAAATTTAGTACAATGGAATGGTGGTGGTATTACTTTCAGATTATTTTTTTTTAGAGAGCTGTTAATAATATTCAGCCAGTAGGATGTGGATTTTTATTATTATTATTATTAATAGAGTCTAAATTTAAATAAAACGTTATTTGCAGTTAGTTTCAATACAGGTAAAGGTTGTCATTGTTGAGGACATTCACACTCTGTTGATGAAGTTGAAGCCTGTCTTTTTTCAATTGTTTTAGTTGGATAGAACTTTCAAGAAGTGTTAAGGTGTGATTAGAAAAGGTAGCTGCAGTGATAATGTGAGTTTCGAACGTTGTGTGCAAGGAGAGCTATCTGGAATGACCGTCTTCTGGGTAGTAAAAACATTGACGAAGTTGCTATGATAATGGTTTGGTGCTTCTCTTTAATCTTGGTTAGTAAAACCTTTCAAGGTAAATAGTATTTGTAACGTAGTTTTGTATTTTGATCATTGTACATTTAGATTTCATTATTTTTATCATTTTGTCATAGGAATCACTACTCTTGCAGGGTCCCAATTTCATGAGCTTTCACCATAGTGGTTTTGTCCATATCTGTTCGAAATACTTTATAATGGTAATCATGTTACTCATTGTTTTTTGATATCTTCATACAGACCTGTTTCAACGTGATAATTTGGAATTGGCAAATTTTGTGAGAAAATCTCAGTTCTAGGGTTTAAATCTCTAACGTTTTGAAAGTAAAAATTTAACTCTTTTGATCTCACGTGCCAGATTAAAATTATAGCCAATGCGAATATGTATTTGAAGTGGAAACAATCGTTCTGTTAATAACACACAAATGACAATTTCTAATTGATAACATAAGTCACTTACAATACTAGTAATACAGATAAAATTCGAGTGTAAAGCTACAGTGCAAATGCATTTGGCCTATACTTTAAAGCAGATTGACTGTACAAAACAAATGTATTCTTTATCGGGCACATAATAGTGATGATAATGTGTACTTGTAATTGCTATACTTTGTCACACTTTCATTCTAGCATTTATTCAGTGGGGAATGATTGGTTAGTTCAGAGTATTATTACATCACAAGCAAGTATAAATTTGCTTAATTTGTCGCATATTAGCAAATCTTGACCATCTTATTATTAACATAATTTCACAACTTGTATAACACATTAAGTTTTTTACAAGTTACAAAACAAGCCATAATCGATACGAAGCAAATTTGGGTACTGTCCTGCCAGCAAAGGAAGTTTTTTTTGTTTTGCTTCATACTAATTATGATTGTTTGGTGCTTCTAAAAAATAAACGTTATACAGTTTGGGAAGTAACACTACTGGTCAAGATTTGTTTATATACGACAAATTACCAGTTATTTCCTAAAAAGTATTCTTATCATTACCATTTGCATTTAAAAATGAAAACGTTTAATTTTCAACATTGCTATAGTATAATTGACACACCAGGTGGAGAATTAGAGACAGTAATAGCAAAAAAAAAGGTTGTGTTTACAGTTAACTTAAGGAAAGCGTTTTAAATTAACCCCTTTAAAATTTTGTCAAATAAGAAATTGCATAAGGTATTGAAAAAGGTATTCTGAAGTCTAGAACAAATACAAAATCATCAATATATGGAGACAACGTTTAACCTTTTCTGAAGTAAGGTCTCAACTGGGAAATAAAAATATTGAAATAGAAACAATGTATGTATTTAACGGCGAGAACTAATTGCTTTATTTTAAAATATAAATTCCACGTGAGAAGACCTGTTTTGTTTTTATCTTAAAATACCATAAGTTATGGTACATAACACGTATTTTGGTTTAGATTGTGTGTTAGCAATGCTTCAAGATAATATACAATGAATAACTTTCATTAGAGACATTTATATTTCAGGTCTTAATATTTGCAAATTACGAATAAGTATTTTATTATTGGTTACGCTGTAGACAGACAAGTTCATTACATTCGAAATAAGTACATATGTGCAAATTTGCAAGACTTTATTGCTTTTCAATTATATTCAATTACATCATCAAATATGTATATCATTAAAAATTTCATTTGTCAAAACATATATGTATATTTTATTAGCCAGACATTTACAGTATAGGACATGCAACACACATATTAAATACATGTTTTGCTGTAATAATGTAAGTTGATCTACTGATGAACTTTTAAGCGCTGTATTCAGAATCCCAACTGCTGTTTTAGTCTTCCCTGTCAACATTAATAATGAAAGGTGCAATGTCTCCAGTATCATATCTCCCTTCTCTACCTCAACATTCATTAATTAATTTTTGGCAATGCATTACAGCATTTTTCTAAATTAGCGGTGTACCGTCGATAACGCTTCGTGCCACATGAAGAAACAATTTTCTGTCAGTTTGCCATCTCTGCCAATGTGCCGATTATAATAATTTTTAGCAATACTCCCAATATTTGTTATAGCATTAAAATGGCCAATAAAGGTGCGATCCTAAAACTTTATGGCCATAGCGTTCTGCCAAATGATCCAACTTAAAAACTTTATGTGGTTTATTTATAAAAATTAACACATTACTTTTCTACATCATGCTGTTTCTTACTACAATTTACTTACAATTTTAAGCCCGCAATGTTCTTTTTCCAGCTGCTATTTGGAATTTTATGTACAGTTGTATTGTGGTAAAAAGCATTGTCTAAAGTAATTGCACATAGTTGTTCCAAATTCTTTAACAATTGGTTTTTGAACCAGTGGAGAAAATTCGTTTCAGTCATCTCCTTGTGACAGTCACTACTTTTTGTAGATGATGAAAACATCAACTCACATTCGACAATGAATTTATTTCGTTACCTGCATGCAGGCAATTCTATATATATCTAAAAAATAAAATTCGTTTTTAAGTTTAACAAAGTATAAGCATTAAACCTTTTTTTTAATCAAGTTTAATATTTTTTACGGTTTTCAGATTCTAGCCTTGAAACGAATGACTTAAATTTGTTAGAAGAGTTGGCAATATTGAATTTTTAATCAACTTAATGCATGAAATTTGTTGAAGATAGAAACGGGAAATATATTGGTTTATGTTGACATACCAATTAATCACATATATGATGTAAATCGGATTTCAGATTGTTCAAACTATAACTTGTGGATTTTATTAGTGAACTCTTTCAATATTGTCTTTCCTGTCCTGTTTGAAACATGCCATAGTGCTAGTTCTCTCTACACCAGGGTGGATAATTTCATTATTCTTTTTTCAAAATTATTAACACTTAAAAATAAGAATAATAATATTTCATCATCATCATTAGGTCTTCAGTCCTGGAACTGGTTAGACGTGTACCCTCATTGTTTCCTATTCTGAACTAACCTACATATTTCCCTGAAATTTGCAGTCTGCATTTATCACTATCTGATCTAGATCTACATCCACCTCCTTTTTCCTATCTCTGCTTGTAATATATCCCATACTATTCCCCAAAAATGCCTTAGAATGTATTCTGCCCCTTCTATTTCTCCTATTTCTTTTTCCACACACATCTTTATTCTTCTACTATTTCTATAACCTATTTGTTATTAACTTTGTCTGTCCATGCTATTTACAAATAAATTAAACATTATTGATGCCTGTCAACAGGGTATTTGTTCAACTAGTCCACACTAGATGCTATACAAATGTTTTTAATTAACTTACTTCTACAATTGACAAAAGAAATGCCAAATCTTTTACTTTATTTGTGGAGATTATGAGGCATTTAAATGCACAAATTATACTGTCATTGTATTAGAAGAGTGGCAAATTGTTACAGAACTTAATAAGTAAAGCTTAATATCTTAGCCAGGAATCTATTGCATTAGATAGAGTATTCATAAAACTAATAGTACTGCAAGATTTTGATGTAGAACCCACTTATTTCCCTTTTATATAAATTTCAATTTATAAATAATTATATGTTAAATGCTGTAGGTACTGCATTTTGTTACGTGTTAAGTGAATTAACTCATAACACGCATTTTTCAATTATTGAATAATCAATTTCTTATACTCATTACATTCACCATATTTTGTTTAAAAGCAAAAGTAATTCTCCTTGTTTCTTGACTCTGGCCTTGAGCAGATTATAAATTAATAATTAAATCGTATGATTAGAATGATGTAATATGTATAAATATGTTAAAATCCTCTTGGGGGGTTTACATCACTCTCGTGGGATTTTTTATCGTTCTCGGGAAAATGATATAACACTTTTATTGAACCTCAAACTAATTCTGCAGGGAATTACATAGACACTTTTTACCTAAGCTCAACTAAAGCGGTTGTGTTTTGGTCGGAGCGCACTTTAGAGTGTGTTTTCTGATGTAGTGATCTAATTATAGTCCCACCTTTCTTTGCCTCATCCTTTTAAGGCACTGCTACACTTGGAAGATACATGTGACAAAAATCTGATAACAACCCAGACCATGATGCCTTGAAAACTCGATAAAAATGTAAGTAAAAATATATTACATTTATTATGCAAGCGTGTAACAATTGACGCCCCAACAGAGGTTGAAATAATTTGCACCCAGATTTGGGGCATAATAATTTTTGCCTGTTGGATTAAGACATAATAATTTTTAAACCTCATTCAGGTTCAAAAATTGATTGCAAAAGATCCTTTGAATTTAGAGGTTTTTGTACATGAATAGTAAGACCATTAAAATTTCATAAACGCAGATCATCATTACATGATCTCAAATGTAATAAATTTTATAGTATTAAAATATATCACATTATACAAATTGAACAGAAATAATGCAAAAAGGAGTTCACAATTATATTGTACTTTTATACCTGTTGTCATTGTATATCAGACTAACATGTACCATATAGTCAACCTTATAAGAGAAACTCAAACATGGGTTCTACAGTGGTTTCAATTTATTCTTTGAAGACACTGTAAAATAACTGTAGCATACAAGATACAATAATTAACAGGACTTACAATTAGGCTTTGACAGTTTCTTTTTTATGTTTAACTGTAGCAAACTTTTATACATACGTATTTTAGTTTGAAACTAGCATATGCTGCGTACTTTGACACGCTTTTCAAAATTTAGGTCAGTCAAATATTACAGTCAGATTTTTGATCGAGTCACTAAACTCTAGCACATGATTATGTAGCGGGACATTTTCTGTTGCACATTCTGATGTTCCTTTGAAATGCTTATTATCATATTTCATTGTAATAGTTTCTGTATTACTAAATCCCACCAATAGGGATAGGGCAATATTTTTTAAGAAATATAATTTTTATGTTACTACATTTTTGTACTAAGGCAAACTTATTTTGTATCATATATGGTTCGTATTCAAAGGTCAAATTCATTGTATCGGTTTTTAAAGGTTAGATATGAAATCATCATAATTACAGTTGCATGATGTTCGTGCCATTTCGCTCTCTCAACGTTGTATTCGTTATCAAGCCAGACAATTAAAGATAAGGAATAACATAATTAAAAGATAGTCGATAAACAACCATCCGCGAACTCGAACGTATTTTATTCATTTTCAATATTAACTTCTTATAATGTCTTTCTTTTATAATCATTTCCTTACTCCGTTCTATTTACCTCTGGCCAGAAACAGCAGTGAAAGGTGTCGCGTTAGTGCTCCAGATGTTGTGCTTCGGTAAGTGTTTTTAAGTATTTATGTGACTTTGTATCTATAAATCTATGTTTCCCCCTCTTTTACTCCATACAGTCCATGCTCTACCTTACAACCCTTGGTTTACTGCCTACTGCACTCCAGGGAAGTTTTATTTGTGCCCCTTGACGTTCTAAGAGGTGCATACGCATGATTTATTTGACTTGATTAATAATGTATTAATTTGGCACGGTGGTGATCTCATCATTTGAGCATCAAGACTTCACAAGCAGATTTGTGCTGACTCGAATAAATAAAAAGTTGTGATTTCTGGTTTAATTAAAATATCCATAAATTCATTATACATACATATTAGATAGAAAAAAACGACACACGGTATTTTCATTTTGCAGTCTTAATTCATCTATCCGAAGCTTGCCGAAGATGTCTTAAATTATTTTAGAAAAGAAAGATTCGTTTTCTTAGAGCACTCCATACTCAATATCCAAACAATCAACATGCAATTTTAGTAGGTTAGCTGCCTATGACAAAAAGGACATAGTTGTCAAATGTTTGGATAATCCCCTACCAAGTTGGTTATTTTTAATTTTAGGGCACACTGGTTCCCAGATTGACAACTCTATGTTGGAAATAAACATATTGAGAGTTGCGAAGTCAACGTATGCATTTTATGGTATCCGCTTTAGCTACAATCCACAATCACTCACCAGGTATTTATAAAACTATCTGAAACTATACCCGAGAGAGTTTGTAATTAAATAAAAATTTGAAATTCATTGCATGAACTATAAAACATACCCATAGCACGTCTGTGTGATTAGGTTAAGAATTTAGTTAAGCAAATATGCGATATGCTTGATTTTTGATTCTTGCTTAAGACTATCTATCTTGTCTTTATAATGAAAACGAAAGTGTGCTATATAGTTAGAAAAAAGACTTCTGTATAATTGTGAAAAGACATGTTCATATTTGGCTTTTCAAGTAATGTAGAAGTAGTTACAGTGTTGTAATAAATTATATTGCAATTACATAGAGGCATGATTGAAATTTCAGATTATTTAAAATTTGATTTTAGAAACCTTTTTTCTTAGTTAGCAGTTTTAAGTAGGTTTTTTTTTTTGTTCTTATGGTTAAGGTTTGTTCTATGTTTTGACAATATTGTATTTGACTTCTTAGGTAAATTTTAAGCCCGAATCACCCTCCTGATCTCGCATTTTGGCACTCTCTTTTATTCTTTTTAGAACTTTTCCCTGGAAACTGCAAGATTAGTTGACATTTAAGATACTTCCTGATAAGGACATTTTACACCCGATAGCGTTTAAGGAAATTCTTCACACACACCCCTGCCCCACTGAGTTAGGGGAAACCATTTTGTTAGTACAGTTGTGCTCCACACATATGCTTTCAACAATTTTTTCCTTGTTGCTTGTTTGTTGTTTTCAAACATAGCATCTGCTATTTCTTGTTAGATGCCGTTCGGTTCACCTTCTATTGTTTACAAATTTATACCTTGTTTCCCCGATATTCAGTAGTATGTGAAGGGGGTTAAGCAGCCTGCGGCTACCAAGATTAGATTTAAGTGTAATAATTTTTTTTGTTATTAGGTTTTCAGTCTTGAAACTGCTTGGATGCATACCTTCGCTTATTTCTATTCTGAGCTAGCCTCTAGCCTATACTGTTCCCTGAAATTCCCACAGCCTCAATACAGTTCGGTTCCCCTTTTGTTGTTCCTAATTATATGCCCTATTTCATCGAGATTCAGTGGTATGTGAAGGGGGTTAAGCAGCCTATGGCTACCAAGGATTCCCCAACACTTAGACATTTGCCGAATTAATAGTCGTTTTTTTCGTCATTAGTTTTTTCATCTTGTAACTGGTTGGACGCGTACCCACATTGATTTCTATTCTGAGCTATCCTACACATTTCCCTGAAATTCCCACAGCCTACATCTTTCACTATCTGTGTGCAATAGTCTAACCTAGGTGTCCTCTACCTGTCTTTTTTTCTATTTCTGCTTCTAATATATTCCACACTATTCCCTCATGCCTTGGTATGTAGCCTATCATCCTATCTCTCCTATTTTTTACTGTTTTCCACATATTTCTTTCTTCCCTACAATTTCTAGTACCTCTTTGTTCTTAACTTTGTCTGTCTATATCTTCATCATATGTATGCAGCACTACTTTTCAAAGGCTTGTATCTTTTTCTTCTATTGTCCAGGTTTTAAGCAATCTTTTCCTTGTTTCTATGTTTGTTGTCTTTGAACCCAGTAGTTTCTTTTTCTTGTTAAATGTAGCATGACCTTGTGCTAATCTTTGTTTTATATCTTCTGCGCTCTTCCCATTTTGCGTTATTTAGCTTCCAAGGTAGTAGAAATCTTTAATCTCTTGTAAGTTCTCGTTACCTATTTGTATTCTTGTTTTTGATTTATTTTTCTTTCCTTTGCATACTAGTACTTTAGTTTTATTTTTGTTAATTTTCATACCATATCCCTCTGTTAGAACTGTTTCCATTTCATTAAGAGTAGCTTCTAACTCTTCTTTACTAGATGCTAATACCGCCATATCATCTGCAAATCTGAGCATATCAATCTTCTGTCCTTGTATAGTAATCTCAAATGCAGTATACATTGCCTCTTTGATGTACAAGTTAAAAATTGAAGGGGATAGGGCATATCCCTGTCTCACCCCTTTCCTAATATTTACTTCGCCACCTTCCTGCTCTAATTCTAAAACCCCTGTTTGCTTTTTGTACTATCAGTTTATCCCTAAAACTCATTCCAATCTTTTTGAATATTTCGAAAAAAAATTTCCATTTTACATTGTCGCATGTTTTTTCCAGATCTAAATACCCGCTTTTCCCTTTTTCTATTGTTTTCTCCATTATCACCCTCATGGCTAGAATAGCTTCCCATGTTCCCATGTTTCGCCTAAACCTAAATTGACCTCACAGTATTTCTTTAGCTCGTTTTTCCATTCGTCTTTGTACAATTCTAGTTAGTATTTTTGACACGTGTGCCATCAAACTTATTGTTCGAAAATTTTTACATCTATCCGTGCCTCTCCTTTTTGGTATAGTTACTATGATGTTATTTGAAATCTTTGGGTATCTCGCCTGTCTCATACATATAGCTTACAAGTTGGAAGAGACGTTCTGTTACTGTGTTTTAGAGTTTCTGCTTGCACCTTATCTGTACCTGGCGCCGTGCCATTTTTCAGGCTTTGTAATGCTAATTTAAACTCATCTCTAAGTGTAGGATAATGCAAGTCATCCTTTTCAATGTCTGATACTTGTTCTAATGCTGCTAGTTCCTATCCTGCAATAAATTCCCTATATATTCTTGTCATTTAACCGCTTTCTATATTGATGTTTCCTCCCGTTTCTCTTATATTTTTGCTATATGGTTTTATATCCTTAAAATTCATTGTAATTAGTTTGTCCTTGTCTGTCTTTCCTATTTCCATCTTAGTTTGTACCTCTTTGCACTTTTCATCAATCCATTTTCTTTATCTTTGCCGCATTTGCAAATAATTTCTCATTTTATGGTTTTGTATCTCTGGTTTCCTGTTTCTCTGATCTATTTTTGTATTTTTGTTTTTCTTCTATTAAATTCGGGATATCCTTTGTTATCCCTCTTTATCATTTAGTTTTTCAAAGTGAAAGTGCCTTTTTCCGTACCTCTTTTTCAAATTTTTAAATTTAAGAGTAGCCTTCATAATTACGATGCTGTGGTCAGTGTCTATATCTGCTTCTGGATAGCTTTTGTATTCTTTTACTTGATTCCTATATCGTTGTCTAACAAGAACGTAATCTATTTATCTTCCTATATCTCTTGGCATCTTCCACGTGTATCGTCTTCTAGCATGATGTTGAAATAATGTGTTTGTGATGATTAAATTGTTCTTGTGGCACAATTCTACCAGCCTATTTCCCCTGTTGTTTCTTGTGCCTAAACCAAATAAACATACGCTCCTTATCTACCCTCATCTAACACTGCATTAAAATCCTCCGTAATTATTAAATTTTCATGTCCCTTTACGTATTTTGGTATGTCTTCGATATCTTTGTAGATCGCTTCTATTTCTTCATTGCGGTAGCTAGAGTTGAACATGTATACTTGTATTAATACTGCATTTACCGGTTTAGATTCTAATCTAATCATGAGTACTCTTTTGTTCATTTGTAAGTAACTTTATTCACAGTGACCGATCTTTTTTTGCATAGCTATCCCCACACCCGAATTTCCTTCTGCTCTGATCCCTACCCTGTCTAGTGCTAACCTATCTACTTCAATTTTCAAGTTCTCTAGCTTATCTACTTGCTTCATACTTCTGATATTCCACGCTTTGAGTCGCAAAATATTTCCTTTCGACTTTCCGATCACATCCTCAGAAGTAGTCCCCTCTTGGAGATCCAAATGGGGGACTATTTTAACTCTGGAATCTTTTACCCCAGAGGATGCCATCATGTTAATTACAATGTAAGTACGCTGTGTACTTGGGAAGGCAGCTCCGTGACTTAGTTGGTATGCATGTGACTACTACGTCCAAGTTCCCGGGTTCGAATCCCGACACGGTCCGCTTGAAAAAGGTTAGGCAAGCATTTTTCACAAAAATAAGCCCTCGTTCGGATGAGAGGTAAAATGGAGGTTCCGTGTGTGTGTTATCACGCATGTAAAGATCCCTACCTTGCTTGGAACAGCAAGGGTTCGGCAAATTTCAAATTTTCCAGGTAAAAAAAAACTTGCCTCCTGGCCAATGTAGTACCTTCGGGTGGAGCATTGGAAAAAAATCACATGTAGTGTGTACTTGGGAGGTAATGTGGTGGTTTCCTGTCCTCTTTTGGAGACATGTCTTAGTCTGGTTCCTCATCAAAGACCCCACTAATTTGAAAAAACCTTCTTACATTTAACACGGTGGTTAAAATTTAAAGTTCGATAATTACAACACCGGTAGCATGGTATAAGAGACACCATCACAGTTGGCAGCACCAAATCTTATACGGATTTAGGCACGGTTCAACTACTGATGATGTCATCAATATTACGCAATGCTACGCAAATTTAAATAATTCAAAACACAAAGGATAATGCAAGCAAATTAAGTAAAGAGTTACTCACATTAGAAATTCTGCTTCCGCCTGCAATTTCACTCGGTAGGCCTCTAACCACTCCAGTCGGGCTCCTCCCGGAGGAATTAGAGATGAACGTCGACGCTACCAAATGCGTGCAGAGCAGCTTCGGCTAGCTGAGCATGTCCCTCAGGGTCGTCTCGGGTCCAGTTTCGCCTCGAGGTGGCTGCAATTTACCTATGTAGGGATTTGACAGGAAAATAAGGTATGAGGTAGACAACAAAAGATAATTAGATAGGGATTTCTACATAGGTACAGCTACGATACGTTACCCAAGACAAAAAACCAGCACTTCACTCAAAGGTATTCGCGAAAAAGCCACGTTGTTGCGAGAGAAGCGGAGAACTCTCTCACCCCATTGTCTAGTATTGCCCTAACCCTCTAGGGAGAAGCACACTACGCAGACTCACTACCATGACGTACGGAAGTACCGCCTAGTCCATTTAAAAGTTCCTGCGTACCGCGTATTTGAAAATTATGGCAGGGAACTTCCGTATATCAAGAAAACTAAACCTAAAAACAAATTCGGTTTGCACGTAACAACCTTTGGTACGGTTCTTTAGATCACTGGGATGCTTAAGCCGCTCCACCCGTTCTAGTAACCTAAAACTTCTTTAAGATGCAGGTCGATTCGGAACGGTTATTACTCATATTGTTGGCAATTTTACTTAGTGTTGTGTTAAACCTTAAAACTAGGCGGAGTTAAAGAAGTATTTATTTTCATCGATAGTTCATGATCTCACATAGTTTAGTACATAATGCCAAATGTACAGTGTTTGTAGATGGTGTCACTGGTGCTATGTCTCTTTATCATTGTTACAAGGTAATATTTCAACAGATCTTGACATGTCTAATATTTGTTTGCAATTAATTGATCATGTAGCATAACTTTCAAAGCTCTTAGTGTTGCTGATACTATTTAAAATGGGATCACTGAATAAGTGGGATATTTTAAAGTGCATTACACAGTATGACATTACTTTAAATTTTCTTTACATAAACCACGATATAGTACCTGTATATTAGCAAATATTTACATAAAAATGTAAAACTTGTATAACTAACACTTTGATAACTATGGCATGGCATCACAATTAGGAAACGCCAAATTTAAGAATGTACCCTGG
The DNA here is from genome assembly GCA_036346225.1 of Platerodrilus igneus. Lineage (NCBI taxonomy): Eukaryota > Metazoa > Arthropoda > Insecta > Coleoptera > Lycidae > Platerodrilus > Platerodrilus igneus. Next base: position 1,925,160 of record JARFIW010000237.1, on the reverse strand, counting down.
TTTGATATGGAATTTTGCATGAACATGAACAGTGAAAGTATATTAGTTAGCTTTGGTGTTGTGGTGGTTCACGGATAAAAAGTTGTACTTACGTGAGTGATTTTTGTTAAATTGCTTTTGTTTAAAATTAGGAGTAGTGCCAGCAATTGTGTCTCTCTGGTCACTTGAGTATACCCATCACGTGAATGGATCTCCTATAAAATACAAATTAGGAAAGCACACTGCAGCTCTTAAGCTGCAATAACTTCTTAAATAAATGTTGTTGGTTTATTGAGACAAATACCATGGTTCACTCCTTGTTATGCACCCCTCTCGTACTTTATTGAATATTAATGTTTGAATAATGCACATTTCTGTATACAGATTTTAAATTTATAATAGTCCTCAACTACGAGCTTCTCTCAGGGTTTTCAGTAGTTTGGTCTTCTGCAGATTTTGATGGGGTGCTTACCTGTGGTAACTGTAATGTTCTAAAGAAGAGGTAAGAGAGGTTGTGAAGATATATGAGCACTGCATCACAACACTCGCAATAATATATCGTAAAAGACAAAGTTACTTCTCCAAGCACTGATACTGAAGGGATGAATTGAAGTTCATGTAAATTACCTTCATTGTTTCAGCACTCATTCGTCACTCCAAGGGATTGGCTGATGTCCTACAATCAATTGGAATAGATAATTTCAACACTTCTATAATGCGTGTTCAACGAACATTCTTTCAGAGCGATGCAAACCTAACTGTATCTTAACGTATTTATACATATTAAATCATTCTAAGCCTACAATGTAACTAATAAATTTTTAACATAGACAGTACCGGATTCAGAAAACAAGGGGAATTAGTTTACTTTTAATACAAAAAATATTAGATTTAATGAATAAGTAAATGGAAACGGGTTATTTAATAATTGAAAAGGTGCATTCTGGGTTAATTCACTTAACAGGTAACCTTTTATAATAACAACAATAAATGAAGGTTCATAAACCTTCACAATACCATCAGTATGTCTAAAAGTAGTGAAATCGAAAGGTTTGTTTTTCTACTGTAATTATATTGTTCATTTATTTGTGACATTGAAAATGTTTTTAAATTTGTGTTGTGTTTGACTGTTATAAACTTTCTTGTGGTATAAATCTGCACTATGTATTTTTGAATATGTAATGTTATTCAGTTTTAAATCTGGTATATTCTATAAAATGTGTATACATACATATATATATATATATATATATATATATATATATATATATATATATATAATATATAATAGAAGAACATTGTTAATTTAAATATTGAATACTTTGTAGCAAGTGGAAAGGCGTAATGGTTGGATCAATGTAGGAGATCTGCAAGGAGCAGTTCATTTCAAAATAGTCAAATATGAAAGAATTAAATTCCTGGTAATAGCCTTAAAAGATTGTATAGAAATATATGCATGGGCACCTAAACCTTATCATAAATTTATGGCATTTAAAGCATTTGCAGAATTAACGCATAGGCCTTTACTTGTTGACTTAACAGTAGAAGAAGGTACAAGACTCAAAGTTATTTATGGTAGTGCAGATGGTTTCCATGCTGTAGATCTAGATTCTGCAAGTGTTTATGATATTTATATACCTAAACATGTAAGTTGGTAGTTATAACAAATACAAACTCCTATTAAACATTGGATTTTAGACCCAAGGTGCAATAACACCACATTGCATAGTTACTCTACCAAATAGTAATGGAATGCAGCTATTGTTATGTTATGATAATGAAGGAGTTTATGTAAATACCTATGGACGAATTTCAAAAAGTGTGATACTTCAGGTATGCATTAATGTTAAGTTTTACATATTATTATTAAAGGATTTTCTTTTTTGGTTTTGTAGAAGGGGATCTTTTCAAATGAATTTGGTTGTAAATATTATATAAATAAAGTAGTTTTTGAATTTTATTATAAACGTCGTACTAAAACTGACACGAAAATTTTACTCTTTCACTGGTCATTGTTGGGTCAATCCATTTCAAATCACCCAGGCAATGTTGCTCAACATTTTTAATTTTTCTGATTTTTTATCAAAAGTTCCTTATAGGTAGACAGTCAAAAAACTTTGAAAAAATTTTATGTATAGTTTTTTCTGGCAACCATTTTTAAAATGGCAGTTGGGCAAATTTTAATGAAAAATATGGTTTGCGGAAAGTTTAATTGCCTAGCTATTTTAAAAGATATCAGAATAATTCAAAAACCAGTGTGTTAAGTATGAAATGAACGTTTGGTGTACATTTTAAAATTTTTCTATCATGCTAGAGATTCAGTCAAACTCTTTCTGTAAAAACTCGGAAAAAAATTATAAATTTTAAGACCATAAATTTTTATGAAGTGAAAGAGACTTATTAATAATACGTTATTTCTATGTTGAATAGTTATATAACTACCTGCAGTTTAAGTATTAGGCATGCGAATGCACTGCTTTTTTATACTAGAGCTTTTCAAAAGTGGTCGAAATCCTCTTAATGTCAATACTCCTTGTATGTTTGTTGTGGTTTGTTTAGCATTCTTCTTAATCTTTTTTGGGTATTAAACCACTCATAGTTTTTAAAATCATCTTTATTTACGTTTCGATCCATGACCTAGGATCGTTGTCAATGAGTGGTTTAATACCCAAAGAAGATTAAGAAGAATCCTCTTAATGTCACTTTTCTCAGGTCAATATCTAAAAAAGGACTGAATGAAAACAAGTGAAAATTTTACAAAATGTTCTTTATACACATAGTAATATCTCACAAAAGAATTATCACTGAGACTCGACTACATTTAGATTAATACAGCAGTGAATTTCAGTAAAAACGCCATCCTTTTACACTCTCGTGTTTGTAAGGTGTTTTGGCCAAAAAAATCCTTAATGGATAATTTATTAAAAAGGTCAGAGTGTTTTGAACTCTGAACACAAACTTTCCTGGTAAAGATCCTTTACAAAAAAATGATTAGTATTATCCTAAACTAAATGACAAAATTCAAATATCAGTTACAAAAAAATTATACTTGAAAAAATCTTCGAAGCGCTTTTTTATCCAGCTCGTAATAAAATATCTTCTTATTTTAAATTGATGTCCAAATCTGTTTACAAGATTTTCCATATTTAAAATCCTCGTTTCAAACAGCAGTTACCAAAGTACATTTTGCTTAAATCATCCTTTCAATTATTTAATAAAATTTTAAAATAGAGGTATATTGAAGAATTTTCCCTATTCATTGTAATTTAATAATTTCCATTTTTATGTAAGTTACGTTTAAAATATCGCTTCTTTATTCATTGTAACATCGTAATTATTAAATTACAGTATGCTTACTGCAAACTTCAAATATTATCTTTGCAAAGCAACAGCTTACGACTTAAATCAAAATAACATTTTGCGATCAAATTTATGAATGACCATTTTTAATAAACGCTTCTTTATATACAAATCATCTATTTTTAGAATGTAGTAGTAGTATGATGCAAGGTTTACCAGAAACCCTCATTAGCATCTAAAATCGCGATGTTGTATTACCTCGTAATCTCGACCACTTATTAGTGACGTGCGCTGCCTCGTCTTTGTTTAACACCCAAGCTTATTGCGTCGCGTCGCATGCTAATGCGAAAAGTAATCAATTTTTATCGGTTATTTTCAATGTTTGAGCCGCTTCTTGGAATAAACATTTATTTATTAATGAGTTCATACGAAATTGGGGTATTCTCCCAAAACTTGCTTTTTAATCTTGTCTATTCCAGAAAATTCCGTATTTAAAATAAATTTATGTAATTCACAAGGCAATTAGTTTAAACTTAAATTGCTTTTTAATGCAAATGGTTGCATTTTTATAGCAAATATTTGCTTTCACTGTAAAACGTGTCTTAAGATTAACATTAGGGTTTTAAATACAACATTGGGGTTAGTTTTTATGCTACATGCGTAAAGCTAGTACCATTCTATGCTATTTACAGCAAATGAAAAGCATTTTTATGATAATTAATAAGTGAAAATAAATTTTAGAGTTGAAACTGTTGTAACGGTTCTAAAACTTTAATTGTAATAACGAAGACGTGGTAATTCGGAACTTCAAAGGGATTATACACTTTCACGTGTACGAGATGGAATGGTAAAAAACCGTTGTGCCATCTGCTAATTACTTGTGTGTATAATTTTAGGGTAGTTACAGAAACCATATCGACGTAGGTAATTTTAAAATTTTTAATTTACCTTTTTTAGAATATAGTAAATACCGAAATCAGAAGCTTTTTATTCTATAATAAATAATTTTTATCCAATAATAATTATAAAAAGAAATAAATAATTTCACATGTTTTAGTCATGTAAAAAATTATTAATTTAACAAAATTTAGTTACTTAACATTTAAATGAGTATCATCACATCTGATAATTATGTACAAATTTAATCAAAAACTACAGGTTTATTAACAATTTTTGTTTGTCTTATTGGTCTCTACGCCCCCTTTAAATTAATGGCATAAAACTAATGTCACCTTGTATACAGTTTAAAGAATGTTATAATTAATAAAAATTCAATTAATGAATATTTAAGTACTATTAACCAGATCTGATAGATGCTGCACGTGAATTATTAAAATATTGTATTCTTAGAACAATTAATTTTTATATAAACATAATCACAATACTTTTGCCTTTATGAAAAAGATCGAGTTTAGATAAGCCATAATTCTCTATGATATTAAGAAAAAACAATATCGTAAAAAGTGTTCATGTAATTAATTAAGTTTTTATACAATTCACTAGATGTAAATAAAGATAGGCATTGCCTGTCTACTATTTAATTTTTTTGAAAATTAAGACTCATGCACTAATATTATTTTTAAAGGAGGCGAAATTGTATTTCATAAAAACTTGACTATTATTTTTATAACCCATTTGTGGTGATAACTTATTTGTAATGATAAGCTCTTTGTTTTAATTAGGCATTACCATATAAAGCGTGAGCTCATTTTCGTTGAATGAATATAGCATGCGAATGGCATCTTTGTGGATAAACATTCTGGACAGGTAGGGGTCTATAAGGACACTAACTCGTGATTGGCGAGCTGCATGGGCAATAATAGATTGACCTTATGCAATAGATGCGGTCACAAATGTATAAAGAACTCGCGAAGTAATCTTTGGATAGTAACCTTTGGCTAGGAAATTACTATATTTACAGGTGTAAAATACTCAAATTATAATTAAAGTTAGGGTGTTTTTAACAACTCAGCTCTTGACCATAACCTTAAAAAAAATTGTCAGTGATCATTCTATTTTTAAAGAGTCTCTGGACTCTATTTGTAGTATATAAGATTTGTGTTAAGAGTAAGTTACATTTGTTATTGATGTTATACAGGGTGTCCAGAAAATACGTGTACAACGTAAGAACAGAGATTCTTTGGCTCGAAATAGATCGATTTGAGCCAACTTACCTATTATACAAGTTGCTTCATTTAGCCGCTAGAGGGCTTCAAAAATCGTGAAAAATATTTAATATTTTAAAATAACTCGAAAACGCGTTGATAGATTTTGACCATTTTTGGGGTGCGAGTTTCTACTTTCAATTGACATCTTTTGGTGGTGTACGCAATAATTTTAAAAGCATACGAGTGTCCCAAAAATGATGTATTGTATAAATATCAGACCATTACCTTTTTTCTGTTTATGCAATGACTACCAATTTTTTTTTATGAGTAGCCGACTTAATTTGGAAACTTTTTTGTCTTTTGTAAAATTTTCATTAGCGGTCTGACAGAAAAAAAGTAATTTCAAATGTCTGCATACTTTCGTCATCATTACTGCATTAACTGTAAAACGGGGCAAATAAAAGAACATAGTATAGTAGTAGGCTTTGCTTTGGTTTTGTGATTTAATTTGAATATTATTTAACCTCAGTTTGCCTGTCAAGTCGTGAATTTCTGCTTAATTCAATAAAAGTTTGCATCTTTCATCTTACATTATGAGTACTTACACAAACAACGAACAGGTGGATATATGCTTTTGGTTTTCGGATTTTGTCAAGGCAATGGTCGTGAAAGCGTCAGAGTCTATAAGGAAAGATTTCCTAATCGCCGAATTCCAAACCACCAAACATGCGCAAATATTGAAAGACGTCTTCGTGAAAATGGTAGCTTTCAGTCAAGAAATGCGGATCGAGGATGTGAACGTACCACAAGAACTGTGGATCTGGAGGAACAAATTTTAGATAGAGTTGAAGAAGACCCAAAAATAAGCACCAGACACTTAGGACTTGAACTACAAGTTCCTAAAAGTATTGTTCATGACGTTTTAAAGGAAAATGAAAAATTATTGTAATGGTCCAACGCTTGTACCGTTCTGTGAATTTTCAATGATAGTAATAAAAAATAAACAAAACAATGAAATAAAAATTAAAAAACTTAAATTTGAAATTATTTTTTTGTCAAACTGCTCGTCTAATGAAAATTTTACAAGAGACAAAAAAGTTTCCAAATTAAGTCGGCTACTCATAAAAAAAAAATGGTAGTCATTGCATAAACAGGAAAAAAGTAATGGTCGGATATTTATACAATACATCATTTTTTGGGACACTCGTATGCTTTTAAAATTATTGCGTACACCACAAAAAGATGTCAATTGAAAGTAGAAACTTGCACCCCAAAAATGGTCAAAATCTATCAACGCGTTTTCGAGTTATTTTAAAATATCAAATATTTTTCACGATTTTTGAAGCCCTCTAGCGGCTAAATGAAGCAACTTGTATAATAGGTAAGCTGGCTCAAATCGATCTATTTCGAGCCAAAGAATCTCTGTTCTTACGTTGTACACGTATTTTTGGACACCCTGTATTTAAGATATTGTTCGTAAGACAAATCCGTTGTGGATGTATTAATTGTTTCTAAGAGGATATTTCGTATTATCTGGTTTTATTAACCAGAGAGCTAGCAAAAGTAATTAGCCAACGGGCAATTTAAAACCTTCACAATTGCAACTTTTTATCAGTCTCCCAACCATGGCCGATCCACAGTTAAATATATATATATATATATATATATATATATATATATATATATATTGTTGTGGTCTGTTTCTTCATGGTTTGACATTGCCAGTGTGTCAACACCGATATTCAAAATTTAAAAATTTCAATCAAAACAAATTTCTTACCCTGATTTTTGCTTCAAAATATCTTCAGCAGCTTCCCTGGCTAGCTCAGCTGCGCCTCTTCTCGGATACCTACATTTACAATCATTCTTCCTTCCCACTCGCACACTATTCAATGAAATCACCAAATAATACAACAATCATACAATCTTTTATTTACTGCTATTTACAAACAAATTATTCACAGGTATACACAGTTTGGTACACTAATTACAACTCAATAAGTGATATGTTTTAAAGTCCTTGTTTTAAATTATTATTTGCAAACACATTTAATACAATATGAGTAGATGGGCCCCAAATAATACCCTATATTTATTGCACACTGGAGTATGGTGAGCTCATAATAACCCAGTTTATTAATGTATGCTTTTCTCCTTACATAAAATTACTACAAAACTAATAAACCCATGTACCCCTAACAATCCAATTTATATTCATAACAAAATTCAATAAGTTTTCAATAATTTAAATAACTCCCATATTCACTCACACATCACCAAAATAATACCAAAAGTTTATCAGATAACAAAAAATTCAAATAAGTTACCTGGAGAATGCTTCAAGCCTCTATCCCTTCAGACGATGATTTCCAGAACCCCTCGGCTTCGTGATTATGCGCTCTGCTCCTCCACATATTCATAGATGAAAGCTCCAATAATCACCAAGAGTTGCTTAAAAATACCATTCCATAACAACATACAAACTCGCGTATATTATGCGTCTATTTATTGATTTACTAGCCTGGTATGGTAGTAATTGGACCTCTGTTAATTTGCTTTTCACTACACTACTCATATCTTTACGTTAATAACTAGAAGGTCATGACTACCAATTTATAAGGTGCTAGCAGTACATTTACGGTATAATGAATATATTTAATACTCACAAAAACTCTACTATAACGTCGGTCTATTGTTGTAAGTAGTTAAAAGCGATGAGAATATAAAGAAATAAAAGAGAAAGCTCCCAATTCTCTCAGAGTATTTATATCTTTAAAATGCCACCTCTAGGCCACACTTCGCGCGAAAAACTTATTTTGAAATAATACTTCTGCAAATTTTGATATAACCGACTTAAAGCTTCCAGAAAATCGCTTTCACCTGTCGCATATTCGTCCGTTTGCAAAACTATCCGTTTCAACCAATGATTCTGTTCTGTGTCGTCATGAAACTCTGCCTGTAATATTTTTATCTCTGTCTTATGCATATTTGATGTCGCGTTTCAAACCTCACTTGAGTTGTAGAAAATCGATATTGCTGACAGCGTCTCATCACTCCGCGTGGATTCAGTATGTGCGTTTTGAAACCAATGCTTTTATATCCGTCTCTATCTGTAGCATATTACTGATCGTGCATCTTACCTACTCTTTAATAAACTTTGTTATCTTGTTTATTCGAAGCAACTGACGGTTGAACACTATTTTCTATGAAGCCCGCGTTATTATGCTGATAATTTCAAAGAAGGTAACCTTTTAAACATGCAGGTGTTTTTAATTATAGACCGTTTAAAACAACAATTCTTGGAGTCTATATTTAACGGTATCCGATAAAACTGACGTCCTTGTTTGTTACCAAGACACCTTTTGCCTTGGGATTAACGATTTTCTTTACCCTGGTGTGGTTTTCCAATGCTTTTCTATGTTGAATTAAAATAAATTAAATTAATTATGCGTTTCTATTTGTTTTTAAAACTGGTTTTCTTTATGTACTTTTAACTTTTCAATCATTACTTATAACATTACGTCAATACTTGTCCGTTTAATTTAAATAAATTTGGCGCTTAAATAATTTGTTCGTTTCTCTATACAGGGTGTTTGAAATTGCATTGCTTACCCCAAATTTAACCCTCTGAATCCATAACAATATATACATATATAAATATATATACATACAGTGTGTCTACTTAAGTTGGCGGCATATGGAAAACTTTTTTATTTTTGGTTTTAGGAAAAAAAGTTACTCTTTATAAAAAGTTCTGCTTGTTCTGAAACCTAAAATAAAACCTTCACATTTCAAAATTTATTAGTCATATACGAGGCTTATCAATAAATATGAATTTGGCACAAGAGTAAAGTACCTTTATTTTTGACAATTTCGAAAATTGTTATTATGAAATGTTGTTCAGAATCAAAAACCACGTTCAAATATGCAAAATATCCATCAATTATAAAAAAAAAATTTTTAACTTTTCTAAAATAAAATTTATTTAAGCTTACGTGTTATTTCATTTAATCTAAGATGCACTGACAAGAACTGTCTATGAAATGTAATTTCTCAGCATTTCGAAAGACTTTCTTTAATAATAACAATAGTTTAATAATAATGTAATAGTTTTTGTTACACATACAGATCTTATTATTCCGTCCCTCAATTAACTACCGCTTCAACATATCCGCCTTCTCTATAAATACAGGTAATCGTTCTATCTCGAAACTCTGTCAACGCTCTTCTAATCATAGTCGGCGTTATACTCTGAACGGTTTCTTTAATGGTTTGTTCTAAATGGACAAGATCTGTGAATGGCCCCTGGAGGTACACCTCTTTCAAGTAGCCCCACAAAAAAAAGTCGAGTGGAATCAAAGCTCGAATGTGAGGTGGCCAACGAATTTTCAAAAACCGATGCACAACCCTTCCATTAAAACAATTTTTAAGATATTGTCTTACATCTAACCTGTTATGGCATGGGGCACTATCCTGCTGGAACCATATCTGTTGACGTTCAAGTAGGGGTAGATCATCCAGAAAATCATCTAGTTCTTTTTGTAGAAAGAGTAAATAACGGTCTGCATTAAAAGATTCTCGAAAAAAGAAAGTTAGTTAATTGAGGGACGGAATAATAAGATCCGTATGTGTAACAAAAACTATTACATTATTATTAAACTACTGTTATTATTAAAGAAAGTCTTTCGAAATGCTGAGAAATTACATTTCATGGACAGTTCTTGTCAGTGCATCTTGATTAAATGAAAGTGAAAGCTTAAATAAATTTTTATTTTAGAAAGTTTAAAAATTTTTTTTATAAGCGATAGATATTTTGCATATTTGAACGTGGTTTTGATTCTGAACAACATTTCATAATAACATTTTTCGAAATTATTAAAAATAAAGGTACTTTACTCTTGCGCCAAATTCATATTTATTGATAAACCTCGTATATGACTAATAAATTTAGCTATTTTAAGGTTCTATTTTAGGTTTCAGAACTTTTTATAAAGAGTGACTTTTTCTCCTAAAACTAAAAATAAAAAAGTTTTCCATATGCCGCCAACTTAAGTAGACACACTGTATATATAGCTGTGGATTGTAGGTGATTCTAAATGAGAGCCAGGTTATCGATATAAGTGCTGTTGTATGAAGATGCCTGACGTTGGACGTCAATAAAAGATTCTGTGGACTGAAGTGGTTAATAAAAGTGTTGCCCTAGTTATTTTTGTTAACTCAATTTAAATGAAAACACCTTTTCTCTAACAAACAATATTTTGATGACATATGTGGCAAGTGTAAAGTTGATAAAGATAAATCTCAAAAATTCCAGTAGTGTGATAGTTGTAAAAGGGTACATTGTGAATCATGTTCTGAATTATCTGTATCTGAGATAAGATGTTTACAATTAAAAAAACGCAGATTAATATATTTATGCGAAGAGTGTGAAAATGGCTTGTTGAAAGTGCCAATGTTAATTAAGGAAATTAATGAACTTAAAGTTGAGTTAGAAAAAGGAAAAAAATTAGCACAAGCTAATAATACATCTCAACAGGCTAACATTTTATCACTGGAAAATAATATTGAACTAATTAGTGAAGTTCAAGAAAGACAAAAAAGAGCATTTAATGTAATTTTATATAATGTTAGGGAATCTAATCAAGACAACTATAGTGATTGTAAGAAGGAAGATTTGGATAATACAAAACATGTGCTGAAATACATGGATGTGGATTTATCTAAGATCAGGGCGTTTAGAATTGGTAGGCGTACAGATACAAAAATACGCCCGTTAAAAATTATTTTGAATTCTGTAAATGAGGCACTGTCGATTTTAAAAAATAAAAATAAATTAACTGAAGGTTTGCGAGTGTCGGCAGACGAAACAAAAATGTTATGAACAACAAATTGACTTGTGTAAGAATGATTCAAAGAAAATGTGCAGAACAATAAAAAGTTTAATAAGTCAAAGGAAAGTAATTGCAAATAATATTAGATTTAATGGTGGTTCAGTAGAATGCAAATTAGACAGTAATATTGCTGAAACATTTAATGAATTCTTTATCATTAGTATTGAATCAATAGTTGATATGCTTGGTTGGGCACCTAAATGGAATAGTAACAATATGCCAATAGTATAAAATATTTTTAGTAATTTTAAACTACTGGGGATGACTGATTTGAGAAAAATAATTATATCATTGAAAAACAAAACTGATATTTGGCAACCAGTAAGTGGAAAGATGCTTAAGTGTATCAGTAACTCTATTGGTAACATACTACTGCTCTTGATAAATGTTTCATTGGAAACTGGGCAATTTCCTGAAAACTTAAAAATTAGTAAGTATGGTTGTGCAGGTGCTAAAGGTGCTTAATTCAAATAATGCAAAAAAATTCTGACCAGTTAATACATTACCAGCATTGGAGAAAATTCTTGAAATAGCAGTATATGATCAATTAAAAGAGTATTTTGAAGATAAAAAATTACTATATGTAAACCAATCAGGATTTAGGACTGTCCATTAGTGAGAAACAGCTCTGCAATTTACCACATGTAAATGGAAAATCGTACTTGATGAAAATAAATATATAGTAGCAGTATTTTTGGATTTACAGAGGGCTTTTAAAACTATTGATCGATCGATATTACTGGAAAAACTTAGGTACTATGGAATAAGAGACGACGTTTTAAAATGGTTCACTAACTATCTAAGTAATAGAAGACAAAGAACCAAATACAATAATCACTGCTCATCAAAAAGGATGGTTATACATGGGGTGCCGCAAGGAAATGTTCTAGGTCCACTACTCTTCTTAATATATATTAATGATTTCTGTCTCAAAGTGGAGTGTGAATTTATGAATCTGTTTGCAGATGATACATTACTTGCAGTTAGTGATTATAATTTACAAACAGCTATATCTAAGATTAATGTGGCGCTAAATAATGTCAACATATACTTAGAAACAAATAAACTTAAAATTAATGTTAAAAAAACTAAGGCTATGGTCATTACTTTTAGATATAAATCCAATAGTGTTGATTTAGCATATTGTAATATACTCATAGATAATTATAAAATTGAGATTGTTAGAGAAGTAAAGTATTTGGGATTAATAATTGATGATAATCTAAATTTCAAGAATTATTTTAAGTATATTTATAAGAAAATATGTGGTAAAATATTTTTCTTCAACAGAATATGCAACCACATATCACTAGGGTCTAGAATCTTAATTTATAAATCTATAATTCAACCCCATTTTGAGTATTGAGTATTGAGTGTTATATTAGCTTGATTCTAGTTGTAAGCAATCATTACAAAAATTGCAAAATAGAACAATGCGAATAATTTTAAGATGTAATCGATATACACCCATTAACAGTATATTATATATACTAAATTGGTTACCAATTGAGCAACAACTATATTTCAAAAGTATGGTCTTTGTATATAAAATTAATGCAGGTTTAGTTCCAATATATTTTGAACAATTTGTTATTAAAAATAGAGATACACATGACCATGACACTAGGAATAAGGAAAATTTTTATATTAAAAAAAACCTAATACAAAAAAACTATGAATTTGCTATTTTTTAAAATGTTTGATATGTATAACCAACTGCCAGTCAATGTAAAGGAATCGTCTAGCCTGAGTGAATTTATAATGATCTCGAGAAAAACGTTAAGATGATAGCAGTCGAAGTTCATACTTAATACTTAGACTTGAATAGTTTTTGATTTGTGATGAAATATATGTTATTATTTCACCATATTATATTATATTATATTGTATATTGTATTATGAAACTTGATATAAGTTGTATTATTATTATTAGGATTAATCCTATTTATGAGGAAATATTGATTGATTGATTATATATAACCTCTAAAAATATACTTTCATCCAAATATTAAAATCTTAAATCTAACATAAATATAATTTCTTAGTAGTTACTCACTTATATTATAATTAGAGTCTAAAGTCTCTTTTATAATCAGGATGGACACTTTAATCTTAATTTAATTCAACAGTAGCTCCTTAATTAAATCGTATTTCGTAGAAAATTTGTTGAGATAAAATAGATAGCTCAATATCCACTCCTTAAAATCTGATTTAAACATATCTGACCATTAGGTTTAATATTTTGTTATAATGGCAAAACCACACAGACGGCTTGCCACCCTTTTCAATTGTATTATCAAACTTGTATACATACTATTTCAATTTCAAATATTAGCACACAAAAATACTCTTATTATGGAACTTAACTAATAAATAGAAATATCCTTTTTAAAATTTTATAAAGATGTAATTTTGTTTTACCGTGTAAACCGTGCAGGCCGTGGTTGTCTCTGTTTGGCTTGTAGTCATCCACCCATGTCCAAATCGTTCAAATTGTTAAAAATTTTCATTGAATACTATTAAACATCAAATTGTATTCCAAATGAAATTAAAACTTTATCTTGCAGTAGTCAATCATTATTTCTTCAATTTACGTAATTCCAATTAATCTCTCTTACTTCTGTACATTTAAAACGCTTTTCCTTCACTATTTAAATAAAATAATTTCAACTATTAAAACTGTATTATTTTACAACGTTGTAACAATTTAGTTTTAGGCAAATACATCATAATGCATTTCATGTTACGTATGTTGCTAGAATTTAGGCGAGAAAGTCATTGCTAACATATTTAAAATCTCGCACAACTGTAGTTTGGATAGTCGTGTGCATTAATGGGAAATAGCATTTATACAAATAACTATTAACTTTAGAAGTAACTCTAGCGAGATTTGGACTATGAAGTCCAGTCTTACACCTAACTAGAGATTACTTCAAAATTGACAGAAAAATAACTAAAAAAAAGAAAAATATTAAAAATAAAAATAAAAAAAGAGAAAGGGTGTGTTCAGAGTCAACATGGGTGAAAGTAAACTTCACTAATGGCAGTTTCCCATAGCTTGGAATTCAGGCCACAGCATCGAGTTTAGATTAGAACATGGTTCTAATTAGGAAAGGATATTTATGGAACGGTTTGTCATTCCAAGATGGCGTTTTTTAAAAAAAGGTTTTAATTTTTAGCAAGCAGGTTTAAATGATAGAATTTATGGATAAAAATATGAAAGTGGACTACAATTTTTATACCAACCATTGTTAACTCAAGATTTTATTAGTTTTGGAAAAAATTCTTGTGTATCGTAAAGAGGATGGCAGACGCATAATGCTCTGATTCGACAGGTGTTCCGTATTGTATTGTTATTCCTTAAATATTGTTGTCGTCAAGCTGTGGTGAGTAACATTTTTAACGATCGAGAAGAATCAACATGTACTTGATGAACGTTTTGTTTGAAAAACCCAGTTAGCTAAACCAAAATGTATTTATTTAGCAAATACGAAATTTAACATTTTGCATATCAATATTGAAAGTCATCTTATTGAAACAAATCACATTTCTATTTGCTGTAATTAGCATGATTTGGTGTATTTTTATGTAGCCATATTCTTATATTAAACATTCGTTAGGTTCAGCACTTCAAAGCAACATATATAGTGATAAAAATCTAGTTCTCCATATTTAATTAAAAGAGATGATACTTATGATGTTGACTAAAATCTGGTATTAAGAAAATTCGTGATATTGAGAAAATAAAGTATCGACAATTTTTTATTCTTGTAAGCTATATCAAAGATCTCTGATTACAGCATATGACAAATATTAATAAAATATTAAGTAATTTTTTTTATGATAGTCATAGCCTGTTAATTACTGTGATTTTTGTCTACTTAATACCTTCATCAGCATTCACTTTTACGATGTTGTATATACAACTGTTAATTTTGTCCAAAGATGAAGTGAAACTAATTTTTTTTATTAGATGCTAGTCTGAACTCAAATCGTTTTATTTCTAAAAATTTAATAAAAAAAGAAGTAATTTATGAAATTTAGTTGAGATGATAAAACTGAGAAAATGTTATATTACTATACATTTAAATCGAGGCCAATATTGTAACAATTTTTTTATTTTTTACTGCACGACTATGTTGGTTGGGCATCAGTGCAACCTTTATTTTTTATTGACCTCCACTCACTGGATACAAGTGAAGCTTTAATTGTTCGCGGCTAAGTCTGGGAATTACCCCAAGGGTGAGCAATGAGAAAGGGTGTGGGGATGGTCTAAACTCTGCAATAAACTAAAGAAAATGGGTTGAGCGCCACTGTATCTGTATGGATGATAACACTAAAGATTCATTATTCCTATGAGACGATACAGAAACTCATGGGATGTAAACACAATAAAAAACTTACAACCTACTGAACTAATGTACCTGGAAACCTCTGGAACATACTTACGACCTCTTCGATCTCGATGATCCTGAAAGAAAAAATACACAACAAACTTTCTATTAGACACAGTTTGTGCTTTCTAATAAAAAAGCAGACTAATAATTACAGGTGGATAATGTTAAGATTACCACACCAAAGATATTTAAATCAAAAATGAATTCCTAGAACAAATCAGTGGTAGCATATCTGTGCTTTTTAAATTGCTTCAGCATTCGTATACTTTCATTATTCAAAGATTTATTTTCTTTAAAAAAAATTTTAGTAAAAATTAATTGTGCATGGAATAAAAAACTTGAGTCCAAAAATGAAATTTAATATAGTTTCTCTCTCTTGATTTTTTTTTTTAAATATGTTTACAAAAATGAAGTGATAAAATTGGTTTCTCTATACATCTGCCTTGACATAGCAATACCTTAAGTTAATAATATCTTATAACAAGTTTCTAATACCAACTGCCCAGATCTGTTTATGGGCTTACATATGTTTCATATTGAGTTTAATTTATTTCATAAAAAAATTTGAATCACGTGCAGTTAACTTGGACAAATAACAGTTCAACTTATTTAAATATAATGAGCTTATTAAAAATTTGACATCTGCAAGTAAATTTCTAGAAAACTGGAAATGGACTTTGAAGTTTCATCTTTTTAACAAGTGAATGTTCTGCATATCTTACAAAATTATTACAATAGCATTTCGTGACAATAATCTTCTACGCTGTTCTTTATGCACAAAATTTAATTTGACTAAACAATCCCTGAATACAATTTATGTGAGCACACTCAAGGTCTCACTTATGCATAACAAAAAAAGGTTTGATACCTGTATATGATGAGGTCGTCATCCCTAGTTACCAAACTGCGACGCACGTCTTCTGAAATCTGCTTATCAAATGGTTGTAACAGAATACCAAACAACAGCTGTAGTTGCCTTAACAAACGAGTAGTGTTCCAATCTCTTTATTCGAATATATCAGTATATCAGATATATCAGTATCAAATACGAGAATTAAATACCACAGAATAAAATTATACTGATGCGATTCTTGCAAAAATGGTGCTATAGAATATATATTCGTTACAATATAATTCCCTTAAGACTTATCTGCGTTATCCTTAAGATTTTTTTTTGAGTTGGTCTTTATTAATCCAGTGGTGCCCAAGTTTATTAGTATTTCAAGTTTAGTCTCAGAAAATACCATGACCACCTCATGCCTCTACAGGAATAGACCCCGAGTTTAGACCGTGAGTACCATATTTTTTCTTCACAACACCGTTTGGCCCTATTACATCTTTAATAAAGGCCATCCTCAGAAAAGCTTTATTGAGCGAAAAGAGAAAAAGGTAACAAAGTTATATATTATCACTAGTTCGACGGCATCGTGAAATTAGAATGAGTGATTAACTGATTTCCCTTCTTAACTTTGATTGGGTTTTATAAGCACGAGCCCTTGTAGTGTCATTATCGAGAATTTTCTAGCAAGGTCTAGTTGTTGTTTCTATGTTTGGATTGGTTGTAGAAAATGGGTTCATCTTTTACGCAAGTATCGAGAAACTTCAATGATGATGTAACTCTTAGAAATGTTGTTCTAATAGTCCAGGCTCTCATTAATTAAGTCACTACGTTAGGTTTGCTACATTCAAGATTTATTTATTTTTCAATTGAAATACTAAGCGTTTTTTGAATATTGTCTGATATTTTAAACGAATACATGTGAATACTAATGTATTTGGTATTAGGAGAAAAATGCAGTTAAATATTATACGTGCGCTCATTTGTACTTGTATGTGTTGAACTATTAGTGCCGTTTGATGCTACATTATTTTTATTTTTGTTATGTGGTTGTTTGTATACTCCAGTAATTTTAATTTAACTTTTTATTTTAGTGGGGTGAAATGCCAACTTCAGTGGCTTACATTGGGACCGGTCAAATAATGGGTTGGGGCAATAAAGCGATCGAAATTCGATCAGTCGAATCAGGTCATTTAGATGGCGTATTTATGCACAAGAAAGCTCAACGGCTGAAGTTTTTATGTGAACGAAATGACAAAGTTTTCTTCTCAAGTGCAAAAAGTGGATCATCTTGTCAAATTTACTTTATGACATTAAATAAACCAGGAATGGCTAATTGGTAACACACTACATTCTTTTTTATTCAAAGCATTGTGGTACAATAGCAATAATGTGTATGGTTTAGGAATTGCGATCAACTTGGACATTTGTAGTAATCGCAGCACTTTTTACTTTGTAGCACTTTTATAATTGTGACAATAGTCTTAGGTAAATTGCAACTCATATGATGTGGTGCCAATCAATCAGTCAAGAACTTACAAAGTGTGAGGTAGCCGTTATTTGTATAGAAAATATTTTGTATATAAATTTTTGTGAGCAAATTTTGTGTAAAATTTGCACATGATCATCCTCTATGTTGTAATAGGTATTTTTCAGATTTTGCACAGAAACACAATTCTAAAAATTTTATACTATAGTGAAAATGTGTGTGTCCATACAAAATTTTGGTGCAATCAAGACTGTTTTATAATATGTATATTTATTAATGATGAACAGCAGAATGTTTTGTAATATCTCAGTTAGGTTTTTTTTTTAATATTATCTTTCCAAAGATATGGTATATGTGTGATTTTTTTATTAAATGAATATCTTTATTATTATTTACCCTGAAAATATAATTTTATTAATATTTCAAATATACAAATTGCATTATTATTAGAAAATATTTTTATATTGTAAATTTACTGGAAAATGAATTTTTTTTTACAGATAGTAATAAGTAGTCAGTTTTCCAAACATGTGGCAATCAAAGCTCTTGAAAGAGTTTACCTAGATGGCTGATATTTACAACCTTAATCGTTAGTGGAAATTCACAGATTTGATAATTGAGAAAGTACAGAAGAGATGTATACGAACAAAGGAACATTTATAATTCAACATATTTATACCAAGTGAGAGAAGATAAAATCTTGTTGCTTACTGGGTACTATACCACAAGGAAAGATTGAGATAAAAGTAGTTGGCATGTGAAATCTTCAATACTTATTAAGAATTTATCGTTTATCAAAGGGTCATTTACAATCAATTTACTCAAATACATTTTTAGAGGATCAACTAATTGCAGTAACATACTCCTATAATAATTTTATGACTGTTGATAAATTAAAACTAAAATTACTTTAAGAAGAGTACGTCATTTGACAAGCTGTGCACAAATAACTTACCAGTGGTGTAGCATAATCCAGTCCACATCAAATAATGCTCTTTCTACTCCGTATGGGTTTTTCTATATTTTTGTTTTAAGGCAACGCAACTATGAAAAAATTCAATATATGAGTTTAGTATTTGGGGAGCAGTGTGTTATTGGTCATCATCATTAAGTCTTCAGTTCTGGAATTGGTTAGACGCATACTCTCATTGTTTCCTGGTCTGAACTAACCTACACATTTCCCTGAAATTTGCAGTCTGCATCTATCACTATCTGATCTAGGTCTATATCTACCTCCTTTTGCCCATCTCTGCTTGTAATATTACGTAGTATTCCCCAAAAATGCCTTTGAGTGTATCTTGCCCTTCTATTTCTCCTATTTTTTTTTGTGTTCCACAGATATCTTTATTCCTCTGCCATTTCTATAACCTACTTGTTATTAATTTTGTCTGCCCATGGTATCATCCTCATACATCTGAAGCACAACATTCCAGAAGGCTTGTATTTCTTTCTGTCTGCTTTTCCTACTGTGCATATTTCATAGATGTACTGTGCTGTGCTCCACGCATATGCTCTCAACAATTTTCTTTTTGTTTCTATGTTTGTTGTTTTTGAACATAGCCGCTGTTCTTTCTTGTTAGATGTAGTTCGGTCTTGTATTATTTCACAATTATATACCCTATTTCCCGATATTCAGTGGTATGTGAAGGGAGATAAACAGCCTGTTGTACCGTGTCAAAATTACATGGCTTGTTTAATAAAAATTATCATGCATTTACAACCGCGTTTAGAATAAATATTCAATGAAAGGCGCTATAAATAATGTCAGCGCTGCCAATACCGTAGCTAGATTATTCCCCACTAAGGCAGGAAATAACACGACAAATGAAGCTCAGTTTTGAAGGGTCATTTTTACAGATGTAGTCCGAGATAATAAGATGTTGTGCCTTAAAAAGCACGATGATAATGTTATATTTGAAGTGGGCGATTAGAATAGCAATTAGCATCATATCAGTGAAGCGACAATGCATATATGTGAATATGTCTTATAGTTAATATTGGTTAGTATAGTTCTTGAAAGCAAAAATCATTAATATAAATCTGTTTTATCGAGTTATATATGGTTAGCCTTTTAGTTTTTCATATAATGCAGTAAGAATTATTTATTTTATGGTTTGTCGGTTGATACGTATGTAATTACAAATTAATATTTCTGAAATTAATACAAAAAAATGGTTTGCATCACGCTGAAAATCCCTTATTTTTGCTGGTCGAAATAATGGTGTAATATTCCACAACAAAAAGAAGCACATGTTAGGAACAACAAGTCAAGGTCGATTCTTAAAGCGGTGTAGGTAATATGTCGACATCTGTCATACTTACATATGCTGGAAGCATGGCGAGTAGAAAACTATTTTTGGAATGAACGTTTGGAAGTTTACGTGATAGAGGGCACGCATGAACTAGTGTTTTGGAATTACATATTGGTTGAAGATTAATTTTTGAAAATTTTGTTATGGAAAGTATATATGGAACAATGCGTATGATTCATATATGGTACTAAACAAGTTATAAACTATAGTAAGAAAATTCTGAAACGAAATCGTTTATTATCAATTAAAATCTGTCAGTTCATTATTAGAATCACATATAAACACGTGTTTAGGATATTTAAGAAACAGCTTTGATAATATTTTTATAATCTAGCGTTGCATGAATTATTAGTTATGTGAACCCTCGTCAAAGATCTTTGATCAGATAGGGCCATTGATGAAAAGTACATCAATAGTAAATTATTGAAAAACATTTAGTGTTTTGTGTTGATAAAGCTTGAAGTTATTTTCTCGTCAGTAAATGTTTTTGTAAATAAATAGGATAAAGGAAGCTTTAACGATCAAACCAAAACAAAAAAAAGGAAATTAGTTCAGTGAGAAAGAGATTAATTTTAACTGTAAATAAATAACATGAAGCATGAATAATAATTGTAAGCAAACTTAGATGTAAATAGAGGAACTTTAAGCTTGCCTAATTATTTCTTGAAATACTCACTCTGATATTTTCGAACCGAAGTTTAACTGATTTGCCAGTAAGTGACATCTTAGATTAGAATTGAATATGTTTATTTTAGGGCACAAATAGTGTTCTAATTTTTTTATTAATGATAATGATCATGTATTTATTACAGGTTCAGTGGTAACACTAGTAGGTAATGTATATAGAAGGCTAGAGTTTTTTTGTATGAAAGGAAATGTTTAAGGGTTTTCTGCGTTCTCCCCTAAACTATCTAAATTTGAATCAGACGCAGTGGCGCCATATTAGTTTTGAATCTATTGAAGTCGGCGGAATTTCGATTTAATATAATTTTGATCCCGCCCTGCATGTCTCATGCCTATGCAGGAATAAACCCCGAGTTAGTTAGGAAGAAACCTCTTTTTAATGACCCTCGGTCATAAGAAGAGGCCAGTGTTGTTCAACCCAGGGAAACCGCCCCTAAGGGAAGAAAACAGTTTACTGTAGCTGCCAAGTTCCCCCCAGCACTTGAACATATTCTGAATTAGTAGATTTTCCAATATATCTTTTTGCACAATCAACATTGGTTAAAAATATTTCACAACCAAAACCTGTAGTTTTTAATAATTTTCATCAGATTTAAGTGTACTTATTTTTTTCGTCATTATGTTTTCTGTCTTGAAACTGGTTGGATGCGTACCTTCACTTATTTATATTCTGAGCTAAGCCTACACAGTTCTCTGAAATTCCCACAACTTACATATAGCTCGGTTCCCTTTCTATTGTTTTCTAATTATATGCCCTATTACACCGAGATTCAGTGGTATGTGAAGGGGCGTCCAAGGTCCCGGGTTCAAATCCCGACACAGTCCGCTTGAAAAATCTTAAGCGAGCATTTTTCACAAAAATGAGAGGTTTAAATGGAGGATGAATTGTTTCTCTTTGTCATAATGGAAATTAAAGCCTACTACGACCAAAACATAATTATGTGATTTTTAGTGTTTTGATTCAATCAAACATAGCCATGTTATACCTCTTTGGAAAGGGTTTTTTGTCAGCATTTCAAAAATGCAAAAATCCAATATGGCGGCCATTTAAAAATAAAAAGTTGAACATTGTCACCCAAAATCTAGATGCCCTAGACAAAATCTAAGTTGAAAATGTGAAGTGCAATGGGGAATTACCATGATGTACCAAATTTGAACATTCTATTTCAATTAGTAGACTAACTACGAGCAAATAAAGAAATCGGCAATGTTGTGTTTTTTGCCTCTATCTAGTAACCTATGAAAAATTTTTGAAATTTGAAAACCAATCTGAGATACCCTCATGATTATGCAACTTTTGTTTCATTTAACCAAGATCGTTTCTCCTACAGTTTCCAAGATCCCCATGTACTGCATTTTATACTGTACACACTGTATAGTGGGTGGTAAAGGAATATCAAAGATCATTAATACACTATCATTGGATATAGAAATTGTTTATGCTGTTAGAGTTGGGAAAAAAGTGGATAAGTCCCGTCCTCTCAAAATTATGTTCAAAGATCAGGAACCAGCAATTTCATTATTAAGGAAACAAAAACAAATCGCTAATTAAAAAATCCGTTTTATAAATGATCTGACACTTTTTCAACGTAATAAAATAAAGCAAATTAAAGAAGAATTTCATAATCGTGTTTCCAACAGAGAAAAGGGGCTTTCATTAAAGTTTATTAAAGCGAGCCTTTCAATTACACAATCAAAAACTAAATACATCAACATGTTACTTTCAAAATGTAGGGGGGGGGGGGATAAGATCTAGATTGAATTATTTAAATTACGTACACAGTGAACTTGACTGTATAATTTTAATTGAAACTTGGTTGGACAATGGTTTTCCAATCTTGAATTGAGGTTGGAGAAATACAACAATTTTAGAAGTGACAGGAATGCTGCAGTCACTAAGTGTGATCGAGGAGGAGGTGTTCTTATAGCTGTGAATAAACGAAATAGATCAAGATTAGTGCATGCTTTCCTATTCTATTTTGATCAGTTGTTTGTTTTGGTAGGTGACGAGTTTAGTGGCATAATAATTGGAGCCGTATACTTTCCCCCTAATTGTGAGATTGATAACTGAACAACATTGTGAAACTGGAAAGGATATATGTGATTCATATCCTAATCTAAAAATAACGATTGCTGGAGATTATAATCTACCTGAAGCTAATTGGGTTAATAGTAATAACCTCCATGTGCAATGTCCTCTGCGTTCGAAGGCAATACAAATTTGCTCTTCCTATATATGCCAATTTGTTACAGGTGTGTAACCTTCCTAATAGTCTGGATACATTTTTAGATTTGATCTTTACAAATATTGATAGTGCATGTGTGACATATAGTAATGACCCAGTTATGCCAGTTAGTGTGCATCGCTATGCTTATGAAATTGAATGAAAATCTAATTCGTGTTGCTCTAAGCCTGATACTTTATGTTGTGTAGAGTTTCGATTAAAATATAAAATACTGTCTAAGAAATTATACCATGAGTATCTATCTCAGGTTGAAAATAGTATTTCCCTTGTCTCAAGCAAATTCTGGAAATTTATCAGGAACAAAAGAAAAACTGACTCTCCTAACAATTTAAAATATGATGATAAAACCGCTCATTTTGGCCAGGATATAGTTAACACTTTCGCTGAATATTTCTCAACAGTATTTCAGGCAGGGAATATGACACTTCCCATAATGAAATCAAACAGTTCAACTGCTTTTAACTTCTCATTAATAAATACAGTACAATTATTCAATATTATATCCAGTCTTAAAGATAGATGTAGTAGAGGTCCAGATGGAGTTCCTCCAATATTTTTGAAGAACACTGCATGCACAATTATTTTTCCAGTATTACATATCTTTAATTTATCTTTAAACAGTGGAATTTTTTCGGATCCCTGGAAAACCAGTTTTATAACTACTATTTTCAAATCAGGGGGATAAAGAATTGGTCACCAATTATCGTGGAGTTAGTATTCAGTCAACTATTCCTAAACTTCTGGATGCATTACTAGCCCAACAGTTAGCATTTGGTATAAATAATATATTAATCGAAGAACAGCATGGTTTCTGTAAAGGACGCTCAACTGTAACTAATCTTTTATTTTTTCAAAAGGAGTTAGTAAAACCTCTCGAATTAGGTTTGCAAGTTGATGCCACTTATATGAATTTAAGTAAAGCATTTGATAGAGCAGTGAATCCTTGGCTAATCAGTAAGCTTCGTTTAATAGGCTTTAATGAAGAATCTATTACATGGATTGAAAGTTGGCTTGTTAATGATCTACAATATGTCAAGATAAATAACTACATTTCATTCTCGATCATTGTTCCTTCAGGTGTTTGCAGGGATCACATTGTGGTCCGATTCTGTTCATTTTATTTATTAATGACATATCAGAAACAGTCTCTACTTCTAAAATTTTGTTATATGCTGATGATGTAAAAATTTTTAAGGGTATAAGATCCCTTTTAGATATAGAGTCGTTTCAGTCTGATATCATGAGAGCTAGTACTTGGTGTGAAGCAAATATGATGACACTGAATATTTAAAAATGCTCTGTTATAACATTCTCAAAGTTGTCTTCACCTATCTTGTATAATTACATTTTAAATAATAATCCTATGAATAGAGTTGAGCTTATAAATGACTTAGGAGTATGGATGGACAGCAAGTTGACATTTCATCACCACATACATAGAACTGTAAATAAATCAATGCAAATGCTTGGAATTATTAACAGATGCGCTAAGGATTTTTCTATTTACACCTTTAAGCTTCTTTATTGTTCATTAATTAGGCCAGTGGTTGAATATGGTGCTATAATTTGGTGCCCATTTTATTTGATACATATTAGGAACATTGAAAGAATTCAAAGGAAATTTGTGAGATGCTGTACTCATAAAATGCATATAAACAGAAAGGATTATAGTTACTTCGATATTTTATCACTTTTAAACCTCGAAACTCTTGAAACTAGGCGTTTACACAAAGACTTGATATATTTACATCAGCTTATATCAAGGCAAATTAATTCCAGTGCACTCACTTCAGAGGTAAAACTTCATTGTAGAAATTTTAATACACGTCATAAACCTCCATTTGCAGTGGACTTTCATCATAAAATTATGGGAAATGCTCTGCTCTGTCGAGAATTTTAATTCACGAAAATATGTTCAATGAACAGCTACAATTTGTTAGTTCTTCCACTACAAGTTTCAAGAGGTCCTTGCACTTATAAGTAACTTCGTAAATTATTTGTAGGTTGTTAGTATTTTTAAGTTCAATAAGATTGTATTACTTTTATGTAATGGGGTTATCCCGTATATTATTAAATAAATAAATGTTATGTTTGAAATCTTTGGGTATCTCACCTGTCTCATACATATAGCTTACAAGTCGGAAGAGACGTTCTGTTACTGCTTGTCTAGCGGCTTTTAGAGTTTCTGCTTGCACCTTAACTGTACCCAGCACCTTACCATTTTCCAGACTCTTTAATGCTAATTCAAACTCATCTCTAAGTATAGGATATCCCAGATTATCATTTTTAATGTCTGATTCTTGTTCTAATGCTGCTAGTTCCCCTCCTGAATATAAATTCCCTATATATTCCTGCCATCCTAGCTACTTTCTCTACATTTTCTATAATGAGGTTTCCGTCCGTGTCTCTTATATTTTTGCTATATGGTTTTGTATCCCTAAAATTGATTCTAATTAGTTTGTATGCTTCATCCGTCTTTCCTACTTCTATCTTGGTTTATACCTCTTTGCACTTTTCATCAATCCATTGTTCTTCAGCTTTCCTGCAATTCTCAATAATTTTCCATTTTATGACTTTGTATTTCGGTTTTCCTGTTCCTCTGATTTATTTTTGTCGTCTATTAAATTCAGGATATCCTTTGTTATCCATGGTTTCTTATTTTCTTTTTGTGTATACCACAGAATATTCCTGGCCGCCATGTTTAGGCTGGATTTAATGTTATTCCATTCTGTTTCTACTTTCTTAGTATCAGATACTTTCCCAATATCTTTCAGCAATTCATTTGACTTTTTTTTTAATCTTTCTTGAATATCTTTATCTTTTAGTTTCTCTTAGTCAGTGCCTTTTTTCGTTTCTTTTTTCAAATTTGTAAATTTAAGTGCAGCCTTCATAATTACGATGTTGTCGTCAGTGTCTGTATCTGCTTCTGGGTAGCTTCTACAGTCTTTTACTTGATTCCTAAACCGATGTCTAACCAAAATGTAATCTATTTGATATCTTACTATATCTCCTGGCATGTTCCACATTATCGTCTTCTAGCATGATGTTGAAATAATGTGTTTGTGATGATTAAATTGTTCTTGTCGCAAAATTCTAGCAGCCTATTTCCCCCATCGTTCCTCGTGCCTAAACCAAATAAACTTATTACCGCTCCTTCACTACCCTCACCTACCACTGCATTAAAATCTCCCATATTATTAAATTTTCATGTCTTTTTACGTATATTAATATGTCTTTGATGTCTTTGTAGATCGATTCTACCTCTTCGTCACTGTAGCTAGAGGTGGGCATGTATACTTGTTTTATTACTGTGTTTACCGGTTTAAATTCTAGTCTAACCATGAGTACTCTTTCGTTCTTTTGTAAGTAATTTTCTACACAGTATCCTATCTTTTTCCGCATATCTATACCCACACCTGAATTTTGTTCCTCTGCTCCTGTATGAATTATCCTAAAGTCTCCACTCCAAAAAGCCCCCGCCTCTGGCCACCGAACTTTGCGGATCCCTACTTCGTCTAGTGCTAACCTATTCATTTTGATTTTTAGATTCTTTAGTTCACCTACTTGCTTCATACTTCTAACATTCTACACTCTGACTCGCAAAATATTCCCGACTCTTATGCTGAACTTTCCGATCGCATCCTCCGAAGCAGTCCCCTTCCGGAGATCCGAACGGGGGACCATTTTAACTCTGGAATCTTTTACCGCAGAGAATGCCTTCGTTTATTCCAATTTAGGTACGCGTACTTGGGAGGTAATGTAGTGGTTTTCCGTTGCCTTCCACATCGCGTTAGTGTGTCTTAGACTGCCATACCGACCCCTATAATCTCAGCCAATCTAAGTACCGAAAGAGCCGCTGCCCTCTTTCGGGGGACCTGTCTTAGTCTGGTTCCTCACTAGAACTTCGGCAAGGTGCAGGTCCATTTGAAATTGTTTTTGTTACAGCGGCTGCGAAATGCATTTCGGCCAGTAGATTGTTCTTTTTCCTTTTATTGCCATTGTCTACTATTGTTATATATTTTTTATTTAAATCTAATCCACAATAAGAATCGTGGTAGATTTAATATTACCTATCGAGAATTCTTATGTAACCGTAACAAGCCCAGGGTAAGGTTAAGATGGAAATTGGCTTTTAGTAAAAGAAAACTCTTAAGACTTTTAGCTGAGTTTTTGGCCCATGGTCGCATGAGATTGGGTCAGTGGGTATATTAAAGTCGAAAGAAAATAAGATAATGGACGTCCCCTAAATTTTTTATAATGCAACTGACTAAATTGATTTGCTTAAAGGAAAAATTTGGAAACCTATGTTATCGCTAACCACTTTAAATATAAAGTTTGATTGTCACAAATATGATACATCTGGTCGTCTTTTTCAATGATCTAACGATGAGTAGGGCGACTCTGAAACATAATTACTACCAACATAGACACCCTATATATCTTACGGACCAGTATGAGTATGTAATCTTTGATTTAGCTTCAATTAGTTTCCCACTATATCGTGATACACATTCGGGTAAGTTTAACCTTTTAAATACCTAACAAAATTTGGAGAAATTTAATGATTACTGAGTAATGAACTGTAGTCAAAAATAACTCCATATTCTCTTTTAAGACAAGCAATGAACATTATAAATTATAAGTGTACTTGATAAAAAATTAAATTCTTATAAAGGTAATTTCTTGAATCAGATATTTAACTATGGACATTATTTTTCATAATAAACAGTCTGGGTAGCTCTACTTCAACTTTACAGTTTTTTATAAAATTTACTAAGTTCTGGCAAATATTATTAGTTGATTAATTAATCTAAGTTCAAATTTCATTATACAGGACTTAGGTCCTATAAATTAACATGTTGGTATTTCAATTTATGGTAAACAAAATAACTTTCACAATTGTATGTCAGCATATGTACAACTGGTGAGGTATGATTTCTAAAGTTGAACACACTATTAATTACAAAAAAATTGTTGTACTCATTGTACTTTACACTTTAACAGAACGAGCTTTTAGTAAATTAACTAACAAAATTATTCGTACGAGCCATAATGAAACTATATACAGCAACCTGAGGTAGTTACAAGCTTCAAAAAGGAATTCATTACATGCAAAAATTACGTAATGAACTTTGCTACTGCAGCCTTATGTTAGAAACTAATACATTCTTACCCAAAGCAGCAATGACATCTAACCTTCAAATGACATGTACATCAACTAAACACGCCAGGTGCAGCTGTGCATAGCAAAGTCGGCCATGTGTCGAACAAAATTGTTTACTCATTTATATTCTAAACGAGTTCCATAAAATTTAATTGAACCAAACCAAATGAAATATTTTCCAGATGCGCTCTAAGCTTACTTCGAAATTACGTGGAATTACATCAAGATGATAACGGAGTTATCTACATTTTCAGAGTTATCGAAGTTGCACTGTAATAAATTGTATAATTAATTTTTATATGCTTACACATTTAAACAAACCGTCGCCAAGAAGAATTGTACATTACACTTTTACTTCAGTTGTCACGGACAACTTTTAGAATACTGTGCCATTTATTACGGCGTCTCTGCCAGGAAAACTTGATTTCCCTGAACATCTTGAGTGTTTGTTAAACATACCAAGCGACCTTTCAGTTCAACGAAGAAACGAAAAGTGACAATCTGTCACGAACGTCGGAACAACTTGAAAACCTTAGATACTACAAGACGTAGGAGCATGCTAACAAGTTTGTATATATATATATATATATATATATATATATATATATATGTTATCAGTTAGAACGATGTGGTATCTAGTAGATTGTAATGGTAATTAAAATTGAAGTGCGCCTTGAAGTTTATTGGTTATTAAATATGCAATAACGATTGAATCAATAATATAAACGTTGTTGAATAAAGACTAAAATAATAGATGCACCGCGGTAAAGTCAATGAATAAATTTGCAGGAAAATTTATATGTTACACTATTACATTGATTGATTTATTTTCACAAAACATTTTCATGTTGTAGGAAACTACACTTATATTACTTTACAAAATTATCTTAGAGGCTATTAAAACATGTCCTAATCTAATATAATCACTAGCCTTAATTACAGTAAAATGTCTCAAATATCACTGTAGTATCAACAACGGCTCTGATTTATATGATTTTATCATCAATGTATTCATGCACTGAGTAATATGCCTTTTGAAGCAGCAAAGCTTTAAGCACCCTTTTAAATGTTAGAAGTGAATGGTTTTTTAAATCGTTTAGGGAAATGATTGTAGAATTTAACACCCATATATTGCAAGCTGTTTTCAAATTTTCTGGTATCATGTCGTGACACTACCAGCAATTGACCCGATTGCTTGATTTTAAATGTTTTGGAGACTTCAAAGACTACATTTTTAAATTTATGCACGAAGCACAGACATTTAAAGATGTAGACACATGGAAAGGTTAACAACGTTTAGGATACAAATAGTTTTCTGCAGCTTTCTCGTCTAGGAAACTTTCTATGTATGCGAATGGCTGTTTTTTGTTCGAGGAAAATTCTATATGCACGAGATGATATACCCCAAAATAATGCAATAGCGCATTATACTATAAAAATATGCATGATATAATACCGTTAATAGTGTTAAATGTGACATTACTGTAAGAAGTTTGCACAGTGCAAAATTGGTTTTTACGAGATGTTCATGAATTTGAATAATGCGATTTTCCCAATCAAACGAGCAATCTGCAGTAGCTCCCAGGAATTTTATATTGTGAACGACCTTTATGCCAATGTTATCCATGGAAATTGCAATCATTTTGTTGAATAATATGCAACTAGTTTTATCCAAATTTAATGTGATTTATTTAATTCGCACCAATCAGTTATACTCTAAGCTTTTTTTGTATTGAAGTACTCAATCCTAAGGGAGTCGTAGACTTACAAATACATAGAGCATCATCTGCATAGAGATAACTATGTCTAAACTCAATGTTTGCTGGGAGGTCATTGACATAAATCAAAAATAGTAATGGTCCCAAAATGGAGCCTTGAGGAACTCCTTGGTTTAGTACAGCCTCCGATGGCAAAGATACCCTACCATCAATACCACCAATTGCAACATATTGTTTTCGTTCAAACAAATAAGAACAAATTAAGGCTTACCTCTAATACCATAATGTTCTAATTTAAACAACAGTATTTCATGTTTTACAGACTCAAAATGCTTTACTGAAATCGCAGGATATACACCCAACATACAGCTTCTTATCTATGCTGGTATAAATTTCTTTTGTTATATTATAAAGTATTGTTTCTACACTTTGTCCTTTGTCGTATCCATGTTGTAAACTAGAGATAATATTGCATTCCTTGAAGAAACTAATAAATCGGTTGTAAATTACTAATTTCAAAATTTTTTGATAAGCCTGGAAGTAATGCTATTGGCCTATAATTGTTAATGTTGTGTGAATCGCATTTTTTAAACACCGGTATAACTTTGGCTGTTTTAAAGCATTCTGGAAAAATCCCTCGGTCTAAAAACAAATTAAAAATATACACCAGATTTTCAATTGAATACTTGCAATGTTTATTTACTGTGAGGGAAATTGAGTCTAATCCAGATGAAGTTTTATTTTGAAAACCATCTATTATCTCATATCGATTACACGGTGTTAGGAAAATTTTCTACCATTTTGGGCCATCACAGAATTCAATTTATATTTTATATTTACTTCACAATTCTATTTACCTGTACTGAAATTTTGAGACTAAAAACTAAAATGCTTACTAAACGAGTTTGCTATTTGTAAAGCATCGGATATAACTTTGTCATCTATCCGTATTTTAATTTCGTTGACATTAACTAGCGCTTGTGGACATTATGTAAGTATGTATATTGTTTTATTAATATTTAAAATTCTTTGAAACTGATGACTGGGAATAATCTATAATATTTGTTTGTTTTTATTTTTTATATAGATATTGTGTTATTGATAATTTAAGTGGACTGTATTTTATAATTATGGTGTGGAAACAATATGTCTACGAGATATGTTTGTATTATTTAAAAGTGCAACCAGCTCTCTATTGAGCAATATTAATAATGAGGTTAACAATACTAATCCTAAGGACTCACCAAGCTCCACTGATCTTCTTCTTCAGCACGTGCTGGTGTTGATCCAGGATATATGCAGCCCCTCATACGACATGCTCACTATGAAAGAAACGGTTGCATTTAAGAAATTATATTATGAAGTTATTCAGCACTGCAAACGCGGGTACTGACAAACTACCCTTATCGTTCAAGACACGTGCAAGTCTTTTTGATTTTATTAAAATAATTTTAGACAACAACGTCTAAACATGAACGGAACAAAACCTTGTCTGATCAACTCCGAATATAAATATATATTGGTAGGAGTTGAACAGTCGTAAACATGGGCGCGTTGCAAACCACAAATATAACAAGTTTACAGAACAATTAGGATTGAGGTTAAAAATTAGTTTGAGGTAATTAAGGAGTCTATTAAACAGTTTTGCGAAGTTCTTTGTACTGCGTAAATCCTCCAGGATTGTTCGATTAAAATTTTTTCTTTGCGGGATGGTTTCCTTTTTTTGTAAAATGTTTTTATGAAAGGTGTTGTAAGTAAAATTCCTTTCTTTCTGCGGATTCCTTTTTTGTTGCAGTACTCGGTGTGGGCTATTTTCTTTGGTTACTTTACTTTTCTTTCTTGCTCACATGGAATACCTTACATGTGATTTTTCCAATGCTCCACCCGAAGGTACTACATTGGCCAGGAAGTGAGTTTTTTTTACCTTATAAATAGTGAATTTTGCCGAACCTTTGTTGTTCCAAGCAAGGTAGGGTTCTTTAACGTGCGTGACAACACACAAACGGGACCTCCATTTTACCTCTCATCCGAATGAAGGCGTATTTTTGTGAAAAATGCTCGCCTAACATTTTTCAAGTGGAACGTGTCGGAATTCGAACCGGGGACCTTGGGCGTGGTAGTCACACGCATACCAACTACGCCACGGAGCCGACCTCACATGGAATATTATAACATGTAGAAACAAAGAAAAGATTGCTGAATGCATGCGTGTGCAGTACTGAACGGCTGTGAATCGTGGACAGTAGGAGAAGCAGACAGGAAAAACAGAAACATTTTAAATGTGCTGCTACAGACGTATGATGAAGTTATCATGTACAGACAAAGTTAAGAACAAAGAGGTACTAGAAATGGTAGGGGAAGAAAAAGATATGTGGAAAAGAGCTAAAAACTAGGAGAGCGGATGATGGGGTACATACTAAGGCATGAAGCAATAGTGTGGTGTATTAAGACGCAGAGAAAGGAAAAAAGAGAGGTTGAGATAGATCTAGTTTAGACTAGTGCATACACATAGTGAAAAATGTACTGTGGGAATTTCAGGAAAATAAGTATGTTAGCTCAGAATGGAAATCAATGAAAGTATGCGTCCAACCAGTTATGAGCCGAAGACCTACTGATGATGATGATTTTATATTTAAATGCATACACCCATTTTTCTTATTAGACTTTTATGTTGGTGTACACTTTGTTAAAAGCGATTTGCAACCACGAAAAGCACTACAATTTAATTACATAAACTTTAGGTTTCCATTTAGTTTGGTTCAATACTTAAAATTAATAAATTTACTTTTTTATGTGTATTTGGTCAATTAGGGATAGTGAATTTAATGAGTTTATTCTGCTGTGAAATACTGCAATATTAATTTTTATATAGGTTAGGGAAAAAGCTTGGTGCCTTACTATGAATTGTGTATATTTGTAGTCAGTGAAGAAAAAAAGTGTACACAAGGCTCCATCAATCTGTATTGTAGGAATTTAAGAATAATTTAAAATCGTTTCTTAGACCACTGATCGTCTGAAACTGAAAAATCCATTGGTGCTCAAGAATTTGTATTAGACAGAAAGTTCAGACTTTCAGGTAGCTGGAAGTGAAAGTGTTGACGTTGGTATACCCCTAAAAGATTTGCATTTGCTTTTATAGGACTCATCACTGCAAACTAGGTGTATTGTTACTGTTATGTGTCTATGGTGTAGTATAACTAACCTGGACTTGAACCGGACGGTACTTCATTAAATCAACCATGTTATGATTAATATGGTAATCTTTTTTATGTCATAATTTCTTGTTTATTGTAAACGTTTTGTGCTAAGTTCTATATTGAATAAGGTTATATATTATAAAGGTATTTACTAGTACAATTTATTCAATATAGTTTTCAATCTTGATATTGATACGATCAAAATATATATTACATGGATCTAAAATTATTAAGACCTGAACGCTCGTTTAGCTGCATTGGCACAAAACTTACTTTAACTATACAAAAAACATTAAAGCAAATGAAGAACAAAAGTTGGAAATGCTGATCAACTACATTTCCTCGAATGTATACTCTTACATTAATGAGCGTGCCTTGTACGATGAAGCTATACAACTGTTACGGTCTTTATACGACAAGCCCAAGAACGAAGTTTACACTCTGCATATGCTTGCTACTCGCACGCAACAACTGTCTGAGGCGATAGATAAGTATCTTCAACAGCCGAAACTACTGAGTAAAGATTGCAATTTCAGAGCTGTTGACGCAAACACGTACCGTGACGAAAACGTTAGAGACTTCTTTATTAGGGGTCTATCAAGTTCACAGATCTGACAGAGGCGATTGGATTTTCCAATGCATCTAAGCTAGCATATGTACTTGAACTGGCCCAGGTACAATCACTATCGTATAAAACTAATTTGCAATATTTGACTGTTGGAGGCACAAGTTAAACAATCGTCCTCTAAAACTGAACGCACAGAATCGGTCACCGAAGAATACACAGAACGAATCCGAGGGCGAACCAAAAATGCTACTTCTCCAGTTACAATAAACACCCTTGTTTCAAATGTCCGGCCAGGTATGCACTTGCGAATCTTGCAAGAAGCGCGGGCACTATAAAAGCGCATGTCAATCATCTCCCAAAGATTGTAATGCATCGGTATTGGCTGCTTTACCCAATAGTTTAACTAAAACTGTCGCTACGGTACTAAGCAATGAATCCGCCGGCACTGCACTTACAGACACGACACTCGGTGAATTTTATTGATGATGCTTTAGTGGACATGATGGGCATCACAAGAATCCCAAGTATGGGTGAAATCTTTATGGCTAGCACATCACTACGTTCGCAGATCCTTGGCCGTTACTAGGTTAATTTAACCATTTCTGGGCAGTCACACGACCTTAAACTATCTATATTACGAAGTACTGATGTCATAATTGGCCGCGATGTCCTGCAGTTGCATACTAGCGTATCTGTTACTTTTGGGGGAGAAGGACTGTTGATAGCCTTTTGCAAGTTGGGAGCCGTTGAAGTGCCGCAAGCAGAACTGTTTAAGTTCCTGTCAACTGTTGTCCCATAGCAATCAAATCTAAAAGACATTGCGATGACGACTATAAATATATTGCTGAAGAAATTGACAACCGAAGGAATAATTGAGCCAAGTAATTTGCCCTGGTGTGCGCAAGTTCTCATCATTAATGACCAAAAGAAACGCATGTTAATGGATTATGCTATGATTATTAATAGGTTTACTGAACTGATGCTTACCTGTTTCCAAAGATTGAAGAAATGGTCAACAAAGTGGCTATGCACAAATTGTTCAGCGCTATAGACTTTAAGACTGCATTTTATTAAATTCCGATTTCAAAAAAGGATAGACTCTATACTGCCTTCAACGTTAATGGCAAGCTACATCAATTTTGTTGTGTCTCATTTGGCATCACGAACGGAGGAACGGCTTTTCAACATGCCCTAGACTGGTTATCGCAACTGAAGGTCTTCAAGGTGTATATGTTTATATCGATGATGTTACAAGCACAATAACAATCTAGTATGATTTATAGCTGCTATAACAAAGTATGGTTTTACCATAAACAAAGACAAAAGCAAGTACTCGTTTACAAGTATGAATCTTTTTGGATATTTGATTTTGTATCAGGTTATTAAACCTGACCCTGACACACTGAAACCATCGGTAGACTTGCCACTCCCAGAAGATCGCCGGTCTTTAAGAAGAGCTGTACGAATGCTGGCTCACTACTTCAGATGGATCCCACAAGTCTATAGAAAATTCATACCGTTGGTTTGTGCAGATACTTTCCCACTTAATTCTGAAGTAATGTGTTTACAAGAACCTAAAACTGGAAATAGCTAAGTCTAGTTCAACTCCAATTGATTCTTCCCTTCCAATTACCGGAGAAATTGGATGCGGATGGACACGGCCATAGCAGCTACCTTATGTCAGTGTGGTAAACCTGTGGAGTTCTTTTCCAGACCCCTTGACGGTAGCGAGTAGTGCCACCCTTTGGTAGAGAAAGAGGTCTATGCAATAGTTGAGGCGGTATGTAAGTGGAGGCAGTTCTTAATAGGCCAACATTTTACTCTCATTACCAAACAAAAGTCAGTCAAATTCATGTTCGATGTGGAAAGATAAAGAATGAAAAAATATTGCGATGAAAACTAGAACTCGCCTGTTTTAGTTATGACATCAGGTACCGTGCAGAAGAAGATGTTTCAGCCAACGCGCTATTGAGAGTATATTCGGCTACTATAACATCGTATCTTACCAAATTGAAGAGCATTCACGTCTCGCTTAGTCAACCTGGCGTTACTCGATTTTATCATTGGTTGCGCACCACAAACATGCCTTACTCCATAGAAGAAGTAAGCAATGTTACATTGTCGTGCAGAGTCTGCGCTGAAATAAAACCAAAATTTCACAGGAACGAAGGAAAACTGGTGAAAGCCAGATCGTCTTTCAAAGGATTAAGCGTGGATTTCTAGTCCTCTAGCTTTGTCCACCAAGAATCGTTATATGCTAGCCGTAATAGATGAATTTTCACGTTTTCCTTGTGTTGACATGAGTACCGGCACAGTAATTTGTAGCAATCTCATTTTGTGATTGTTACTTTTCTATTTATAACTTAGGACTTTGTTGCTTACCAAATAAATTTGAAGTTTTATTCAAATTTATTATTAGCTTGAAATGGTATTGACCTTTTAAAACCTGGTTTTCTTATCTCAAGGCACTTGCAGGTGATATTGTTTGGCACTTTTCTGTTGAATTCCATTCAGTTAGAAGTGTTCTAACAGATTTTCCCTTTGTAATTTAATTACAATTTTGAGTCTAAAAATGTTTTGTTTTAGGAAATATTTCCTTTATTCGTATTTTGGGGATTGCAGATTCTTATTGGAATTTTCATTTAATAAGAAAATATTCATCAAAATATTTAAGCTGTTCTAAACTGAATTCATTTTACAAGACATTGGAAACTGCAACTACGTTCATTTCATCATTTTTGAATGAAGCCGTGAGTCAGCTTCAACTACATCTGCTAACTGTGAGTACAGTAGTCAATTTAATTCAAGTGCTATATTGCAATAAAATAATTGGTAATTATCTGTTGCTTGTTAAATATCATTAAAATTTAATACAGTCCACATCTCTCTTCCAAATTGGTTATTGAAATTTACTGCAATTAATTTACAGTTTTAATGAGGCGTTTTGTTCAGAAAGCAAATATGATCCATTGGTCGATGAGGTAACACACTGATTCAATGTTATTCTGATTACACACATGTCAAGTTTGTAGATGGAAAGAATCTACAGTGTCTACTAGGTACCTAGCTCCCATTGACCTAAGCCTGTAGTCCTACGTTACATGCTGAAAATTCGGCATATACACGTTTCTATAAGTTCCTAATTTGAAAGTGTATTTCCATCACTTCAAATAGTTGCGTTTGCGCAAAGGATTGCGCCGACGCGGAGTGGGAAGGAAGTGGTGAATTTCCGACACGTCGGGACTGGCCAGCGAGACTTCGACGAGTGTAGTTATCTTTGTGCCGTATCTTGTCTTTTTTCAGGTTATGTAGGTTTCCTGCTTATACTCAATTACCATACCTCTACCTGTCTTCCTTTATCGTACCTCTACATAAAGAAGAAGACAAATTGAATTTGGATTCGACAAGGGAGCCCAACGGATTACCTACGCCCGGAATGCTCCCCGACGCCAGCTGCCGTTATAATAGCATAATGCTGTAAGGAGCCCTACAGTTACGTAAGTACCTTTCTCGTTTTTTGCATGTGATGTAGTAATTTAAAACATTTATATGACGTAATACCTTATTTGCGCGTCATTTTGCAAATATTTATTTGTGCTACCAACTGACGTAGTGACTCTAGCACCTTACCGCCGGGGTTATAATACCTAATACCTGAAGTAGAGGACATACCACCAGATATTCTAGGAAACGAGGAACCTAAAGCTGTACCACCGAATCCTCCTGTGGATGTCCCTAACTAGCCCGAGGAAAGCAAGCCTCTGGGTAATAATGATTGTACTAGAAGTTCGTCTAGAGACGGACGTCCTCCAGTATGGCATGGTGACTACTTCTTAAGCTGGGTGTATGTAGTATAACTAACCTGGACTTACTAGACCGGACGGTGCTTCATTAAATCAACTATTTTATGATTATTGTGGTAATCTTTTGTATGTCATAATTCCTGTTTATTGTAAATGTTTTGTGCTAAGTTCTATATTGAATTAAGCTTTTTATTATAAAGGTATTACTAGTATACACGGTAAAGTAAATTTCATATTCAGCTAGTAGCATCAATAATTTAACACAACACACTGAAATAAGAATGAAGTATGGGAAAATAACTGGAATTTTGTGCAGTAGTCGTGTTCCTATGCCAACCAGGCCCCCAAATCTTAATTCTTTAGACTACTTTTTAAGAACAATATCGATTTGAAATAAGAGGATCACATAAAAGGGTCCAAAGATTTCCAATTTGGGTTAAAATATGGACAAAAATCTAAAAAAACAAAAAAAAATTAGGACTTAAAATTCCTTCCTGAAAGACATTTTGATTTGCAAAAATAAAGCATTTTCTGAATAACCAGAAAAACCTTTATTAGATCATCTATAATCTATTCAAAACTCATTTTAAAAAGTAATTTTTTATCAACCCCTTTACGTGTTTATCATCTCAAATGCCCATTTTGGGTAATATATTTATAGGAACTTTTTCTTATTTTGATGAGTACTACACACTGTTAAAGTTGCGAAATGTATTTCAAAAACACCAGCATCGAGAAATTTTAAACTAACATTAAAACATTTATTTACAAAACAATCTAAACTGAATGCTACTCAAATTATAAAACAGATATCAATTATCGATAATCGTTTATGAAATACAAACCATTTAGTAGTTTGACACTTAAACAACGATTCTTAAAATAAGGTCTTGTACAATAGAATAGAATCTATACACTCTAAATTAAGACAGTACTAGAACCATCAAACGTTTTATCATTCATAGTTAATATATGACAAATTTTAGTTTAGCCTTGAAGTGAAAACCACTTAACTGAAAATCGGTTTTGGTCATAAAACTCGTAAGAGCCTCGTAGATGTGTATTATCGGCTCATCAGTTCATTCATACCGCAAGGATTTTGTTCACATTAGGTTGAAAATCACTTATTTACTCCCATAGAAGCTCAAAACATGCAGATTTGTCTTGAAACTGTATCCAACACTTTTCCTGAACCTAAGACTTTTCTTTACTCATATTTCGTATGCTATAGAAAAGTAAAGATACATGATTAAACGTTATCTCTTTAAAGCCGAATCTATATTCATTATTAAAGTTTCAATTTTAACATCAATATTTAATTCTTGTATATCATCACATCGCAAACAACATACGAGGACATCCTTTAACATTTCCAAGTCAAAAATTGCATGATTGTTTCCTAAAATACGATTTTCTGTTATAACAACAGCTTTATTATTTTGTAATAAATCGATCCTTTTTTTAGCTATATAAGAAAGAAATTTGTAAAATTCTTCAAAGTCCATTCCAAAAGAAGCTTTTAACATAATTTGGCAGGTGCCAAGGAAATTTTCCATGTCCTTGCAATCTTCAATTTCCCTCTTAACGTCACGAAGGTTATTCTCAATAGCATGCCACACTAAAAGTATATTACAAGCATTGATCCAATTATGGTTTATCGAGACTGTATCTTTTAAGTTCCAAACTTGATGATACCAATTTGATGGTACAAATACTGCTTCCCCGGGATTTTGAATTATTTCATATACGGTACAGTCAAGTTCTAGATCAGTAATATCGTATGGTAAATTTCGTAAATTATCACGAAGGCTGTTCTCTTCACCTGGTGGAAATAACATCCATCGCTTCTGTCCACATATATTTGTTGACCAACTATATGAAGTCATAACATCCGCATGTAAAGGTGTCCTAAAAATTAAAAGACTATACAAACCAATAATAAAGAGAAATCGTATGACATGTTAGTTGATTAAAAACTTTTATCATACTATCAACTAATTCCACTTTATCAAACTAACACCTACTATATTATCATTAAGACAAACAAATCATACTTTAAAGTTTGGTCATGATCAGTTAAAATATCTACAAACTCAACAGCAAGATTCAATTTCAACTTTAAAAAATGCTTAACTCTTTCAATACGATGATGCAGCCTTGTCCATCATGTATAAGTGCCCGCTACATACAGATGATACACAAGGGTGTTTCAATCTATTTCATTTGTATAAACGACGTATTAAGCTTATGCATCAATTCTAAGTCATGGTGGTGGTATTAGGATATTTTAAATTTCAAAAGGAAGAGTTTAGGATGATATCTACATATCTATTTCTTCCAATATCAAAACAGATGGAGTCGATACATTAATAAAAGTTGTGGACTTTATGTAAGTGCACTTAATAATTTAATAGGGTTGTGTGTATATATGTACATATGTTCGTCTTTATTATATTAAGAACTTACAGAAAAAATTAGGACTATAACTTTAAATAAATTAAATTAAGTTCAAAATACACTGACATCCTCAAGCGAGAATGAAGCCATTACGCTCCGTCTACCACCTAACTTGAGAGTGACAGTTGTAACACTTTTAATTTCAGCCTTTTTCGAGTAATTTAAACTATCTTTTAATTTGTTCTGATCAGTACCTGCAAATAAAAAAAGACCATACACAAGAATCTACCTCAGGGAAACAAGTGGATTTTTGTTTGTGGCTGCAATTGATCACAATTGTTATAAGTTCCAAACTGTACTTTTGTTGCCTAAATGATATAGAAATAAAACAGCTGATATTTTAACTTACTAAATCAATCCCATATATTACAAAATACCAAAATAATAATGTTCACAAGTAATTAATATCAGTTTAACTCAAATTTCTACATACAAACGATTTCAGACAAATTAAACACCTTCAAATAGGTATATATAAAATATTATCTTTAAACTCCCTTAAGGCAATCTTTTTTAATTAAGCAACTTTAACGGCTTTGCAATTTCTTTAACCACTACTCTGAGCTCAAAGCAATTCACATAGAAAAGAAATTAATTTAACACTTTAAACGCCTTTATCAATATTTTGTTTCAAACAGTAAAGAAATTAATTCCATTTGAGTAACCAATACATTTAATACAATAGCAAATTAATTTTTTTTTAATTAGCTTTATCAATTATATTTATAAGAACACAATAATCAGTTATGGCATAAATACCTGAATTACCATCGGGATTATAAACCAATAACTTTTATCACAAGGTGTTGACCTCGGCCGTTGCTGACATCAAGTAACCTTCACTGATGATAAAAATACGAGAAACAATTTATAATGGGCTTTTCTGCATAAACTAAAAATAAAGGTAAATGTTTTTTTTTTAAAAGGAGTTAAATCAGAAAGCAGCGTCTTCTGCAAAAGCAGCTTCTGGTATATAAGGTTTCCATTAAAAGCCTCTAACCATTTACTACGACCTCCTACAGCATCCAACCATACGGAAAATGTATGCTCAAAGGCCTCTGGATAAATTATA
The DNA here is from genome assembly GCA_036346225.1 of Platerodrilus igneus. Taxonomy (NCBI): domain Eukaryota; kingdom Metazoa; phylum Arthropoda; class Insecta; order Coleoptera; family Lycidae; genus Platerodrilus; species Platerodrilus igneus. The sequence continues at coordinate 1,883,937 of JARFIW010000237.1, read as the reverse complement.
GTTTTTAACGTGATTCCGCCATATTGGGAAAACAAATAACAGATTAGGTGCTAAAAAATGCATACGCGACAATGATTGTATTAATGCAAATTATAATATGGATCTTACCCCTAACAGGCGTTGCAAAATGTATTCGACCGGAGAAACAATCTTGACTCGGTCCATTGTCCCACCCGCCATCGACCAAATGTCCAGTACCACGTAGGGATGAACGCACGCACACAATATCAAACAATCTTATCCCCTCTGGTTCTTACTATGTGACAAAGATACTAATTGCATTCCAAACTACATGCATTATAGTGTACATAGAGTTGCCTAAAACTCTCCTATCGTAATAGGAAATGATACTGTTACACAGCACATAGTAAATTATATAACAAAACATAATAATTTGTAATGTGGAAAAACAAAATTTCAATCATTCACTCAATGACACATTCAGACATATTGTGAGTAGAGCCAATGATAGAAGTAAAGGCTGTAGCAAAATATAAGTTTTATTACGCATCGATCGATAAAAGATGTTCAAGGAAGAGTCTGCGAAAACTAAAAATTGTGGGGGCATGTTGAATGTTTAGCAGTATTGACTTCCAAAGGAGAGTGGCAGCAACCTGGAAAGATTGGTGAAAAATCTGTGTATGATGCATAGGGATGGCCAGCAGATCATCATGTCTCGTATTATGACTGTGGTTAGATAGAGGAGAGAATTTAGTAAATAAGTAACAATGACTTTTAGCAAAGAAGAGCTTATAAAGAAAAACAGCCATATGAAGTTTTCTTCTATCACCAAGCTTATGCTGTCACATATCTATGTAGAATGGAGTTACATGATCTCACTTCTTAAAACTATGGATAAAACGAACACAACTATTTTGTGCTCTCTGAAATCTTTCACTAAACTCAGTTGAAGCACTTGTGTAAATAATGTCACAATAGTCGAAATACGGCATAATCAGCTATGTACCAGTTGTACCTTAAGTTTAACAGGCATAAACCTTTTTAGACGGTTTAACGAATGCAGTGCACCAAATACCATACGACTCAATTGTTGGTCAATAACAAATCCAAGGTCCTAACACAGTGTGAAAGTTCTATAATATCCATGCCAAGGCTCAGCGACGGAGCAATATTAAAATCAATTTTGCAAAGCATTTTTGGGATTCCGACAAGGATAGCTTTACACTTGGATGGGTTAATTGCAAGTCCGTTATTTCTACTCCACCTGAGAATGTTTGAAAGATCTTCGTTTATTTTATTGAACGCGAAAGTGATGTTATCTGGCTGAAAATATAAATATACTTGAACATCATCTGCATAACAGTGGTAACGGGAATGAAGAAGGAACTGCGATATGTTGTTACGTTGAATTCTAATAAAAATCAGCCAAACTATATTCGTTTCTAATATATAAAGTCCGTTTTAATCAAAACTGCGTCCTAAAAATTTTCATCTATTTAAAAATAATACGAAAAATCATTTTCGTTCCAAATTTGCGTTTGGGTTGTTTAAAGACAATGCTTCGGTAGGGCAAGGTCACTTGTTATTTGTGGTTTTCCCCTGTAGTACAGCGATCGATAAAGCTCTGCGCTATACAACGCAGGTTGGATCTCAACGCTTTGAACAACCTGTGGAGATATACACGAGATATAAAACAAACTGGTGTATTCAAAAAACGCATTCTGTTGTGTACGATAATGCTGTCTTAAAAATTATTTCTGGTTGTTATCACAAGTTTATTTGATATGGTTTGGTTAATCTGAAATGTGAGGTTTCCCGACGACTAGAAATGTCGGATTTTCTTTGGTCCAACTGCTGCTATGTACTGCTGTGGGTGTACTGCAAGTGCTAACACTATGTACGTGATGTATGGGCCCTGGGGGACTGCCGCCCCTGTTTGTTAGAAGACAAGTGTAACCCTAAGGTCGTATACACATTTCCTTTACTACTTGTTTTTGTTTCGTTTCAACAACTATGTGACCAAAATTATTTGCGAGTTAAAATTGTGGTAAAGCCCAGTTTTACCCCAACCAAAATTTAAATACACATTTTTTTGGAATTTGATAAACCACTTCGCTTTCTCCTCTTTGTGTGCGGATGAAATTAAGTTAAAATTGTGGTAAACCCCAGTTTTACCACCACAAAATTTAAATACACATTTTTGGAATTTGATAAACTTTTTCGCTTTCTCCGGTTTGTGTGCGGATTAAATTATTATTTAGACCAACTATTGAGTGTAACTTTTCTTGAAATACTAAATTTTAGTAATAATAAATGTAAACTACCGTGTTTGGATATTTTATGTATTAGATTTTTTTATGCTTACGATAATGCTTTAGAGCTGTTGTTTTTAGCGGGGAAACTTTCTTTTTGCTGTGGTTGGTTAATTAATTTAGGGGTTAGGGCCCTAAGAACGACAGCTCGCCATGTAAACCTTTGTCTTTGTTTGTACTGTGTTCGGAGTACTAATGTACTCCTGTATATACATTTTGTATTTTGCTTTAATTTTAATTATAAGTTTTTCTAGATGTCGGTGGTTAATTTATTGAATGAGTGCGAGTGTGTTTGGTTTATTTTTATTTCAGGTCCTCCATTCTTTTGTTTGGGTATTTCTAAAAACCCCGCCCACTCACTGGCTGAGCCCGGACAGTCTTTCTTTTTTTGTTAGGTTTTTTTTTAGGCTACGGCTATGCACGTAGCAATGTCTTGGATATATAAACTAAATAGGAGAGGATATAAGACACTTCCCTGTGGAACTCCTGCTTTTAGTTCTGCCCAATTGGAGAAGAACTTCGAACCAACAGAGATAACTTGTTGCCTGCGGCCACTAAGATAATAGAGAAACCATTGAACTGTTGAATAAGATAAGTTGCTTATTACAGTCCCGTAAGCACGGCATACGCGACACAAAAGACAGTTGGTAACGATATTACATAATGTGAAAATTAACGCGCCAATTTAGATGACGTCACACAATATGCAAATTATTGCAATACATTTTTTATATATATATAAATTTTACGAGATCCCTAAGGGGTACTTACGTCAACATGTAAAGCTTCCTTCAGAATTACTTCCTGATGGTCGCTCGTGGCTTCCTTCAGGATTATTTCATGATGGCGGCGGCGTGCATCCGGATTACTTCATGATGGTTCTCGGGTCGTGGATCTTCTAAGCCAGGTTGTATCCAAGTTCGGTGGTCTTCTTCCTATGTAGAGGTACGATAAGGAACGGGTTTGGGGAACGATAATCAAAAAAGGCAAAAGGGAATCTACATAATAAAAAGTTACGATAAGATACCAGACCCACTACTCTTCTTGGCGTTTCAGAGGCAAGTCCTTCCGCGTCTTTCGGAAATTCCCCACCTTCTTCTGCCGCCACTCGCGTCGGCGCGAAGTCTCGTGCAACGCACTTCTGAAGTGACGGAAATACGCGCAACAAAGTCTTTTTAAATTTATGCCGCGAAATTCTTACATATTAAAACTTTATTAAAAATGTCTAGTGCCAAAATTTTTGGCACGTAACATGCAAAGCTTGTATAATTTAGCACAGACAATTTCAAAATTGACAATATTAAAAGCTAAGCTAAAATCAATTAAAATAAGAATGGTAATATGTTTATTGTCCATTGCGTGTCTGATATCATCAACTACTAAAAGCAATGCTGAGCAGGTACTATGCTTTTTATGAAATCCTGATTGAACTGTCAAAAAGAAAGTTTTCTTGCAAGTATGCTGTAACCTGGCATGCTGCAATATATTCAAGAGACTGACAGAATAGGTAGAAAGCTAATGGGGCGGTAATCACCAGGAGTAGACGGACACGGTTTCTTGGGTAAAGGACAAACAAAAGCCTGCTTCCAAAGATTAGGAAAAGTGTTGGTGCGAAAAGAAGTATTTACAATGGAAGTAAAGCTATCAAGAAAAGAAGAGGTTATGGTTCAACATACAAAGTGAAATATATTTATGCGAAGAATAGAATGCAAAACGACATCAGACGAGACTTCAAGGAAATTAAATCTAGGAACATGTGGAAGTGGAGAATCAGGTATATTAGCAATAGCTTCACAGACAAATGCAGGATCTAATAGTGGGCATTGAGCAAAAAATGTATTTAAAGAATCTAAACAACAGTTAACAGGGATAGCATTATTTGCCTTGCCTAAGCCTAAGGATTTCAATTCTCTCATATCCTGGATGAGTTTGGTTTTGATGAGATAGTATAAAAATGACGCATTTGCATTCCTAATTGATCGTTGAGTTCGACAGAATTTATAACGAGTCCAGTTCTGTTCAGTCATTCATGGAGACTTTGGCAGTTCTGTATGCGGCAAAGGTATCGTAAACTGTATTAATTAAATCATTGAACCTTTCCACTTTCTCATTTACCGTATGAAGGTTATCGATTTCATCCCAAGATAAAAGATTTAAGAGCCTCGAGATCAACATTTTTAAAGTTACGGTATCTTATCAGAGTAGAAACGAATTTGAGAAATTTAATGGAATAAGAGACAAATAAAAGATCATGGTTCGAGATTTCAACAGCTGGAATTTGCCAAAATTCAAAGCCTTATTCTTATTAGAGACACAAACAAATGTAGTCAATAGTGGTATGCGATTCACGAAATAGGGATACAAGGTGGTGTGTTGGATTAAAAGGTAAAATTCTTAGATTACATGTCTCAAATATAGTTTTTAGATGTCGAACATCATTCGTATTATGCAGAAAGTTAGATTTCCAATCCCCAAGAAGTATTGTTTCAGAATAAGAAGGCAGTAGATCAAATAATATCGGTGGGGTGTCCAATATGAGGCAGGCAAGAACATCTGGTAGTGAAGGCTTTAACCAAGTTTCCGATATCGCAATACAATGTACACGTACAGAGGAAAAGGCGTAACAAAAATCGTCAAGGTGCGAAAGCAATGATTCCGCGTTAACATGGCAACAGTTGAAAGCACGCGGATAGTGAGAGAACTCAAGAGACAGCAATGATTGAGCAGTAGGAACACTAGGAAGAGATTCCAAAGCATTTGACTCGCAGTCTTCCAGAATTAAGCATAAGTCAGCAAAACTATTAGCCATTGTGCAGAAGTAAAGTATAGTAAAGATTAGTAGAGTAACCAATGATCGGCCCATTCATCCACTCATACACGCAAACACACAAACTTAAGATAACACTACGATAAATCATATTAAACTATATAAGTCACAAATAGTGAACTAAAAATATATGAAATTTCAAAAACACTAACACAACAATAAAACTAATTTAATTATTACAAGCGCATCGCGCTATAAGATTGCTTGAGAAATTAGCTAGATTTAACAGATTCAGACCATAATATAAAGTATAGAAATAATATTGAAAAGATAAACAAGAAATCCCCAATAGTAATGACATTAAAGTGGAGTTAGTGTTTTGTACTTAGTTTGATTTCTTGTTATAATACGTGAGTCAGGTGGTTTGTTAACTGGGGGAGCCAAGGCTTCAAACGATGGTGATAGCAAAGCCAGGAGCTTTTGATACTAGTAACAGCAAATCTTATATGGTTGTTAAAAATAGTAGACGGTTTTGTACACACTTTCCATGCTTGACTGCTGGCAACCCTGCAGATATACATTATTATCGATCGCGGTTATGACGCGGCGACCTGTCAAATTTATGATTTATGCTAATAAATTAATTCAATTATTTAAATCAGGGTTTATGTTTTATTTTTCGGCCAATTCTACAGAATAATAATTCGGCCGTCGAGTGTGAACACATTACGTGCGTTATATTTAGATCGTACAGTATTTAAAAGTCATTCTGTTCTTAAAAAACTTAATAATAATGGTTCTTGTACCGCCTTTAACCACCTCAGAAACAGAACGAACTGGTTTGAATCTCCCTATCCAATGTGCTCGTTCGATGTCTGACTCATTCAAATCAAGCCGTAAATTTTCTTTAAAGACGTTTAAGGCAATCTGTACGCAGTTTTCTCCTTCAGGCTTTTCCAGATATCCATGTAACAGAAGGCAGTTTCTTCTAGAATACTGCTGATTGTCATTAATCCCGACACGGCCAACTGCTTGAAAAATGGCAGGTGAGCATTTTTCACAAAAATTATGCCCTCGTTCGGATGAGAGGTTAAATGGAGGTCCCGTGTGTGAGTGTTATCATGCATGTTAAAGATCCCTACCTTGCATGGAACGGCAAGGGTTCGGCAAAATTCTAAATTTCCAGGCAACAAAAAACTCGCCTCCTGGCCAATGTAGTACCTACAGGTGGAGCATTGGAAATGTAAATGAACTGATTGTCATCAATAGCTTGCTCTATCGTATCCAGCCACTGATCGACTTCACTAAACAAATTAAGAGCACGGACCGAAAAAGTGGAAAATTGAAGAGTAAGTAGCTCAATTTTATTTGCTATTGTAGTTCTGTCTATGCTAGCGGTAGTATTTGCTCCACCAGCAAGCGAATATAATTGTGCCTGAAATCACCCATCATCATTGTTAATTCAGACAATTCAGCAATAAATTTAGTATCCAGAGTTGTACTCAAGGAAGAAAACTTCAATATATGAAATCAAGCAATTAATTATAAGCACGCGCACTATAGTAATGTTCATTGAGGCATGATCGGTACCAAATTTATGTACGATAAGATTGAGTACATAAATTTCAGCAATCAGAAGTGCAAAAGTGTATACTTTACTTATAGAAATAGTAAGAAAATATGATTGAGATTAGAAGCCAGCATGGAGCTATAGTGATAACCTAAACAAGTTCGATAAACCACACAACTGTTATCAATGTAAATTCAGACTTTATATAAATTATGCAAAAGGTTGTATAATGCTGTTATACTCGAACATAGTAAAGACAGTTTGATTTTGTAGAAAATGCGTGCAAACTTTAACGTGTGAGTCTATATTTATGTAGTGAACATCCTATCACACAGTATGGTCTATATTAAAATATTTAGTAACCCGTCAAAACTCAGAAAACATTGCGATTTTTAAAATTCATGCACTACATAATCAGAATCCGATTGTAAAGATATCGATATTGGGATATCCAAAACGGTAAAAAATACAGTACAGGTTAAATTAGAGAAGAGTTGCATTTTTTTTATGCCTTTCAAGAATCCAAAAAGAATCCTAAGATATGTCAACCTGTTTTTGAATCATCACAAAAACACTGAAATTTGCCATTTTCTTCTTTCTTCTATAACTTTTTGTTTATTTCAAAAAAAATATGAAACTATTACATTTGCACTATTGAGCATGAGCTTTCTAATGAAATTATCAAAATTTTATAGGACTACTCAAAATCTTATTTTCCAATGTTCACTTTTGATTTATGAATTTGTGTGCTATTATGATCATCATTAAGTCTTCAGTCCTGGAACCGGTTAGATGCATATCATCATTGCTTCCTATTCTGAGCTAACCTACACATTTCCCTGAAATTCCCAGTCTACATGTTCACTATCTACATGCAGAAGTTAGATCTAGATCTACATCTGCCTCTATTTTTCCTATATCTGCTTGTAATATAGTCCGCAAAAAATCCCCAAAAATGCCGTAGAACGTATCCTGCCATTCTATTTCTCCTACTTTTTTTTTGTTTCCGACATATCTTTAGACCCCTACTATAACCTTTTTGTTATTAACTTTATCCATGCTATCATCATCATACATCTGAAGCACCACATTCCAAAAGACTTCTTCGTTTTCCTGTTTGCTTTTCCTACTGTCCCTATTTCATATGTGTACAGTGCTGTGCCCCACACATATGCTTTCAACACTTTTGTGCAAGTTTGTATGTTTGTTGTCTTTGAACATATCCGCTGCCCTTTCTTGTTTGATACAGTTCGGTTCCCCTTCTATTGTTTGTACATATATATATATATATATATATATATATATATATATACTGCCGTGATAAGGGGTTGTTTAGGGGTGTATTGAGTAGCAAGGGTAATAGTAGTAGGAGTAGTAGTAGTAAGAGTAATAGGAATCAGAAAACTGCATTTATTTAGCAGAAAAATAGGTAATTCGTACATTATGTAAATAGCAAGCATTTACGCCCTGTATATAGACCGTAATTAGCTTTAAGCGATGCAAGTAAGCATATCTCACAACAATAGAATGCGTATTTAACAGAAAAATTGTTAATTCATACATTATGTAAATAGCAAGCATTCAACACTCTGTATATAGACCGTTATTAATTTTAAGTAATGCCAGTGAGCATACCTTTCAACAATAGAACGCGTATTCAGAGAAATGATCGTACATGTAATTGAGAAGTGTTCTACAATTTATAAAACAAATACGCAGTAGAAAAGGTAAAACCTAACAAAGCTTTATGCAATTACGCTGAAACAATAAACATTTTTGATAAGAAAACGCAGTTTCAACGACGCATAAAAATACATAAACGAAAACAGCATTAAAGTTACATCATTTATTTTGTTCAATTATCCAAAAGGCCATATCTATACAAAACAACAGACTTAAAGTTGAACGTCTGGCAAAGATAACAATGTATCGATAGCAAATAAACATTACATGGAAAACCGAATAAGTTACATCAGAAACAACTTCAAAATGCAGGGAATGTTGAAGACACGGCCTGGTTGGTTGAGATATTGGCAGAATTGCTTGAAAACCCAGCCCACATGTAAGTGGGAAAAGCCTATATAACACAGAGCAATAATAAGACAAGGCAGTTCATAACTAATGCACGCCGAAGCTGCGTCACTGTTAACCAGAGTTACGCGTAATTTAAATAAAATACTATAGAATATCAATATTACAATATTACAGTGATAATAGTGCAGCGATTACGAAGACTTTTTGCTGTTTTTTATAGAAAACGTGAGTAGAATTTGAATAATTGATTTAAACTAAATATTTATAATAATAGGGCTTCAAATTTGTGGTGTATTTCTGAATAATTCAAATTGCGTCAATAATAATATTTCAAGGATGTGTCAACAAGAATAATTCAAATCTGGGTCAATATAATATTTCAAATCAGCGTCGACAATTATATTTTGGTACAAGTCTGATACAATTTTGAGTTGCATCAAAAGTATTGAAGGGAAGAGATTCAAGGCATATAGAATAAAGAAGCACGAAGTAATTTCTGAAAAACGAGGGGTAACTGTACTCAAATATTGGTTCAACTAAACAGAGCATTGATAGACGAATGAGGACAACAAAGGGGTGTTGATCCACAACACGAACAACATATCGCAGGTCAGACCTATTTAATTTTAAGAAATTTTTCTATTTAAAACTTTAATACTGAATTTATTCAATTTATATAAAACCTGTAATGAAGTAAACAACAAACATTGCATACGTTAAACTTACGTAATACATTATAGAGAGGTCTAGAACATTCCAGGTTTCTTTGATAAAGAGGTAGTTTTTGGTGACTTTAGGTTGAATTAAAAGTATATAAATTGTGGGATAAATGATACATATGATATTGATTGATTGAGGAGTGTATTTAACGAATTTCAAAAATTGTAAATAATATTTCTTTTCATTATATGAAATTAATTGACTTCGTTTGATCAATTCAAACAAATAATCATAAAGGGGTAGAAGAGAAAAATGGATCATCGTAACGTTGTGCACTCTGTGTAGATTAAAAAGGGCTAGCCATGACATAATAATAAAATTAGTAAAATTTGAAGTGAGAATATAGAGCGGTGGCGTTAAGTAAAAACGTCATTACACCGAGTACGGTGTTATCATATCAATATATACCCTATTTCACTGATATTCAGCCATATGTGACAGGGGTTAAGCAGCCTGTGGCTACCAAGATCCCCCAACACATTTGCAGAATAGTTTTCCAATAAATCCCTCCGCACCATCAAGATTGCAAAACCAACACCTGTAGTTGTTTATAGTACTCATCAGGTTTAAGTGCAATTATTTTTTCGTCATTAGGTTTTCCCTCTTAGAACTGGCTGGTCGCATACCTTCATTGATTTCTATTATGAACTAGTTTACACAATTTCCTGACATTCATACAGCCTAGATACAGCTCGGTTCCCATTCTATTGTTTTCTAAATAAAGACCCTATTTCACCGATATTCAGTGGTATGTAAAGGGGGTTAAGCAGTCTGCGGTTACCAAGATCCCCCAATACAGACATTTGCCGAATTAATAGTTTTCCAGTAAATTCTTTCACACAATTAACTGAAGTTGAGAATATTGCAAAACTAACACCTGAAGTTGCTTATAATAATGATAGCGTTTAAGTACAATTATCTTTTGTCGTCATAAGGTTTTCCGTCTTGGAACTGGATGGACACGTACCTCCATTGATGTCTATTCTGAGCTTGCCTACACATTGCTCTGAAATTGCCACAGCCTACATATTCGACTATCTGTGTACAATAGTCTAACGTAGTTCTACATTTACCTATCCTTTTTCCTGCTTCCAAAAATTTCCCACACCATTCCCTCATGCCTAAGTATATGATATCCCAAGTCATCATTTTCAATGTCTGGTTCCTGTTCTAATGATGTTAGTTCCTCTTCTGCATATAAATTTCATATATATTCTTGCCATTTAACCACTGTCTCTACATTTTCTATAATAACGTTTCCTCCTACGTCCCTTATATTTTTACTATATGGTTTTATATCCCTAAAATTCATTCTAATTAATTTGTATGCTTTGTTTATCTTTCCTATTTCTTAGTTTGTACCTCTTTGCACTTTTCATCAATCCACTGATCTTTAGTTTTCCTGCATTTGCGAATAATTTCCCATTTTATGGCTTTGTATCTCTGTATTCCTGTTTCGTCCGATTTATTTATATATTTTCGTCTTTCTTCTATTAAATTCAGGATATCCTTTGTTATCCATGGTTTCTTATTTTCTTTTTGTGTATACCCCAGAATATCTCTGGCCACCATGTCTAAGTTGGATTTAATGTTATTCCATTCTGTTACTACTTCCTTAGTATCAGAAATTTTGCCGATATCTTTCAGCAATTCATTTGACTTTTTTTCAAATCTTTCGCGGACATCTTTATCTTTTAGTTTCTCATAGTCAAAAAGTGTCTTTTTCCGTTTCTCTTTTTCAGATTTTTAAATTTACGTGAGGCTATTTCCCCTGTCATATCTCGCGCCTAAACCAAATAAACCTATTATCGCTCCTTCCCTACCCTCACCTGCCACTGCATTAAAATCCCCCGTGATAATTAAATTTTCATGTCCTTTTATACATCTTAGTATGTCTTCGATATCTTTGTATATCGTCTCTACCTCTTCCTCGCTGTAGCTAGAGGTGAATATATATACTTGTATTATTACTGTATTTACTGGTTTAGATTCTAATCTAACCATGAAAAGTCTTTCATTCTGTTGAAAGTAGTTTTCTACACGTTGTCCTATCTTTTTTCGCATAACTATCCCCATGCCCGAATTTCCTTCTCCTGATCCTGTATGAATTACCCTAAAGTCGCTGCTCCAAAAATCTTCCGTCTCTGGCCATCGAACTTTGCTGATCCCTACTATGTCTAATGCTAACCTATCCATTTCAATTTTCAAGTTCTCTAGCTTACCTATTTGCTTCATTGTTCTAACATTCCATGCTCCGACTCGCAGAATGTTCACAACTCTTTTGTACACTTTCCGATCACATACCCCAAATGGGGGACTATTTTAGCTCCGCAATTTTTTACCCCAGAGGATGCCATCATCTTTAATAAGAATTTAAGTACGTTGTGTACTTGGGATGTAATGTGGTGGTTTCCCGTTGCCTTCCACATCGCAGTAGTATGTCTTAGAATGCCATACCAAAACCTATGGTCTCTTCCACTCTAAATACTGAAAAAGCTGCCCTCTTTTGGGGACCTGTCTTAGTCTGCTTCCTCACTAACGACCCCACTACTTTGGTTGGGCCTGTAGTTTGGCTCTTTAGATCACTGGAACGCGCAAGCCATTCCACCTTTGTAGTACTCTATAACTTCTTCAAGGTGCAGGTCCATTCGGAATGGTATTTGACTTTAGCCTCTTCTAACTGATCATCTTAGTCATCATATCTCTAAGCCAAAGTTGTTTGTCAATCAGGAAGCACTCTGGAACTTGTTACTAGTAAGACGAGCAGCCCAGTCAGAAAAGTACGAAATCAGTAATGAAATGCTCTCCCCAATTACATGTAACAAAGGAAAAAAAAGGAAAAAAAACAAATTCCGTGCTAAACACAGTTATAGTATGGGGTTAAATAGCAATACAACAGGAAACACAACCCAATTCGCCTTTTGTAGGACACCTGTATTCATAAAGGATAATTAAACACAAAAACACATGTAAAATATAACTCTAATACACAACTTCTATGAATTTAGATAGCACACAATATTGAATTGACGGTTTAAAGACGAACATCTGAATTCTTCACTACACAATAACATGATGAATTCAGATTGCGTCTATTGGACTCGACGATACATGGAAAATGGGACGACAATCTTAAACATCTTGCTCACAGCAATTACCACTTAAATTCTCCGTTATATAGAATGTGTATGGCATATAACTAGGTTGAAAACGAGTGTCACATTTTTAATATTAGCTATGAATTAAAAACGAAATTATTACAAATTTTATAGCAAATTTTGAATTTAATAACATTCCTGTTAATATGATATATGTACTTTGTAATAGGGTATAAGTAAACCTGTTAAGTACTAAATAAATAAATAAACTTGTTCCCTTGTCCACTTGCTAGAATTCGCCCATTCCCCTCTACTCTTCATACGTTTATAATAGGGGGTGTCATGGTATAACATTTGTATCCCACGTCATCAGAAGTGAACTCATATGATATTATCATGTAGAAGCTACGTGTCTGCAGATATTTTATTATTCTAGCTTAAAATAGAAATATTGAAATCTTGTTACTTTGTATTGAATGATATAATTAAACCCCCTATAACTTAATATTCGTGAATCTTACTAACAAAGCATGTGTCTTTTACTACATTGTATGAATCCGCTTTTGATATCTGTGGCTTACTTACTATTGCAACTATACAACATTGATTGTAATTTATTTAACTAAAATTTATAAAAAGTTCTCCTATATTTAAGATGCATATTAATGAATTCGCCGTTATTTATGTGATAATTCTAAGGCTTCCTTAAAATGGCATGATTCTGTTACGAAATTTACTGAAATAAATATTTTGTTTACCATTTTTGTGGATTAAAATAATTTATGAACTAAGCTCCATTCCCATATGCCTTTAAGAGAAATAAAATGACAATTTTGTGGTTTTTAAGTTTATGATTTTGATAGAACTAAGAATTTATTGTAATTTTCTGTTTCATGAACACTACTATATACGTAAAATCAGAATTATAGAGGATTTTTCAATATTAATTTGTCCATTTAAGATTAATTTTCCTATTTTTGTATTTTTTTTAATGCAACGTTGATGCGAGTTATGTATCCCCCAACTATATATGTATAACAAAATAAAATTTATTAGGAATTATCAAAAATTATTAAAGAAACTTAAGTCAAATGCAACTTTGTATTTCAAGGATAAATACAGAAAGGCTATTAAAAATTCACAAGCAAGTTGCGAGAACGGATGCAATACATTGTATTCCAGACAGTAAGTGATACTTCAGTTGCAGGTCACAGATGGTTAAGACACCGTGATTACTTATAAATTACGATTGTTACATTGTATAATGAATAGAATTAAGAAATAAGCAGACATGAGCTCTGCAAGTTCCCACAGACACGTGAGGGGCAGGGACTACATAAATACCCCGGGAGCCCCAAGACCATCAGTCAGTCTTGAGTACTTCAGCTTTAACATTGCCGTTTGCTTAGGCTACTCGCCCTTATTAAACTCCAATTATTATTTTAATTTCGATTTAGTATAAACCAATCAAGCTTGTCAAAATTCAATTGTAATTTCTGTTTAACCAAATAAATTGTTAAAAGAAGTTATGGAAAAAGTTTTTAAAAAGACCGCTTCCACGGCCCGAAACGTAACTGGCGCAGCGTACGGATCCAGAAAGGCACTGCGAATCCAAACAGTAGAACTGTTGACCAAGAATTTCAATTCATAATTTGAAAGAACCCAAACAAAGTTGGACGAGGTACAAGAATCGACCGAGCCCAAACAAACCAACGTGGACAAGGTACAAAAATCGACCGAGCCCACAGCCAGAAAACAAAAGAAATCGACGATGAAAATTATACAAGGATTTTATCCTTGAACCAATTTAATCTTTACAAATTTATTGATATTAGCTAGTAAAAGAAATATTTTTTATTTTATATTTGTACAGATTTTTTTATTGCAATTTATGCCATTTTATGAAAATAATTTTCTTATTCATTAAGAGAAATTATTTTATGACGAGAACTTATTTTTAAAGCAAAAGAATCATTTAAAACAACAGAACCAAAAAAGACGCTTTTATATACGCAATTATTAGTACAAATTATTACTACGAATTATTATTAAAACAAAACGAAAATACAAAATTAGAACGCAATTAATTTTACCATTTTAGTACCCAAAGCTTGATGTGTAAATAAAACGCAATTCTTAAAACAATTAATAATAGAAATGATTTATTCAAAGTTTAACCTTCATCAATTTCTATAATTGCAAACCTAGTGTATAATTGTAGAACCATTTTGTAACTTAATATTAAAATTAACCCATCAGAAGTGAATAGAAAGCGTGCAAATTTAAAACGCGATTCTCATAAATTATTACCGGAAACCATCATCAATTCAGAAAATCAAACTTTATGAAGTATAATTAAATATTTTTCAGCACGAGGATATCTAATTATAGAAAAGCATTACACAATTAATTTAAACTTATCATAGAGACTGAAATGATACCTTCGGCAGACTTAAAACTTTATATTTAGACAATCTTATTGTATAAATTATAAAGGAAACCTTGTTGCAATTACTGTAACAAAGCAATTGACTGAAAACCTGAAACTCTATATTTAAACATTCAACGTAACAAGACAATACAGTTGAAAGGAAGCATTTTATGCACTTACCAATTAACACCTACGGAGACGGAAATAGCAACTGACATTTACAGTAGGACAAAAATAAAATTGTAACTAGCGCAAAACATACAAAGTATAACGCAATTACTGTTAGAAATTACTAATCCCTTAAAAATCTTTCAGAAAATTAAAACTAGCGACAACTATAACATTCGCGACGTATAAAAATACACAAATTCAAGGCTACAGTAAATTGACTAGACATTACTAAGCACAAATTTCACAATTTAATTATAACACCGTATAACTACGTATAAAAAATAAGTAAAGCAATTCTTTAAATAACCCAACACAATCTAAACCGAAAAGTAACAGTACAAACCGCAAAATAAATCTAAAATTCATACAAAAACTTGATATTAATTAAAGGCGAAAGCAACCCTTAACAATCATGAGTTCAGATATGAAGATTTACATACCCCAATTTAACGGAGAATAGGCATTATTAGGTAATTTCATTAGCGCGTGCGAAATAATTTGGAAAACCTCTTACAAACCAGGAGATAACGAAAGAAATGTACTACTTTTACGTCTGCTAATAAGTAAACTGACCGGACGGGCACTAACGCTAATTGTCAGCCGAGATGATTTAGAAGAGTGAGAAGATTTTAAACGCATATTAATAACATATTTCGGAGACCAAAGGAACTTCAAATGTCATATCTGCGATTTAATAAACCTTAAAATGGAAAGTAACCAATCCCCATATCAATTCGGAATGAAATGCCAAGACGTAAGAAGTTTAATTCTAACAAAATTAAAAATCGAAGAACCCGACCAAAATATCCACGCCTACTAAAGACAAAAATGTATGACGAAATGGCACTGGACCCCTACATAAATGCATTACCAGAACGATGAATTCTGAATGACAACCTATGTCAGATAAAAAAAATATATAGATTCAGTTTACCTATCTAGACGCCACATGCTGTCTTGATTTAATTTACAATATGTTTAAAGATTTTGAGGTCATGTACAGGCACTTTCATCGACATATGAAATTCGCGTATTTATTATAGAATATAAATAAATTAGAATAATTACATTTACAAAGTCTGCACTTTGATAATTAATTTCTGTTGTAATGATCAAGGAAGTACTTCGCTGATTAAAAAAAAATTTGTTTTATGTATTATGAATAACTTATAAATTATACGTCTATCTAATTAAATTTTATAGAAAAGATCTATTCAGAGATCTTCTTACTTTTGAATGCAAAACTTCATTAGAATTATTATGAGAAAATTTTATAAAGATACAAACTTAAACATTGCAGTTGTACATATATAATCAGAAATTTATCCTAATAGAATCCTTTTTGTTTTTGAAAGACGTTTTATTATTTAACATTCAAAAATTGCAAGTCCTCCCGGAATAGAAAGAGTGTGAAATGAAAACAAATTCCCTCAGTATATTTTAGATGCCTAAATTCTATTATTTTATTTTTGGCAAATGTTTTGAGGACACAAATGGTGTCCATGTTGTGCTTTGTTTGTTCACAGGTAAAGCTGAGACATCTGTATGACATCTGGTGGTTGAGGTCTTGGTAAGTGTGTCCTAAAGAGTGAAATTCAGGTTTTATGGCTATGTTAGTGGTGTTAAGGTAAGGTTTCCGCATTCCCCTTATACAAGCACAGTTAAATTTTGTTGGTTATTGTATTGAAAAATACGGTGGCGCTCATTAAAAATATTTTTGATCTTTTATCCACCCATGACCCAAGCTCATGATCTACCCAGAGCTAACACTCGACTAGCCGTTTATATCTTAAGAGTTTTTCTTTGTCTCAAGCCATTCTCCATCCAACAGTACCTTGGGCTTACAAGAAAAAGAAGAAATTCTCGACCTTGTGATATCAGATTAAGGGTTAGAAAATGGGAAGGTTTAATTTATAGCTGATAGTCACGAGGATAAAGCTTATAATGAATAATAAAGAAAGTATCTCATTATAAGAAAATATTTTTATATTACACCATAACCAAAAACTAAACTTTATCTCAGAAGAACTATTTCACCAAGAAGTGGAAGAACCTAACGATGAATCAAATCATTTAGAGACTTACAAACATAACGACCCATGTGAAAACTATGAAGAAGACGACGAAGAAAATGCGTGCTCAAATTTTCAGATAGACCGATTTATAAACGACCAAACCTAATCAATTTAAATAATATCAATCACCTAGTATTGCCATATATAGAAATACCCCATGCAGAACTTAAATTATTAATCGATACCGGATCTTCAAAAACATTAATTAGCCCTCAAACCGTGAAAAAACATTATTTACATTTTGTAGAAAGAGAACCCTTTAAAATTAAAACAGCCCATCAAACGACCTTACATCAATTCATAGCTAACATTCCCCTACAAAAACCTTCAACGTAAAAATGAAACATAAATCTTGCATTTTCGAATTGAACGATAAATACGACGGACTAATAGAAACATACTGAGGGCGTTGAAGAACACTGCCATTGAGAGAATAGTCAGTGTAGTGGATTACGAGAGCGTGAAAAGGTCATAACATAACATTTATTGACATTTAATGGTAAGTCGTTTAATCTACACCAGTTGAGGTTGGATTGAAGAATCATACAATGTTTCTGGGAGGTTACTTTAGTAAACAGCTTTAGATCATCAGCATACAACAGGTAATCAATGTTAAAGAACGCTCCAATATCATTAATGTATAATATAAATAGGAGAGGTCCAAGTATGGACCCCTGCGGCACACCCGATGTAGCATGGATTAGTTTTATTGAATAACCAATGTGCTGGACAAATTGTTTACGATTAGTAAGATAATCAGATATTAAAAGTATTATATTGTCTGAAAAGCCAATCATCTCCAATTTATAGCGTAAGGTATTATGAGATATACGATCAAAAGCCTTGGAAAAAGTCAGTATAAATTATATCCACCTGTGAAAGTTGGTCAATAGATTCTGCTATGAACGGAGTTATGCGAAATAAATTAGTTGTGGTCGACCAGTCCTTTATAAAGCCATGCTGATTAATAATCAACTTATTATGGACTTGGTTAGCAATGTATGAATGAAGTATATTTTCTAGGATCTTACAAAAATTACAAATTATGGCAATCGGTCGGTAGTTGTTAATATCACTTCTGTCCCCATTTTTGAACACAGGTACAATTCTGGATAATTTCCAAACTGAGGGGAAAGTTTTGAGTTTTAATACCAGGTTAAACAGAAAGGATAATGGGTCTAGAAGTATGTTCAGACAGTCATGAATAATAAATGCCGGTATGTGATCAGGGCCCGAGGTCATATTTGACTTTAGGCTTTTGACTGCAGTAGTAATATCATTAGCTGTGATATGATCAACAGAGATGGTATTGGAATCATGTACCTAATTCAATGTAGGTAAAGTGATATTATTGGGACCAGAATAAGCCGAAGAAAACAAATCAGCAAAAGCATTCGCTACATTGATACCACCGGAGCATAAGGTACCATTGTTATGCATGTAAGAAGTATGCACTGATGGACCTTTTTTATGATGCAAATAAGACCAGAACTTTTTAGGCTGCTCTTTAATATGCGTCTCAATATTCATAAGAAACGATTTGTAAGCAATAGATATGTCATGCTTAATACTGGTTCTGAGTAATTTGTATTGTTGATGAATTATCGGGTCGTGAGATGTCTTATAAATTTTCCATAGGGAATATTTGCGTTTAATTTTTTTAATAACTGTAGCTGTAAACCGAGGAGGGTAATCCCTTTTAGTAACAGATGTTTTAAGAACACATTTGTCGAATATTTTATATAATGAAGAGTAGACAAGTTGAAAATGCAAGGCATTGTCGCAACGAACTTCCAAATGTAGACTTACTTTAAAACAATTTAAAGAAATTAAAATTATTATGTTGTAATAATTATAAGTATTCAGATACAATAAAAAATTAATTCCCCGGGGGGGTCGGGTATCCGTGGTCAGATTTTGTGGGGGGTACCATATTTCGACTCAGCTATGTTAGGGGAGTCCAAATATGTATCGCACATTAATTTTGGACCTATTTGAAATTTTAATTTTCCCGACGGAATATCGCGGGGGCACGGCGTCCCCGTGGCCCGATTTCAACTGACATCAAAACTTAAGCTCAGGACACCGAGCTGAATCGATTGATGTATCACACATTGATGTCCGACCATTAGAAAGGCCTCGGACGGACAGACGGACAGACAGACGGACGACAAATCGATTTCATAAACGAACGAAGTTCGTTGAAAATTCCCAGTAAATTCAAAAAACGACGTAGGAATTATAAATCACATAACATTTCAACAAGGAGTAGAAACCCATACAGCATTAGTACAAATATAAGATAATTATGCCACTACAACGATTCTAAACTCAAATAACTATCCCGTAGAACTAGCTCCAACAAACCCAATTAACGTAGAATTAAATTTTAACGAAATGGAAATAGGTAAAAATTTAGAAAACAATTACAACCCCGTAGAACACAACAAAATGTTAAGAGAAAATTTAAGTAACATTCGTTTCAATACCGACATTAACAAAGAAGAGGAGAGAGCAATTAAAAATTTATGTTTTGAATACCGCGATATATTCTATTGTGAAGGAATACCCTTAACCTTTATCAATACAGTCAAACACAATATAGAAATAACAGACAATAAGCCAATTTTTACAAAAGCATACAGACTACATCAGGCAAGCCAGAAAGAAGCTGATAGACAAGTAACGGATTTATTAGAACAAGATATCATACAACAGATTTTGATTGAGTCCACATTGTGATAAAAGTTTGAAAACTTTGAAACGAGAAATAACATCAGACAGAATTCTAGCTTATTATAACCTGGAAATACCAATTATTTTAGCAGTAGATGCTAGTTCTGTGGATATAGGAGCTGTGATTTCGCATACTTATGTTGATGGCATAGAAAAGCCAGTTTTTGTGTCACATGCACTAAGCAAAAGTGAAAAAAACTATTCTCAAGTTCACAAGGAAGCTTTAGCGATTAAATGGGGGGTACAAACATTTTTTTATTATATATATGGTAAACGATTTGTACTGTACACAGACCATAAACCGTTACTGACCATATTTGGCAAAAATAAGCTTCCATTATTAACCGCAACGAGATTGCTCCATTACACTTTATTTTTACAACAATTTACATTTGATGTACAATACAGACCATCTAGTGATCACCTAAATGCAGATGCACTATCTAGACGGCCATTATCCTCCGAAGATTTATTCAAGGACAAAATTGAAATATTTCAATTAAAACACATGGAAACATTACTAATTTCAGTCAAAAATATTGCCGATGCCACTGCAAAGGATCCCGAATTATTATCGTTGTTACAAAAATTATGAACTGGGCAATCGTTAAGTACAAATGAGGGCCCGGCATCAATGCCAATATCGAACACTTATGCAAAAATTGTATACAATGTTCAAAATACAAAGCACATCTTACACCTATTAAAACACACTTTTGGGAGAATCCTTCAATGCCATGGGAACGCATACATATAGACTTTGCTGAGTACGCAGGGAAACCTTTCTATTAGTGGTAGACGCTCATTCAAAATGGCCAGAAACTTTACCAACATCTTCAATGACAGCATTTACTGTCATCGATCCGTTAGAAGCTTTATTCGCAAGGTATGGGTATCCTCATGTGCTTGTTTTGGACAACAATCTACCTTCATTGGGATTGAATTTCAAAATTATGTCAAATCAAAAGGGATCAATGCTGCATCAAATGGGCAAGCGGAGCGATACGTATTTACTCTTAAGCAAGCACTCCGGTGCCTATCAAATGAGGGAAATTTACACAGGAATCTTCAAACATTCTTATTTTCATATCGTCATGCCCCACCCGCTACGACAGGTGAGAGTCCTGCAGGAATGTTCTTAAAAAGGGAATTGCATTCACCATTGGCAATGATAATACCAAATATACCGGCAAAAATTATACAAAGGGTCAGGAAACAATGTCACATGTTTCAGAGTCCTATATTTAATCCGGGATAAAAAGTTGCAGTTAGGAATTATAGCAACCCGAATAAGAAATGGGTTTTTGGCTACATTATTTCGCAAGATGATGTATTAGAATACACGGTAGAAGTGCAGAATGAATTATGGCGACGTCATGTATCTCAAATTCAAGTAATTGGGATGGAAATTCCTATTGTATCAAAGGCAATGCACAGGTCATTAATTAATTTGCAAACAACACCCAGCACGGTACATCCTACAAGCCCTGTTGCGAAAACACCTCAACACTGTTACATTCCAAATTTGGAGATGTACAATATTAAATTTGTGAGTGAATTCCCGCCATTATTTTTAAAATTGACTTGTGCATTTCCATCATTTCGGACAATTGCGTTTGCGCAAAAGGAATGCGCAGACGCGGAGTGATGGCGCAAGTGCACGGTGTGTGACACGACATGATTAGCCAACGAGACGTCAAACGGTGACGTTTACTTGTGTCGTTCCTTTGTCTTTTCTCTTTCAGAATGTAGGATTCCCTTTATCTCTACCTTTTATCGTTGCCTTCACCTTATTCCTTTGTCCTGCCTACAAACAGAAGAAGAGGGAAGACGTTAAATCTGGTTTCAACGAGGGCATGACGTAACCCACGCCCAAACGAGATCCATGGAAATCAGCATGGTCCCTGCGCAATGATGACCGCAAAATCGTGAAGCGTTCCACATTTTTAAGTGAGTACTTTTTATCTTTTTCTTTAAGGTGCAACTTGTATCACTGTAAACATATTTGGCATGTGATATAATTTGACACAAAAGTATGTCGTAATATCTTTGTTGTGCAATAATGTGAACGTGGATAGTATCCGTGTTGCCAACTGTGGAAGTGGCTCTGAACACACGACGCCGGCATTATAACAGTGGCGCCTAAACTTCAGTTGAAAATTTGTCTTCACATCTCATTTATCTTATAAGGGTTAGTTTTGAATATATTTGTAGAAATTGGGTTTTTTTTCACTCAAATATAATAAATAATAATTTTTTAAATTTTTAATGGCTTTTGAATAGAAGAAATACAATCTGGCAACACTGCACTTGGCAACATTTATCTTATGTTGGCGTGACATTGAATGCAGCTGAAATGTCAATCTGAAGCATTTAGTCGGCCATGTTTGAACAGTAATTATTTACTTCAAATATGTTATTTCTAACTAAGTTAATTGGCTTTTTCCTTATAAAAATAGTGTATTTATATTTTGAATTCTCTCAAATAATTACTTAACCTAATTTAGGATGAAACTAAAGCATATACCTTTCAAATGTGTTTAGCAAATTACCTTAACCTCAATTTAAACATGTGCTTTTGGATTAAATAATTCTTTCTGTAAGTATTCTTAACCATAAATACCTTTATTTACCATTTATTATGCTAAATAAAAAGAATAAATCCCTTAAAATGACACTAAGTTTAGTTAAATAATTATTTTAAACCTGATTTTTTTTTCAGTTCAGTGAAACCTGTTTTCAGTTTAAATTTTACCTAACTATCACATTATCTTAGTATGCCACGACTTTAAGTATTCCCTTACAGTCTAAATAATTAACTATAGGTTACGAATTCTATCTCAAAGAAAATTTTGCTTTTAATACAGCTAACGTAACTAACTGAATTCTTATCTTAGTATATCTATACCTTCTAAAACACTATAGTAAACTTCTGCTTTCTTAAACACTACAATAGTGAGGTTTGTATTTAAGTTCATTTACTATCCACCTTTAGTTGCGAGGGTTGCTTGATAAATTCCTCGATATAAAAGTAACACGTAAATAAGTTGGTATAATATTTTTTCCGTGCACGTATCGCAAGAATATTACTTTTGTGTAGTGAGCATAATTTTGTTGTGATAGCAAATTCTTTATTTATATCGGTATTGCAACGCAGCATTTTAAGATCTATTTGGTCTAGGCGAGACTTGTCGTTGTGGTTGGTCGCTCAGCAGTAGGTTAGTCTAGACGAGACTCATGAAGAGTTGGTCGCTCAGCATTACATAAGTCTAGACGAGACTCGTGGTAAGTTTGACGCTTTAGTAATTTTCGAATCATTTTGAGGATGATGTTGAAGTTTTTCTTTATTAGTATAGGTGAAGCTCAAAGGAGGGCTTGTCACCCTAGCAATTATATGCGTTGTAAGATATATTTTGTCTTGTTCTTCAACAATTTTGTTATGAGTAAATCAAGTCTTAATTGCCGCTATTTCTTCATATATCAATTTAGACCACACTAGGTGGGATGAAAATATCTTTAAAATCGCTCAAGCTTTGCGTACATCCAAAATTTTTCACGTTTCATTTCTTTAACGGTTTGCTTAATATTTCTGTCCCTACCATGAATTAGTTAACTTTATTCAGCCATTTCTTTTCATATACAGCATCTACCTTCTATGCTTTTGCCTTATTTACCTTAAACTAGCTATCTTTTTGCTACATGTTAACTTTTCCTTGAATTTATTGCTAGCCAC
The DNA here is from genome assembly GCA_036346225.1 of Platerodrilus igneus. NCBI lineage: Eukaryota > Metazoa > Arthropoda > Insecta > Coleoptera > Lycidae > Platerodrilus > Platerodrilus igneus. The sequence goes on along the minus strand of JARFIW010000237.1, from coordinate 1,860,329 downwards.
ATATCTGTTTATTATCTAGGTCCCCCAGTATAACTCTGTTGTTGTATTTAATCAATCTTGGCACCTTTCTTTTTTTAAGATATATTTTCTTTTATGGCTTTGTCGTGATTGTTACATTCCAAATTTGGAGATGTACACTTTTAAATTTGTGAGTAAATTCCCACTATTATTATTAAAATAGACTTGTGTATTTCCGTCATTTCGGACAGTTTTGGTTGCGCAAAAGGAATGCGCAGACGCGGAGTGATGGTGCAAGTGCATGGTGTGTGACACAACATGATTAGCCAAAGAGACTTCGAACGGTGACGTTTACCTGTGTCGTTCCTGTCTTTTCTCTTTCAGAATGTAGGTTTTCCTTTATCTCTACCTTTTATCATTGCCTTCACCTTATTCCTTCGTCCTGCCTACAAACAGAAGAAGAGGGAAGACGTTAAATCTGGTTTCAACGAGGGCATGACGTAACCCACGCCCAAACGAGATCCATGGAAATCAGCATGGTCCCTGCGCAATGATGACCGCAAAATCGTGAAGCAAAAGGAATGCGCAGACGCGGAGTGATGGCGCAAGTGCACGGTGTGTGACACGACATGATTAGCCAACGAGACGTCAAACGGTGACGTTTACTTGTGTCGTTCCTTTGTCTTTTCTCTTTCAGAATGTAGGATTCCCTTTATCTCTACCTTTTATCGTTGCCTTCACCTTATTCCTTTGTCCTGCCTACAAACAGAAGAAGAGGGAAGACGTTAAATCTGGTTTCAACGAGGGCATGACGTAACCCACGCCCAAACGAGATCCATGGAAATCAGCATGGTCCCTGCGCAATGATGACCGCAAAATCGTGAAGCGTTCCACATTTTTAAGTGAGTACTTTTATCTTTTCTTTAAGGTGCAACTTGTATCACTGTAAACATATTTGGCATGTGATATAATTTGACACAAAAGTATGTCGTAATATCTTTGTTGTGCAATAATGTGAACGTGGATAGTATCCGTGTTGCCAACTGTGGAAGTGGCTCTGAACACACGACGCCGGCATTATAACAGTGGCGCCTAAACTTCAGTTGAAAATTTGTCTTCACATCTCATTTATCTTATAAGGGTTAGTTTTGAATATATTTGTAGAAATTGGGTTTTTTTTCACTCAAATATAATAAATAATAATTTTTTAAATTTTTAATGGCTTTTGAATAGAAGAAATACAATCTGGCAACACTGCACTTGGCAACATTTATCTTATGTTGGCGTGACATTGAATGCAGCTGAAATGTCAATCTGAAGCATTTAGTCGGCCATGTTTGAACAGTAATTATTTACTTCAAATATGTTATTTCTAACTAAGTTAATTGGCTTTTCCTTATAAAAATAGTGTATTTATATTTTGAATTCTCTCAAATAATTACTTAACCTAATTTAGGATGAAACTAAAGCATATACCTTTCAAATGTGTTTAGCAAATTACCTTAACCTCAATTTAAACATGTGCTTTTGGATTAAATAATTCTTTCTGTAAGTATTCTTAACCATAAATACCTTTATTTACCATTTATTATGCTAAATAAAAAGAATAAATCCCTTAAAATGACACTAAGTTTAGTTAAATAATTATTTTAAACCTGATTTTTTTTTCAGTTCAGTGAAACCTGTTTTCAGTTTAAATTTTACCTAACTATCACATTATCTTAGTATGCCACGACTTTAAGTATTCCCTTACAGTCTAAATAATTAACTATAGGTTACGAATTCTATCTCAAAGAAAATTTTGCTTTTAATACAGCTAACGTAACTAACTGAATTCTTATCTTAGTATATCTATACCTTCTAAAACACTATAGTAAACTTCTGCTTTCTTAAACACTACAATAGTGAGGTTTGTATTTAAGTTCATTTACTATCCCCTTTAGTTGCGAGGGTTGCTTGATAAATTCCTCGATATAAAAGTAACACGTAAATAAGTTGGTATAATATTTTTTCCGTACACGTATCGCAAGAATATTACTTTTGTGTAGTGAGCATAATTTTGTTGTGATAGCAAATTCTTTATTTATATCGGTATTGCAACGCAGCATTTTAAGATCTATTTGGTCTAGGCGAGACTTGTCGTTGTGGTTGGTCGCTCAGCAGTAGGTTAGTCTAGACGAGACTCATGAAGAGTTGGTCGCTCAGCATTACATAAGTCTAGACGAGACTCGTGGTAAGTTTGACGCTTTAGTAATTTTCGAATCATTTTTGAGGATGATGTTGAAGTTTTTCTTTATTAGTATAGGTGAAGCTCAAAGGAGGGCTTGTCACCCTAGCAATTATATGCGTTGTAAGATATATTTTGTCTTGTTCTTCAACAATTTTGTTATGAGTAAATCAAGTCTTAATTGCCGCTATTTCTTCATATATCAATTTAGACCACACTAGGTGGGATGAAAATATCTTTAAAATCGCTCAAGCTTTGCGTACATCCAAAATTTTTCACGTTTCATTTCTTTAACGGTTTGCTTAATATTTCTGTCCCTACCATGAATTAGTTAACTTTATTCAGCCATTTCTTTTCATATACAGCATCTACCTTCTATGCTTTTGCCTTATTTACCTTAAACTAGCTATCTTTTTGCTACATGTTAACTTTTCCTTGAATTTATTGCTAGCCACATATCTGTTTATTATCTAGGTCCCCCAGTATAACTCTGTTGTTGTATTTAATCAATCTTGGCACCTTTCTTTTTTTAAGATATATTTTCTTTTATGGCTTTGTCGTGATTGTTACATTCCAAATTTGGAGATGTACACTTTTAAATTTGTGAGTAAATTCCCACTATTATTATTAAAATAGACTTGTGTATTTCCGTCATTTCGGACAGTTTTGGTTGCGCAAAAAGAATGCGCAGACGCGGAGTGATGGTGCAAGTGCATGGTGTGTGACACAACATGATTAGCCAAAGAGACTTCGAACGGTGACGTTTACCTGTGTCGTTCCTGTCTTTTCTCTTTCAGAATGTAGGTTTTCCTTTATCTCTACCTTTTATCATTGCCTTCACCTTATTCCTTCGTCCTGCCTACAAACAGAAGAAGAGGGAAGACGTTAAATCTGGTTTCAATGAGGGCATGACGTAACCCACCCCAAACAACGCCCAAACGAGATACATGGAAATCAGCATGGTCCCTGCGCAAGTATGACCGTGAAATCGTGAAGAGTTCCACATTTTTGGGTGAGTGCTTTTTGTCTTTTTAAGGTGCATCTTGTATCATTGCAAACATATTTGGCATGTGATACAATTTGACACGAAATTATGTCATAATATCTTTGTTGTGCAATAATGTGAACATGGATAGTATCTGTGTTGCCAACTGTGGAAGTGGCTCTGAACACGCGACGTCGGCATTATAACAGTTGCGACCGGAATTATAACAACATCAAGATGCATAGGGAATTGCGGGAGCTGTAGAACCAGTGCCTAAAACACCAACGCAACTCCATATATTGGAAAATACTAGTGCACAGACAAATGAGTCGACAAAGGAATGGAAAAACGAAGCGACTGGCTATACGACGATTACACCCGAACAAGGGTCAACCCCAGATACAGAGCTACAAGTAGAATCACCGCCCTTAGCGCTGCGAAGAGGACGTCGAATGATTTATGCCCCAAGGAAACTCGACTTATGAACCACAGTGGAATATTGTATTTCTTGCATTGAATCCTCCTTAGGGGGAAGAAATGTTGTGTTCATGTTGTTGTGCAATAGGGGTTTTATACAGTGCAGTCTTTGAGGGATTTTAGATTATAAGGATTGACAGGAGGTTAGGTTAGATTTGGCATAAAGTACGCGGCATGCAGAATTACTCTTTTTGTTTTCGATTTCATATACAGGGTATTTTGAAACATCGTTTAAAGATTTTAAGGGCATGTACTACAATCGAAAATAAGATTGAAAGTCATAAACATATGTCTGCAAATTAACTGTTTACGAGATAACAGCGATTTTATCGCAATTGCATAATAAGTTTGCTTTATTAAGATGTTATTGCATTTTAACATAAAATAGAATATAACTAAAGAAGTTCAAAATGACGTCTTTCCATTTCGACACAAGATCTACATTTTCTTTCAAAGGAAGCGTGCACTTTTTCGTTCGGATGAGAGGTAAAATGGAGGTCCCATGTGTGAGTGTTGTCACACACGTTAAAGATCCCTACCTTGTTTAGATAATAATAATAATAATATTTATTTAAAGTAGGTAATCCTAATATTACAATACATTAGAATAGAAAATAAAAGAACATGTTTTCTTAATTTAAGTAAATATAAATACTGTGATGGTGTAATAGCCGAATATCCTAATAATTTATAGTTATTATATTGAATTAAGTTTTATGCCTTTAAAAGGTGAGTGACTTGTTATAGGAAGTGCAAAGTGCGGAATTGTACAGGAAGACAATCGATAGGAAGTACACGTGCAACGAACTCTAGGCTAGGTGTAATTGGAATTATTAAGTAAGCATAATTGCATAATTATTGTTAGCAGTTAAGAAGTAATATAGAATAAGAACATTAAACATCTAACCCTAAGATGTAACGGTTGTACTGCACCTTAACGTGTTAATTAAATTAAATGTGAAATGGTCTTCGATTTTGTTTCTAATCACCTTTACTAAAGACCCCAAGAGAACACCACACGGCGACCCTGCCAGTCCTGCTAATTCTGCCAGTCCTGCTAATTCTGCGAGTCCTGCCGGTACTACCAGTTCTACAGATTAAATTATAATAATATATTACCGAAATTTGAAATGGGCACCAGCAATTCCAAAGAAGAAGTAGTTATTGCACAAACTGGAATTAATAATGGTTCGATAAATGGATATTCAAATTCTGAGGTAATAGGCATTACGTCAGGTACAATTTTAGCATTGTTGGTTATTTTCTTACTTTATAAAATGTTCGAGAAAATGTTGGACAAGAAGATTAGGAGAGAGGTCAGTAGAAGCCAGCAGATTGTATAGTAAGGATTATTTTATTTTAAGCTATAAAAATTAAGTACGAGTTAAAATTAATGACGGAACAGTTAAAGCAAATTGTAGAGGAATTTAAGATTTTTATTAAAAATTTAAATAAAGATGGTCAAGAAAGACGAAACGATTTAGATGTTACTAATAGGAAATTTGATTATTTGAATAGGTTATGCGAGGAGTATAGGTTAGAGAAAGATAAGATTAAAGTCGCAAAATTTGATGGTTCTGAAATTATCGATAAAGTTAAGCAGCACATAGCCATAATAGATAAGTGTATAGGAGATTTTACTGAAGTTTTAAAAAGTAGGAAGTTAAGTATTTTAAGTAGGAAAAATCAAGACAGCAAGGATGAAAAATTTGAATTAAAATTAGCAGCCTCCATGATTCCAGCCATGGACGGTTCAGAAAATACCACCAAGCAAATGGTCGATGCAATTGAACTATATGATGGCTTGTTAGATGATGAAGGTAAGAGATTGTTAGTAAATTTTCTCATAAAAATTAAGTTAAGTTAAAATGCTAAAATGCGATTAGACAGTAAGTATGAGAATGTAGAAGCGCTTGTGAACTATATCAAACATCATCTTTTAACTAAAAATTCAGCATCAGGATTGTCTGCCAAATTACATAACTCCAGACAAAATAATAAATCAATTGAAAATTTTGGTAAAACGATCGAGGAATCAATGGTCAATTTAACAATAGCTCAAGCAGAGGGCAACAAACAATCATTAAAAATTTTGACAGCCGCTAACAAAAAAATTGCATTAAACGCATTTACAAACGGAATAAGGGACGAAAATTTAAAAACAATTATAAAAGCTCGAAATTACGATAAATTAAAAGACGCCATAATAGCCGCGAAAGAAGAGGAAATTGCAAATAAACCTCAGCAAATGTATTACGCAACCGGAAAAGGTCATCAATTTACTAGACGCGTAAAATATCATAACCATAATACAAATGGAAGTCAACGTACCTCACACACCAGGTATCACGGTCAAGGAAATAATTCATGCACGTTCATGAACACTAGAGGTCGAGAAATGCATATGTAAGTAAAACTGTAAGAGGTAATCAGTTTTATAATAGGAAACCATCGCAATTTTTACATCAACTCGTCAGAGAAAACTCCACAGAAAATACATCAGACCAAACTAGGGAACCGAAAACATTTTTCGAGACCCCCGAATAATTTAGGAAATGTTCACAACATTTTAAATATTAATAGTATAAATTTCATAGAAGTAGGATACAATAACAATACAATTAAATTAATTTTAGATACAGGAGCATCAGTAAGTGTTATTTTCATTTCTAGTTTAACAACTAAGGTAAATATTGATACAGATAAGCAAATTTCTATTCAAGGAGTATCGGGTAAAACAAAAGCAATTGGAACAGTAAATCTACCAATTAAAATAGGGAATATCTCAATCATACTTTTGTTGTAATGAACGATTTCGAATCAGACGTAAATGGAGTAATAGGATCAGATTTTTTTAATAAGTACAAATCAAATATCGATTATAAAAATTATAAATTTACTTTCGTTAGTAATAATGTATCAACGTCAATTCCATTATTAGCAAACGAAGATTTATATACAATAATCCCACCACGATGCGAAGTTATCAAATATTTCACAGTAAATTACAAGGAGGAATGCGTAGTAAAATCACAAGAACTATGCGAAGGTGTATTTCTAGCAAACGTAGTTGTAAAGCCAGTTAAAAATTTTATTCCAGTAAAGTTATTGAATACGAACGACACTGAAATTAAGTTACGAAATTTTTAACCTACCATCGAACGTCTTTCAGATTACAAGATAGTTAAATTTGAAGAGTCAAAATTCTCAGTTGAACGTATTGATAAATTATTAAAAGACATTAACGTCGAAGGTTTGAATAGCCAAGAACAAACCATCATTCATAAGATATGTGCTAAGTTTGCAGACGTATTTTATGTCGACAATGACCTACTGACCGTGTCAAACATAAGTGAGCAGCATATTCAGTTACAAACAGATGCTAGAGCAACGTACGTTAAACCATATAGGTTACCATATTCACAGAAAAGTGATATAGGAAAGCAAGTAGATAGAATGTTACATGACGGGATAATAGAACCTGCACAAAGTGCTTGGTCTGCACCACTACTAATAGTACCGAAAAAACCAGATAGTTTAGGAAACAAAAAATGGCGTGTAGTTATTGATTATAGACAATTAAACACTAAATTGCAAGATGACAAATTTCCGCTACCAAGTATCGAATCAATTTTAGATTCGTTAGGAGGTGCGATATATTTTTCACGTTTAGATTTATATCAAAGTTATTATCAGATAGGATTACAGGAACAGTCCAGACCGTGTACGGCATTTAGTACAGACAAAGGGCAATTTCAAATGACTAGGTTACCGATGGGGTTAAAAGTAAGCCGAGTATTTTTGACTGACGATGACAGTAGCCTTATCAGGATTAAATTACGAGAATTGTTTTACATATTTGGATGATTTAATTGTATTCGGAGATAGTTTAGAAAAGCACAATACAAATTTAGTAAAAGTACTCAATAGGTTAAGAAAAGTCAATTTAAAATTAAATCCAAAAGTGTGAATTTTTAAAGAAGGAAATTTTATATTTAGGGCACGTTATAACGGCACAAGGGGTACAACCAGATCCAGAAAATTGCAGTCATGCAAAATTATCCAACACCACTAAACGCTAACGACGTTAAAAGGTTTGTAGCATTTGCCAATTACTATTGAAAATTTATTCCAAAATTCGCTGAAATAACAGCACCGTTAAACAAATTGTCTAGGAAAGGTGTCACTTCCCAATGGACCAATGAATGTCAGGCAGCATTCGAACTGTTAAAAACAACTTTAACAAACCCACCAATAATACAATACCCAGATTTTTCAGATAATAGTACGTTCATCTTACGCACGGACGCATCAGGTTACGCGTTAGGAGCAGTTTTGTCAAATGGCGACGACAAGCCAGTAGCTTACGCAAGTAGAGCACTTAACAAAGCCGAAATAAATTATTGTACAATAGAAAAAGAGTTATTAGCTATAGTATGTGCAGTGAAAAAATTTAGACCATACCTATTTGGCAAAAAATTTCAAATTTTAACGGATCATAGACCGTTAGTATACTTATTTGGTATGAGTAATCCATCTAGTCGATTAACAAAATTTACGTTAACATTAGAAGAATTTGATTTTACAATAACGTATATTAGGGGTACAGAAAACGTGACAGCGGATGCTTTATCTAGAATTATTATAGATTCAGATTATTTAAAGAATATGGAACGAAAAAGTATATGTAACAACAAGAGCCCAAAGTAGAAAATTAGACGATTCTCAAGTCGAATCAAAAGCATCAAAGGATGATGGGACTGATCACCTCAACATTGTTGAACTTTTGAAGCATCCAAAGGATGCAACAGAATTACGATTTGTAGCAGAGGAGGAGTTTAACGGAATCATTAAATCCAATAAAGGAAATAATTTTGTTTTCATGCATGTATCAATTTATGATAGGAGTAAAAATATAATTTATTTGAAGCAAGGTTCTCGATCAGCGTCAGCCTTCGAAGCGTCGTTGAGAGACCTGCAATTTCTTCGTAGAGAATTTACAATTCCGGAATTTATTATTATAAAAGACGAAGAATCAAAGTCATTTTTAAATAACTGTTTTGCCGGCCGCAATTTACTAAAAAAAAAGACATACGAATTAGTGTGATTAGGGAAGTCACTAATATTCAAAACTCAGAAACGCAAAGATTAATCATTAATGATTTTCATTTATTGCCTACAGGAGGTCATGCGGGCATCAATAGAACATACAATAACATAAAGCGATACTATTTTTGGTCAAGTATGCGAAAGGACGTAGAAAGATTTATTAAAAAATGTGACCAATGTCAAAGACATAAACATTCAAATATTAGCAAACAGCCGATGATAATTACAACCACAGCTTCCGAAGCTTTCGAAAAAGTTTTTTAGACTTAGTTGGACCATTGCAACCAAATGCAAATGGAAACAGATACATTTTGACACTACAGTGTGATTTAAGTAAATTTGTAGAAGCATATCCATTACTAAATAAAGAGACTGAAAGTGTAACTAGAGCGTTTGTCGAGAATTTTATTTTACGCTACGGCATCCCACACGAAATTTTAACTGATAAAGGTTCAGAATTCATGTCGGAGATTCTTAAGGAAACTTGCAAATTATTAAATATAAAGCAGTTTAATTCTACAGCTTATCATCATGAAACTATCGGTGCGCTCGAAAACTCACATAAAAATTTAGCAGCATATTTAAGGATCCAATGTCCGCAGTATTCAAATAATTGGAGCAGTTGGATACCTTATTGGTGTTTTGCATACAATAATTCAGTGCATATGGAAACTAAATATACCCTGCACGAATTAGTGTTTGGGAAAATTAATCAAATACCGTCAAACGTGGTAAACTCAGTAGACCCACTATATAATTTTGATAATTATCCAGCAGAACTTAAGTATAGATTGCAAGTCGCTGGAAATGAAGCGAGATATAATTTATTACAATCCAAAAGTAAACGAAAGCATAAGTTTGATATCAAAACTTAAGCATGTCAATTATAAATTAGGAGATAAGTTGTTGGTTAAGAATACATCTCTTAATAAAAGAGATCCAATATTTGTAGGCGCATATGAAGTAGTTTTAGATAAGAATCCTAATGTTATAGTTAAGATAGATAATAACTTACTAGAAATCCATAAGAATAGGACAAAATTGTATAAAGTATTGTAACACAATTGCAAGGAGCAGTATGAGACATGTACTACTAATTTAGAAAAATTTTTATTTGAAAAACAAAAAAATTTTTTAGTGCACCCTGTGGAGGTGTGATGGTGTAATAGCCGAATATCCTAATAATTTATAGTTATTATATTGAATTAAGTTTTATGCCTTTAAAAGGTGAGTGACTTATTATAGGAAGTGCAAAGTGCGGAATTGTACAGGAAGACAATCGATAGGAAGTACATGTGCAACGAACTCTAGGCTAGGTGTAATTGGAATTATTAAGTAAGCATAATTGCATAATTATTGTTAGCGGTTAAGAACTAATATAGAATAAGAACATTAAAAGTCTAACCCTAAGATGAAACGGTTGTACTGCACCTTAAAGTGTTAATTAAATTAAATGTGAAATGGTCTTCGACTTTGTTTCTAATCACCTCTACTAAAGACCCCAAGAGAACACTACAATACAAATACATTTAGTGTTACTTAGAAGTTACTCAAGACCAAAAAGAAAAATTAAGTATCAGTAAAAGCAACTACTACTTAACTAAAAGCAAGGGTTCGGCAAAATTCCAAATTTTCCAAGTAAAAAAAACTCGCCTGACCAATTTAATTCCTTCGGGTGGAGCATTGGAAAATCACATGTAAGGTATTCAAGACCTAGGCGTAGTGGTATGAGTGTGACTACTACGTCCAAGGTCCTGGGTTCGAATCCCGACACGGTCCATTTGAAAAATGTTAGACGAGCATTTTTCACAAAAATACACCCTCATTCGAATGAGAAGTAAAATGGAGGTCCCGTGTGACTGCTGTCACGCACGTTAAAGATCCCTACCGAGTTTGGAACAGTAAGGGTTCGACAAAATTCAAAATTTTCCAGGTAAAGAAAAATAAGTTCCTGGCCAATGTAGTACCTTCGGGTGGAGCATTGGAAAATCATATAAAAAGTATGCAAGACCTGTTAAAAGTCGTGGCAAAACAATCAGTCCTAACAACCTTTCGCCTATCATGCCTAACCAGATGTTTAGAGAGAAACGTTGCTGGTGTCTGGTTTCAACAATAGCATGAGGATTCTCGTCATACCAAACGTGATTGTTGTGGAAATTGAATATTCCATTTTTTAGTAAAACCAGTGAAAAGGATGTTATCAGCGAAATCTTGCCAATCAGCAGCTGTTCGCAAAAACCACTCACAGAAAGTCATTCTTGCTTGATAATCCGGAGCAGTAAGGGTTTGTACCCATTGGATATGGTAGGGGTATAGGAGTTGCTCATGAAGAGTTTTTCAAACAAGATAGCTGCTTACATCCACTTGAGTAGAAATTTTTCTAAGACTAGTTTCGGGATTTTCATCAATAATATCAACATTCGATCGTCTATCTGCGGAGTACATGCTATTCTCTGCCGTCCAGTATTATAAAACTACTTCTCAAACGAACCAGTTTTTCTTAGGCGTTGAAATACCGTCTGAAACATCACATGCGAAGGCAGTTGGTGATCAGGAAACATTTCAGCATAGACGCGACGTGCTTGTAAAGAATTCCCATTAGCACGACCGTACATGAACACCATATCGCTCATTTCAGCATTAGAATACACAACCATTGTAATTGCTACAAATTGCACAAAACGTTAAATTAAACAGTCATAAAACAAAAACTCATAAGCATCTGTTTACTGGGATGTTATCGTTTACTTATCTATTATCTCGTAAACAGTTAATTTGTGGACATATGTTTATTATGACTTTCATACTTATTTTCGATGGTACGACATGCCCTTAAAATCTTTAAACGATGTTTCAAAACACTCTGTATAGTGCTTACTGTAATTGCAATAAATATATCTCTTTTACAGTAAAGGTGGTTATTTATTACAACAAAAATAAATACAAAAACTGGTAGAGTCCAACCAAGTTCATAATCGTTGCTATAAAATTGTGTTGAAACACAACAGTCAGTTAAAAGTAACAGAAATATCATAAAAAAGGCTCAAAGTTCAATACAATGTGACTGCATAAATAAAATGGAAAATAAAGAACGTAGATCAATTTTTTGTACTGACTACTCTCCTATTAAAGTATACTTACCATGTGTTTTTAGGTCCCATGTACACAAATCTATAATCATCCAAACAATTCTCGACTAAGTATTCATTCAGCCAATCTGCACTAAAATACAAAGGAACATTATAAAAATTATCAGTAGGCACTACATTTTTCAAATGCCAGTCCTTCAAATAGTATAACGGCATTTCACTGATATAATTACTTTTAATATAACTTTCCCAGTATTCTAAATAATCTTTAAATATCCATTCACTAGCCAATTGTGAATTGTAATACTTTTGATTACAGTCTTGTACAGTAACAGTACGATGCCCATATTTGCAGCTTAGATAGGAAAAATTTGGGCTATCATTTTCAATCCAATATTTAGATGCTTCCCAACATGTTCCTACATTTCTGATTATGCAAGCCTGGTTGACTACAAGGAAATTTTCAAAAAAATCCTGGTAAGATGTAGTATTAGCATCAATCACAGGTATTTTAGCACATTTTTGGATCCTGTAGTTACAAATATAATTTTTAGTTACATCCACCTCGATCACTTCCATATACGAATTTTATTAAAGTTAAACGAAGGTGTTTACACACACTATAAACAAACTATATAGAAATAAATATAAAAATATAACCTCTAAAACACTTATGACAATTAACAGAATAGTATAGCCATTGTACAGGCAACCCACTATACATCACGATTATTTTTAACAACTAATAATATGATTGGTAATGATACAACTCCACAGTAGGTGTCGCATATATCGCCCCGGCTTGAGATAAGTTGGGAAGCAGGCGCTGTAACAAACAATGTATTAGTGACGCGCTTTTATGCTCTATTGTTAAACAAAGGCATTCGTAGATTTTTATCGTGCCATTCTCTGAAAGAGGTAAGCCGACTTCATAAAACCGTTTCCCTTTTTTAAATTTAAATATATTTCGCAGAACTACAGAATAAAAAGAAATTTTACCTGCTGAAGAGCACGTATGCGATTCGACAATTTATGCACAGTAAAAAATAGCAGTACCGTGAATTTACTTATACATTAGGTAAAATGGCAATTAATAAAAATATAATTCTATGGTATTATCGTTCGTAGCTTCCTAAAGCCACTTGCAAATAGGCAATACTGGTGACAAATTACAACGCTTGTTCAGTTGTATGTTCGGGATGCTTTCGCGCTCTTAGGTATGCAACAAATTGTTCTCTGTTCATTTTACCGAACATAATCGTATATTCACGATGAGCGTAGAGCTCAGTAGTTTTTACTTGCAGGAGCAATAATGTGAGATGTGACACGCAATTTTCAATGTTTACTTTACCGCTTTATGTTATTGTTAATAAATTATAATTTAAAATTAAGAATCGAATATGTGGAGGCGTTTAGTATTATCGATTTTAATTACATTTCTAAGCAGCAATAAATTTATCGAATGTGCCCCTAATAGAAAATCTATTTTGGACGACCCAAAATGTAATGAAGTAAAAAGTTTATGCGGTCATATAAAAGATAACGAAGACATACGTATATTAGAATGTCTATATTCCTTAGACCCTACAACTTTATCGAGTTTAAGCTCTGCTTGTCAGGATGTAGTTTGGGATCACAGTACCTTAGTAATTGATGACAATCATGTGAAGGATAGATTGTTTCCAATTTGTAAACAAGAATTTGCAAAGCTTGATTGCAAAACGAGTAGTCAACCAGGTACTTTTTTAAAATGTATTGCAAATGGTAATATAGATACTGGTAGTTCAGAGTGTGCTGGTTTAATTCAACGGTTTGAAAACATAGCATTTTATGATTACAAATGGACAGCGTCGTTTTTACAGCATTGTAAAAGTGATGTCGCAACATTAAAATGTGGTCGTATCGATTCAGACAGTCTGTCGCAATCACACACCATTGGATGCCTACAAGATCACATTTTGAAACTTAGTTCTGAATGTAAAAAGGAAGTTTTTAAATTGACAGAAATTCAAAGTGATACCGCTAAATTTAACAATCAATTATATATAGCTTGCGGTGAAGATCATATTAGATACTGCCGTCAGTTTGTTCCAGGTACAGGTCGAGTGTTTAAGTGCTTAATGCAACATTTTCGTGATAAGCTCACAACAAAATGCTACAATCATTTATTACAACACGAGAAGCTTGTTACTCAAGATTATAGAATTAGCAAAGGCTTTATGAAAGCGTGCCGCGATGATATTAAGAAAACGCACTGTCGTAGACAAACATCCGATGATAAAGCAATACGCCTGGCTCAGGTGCTCCTATGTCTTGAAAATGTTGTACGTAATGGAAGTAAAGTTGAGGCAGATTGTGCAGTGGAAATGATTGAACATAGGCAGCATTTAATGGAAGACTATCGGTTGTCACCAGAAATTGTTGAAGGATGCTCTTTAGAAATTACAAAATTCTGCAATGGGTTAGAAGCAGGTGGTAAAACTATTCATTGTTTGATGGAGCATGCTCGATTAAGCAACACAAAACGGATTTCTGATGTTTGTCAAAGAGCGGTAAGTAATATTCTTTTGATTTTGATACTTTGCTGAAGTACAATATAGATTTTTTTCTGAATTTAGCAGAGATTTGTTCGTACTACCGATGCATTTGCTTGCAAAATTGATTAAAATACAGAATCCAGTAAGAAAACCGATTTAAAATTGATAATGCAAGGTTGTAGATGGATAAATACAAACTTTACTTACATAAAATTTTTATTTTGAACATTCAAGAATTTGCACATTGAAGGTCAACCTCATATGGACTATGGTGTGACACTGTCTTTCTCATTTTCTATCATGGAGTACGTCCCATTTAATTTATTTGTTGCAAAAGTATGAAAAAACAATGTTTAAGCTATTTCCATAAAGTTAAAGTTTGATCTAAATAGACGTTCTGCCAGATTTGAAATTTATTTTGTACTAAATAACTACATGATGTCGATAAATGTCCACAAATTTAAATAGAGCAGACACAATACTTAATCTAACTATTAAAAGTGGCGTTATGAGAATAGCTTTATACTCAAACTAATGTCATATAATGACATAACAAACAGTAGGCAGAGATATGCTTATTTTCATCTACAGAAATTATTAAATATTGTAAAAATATTTTAATCTTTCATATAACCAACTTAATGAATTTGTCTATAGAAAATAAAGTTTTCCCTGATCACTTAAAACTAGCAAAGTAAGTCCGACCTCCATTTATAGTCTAAAGGCTAGCAACATTGGCAAGCTCTTGATTTTACCAAGGCTGATGTTTTCATAATCTCTTTCTTTCTTATGGTATAGTGTGTATATGGTGGTCGGGATAGCGAGATATGTTGTATTTACGTGCAACCTGTAAGGACTACGGGTAAAAATTCACAAAATAACGTGATATTAGTGTAATCTTAGTTTATATTTTATTTTAGAAAAATTGAAATTTTAATGTTATTATGTGGCTATCACACAAATTATAATTAATATGCCAAATGCAAATTCCATTATTAAAGTTAATGTCAAACCGATTCGTATGGTAAAGAATTATCATCTTTTACTGCATTCCAGCGTGAGATTGTAGTATAGCAGCTTATGACAAAATACAGCTCTGCCATGTGTTTCTGCGGATGTTCGGTAGAGAATATTCACCTATTACAAACAAAAGAATTTCAGTTATTGTAAAATATACAGCTGTAGTTGTTTATAATAATCATCAGATTTATATTGTCATTATTTTTTTTGTCGTTAGGTTTTTAGTCTTAAAACTGGTTGGACGTGTACCTCCACTTATTTCTATTCTGAGCTAGCCTACACAGTTCCCTGAAATTCCAACAGCCTAGATACTGTTTGATTCTCCTTCTATTGTTTTCTAATTATATATCCTATTTCACCAAGATTCAGTGATATGTGAAGCGTGTTAAGCAGCCTGTGGATACCAAGACCCCCAACACTTAGATATTTGCCGAATTAATTGTTTTTCAGTAAATCCTTTCGCACAATTAACATTAATTGAGAATATTGCAAAACAAATACCTATAATTGCTTATAATAGTCATCGGGTTTAAGTACAGTTTTTTTTTCGTCATTAGGTTTTCCATCTTGGAACTGATTGGATGTATACCCATTGATTTCTCTTCTGAGCTAGTCTACACATATCCCTGAAATTCCCACAGTCTACATCTTTCACTATCTATGTGCAATAGTCTAACCTAGGTCAATATCCAACTCTCCTTTTTCATATCTCTGCTTTTAATATATTCTGTACATATTCCCTCATGCCTTAGTACGTGACCTATCGCTCAATCTCTCTTATTTTTTACTGTTTCAACATATTTCTTTCTTCCCATATCATTTCTATTATCTCTTTGTTCTTAACTTTCTCTGTCCATGATATATTCGTCATACATTTGTAGCACTATATTTCAAAGGCTTCTATTTATTTCCCGTCCGCCTATCCTCTTGTCCAAGTTTCGCAACCGTACAGTGTTGTGCTCCATACATATGTTTTAAGCAGTCTTTTCCTTGTATGTTTGTTGTCTTTGAACATAGTAGTTGCTTTTTCTTGTTAAATGCAGCACGACCTCGTGCTAATCTTTGTTTTATATCTTTTGTAACTCTTCCCGTCTTGTATTATTTGAGTTCCTTGTAAGTTCTTATTTCCTATTTGAATTCTGGTTTTTGACTTATTTGCCCCTCCTTTACATACTAGTATTTTAGTTTTATTTTTTTAAATTTTCATACCGTATCTCTCCATTTCATTAAGAGCAGACTCTAACTTTTCTTTGCTGTATGTTAATACTGCTATATCATCTGCAAATCTAAGCATATCAATCTTTTGTCCCTGCATAATAATTCTATATTTCTTCCTGCATTTGACAGTTTTCATTGCCTGTGCGATGTACAAGTTAAAACTAATGGGGATAGGGTACATCCCTGTTTCACCCCTTTCCTAATATTTACTTCTCTACGTTCTTGTTCTAATTCTATTATCGCTGTTTGCCCTTTGTATAAACTATGTACTATCCGTCTTGCTTTCTTCTTTTTCTATTGTTGTCCTCATTATCGCCCTCAGAGATAAAATAGCCTCATGTGTTCCAGTGTTTTGCCTAAACCTAAATTGATCTTCTCCTAGTACTTTTTCAGTTCGTTTTTTCATCCGTCTTTGTACAATTCTACTTAATATTTTTTAAACTTGTGCTGTCAAACTTATTGTTCGAAAATTTTTGCATCTATACGCTTTTTTCTTTTTGGTATAATGACTATGATGTTACTATTTGGATTAGTCATTCTGCTACTGTTTGTCCAGTGGTTTCTGCTTGTACCTTATCTGTACTCGGTGCCTTACCATTTTTCAGACCCTTTAATGCTAATTCAAACTCATCTCTAAGTATAGAATATCCCAATTCATCCTTTTCAATGTCTGATTTCTGTTCTGGTACTACTAGTTCCTCTCCTGCATTTAAATTCCACATATACTTGCGATCTAACCACTGCCTCTACATTTTCTATAATGTTTCCTCCCATGCCTCTTATATTTTGGCTATACAATTTTATAGTTCTAGACTTTATTCTAATTAGTTGGTATGCTTCGTCTGTCTTTCCTATTTCCATTTCATTTGTACCTTTTTTCACGTTTCATCGTTTCATTGTTCTTTAGCTTTCCTGCGTTTGCTAATAATTTCCCATTTTATGGCTTTGTATCCCTGTTTTTTTCTGCTTCGTCTGATCTATTTTTGTTTTTTTATCTTTTATTAAATTCAGAATATTCTTTGTTATCCATGGCTTCTTATTTTCTTTTTGTGTATACCCCAGAATATCTCTGACTGCCATGTCGAAGCTGAATTTAATGTTATTCTACTCTGTTTCTATTACCTTAGTATAAGAAATTTTCGCGAAATCTTTCAGCAATTCATTTGGCCTATTTTCAAATCTTTCGTGTATATCTTTATCTTGTAGTTTCTCAAAGTCAAAGTGCCTTTTTCCGTACCTTTTTTTTCAAAATTTTAAATTTAAGAGCGACCTTCATATTTATGATGTTGTGGTTAGTGACTATACTTAATTTTTTACTTAATTCCTAAACCGTTGTCTAACAAGAATGTAATTTATTTGATATCTTCCTATATGCCCTCGCATCTTCCACATGTATCGTCTTCTAGCATGATGTTGAAATAATGTGTTTGTGATGGTTAAATTGTTTTTGTCGCAAAATTGTAGCAGCCTGTGTCCTATGTTGTTTCTTGTGCCTATATCAAATAAACATACTACTGCTCCTTCCCTACCCTCACCTACCACTGCATTAAAATCTCCTGTAATTATTAAACTTTCATGTCCTTTTACATATCTTGTGTGTCTTTGATGTCTTTGTAGATTGCTTCTACCTCTTCGTCACTGTAGCTAGAGGTGGGCATGAAAACTTGTATTATTACTATATCTACAGGTTTGGATTCTAATCTAACCATGAGTATTCTTTCGTTTTTTTGCAAGTAGTTTTCTACACAGTGTTCTATCTTTTTTCATATAACTATCCCCACACCCGAATTTCTTTCCTTTGATCCTGTATAAATTACACTAAAGTCTCTACTCCAAAAATCCCTCGCCTCTTGCCACCGAACTTTGCTAATCCCTACTATGTCTAATGCTAACCTATCCATTTTAAGTTCTCTAGCTTACCTACTTGCTTCATTCTTCTAACGTTCCACACTTCGACTCGCAAAATGTTTCTGACTCTTATTCTGAACTTTGTGGTTGCATCCTCCGGA
The DNA here is from genome assembly GCA_036346225.1 of Platerodrilus igneus. Taxonomy (NCBI): domain Eukaryota; kingdom Metazoa; phylum Arthropoda; class Insecta; order Coleoptera; family Lycidae; genus Platerodrilus; species Platerodrilus igneus. The sequence continues at coordinate 1,841,700 of JARFIW010000237.1, read as the reverse complement.
ATAGTCTTCTCCCGGAGATCCAAATGGGGGACTATTTTAACTACTGGCACTTCCTGTATGCAGGAATTGGAATTGGTCTTAGCCAATGTTTACATGAAATATGACAACCTAATATTAATGGGAGATCTTAATATAGACTTTCTGCACTATAACACTAATCGAACCAAGCTGATATCTATATTTAATACATTTAATCTTACACTTCAAGTTACCGAAGTGACACGAATAACATCTACTTCATCGACCCTTATTGACATTGTATGTACTACTCCTGGACTTAAAGTCAACAGGTGTGGAACTGTAGACCTACTTAACCTTACAGATCACCAAGGGATTATATGCAATTTTGACTTAATGGTCCCTAAGCATCAGCCTTTAACTTTAAACAGTAGAGATTACTCCTGTTTTGATAATGATGAATTCGCCTTTGATGCAGGAAACATTCAATGGAATATGGTTTAGACCTTACCCGACTTAGATAGCAAAGTAAAATTCCTTAATGAGGCTGTTAAGTTCCAGTTTGATCTCCATGCACCTGTCATAACAATAGTCATCATCATTAGGTCTTCAGTCCTAGAACTGGTTAGACGCGTACCATCATTGTTCCCTATTCTGAACTAACCTACAGATTTCCCTGAAATATGAACAGTTTGCATCTATAACTGTCTGATCTAGGTCTACATCTACCTCTTTTTTCCTGTCTCTGCTTGTAATATATCACATACTACTCCCCAAAAATGCCTTAGAACGTATTCCGCCCTACTATTTCTCTTTTTCCCCAGATATCCTTGTTCCCCTACTATTTCTGTAACTTATTTGTTATTATCTTTGTCTGTCCATGCTATCATCCTCATACATCTGCAGCACAGCATTTCAAAAGGCTGCTACCGTTTTTCTGTCTGCGTTTCAGACTGCCCGTATTTCATAGGCATACTGTGCTGTGCTCCACACATATGCTTTCAACAATTTTCTTCTTATTCTATGTTTGTTGTCTTTCCTCATAGGCGCTGTTCTTTCTTGTTAGATGCAGTTCGATCACTTTCTATTGTTTTACCGTTATATGCCCTATTTCTCCGACCTTCAATGGTTGTGAAGGGAGGTAAGCAGCCTGTGGCTGCCAAGTTCCCCCAACACTTAACCATTCTTCTTAATCTTCTTTGGGAATGAAACCACTCATAGTTTTTAACATCTATTTTATTTACGTTTCGATCCATGACCTAGGATCGTTGTCAAAATAATAAAAACTTCAAGTTTGACGTTTATGACATAAATTGAAGGTTACTTTGTTTTATTGATGTTTGAAATATTTGGTTTGAGTACACTAAGCAAAAATTTTTAAAGTTTAAAAGAATGATTGCCTTCAATTTGTGTTGCGACCTGGGATCGACTTTCCTATGGTAGCCAAATCTCGGTAAAATAAGACATAAAATCAGAAATCTCTCAATTGTATAAATAGAAACATGTTAAAAAATGTTTGCCAAATTATTGAATTTATATAAAATTCACCAATAAAAATTAATCAGCTGATTTCACGTTAAGCGTATTGGCTACCATAGGAAAGTCGATCCCAGGTCGCAACACAAATTGAAGGCAATCATTCTTTTAAACTTTAAAAATTTTTGCTTAGTGTACTCAAACCAAATATTTCAAACATCAATAAAACAAAGTAACCTTCAATTTATGTCATAAACGTCAAACTTGAAGTTTTTATTATTTTGACAACGATCCTAGGTCATGGATCGAAACGTAAATAAAATAGATGTTAAAAACTATGAGTGGTTTCATTCCCAAAGAAGATTAAGAAGAATGCTAAACAAACCACAACAAACATACAGGGAGTATAAACACTTAACCATTTGGCGATTTAATATATTTTCCAATTTATCTTTTCGCACAGTCAACATTAGTTGTAGGTATTTCGCAACCAACAACTAGTTGTTTATACTAATCATCAGATTTATCTGCGCTTATTTTTTCGTCATTAGGTTTTCCGTCTCAAAACTGGTTGGACACGTACCTGCACTTATTTATATTCTGAGCTAGCCTACATAGTTCCCTGAAATTCTCACACAACATGTGTATTCAGCTAGTTTCCTTTCTATTGTTTTCTAATTTTATACCCTATTTTACCGAGATTCAGTGAAGGAGGTTAAGCAACCTGTGGCTACCAAGATCCCCCAACACTTATACATTTGCCGAAATAATGGTTTTCCAGTAAATCCTTTCACACACTTAACATTATTCGAGAATATTGCCCAACCAATTCTTGTAGTTACTTATAATAATCATCATGTTTAAGCACAGTTATCTTTTCGTCATTAGTTTATCCATCTTGAGATTGGTTGGATGCGTACCTCCATTGATTTCTATTCTGGGCTAGCCTACACATCTCCCTGAAACCTCTACAGCCTACATCTTTTACTATCTGTGTGCAGTAGTCTAATCTAGGTCTGCCTCTTCTTCTCTTTTTTCCTATCTGTACTTCTAATATATTCCGCACTATTCCCTCATGCCGTAGTATGTGGCCTATCATCCTATCTCTCCTATCTCTTACCGTTTTCCACATATTTCTTTCTTCCCCTACCATTTTTAGTACCTCTTCGTTCTTAACTTTGTCTGTTCATGATATCTTCATCATACGTCTGTAGCACCACATTTCAAAGGCTTCTACCTTTTTCTTGTCTGCTTCTCCTACTGTCCAGGTTTCACAGCCGTACAGTGCTGTGCTCCACACATATGTTTTAAGCAATCTTTTCCTTGTTTCTATGTTTGTGGTCTTTGAGCACAGTAGTTAGAATAGAATAGAATAGAATAGAATTTATTCACCATTATGGTACATAACATTGTACATAATATGGAAAGTCAATGGATAATATGTAATACAGTTTTATATATCTAAAGCTAAATATATGATCACATTGTGACTAGTTAAAATTTATTGTTAAAACTTAAAAATAATATATTTTAGTTATATAATAGAGTATTTAGTATATAAAAATAATATTATTAATATCACTTAAAATTAGTAGAAAGATGTATCTATTGTAGTTTAAAGAGCAATTACTGAAAAGTTCCCAAATCGTGATTTAAATAATCTACAACTTTATAGAAGGCATTAACAATTAAAAACTTTTAACTTTAGACTTGAACGCTTTATATTCAGTTATTTTTCAGCTTTATCGGTAATGCATTGTATAAAATAATACAATTATAAAATGGAGAAGTTTTGAATAAACTAGTGTTGTGTGAAGGAATAAGTAGACATCCTCTGTGTCTTGTATTGTGTGTATGTTGGCTACCAACAGTTGAAAAGAATGAGAGATTTTCTTTACAAATAATAGATTGTCTAAGATATATACCGAAGGAAAAGTTAGAATCTGATTATTTATAAATGTGCTCTTGCATGATTCTCTACTTTTCAGGTTAAAGATAAGTCTTAAAATACGCTTTTGAGAAACAAAGATTCTATGTGTTTTTGCTGCCTTACCCCAGATAAGAACACCATAAGCAATGAAAGAGTAAGCTAATCCATAGTAGATATTCATTAAACCTGATCGGTCAAGACAATCACGCAACTGTAAAATTACATAAAATGCTTTATTTAATTGCTTGCAAACAAATTCAATATGGTCTGTCCATGATAAAGTGCTATCTAGATGAAAGCCTAAAAACTTAACTTTGTTTTGAAAAGGTATGGTTTGATGTGTGTTTAATTGATGGTGATTTGACCTTATATTGTAAAGTTAATAATTGTAGTTTTGAATTGTTTAGGACTAATCTGTTTCTATGGCACCAAGAGGTCATTTCGTCTATGACTGCTTTGATTTTAATTTCCAAGTCATTAATGTTAGAAGCAGAGACTGTTATAGTAGTATCATCTGCATACAAAACAGTTTGTCCATTTGCAATATGATTAGGCAAGTCATTGATAAATAAGTACGAACAGCAATGGCCTAATATAGATCCTTGTCCAACTCCAAGATCCACATTGTAGGAAGACGACAATAGATGCTGATATTTAACTTGAAGTTTCCGATCACTCAAGTAGGAATATATCCAATTTTGTAGTTTACCACGGATACCGATAGCGGCCAGTTTACCATCTAAAATATTTTTATCTACTAAGTCAAAAGCTTTTGTTAGGTCAAATAATAAAGTGACGACAAAATTGCCTTTATCTAATTCTTGGTGAATGTATTTAACCAACTGAAAAGCAGCAGTAGCTGTTGATTTACTTTAACAAACCCATGTTGTGAACTATGAATAATACCATATTTATCAAGAAATGTAACTATCGTCTACTGATTATTTTTTCCATGATTTTGAAATAACACTAATGATGGATATCGGACGGTGATTACTTACATCTTTAGCATTACCCTTCTTAAAAATGGGTGTAACCTTACTAATTTTAAGCAATTTGGAAATATCCCATGTTGAAATGAGCTATTTATTAAAACTTTAAGTGGGTTAATTATTTCCATTACAATGTGTTTTACAATGAAGCTAGTTAAGTCATCAGTACCTGCAGTTTTAGTATTTTTTAAATCTTGAATGACATTAATTAACTCTATCTCATCTGTTTCATAAAAAAAGAATGAGGTACTAACATTTCCAACAAAAGTTGTCGGAGGAAGAGAAAGGTTTGATCCAAGATCGTTAAGAACAGTTAGATTTGCTATATCAGCAAAATATCTTGCAAATGTATTGGCTATCATTTCTCCATTATTATGATCAACACCTTTAACATTAAGGGTTAAATTTATGTCATTGTTTTTAAGTTTGCCTAGTTTAGTATTAACAATCATCCAAGTTGCCTTGGTTATATTGTTTGCAGTTTTAATTATTGAAGTAAAATATTTTATTTTAGTATCCTTAACTTTTGTTTATATGTTTTAAGTCTAGATTTATAAAGCAACCTTGATTCATTAGTGTTGATTCTTCTGTTTAACCAAAACAGGTATAAAACTCTTTTTTTCTCTACCGTTAATTCTGGAGTCACCCACTGCTTATTCCTACATTTTATATTTTGCTTTTTTTTAAAAAACACTTTACATGGCAAATGGATATTTAATTGATGCAAAAGGATTTGTATAAAATTTTGAAAGCTTCATTAATATCACGTCTTTCAAAATCTGGCCAGGTTACATTACTCAGAGTATGCTTAAATTTAATTAGATTTTTGTCAGACGTTAACCTAACGTTAAATTGTTGAATGTATTCTTTGGTGGTGGATTGTTCATATTTTATAGATATTATGTGTGCAAAATGATCCGACAGTAGGGGATTGACTAACTGTATACTGTACAGTTCTTCTGGTAATGAGGTTACCATATAATCTATACATGTCGAACTCATCATGTCATTTTATCGACACATACCCTTGTGGGTAAACTAATAGTATTCGAAAATAATGAGAAAGACTCGAATATATCCAAAAGTGATTTTTGATGCTATTATTATTAAAGTAGTTAATATTTAGATCCCACATAGAATAATATTTGTGGTTTTTCTTGAAATACGCTGTAGAGCCAAGACCAATCTATTAAAGAATAATGTTGTATCACCACTTGGAGGACGATAGGTAGAGAGCAATATAACTTTAAGTTTGTTAATGTAAAGAGAGTGGCAAGCCATTTCTATGTGGCCCTCCACTGATAAGTCTTCAACAATTCTGGTGTTTATTACTACTATAGATTTTCTTGTCATTATTAAAGACCCACCGTGTTTACCAGATTTGCGAGCAAAGTAACTAGTGATTTTAAAACATTCAAGATTGAAATTAGAAATTGTCTGTTCTTGTAACCAATGTTCTGTTAAGCAAAGTATATCAATATCATGTTCATTAATGAACAATTCAATTTCACTAATCTTACTGAATGCACTTCTAATATTGATATGAGCTATTTTAAGTGTATTTAAATAGCAGTTCTGCTTTACTATGTAGTTACTATTTGAAGGTGGTTGTGAGGAAAATTTCCCGACTTACTGATAACAGTAACTGAACTACTAGTTGATAAGTCTAGAATAGAATCAGAATTAAAACTAACAATGCTACTATCTAACTCTAAGTTGGTTCTACTAATTTCAGTAATTACACAGGAATTTCCAAAATAAGCATTTTCTTTAACAAACAACTTCCAATAAAATTACATAATTGTAGCTGCCTTTATCATTAAGATAACGTCCATTAGCATTGTATGACTTTTGATTTAAAATACAATTAATATCTGCTATCGCTATATGAGAATATATTAAGCTTAAGCCTGTTTACTTCATTACACAATTTACTATTAATTGAAAATATATAATCATTATGTTTATTAGATTTAGTCGCATAAGAATAAGGAACAGTCATAAACAGGACATTAACATTACTAACTATTTCACATACATTTCTAATATCTATATGACTGAATGGACAACCATTTAATATATTATTATGACCACCAATAATAACTATAAAATCATTTTTAGTAAAATCTTTTGACAAATTTTTAATATCACACACAATCTCCTGGAATGTAGCATTTGGTTTAAACAAACATTGAAAATCAAACATTTTACCAAAATAATTTGAAAATACATTATACAGGTGTCTACCATAATTATCTGCTAAAATCAAAACCTTATGTTTTCCATTTCTGCTTATCTGAGACTGATTTGGAATAGGTATCTGTTTATTTTCACTTAGTTTAATTGCAATTTGATTCTTTTTTTCATTATTTGTAGGAGCTATCTTTGAATAATGTTTCTCTGGCTGATTTTCTAACATCTGTGTCCTCTTAAGTATCAATTCGTCATTTGTTAAATTAATATGTGAGGTTTTAGTGTTATCTCTAAGTATTGAAGTTATTAATGTATTTAACTGCTTACTTAATTTATCAACTTGTTTTTGAAGGATTGATATTTTATCAGCTACTATAGCATCAACAATACTAGAAAACTCAGAGCTCTTTAGAAATTCACTAATTTCTGTACTAATAATCTTATTATTTAGCAGCTTATCTGTAGATGTTTGAACAAATGTAGTATCACTTTGAACCAGTTTTAAGTTATAATCCTCCTTATTTACAGTTTTGATAGTGTTCTTAGCATTTCCAGTTATTAGCAAACATTTATCACAATTATATACCTTTTTACCATTTGTGTTTATTTTTAATGTCCCTTTTCTGTCACTACATGAAATGTGCACCCTACAATAACACTTAACACATTGATAAACTTTTTTAACTGCTTTGGCACTACAATAAATACAAAATTCTGTGAGAGCTATTGCACTTGTGTTTTCATTGTCCACCATCTTTATTTCTTGTTAAATGTAGCACGACCTTGTGCTAATCTTTGTTTTATATCTTTTGTGCTTTTCCCATCTTGCGTTATTTGGCTTCCTAGGTAGCAGAATTCCTTAACCTCTTGTAAGTTCGTGTTAAATACTTGTATTCTTGTTTTTGATTTATTTTCCCTACCTTTGCAAACTAGAACTTTAGTTTTGGTTTTGTTAATTTTCATACCGTATGTCTCTGTTAGAACCGTTTCCATTTCATTAAGAGCAGCTTCTAACTCTTCCTTGCTAGACGCTAATACCGCTATATCATCTGCAAATCTAAGCATATCAATTTTTTGTCCCTGCATAGTAATTCCAAATGTCTTCCTGCATTTGACAGTATTCATTGCCTCTTCTATGTACAAGTTAAAAATTAATGGGGATAGGGCACATCCCTGTCTGACCCCTTTCCTAATGTTTACTTCTCTATTTTCCTGCTCTAATTCTATTACTGCTGTTTGCTCTTTGTATAAGCTATGTACTATTCGTCTATCCCTATAACTCATTCCAATCTTTTGAGTATTTCAAACATTTTTCCAATTTACATTGTCGAATGCTTTTTCCAGATCTACAAACCTTATATACATGCTTTCCCCTTTTTCTATTGTTTTCTCCATTATCACTCTCAGAGCTAAAATAGCCTCCCGTGTTCCCTTGTTTCGCCTAAACCCAAATTGGTCTTCTCCTAGTATTTCTTCAGCTCGTTTTTCCATTCGTCTTTGCACAATTCTAGTTAATATTTTTGACACGTGTGCTGTCAAACTTATTGTTCGAAAATTTTCACATTTATCCGTGCCTTTCTTTTTTGGTATAGTTACTATGATGCTACGTTTGAAATCTTTGGGTATCTCGCCTGTCTCATACATATAGCTTACAAGTTGGAAGAGACGTTCTGTTACTGCTTGTCCAGCGGCTTTTAGAGTTTCTGCTTGCACCTTATCTGTACCTGGCGCCTTACCATTTTTCAGACTCTTTAATGCTAATTCAAACTCGTCTCTAAGTATAGGATATCCCAAGTCATCATATTCAATGTCTGATTCCTGTTCTAATGCAGTTAGTTCCTCTCCTGCATATAAATTCCCTATATATTCTTGCCATCTACTCACTTTCTCTATGTTTTGTAACGTTCCGTTTGTATGACTATTCATTATATTATAATCGTATAGCAAGCGTAGTAAATGACGCACTTCGAATATTAATTTTAAAGGAGGCGAGGAATTGACATTAAGAAACGTCAGAGTTTCTGTGTTATTTTGTGGTGCGGGTGTGTTAATCTATTTGTTGCAGGTCTATTCATTGTCCACTTTTATTTGCCGTTATCTATATCCATATATATAGAATACAAATGCATATTGGGAATTTCTAATTTGGACGAGAAAGAAAGGACCTTTAAATTACGTATGCCGTGAGCCGTAATTGTCCAATCTATTTGGGAACAGCACACACCCGTAATGACGCTTGTTGGTAGTTTGTTAAAAGCGTACGACTCCTCACTATGTACAGTGGTTTGATTTACCCCACAAGGTAGCGTTGAACTGTTACTATTTTTATTTAGTGATCAGACTAGTTCCAGCGTTGGCACTGAGCTATTTTGTTCCCCAAAACTATAAGTTGTTGTTGACAATCTGTGTCAGTGGGGCCAACATTAGAAAAGTGCGCTTTGTCGTATATTCACTCTATCCTCGCTGCCCGTCGGCCACGTGGGATAGAAATAGATGTGTCGCACTGTTAGCATTTATAACTGTAAAGCTACGAGCCTTTTCAAGGTAATATAGCCGTGGTGTAATTTGTTCCGTGGGCGCAAGTTTATAATATGTGTAAAGCAAACCTATTCAACTAGTCCTACGTTTAGTATCCACCTAGATACAGCAGGTTTTGCATGCACCGGATCAAAAGCATGATACTTGGGTTCCAGTTCATACCCTCGTCGTCAAATTGATTAGCCGCATCAGCGTGAGATCCAGGTACATCCATCCCTACTTTGTTTAAAAATATAACTTGTACATAAGAGTTTATTTTGATAGCTCTGGCCAATGCGAACATCGATTTAATAGTAAGTTATTGTTTATATTTGTTGCATTTAAGGCGTACTAGTAGGCGCCGTATGTTTGTTCAAATGTATATATATCTGTGTCAATTAATGTAATCCTTACAGCTATGTGTAGAAATAGAGCCAGCAACCGAAGATAAGGTGTATCATTTCACTTAAGATTGCATGTGCAAGTAGGGCAAATCAGAGCATTCTACACCGTGAGTTACTCTTTATTTTCCTTTATTATTACTACCAAGTGCTAAGAAGCTTTCTCGACCAATGTAGATTCTTATGATTATAGCTAGCATTGTGTCATTACTGGTGGTGCCCACCCGATTTTGTTATCGTTAAAACCTATCTCTAATCTATACTGTTTACCGCTTACTACGGATTTGGGCTGTTAGACACCCAAACTACGACTTGTGTCAGACCCACCCCTCGCAGACTAGAGCTAGTCAACTTAAGGATATCAATCCTTTTGTCCCCTGGTGTCGTAGTGTCAAATAGGCCCGTAACAGTTTTCTATAATGACGTTTCCTTGTGCGTCTCTTATATTTTTGCTATATGGTTTGATATCCCTAAAATTCATTCTAATTAATTTGTATGCTTCGTCTGTCTTTCCTATTTCCATCTTAGTTTGTACCTCTTTGCACTTTTCATCAATCCATTGTTCTTTAGCTTTCCTGCTTTTTCGAATATTTTCCCATTTTATTGCTTTGTATCTCTGTTTTTCTGTTTCGTCTGATTTATTTTTGTATTTTCGTCTTTCATCTATTAAATTCACAATATCCTTTGTTATCCATGGTTTCTTATTTTCTTTTTGTGTATACCCCAGAATATCTCTGGTCGTCATGTCTAGGCTGGATTTAATGTTATTCCATTCTGTTTCTACTTCCTTAGTTTCAGATATTTTCCCGATATCATTCAGCAATTCATTTGACTTTTTTTCGAATCTTACTTGAATATCTTTATCTTTTAGTCCAAGTGCCTTTTTCCGTTTCTTTTTTTCAGATTTTTAAATTTAAGTGTGTCCTTCATAATTACGATGTTGTGGTCAGTATCTATATCTGCTGCTGGGTAGCTTCTACAGTCTTTTACTTGATTCCTAAACCGTTGTCTAACAAGAATGTAATCTATTTGATATCTTCCTATATCTCCTGGCATCTTCCACATATATCGTCTTCTAGCATGATGTTGAAATAATGTGTTTGTGATGATTAAATTGTTCTTGTCACAAAATTCTACCAGCCTATTTTCCCTGTCGTTTCTCGTGCCTAAACCAAATAAACCTACTACAGCTCCTTTCCTACCCTCACCTACCACGGCATTAAAATCCCGCCATAATTATTAAATTTTCATGTCCTTTTACGTATCTTAATATGTCTTCGATATCTTTGTAGATGGTTTCTACCTCTTCGTCACTGTAGCTAGAGGTGGGCATGTATACTTGTATTATTACTGTGTTTACCGGTTTAGATTCTAATCTAACCATGAGTACTCTTTCGTTCTTTTGTAAGTAATTTTCTACACAGTATCCTATCTTTTTCCGCATAACTATCCCCACACCCAAATTTCCTTCCTCTGCTCCTGTATGAATTACCCTGAAGTCTCCACTCCAAAAATCCCCCGCCTCTGGCCACCGAACTTCGCTGATCCCTACTATGTCTAGTGATAACCTATTCATTTCGATTTTTAGGTTCTCTAGCTTACCTACTTGCTTCATACTTCTAACGTTCCACGCTCCGACTCGCAGAATGTTCCCGACTATTATTCCGAACTTTCCGATCGCATCCTCCGAAATAGTCCCCTCCCGGAGATCCGAATGGGGGACTATTTTAACTCCGGAATCTTTTACCCCAGAGAATGCCATCATGTTGTAACAATTTAAGTATGCTGTGTACTTGGGAGATAATGTGGTGGTTTCCCGTTGCCTTGCACATCGCGGTAGTGTGTCTTAGACTGCCATACCGACCCCTATGCTCTCTGCCAATTCAAGTACCGAAAGAGCCGCTGCCCTCTTTCGGGGACCTGTCTTAGTCTGGTTCCTCACTAATGACTCTACTACTATTTTGGTTGGACCTGTAGTTTGGCTCTTTAGCTCATTAGAACACGCAAGCCATTTCACCTGTTCTAGTGATTTAGAACTTCGGCAAGGTGCGGGTCCATTCGAAATGGATAACAATAGTAAGAAGGCAAAAAGCATTGCCCTATATGACTTTTACTGTTAAACAAATACTCAAACAAAAAAATGCCACCCTTAAACAATATCGAGTAACTGGTGATAAGACTAAATTCCAATATTATAAAGATTTAAGGAATTATGCTACATTTGCTATCAGATGTGAAAAGAAAGCATACTTAGACTACCAATGCAGACTTCATCACATGAACTCAAAGAAACTCTGGAATATCTTCGATAGTTGTCAAATCCATACCAAAAATAAGTCTCATATCTCACATGAGATTAAAGATGTCGATCAGTTAAATAACTTATTTATAACATCTACCCCTAGAAGACAAGTGCCTGAAATTGAAGTAAATAAATTTCTAACAAACAGTTATTCACCTGGAACCTGTCTTGCTAGCTTTCAGCCAGTTACAACAGACCTAGTATGAAAATCTATTAAAAGACTCAAATCTAATGCAGAGGGTAAAGATGGAATTGACAGGAAGATGCTATTGTTAATAATGCCATATAGCGTTGATGTGATTACACTATTACACTACTCTGGTGATAGTTTATATGGTCGGTAAAACAGTTAACAAAGTATTACACTTTAGATGGTGAAACATTTATATGGTGATAGATAGTTCCTAAAAGCCGGTAATACAGTTACCAAAGTTCATAAGATACATCGTGCAAGCGCAATGAATAAGGCAAGTGACGCCTCTAGCGGAGGAAAGCGCAAACCTTTTACAGATTTGGGGCGCGGCCATCCACCATGACGTCACCAATACAAATTACATTGCGCCAAAACCGGAAATATAAAAAGTTAAATAACAATTAACAAAAGTTCATATTCGTGAACAATTTAAACACGGTATTACTCACCCCGGAAATCCGAACTCGGCGGGGTTGAACCTAAGTTGGCCTCTATCAGGGCTCCATGTCGGAGGGATTAAAGATGTTCATTCCTCCGGATCTGCCAGCGGAGCATGTACCTCAGGGTCGTCTAGGGTCCAGTAGCCGAAGGTTGCTGATTGCCTACCTATGTAGGGATCGGAATGAGGAACAAGGTGAGGTCGACAACAAAGATAATTAACAAAGGAAATCTACATAGGTAAAAGCTACGATACGATACCTCGAGGTGACCACTTCACTCAAGAACCCAGGCAAAAACAGCCACGATTTAGAGCGTCACGGAAACACTTCTCCTCACTCTTTGTCTAGTATTGCTCTACCCCTCTAGGGATAAGCACACTGCGCAAATGCACTACTCTGACGTACGGAAGTACCGCCTAGTCCATTTAAAATTCCCGCGCACCGCGTATTTGAATTTATGCCGCGAAACTTCGATACATAAAAACTTAACCTAAAAACACTGTTTAAGTGCAATGGCATGTAACAACACACATCATTAACTTCTCACTTCAATAGGGCTCCTTTCCTACTATATGGAAGGAATTGCTAGTTACACCTATTCCAAAAATACCACTAGCAACTACCTTTGCAGACCTACGTCCAATAAGTATACTATCTGTTATATCCAAAGTTATAGAGCATTTGGTATATATTCAAATAACTCAGCGTATCGCTAATCATAATAACTACCTGCACATCAGTCAGATTTTCGTAAAGGCTATAGTACTGCTACAGCATTGACCAAAGTCATATCTGATCTTAGTAGTTCAATAGATACAGCACAAGTTACATACCTGGTATTACTTGACTTTAGTAAAGCTTTCGATGTAATTAACCATACACTGTTAGAAACAAAGCTAACTTACTATGGAATTCAAGGTATTGTTCTACAATGGTTCACAAGTTATTTAAAAGGAAGGACACGGTCAGTCAAAATTAACAACCAAATATCCATGCCCCTTGCTGTTGCTCAAGGAATTCCACAAGGTAGCATTATGGGACCACTATTGTTTGCAATCTTCACAGCAGATCTACCTCAACAGTTATCATCAGCTTGCAAATATCATATGTATGCCGACGATGTGCATATATACTTCAACAGACATTTACAATATTAACCATGCTACCAATCAGTTAAATGATGATCTTGCAGCAGTCAGTTCATGGGTAGCCAATAACGGTTTGGTACTTAATGAAAATAAGACTGTAGCTATTTGTGTTGGTTCCAAAACTTTCTGCACTAAGGCTGAAATGAGACGCACTGTTGATCTACATATTGATAATTCAATAATACCCATTTGTGATTATGCTAAATACCTGGGGGTAACTATAGATTCTCAACTTAGCTTTAAACAGCACGTTAATACAAAAATCAGAATTGCTTATCACAAAATGCACATCTTGTACAGATACAAATGACTTCTAAGTCCTTCCATAAAATGGAGACTTTGTAACAGTCTAGTATTGTGTAACCTTGACTGCTGCAGTGTGGTTTATTATAACTTTCTATCACAACTATTCAAACACAAAATACAGGTGCTGCAGAATGTATGTTTTAGATACTCATTTAACGTGGAATCTAGGGAACATGTAACACCTCATTATAACTCTAGAGCAATACTTAAATTCCATAATAGAGCTACACTGCAGTTCTCGTCTTTCACATATCAAGTAACCACTGCAAAATGTCCTGCATACTTAATTGAAATGCTACTACCCAGGGCACTGGCACATAAGTTAAACTTAAGGAATATTCAAGATTTATCTATTCCTTATCATTCAACTAGAAAATTTCAATGTTCTTTTCTGTACATGGCTCCATCCATATTCAATAAATATTATTCACTCGTTCAAGTTAGCCGTAAGGAGAGCTTTAAAAAGCAAATCTTGTTAGCTTTATTAATAGATTAATGCTACATCAGTAGCACATAGTTATATGCCCTATCTTGTAGTACTCAAAATACTGTAATTTACACATAAGGCTTATTGTTTGTTTTGTTGTATTGTTTTAGGAGAGCTTGTAAACCAGCTTAGCTGAAGCTCTTCTTATTGGAGTTCTAGTTCACTGTACAGGTGTCTAGTGTACTAATGAATGAATAAATAAATAAAATTCCTGAAAGCTTTAAAATAAAACGTAACAAGGCGTATTTGTCAGGTTTCAAAAAATGCTCCAATTTGCTACGTTCAACAACGTAGTCTAAAAAAAGAAAATAAAAATGAGGAAGAAAAAGAAGTAATTGACCGGGCTCAATCGGCGAGTGGGCAGGGTATTATACCTACAAAAAAATTAAGGGAGGCCTGAAATAAAAATATACTCATGCACAATCAAACATTTACAAACTAAAAGCTGTGAGCAAAATCATAATAAAGCGGTCGTCTTTAGTTTAATTTCTTTATTACAATGTACATTTATGTCTCAATTTACATTCTACTATAAACTATATTATGTAATTGGTAACAATGACGGAAATCAATCATGGCGGTGCATTCACGACGACTAAACTTTTAACTGGTAAAACCTAAAAATTAAAAATACAACCAATAGGAAGGGATACATATTTATGAATATTTTTCACAAAAACCTCTAATTTAAAAAAAGACAAAATTATATACAAAACACAATAGTACCAAACATGAACAATTCATAGGTACACAATATACATATTTACGAATAAAGAAAAAGAATAATTTTTAACTTGGCGAGCTGCAGTTTTTAGGTCACCCCCTATATTAATCTTCAAACAAGAAAAAGGAACAAACTTACCCCACTAAAAATCACAGCTTGAAATCAGCATTGTAAGTACGAAATTCTATACATAAAATTATCCTAATAAAAAAAATCAGTAAACATTATAATAGCCTCACACATACAAACAACCAGTCATTTTACTACCAACAAGGTGATGCATCTGTAGACCCGTGTACATATGTTGTTTCCAACTACCGGGTACCCATATAAGAAAATTAGTGTATAAACATCACCCTCAAGTCACCACTGTCGGGTTGGCTCCTACCGTCTGTAAAAACGGTGCGAAACAGAGGTGCGTGTGATCCCGCCTTGGAGTGGTCTTCCCATCACAACAAGGGGCGACTATTCATTGTGGCTTAAGGGCCACCGGAAGAAGCTATAGTAATTATAAATAAAACAAGTTGAAAATGCAAGGCATTGTCGCAACGAACTTCCAAATGTAGACTTACTTTAAAACAATTTAAAGAAATTAAAATTATTATGTTGTAATAATTATAAGTATTCAGATAAAATAAAAATTAATTCCCCGGGGGGCTCGGGTATCCGTGGTCAGATTTTGTGGGGGGTACCATATTTCGACTCAGCTATGTTAGGGGAGTCCAAATATGTATCGCACATTAATTTTGGACCTATTTGAAATTTTAATTTTCCCGACGGAATATCGCGGGGGCACGGCGTCCCCGTGGCCCGATTTCAACTGACATCAAAACTTAAGCTCAGGGCACCGAGCTGAATTGATTGATGTATCACACATTGATGTCCGACCATTAGAAAGGCCTCGGACGGACAGACGGACAGACAGACGGACGACAAATCGATTTCATAAACAAACGAAGTTCGTTGATAATTTATTGTCGTCGAAAAGTGCAATTTTATAAAACCCATAAATACGCACCACGCTGTAAGGCATGCGCGAACTTTTCATACAGTAAAACGGAAACAAGCAACCATTCTACACGTGTTTTCGTTGTGTAAATTGAAAAGCAAGTGAATATTAATTTCGTTTCACTACTGACCAGAGCTCAAACAACAATTGTTGTTAAAGAAATAAAACTGGAAAAACACGGTTTATTGGGATAATACGCGGCTTTAATTTGACGAAGGTTTCAATGGAAAACACATTAGAAACAATTATCAGATACCTAGAACCAGTTATCGCCTGTTTAATTTTAGCATAAACTTTACATTGAGGAATTCTTAAGAGTATTTATTATTCATTAGGCTCTAGGATTTAACAATAGGAATCGAATTTATACAAATAGATAAAAGAATTAACACTGAAAGGGTTATTTTAATTTACTGAATTAATTTTCGTTTTTAACGCCAAAGGGATTTAAGTTGAAAATTATTAGACCGCGTATTTCTTATTAACAGAAAAAAATGTACGGGATCTTCAAAATAAACGTAACAAATTCTATGTACATTCCTTCATAAGTCTTTGTATATCAATGAAAAATATGACTAATAAATTTCCATATTTTGGTACGTGATTCTAGAAAATATGTTCTTTGAAAGAATTAAAAGCTGAGGTTCTTTGCAGAGCTATTATATTTTGCATGCGTCGGTATCCAGGGCACATCCACTTTGTGATGGTTGGCAATGGAGCAATTCCATGATCCGACAAAGTCCCTGGATTATGACTTTTACCATTTGTCTGTATAGACAAAAGTTTGTTCGTTCTCTGTCAAATGAAATAGATAAGAACCAAGACCCTTTTCCTGTTATATCTCATTTCATGGAGAAAGGACAAACAGTTGAACACATAATATTTGTATTGCGAATGTGAAGTTGTATACACATGGTAAAATCGGACTTTTGTACGTTATCGTTTCTATTGCATTCACAATTCTGGCAAGGAATAAAAACAAGTTTGATCCTGTTGTCAAGACATTGGGTTATGTTATTGAAAAGGAGTTTTCTCTTACCATTCTTAAAAAGGAACCAGTTTGTACATCCTGGATTGAACAGTTTCATTTTTTGACTACAGGTTGTCCTGTTTTGTTGTTGTATTAATTTATAATGAATATCATAATTTGTAACATTTTTATTTTCAGTCATAATTATTTGCATTGAATTACAAGAATAATGCGCTAAGCGTGCATTGTTCCTTATTGATCTACTTATATTAATATATCTGTGTCACATAAAGCTATTTCCAAGCGCATCTCTAGTTGTTTATTTCGTATTCCACACCTCTAACATTGCAACCACTTGGTTCTAGTTTCGACAAGTTAGTTGGCCGCTGGCAACAGCTTTATTAAGATGTATTTTTGGCTAGAGGCTGGCAACCTTTGCATCAATTATTAACTATTGAGATATCTTCTACTAACAGTTGGTAAAGTATATATTTTACGAACTAATTTAATTTGAATTAATTTATTTAGCGCGACACGTAGAATGAAAAATGTAGAATTCGTCATGTAGGATCCAAAAATTTAGAATTACCATTATTTAGGAACAGTCGATTTGAAATTTGTCTAATAAGAAATTTGTCTAGTAAGAAATCATGGATGTTAATTTGGATGCAGTCGTATCTAATTAGAATGGCTGGTAACTTTGTTTGAAGAACGAAATTTCCATCTCGATTTATCGTGAAGCAACAAAAGCAGTTTTGGTCCGTTATTAGTTATAAGATATTTCATGCATGTGTTTTAAAGGTTAGAGCACGTAAACTTGCTATTATGTTTACAACATGTAAATTGTGTAAATTTCAATTATTGTCGAACTGGTTTTATAATCCGTAGAACAAAATTTTGTCAGATTAGCTTTCTATAATAACAAGCTTTGTTCCATATGAACCTTCGATAATTTCAATGTGTGTTTTCGACGTCATATTTTTTTTTGTTTTGCACAGTTGACAGATGTTGTCTTGAAAGCAGATGCTTTGTGCAGTTGTAATGGAATTTAAACAAAACATTCCTATTTTTGTGATCAGCTTTTATCTATACATAAATTATTAAACGTAAATATGAAAGTTCAAATCCACGTTATGTAAGATTTTAGTAATTGTAATCTACCTGAAAAGATCTGCCCAGGTTAGAACGTAATTCAGTGTGTTATGCTTACAAATTATTATCACTCAAATATTTATAACAGGTTCATGTTTAAAGTATAGTTGGTTGTTTTAAAAAAAAGTCAAAACTTTAACTTTGATGTAGTTGATAATGACAATTTTTTCTTGTTAAAAGGTTCCGATATTTTAAAGAGTTTTTTTAGTAAACAATTAGTTCAAATTTAAGGCTTTTATTTTGGTCAAATACGATCAAATCTAATTACATAAAGGTAAAATTTTTCTGAGTAATAATTTGGTGCCAATATTATATTGGATATACATTTTTTTATTTTTATATACTTTTATAGGACACACATGGTGTTCTACTTTTTTATTTATTTAATCTTTGCAATTTCTTACAGGAGCTGCATCTTATTTTGTTAAGACAGGTTTTTGTTAACGAAGGCAATCATTTTATCTTTGGGTTTCCACGTCCGCCCTTAGAACTGTGCTTTGCAATTATCGTAATTATCTCAGGACATGGTGGCGCCTATTTGATTTAGCTTAACTTTGGTTTGCAAACAGAATTCGACTCCCCCCCCCCCACTTCTTATTGCTCTACCCAGGAATAGACCCCTAGCTATGTCGAAAGACTTTTGGTTCACTAGCACCTTAATGTAAAAGAAATAACGTTTCAGTGGTGCTTTCAGTACAATAGAACAAAAAGACGTTCCAGTCTTTTGTAAAGCAAAAGTCGTTTCAAATTTTAAACGGGAAGTTATAAAAATTATTTTGTAATAAAAAATTTTCTGCTTCTGCGTGATTAGCGACTAATATTTTTATTGTGTCACTAATAGAAATGTTTAATGTCTTTAGCCCGGTTTGTGAATTTCGTATTTTGGGTGTATTCTTAACCCATGCTTAAGTCTAAGTCCTGAGTTCCAGCAATCCTATAATCCTCCGGACCATGCTCACATGTCAGCTTGGAAATTCCACATATTGTTTCAACATATTTGGTTGCTACCGTGGTATGTCGGTTGAGTCATCTAGATCCTGAACAACATACTTGAGGTAAATATTAGAATAGTACCATCTTTATAAACGAATGCTTTGCTAGCTTATGTTACGGTTTATTTATTTGTATTAAGCAAAGAGTATTAATTTGTATCAAACGATTGCGTTGCTAGCATACATGGTGGTTAGCTTACTGGTATTAAGTAAGTATTAGGATAATTATAGGAGGGTATGCTTTGGACACTGTTGATTTATAAGGATGGATAACTGTGAGCTAATGATACCCCTCCAATATAGTAGTTGAGTAGATATTTGGTGGTGATGTTATTGTACACATCTTTCTTCCCTTTCTTATTTTAAACAGATTTCTGTGAGGCGAGCTCATCACCTGTATTGTAATGCTAGAAAATAGATTAGGTAAGACCATCGTAGATATATGTATGTGGATAAATCTAGTTTTTATTTGTATGTTACTTGTATCTTAATTATTGTTTGTGTATTTTTTTTTGTATTTTTACTATTGGATGGTAGGTTTAACGGTTCCGTTTTGATTGCCCTCCCCTCATGTCTTGGCAAAGCCTTTTCTGTCCTTCTATTTCCTCTTCAGTTGCAGTAATTCGGGCGAGTTGTTCTCGACTGATTCTTGTCCTTTTCTTTCTGGCTTGTTTATTTGACTGTAACTTGTGCTTTAAGTTTATTGCTTAACTCCTTGCATTCATTACACTGTATGATTGATTTATGACATCTTTTATTTTAGCGGTATTTATTGTCAGGACATTTATCTTATCTAATGACTAATGCGTTATCTTAAATTAAATGTTACCAATTTATTTTAAGAAAATTTTTTTTTTTAATTGTTTTAATTATATCAACTGCCTTAAAATTGAAATTATATTTACTAAAAACAAAAGAATTGAAATATTATGCTTAATTAAAATTAATTATTGGCACGTCATATTTATTCTGTCACGTTAACATTTTTCTTTTCCATCTAATTTATAACTAGCGTAACACAACGCATTGCACAGTGGTTAATTTTTTTTCCATATAACATCTTAACAGTTGTAAATGTGCGGAGGTTAACGAAGATGTCATTAATAAAATTCTAGTTTTCCAATGTGTTATTAATAACAACAAATCAATATTTTATTATTTTCATATTCCCATTTTGACTTGCTCAGATTCACATTTGTGTATACGACGTCTTTATATTCACTTTGTTTCTTTATGATACAACTGTCATAACAATTGTTGATGGTGTCTTCTGCACAGATGTTCATTCAAAAATATGATAGTACATGATCCTCTACATATATTGCGCTTAGACACCAACAAGGCATCTCTAATTGTTTTTGACACAAATATATACTGATTTTGTTGTTTTCAGTTACCACTAGCAAGGTAGTACCACAAATTTCTAGCTTATAATTTTAACATTTCACTTTTAAGGATAGTCACATTTTTAACTTTCAGTATTTGCTAATTTTAAGTCAAATTATAATCCAAATTTTAATATATGAGCAATATTATAAGTTTTGATGATTCCAAAACTTATTTTCTTTTTTAGATTGAAGATTTAGTAAAGGAAACTGATGTTGGCGAAGATTGGCGGGTTGATCCTGTTTTACATGAAGCCTGTCATCCAGTAGTTAAAGCAGTATGTCATGATGTGCGTGGTGGAAATGCTCGAGTAATGTCTTGTTTAATGGACAATATTGGAGCTGATCATATGACAGAGGAATGTGAAGATGCCCTGATGCAGATACAATATTTTGTGGCACGTGATTTTAAATTAGATCCTCAGCTTTACAAAGCATGTCATGAAGATGCAAGCCGTTTGTGTTATGCTAGCAAAGATTGGCAAGATAGTAAACACAGTCAAGAACCGAATACTGCACCACTGGTTTTACCTTGCCTGTATAGGTAAGTTTTTGTATTTATCTAGAGCTTATGAGCAGATTTTTCTATAGAACAAAATTTCTTATGATAATATGATTCATATGCGTTGCGAGTAAAAATGACATCTCATTAAGAATTTTCAATTGCTTGGAAGGGATGGGAACTGCATAACAATTTTAAAGGTGCATCGGCCAACTTTCAGTGGCGCGGGAGCGGGTTCCTATGAAAAACATGAAAAAATATTAAAATCTAAAATGTATAATGGCTGAAATATAAAATTAATTTATACGTATTACTTACATAGAAAGGCTTTACCCATTGTTTAAATTAAGAGCGCCAAACCGTCTTGACCCAGCAATTTTGTTCAATATTCACTACCTGGAAGATGGTGTTACGGGTTTATGAAGCGTTAAATTATTAAATTTGGAATTGACCAAAATAGGCAGGCCATAACAAAATAAGGATGTATAGACTAATTACAATATTGTGGGATAGGTCCCTATAGAAACACATGGAAGAAAACAGAACAAAATTGGATAATCAAAAAACTTAACTAGGTGCAATTTAAAACTGCATTATCAATAACATTTACCTTGAAGGATTTTTAATTTCTGTCAAGCTGCCAGCTTATCTAATGTAGTCTAGTGATAATCTCTTTTAGAGGATGGGCAATTTGAGGGGGATTTTAATTACTTTACTCTTGTGTAACGGAGTTCCTCTCATAATTAATTGTGATGTTCGTGTGAGTAGACGTGCATTAAGTCACTCCAGCCTAAAATTATTACCGATGATAACTTGTTAAAATAATATGCTATTTTGTTATTGATTGGTATGCTATTTCTTGTATCACTTTTGCTTTAAAATAAATTTATAATTACCGGCCGTCTTGTGTTTATCAACCAAAAACGGGTTGTGACGTTCGTTATTTGCAACAGAAACAATGAGTCAAAAAGATCTACAAGCACTAGCTGTTTATTCAAGATGAGAATGGACAGTTTTGAATCTGCATTGGAGACTTCGTTAACAACACCTGCTGATAACATTGATGATATCCAACGGTTTGCTGATAGTTTTATAAAATTTAAAGCTGATATGATCGATTCTATTAAACAACTAAAGGAACAATTACATGTTGTCGCAATTAAAGTAGACCACCTGGAAAATTACTCCAGGCGCAACTGTGTGTTGCTACACGGTGTACCAGAGGAGGAAGGTAAGAAACTTGAACATGCTGTATTTAATATGTTTAATTATAATTTACAAGTTGACATGTCTAAGTCGACGGTGATCGATTATATGCACCGTGTCGGTCAGCCCTCTAAGCAAAAATGTTGCCCCATAATTATAAGATTTCTTTCATATCAACAGCATCGGTTAGTATGAAACTGTAAGAAAATGTTTAAAGGCACTAAGTATTCTCTCACAGAATCGCTCAGTGTTTAACGGTAATAATTATTAAAAGCAGCCCGAGCGAAACTTGGCATTAAAAACAGCTGTACAGCAAATTCCAAAGTTGTTGTGCTGCTTTCTAATGGGGTGAAGCTGATCATATCCTTTCACAGTGAGCTTCATGATATTGCTGGAATCGATGAGGGGCGTCAGCTTTGCAGTAGAACTAAGAAATTGTAGTGCTGAAACAAGTTGCTGCGATATTCGATTTGAATTTATTGAGGGCTATGGTTGACTTATTGCTTTTAATTAAATTATCAAACTATCATGTACTTTGTACCTGATTCGAAATGTTTATGTTGATTTATTGTTACATACGTTCTAGTTTTAAACTAGTCTAGTTTGCTGAGTGGATTTATGGGGATGCATTGCTTCCAGTATGGCAATTTTCTTATTTTTCCTTATTCTTTGATAGTGTTTGAAAATGGCTAAACATTTTACAGACTTGTGCCCCATAGAAGAAGATTTTCATGAGGAGGGTACGGAATCTGACTTACTCTCCACTTTGCCGCTTGTTCCTTCCCTGGGATTCATTCTTTCACAAGGTCTTTCTCTACATTAAAAGGCGTTTTATTGTTGTCATATTAATGTTGGATCACTAGTTTCACATTTCGACGAGTTTGCATACGTATTTGAATTGTGTTTACCACATTTGCATTGCAGTATCAGAAAGCTGGACAAAGCCTTCTCTTCCTGATGCCATGGTTCAACTGAGGCTATAGGATGATACACAATGATAGAACTGGAAAACGTGGAGGCGGAGTTGCTTTTTATATATGTAGCGATCTTAACTTCAAAATTGCACTGAAATCATCCTCGTTATATAGTTCAAATACAGAATATATTTTTGTTGAAATAACTAAATTATGCAAAACTTGGTGTAGTCTATAAATCACCTCAGGTAGGTGCTCTATCAGACATAGAAGATGACATGTGTCAGCTATTACCGAACTACTCTGATGTCCAATATTGGGTGATTGGATCATTAACGTGCTTAAAGATACTTTGGATGTTCGGCGGTTTCATACTATGACAAATGCGTGCAATCTTTGCATCCTGCTACTTCAGCCTACCCATCACTTACCAAATTCATCATCCACAATAGACCGCATTATCACTTCAAATAGAGATAAAGCTCTTAACTTTGGACAAATCTCGGTATCAGACATTTCAAATCACGATTTAATCTTTATTTCTTATTCAATTAAAGCATCA
The DNA here is from genome assembly GCA_036346225.1 of Platerodrilus igneus. Classification (NCBI taxonomy): domain Eukaryota; kingdom Metazoa; phylum Arthropoda; class Insecta; order Coleoptera; family Lycidae; genus Platerodrilus; species Platerodrilus igneus. The sequence continues at coordinate 1,817,941 of JARFIW010000237.1, read as the reverse complement.
AAGTTTCCATCAATAGTATATTGTACAACGAGCATGGAATGATGCCCATTTCTCACGAGTATGATAAATTGCAGCACGAGCTGAAAGTGAGTGCTGCAAATCATCTGATGAGAAATGGGCATTCCATCGTGTTGTACCTATACTTTTCTACGACTGTAATGCGTACTTTTTAAATGTGATACCTCTTTTGTTAATATTATAAAATACATGGTAAGTATAGGAGTATACATTTTATTAATATCATAAGTTTATTATCGTTTGTGAATATACATAAATTCAAAGAAAAGTACAAATTTATCATAATAAAAGTAAATAAATTGATTTAAGTTTAGTTTTAGATTCATTATTATTAACAATATTAAAGGTTACATTGCAATTATTAAACGTCATTGTAGAAGGTGTTTTCCCAAAACTAAATTTTCTTGACGTTGGAAATTCTTGTCTTTGGACGTTGATGGAACATTTGATGTGCTATCAATTGAATTTTGTATTATGTTGCCTACATTCAACTTATTTGTTAAAGAATCGGCTATATAGTTTTCGGCGACTGATGTTGATTTCCAGCCACCGTGCCTTTTAAAATGTTATATCTTCTCCAATCTACAAGAATAGTGGCGGAAGATCTCCGGAAGCAATGACCAGTATATAATTCCGGATTGGGTAGTTTTAAATACGTTGCAATTTGCTTTCCCATAGCACCAAATTTATTGATACCCACTTTCTGTGTGGTGCATTTTCCTTTCTGATAATTTAAGAAAAACTAGGATCGCAAACATTTGATGGACGTAGATTCCAGTATTTTTGTGATTTCATAAAATTACTCGTTATCGTAAAGCTGCGTATAATTTTGTTTTCGTGTCGGGAACTGTAACTAATATCGCAGAACCCAATTCCGTGAAATGAGTAATCTTCATCTGATGTAATTCCTGTCTGCGGCAAGCACCCATAATTCCCATAATCAATGCAGTCTGTAACAATATAAAAATAGCTATAAACACGCATTATTTCCTAAGTTAATATTACATACTTTTGTCAGAAGAAACTGTTGATCCGGAGCCTCAGTAATAAATTTATTTATTTCCTCTGTTGTAAAATTTTGATTTTTGATTTATAACCGCTTGACTTCCGTTTGAGAAACGCTCTTAATTTTCCATACTTTGATATATCTACATTATGATGGATGGTGAGACTTGTTCTCAACATAGAATAATCGTCCACAATGTCGGAGATTTATACTTATTAGAAAATTCATTAAAGTGCATAATTAAAACATTTTCAGAATAAGATGTTGTCTTTTGATCTCTTCGCCAATCCATAAACGATTTATAAGCAGTCTCATATTTTTTTTTGGAAATTTCCGGTAATAAATTTAATGTAGTTGCATTTGCAGCTTCCACAATATTTGGAGGCGTCGGTTCTAGTTCGCTTTCACTATCACTAGCCATTTTTTAAAGACTTTGCAAATACTTTAAGATTTTAAACGCTTTCACAGTATGAAATTATTTATTTGACATTTGTTGGTTTATTATTTGTTTCATAGCCCACCTTTGAAAACTCGGCCGTCATTGGAAATAAGGTGCAAGTGCAGGGCTACTTGATTAATAGAAATATAAGCGCAATCGTGCAAATTGAACATTCCCGCACTGGTTGCTTAGCAACTTTCCTAGCAACGAGTGCGGGAATAAAAACCTGTATAGAATGTAGTAGATTTCTCTATCAAAAACACACCTAAAATAGGCTCGTTCCAAAACAGTCGTAGAAAAAAATTATTACCTACAGAAATTTTAAAAATATGGATTTATGTAAACTTAATGCTGATGCAGAATGTATTCCGTGAGGAGATTTGATCAAGCAGCCGATTCTGGTACTAAGCTTGTTATAGTTAATAATTTGCTTCACGAATTCTACAATATCCATGCTCCTTATAAATAAATTCGTGTAACTCGGCCTAAAGCGCCATGGTTTTCTATTCAAATACAACATATGAGGCGCATTAGGGATGCTGCTTTCTCACATTACAGAAAATTTAAAAATCCCGTTAATTATGATCAATACAAACGCTTGCGTAATAAAACAAAACAACTAATTAGGAATTCTAAGATGCGTTATTATTATGCATTATTATGCAAAACATGGAATTTTTTAAAAAACTTGGGTACCGGAAAACCGCCAATACAAACACACTTAAACATGGATCTAAATATTTTAAATCAAGCCTTTGCTGCAGTTAAAAATTTTGATAGCGGTGTTAAACAAAATACTATAAATGTAATATCCTCTACAATGCCCCCTGTGTGCCCACAGTTTTCGTTTGTTGAAGTTTCTAATGATGTTGTTTTAGAATCCGTTTGTCGAATTAAATCCAAAGCTGTTGGGAATGTCAAATTGAGTTCCTTAATAAATATCTGTCTGCTCTTGAAAAATATCGACAATCATTAATACATCATTTCAAACTCCTTGTTTTCCAACGTCTTGGAAACATTCTCTTGTAAGACCACTACCTAAAACGTTAAGTCCAACCTGCCCCTCTGAATACCGTCAAATAAGTTTTCTTCCAACGCTATCGAAGCCAATAGAATATTTTGCACTTCACCAGGTGACAGAATTTCTGCGAACAAGCAACTTATTTGATTGCTTTCAGTCAGGATTTTGAGAAAATAATAGCACGTACACTGCTATGGACAGTCAACAATTAACTATCCTCATTTTTTTAGACTTCAGCTCGGCCTTCGATAACGTTGACTATGATATTCTTCTAAGCAAGATCAAACATTTGAATAACTTTTCCGATACTGCAATTCAATGGTTAAAATCATACTTAACTGGGCGAACCCAACAAGTCGAAGATAATTCCGGGCGCCTTTCTAATATTGCCAACCTAGTAGCAGGTGTTCCTCAAGGAAGTGTACTTGGTCCACTTTTATTTAGCTTGTATATACAAGATGTATCTACTTGTTTGAAATTTTGTCAATATCATTGGTACGCAGATGATATTCAACTTTACTATCACTTTTATTTGACCGATTTTGTCGATGCCTTTAATAATGTAAATAAGGATCTGCAAAGGATCAATGAATGGAGTATGAATAATCTTCTTTCAATTATGCCTTTTTGGGCACTCAAAAAATGTCAAACGAGGCATCCTCATTCAACCTTCTTTTTTTAATTTTAGGTAACTCTACTATTGCACTAGCTACATCAGTGAAAAACCTTGGCGTTATGATAGATTCTACCTTAACATGAAAAAAACAAGTATCAAATATTTGCAGAAAAACGATTATTGCTCTTCATGCACTTAAGCGCCTAAAACGATTTCTGCCTGTAAAGCTAAAACAAATATTGATTACATCTTTAATCTTTCCACATTTTGACTATTGCGACTCAATTTATACTAACCTATCAATAAATCTCAAGGTATGATTACAACAAGCTCAAAATAGCTGTATTCGTTTTATTTTTGATTTGAAGTATCGGGATAGGGTATCTCTGTGGTACGCTAAACTAGCATGGCTTAAGCTGGACAAAAGACGTAATCTACATCTGGCAATTCTTACTTATAAATTATTTCTTAATCAGTCCCCATTTTACTTACTACTTCTATACTTACCTCTTTCCAACCGCCATTACAGTACAAGGTGTGACGACCTATTATCTATTCCTATCCATCACACTCAAACATATCACTCATCCTTTTTGGTTACAAGCTTGATTTTCTGGAATTTAATCCCTTTGGATATACGAAAAGCATCATCTCTTGTCAGATTCTGTAAACTAGGAATATCTATTAACTAGTCAAATTTCAGAATAAGTGCCATGGCAGTGTTCCTACATACTCCACTCAGCATGTGTGTGCTGTGTGTGCGTGCGTGCATACGTGTTAACGTAAGTAGTTAGGTTTGTTCTTCGGTCCATCAGGCCAATTAAGAATGTTTATTGTTTATACCTAATTTTTTCTATTTTTTTTCTTTTGTTCTTATCTATTTATTTCTTTTTTCTCTGTTGTTTTTATGTTATATATCTACATTGGCAAGTTAGATGTATGAAAGAGCCATATGGCCCTAATCTCGCTTTTGTAAATAAAGACGTTACAATATATTTGATCAAGAAAAATACAGTTTCACTGCGTCACCTAAATCTTCTTGCAATACAACATCACAGTATTATTCTTGTGAGTTATTTTGTGTCTGGTTAGAACTAATTTTGATTTAAGAAAAATGGTTTTGTTTAGATGGGAAATAATTTTACATCTTAAATATGCATAAATTTTGATCTGTTTTATAAAGTGAAGTTTCTGTTTTAAATGACAATATTTTTAGCAGCACTTTTTGTAGTTTTAATCCTGAAAACTAATTTATCATGCACTTGTTTCAGATATGTCTATCATCTAGATCAAGAGAAGCAGTTAAAACCACTGTGTATAGAACAAATTCAAAGAGTAATGCATCAACGAGCAGTTAGTGTTGACCTTCAGCCTGAAATTGAAGAGGCATGCATCGATGATCTTTCCTTATTTTGTTTTGATAAAACAGCAAAAGGTGAAGAAATTATGTGTCTTCAAAAGAACCTTGAAGATTTACAAGACAAATGCAAATCAGCTGTTAGTACATACACTGAAATGGAATCTCAAAATATTGGGTTAAACCCTATATTAAGAACGCACTGCCGGACTGCAATAGATGCATATTGCCACTCAGAATCAAAACACGATAATGGTAATACTATGGAGTGTTTAATTGCTCATAAAAACAATCCTGATATTAAAGCAAATAATAAGTGTCGTATCAGTATTGAACATTTTCAAATAATTTCATTAAAAGATTATCATTTTTCGTATAAATTTAAGATGGCGTGTAAGAGTTATGCTGTAAGGCACTGTCGTGATGCTAAAACAAAGGCTTCTGTAGTTGCATGTTTGAGTGAAAAAGTACTCGAAGATGCACTTCATGGTTTAAAGAGTGACATACATAAGGATTGTCGACAACAGTTGCGTGCTCAATTGTTTCAACAGAGGGAAAACATTGATTATGATCCAAAATTGAAAGAAGCTTGTAAAGATGACATTAAGATGTATTGTAAAGATGTTGAACATGGAACTGCTCAGGTAAGACTTGATTTATAATTTCATTATGTTTTTGTGCATTTAATTATTATTTTTTTTATTTATTTATCAACTCAATCCAAACAGATTAAAAACCTAATTACATATATAAATTTCAAACCAATTAATTTCTAGTGAATTTTTATTTTTTCTAATACTCATAATACATTCGCAGACACACATGCGTACATGTATGCACACATGCATGCATGCATGCATGCACGCATGCACTCATGCACATATGCACACATGCTTGCATGCATGCGTGCACGTGTATATCCATGCACGCGTGTGCACACAGACAGGCAGACAGACACACACACACACACACTCACTCACTCACTCACTCGCACGCATGCATGCATGCACGTACACACACACACATGTGCACACATGCATCCATACAATGCATATGTACACACACGTATATATATACATGCATGTGCATGTATGCATGCATTCACACACATGCGTGCATTTATTAGTAATTTAAAAAGCGTAACAATATGGGCATTTTTCTCAGTACAGTTAATTTAAATTTTGATAACAAAAAAACTTTCTAAAATTTTTTAGTTCCACAATTTGTAGCTGTATTGCATTAAAAAGAGAGACTTTGCTTAAGTTGTGCCAATCTTACTATTTTGAAGTCGGGATACACTGTTTTTTTTCATATATGTTGCGTATCAATTTATTTTGTATTTGCTCTAATTGTTTTATTTGACAAGCTAAATTCAGATGCCGTATGGTGGATGCATACTCGATTTTTGGTCTTACTAGAGAGAAGTATAAAATTCTTGTGGTGTTTATATTTCTAAAATGACTTGATAGCCTGAATATGAACCCCAATATTTAGTAACTTTCAGATGTTATTGTTTTGATATATGGATTGTAATTAATTTATCACTCCTAAGTTTAACCTTTTTCATTTCTTTCAGCATTTGTCCATTGATAGTACAATCTAAAAGTACGGGTGTTTACTTTTAGAAAATCTCGTCACAAAACATTTTAAAATATTAAAGGGTAGCATATTTTGAGATCTCCAATTGTAAATTTTGTTTAGATCTTTTTGTAATTTAACACAATCTTGTTTACTTTTGATTATTGAAAATACTTTTTGAACGTCAGCGAACATTAATGATTGCGTAAATTTTAAAGTATCGAGCAAGTCGTTTATAGATATTAAAAATAACAATGGACCAAAATTTGTACCTTGTGCAACTTTTGAATTTGCTTCAAACTTGCCAGATGTATTACCATTAAATTTGTTACACGTAAGGCAAACAAGCCATGAAGAAACGAATTAAATCAGTAACGAAATATTCGGCCAAATTATGATAACAGAGAAGGGAAAGAATGAATGTCACGCTGACACAGTCGGGTGGGGGGCAATTCGCCGTTAAAATATATGAGTAGTAGATACACCACATATACGTGCAGACAGAACACTAGTTTGTCCAATACAATAAAATACAACACTCAACTAATAACACAGAAAAATAAACAATAGTTATGTGGTTTATTCCCCTATGTTTACACATATTTATACTAGCATAACACATTGTGATGTACGATTTACCTATACTATAATCAAAAGTAGAGAAAAAGTGCACCAGAAATATTTTCCTCCAGGCAACTTCGCAAGCACCTCGCACCACCAATTGTACCAAACAGGTGCAAGTAGTTTTAGCCAGGGTGTGGTTACTAAAATAATACCTTATTTATATTCCTACATAACCACTTTCAGGTAAGTACGTTGATTAATGATTAAATACCAAACCTATATACTCTCATTGATTGTCAGTTAAGTATAAGTCTATATTGGGAACAAATTTAAGAATAATAGCAGCAGAGTCAATGCCCTCTAAAGTATAGGTACTATGGTTGCCGCCGCTTGAGCTCAAGCGCCACAGAATTATTGTTTACTATAGTTCCAAGAGTAGACACTACAAAAAAAAAGTCGATTATGCTATAAACAAAAATAACGCATTAACTGCTGCTTATCAGACAATAAAATATTGCATCAACATGTACATAGCCTATCATAATTATTGCGGGACAATAAGTAATACAGATAAACACAAAACAAATATCAAAAACTTGCATGCTGCCAGAGTCCCAGTTAGACTTCGACCCTTGATAATCCTCCACTTGACCTCTGGGTCCTTAAGGTAGAACCAGGTGCGTCTTGCAGGCCTTAAGTCGTCACAATATGCTTCCAATAAACTACAAGTAAACCTCCGCAACTATAGAGCTTCACCAAAAAGGAAATCCAACAAAAAAAAACCCTAAAGAGAAATCAAATATAAATGCAAGAACCATATTCTCTTTAGAAAAACTAATAATCTTTACACGTACTGTATATGCACTTATATAATATACACTCACACCTGAAAAATGTTTACTATTCACCTGTTGGCAAGCTACGTAAATCACAACCTTTTAATCTTACGACCTTGCAAGTTTATAGACATTAATCTAATAAGCATTCACTATTAGCAACTTACGGTTTAAAAGTACAAATGATAATATCGAAACACTTACTTATGTTGTAACAATTTTATTTTCGCATTAAAAATCTCTGCATTAAAGGTATAACGAATGTTAAAACACCTTTATTAACTAAAGTAATAATACGTGTAACAATCAAATTTTTGCATTAATACAGTATCTAGAGTCGTTAGTCTATTTGTTTCGGAGGTCGGTGTATTCCACAGCCACAGGCACGCGCGTGAGAGGATTGACAACCCCCCTCGGGACCCTCCCACCATGCAAGAACGCGGCAGGGGCACTCGTCGATAGGTAAAAGCAGCGACAGCATGCATTCGAAGAGAATGGCGAGTGACCTCCGGTCGCATTAATTGTGTAACACACTTCCTGAGTAACGGTTGGTATTGTATATTCGTTATCATAGTATCTAATTTAAAAATTTGTTTAGCGCAACTACGACTTACAAACTACGACTTACAAACTACGCAACGAAAATTATATTTATAACTAAGATTAGACCATGGAAGATTACGCTACAAAATTTATGCAACTTTGAATCAATGTAAGAAACCCACTTCGCTTCAACACCTGTATTTAAAGCATGGAAAGCAGGAATAATTAGCTGCAGACTCCGCACGGCGATGCAGTTCCCAATCTAGCCAAGGACAGCAGCCTGGGGTTTGGTTCGTAATAGCTTTAAGATTTCCTCAGTGCTTCCTTCTAAAAGCACGTTATTTCGTTTTGTTTTATAGAAGCACAAATTTGTTATTCAGTTTATCTGTAGCTAAGCTGGTTTCTCCAGTATCAAATTTAAATTTCACTTAGTTTCGTAGATATGTGACTACACGTGGCTTCAGCATAAATTAACAGCTGCGGCTACGTCACCTGTTTGTTTGAAATATGCCGTCAACAATTGCACAATTGCAAGCAGATGTTTAGTATTACATTACTACCACCTTTGATAAAATTAGAGAATATCTTTGTGAATATTTTGACTTCAAATCGATTTTAATACTGTTAACTTAAAAAGAAAGTTTTGTATATTAATTTGTAAATGACCTACACAGATCTGATTGGGTTAGAAAACCTTAGTATAACCAGTCACACTGGGTTGTAATATATTTGAGTAAGAATCAAGTTGATAAACTTTACAATAATTCTTCAAGTAATTCAAGTATTCATTTTATTTTATTGCATTAAATTTTATTTACAGAAACAGAAAAATTCTTTCTAGTAAATTTATAATCCACGCTTAAAGTCTTTTTATTCTGATCTAGTTTGATCAGACCTGATAAACAAAAAGCAATAAGAGTTCAATTTTATGGTACCCTTATGTAGGAAACATTCTTTTGCATTTTAGATATATTTGAGGGACACAAATAGTGTTCCCATTTTTATGTGACTTAATTATTATTTTTCCTTACAGGAACAGCGTCTTATTCTGTTAAGACAGGTTTTTGTCAGAAGGCGATCTTTTTTCTTTGGGTCTCCACGTCTGCCCTTAGAAATTAGCCATGCCATTTACATGAATCAATCTGGACTTGGTGGCGCCTGTTTGTTTTAGTTTGAGTGTGACCCCCACAGATTTCGACTTACCCCCATTGCTCATAGCTCTACCCAAGGAATAGACCCTAGTTACGTCGGAAGACTTTGTTTTGCAGACACCTAACTTGGAGCATGGTGATTATAGAGTATTGTCGGCCAGAAGTATAGAAAAGCGTTTCACTAGCGCCCATGCGTGAGGCTAGCGGAGCCAATTAGAGAGAGGAAAAAATCGTTACACTGGCGCCGCAACGTTTGGGGCTTCAAATTTGTTTGTTCATAGTTTGATTTACCTCGAAATTTGTTATTCATAATTTGATTTGCTTCGAAATTTGTTAGCTCAAAATTTAATTTGCTTTGAAATCTATTTGTCCAAAAATTATTTTGCGTCGAAATTTGTTTGCTTAAAGTCGATTTGACATTTAGATTTGTTTGTTTGCTTTTGATAAAAGATTGGTTGTAACATTAACCCTCATACAGTCAATTGATTAACTTGGTCAAATTTATTTTTGACTTTCGTTCTATTTTGACCCCATATAATTTTTTTGATATTGTTTTGGCAAAATTATTTTACCAAAAACACCTTTTGATTTTACCTACGAATTTGTTTTGATCACTTTTGTGAGGTTCAGATCAGTTAGATTTATCGGTTTGATTCCATTAGGCTTGAGTAATCATGTCGGAAAATTCCAAATTGTTTGTCTACTTAAAGAAGAATTGGAGTATGAGCTGAGAATCAGAGGAGTGGTGAGTGAGAGACCAGTGTTGGAGAAAAGGAAAATTTTAGGTAGATTGTTAGCTAAAGAAATAGATAAGCCTGGTTGTTTGATCGATCTTTCGTGTTATGAAGTAGACTTTGCAACGGAAAGTAAAGAAATTTCAGTTTCAGTCGAGTCAGTTCGTAATGTTGTGTCCGAATTTGAAGGTGACTCATCAGACTCAATTTTAGGAGAGCTTGTTCAAGGTTAAACCACCTTTCGGGGCGAGTTAAGCGCATGAAAATCCTTCAATAAATTCCGAGGAAGCAATTAAGTTCAGAAATGAGACAGTAGCAACGATATTAACCCTTGAAGCTGAGTTATACGATAAAACCAATAAAAGTACATAGTCCACCTATTTGGATCGGTCCGTTGTAGTATCTCCTTCAGTTGCTAGTGCACCTATTCATTCGACTTCGTATGTAACGACTTCCGTACCTATAGGCTCATGGCCTGTAAAATTCTCAGGTGATCCCAAACAACTATATTCATTTTAGATAGAGTTAGTGATTTAGCACAATCTCGTAAGGTATCCGAAACTGATTTATTTGGATCAGCATGTGAACTTTTGTGGGTGACGCTTTAGTTTGGTTTAGAACAGTAAAAATTCATTGAGAGACTGGAACTCCTTGTTAGAACGTTAAGGAAGATTTTCTACCGGTTCTTCAGATCATGACATTTGGGAAAAGATCAGAAATCGTCGTCAAGATAAAGACGAAAGGATTATTTTATTTGTCGCGCATATGCAAACCCTGTTTAGTAGACTGACCAACGAGCCAGCAGAAGTTACTAAAGTTAAGATGATAAGAAGAAATTTGGTTCCTGAATATATTTCAGCACTTGCATTGTCGGACATTCAAGATTTGTCTACCTTAGTAAATTTGGGTAAAGGTTAGAAGAAGCTTCTTTGATGAAACTAAACGTGGTTTTAGCATCTTCTAGTAAACCTAACAAGATTTGCAACCCCTCTAAGCATCTATTTGAGAACAAACATCCTGGGTTGAATGAAAAGTTTGTGCTGTTAAGAGTAGGGTGTTTCAGAATAAATTAGTTAATCCCCAAGTAACAGTAGCGGATAAGAGCTCTTGAGTCCTCAGTTTGTAATTTCTTTAGTCCCGACAGGAGAAATAATTTTGTTTGTTGGAATTGCTCCCGTAGTGGACATTGGTTTAGAGATTGTAGAGCAACCAAGAAAATTTTTGTTTTGGATGTGGTCGAAAAGGCGTTAAGGCAACGTCATGTCCACAATGTTCAAAAACCAGTAAGGCGGCAGGCGCATAGTGGTCGGCATCCTGTTCCGCGTAATAAGGCCATGGTTATGATTTGTAAACAAGAAAAATACTTTTGTAAAGACGAGTGGTCGAGATGGCTTACAGTTGTTAAAAATTTTGTCAGGACTCTCCGAAGCCTAAGAATAATACTTTGTTCATTGAGAAGCAGTGTGATAATCGACCTTACATTATGGTGAAGTTAATGGATAGAGACATTACCGGTCTTCTAGATTCGGGATGCACTACCTCAGTGGTAGGATCCTTAGCCCTTTCAATTGTTAGAAAATTAGACTTGAAAATTTTAGTTCAGCAAAACAGGTATCACTACAGCTGATGGTTCAATAAAGTCTGTTGTAGGCTCGGTTGATTTGCCAATTTGTATAGGTAATGATTGCCGCATCCTTAATGCATTAGTGGTTCCGTCCCTACCTCACACCTTTATCTTCGGTAGTGACTTTGCAAAATTATTTGGTGTAGTTGCTGACTTTAGAAGTAATAATTGGTTTATCCAAAGTAACATTGGGAACGACATTGGGTATATAGGTTCGTCTTCCATCCCTTTGAACACTGAAGATTCCTTATTTGGTTTACATGACCTTTCAGATGCTCAATGTGTGCAAGCACAAGAGTTAATAAATTCATTTAGTGAGATTAGCAGCGACGATAGATTAGGACGAACTCACCTAATTGAAATGGACATAGACACAGGCAATGCCAAACCCTTCCATAAGAAACCATATGTCATGTCACCATATATGAGTAAGATATTGAATGAGGAGTTGGACGACATGCTTAAACTTAAAGTTATAGAACCGTGTACTAGTCCGTGGTCCTCTCCAGTTTTGTTGATTAAGAAAGCAGATGGAGAATATCGCTTCTGTTTTGATGGTAGAACCCTGAACGACTTAACTGTTCATGATTCGTACCCCCTTGCAAACGTAGACAGAATTCTCAATATGTTGAGAGGTGCGAACTACATTTCGTCACTTGATTTGAGAAAATCGTTTTGGCAAATCCTCTTAGTGAGTCGTCTAAGGATAAGACTGCCTTCAGTGTTATTTCACGAGGACAATTTAGATTTACATGCATGCTGTTTGGGTTGAAGAATGCTGCGCAGACACAACAGCGTTTAGTAGATGCAATTTTTGGTCCACGTTTTGAACCCCATGTATTTTGCTATTTGGACGACATAATATTATGTTCGTCATCTTTTGAAGAACACCTAAAGTTATTGGTAGAGGTTAAGCAACGTTTAAAGAAGCTAACCTCACTATAAACATAAGTAAATGTGAATTTTTAAAAGACACTTAAATTTTTGGGTTATATAGTAGGCTCTAACTCACTTCGTACAGATCCCGATAAGGTGTCGGCAATGGTTAACTTTCCTCGTCCGAAAACCACAACGGAGATTAAAGGTTTATAGGAATGTGCAGCTGGTACCGTCGTTTTATAAAGAATTTTTCGTCTTTAGTTTCGCCTATCAATGACCTCATTAAGAGTAAGAAAAAGGTCAAACTGTAAATTGGAGTGCGGAAGCAGAAAATTCATTTGTGCTGATCAAGCAAGCATTAGTTTCTGCACCTCTTCTTTCGCAGCCAGACTACTCAGCACCCTTCATTGTTGAGTGTGACGCAAGCAACACTGGGTTAGGAGCTGTTTTGATTCAAAATGTAAAGGAGAAGAGCGTGTAATTTCGTACGCAAGTAAAACCCTGAGCCGTACAGAGCGCAATTATTCCACCACAGAGAGAGTGTTTAGCAGTTATTTTGCAATTGAGAAATTTCGTCCGTGGGTAGAAGGAGTTCGCTTCACAGTTGTCACCGATCATTTTCGTTACTTTGGTTGAGTAATCTTCAGAATCCAACTGGAAAACTCGCCAGATGGTCAGTTCGATTAAGGCAACATTCATTTGAATTGGTGCATAGGAAAGGAAAGTTTAATATAGTCCCAGATTGTCTTAGTCGTGGTGTTCCTTAGAAAATCCAGAAGTTAATTTAGTAGAGATTAAACTTGATGGTGTAGACTTGTGGTATGAATCTTTGAGAAAGAAAATTTTGTTGTCACCCAAAAGCTACCCACAATGGAAAGTGGAAGATGGGTTTATTTATAAGTTTATACCTTCCTATTACCGCATTCGGCGAATGTTGTAGAGTGGAAGTACTTAGTGCCAAAATCTCAGCGTATAAATGTCATTAAATCATGTCATGACCCCCTTCAGCAGGACATTTTGGTTCTTTAAAACTTTGTCTCGTGTCCAAGAATTATATTATTGGCCAAAGATGATCTTTGACGTACGTAAATTTTGTAGGAAATGTTTGGTTTGTGGTGCTCAAAACCACCCAATAAAGGTCCCCTTGGGATGATGGGAAAGGAGAAAGAGGTTGGACTACCGTTCCAAACCATTGCTTTAGATTTGATGGGTCCGTTTCCTCGTTCCAAACGCGGACATAAATGGCTTTTAGTTGTTGGTGATTGGTTTTCGAAATATTCGATTTTGCAACCTTTGCGAAGTGCCACGGCACATTTGATTGAGAAATTTTGGAGGAAAAAGTATTTCTTGTCTACGGTGTACCACAGTTTGTTATTTGTGATAATGGTCCACAATTAATTGGACGTATTTTTAAAGCTTTGTGTGCAAGGTACGAAATTCAAAAGATTTGGTATAATGCTGTTTATGCTCCCCAATGCAATTTTGTGGAAAGAATCAATAAGACAGTTGGTACAGCAATCCGTTCATACGTAGAAGGACATGATACGTGGGATAGTGAGATATCAAAGATCCAATACGCAATCAACTCAGCAAAACATGAGTCCACCAACTATTCTCCAAATTTTTAGTCTTTGGTCGTCAGGTACCCTTAAGTGGAAAAGCTTATAATGATGATTTTAAACCTGGTGAGGATGTTGATGTCGTCTCCAGTAGTAGACCTTCTTATGTTTTGGATCGTCAACTTTTATTTGATATTTTTGGGAATGTCCGTGAAAATTTGCATGTAGCTTATCAACGTTCGAGTAAACGCTACAATCTTAGGAGAAGAGACATTTCGTTCCAAGTCGGAGAAAGTGTTTGGAGAGCTAATAAGGTCCTCTCGAGTGCTAGTGATAAGTTTTCCGCTAAGTTAGCTCCAAAGTTCATTATGAGTAAAGTTCGAAAAAAACATTCCAATTTAGTGTATGAGTTAGAGAACGAAGATGGAACAAGAGCAGGAAATGGCACGTAAAGGACTTGAAACCAGTTGAAGCGTCGTATCCAAATGAAAATGATGATCCTGACGATTAGTTCCGGTCCGGTCATCTCTTTGATGTTAAGTAATGCAGTAGTGGTTTGCTTTGTTTTGTTCCGATTTTTGATTTAGTGTCGGTTCATTAATTTTGAGTATTTTGTTTGAGAAGTGAAATAAGTGGTTAGAGAGTTTGTAGATTTTGTAAGTTTGAGGTGTGCCTTGGTGTGCACGCTGGTCGTTTTGCTCGCGCGTTATTCGGAGATGTGTTTAGAAGATGTCTTTAACAGATATCTTTACAATGTAGAAGTAAGTGGGCTATTTAATTGTTAGTCCTGATTTCTACTTATCTAGGTAGAGAGAATATTAGTTTATTCTTTCCCTTGTTTTTTTTGACCGTTCAAAATTCTTTGGTTTGATAAGGTCAAGGTTGGCTTGGTGAGTCTCACCATTTGGTCCATCACTAATGAGATCTGTTGTTTGTTGGAACTTAGTGATAGGATAATCAGTAGGGTGTAGGATATTACAGCCCTAACTGGTTCGATTTTGTAGTTGAATTTGTTAAGTAACCTTATGGTTAGGTTACCTTTATTTTGATTATCTCTTTGCAATAAAGTGATAATATTTTGTATTTGAATTTGTTAAGTAACCTTATGGTTAGGTTACCTTTATTTTGATTATCTCTTTGTAATAAAGTGATAATATTTTGTATTTGGATTTGATAAGTAACCTTATGGTTAGGTTACCTTTTTTGATTATCTCTTTGCAATAAGTGATCATATTTTGTATTTGATTTGATAGTCCTTGTTGGTCACTTTGTTGATTATCACTTTGTGATGAGTGTTTTAAATTTAGACCTATTAGTAGGGTCTTCTTTTGATTGTCACCTTATAGTGATAATACTTTGAATAGTTATGCTGTTTTGATGAGGAAGCATTCCTTTTTTAGAGAGAGCTAATTGAGCTCCAGGAAGTGAAGTTTTTGTGAATTTGAAATAAATTGTAAAATGTTTGGTTACAGGTAGTAAATATTAGCCTTGTTTGAAGTAAGAACCTCAAGTTAAAGAATTATCGTGAATTTGAATTTTTTGTCCCGTGGAGTGTTTGACTTTCTAATTTGACCCCTCCCAATTTTGATTAATACCGATTGTGACTCCCCGATTTTGTCTCCCGATGGACGTCAGGTACACGTAGTTACCAACACACTCGCATTTGTAAATATTTGTCTCCCCATTTGAATAAATTCATAAAAATTGCATAGTTAATTAGGAAGGTAGAAAAGGCTAGTATTATTATAATAAAAAATTTTTTGTATTTGTTATATTTGAAGTTGTTCCTTAAAGGAAAAAAACTTTTTTCTTTTAGGAAAGGGTAGTGTAACAATTTTATTTTCGCATTAAAAATCTCTGCATTAAAGGTATAACGAATGTTAAAACACCTTTATTAACTAAAGTAATAATACGTGTAACAATCAAATTTTGCATTAATACAGTATCTAGAGTCGTTAGTCTATTTGTTTCGGAGGTCGGTGTATTCCACAGCCACAGGCACGCGCGTGAGAGGATTGACAACCCCCTCGGGACCCTCCCACCATGCAAGAACGCGGCAGGGGCACTCGTCGATAGGTAAAAGCAGCGACAGCATGCATTCGAAGAGAATGGCGAGTGACCTCCGGGTCGCATTAATTGTGTAACACACTTCCTGAGTAACGGTTGGTATTGTATATTCGTTATCATAGTATCTAATTTAAAAATTTGTTTAGCGCAACTACGACTTACAAACTACGACTTACAAACTACGCATAGCGAAAATTATATTTATAACTAAGATTAGACCATGGAAGATTACGCTACAAAATTTATGCAACTTTGAATCAATGTAAGAAACCCACTTCGCTTCGACACCTGTATTTAAAGCATGGAAAGCAGGAATAATTAGCTGCAGACTCCGCACGGCGATGCAGTTCCCAATCTAGCCAAGGACAGCAGCCTGGGGTTTGGTTCGTAATAGCTTTAAGATTTCCTCAGTGCTTCCTTCTAAAAGCACGTTATTTCGTTTTGTTTTATAGAAGCACAAATTTGTTATTCAGTTTATCTGTAGCTAAGCTGGTTTTCTCCAGTATCAAATTTAAATTTCACTTAGTTTCGTAGATATGTGACTACACGTGGCTTCAGCATAAATTAACAGCTGCGGCTACGTCACCTGTTTGTTTGAAATATGCCGTCAACAATTGCACAATTGCAAGCAGATGTTTAGTATTACATTACTACCACCTTTGATAAAATTAGAGAATATCTTTGTGAATATTTTGACTTCAAATCGATTTTAATACTGTTAACTTAAAAAGAAAGTTTTGTATATTAATTTGTAAATGACCTACACAGATCTGATTGGGTTAGAAAACCTTAGTATAACCAGTCACACTGGTTGTAATATATTTGAGTAAGAATCAAGTTGATAAACTTTACAATAATTCTTCAAGTAATTCAAGTATTCATTTTATTTTATTGCATTAAATTTTATTTACAGAAACAGAAAAATTCTTTCTAGTAAATTTATAATCCACGCTTAAAGTCTTTTATTCTGATCTAGTTTGATCAGACCTGATAAACAAAAAGCAATAAGAGTTCAATTTTATGGTATCCTTATGTAGGAAACATTCTTTTGCATTTTAGATATATTTGAGGGACACAAATAGTGTTCCCATTTTTATGTGACTTAATTATTATTTTCCTTACAGGAACAGCGTCTTATTCTGTTAAGACAGGTTTTTGTCAGCGAAGGCGATCTTTTTTCTTTGGGTCTCCACGTCCGCCCTTAGAAATTAGCTATGCCATTTACATGAATCAATCTGGACTTGGTGGCGCCTGTTTGTTTTAGTTTGAGTGTGACCCCCACAGATTTCGACTTACCCCCATTGCTCATAGCTCTACCCAAGGAATAGACCCTAGTTACGTCGGAAGACTTTGTTTTGCAGACACCTAACTTGGAGCATGGTGATTATAGAGCATTGTCGGCCAGAAGTATAGAAAAGCGTTTCACTAGCGCCCATGCGTGAGGCTAGCGGAGCCAATTAGAGAGAGGAAAAAATCGATACAATGTAACGAAGGGGTTGCTACTAAACCAACAATTTCCACTGTGCTTTCTATCAAAGAAAAACAACTTTAGCCTCACATAATACTAGTCTTTTTAATGTGCAAAACAAGAGGTAGTTCCATGGCAATGAGTCAAGTTTAAATCTCTCCACAAAAGTAGAAACAAGTGTTATTAACAAAATAACGGTAACTGGTAAACTATAAACACTTAATGTTTCTCTAGTTCACTCCAAATGAAATTTCTCCAAACAGATGATTTCCAAAATAAAAAAATAATTGGACTTACTGCTTGAAACAGTTTAATTCACTTGGCGACAACAAACATCAGAATTGATATGCACGAAGACCAGAAAATATTTAAGCATCTAGCAGAAACCGGTATAACTATTAAAACCAACATTGGAGTTCAAAACATATCACTGTACATTCACAATTCTACTATGGCAATTGCACACTAGATGTCTGCAACAGTTTCAACTTAAAGATGAATCGTGGACATTCTTGATAACAATAATTTACTAACGGCAACTTTTGATCTAAATAAAAGTCGATTGTCCTGTTCGAAATTATTTACATATATCTAGGATGTGGAAAGCAGTTTAGAGACATAGATTATTCCTAAAAATGTTAATTATTTAGGCAAGGCAGAAAAATGACACGTTACAACATACCCATAAAAAATATAAAATAACAAGAATGCTACTTACTTACTATGTTGACTATGACGAGCTCGTCCCAATAGAATTTACTAAACATAAGACAGAACATAAATATTTAAAATAATGCACTTAGGCACAATCAACAAATGAGCACCAATAACTAATTATATATCACAGCTGTGGATAATTATAAAGTCTATATACAATTTCGAAACCAGTTCACTCAGTTATGGGTGTTTAAAGTATTAAGTTTTAAATTTGGAATTACCCAAAAGAGGTGGGAATCCTGTACAAAATCAGGATGCACTGGCCAACTACAGTGGTGTGGAAGTGCATCCATATAGCAATAAATGGCAGAAAATTGAGTAATGATCAAAATGTTACCTAGGTACCATTTCAAACTACGTTATTAGTAGCACTTACCATGTTAAGTTTTCAATGAGTCAAGTTTAAAGGGCGCCAACTACATAACAAAAATTTTACATTATAGTCATCATGAATTCCATTGATGCCAAGAGATACCATTTCATCCTTCATGAGCATTGAATTTCAATTAATGTGCTGAAAAACAAGCCATTTCAATATCTTTAGGTTTGTAGGTTATGTTGAAAATCTGTGATCATTCATGTAAACTCTCATTTATTATTCTTGTCAATAGGGTGTTCACAACAAACCAAATCTTTATTTTTCTGTTTCATCCCACATCTGTTTTTTGTTGATGACTTTTAAGGAATTGAATTCTTTTGTTCAAGTGACTGTCTAGTGGTGTTATTATCCCCACTTTTTTGCCCCAAAGGGGGTATGTTATTAATATAGACCTAAACGTGTAAGATGCCTGATTGCCGTGGTTTCTTATTGTTAACCTTGCCTAACTGTAATATAAATGAATACATTGCCCTGTAAAATGTATCTGGTTGGTAATCTAATCTCTGTGGGTTTCATTAACACATGGGTTTTTTTTGTATTTAACTACATTGTGAAAACTCGATTTTATTGCGTCTTGCATACATTGTAAATGATATTTGTAATTATGTTGGTGTATTATTAAATGGAATATTTTAAATGTATGATATACAAAAGATTTCTTTATATTTTATGAGAAAAATATTGAAATCTGTTTTTCTTTTTTGTGGCTTTTAAAATAATTAACGAATCGGCATTTTATTTTAAATATGTTTTGTACAGAAATAAAACTATGCTTCTGTGATTTCTAAGTTTATGATTTTTATAGGACTTCTATTTATTGCAATAGCTTATTAAACACTTGTACTGAAATCAAAATTATACAGGGTGCTTCAATAATAACTTGTCTGTTTTAAATAACTTTCTCCACCTTTCTCATCTGATTGTTATTTCCTGTAATGCCCAAACATTACATGTTTTCTATCAATATAAAGACAATATCACACAAAACCTACACTAAATCCTTATTCTAATAATAACAGCATTAAATAAGAAATAATGGTTTGCTCATCTTAATATTTATATAATACAAGCAAACTCGTATATCGTACGTTAGTAAAGCAATTATTACCTGTTAACTAAGATAATATTCCTTCACGTAAGCTGTTAGGGGTTTTTTTGGTAACTATTGTAGAGTAGAATTATTATCGGATGACCGTGATGTCATATGCGCAATAGGTTAAAATATACGTTGAGCGGCAAGCTTTTACACTATAGTACGAACTATAAACATCATGTTAGCATTATAGTTTTAATACGTCGTAACGAATGCCGTTCATTAAGTAAAATAAAATATTGTTTAGAAGGTCCTTGTTTACCCTGACAACTAGAAGTACATAAATTCAAGAAATAAATCCAGACCATTACATAACACCGCAGCTTCTAGTTGTTTTTGCCTATCAATTATTGTAGGTTTGCAGTTTTTTGTTCGATAGAAATTCACTTTGGCAACAATGTACGTACTCAGCTGAGTATAATACTGTACGTAAATGACACTACCATTCTCACTTTCGTCAACGTCTTATTCAGTTTCCATTTTTCATTTTAATTGTTTTTATCAAGTCTTAGCCATCAAAACAGTTGTAACGTGTTGATTTTCTTTCCTTTCAACACTTACTATTTTTGTATTGTCGAGCGCATCTTTAATAAACGCTTTGTATATAAATTTTCCTCTTGTACAAATCTATATTAATTTAAGTTGTCAAGCATTTGTCTATTATTTATTAAATGATTTAAATTGATTGGTTACTAATTAAAGAGTGGTACCGGTTGTAGTTCCTACTCTTTACATTATCGGCGACATGACAGAACTTTGTCTTCAATCGTGAACAATGTAAGTTGAAGGTACATACGCCATTTTTGCAAGGTGCTACGGGATTATGGATTTGGCATAGCGGCCGTACAATTTATAATCCTACAATTTGGTGGATCTCCGTACACTTTATTTACGGTGAGAACATTTATATAGAATTTTGGTTGGTGAATGGGTTTTCACTGTTAAACAGATGTCTGGTCTGGATTGATAAAAATAGGCATATGGTTGTTTAGCAAATTGGTTTTGCTGTAATTTTTTTTAGGAAGTTGGTAGTCGTGTTGTTAAGTAAACACGAATCGTAAGTTAACATATTAAATACATTTAACTAATTTTTATTTCTTTAGAGCTTCTTATCTTCGCTCTTATTCTCGTTATTAGTTTTGTCGTATCTCTTGTAGATAAATTTAGTTCATGCTGGACAGATGTTTAGGATTTCCGGCTGTTGTGCTTGAAGAGTACCGTATCACACGTTGGTTATCGTATGAGCAATTAAACCTGGAGAATTCAACTTTTAATTTAAATGGATGAATCATATTCAGTTATGAACATTTCGGAATTTGATGGTTATTTGACGTTATCTGTGCAGGCATTTTAATTTGGAAGGATTTCGTATTTTTATATCCTTTATAAATAGTAATCTGGTGGTAGTAAGTTATGCAAATACTTAATTTTGCAGTTTTGTAATGTCCATTAATTTTATTTATGAAACTGAAAATAACATCAAATTTATAGCTAAGATTTTGCACTATAACATTTATTTAAAGCGTTAAAGCTTTCCCTTGTGTAAAAGGTTTATATTGGAGAGATGTTCCAAGATCGGGTTTGCTCCTAAGATAATTTACTGGTTTATGTGTACACAAAAAGCAGGTCACGAATAGCATTTTATTTTGTAAAGACTATTACCTACAAAAGCAAAGGTAAAAGTAAATTATTATAAAAGTTCTCCAAGATTTTACCTTGCATGAATTAATAGTATTGATTGGTATAAAGTGTTATTGATCCAATATATACACAGGGATTGATAGGACGGTTAGTAAGTTCTGAAACTGTTAAAAATTAAGAGGATAATATACATAGTGTTATTTTGAGCTTTAATAATTATTGCTCCTTGAATACCTATGATCCCTATAGTAGGGGATAAAGAATACTACTATAGTAAGCCTGCTTATCGTAAAGGCGATTAAAAGGCGCAGCAAGGGCAGCAGCCTTGCTGGCTAAAAGATATTGGAGGAGGGTCGATTGGTCTCGGGCGATCCTCAATAATTTTACAAGCTTGTTGGGGTTGGCCGTGACGGATACGGCTTTCTGCTAAAATCTTTAAAACTGCGTTGTGGAAAGATATGGGAGCCTACCACAATATTTCCCAGGTGTGCGTGGCCTAAAACACAAAATACATATGATGGAGAGCTCACAAGTAAAATTCTTGTCCGAGGTAAAATACTCCCTCATTCGGATCTCCGGAGGGGTACTTGGGGCTCGTTATCATAAGAATATAAAACAACAATTCGATTTAGTGATAGGGACTTGGAATGTTAGGTCATTACTTAGAGTAGATAAGTTAACGAATTTATTAGTCGAAATGAGAAAGGAAAAGCTGGACATTTTAGGTATTAGTGAGGTGAGATGGCCAGATAGTAATGACTTTTGGAAAGATAATTATAGAATAATTACAACTTCTTCAACTAATGGACAGGCAGGGGTAGGAATAGTGTTAGGTAAAAGATTAGGGCATAAAGTTAAAGAGTACTTACAATTTAGTGATAGAATAATTATGGTTAGATTGAGTACAAAACCCACAGACACTGTTTTAGTACAGGTTTACATGCCAACAACTCAGTACGAGGATGAGGAAGTAGAAAAGGTATACGAGGATATAAATAGTATAGTGAGAAAAGTAAAAGGAGATGAGAATTTAATAGTTATGGGCGATTTTAATGCGTCAGTGGGAGAAGGTAGTGAGGGAAAAATGGTAGGAAAATTTGGGTATGGCAGACGAAATGATAGAGGAGAAAGATTAGTTGAGTTTTGCCAGGAACATAGATTAGTAACTGTAAACACCCTATTCGAACAACATGTTAGAGAAGATATACCTGGAAAGCGCCAGGTGATAGGGCTAGATACCAAATAGATTATATTTTAGTTAAACAAAGATTTAGAAACCAAGTTAAAAACTGTCGTAGTTATCCAGGGGCTGACATAGATAGCGATCATAACTTAGTTAAAATGAAGTGTAAACTAAAATTCAAAAATTGAGAAAAGTTAAAAAGAGGATGGGATCTAGGTAAGCTTAATGATAGTAGGGTAAAGAGGAATATAAACAAGTATTAGATAATAAGAGCAAAGAGATAGCTGTAGTAGGAATGTAGAAAATAGATGGAAAGAAATAAAACTGACTGTACATGATACAGCAACACAGACTATAGGTAAGAAAAATAGAAGCGAGAAAACCCTGGGTAACAAAGGAGATATTAGATTTAATAGAGAATAGAAGAAAGCTTAAACCTTTCAGAGAAGTGGATAGTGAAAGTAAGCAAAATATAATACAGTTAGAAATAAGATAGTACATGAGTGTAGAAAAGCTAGAAATAAATGGATGGAGGAGAATTGTAAAGGAATACAAGATGATTTGAGAGTAGGTAAGACAGACAGGGCTTGCAGGGCAGTTAAAAAGTTTTTTGGGGAAGATAGGAAAAATATAATGGTATTAGAGACAGAATAATGAGCTTCTAATAAATAAAGTTGAGGTAGCAGATAGATGGAAAAGATATTTAGAAGATTTATATAAGGGAGACGATATAGATGAGTTAGAGAACGACCAAGAAGAGGATGTAGAAATAGGGTTCTCAATATTAAGAAAGGAATTTGATAGAGCTGTTCGGAATCTTAAACTAAATAAAGCGCCAGGGATAGACGATATTCCCGCAGAATTAATAAAATATGCTAGTCAGAAAACTTTAGATAGATTATATGAACTAATAAAAGTAATATATGACACAGGTGAGGTTCCAATAGATTTCGAAGAAAAATATTATTATCCCAATCCCAAAAAAGTCAGGAGCTGATAGGTGTGAGAATTTTAGAACGGTTAGTTTAACTTCTCATGCTTCCAAAATACTAACAACAATAATTAAAAATAGAGTAGAAGCTTTGACTGAGAATTATTTAGGCGAAGACCAATATGGTTTTCGTAAAGACAGAGGGACTAGAGAACCGATATTAATGATTAGGGTAATTATCGAAAAAGGTTACAAAAAATAAAAGACTCATTTTGCGTTTGTAGATTTAGAAAAAGCATTTGATAGGGTTAATTGGATTGTTATGTTCAGGGTTTTGCAAAAATAGGAATCTCTCATAGGGATAGATAAATTATTTACAGTCTATATAAAAACCAAAGCGTAGTAATTAGATTGGATGAAATAGAAAAGGAAGCTAAGATTAGAAATGGTGTTAGACAGGGTTGTATACTGTCTCCCTTGATTTTTAATGTTTATATTGAGGAAGCTTTAAACTTAGCCAGAGAGAAAAGAGATAGGTATTAGTGTACAGGGACAGAAAATAGACATGTTGCGTTTTGCAGATGATATAGCCATTATAGCAGAGTCTAGAAAAGAGTTAGGAGAGTTTTTAAATATTTTAGATGAGATACTACGGAGTAACTATAGTATGAGAATTAACTCAGTAAAGACAAAGATAATGACAAGTGAGTTACAGCCTAGTTCTAAACCAAAATTAAAAATAAGTAATACCGAGTTAGAGGAGGTAGATGAATTTTGCTATTTAGGTAGTATAATTACAAAGGATGGACGTAGCAGAAGGGATATAGTACCTAGAATAGCTCAAGCTAGAAAAATGTTTTTAAAAGAAAAACTTACTAATAGCTAATAGTATTAGTTTAGATAATAGAAAAGTTTCTTAAAGTCGTCGTATGGAGCGTTCTGCTATATGGTAGTGAGACTTGGACAATTAAAGAAGTAGATAAGAAAAGATAGAAGCTTTTGAAACTTGGTGTTATAGGAGAATGTTAAAGATTAGTTGGACAGATAGAGTAACAAACGAGGAAGTTTATAGAAGGATAGGTGAGGAACCCTGTATATGGAAACAATTGAAGGTCAGGAGAGATAGAATGATAGGGCACCAGTTAAGACATGAGGGACTATTTAGTAAAGTCTTAGATTATAGACTACCAAATAAAAATAGAGTAGGAAGGCCTAGACAAAGCTATATTAGTCAAATTATTAGAGATTTAGGTTGTGAAGGGTATGCAGACCTTTTTAGACTAGCTCAGAATAGAAAAGAATTTCGAGCTGCGTCAAACCGAATTTAAGTAAGTTCGAAAACAAAACAAAACAAAAATAAAAATCAGGTAACTAAATGTCACCATGACATAACTCACAATTAGTTAGCGGTCTGGCATGTTGGTAGCGTTTCGTTGCTTAAGCCTTACCATAACATATAATTTAACACTTTTCCTTTTGAAGCGGATAACCAGGTTATATTTTATTTCCTTATAAATGGTAATTATGTAACCAGGTTAGAGTTCTTTAACAAACATCAGGTTGCTAATATCTATGTAGAGCCAGATGGATAGGAAAAAGATAGAAGGATATAGGAAGACCTAGACCAAACTATATTAGTCAAATTATTAGAAATTTAGGTTGTGAAAGGTATGTAGAGCTTTTTAGATTAGCACAGAATAGAAAAGAAGTTAGAGCTGCGTCAAACCGACCTTAAGTAAGGTCGAAAACAAAATGATGATGACAACACTTGTTTTACTCAAAAGAAAATTATTGGGGTTTTTACCATTTTATGTCATGGTACGAAGTTTTAGACATAAAAAAGGAGGACTTCATAGTCAAGGACGACAGATTGTTTTTAATGTATTTCAATTTGTGAAACGCGAAAGAGATTCAGACGCCCTTAACCTGAGTAATTTGCAAGAGTGTGTGGATGAAGCAACAGGCATTTCATTGCAGATCATGCAAAGAATTGTAAAGGAAGGCACAATCAAACCTGACTACAGAAAATTTACTTCACCAGAAAAACACAACGAAACCAGTCGACAGTGGATGGGTTTGAGGAAGAGATTCTAAGAAACAAGTATCGGTTTGCAGCAATACATAAACGTAGACAGACTTCGAAGGCAGTGTTCGACGAATTAAAAAATGATTACCCCCTTTTCACCGGAAAATTAGGTTCGTTTAGAAAAATAGTTCTAAGAGCAGGATTTCGTTGGAAGAGAACTGTGAATAACAGAAAAATTATTGTTGAACAATGCAACAATAGGGCAAAGCATACTATATTTTTAAAAATCTTAATAAGTGTAAAGAAGAAGACAGAAACATTGTGTACGATGATGAAACATATCTGCACAGTTCTCACACTGTATCAAAGTGTTGGGATGATGGCACCACAAAGGGTTTAAAATTGTCAGTTTCAAAAGGGAAACGTTTGGTAATAGTTCACGCAGATGGGAAAAACGGATTTGTTCCAAATGCAGCATTAATGTATCAGTATGAAATAAATCACTGCAATAATAAAAAGTGGCTGCAGGTTGGTTATAGACAATGCGTCATATCATAATGTTCTTGTGCACCCTAACCCCACTTGAAGTTGGAAGAAAATAGATATGCAGAAATAGTTGAAGGAACGAAATATCTTCTTTGAATATAAAGATATCAAGCCAGAATTGTATTCCAAAAT
The DNA here is from genome assembly GCA_036346225.1 of Platerodrilus igneus. NCBI lineage: Eukaryota > Metazoa > Arthropoda > Insecta > Coleoptera > Lycidae > Platerodrilus > Platerodrilus igneus. The sequence continues at coordinate 1,791,833 of JARFIW010000237.1, read as the reverse complement.
TAAGACAAATAAACCTGTTCATCACGTGTTTGTAATTGATCAGCTACTAGTAGAACATGTCATGCAGTTTTGCTTTTACCTCCATATCCCGAACTAAATCCTATCAAGAAGATATGGGCGTTACTTAAAAACCGTGTTGCTGTATGTAATGTAACCTTTAAAATAGATGATGTATGGAAATTGGCAGAACAACATATAAAAAATATTGGAGTTAAAGAATGGAGCAAAGTATGTTTGCACAGAAAAGGAATATGTTGAATGAGAAACTTTTACAGACGAGGGTCAAGATCTAATTATATGGGTTGATAATAGTGATGATTCAGATGCTTACTTATCGTGATTGAATAAGTCGAGTGATCATGATGAAAGTTTAGGATGTGAATCCATTTAAATAAATTAATGTATCGTAGTTGAATGATAGTTTTTACTTAGCACTTGTAGAAAATAGGTCTAATATATGCATTCATTATTTTATTGTATAGATTGAAAGTTCTTTAAAAACGTGAAAGAACAACGCAAAGAGAAGCTAAACATAATTATTACATTTTGTTTTGTAATACCATTTATACTAAGATATTTTGGGACATGTCAGGTTGTACTGATGCTGATGTACAGTAAGAACTTTGTCGCCCTCTAAAGACAATTCATGTATACTACAAACAAAAATATTAAATTGTCCATTTTTTCTTGTGCCACTGTTAATTCTAAATAATTTTTTATTAATTTTAATTTAGAAAACAATTGTTCACGTTCATCAACCATTACTGGTAAGTTAACATTTTTCTCAAAGCTATCGTTGAATTGGGAAATGTCCGAACTAAATAATTTTTTACTACATGTTCTAAAGTTTCCAAGGAATTACCTTTATTGCAAACATATGGTCTAATGATTTTCAGCTCATCAGCCAAATTAAGAGTATCTATATCTCTTTGAATTTATGCATCGTCAGATGATTTGATCTGTAAAACTCCAAAAAGTGTTCCCTAACTTTGACTTTTTTGCTCAAATAATTTAAAGATACAAATCTTGTTATGGTAATAATTTGTTCCTAATGACTCATGCCAGGAGTCCGGTCTAACATAACTGAAAAGTATTTAGCTACGTACAACATGATTTTAATAACTTTCTTGTTTCCTCTTATAATTGATAATATTTCATTTTTGTATTTTATTCCGTAAATAATTGGGCAAGCGGTTACTATCTATTTGAATATGTGGGATATATTCAGCCATAACCGAATCAAATTTGGAAATGGTTTTAATAATTTGTAAAAAATTACTGGTATTTTTTGAGAAGAGTTTATGTTCTCTTCCCTAAAAAGCTAAATTTTGTCACGCTAGATATTGCACTATTACTGTAATTCTTTTTAGAACCACTGGTCAATGTTTTTTCTTGGGCAAATGATTTCCAGAAAATTTATTTTTGATGAAATTCTGCAACTGGATCAAATCATTACAGCACTGTACATTAGTTTTATCTTTCTTATGTGTGGTCAAGTGTTGCAGTTATTAAAACCAGTTTGGCTCCTAAAGGAGTAGATTAATTTCGAAATTTTTTGCAGCAAAAGCAAAATACTGCATTCTTGTTTGCTGAATGTAATAAGTTACAGTTGACAACCTCTCCAATAGATAACCATTTTTTACAATAATTTTCTGAAAAGCTTCTAGCTTGAGCATCCTGGAATAATTCAAATTAGTTATTTGTTTCAAGTCACGATCAACCACCAATAACATCAGACCATATTCCAGGATCATGAGAAACCACACAAATTGGCTAAACTTTTGAAAACAGCTCATAAGTTAAACTTTTTAACGTAGCTTCAGCATCTTTTTGATGTTTTGGCAGAAAATCTAAAGATGATTTGTTAAGAACTTGGCTTCTATTGTTTTAGAATCCTAAATAGCACTAAATTCCACTTGAAAAGGCAACGTCTTTGGATGTTGAAGATGCCGTTTCTTTATGCTGTCTTTGCAAAAACCCAGTATATTTTGTAGTTAATTCTTTAACAACTTTCCGTTTTGTCTCTCTGATTTTTTGATACCGGTTTCAAGATAAACATTATCGACTGCCTTCCATCTGTAGAATATTAAAAAATAAGTCGCTTTTTGTGTTATGGTTATATTTTAAATTTTAAAAAAGAAATTTTAATACTTAGGTTGTAAGACAATTATTATGTACACAACCCTAGATTTACATTGTAATGCAATACATTAAGATGTATTTTTTTTTATTTATTAAATATCATATCTAATAGTGAGTGTGTAACATTTTTATTTATAGAGGAGCTAAAAAAACAACAAAAACATTCTTTGTTCCATTTTCGTGTTGCCGGTTCACAATTAATTGATTTCATCTGGTTAACACAATGTATTGAATTTAATCTATGCTTACAACACAAGTTGTCATCGCACAACAGTATATCACATTATATTTATCTATGGGAACTGTATACACAATGTTTGTCACATTCTAATATCTGCTGTGTGGTTTTATAGTGTCATTGTCCTCAGTTTTCACCATACAATGTTTAAAAGAGTAATGCTAAACTTATTATCTGAATTATTTTTATAGAAAAAAATTTGAAATATATTTCATTAAGAATAAATATTTCTGAAATTTATCATACAAGGTACGCCTATATTTTAGTTTGTCCATTCATATTTTAAAATTTTTCTTTCTCTATAATTTATTTCTAGCGTTACGCAATATGTTACATAACCTTTTGGAAGTTGTACCAAATTGCCTAGTTTCTTTTTGCCACTGCTTTAAGGGACAGTTATCCTAAAATTAATCTTTAGTTCTCAAATCTTATTGCATGAATATGTTTTTTAGTGGCAAAAGACAAATGGTCGGTGATCAAATTAATATTACTTTGATGTTTAAACTCTATTAATGATAACACACTTAAAATATATAAAATTTGTAATAATGTTCATGTTTAGGTATTGGAATGTTTGCAGTCAACATCTGCAAAACTAAGTGATACATGCCAAACAGAAATTTTCAAAGTTAAGAGACAAGAACTTACTGACAATTCTGTCGATTATGCTTTGATGACAACATGTGCTGGTAGTATCCAACAGTTTTGTTCCCACTCTGAAAAAGTGCATGTTCTCGATTGCTTAAAGGTAAGTTGCAGTGGGATTCTGTTCTACTAATCAGTTAATTTTAGATTCATAAAGATGAAATTGGCTTTAATAAAAAATGCCGTTTAATTGTAATGCATCGTTTAATTGAACAAACATCAGATTATCGTCTCAACCCGGCTTTGCAAGAAAACTGTAATCCAGATATTAAGAAGTTTTGTCGCACCACACTCGAACATGCCAAGCCCGATAAAGAACTTAACGGTGCAATAATTAAATGTCTCAAAGTAGCGTTTAAGCAATCAAAATTGACACATAAGTGCGAGCAACAAATGGCTTCGATATTACATGATCAAGCATTAGATGTAAGATTAAATCCTTTATTAAAGGCAGTGTGTAAAAATGAAATAGAAACTATATGCAAACAAGATAATGATGATGATTTTGGTAATGTTGAAGAATGTTTGAAAGTTGCTTTGATTCATCATAAAATACCATCGCCAGCTTGTCAAGTTGAAGTTGCTAGTATGATCGAAGAATCACAAGTGGATATTCAAGTTGATCCCTTATTACAAAGAGCATGTTCTTTGGATTTGTTGAAGTATTGCAATACAGTTCCGCAGGGAGGTGGAAGACGTAAGTGTAGATGAAGATGTTAAAGCAGCTGTTTATAATTTACTTATAGATATAAAATGCTTAAAGGATATATTAGATGCGGGTAAAACTCAGCTGATGCCTGAATGTCAAGAGATGCTGGTTAAAAGGTTTCAAATGTATAGCCAAGCCGTGGCGGTAAGTTCAAAATAGAATTATTAGCAGAGTTCATTTTAAACATATCGATTAAACATTCTTGGATTCTACTATTTTATTCTTTGATTATTAAAGTTTTTCTTAATTGTACTCTAAAGTTTTGAAATTCGAAACACTCGTATTTATGCCATAGATTGAGGCTGGTGTTGCGATTTGAAACAGCACAGTTGTTCTGAGGTTTTCAGATATCTTGTCAAGTTTTAAGTTAATTTTTATAACTCGACTATACGCTAAGTCTTTTGATTGTTTTAGCCATTATTTTTTATCTCTACGATGAATATGCCCACACCTAGTTGAGTAAAGCATTTCAAGTGACCCATACCTATATACGGCATCCTACTCTGGATAGCGTAAGATTGGTAGCTTTGTTATTTGAAAAGATATAAAGTTGGTTAAAAGTAAAATATTTGAAAGGTTTTTTTCCCATTTAATAATTCTTTCTCAGAATTTATATAGTTTTTGACGTTTTGCAGATTTTTGAAAAACTAAAAAATTAATTTTTTGAGGTGAAACATTGGTTTTATTCAATTTTATAAAAAGTCGTTAAGTATCAGTTTAGATTAGACGAGCATTTTTGATAAAAATACGCCCTTGTTTGGATGAGAGGTAAAATGTAGGTCCTGTGTGTGAATGTCACAAACATTAAAGATCCCTACCTTGCTTGGAACAGTAAGGGTTCGGCTAAAAAAAACCTGCTTCCTGGCCAATGTAGTACCTTCAGGTACAGCATTGCAGAATCAAATGTAAAGCTAATAAATTTGGTGTAATTTTTACTATATGTGGAATAATTTTTAGAACCAGTGAATGGTACAGTTTATGCAAGAGTTTTATTTTGTTACTAAAATATTTTGCATGCGATGAAGTATTGTTGTTTGCCTTGATTTAGGAGCATGTAATATTTTAATTAACTGATTTCGAGTTTAACTGTTATGTGCAGTGGTCAGGATCAGGAGGCACTTTGATCTAGACCAGACTCTTGTTTTATGTGGGATATCGTTAATCTGCATAGAAGTACGTTATTGTCATTCGTGCAGCTTGTGGCCTTTGCACACCTAAAAAAATCTATGTGTAGCTTATTGTGGCCTCCTCATTAATTTATATATTTAATATTTATTTATTTATAAATAAATAATTAATAACAACAATTCTAACATTGAGTAGAAAAATGCCTCTTTTAAGGGAAACTAACCTAACCCTTGTAGCTAGCTTTCATTGGTATGGGTCGGAAGCAAGGGAGGTGGGTTCTTCGAAGTACTTTACAGTAGCTATAATAGGGATGCACAAAACTAGAATAAGCTAATACTCCCTGTATGTTGGTTGTGGTTTGTTTAGCATTTTTCTTAATCTTCTTTGGGAATTAAACCACTCATAGTTTTTAAAATCATCTTTACGTTTCGATTTATGACCTAGGACCGTTGTCAAAATAATAAAAACTTCAAGTTTGACATTTATAACATAAGTTGAAGGTGATTTTGATTTATTGATGTTCGAAATATTTGATTTGAGTACACTAGGCAAAAATTTTTAAAGTTTAAAAGACTGATTGCCTTCAATTTGTGTTGCGGTCTGGGACCGATTTTTTTTAGGTAGCCAATACGCTTAACGTGAAATCAGCCGATTAATTTTATTGGTGAATTTTATATAAATTCAATAACTTGAGGATTAGAAAACATTTTTAACATGTTTCTATTTATACAATTGAGAGGATGTTTATTAAAGAAGTGTGTGATTTCGTTACCGTAAGGCTTAAGCAGCCGGGGGCTGCTAATATGCCTATAGTTAGTAATTATTTGTTGTATGTATAAATAGAAATCCTGTATGTAAGCTGTATTTCATGTTAATATCGCAAGGAAAACTCAGGAAAATCTTGCAATGCTACCTAGATACTGTGGACATTTGATTTTCATTTGTTATTCCTTTTGTTATTTCTTTTAGTAATGGAATCCATTGCTTACTGAAAGTCAGGGATTCGTTTGTTATACAAGTTATTTTTATGTAGGGTTATATAAGCAGCTTCTTTGATTTTGCGTTTTTGGTGGTTTTCTTCTTTGTCGATAATTTTTGGCGTTCTCCCATTTTATTTTATGACTGGAGTCCCATGCATGTTGGCAGATCATGGATTTTTCAAGTTTTCTATTTTTTATATATGATATCTGTTCTTTTTATCAAACTTTAAATGGTCTGGAACTTTCCCCCTATATAAAACTTGTTACATTCGCACGGTATTTTGTAGATGCAGTTTTTTGAATTTTGTATTGAGTTTTTACATTTTGTTTTTTTTAATTGTGCTCTTAGTGTATTGTTGGTTCTAAATACTGTTTTAATTCTGAATTGATTTCCTATTCTTTGGATTTTTTCGGAGAATCCTTTTTATGTATGGAATTGAGAGCATTTTTTGGTGTGTATCGTTGTTTTTGTTTTCTTTTTCTTTATTTTTTGGGACTTTATTCATTTCTTTCGCTATTATTTTTTTAGGATACTTGTTTTCTATTAGTGTACATCTGATTAGATTTTTCTCTTTCTTTAAAATTTCTTCGTTTGATGATATTAATTTTGCTCTATCATACATGGTTTTGATGCCTTAAAGAAAGAACAAAACTAAGTATATCATCGATTATGGAATTACTTGGTTTATGCGTCAATACCACAAATTTTCAAATAAATGACCAATTCTACAAACATAGCTTTGGAGTGGCGATGGGAAGTCCACTATCACCAATCTTTAGTAATATATTCATGGAGGAATTCGAAAAAGATATAATATTCGCACAAGAATTCAGACAGTTATAAATCATGTTTTTATATTATCGAAACATGATATTAGATTTATAAGGAATGTGTAACTAACTTGAAAAAAAAATACGTTACAACTTTTGAGACAACTTTTAGAACGCCTAAATAAAGGTATATTAAAGTTTACAGCTTACTATCTCTCATTCCGAGGTGAAACCCCTAATATGACTGGACTAATCACATTCTTTCGAATTTGTATAATGTACATGCTTTTAGCTGTTGTTTTTCAAGCACTTTTACTCACACAAAAGGTTTGATTTTATAGTAATTACACAAATAACTAAACTACTTCTATAAATATATTGTATATTAATTGTATGTTTTTTATTTCAGCTGGCTATGAAATCACCTGAGGATCTTCAAGATTTATATCTATCAGTTAGTATGTCGCCTTCTAAGCACTATTTCTTCCTGATTGTTATAATGACCATAGGTGCCTTCTTTGTTGTTGGTATGTTTTGTGGTCGTGTATCGAGGAGACATGCTTTAAGCAAAAACAAATGATGTTTAATAAGCAGCAAAAAAATTAATTTGTGATAAATTGTATTTCAAATGAAAAAAATAACTCTGTGATATGATCATTCAAATGTTTATGAAATTGTTGTGTACATATGGCCTTGATTCTTTATATATGTACAGGGGTTCTTTTTCTATATGCAAATTTAATTAAGGCTACTTTCAGTAAGGTTGCTATGCATTATACGATGCAAGAGCTATGAAATGTTAAATATTGTACTGTAAGTTTAGAAAATGTATGAATAATTTGTTTATTGTTTGCTCGTAGTTATGGTATTAGTGATTTATATTGACAATATATAATTGCTGACCAATTTAATAGTATATAAGTATCAGTTGCATGCACGTGAACCAATAATAAATCAAAATATATTGTTACCTATGCAATCAAAAATTTTAATACAGTTTTGATAAATTGTCATTTATACAGGGCGTTTTTTTAAGTGGTAGATTACCTACATATGGAAAACTAACGTTAGAACGAATCTAAAAATTTGCAGTAGGGGGTTATCGAAGGCGCTTCACAAAATTAAAATAGTATCAATGCCATAACACTTCTGGTTATACTGGAAATTGCCATCTTTATTGTAAATGGAATACTCTGTATATTTATACATTTTTGAATTTATATATGCCATTTTTGAGTTTTTATAAATTTTTGACATTTGTACAGGGTCACATAAATTATAACATTGTAAACAATTTTTTTTGAACGAGAAAAATTGTTGGTTGAAACAAATTAGAAATCTATAAAAAAAATTGAAAAAACTGTCCAGATCACTTATTTACAGCAATAGGTCCATCCCCAATTTTTAATAAGTCCTTGGTCCCATATGGGAAACAACAAGCTTGTTATTTTCTAATTTGATTCAATCGCAAAGTTAAGTTCAACATTTCGTATACACAATCTTGCAGAATACAATCTAGCTGTTATGAAACCTGGTTTTGCAAAGTCAGATATAACAATTTAATCTTTCAAAAGCTCGTGTAAACATCTTATGGTTCAGGAAATACCTCATACTTTCCAACTCGTTTCATACACATGGCGCGTGGGTATTGAAAGTTATGTTCCGATAAGACTTTCCCCGCTTTAACCGTCTTGGGAAGTAATTTTCTTAATCTGCTCACTTCCACTACATCTTTGAGGCAAGCGGGTTGGAAAGTTGTGATGGTGAGATTGCTGTTAGTTCCTTAACACGTTGAAGGCCAAAGGGGGTTTTCATAAAATGTCAAAAAATGTTTTGTTTGTTTTTAGGTTTTATTTAATAGGTTATATCAGAATATATATATTGCTGTGATATAAGAATCGAGCCTCACGAATTGGGCGTCAAGATTTGCTGTGATTTTCGTTACTACGGTGAAATCTCCTCTGATATTAGATCTCTTACCTGAATATCGCCTCTTGACTCCTTCCGCCTCGGCAGCTCACCTAGATAAAACTTACATCCTCATTCATAAAAAAAAACACATTCCTACCACAAACATCAACGTTAACTCTATTTACACCAATATTCACAATACAGTAAAATTTCAAAATTGAATTTTAGCATAAATTTCAGCATCATAAAATTTCAAGTTCACATTTGTCATCATTTTAATTTGCATCCAGAATTAGAGTCCTTGTAGGATGCATACTAATTAAGTAAACAATATTTGCAGACCTGAGTCTGAATAAAAGGGAGCATCTCCCACCCCTTTACGTTAATTTAACAGGTTAGTCTAATTGAGCTCAAAGACAGACCCAAATTTTCATCATAATCAAACCATAAACCTGATAAATACTCCTTTCTACTTATACAAGAAAATTTTACCTTAAAATTCAAAATTTGTTGCTTATACAAATTTACTACTGTCCATTTTTATCAAACAAATTATAAAGATATTGAACACACACCAAAACATCTAAGATCGAACAAAATGCATAATTTACCTGAAGGTTAATGCACTCGTGGCTTCAATGTACATCGGACTTGCTAATCCCACCATTCCAGCTGGTTTATGTTTACTTCCTCGGATTTCTAGACGCCTTTAAAATTTTTCTACACCACCATTCGTCTAAACGGTTTCTGGGTTTCTCAGGAACTCATCTAGATATATCGAAATCTTGTTTTGTGGATCCAATCACGTTTACGAATAACATCTGATTACTAACACTCCCGACAAATAGCCATGAAATTCATAATTCTTTCACGCTATACCAAAAACTGCCTACTTTTATTTATTTATTTATCGTTATTAATTTGGATAATTGGTACAGTAATACCCGCAAATATAACTAGACTTTGTTACCTTCATTTATCTTCTCTAAGTGTACTAATAACTTTTATTGTAGCACGTAATCACCACGTATTCTACTTAAAGTATCGAATAATCAAAAAATAAAGAGCAAAACTGTTTAAAGTATCGAATAAAATTAAAAATATAAGAGCAAAACTGTTTATAAGCACGGGTTTATATAATGGTCCGCTTGCAAGTCGAATTTGTCCCGCGACGGACGATTTTAAGAAATTCGCATTCTCGTTTCCCTTCCGACGGCTCGGCACAGCGATTCTACTAAAAATTTGCACACTTCCAAGTTGAAATCTAAGAATTTTCCACACGCCTCGCAACACGTCCGAGAACAACTAATTAATTTTACACACCAACTGATATGCTTCCCCTCTCATGTTTGCATCTTATTTCAACTTTAATTGCCAATCTAGTCTGTTTGTTCTATCTAAAACCTGTGCTCTCGTTTCACATTTCCCCTCGTTTAACTGCTAATGCATTCCATCTCGCTTGTCTTTATACCACAAACTCGCTGTCTTACTTGCACTCATATAGCTTGAAGTTTATCGACTAACATATACATCGTTATTTCTGCAGGTGTTCCTTGTTCTAATACGCTGAAAGCTTTTATATAATTTCCCCACGTCTTTATAATTTCTCGATAGTTTGAGTACTTGGAACGATTAAATTACATACAAATTGAACATTTTAATTCTGCTTCTTTTTATAAAAAGCGTCTAGTGAATAATTTAAATCCCTTATTTTTAACGAACCGAATAAATTTTAATGCTCCCCGGTTTTAATAACGCGTATTATCTAATGAAATTCTATACAAACCCTACATTCTAATTGAATGATTTAAATCTACACAATAGGCCTTTAATTAAGCGTACTATTTTCCACTGCTTTAATATACACGGTGATTAACATTATTTAAACAATATAAACCCTATGTTTAGAAGTAAATGACGAATTTATCCAATATGCCTTTAAATGAAGCGTATTAGTACCTAAAGCTTCCTTATACACGGTGATTAAAATTATTTGATGTCGTTAATTAATTTTCTACCCTGGTCTAAATCTGAGTATTTTCCCCCTATTTGAATACAAATAATCCCACTTATTTGAATTCAAATATGAATCATCTAGACTGCAAAAAAAAATTACAAAAAAAATTGTCTATCTCACTCTACACTTATCTTTCTAACTTACCTAACTTATATCCAATCCTAAAAAATATTTACACCTATCCTATATACCTATCCTATTCCTATCTCTCACCTAATTTTATAAACGGAAATTATCCCTAACTTCATCCTACTTCTCCCTCTAATCCTATATACATCCTATATACCTATCCTAGTCCTAACCTTTAACTAATTTTCACTATACTCACTTCCCCCTACCTAATCCTATATCCATATCCTATTATTATTCTATTCTTACATTTAATTTTCCTTCTCATCCTATATACCTATATCTAACTATCTCCCATATTTATCCTATACCTAGCTTTATTTTCTATAAACACTTACTCCTACTCTTTTATATACACCAGAGGTTCCCAACCTTTTCTGAACCACCGCCCCCTCTACTGGAAAAAAAACTTCCAACGCCCCCCTCCTCATCATAGTGCATTATAACGAATATTAAAATATTGTTGCATAGTATCTATCTATATATATATACATAGATACTCATATACGAACGTTGCACTTTTGACTGCTATTACAAGCGTTCACTAAAGCGTTGGACAAGGTATATATATTAAAAATCGCAAAAGTAAACCTTAATTAAAACGACTATCAAATGTAGTACAAACTTGTTTATTAAAAACTTAAATATGAATACATAATGAACAGAAAAAAGATTAAGAAGAAAAATTAATGAGATAGTTGAGGCTGGTGAAGTTTTAACAATTTGCTAATGTCGGGTTCCAATTTCGTTAACATCAGCCGCAAATCGCCACGTTCAGTAATGTGCAGTCTGTTCCTTTTCTTAGACAATAAATTAGCTACTGCACTGAACCCACGCTCAGCCAAATAAGATGAAGGAAATGCAATTAAAAATATCTGTACTCTTGACCACAATCCAGGGTAAAGAACTGGTATTGGTTTTGAAGCCAGAACTCTTGATATCCATTTCTGAATTTTACTTTTAGTTCTTCGTTAGTTGTGAGTTCTACGAGTTCCTCTTCTAAATTTGATGATTCTGCTGTATCTGCATTTGCGAAAGGATCTAAAACCCAACCCGGTATATTCATGTTTAAAATATCCTGGAATCGCTCCACACAATCAACATGAAGAACGTCCAAGTGTTGGCAGTAAGTAAGTAAATCTTCATGTTTTGCAGAGACTGCTGATAATGTGGGAAAGTGGCTGTATTCACCTCTCCCTAGATTTCGTTTGAATAGAAGAAGTTTTCCCACAAAAGCAGCTATGACGTTTTTGTTTTAATTAAATTCAATTCGTCACCTTGCAATTGTAAATTGACTTCATTAAATATTTTAAACAAGTCTGTCAAATAAGCGATGTCATTTTATGTATAATCAGGTTTTCGCGCAATTTTTCGTTTCTGTTTTCAAGAAAGTCCAGTACTGAATCAAATAGTTGAAAAACGGTTCAAACAAGTACCTTTTGAGAGCCAACGAACTTCTGTGTGCAGCAGCAAGCGATTGTAATCTTCATCATTTTCACTACAAAGTTGGCTAAATAATCTGTCATGCAATGAATTGCTTCTAATCGTATTTACTGCTCTAATAACGTAATGAAGCGGCGAATGCAAACGTTCGTTCAGATTTTTGCAACCAAGTGCTGACGATGAATAATACAATGTATAGCGAGTACATTTGGTACTGCTTGTTTCAAATGAGCTATGAAACCCTTATGACGTCCCGTCATTGCTGGAGCACCATCAGTAGCTGCCGACAAAATATTATGCGTAGGTATTTCTTTCTCTTGAAAAAACGTACTCATGGTATTAAATATCGTTCTCCCTTTGTATCAGTTTCCAAATTTTTTGCAAATAATAACTCTTGATAAATTTTTTCGTCTTTTATGAACCGAACGTATGATAACAGCAGTACTTCGTTATTTGGTAGAGTGGATTCATCAAGTTGAATGGAAAAATTGCAAGTTTTTAAGTAATCGCAGGAGAGTGCGTAAATCCATATTTCAAATACAAAAGACTGTACTGCCGGCGTTTCTTCTTAGATTCAGACATTTTGAAATCCAAAACTTGCCACGGTTTAAAATAAATTAACTTTTCAACGAATTTATAGATAATTATAAAATTAATGGTTATAATGACTTATATAACTTATCACTCACGAACATGGATTATTTGCGAAGCACACAAAAATAATAACACATTCCTAGAGCTATCCCTGCCTTTTATACGTTTGATTTCATACAAGCATCAACTTGTATGTTTTATCTTGTTTGCGATGCCGGTGCACTTTGTAAGCAAGTCATATCGCGTCTTTGCTTATCAACTTGCAAAGACTTGTTGCGGACAATATTAAACGGAATTAGGTATTCATAGAACTAATGCTGAATTAAATGTTTTAAAGTATATTTTCTCGATAACAATAACATAGACATTTTAGATAGCTAAATAAACTGTCTATTCATGCCAACTAGGTATTTTCAAAGTATTTTAATATATTTATTTTCTAAAAAGGTAAGTACGTCACAAACGCCCCTCTTGATCCTCCTAACGCCCCCCTTTTGCCCCTGTACTCGCTACCGCCCCCTTTGAAAGCTACAGCGCCCACTGGGGGGCGGTACCGCCTCCGTTGGGAACCTATGATATACACCTATTCTATCCCTATATTTTGTTCATTTAATCTTCATTTCTTATTTAAATCTGACTCTTTTCTTGATCCTCCAAGTCTTTCTTCTCACCATCCTAATACTCTTCATCCCTATTTCTCCTCCTTCTATATCTATACTTATCATGCCTATTATCTCACATACAATAAACTTATCATCCCTATTATCCGGACTCTTAAATATTGCTTCTTCTTCAGTCCCTACACTTGTCTGTTTCTCATTTATTATTATTTCCTTTTCTGCAGACAAACCAAACGATACTACCTTAAAATTATAGATTTTTCCCTCTACGGAAAATCCTGTGTATCTTCTAGAATCCTTGTGTAATGGAATCAGCCAGAATGAATTCCTTAAATCTAATTTACTAAAAACAAACTTGCCACTTAACCTCGTCAAAAGTGTGTCCATGGATGGTGGACAATGGAATTGCGGTTTGGTCCGTTGATTAATTTTTCGTGCATCTAAACATAAACGAATACTATCATCCTTTTTCTTAACTACCACCAACGGATTTATGAAATGATGTTTGAGACCTCTATTATGCCATCTTCCAACATTTTATTTAATTCTGCCTTCACCTGCTCCCGATATGCTGCTGGAATAGGATAAACCTTTGCATTGAACGGTTCTGAATTATCCACTTCTAACACGTGCTCATAGCCTAACGCTGTGCTTGCTTCTACCCCCACTAATTCTGCATGTTTTTGTAATAAAGCTTGAACCTCTACTATCCTATCCTCTAGACATCTTATTGTGTTGATCTGTTTAACTCCATCATCCTCTATCTCTACTACATTAATACTCAACCTCGTGTCATCCTCTGTGACTTTATAACTGCCCTTCCATGGCACTACCCTATCCTTAATCCTTACTACCTTGCTTTCCATATCTATTAAAACTCCTAACTGCATCATACAGTCAACACCTAAAATGCTCTGAAACTTCAGTCCAGGTACAATTACAAACTCCTGTTCACATCTTAAACCTCCTATATTTATCCTAAGCACCACAACGCTATTTACTACAGCAAACTTCTTTTTATTTGGAGCTACTAAATGGCTACGCTTTATAGGCATAATTCTATCACAAACCTTATCCCTAATTTTGCTGACGAATTCCTCCGATATTAAACTCGCCTCTGCCCCTGTATCAAGTAATACTTCTACATTATTCTCAAAAATTCCTATATTAATAATTGGCAAACATAATTTTTCTGCAGTTTCTGGCTCTATTTCCTCCTCAATTTTGAAAAATTCATGTGGATGTTCATACACATTTACACAGAAATCTAGTGGTCTGTCGCATTCTAAAAATCCTGTCTCGTCCTGTTTTCCGTGCTTGGTCCTGGTTGTCCTTCTACAACCTGTGCGTACGTCCTCCTCGTATTAATATCCGTGTCCCTGTCTCTATTCGGCGTTCTTGTCACTGCCTTGTTTACTTCCGGTAAACTGTTCTGTCTCGTGTAACTAGGTCTTGGCGTCGGTCCCCTAGTCGCACTATTGCTTCTGTATTCCTGTCCTCGTCGTTTCCAATTTGGTCGAAAATTCCTATTATAGTCAGGCCGTCTCGGAAAATTTTGTGTCCTGTTGTCAAACCTAACTGTGTTAATGTTTCGTTCTCGTACCTCTCTTGTCCGTCCTACACATACATCATCATATCTCTGTAAATACTCCAAAAATGTCTCCCGTTCTGTAATGTTTTGTAAGGCCACGTGTTGTCTGATTTCCAGTTCAAAATGTCGTGATAAGTACTTGATTATTTGTCTGTCTGTCAATGGTGGATTAAGTTGTTTGGCCACACTGTATTTTCGGAAGGCATATTGTTCCCTAGAACCTGCAAACTTTCCCCTTAAATTTTCCTGTAATCAAGTCGTCCCTAATCTGATCCTGTTTGTGATCACTCCAGTAATGTTGTAAAAATTTGTTTTCAAAGTCCTGATATGTGTCTATGTCCTGTCCTACTAAATTATACCATGCTTCCGCATTGTCCTTCAATAAAGCCTTTATTGTATTTAGTTTAGTCTGTTCGTCGAATAAATTTCCCACTAGATTTCTTACGCTATTAATAAAAATTTGTGGATTTACCCTGTTATCGCCATAAAATTTCATATGTTGGTCCAATGATACGCCACCTGTATAAAATCTAGGACCATCCCCCGTTAAACGTGCCATGTTGTATTTAATACTCCCAACTTCGCGTTCTACCCTGCCTAACTGATCCTTACATGAGTCCGTTAATTCAGTCATTTTTATATTTATCTCTTCTTCACAAAAAATGCGTACTTCGGACCTTAAATGTCCCATTTCCTGTCGAAGTCCTGTAATGTTTTTCTCATTTCTATCAACCCTACTTTCTACTTCGCCCAGTTTCACAGTAAGACTATTTTTAAACTCTGTAAATTCTTTAGTAGATTGCTCAATTTTCCCGCTTATCTGCTCTAATTTTCGGTTGGACTCCTCCCTCGCTCTATTTGATTCATCGTTCATCATAATAGTATATTATTCAACATACGGTAATGTAGGCAATAACTCACACAGATGAAGTTTGCGGCACGAGCCGAAGGCGAGTGCCGTAATTCATCAAGTGAGTTATTGCCATTACCGTATGTTGAATACTATACTTTATCTACGACTATAAGCACAGTAACAAGTTTTAATAAACACATGTAATCAAGATTATTTTAAAAAAATTATAGTACAAATTTGTTTGACATTACGTAAATGTCAATGAGCATGGCTACTTTGATATTTTTGGTAGGTAATTAAATAGAAATATAAGCTGGTAGCGTGAGTTATAATAACTCACGCTCATAACTCACAGTGTTTAATTATGAACACTATTACTTGTTCAAAAGTATATGAATAATGGTTTTATAACTAAATAGGAGTAGATAAATATTATAATTGAATTGTTTTGAAATATCCTAGGTTAAATAAATAATTTTTGTAATTGTTTGAGCACCTTCTGTTTTAAATCATGTGTAATTTTCCTGAAACTATAATTTTTGTGCTTGTAGCGAACCTATAATGGTTTTACATATGTAAAAACTTCAAGTGAGGTATGAAGTTACTTCAATACTGTTAGTACAGCAAGATGCACTTTTTGTTTTCAGTTTAACAAATTTTATTAATATTTTTCCATTTCTTTTTCTTTTCAGGAAAGTTATGGTATTCTGCTGCAAACCAAAATCAAAATTATATTGTGAATATCATCGGTCGATTAATTTTACTCAAAAAATATACTGTCGTCTCAACGTGCAAAATTTTGTGTATGTAATTATGATTTGTCATTTGTGGAACGATTGTGGCTGAAGGATGAGTCCATGTTATACCATGCTGCAGAATATAACACATTGAATCGAAGGTTGCAAATAATTCTAAAACTTTCATCGTGAGGCATCATTGGGAATCGTGCAGAAGTTCTTATAAAGAATTTTGACATAAGTTCTGCATATATTTTCATAAAGGTGCAATTATTACAGCCAACAGATCAACAATCTTTCGTCTATGCCGTTCGAATATAAGTTTTTTAGACGGCACAAGGATTTCATTGATTATCTGATAATGAACAACAAAATCCATTTTTCCTTAAACGTCTTTACAAGCTGTCAGAAATGTATAGTTTAGTAAGAATCTTAGGGTGAGCTATCATATACAGTTGACAAAAATAAATATATGATCTGGTGCAGTGTTACATCTCATAGTATAATTCGACTTTATTTTCTTGACGGGGACAATTGCGGAGATACAAACATAATTGTGATTATCATTGCGAAATGTTGAACATTTTTTAAAACCAGAGTAAATTAGATTAGAAAGACTTTATTTCAGAGAAATTTCATGTAAAAATTTGAAAGTAGTAGTGGTAAATTCAGTTAATAATAGTTATTTACGATATAAGTATCATAACAGTTCATATTACAATACGAGATGGTAAAATTGCCAAACGAGGCCAAAGGCCAAGTTTGGTAAACCTGTAACGTGCATTTTTTTAATCGTTTAACATTTTACGCTTTTTCTCAACTAGTAAATACCTTTCTGCAATTACTATTTCTATATTTTATTTATAATTAAACTTCAAGTTTGACATTTATGACATATGTGTCATAAATGTCAAACTTGAAGTTTTTAGTATTTTGAAAACGATCCTAGGTCATGGATCGAAACGTTAATAAAGATAATTTTAAAAACTATGAGTGGTTTAATCCCCAAGGAAGATTAAGAAGAATACTAAACAAACCACAACAAACATACAGGATGTATCCGTTGTTTTGCAATATCTTTGTCGTTCTGATACCTTTTACAATAGAAGGGCATGCTACTAAGAAAAAAAAAGAAAGAAAAACAAAATCAATACTAGTGGATTACTCATATCAATTGTGTCTTATCTATTTATCTTTTGTTAACTTTTGTCTGCTTTATGTTTAATTGGTGTGTGAGGAAACGTTTCTGCTACTCCCCAATATTGCCTCACTTTGTACTAAACATTTTTCTGTATTGCTTTTACCGTTGTTATATTATATAGATTATCTAAACAGTTTTTTTTCATTCTACCAAGTACTGAATAACTTAGACTATGCATTGCTGCTATGCTTTTTCTTTATTTCAGGTTTGCAGGTACTGTTACTAACTCCTTACCGCCGCATACATCATAGGTCAGTCTGCTTTCTACAACCCTCACTACTCTCCGATTGAGCCCGGTCATTTCTTTGATTTTCTTGGTGTTACGTACGGCTACGAGCCAACGTAGCATAAATTTGGCGCCCAGCGTGGCTGCCACGAAAAAAACGTAACAAACCATTGAGTATCGTAATATGAAGTTACAATACAAATATCGTACAACTTTTTATCTACTATTTATTAATTATCACTAACATCGATCAGTTTTTGTATTTATTGTATTATTAAATGAAAGATAATTTTACCCAAACCAAAGTAGTACGCTAGAGCCACTTGTTATGAATCTGTCACTATACTGCTAAAATGAGTGATTCTGATGCCGATGAATGTATTTTGTCTGATATCGAAATGGCAACAAATGTGGCTATTGCAATATTGGTATCAGAAAAAATCACGTCATAAATACGAGTTGGAGTTCAGAAAATTTGAAGGTTGGTGCAAGAAGGAAAGTGTGGATTGTATATCTGAGAAAATTTTGCTTGCGTACTTCTTGGGGAAAGCCGAAAAGCCACCTATATTGCGGACCCATTATTCTATGTTACACACCACTATTTCAATGAAGAGGAAATTGGACATAAGTAAACATACGCAATTGGTAGCCTTTTTAAAAAGAAAAAGGGACGGACACAAGTCTAAAAAATCCAGTGTTTTTTAAAAGACGAGATACAAGAATTTCTACAATAGGCAAACCATGACCGTTACTTGATGATGAAAGTAGTACTTTTATAATAGTCTGTCCTAAAATTTATTTGAAATTAGTTTTTAAGGTGTCTTTAACTATTGGAATTTTTGGAGCCTGTCGCAGAGAGGAGCTAACGAATTTAAAACTAAACGATATAGAAGATAGAGAAACGTTTATTAAAATAACAATACGTAATACTAAAACCAAAATTGAGAGATAATTTGTTGTCACTAAAGGAAATACTACAGGCTATAATTGTTTGGGAAATTTTCGAAAATATTTGCGTCTTCGTCCACCATCTGCAGTGCATAATCGATTTTTTATTTCTTATAGAAATGGAAAATGTACATCACAGCTGTTGGTGTAAATACCTTTGGTAGTATTCCAAAAGAAATTGCCACATATCTGGACTTTGTAACACTTCGCCCTCCTTCCCTGACCTATGTAGCAGTCAAAGAAACGAGTTACCTTATACATGTATAATCGAATGCCAACTTTATATCACTTTTTATGGTTCAAAATTGCAATACACGGGTCCATTTACCTATTCCAATAGTCTTTACTCTACTTTCCTCAAACGCCTCGGCTACTTTACAGCGGAGAGTACATGGACATGTGCCAGGGTGGATAGGCCTAGAATTCTGAAACCGATACTGGTGAGTTAACTTACCCAAAAGTTTACAAAGTATCTGTAACTAAATGTATTTCAACAAACCCCTTTTAATTGTAATATGTCTCAACATTCGTATCAAGTAATGAATTTAATAATCTTTAATATGGTGATATAAGTATTTACATTTACTATATCGACATGCTTGAATGCAATAAAAAAATATCTCTTACTTAACTAAACTTACTTTAATCCGGGTTGTTCAATATTATACTAAGCACTGCAAATTCTATAGTTAAAACAAATTGGCTTCCAACTTAAACATAGCCAATAATTTTTGATATTCTATACAAAATTCATAATAATAAGCGGTAACGTAAATAATAATGTCCAAGGATTCTAGCAACTTAACATATTCATGTAAAAGCATATGTATATAACTATATAAAAATTCATACTTGCAACCCCCGTGTATGCATGCCAATACACGTCCGTTCTCTCGAACCATGTATGCAAAGATTCACTCAATACCTGTGTCGGGTATGCAATACCCACTGTTGCTCCACTCTCTACAATGCCTCAAGGTAATTTATTCTCACCAGGTTTGATAATACTTAACACAGGTGTTGATACATTTTGTGATCGAAACTCTTGATATCTCCCTACTGCTGTAACAACTTGGCTTAGAAGCGGGCTTCCGAAAGCCAAACTTCCCCAATCAATCATTAATGAACCATATAGGTATTTTGAAGTATCCTGTTCTTTGCAGTTAATAAACCTGCACCTCCTACCATTGACCGCCTTACAGCTTAACCATTTCGTCGTCTAATTACACTTAAATTTATTAATATTTAATTCTCGTTTAAGCGTCGAACTTATCTGTGTCCTTTATCCACTATTTAAATTCACTACTCTTTCCGTTATAAACGTACTAATTCTTATATTTGTTCACTAAACATTACTTTAATTTACCGCTATGCGACCTTACCGCGTAACACGCCCTAGTTCCAGGCTAGTTACGTTTCATTTTCACGCCTACTTTCATCTATTTTTTTGTCTTTGTGTGTCTTGGTGAGTCTTTGTGTGTCGTGTATGCATGCCAATCAAAAATCTTACATATTTCACAATTGTATATCATCCCTACATGTGCTTTTAGGTTAATGGTTTAAATCCATTTTTATTATTGCCATTGCTAATTGAAATTACCCTATAATTAAATTTAAGTTATTCTGCAATATTCTACAGTATTTCCTGTTAATATTTTTATAGATATCACGAAAAATTACATTTTATTACGTACTTCCGGTTTTGAATTTTCTAAAACAAATTAGCATTTCCTTTGGCGCCTAAATTGAAAATCTTCTAAATTTCAGGGGATGTTAGATCTCAGTTGATAGGTTATGTTCATTTAAAGTGTTAATTGTCACCCCAAAATTGAACTAGGATTGGATAACTATCTTAATCCAGGTCAGTTATAGGTTACATTTTAGATAGAAATGTTTGTGATTGGCCAAAAATATTATTTGAAATTTGGATTAATTTAAAAATGTTCTTGGGTGTTACAACTTATCAAATCCAGAGTCCAGAGCGCTACACAGGTCATTGTTTTCGAAGATCTTCCGCTTCTTTGCTAGCCGATGCAGGTGTTGATATTCATACATTAAAGAGACACGGAGGATGCAAATCCACTAGCGTTGCGGAATGCTATATAGAGACATCTATTGAAAACAAGAAAATTATAACTACTAAAATTATGGGCAAGAATGAAAATACTTCAAGTATCTCCAATTCATCCGAAAATATTAACTGTGTTGCTTCTACATTAGCACGAGTTAATATTTCGAATTGCAAAAAATTTGTACTCAATGTTTACAATAAATAAGTTCATTAGTTTCTTTTTATAGTCATTAGTTTACCTTACCTACAGTATACTCGACTTTACCACACTCATGCGGTAAAATAGCACTTCATCGCACTAGTGCGGCAAAGTATGTCATTATGACATTCAAATGAATATCATAAACAAATGACATTAAGTACTAATAGTAAATAAATTAATTAATTGGAACTGCATATATGGTGAAATGTTAGTGTTGTGTTTGGTTAAGCTATTTCCTACACAAAATAGAAGCGTAAGAGATGTATATAATCACCGTACAATCCGTTTGTATGAAAACCGGCTAGATCTCATTTAAAGACACATATAAAAGGATAGGTATGGAGCAAAGCCACTACATCCCATAGCCAAGTGTGCTGCCATAGCGGCTACATCAAAAATGCATTATGCACCAGTCTCTTCAGGATCAACAGCAATCCACCATGTTGTATTAGCAGTACATTGTTAGACACTGAATGGTGTGTTAGCAAAAAAAAGGTAATTGTAAAATAGCATAAATGGAAAATTTTGTTGAAAAATCTATGCTAAATAAAACACGAAAAAAGCTTAGTAGAATAAATAAATGAAAAAGAAAAACAGAAGTCATATATTTATTTCATTTTAGTATAAATGTATAAACTAAAATGAAATTTGGTATTATGCTGCATAGGTAATCATTCCCAGTCTGAACAGCAAGCACTTACCAATGCCTGACAAATAACCCAATAAAATAAACAGTTTATTTTTTCACTTGGTTCAACTCTTCTCAAGTAGATTATTTTAGGCCTAATATACTTGTAAAATAAAGTACTAAAGATACCATATAAAACTACTCGTAGTAAATCTGATCTTCTAAATTTATCTATGAAGACAGCTGCACAACGCTTCAACTACCAGTGTTTCAGAACTACAAATAAACTCCAAAAGAACAGATACCAAGTAAACAGAACATAAAAATAACATAAGAAATAAAAGGATGCCTAAAGTACATTACTTTAATTGAAAACCCAACAAAACCTATTTTAGATACTTTCAAGCTTCTCTCATGAAAAAGACATCATGGTGTACTAAAATTTGACAATCTGTCAATAACACGAAATAATCATTGAATAAATCTAATAAAAACATGAACATCAATTGCAGATCTATTGATTTACAATTAATATTTTTAGATGAGCCCATACAATCACTTGCTTTTCATCCCAGATGAAGAAAAAATGGCCTCCTAAAAGCTGTTATAAATACTTCTATAACTTTAATGACCTTCAAGAATAGGTTCAAAACCATGGATGGAACATCTTTAACAAAACATACCATGATCTGAACACATTTATTTACCAAAATAATTACATGTACAATATAGAGAACCATTGTACCATAATAGATAAATTATTCCTTCGCCGAAACTCAAAATGATTTGAAAATCTAATTCTAATAAGTGACATACGACCAATTCAAATTTAATCTTCTGTAAGTATACAGTAGCTTTTTAAATAAACATGTTATGTTCAATTCCTGAATTTGCATCTTTCCAATACCCTTCATTGATAAATTATTACCAGTTTAAATAAATATCCTAATTCGCTCTTTTTGACTATTTTCAAAGTTGTACCTATTATAGATAAAGCACATTAACATATCAGTTTATTCATAAAGCAGTTTGGTTTCTCTATTCATATTAATTTCTTATCACCTATACTACAATTTAGTATACAA
This sequence comes from Platerodrilus igneus, assembly GCA_036346225.1. Taxonomy (NCBI): domain Eukaryota; kingdom Metazoa; phylum Arthropoda; class Insecta; order Coleoptera; family Lycidae; genus Platerodrilus; species Platerodrilus igneus. The sequence goes on along the minus strand of JARFIW010000237.1, from coordinate 1,768,964 downwards.
ATTATTGTTTTTATCAACGACTGGTAATTTCTTGTTTTAACGGTATTACCTTATGTTATCAGAGTAGAGATTCTAAATTGTTCTGTTGGGAATTAATTCATTTTTACTTTGTACTTTATTACACGTTCAACAGATCCTCTTGAACAGTTCTTAATTCTGAACGAGCAAATACACGCACATTCCTTTCTGTTTCTACTTCTTGTGTATTTGGTAAGTGAATAAAATGGTTGATAAATTACTGACTTTCATGTTTACTTTCTAGCTCGTATCGTACGGTCTTATCGTAGGACTTAAAATTTGTTTGTACCCAAGGTTTAAAACTTTCCCGTACGTGTAGAATTTTATCGTATGGATTTAATTGTATGTTCAGGTTTGATGTTGGACCACGTGAATTTGCTAACTACTCACAACTTTTTTTGGTCTCCCAGAATCCTCGAGCTACCAGGTATTGTGATTGTAAAAGAAAATGCATTGTTCCGGATCTTGGCTGGTTACTGGTGTGTTAAACATTTCTTTGTCTCGTTATAAGTACGTAGACGAAAGCAGACTATTTTTTCTAAATTCTATTTTACTAGTAGTCCATACAATAAATTATTTCCCACATACATGCTAATAATTGTGTAACACTTTTCTCACCAGCAGTGCTTTACTATAGCTCTGATACTTACAAATTTTACTGTAATGTTTAATAAGTTTGAATCATCTACAATCTTTTAATACTGATAAGTTATAGTTACTATAGTAGTTACTTTTGAGATACTCTCACATTCTTTATGCATCATTAATATTCCATTATGAACATAGTTAACATCAGTGTTTTGGTTGGACCCCTTTGTATCAAAATAAGTATTCCATTTTTTTCTTCTTTCTACAAATGTGTAAGAATGTAATTACACGAGCTCGTTAGGGTTATTAATTATAAATTATTTTCTTTATCCAGATTGCGTCAGGGCGTACTTGTAATATTTTATCATAACGCCAAGTGTCACAGACGCACAAACATACTTATTGATTAGTAAATGTTCCTTAAAAGTTTATTGTGTGCTTTTACTAACATACATTTATTACTAAATAATTATTGATTACAAGTGTCTTATGATAAGCAAATAAAGTATATTTTTTTAACTTGAATTTTTTAACAAAGTTATTTTTTATTACGTATGTGTTTTAGTTGGACAGACTGGAGTCCTGTTATTAATTATTGCTTTTCTTTTGCAGGTACAAACCTTATTTTATTTCAATGGTTGATTTTCGTCTTGCTGAGTTACTTCAGTTTTAGCTTACTCCCCCCCACTCCCAATCTTCGACTGCAGCCTAGTCGGCACATCCTTTTAGTTATGGTATGAGAATATCGTGACAAATTTTTTTTTTCAAGTTAACGGTACGAGAATATACTACTACCCCCAAACAAATCCAATCACGTCTCTTATGTGCGTGTGTGTCTATACTGTTATCGCAGTCATGTTTTCATAACAACCTGGTCCCATCTTTGTCTTAATTTTCTATCTAAATTGTCGACGTTATTTCCACTCTTTTGATATCTTTGTTTGCCACATGTTTTCTGTCTTTCTTATTGTCCCACTATTACTATGTTGTTTGCTGTCAATTCTCCCTTCATATACGTGCGCCTTGGAAAATCGATACTGTCCACAAACATGTTGCATCTTTATCCCACTTATTTGTTGTTAAAATATACTCGTCTGACACGCACTTGAAAATGTTTGTCATTTACCCACCTCTTATTTTTCATCTTACTCTGTTACATAGTAGAGATTCTCTGTCGCATTATTTTATAGATCTGTTTTTGAAAAGTCGTCTGTTTGTTAACCTTGTGCCTTTCCGTTACCACAATACTTCGAATTGTTTTCTCAACGTTTTCTAGCCTTAGCAAGAAATATTTATCTATCCCAAGCTTGTGTTTCTTGAAATCCTTGAATGTTTTAACTTGTTTGCAATCTTAAATCTTGTAGCTTTCTGCGATTGCTTTAATTTATGATATTAAATAAATGTGCGTTGCTTAAATTAACGTATACAAATTAAACCTGCATTAATAACATGTAATTTTATTCCAATCTAACTATACTGAAGCTTAATAAATAAATTATTGATTTTTAGATACCGGGTCCCCAAATAAATAAATGCTTGTCCTATTTACAAGCTACTCAACCTAGTTTTAATTAATTTAATTAGTCAATAATAACTTTATTTTTTATTTTTAAACGATAATGAACATAACGTACTTATTTTTTTGAAATCATTTGTAATTTCTGTATAAATAAATTTGATAGAAGAGTTTTTTGGAAAAAAGACCTTTTTAAAAGGAAGTTCCAAGAGGCCCAAAACCTATCTCACACTCCAACTCGCAAAATGTTCCTAGCTCTACTTTTGAACTTTTCGATAACCTCCTGTGCCCACGTGCAAAGTAGCCTCCTCCTGTAGATGATGCCATCGTCTTAAATAACAATTTAAGTATGTTGTGTACTTGGGAGGTATTTATGGTGGTTTCCCATTGCCTTCCACACCGCAGTAGTGTTTTATGCCATGACGATCCCTATGATTTCTGCCACTCTAGGTACCGAATGAGCTGCTGTCCGCTTTCGGGAGCTTGTCTTTGCCTGGTTCCTTACTAAAGACACAACCAATTGGGTTAGACCGATAGTTCGGCTTTTTAGCTCACTGAAATACGCAAGCCATTTTGCGCGTTCCAGGAATCTAGAACTTCTTCAAGGTGTAGGTTCATCCAGAATAGAAAGATATAATCTACAGTAGGTAAATATACGGGTTGATGGCCAGGTTATTTGTGTATGTACCTTTCAATTTATTAAGAATTGTTCGTCTAGGAATTTTGTATTTTAATTCAGCTTTTCCGTGCAAAATAGTTCCATTTTTTATTTCGGTTAAATATTCTTCTAATTGTTCTTCCATATAGTTGACCTGTTTGCGTCCCCGGTGTACTTTGGTATTTTCTGGGTATAACTATAACACAAAATTATACGTAATTAGGTAGAAAGTATATTTTGCTCCGGGGCAAAGTAAGCTCGAAAATGAAAAATGGGCATACTTTGCGCTAGAGCAAAGTAACACTAAAATAATACATATTTGCAGATTGACACAAAAAAATATTTTTTCTTGATTATAATGGTTTATTTACAAAACATTAAATGCAAAAAACTAACAGATAATAATTAACCCGTATATAAAAAGTTACTTGAGAATTAGCAGTAATAATGTCTGCACACACCAAATTTTTACCATGAAAATAAGCGAGAATTCTCCTGTCAAACTTCACTTTGTTGTTATGAATGTAGCTAAGCACAAAAATGAGTATATTTTACAACAGGCTACACGCTTATAGTCACATCTATTGAGTCAGCGGATTTAAGCAAATTAAACTCTTTGTATGTGTCGTGTAAAGTAGACCTTGAAGGGGCAAAGTAACCCCAATTTACGGTATATAGATACATAAATTCGCAAATGCAGGAAAGCTAAAGAACAATGAATGGATGAAAAGTGTATAGAGGTACAAACTAAGATGGAAATAAGAAAGACAGACGAAGCATACAAACTAATTAGAATCAATTTTAGGTATATAAAACCATATAGTAAAAATATAAGGGATGCGGAAGGAAACGTCATTATAGAAAATGTAGAGAAAGTAGCTAGATGGCAGGAATAGGGAATTTATATGCAGGAGAGGAACTAACTGCATTAGAACAGGAATCAGATATTGAAAATGATGACTTAGGATATCCTATACTTAGAAATGAGTTTGAATTAACATTAAAAGGTTTGAAAAATGGTAAGGCACCGGGTACACAGATAAGGTGAAAGCAGAAACTCTAAAAGCCGCTGGACAAGCAGTAACAGAACTTCTCTTCCAACTTGTAAGCTATATGTATGAGACAGGCGAGATACCCAAAGATTTCAAACGTAACATCATAGTAACTGTAAAATAATTGCGGTGTAAATTTCGATAACTAATTTGGAAGAGAGATGTGGACTGTATAAAATTTAAATGATAGTTTACAAGCAGCAGATAATTAATGTCTTTAAACAAATCAGTTAATCAAAGCGTTTACTATAAATCACTCACCTTGTTAATGATGCGGTCGTGCAGATGAAACAACGATGGAACAAATACGACTCTTCCTTTGGCGGATGAAGTGAAGCACATTTAACGATAGCGGTTTAGCAAAGCGGTTTATATAATTAATTCTATGTAGAACGTGTAAACGCGATGCGGTGTATTCGACTGACGAAGCGAGACTCTGCCTTGACTTGGCGTGTTTTCCAGTTGAACACTACACTATTTGCACATGCGGAGTAACGTTTATCAGTAGTGGGGTAAGGCCGGTCCTAATTCAAAACGTGTTCAGACGTATTTTCCATATGTAAAATACACGTGCACCGTTTTGAATTAGGATCGGCTTTATATACTTTCAATGTAAAATAGTAGTGAAAACATGAATTCTTATATACTTTCAAATGTAAAATACTTGTGGGCATGTTTTGAATTAGGATCGGCATTATATTACTTTCAATGAAACATACTTCAAAACACACGTATGTTGAAAAATGTAAGTGCAGAGAAAATGTGTGTAGCTGTTTTGAATTCGGTTTTCTAGCTAAAGGTTACACATGCACCGTTTTGAATTAGGATCGGCCTTATATACTTTTAATGCAAAATACTTGTGAGCATGTTTTGAAGTCAGACCGGCTTTATATTACTTTCAATGGAACATACATACTTCATAACACACGTATGTTGAAAAATGTAAGTGCAGAGAAAATGTGTGTAGATGTTTTGAATTTGGTTTTCTAGCGAGAAGTTATAAAATATGCCAGATGCAAAATATCGCATTCAAGTCAATTGTGTTTAATTAAAGTGGATTCTGATTTATGTTTTTTATTTAAGTTTAGAGGCTGCAAATACACATGGGCCGGTTTCAATTCAAAATGTGTCCACTCTTGTGATAGGTTGAAAAGTGGGTTGGCAAAGTACGCAGATGGTTGTAATCTGCTATATAAGGAGATTGCTCCTAATATTAATTTAATTAGTCAAAGAAAAGCAATATGGATTTTAATACTCTTAATAAAACCACATATCGCAAACCTTATGTAAATTCAAAAGATCTTGTAGTGAATAAGAGGTTTGAAGTTTTAAAAGTGGAAACAATCAAGACAAAATATGGAGAAATAGTATTAGTAGAAACAGAAGAGTTCAAGAGTATATTGCCATTGATATATTTTGAATACCTTCAAGCACATGGAGTGAAACAATTAAATGAAAGTATTGGCTCGAACAAACACGTATACATAACTAGTAAGGGATCGATCGGTCTAACTGTCAACATAGAAATTTCAGAATAATATGTCACTAATCTAAGAAATTAGTTTATTACTATAATAATATACATCTTGTTCTTTACTGTTTAAATTATTATAACACATCTAAGTCGATTGTATAAAGAATGATGTATTTAATTAAAGTGGGATCTGATTTATGTGCGTTTTACTTCGAGTTTACTACCTTGTTTAGAGAAAGTCTTGTTTCAAAAGAGAAACTTTTATAAAATACTTTTTTATTTTACAAATTGTTGAATATTTTGATCTAACTATTTATAAATGAAAAAGTATTTATTAACTCCCGTTCTTAAAGTATCTGCTGCTCCCTCGCAACCAGTTCCTCTCTTTTTTGCTTTATTATTTCTAGCTCCAAATTTATACGACGCAGTAGCTTCTCTCCACGCTTTTTAAATGCGTTAAGCAACTCTACTGTGTCATCTTCGTAGGATTTGTCATCTTCACAGCAAACAGCCATATTAGATACTGTACATAACTTTTTCATAGCCAACATGTTTTTGCCTGATCTGTGAGCATAACATAAAAGATTATTGTAGGTTCACCTTTTCTTTTGTATACTACCTGATGTTTCTGAGAGGATCAGAGTGTGTCAACGATCCTACGATAGCCTCAGAATTTCCAGAATGGTTTTTTGATCTAATGTAACTTATAAATTAGTACTGTTTTAAAACACATGTATAAATGTGAAAAAGTACTTACCGTGATATATCTATTACGTCACTATCAAAAATAGCAGCAGTGTTGAATTGAGGCGAAGAACAACCAAAAACTTCTTTAATCACGTCTTCGTCAGAATGTAATATAAATTGCTCTAGAACTTTTACGTTGGTACTATTACAATTTTTGATTGATGACAAGTTACTCATTTTTTAAAAGTTGCTAGTAATAGTAACTAATAATTATACAAGAGATCTGATTGAATACTGTTGGCAAAATCTACGTGAAGTATTTATATTAAATAATAAACTGACCTGTTAGAAAAAATTAAAAATTTGCATCGTTTTCTGAAAAAATTCAGCTCTGTAATCTTTTCTAATGAATAAAACAGTATGTAAGCGAATATAATTATACCTCAGCAGAAATAATGAATTAGATTCATTGTCTGAAAAAGTAATTGCAATGAAGGCACATAATAAAAAATCTAAATTAGATTAATTTCGTTTTAGATTACTGCTAGCATAATTTATTTTTCATAAATCTTAACAAAAATTGACTTTATATGCATATATATATATATATATATATAGGTGTTCGGTTAACTCGCGTATAAATCCGGTATATTAGTCGGATCGGTAATAATAGGTTAGTTCGCGAATAATTCCGATATATATTAGTGATAATGTATTCCCACTCTTTTGTTATTTTTAAAATTAAGAGTTACTTTTCATACTTGGTGGAAACAACATGTAAAATATATTATTGACGGGTTAAATGTGTGTACCGTCTTTTTATTGTATGTAACCTATGTAGTGGTTACTGTGTCATTTGGAGCCAGTGTATTTTGGTTTATAGCTGTATATTAAAGAACAGGCAATTCACGGTCGCTGTCCATGTGTCCACAAAACGAGCGCTCGTATATGCAAGTTTACTGGGAGGACAAGGTGAGTGTTTGTTTACTTTATTATATAGAAACCAACTCTGAATATTTCATTTTATTTAGTTGTTGAAAATCTTATGTAATTACAGTCCTACTTAAAAATTTCTATATCGTGGAAAGTGTATAAAACCCGTACAGTTGGTCACTTCGGCCGCATCTGGTTTGTTATCGTTTAAACCGGCGATGTGTTGGACTGAGCGCACATCTGTTAAATATCGATTATTTTAGGTTCATTTTCCCACGAAATCTAGTACAACGGTCAAGTTAATTTGTACTTGGTTGTTTTGTACGCAATCGTAAATCTTCGTATTTCCTCGGCATTCCGTTCTAACCTTGCTTCGTGTTTTGACGTTATTTGCGGGTTACATGCCATTTGGGAGGTGATGCGTGTTTGTTTACATTGCAGAGATTTTAATAATTTACGCGCATTAGTTCATTGCATATCAATATTTGATTTATTATAGTTTAAATTTGGATTATTGCTTTATTTATTATTAATAATGCCTAAGCTTGAAGAGGGTATTGAAACGCTTGAAGGTTTGATTAAACCCAGTGTGAAATTACTGGATTTAATGCAAGCTGCTGAAAGTTCAGGTATAAGGGAAAAAATCGAAAATTGCATAATTCGCGCGGAAGACTTCACAGACATCAGAAATGCTTTTTGTGACTATCAAACGCGTGTAGTGAATTCAGGTATTCCCTATAATTTAGTGTATAAAGTTCATTCTTTAACAGAAACTTTTGATGGTATTTCCTGCTCAATTCGAATACAGCATCGAAATTTAGTTAGGTTATTAAATAAAGCTCTAGAATGTTAAAGAAGTGGAATCTTGTGGTACTACTGATCAACCACATTTAAAGCTTCCATCTATTAAATTAAAGGTTTTTACTGGAGATATTTCCGAGTATCAATCGTTTATGGAATTATTTAAAAGTTTAATTGATAGTAATGGGAAATTATCCGATGTAGAAAAATTCCATTTCTTGGTCATGCATTTAGAATCTGAACCCGCCTCTCTTATAAAAAGTTTAAAGGTGACAGCAGCCAATTACCCTATTGCCTTGAAGATATTAAATGATAGATATTTTAATATTAGATTAATTGCTAATAATTATCTTCGTAATTTGTATAAGATACAAAATATTTCTGATCGTTCACCCTCCACGATGAAGGGCTTGGTGGACCAATTTAATGAAAATTGGGCCGCGCTCAAAGCTTTATTACCTGACCAGGAGGAACAATTGAATTTGTTATTGGTTAATATGTTACTACAGAAATTAGATGTAGTTACTAGGGAGCAATTTGAGCTAAGCATTGTTGACGAACGTAAGAAAATCCCTGGTATTGATTCGTTATTAACGTTTTTAGAGAAACAAAGTTGTGCTTTAGACGATTTGGGAACATTAGGTTCTTCAAAGTCTAAAAAGGCTGTTAAAGGCGATCAAATATATAACCCTAAAGTTAAATCTACAGTATTGTTTGCTAAATCAGCTACTGGTTGTCCTTTATGTTCAAAGGAACACGATATCTCGTCTTGCCATGTATTCAAAGATAAATCAGCTTTTGAGAGGTTTCGATGGATTAGAAATCGGAATCGCTGTTTTGTTTGTTTGAAAGATACACATACCGTGAAAGTATGTAAGGACCAGAAATCGTGCACGATATGTGCTGGCCGTCATAATACTCTGCTGCATTTCAGAAAGTTATCTGTGCCCGAGATGAATAATTCTTCCACTTTATCAGAGCCATGGGCTTCAGCGGAAGATAGTGGAGTATCCTATCCTCCTGGGATGACCCCATGTTCAGGGATGGCCCAGTTGAATCCTACGGTTCTATTAGGTACAGCGATTGTGAATGTATTAAGTGCAGGTAATGTGCCAGTACCTATTCGCATTTTGTTGGATTGTGGTTCACAAGTCAATTTTATCACAGAAAATTGTGTGCAAAAATGAGGTTTTATTCGAAAACATTCAAGTATGTTTATTCGTGGTTTGAGCCAAACCTATGTTAAGAGTAGAGGGCTTGTCACTTGTTCCCTGCAATCTAGAAAGGGAGTAGGCCCCCTGATTTCTCTCAGTGCTCAAATCTCATTGTATATTTGTGGTGAAATGCCTGCAAATAATTTACAAAAGAATAATTCGTGGAAACATATACAAAACTTATGCTTAGCAGATCCACATTTTGATGTTAAAGCGCCTGTGGATATGCTGCTAGGAGCGGAAGTGTTTCCCAGATTTTATTGGGTAATGTAATTTCGGGGCTCAATAACAAAGAGCCATCGGCTATTAATACCATTTTGGGTATGTTTTAATGGGTAAGATTTCGGCCAAGGAGCCAAATCAGACTTCTTGCTATTTTGTTGAGAGTGCATTAGAGGAAAATATTAAAAAGTTGTGGGAATTGGAACAGTTGCCTTCTCACAACCAGATAGAACCTTGTGAAGAAGATTTTAAAAAAAATTATAGAAGTGATAGTGAGGGTCGTTATACAGTAAGTCTGCCATTTGTAGACGGTTGTCCTCCTATATTTGGAGAAAGCTATTCTACAGCTCTACGATGCTTAAAATCATTAGAAAAGCGTTTATCTATCAATCCTGAATTACGTGGCCTATACATAAATGCTATGCAGGATTATATTGATTCGGGGCACATGACAGAAGCTGCTCCCATAGAGAATTCAAATGTCTATTATATACCTCACCATGGAGTTTGTAAATTGCAATCATCATCAACGCAATTGCGTGTAGTGATGAATGCCTCGAGTAGGTCTTCGAACGGCATCTCGTTAAATGATGCTTTGCTACCTGGTCCGAAATTACACACGGATATTGTTGAAATTTTATTGAATTTTAGGTTGCATAGGTATGCCCTCGTTGCAGATATTAAACAAATGTATCGACAGATATACATTTGTGAGGAGCATCGCAATTTTCAGCGTCTTTTATGGCGTTTTTCTCCGGAACTTCCTGTTCGGGAATTTGTTATGAATAGAGTCACGTTTGGTGTATTGTCTGCACCATTTTTAGCGTTACGAACTATCCAGCAACTAGCTTGGGATGAGTCAGTGGACTTCCCTATAGCAGCCAAGGTTTTGCTGTCTGAAGTGTACGTGGATGACATAATTTCGGGTTCTAGCTCGTCAGAAAGCACTCGCCAGTTAGCAATGGATTTAGTCGCACTATTATTTAGAGGTGGGTTTGAGCTTAAGAAATTTGTTAGTAATAATTCTACTGTTTTACAAGGGTTGGATGTCTCACGACAGCAGACTATATCTTTTAGCCCTGATGAACCTTCATCTGTAAAGGTCTTAGGTTTGGAATGGACTCCTGCGACAGATTGTTTTTCATATAATATTTGTTCCCAGGAAACACATTGCACAAAGCGTCACATCCTCTCGGAATTAGCCCGGATATTTGATCCTGTGGGCTTTGTGTCGCCAATAGTGGTGTTTGCGAAATGTCTAATTCAAAAATTATGGATCTTGGGCTTGAGCTGGGACGAAGAACCTCCCCTTGAAATTGTTAATTCTTGGAAGAAGTTTCAGTCGGAGTTACCGTTAATCAAGGAATTGTCTATACCGAGATTTTATGGTATAAATAAGTCGTCTATTTGTGAATTGCATGGATTCAGTGATAGCAGTGAAGCGGCTTATGCAGCTGCGGTTTATTTTCGGCTGTCCAACAATTCAAATGAGGTAATATCTACTTTTTTAGTAATTAGCAAAACTCGTGTAGCCCCTCTGAAAAAATTATCCATTCCTCGCCTGGAGCTTTGTGCTGGTCTTCTTTTGGCGGAATTGATAGCTTTCGTCCGAAAGGCTTTTAAAGAAAAAATAACATTTACCGATACTATTGCATGGTCTGACTCGCAAGTGGTGCTGTCCTGGCTTAGGTCGCCGTCTCATACTTGGAAGACATTTGTGGCGAATCGTGTGTACCTAATCCAAAAGCAATTGCCTGGAGATCATTGGTTTTATGTTCCATCACAAGATAATCCTTGTGACTGTGCTTCGAGAGGCTTATTACCCTCTCATTTGAAGTCGCATCCCCTTTGGTGGGCGGGTCCCCCTTGGCTTATTGAACCGAGAGTTGGTTGGCCCGTTCAATCAAATTTGATTAAGACTAACGAGGAAGTAAACCAGAATATTTGTTTACTAAGTTCGGCGGAGGATAGAGGGGCAAAAGTGTTGAAGGCCTTTCTTTGTTTATTCGTTTGCTTTTCAACAAAAGCGGTTCATCTGGAGTGCGCCTCTGATCTCTCCGCAGATGCATTATTAGCAGCTCTGCGTCGTTTTATAGCCCGCAGAGGGTTGTGCGCCCAAATATTTAGTGATTGTGGCAGCTAATAAAACAATTTTGCAGTATTTTCGTTTAGCGGTTGAAGCCGAACATTTGGTCTGGCACTTCAACCCGCCGGCAGCCCCCCACATGGGTGGCTTATGGGAGGCAGGCATTAAACCAATTAAACGCCATGTAATAAAGGTTATTGGAGACAACATACTCACTGTTGAAGAGATGTGTACTCTTTTTTCGCAAATCGAAGCCGTGCTCAATTCGCGGCCGTTGTGTCCTAATAGTTCTGATCCTAACGATTTGACGGCTATTACTCCAAATCATTTTTTAACGATCGAACCTTTAGGAACCTTTGTTGATGAAGACTTGTCGGACATCAACATGTCACGTTCATCTCGGTGGCAGAAAATACAAGCGCTTCATCAATTATTTTGGAAACGTTGGCGGAATGAATATTTGAACACTCTGCAACAGCGTTCAAAATTTCCTCTTGAGGGCAATCCTGTCAAAGAGGGCATGCTCGTTTTGATATGCAATGAACTCTTGCCTCCCTTGCAATGGAAGTTGGGGCGGGTTGTCTCTCTCCATCCCGGGTCTGACGGGAAAACTCGGGTAGTTACTCTCCGAACCTGTACAGGTTATTTAAAGAGGTCTGTCATTAAGCTATGTCCTCTTCCTAATCAATGATTAACTATGTAACCTTGATTTAGTATTTTTTTTGTTTGTTTATGCATTTTTTTCTTTGGTTGACGTTTTGATGAAGATGAATTTATCTTACACGTCTTTATTTGGGTAAAATTAGGTATTTTACGGTGGGCGGAATGTTCGGTTAACTCGCGTATAAATCCGGTATATTAGTCGGATCGGTAATAATAGGTTAGTTCGCGAATAATTCCGATATATATTAGTGATAATGTATTCCCACTCTTTTGTTATTTTTAAAATTAAGAGTTACTTTTCATACTTGGTGGAAGCAACATGTAAAATATATTATTGACGGGTTAAATGTGTGTACCGTCTTTTTATTGTATGTAACCTATGTAGTGGTTACTGTGTCATTTGGAGTCAGTGTATTTTGGTTTATAGCTGTATATTAAAGAACAGGCAATTCACGGTCGCTGTCCATGTGTCCACAAAACGAGCGCTCGTATATGCATGGGAGGACAAGGTGAGTGTTTGTTTACTTTATTATATAGAAACCAATTGTTTGCATCGTCTCCAACTCTGAATATTTCATTTTATTTAGTTGTTGAAAATCCTATGTAATTACAGTCCTACTTAAAAATTTCTATATCGTGGAAAGTGTATAAAACCCGTACAATAGGTATATAGTAATTTGTGTGTGTGTGTGTGTTTACGCGAATCATGTTGAATAAGAAATTCTTTAATTCTATCAAGGTACTGCAAAATGTTTTTTAATACTGGGTTTTTAAAAAAACCATGAGTGCGTGTAAATTATTAAACAACATTGACGGTTTAATCTGAGACATTTTTTATTAAAAGATTTCATATGTAACCAAAAAAATAGCGCTGTAATGATAGTGTATTTTCTATACACACAGCATAAATCAAAAGTCGTATAAAAAATTTTTATTACTATACTGCAAACAAGCAAATTTTTGCCGTAAACGCAGCTGAATGAAAAATGATGTTGTATGCTAATTCTGTTACAGTTGTTTTGCTTACGTCAGATGATATTTTTGTATAAATAGTAAATAAAGCTATACATATATTAAGTAGTGTATTGATTTGTATAGAATCATGAATTCTGAAACCGTGGCCGAGATTAGTAGCGCTATTTTAAGATTAACTGTAAAATGCGTGAATCTAATCAGATCAGTCGATGCAATAACGAAACACATTTTAATTATCAAAGCAAATATTAGTATATTGAAGCTTGCTATTAGAAATAAGGTATACGAAGACAATCGTCAGAAAAATCCTAGTAGGCTGGAATCTAATTTGGCACATCTTAAAAGCTACCTTGTACGATTGAGGCACTTGAAACGCTCTTTGGAATATAAAGGTAAGGGTATTGATGCAACGCTTTCTAGAGGTCATATTCGAAAAAATCTGATTTGGCATGATGTACAATCATGTTTTGGAAGTCGAATAATTACGGGACTTATTACCAATTTAAGTTATAGAGATCCTCTAGTGTTCTTAGACAAGGCGTTCGCTAGTTTTAAACGCAAGATTGGTGCTTGCTCAAAAAAGTCAATGTTGAAAGTTAATGTAATATTGGCCGCTATATTTGTTAAGCCTACATCCGGCGAAATAGATTTGAAGACGTTTCCTACTGTAAATCGTCACATCGATATAAATACCAATCTCAAGCGGTGGTATAAGGAGAACGTATTGGACAAGATTTCGAAGCGATTAGAGGAATTTAGCGAAAAGGATTCTGGTTGGGCAATCCAAGAAGTTTTACACTTGAAGGTAAATATAAACAATCATGATCCACTTAAAGAAGGGTGTTCAACGTTTGTTCCGGCTCCGGACTTTATAAAAAAGAAAAAAGCTGTGATAAATGTAATAAATAACGATCAACATTGCATTCTTTGGAGCTTGGTTTCCGCTTTATATCCTGCTAAACAAAATAGTCAGAGAATATCTAGCTATCCACATTTTGATACAGTATTACGCTACAATTCAATTCAGTTTCCAATCGCATTAAAAGACAAAAAAAAATTGAGAAGCTTAACAATCTCGCAATTAACCTATATTGTATAGAAAATACTAAAATACTGCCATTTTGTTTAAGTGAAAATATTAAAAAAATTGAACCTATTAATCTGTTAGTTTTAAATAATGATTCCTTACAATATTCTCGTCCGACAAATGCTAATGAGAATCACTTTCATTTTACTTGGATTAAGGATATGTCAAAATTATTTGCAAAACAGTTGTCTTCACATCACCATAGAAATTTTTTTTGTTATAGATGTTTAAATAAGTTTAGTACAGCAGCATTACTTAAGCGTCATTCGAATTATTGCGAAAAACAGAATACTTGCTCAATAAGATTACCCGAAGAATCCGAAAAGTATCTAACATTTAAACATTTCCACTATCAAGAAAAAGTATCATTTGTAGTTTATGCAGATCTAGAATGTATATTAGAACCATGCAATGAGTCTGAGGTAATATTAAACACAGTCCGTTACCAAAGGCATATACCCTTTAGTGTAGCGTATTATTTAAAATGCTCGTATGATAATAAATATTCCAAATTTCAATTGTATCGCGGGAAGGATTGTATATAGTGGTTTATTGCTCAATTGAAACTGATTTCAGAAACGACTGATAAAATTTTCTGTAACCCAAAACCTATGAATCCTTTAACAGAAGAACAAAAGTTAGCATTTAAATTTGCCCTTCACTGTCACATTTGCAATAAACCTTTTAGTATAGATGATATTAGAGTTCGCGATCACTGCCACTTTACAGGTGAATTTCGAGGAGCGGCTCATCAAGATTGCAACATCAATTATCATAATTCTTATATGATACCGGTAGTTTTTTATAACTTATCAGGCTACGATTCGCATTTCATTATTAAAAAAATCTCGTTAGAGTTTTCAGGTTCGTTAAGCATTGTACCAATAAATAAGGAAAATACATATCTTTTACAAAGTATGTAAAAGGTATGAAAGTTAGTTTTAGATTTATCGATTCATTCAGGTTTATGGCATCTAGCATCGAAAAATTAGCTTCCTACTTAGATGATAATAAAAAATCCATCACCAGGGAAAATTGTAACACTGATAATGAGTTTCGGTTACTTACGCGTAAAGGCATATTTCCCTATGATTACATTAACTCTTGGGATAGGCTCAATGAAACCGATTTACCCTGTAAACAGCATTCTTTAATCGTTTGCGCAATGAAGAAGTCTCAGATGAAGACTACAATCATGCTAAACACGTTTGGCAAACATTTAATATAAAAACACTAGGGGACTATTCAGACCTATATTTAAAAACAGATGTACTGCTCTTGACTGATATATTTGAAAACTTTAGAAAAACTTGCATGTTCACGTATAAGTTAGATCCACTTCACTACTTTACGGCTCCTGGTTTAGCTCTAGATGCAATGTTAGAAACGACGAACGTTACACTCGAGTTGCTTACTGATATTGAAAAAATAATGTTTTTAGAACGGGGAATTCGTGGTGGTGTTTCTCAATGTTCGAATAGATATGCCAAAGCAAATAACAAATATATGAATGCAGATTATGATCCGAATTTCGATTCTAAATATTTAATGTATTTTGATGTCAATAATTTATATGGGGCTGCAATGTCCGAATATCTTCCATATGGAGAATTTGAATATTTAGATGGCACCAGTCCAGATATAGTACGTTTAGACATACTTAATATTCCCGATGATTCTGATGTAGGATATATTTTTGAATGCGCTTTACACTACCCAGTATCTTTACATGAAATTCACAGTGACTTACCTTTGGCGCCTGAACATATGATACCACCAGTACCTTCTAATAAATCAAACTTAAAGAAATTACTTACAACTTTATATCCAAAACTCAATTATATTATTACCTACAAGAATTTAAAAATGTATTTAAGCTACGGTTTAGAACTGAAAAAGATTCATAAAGTTCTTCGGTTTAAACAAGCTCCTTGGTTAAAAGAATACATTGATTTGAATACGAAATTAAGACAACAGTCAAAAAACAGTTTCGATATATGCTTTTATAAAAATATGATAAATTCGGTTTATGGAAAGATGATGGAAAACGTACGGAAAAGGAAAGATGTGAAATTAGTGACCAAATGGGAAGGACGGTTTGGAGCTCGTAGTTACATAGCGAAGCCTAATTTTCATAGTTGCACTGTGTTAGACAAAGATCTAGTCTTAATAGAAATGAATAAATTAGAGGTTTACTTAAACAAACCCATTTATGTAGGTTTCTCTATTCTAGATATTTCAAAAACCTATTTATATGAATTTCACTATAGTTATATAAAATCGCAATTTGCTAACAAAGCGAAGCTTCTGTACACAGATACGGATAGTTTGATATACGAGTTTAGCGTTGAAGATATTTACTCTTATATCAAACAAGATATTCATAGATTTGATACTTCCGATTACGATCCTCATAACAAATATCATATTCCATTATCAAATAAAAAAGTTCCTGGTATTATGAAAGATGAAAACAATGGTGATATCATGCTAGAGTTTGTAGGGCTTAGATCTAAAATGTACACTTACAGAGTTCAGGATAGGATAATAAAAAAGTCAAAGGGATCTTCCTTAGCAAGTATTAAGCAAATTTCTTTTGATGATTATAAGAATGCTTTGTTTTATAAACAGACTGTACAGAAACAGCAATGTTTAATTAGATCAGTCAAACATGATGTCTTTACTATTAAACAAAACAAAATTGTTCTTAATCCAAGTGATGATAAAAGAATTCTTAGTACCTTAACCACTCATTTACCTCTCATTTACTTTACGTATAAACAAAATTTACAATTTTTGGTAGGTGTTATGTTCAAGCTTTATATCGTTGGAGGTATTGACTATTTAATCTATGGAATAAATTTTCGTTTTAGAATGAATAGATTTGAAAGAAATGTTATGATTGCGCGTACTATTGTAACGAGGTAAAAATACAGGATGAGGTTTTGAATAGAAACAGAAGCTGAGTAAATGAAAAATAAATTACCACAAAAAAAATAGTATTTGAATTTATCGTCGAAAATAAACGTAACAAGCTTTACTCTGTGCGTTAGAGGTTTACATTTGTGGGCGTAATACTTTACGTCCAGGGTTATGCATGGTTGACGACGGGGAGAAGTTTAATTTTACCGCAACTGTATATTTAACAGCTATTAGAATAATAGTAGCAAGAGAGGAGGTCGGCTACCATTTTCGGTCAGGTTACCAAAAAGTCGTTGAAAGGCCTACAGTTTTTTTTTAATATAATGCGAATTTTTTGATCTATCTGGAATTCTTCTGGGACCCTCTTTTATCTGGACCCTGGGTTCATGCCCCTGCATGCCCTTGTTTAGTTGCGGCTCTGTATATATATATATATATACATATATATATATATATATATATATATATTACTCAAATTTAGACCAGGGTAGAAAATTAATTAATTACATTAAATAATTTTAATCACCGTGTAGAAGGAAGCTTTAGGAAAAGGTACGCGTTATTAAAACCGTGAAGCATAAAAATTCATTCGTTTCATTAAAAATAAGGGATTTAAATTATTCACTAGACGTTTTCTATAAAAAGAAGCAGAATTAAAATGCTCAAAAGTAACCGGTATTAAACAAAATGTACAAATAATAATTAATATTTAATTAGGATTCACTAAAAATTAAAGGGTAGAAGTCAATGCCATTCATTATTATTTTAATTGGAGTTAATTGAACGGTTATTAAGGTATAATAAGCATAAAAGCCTGTGGAAAGTCCAAAGTTGATAAACAAATCGCTAATAGGAAGGTTAAAATAAGTGGAATATCCCAAATCGTAGAAGTGTTATTTAGAAGTATTACGATTGAACACCTGCGTATTTTTAAAAGTCAGGTTCTGCTTCAAATTTGTAGATAACAAATGGTTACAGAGAATGTTGGAGAAACCGTCGCTTAATATTCACGGGAAATGCTAATAAAGTGGGTTATTTAACAGTCCACGTGGACTGAAATAACCAATAGTAAAGAGTATCGATTTGTACCACTCAGAACAGGGTAGATAGAGACGGATAATATGCGCAAGACAGAGACACAAATAGTAAAAGGCGTGATTTGAGAAACGTCACGAGAGCTACGATTGGTTGTAATCAGATGCAGATATGAGAGGTGTAAACGTAACGATTTCGATACAAAATTAATTAGTTGTTCTCGGACGTGGTTGCGTGCCGTGTTGAAAATTTCTCAGGTTTTCAACTGGCGCGTGTGCAAAGTTAATAGAATCGCGTGCCCGACTGTCGAAAAGGGAACCGAGAATGCGAAATTCTGGAAATTGTCCGTTTGCGGGACAAAACCGACGTACGGGCGGGCTCTTATATAAACCGGTGATAATATGAGTTTCGCTCTCTTAGATTTTTGATTATTCGATGCTTTAAACAGTGTTCTCTTAGATTTTCGATTTCGATTCAATATTTTAAACAGTTTACTCTTATATTTTGGTGATTATTGAATACTTTAAAACAGTTTTGCTCTTTACGTGCTACGATACAAGTTATTATGCATTGGTGCACTTAGAAAAGAAGATACAAGGTAATAAAGTCTAGTTATATTTGCGAGTACTGTACCAATTTGTCAAATTTGCAACGACAAATGAATACACTAAAGTAGGCAGTTTTGGCGTATAGCGTGAAAGAAGTATGAATTTCTTTGCTATTTTTCGGTAGTGAGTAAATCAAATGTTACTAATAAACGTGATTGGATCTACAAACAAGATTTAGATATACATAGATGCGTTTCTGAGAAGCCCGTAAACTTTTTCAACGAATGGTGTTGTAAATGAATTTTAAAAGGCAACCAGGAATCTGAGGACGGAAACATAACCCAGTTGTAATGGTAAAATTAGCAAGGACGATGTACATTGAAGCCACGAGTGCAGTAACCTTCAGGTAAATTATACAATTTTGTTCGAACTTTGATGTTTTTGGTGTGTGTTGAATAACTTTATAATTTGTTTGAAAAAAAAAATGGACAGTAGTGAATTTGTATGAACAACAACTTTTAATTTTAAGGTAAAATTTTCTTGTTTAAGTAGAAAGGAGTATTTAGCAGTTTATGTTCTTGATTATGATGAAAATTTGGGTCTGTCTTTGAGCTCAATTAGACTAACCTGTTTAATTAACGTAAAGGGGTGGGAGATGCTCCCTTTGTACTCAGACTCAGGTCTGCAAATATTGTTAAATTAATTAGTAGGCATCCTACAAGGACTTTAATTCTGGATGCAAATTAAAATGATGACAAATTTAATCTTGAAATTTTATGATACTGAAATTTATGCTGAATTTTAATTTTGAAATTTTAATGTATTGTGAATATTGATGTAAATAGAGTTAACGTTGATGTTTGTGGTAGGAATGACTTTGTTTTTTTTTATGAATGAGGATGAAAGTTTTAAAAATTTGAGCAGTCGAGGCGGAAAGAGTAAAGAGGCGATTAACAGAAGAAAGTCAACGGACCCGAATTTTGGAGGTATACCACAGCATAATTTTGGCGACCCAAAAGTGAGGCTCGAGTTCCAAATAAAATTTTTGTGATTTTATTCCAGGAAACTGGCGATCTGAGAGAGAGAGTTTCTGTGTGTGTATAAATTTAAGAGTATTTTAGAGTGTGTGAGAGTGATTAGAACGTATGCAGAGAAAGGAGTGGTTAAGGAGTCAAGGAGTGGAAATTGGAAGTGACGATAGTGCATTGTGTGAAAAAAAATCGAAAATGGAAGAAGCTGGAGGCAGTAGAGATCAGTCGAGGACGGAATCAGGGGATCAAGGAAACGAGATGATATTGAGAATGTTAGAGAGGATGAGTGAAGAATCGAATAAGAAGTTTGACCAATTAAATCAGGAATTAGGGGATAAAATAGAAAAATCGACGAGAGAATTTACAGAGTTTAAAAATAGTCTTACCGTAAAGATGGAGGAAGTTGAAAATAGGATTGAAAAAATGAGAGTGATATTACAGGTCTTCGACAGGAAATGGGACATTTAAGGTCCGAAGTACGCATTTTTTGTGAAGAAGAAATAAATATAAAAATGACTAAAGTAACGGACTCAAGTATGGATCAGTTAGGCAGGGTAGAACGTGAAGTTAGTAGTATCAAATACAACATGTCAAGTTTAACGGGGGATGGTCACAGATTTTATACAGGTGGCGTATCATTGGACCAACATATGAAATTTTATGGCGATAACAGGGTAAATCCACAAATTTTTATTAATAGTGTAAGAAATCTAGTGGGAAACTTATTCTACGAACAGACTAAACTGAATACGATAAAGGCTTTATTAAAGGACAATGCGGAAGCATGGTACAATTTAGTAGGACAGGACATAGAGACATATCAGGACTTTGAAAACAAATTTTTACAACATTACTGGAGTGATCACAAACAGGATCAGATTAGGGAGGACTTGATTACAGGAAAACTTAAAGGAGAGTTTGCAGGTTCTAGGGAACAATATGCCATCCGAAAATACAGTGTGGCCAAACAACTTCATCCACCATTGACGGACAGACAAATAATCAAGTACCTATCACGACATTTTGAACTGGAAATCAGACAACACGTGGCCTTACAAAACATCACAGAACGGGAGACATTTTTAGAGTATTTACAGCGATATGACGATGTATGTGTAGGACGGACTAGAGAGATACGGGAACGGAACATTAACACGGTTAGGTTTGACAACAGGACACCGAATTTTCTGAGACGGCCTGACTATAATAGAAATTTTCGATCGAATTGGGAACGACGAGGACAGGAATACAGGAGCAATAGTGCGACTAGGGGACCAACGCCAAGACCTAGTTACACGAGACAGAACAGTTTACCGGAAGTAAACAGGACAGTGACGAGCACGCCTAATAGAGACAGGGACACGGATATGAATACGAGGAGGACGTACGCACAGGTTGTAGAAGGACAACCAGGACCAAGCACAGAAAACAGGACGAGACAGGATTTTTAGAACACGACAGACCACTAGATTTCTGTGTAAATGTATATGAACATCCACGTGAATTTTTCAAAATTGAGGAGGAAGTAGAGCCAGAAACTGTAGAAAAATTATGTTTGCTAATTATTAATATAGGAATTTTTGAGAATAATGTAGAAGTATTACTTGATACAGGGGCAGAGGCGAGTTTAATATCGGAGGAATTCGTCAGCAAAATTAGGGATAAGGTTTGTGATAGAATTATGCCTATAAAGCGTAGCCATTTAGTAGCTCCAAATAAAAAGAAGTTTGCTGTAGTAAATAGTGCTGTGGTGCTTAGGATAAATATAGGAGGGTTAAGCTATGAACAGGAGTTTGTAATTGTACCTGGACTGAAGTTTCAGAGCATTTTAGGTGTTGACTGTATGATGAAGTTAGGGGTTTTGATAGATATGGAACGGAAGGTAATAAGGATTAAAGATAGTGTAGTGCCATGGAAGGGCAGTTATGAAGTCACAGAGGATGCCACGGGGTTGAGTATTAATGTAGTAGAGGTAGAGGATGATGGAGGTAAACAGATCAACACAATAAGATGTCCAGAGGATAGGAGAGTAGAGGTTCAAGCTTTATTACAAAAACATGCAGAATTAGTGGAGGTAGAAGCAAGAGCAGCATATCGGGAGCAGCTGAAGGCAGAATTAAATAAAGATGCACGAAAAATTAACCAATGGACCAAACCGCAATTCCATTGTCCACCATCCATGGACACACTTTTGACGAGATTAAGTGGCAAGTTTATTTTTAGTAAATTAAATTTAAGGAATTCATTCTGGCTGATTCCATTACACAAGGATTCTAGAAGGTACACAGGATTTTCCGTAGAGGAAAAAATCGATAATGTTAAGGTAGTATCGTTTGGTTTGTCGGCAGAAAAGGAAATAATAATAAATGAGAAACAGACAGGGTAGAGACTGAAGAAGGAGCAATATTTAAGAGTCAGGATAATAGGGATGAGCTTATTGTATGTGAGATAATAGGGATGATAGGTATAGATATAGAAGGGGGAGAAATAGGGATGAAGAGTATTAGGATGGTGAGAAGAAAGACTTGGAAGATCAAGAAAAGAGTCAGATTTAAACTAGATGAACAAAATATAGGGATAGAAATAGGTGTATATAGAAGAGTAGAAGTAAGTGTTTATAGAATATAAAGCTAGGTATAGGGTAAATATGGGAGATAGTTAGAAATAGGTACAGGATGAGAAGAAAAATTAAATGTAGGAAGAAAATAAGATAGGTTAAGTGTAGATATTTCTTATAAGATTAGTGGAGAGTTAGGAATAGAATAAGAATAGGATAAGTATATAGGATTAGGTAGGGGGAAGTGAAGTATAGTGAAGATTAGTTAAAAGGTTAGGAATAGGATAGGTATATAGGATGTATATAGGATTAGATGGAGAAGTAGGATGAAGTTAGGGACAATTTCAGTTTATAAAATTAGGTGAGAGTTAGGAATAGGATAGGGATATAGGATAAGTGTAAATATTTTTAGGATTGGATATAAGTTAGGTAAGTTAGATAGATAAGGGTAGAGAGAGATAGGCAATTTTTTTTGTAAATTTTTTTTGCAGTCTAAATGTTTTATATTTGAATTCAAATAAGTGGGATTATTTGTATTCAAATAGGGGGAAAATACTCAAATTTAGACCAGGGTAGAAAATTAATTAATCACATTAAATAATTTTAATCACCGTGTAGAAGGAAGCTTTGGGAAAAGGTACGCGTTATTAAAACCGTGAAGCATAAAAATTCATTCGTTTCATTAAAAATAAGGGATTTAAATTATTCACTAGACACTTTCTATAAAAAGAAGCAGAATTAAAATGCTCAAAAGTAACCGGTATTAAACAAAGTGTACAAATAATAATTAATATTTAATTAGGATTCACTAAAAATTAAAGGGTAGAAGTCAATGCCA
This sequence comes from Platerodrilus igneus, assembly GCA_036346225.1. NCBI lineage: Eukaryota > Metazoa > Arthropoda > Insecta > Coleoptera > Lycidae > Platerodrilus > Platerodrilus igneus. The sequence goes on along the minus strand of JARFIW010000237.1, from coordinate 1,746,059 downwards.
TTCATTATTATTTTAATTGGAGTTAATTGAACGGTTATTAAGGTATAATAAGCATAAAAGCCTGTGGAAAGTCCAAAGTTGATAAACAAATCGCTAATAGGAAGGTTAAAATAAGTGGAATATCCCAAATCGTAGAAGTGTTATTTAGAAGTATTACGATTGAACACCTGCGTATTTTTAAAAGTCACGTTCTGCTTAAATTTTGTAGATAACAAATGGTTACAGAGAATGTTGGAGAAACCGTCGCTTAATATTTACGGGAAATGCTAATAAAGTGGGTTATTTAACAGTCCACGTGGACTGAAATAACCGATAGTAAAGAGTATCGATTTGTACCACTCAGAACAGGGTAGATAGAGACGGATAATATGTGCAAGACAGAGACACAAATAGTAAAAGGCGTGATTTGAGCAACGTCACGAGAGCTACGATTGGTAGTAATCAGATGCAGATATGAGAGGTGTAAACGTAACGATTTCGATACAAAATTAATTAGTTATTCTCGGACGTGGTTGCGTGCCGTGTGGAAAATTTCTCAGATTTTCAACTGGCGCGTGTGCAAAGTTAATAGAATCGCGTGCCCGACTGTCGAAAAGGGAACCGAGAATGCCAAATTCTGGAAATTGTCCGTTTGCGGGACAAAACCGACGTACGGGCGGGCTCTTATATAAACCGGTGATAATATGAGTTTCGCTCTCTTAGATTTTTGATTATTCGATGCTTTAAACAGTGTTCTCTTAGATTTTCGATTTCGATTCAATATTTTAAACAGTTTACTCTTATATTTTGGTGATTATTGAATACTTTAAAACAGTTTTGCTCTTTACGTGCTACGATACAAGTTATTATGCATTAGTGCACTTAGAAAAGAAGATACAAGGTAATAAAGTCTAGTTATATTTGCGAGTATTACTGTACCAATTATCGAAATCAGTAACGATAAATGAATAAACAAAAGTAGGCAGTTTTGGGTATAGCGTGAAAGAATTAGGAATTTCTTTGCTATTTTTCGGTAGTGAGTAAATCAAATGTTACTAGTAAACGTGATTGGATCTACAAACAAGATTTAGATATACATAGATGCGTTCCTGAGAAGCCCGGAAACTTTTTTAACGAATGGTGTTGTAAATGAATTTTAAAAGGCAATCAGGAATCTGAGGACGGAAACATAACCCAGTTGTAATGGTAAAATTAGCAAGGACGATGTACATTGAAGCCACGAGTGCAGTAACCTTCAGGTAAATTATACAATTTTGTTCGAACTTTGATGTTTTTGTGTGTGTTGGATATCTAATTTATTTGAAAAAAAAAATGGACAGTAGTGAATTTGTATGAACAACAACTTTTAATTTTAAGGTAAAATTTTCTTGTTTAAGTAGAAAGGAGTATTTAGCAGTTTATGTTTTGATTATGATGAAAATTTGGGTCTGTCTTTGAGCTCAATTAGACTAACCTGTTTAATTAACGTAAAGGGGTGGGAGATGCTCTCTTTGTACTCAGACTCAGGTCTGCAAATATTGTTAAATTAATTAGTAGGCATCCTACAAGGACTTTAATTCGGGATGCAAATTAAAATGATAACAAATTTAATCTTGAAATTTTATGATACTGAAATTTATGCTGAATTTTAATTTTGAAATTTTAATGTATTGTGAATATTGATGTAAATAGAGTTAACGTTGATGTTTGTGGTAGGAATGTGTTTTTTTTTTTTTATGAATGAGGATGAAAGTTTTCCGAGGCGGAAAGAGTAAAGAGGCGATTAACAGAAGAAAGTCAACGGACCCGAATTTTGGAGGTACCACAGCAATATATATATATATATATATATATATATATATATATATATATATACATATATTATCGTGTAGTTAAATAGGTCAATAAAATACATGAGGACATAAGTGAACTCATAGGGTTGAGAGCGATTAGGTACAGTAAAATAAATTTATCGAGTTAAAAGATTTTCAACAATTATTTTCTAGTTTAATTAATGGATAGTAAGTGAATATCGATTTAGTTTAACGCGTGATTAACGTAGGAATATTTTATCTTAATTAGATTTAGTTAGGAACCATATATTATAGTATGTATGTAAAGGAGAATAAAAAATAATTTGGGGTTAAATTATAGCATAATGAAGTACTATGGAACAGTTTTAAAAGCATTGAGCACTTAAAAAGAACGATTTCTAGGTTTCAGTTGTAACAAGTTGAAAATGCAGGGCATTGTCGCAACGAACTTTCAAATGTAGACTTACTTTAAAACAATTTAAAGAAATTAAAATTATTATGTTGTAATAATTATAAGTATTCAGATAAAATACAAAAATTTATAAACAACAAAAGAGACATTTTAATATATTTTATTTTATTGAATAAATATTTTAAAAGCTATATATGTGTGTGTGTATGTATGTATGTATGTATGTGTGTGTGTTTGTGTGTGTGTGTGTGTGTGTGTGTAAATAAGGGGGCATCATATTTCGATTCAGTTTTTTCAGAGGATTCTAAATATGTATCGCACATTAATTTTGGACCTATTTGAAATTTTGATAAAATTAATTCCCGGGGGTCGGGTATCCGTGGTCAGATTTTGTGGGGGGTACCATATTTCGACTCAGCTATGTTAGGGGAGTCCAAATATGTATCGCACATTAATTTTGGACCTATTTGAAATTTTAATTTTCCCGACGGAATTTCGCGGGGGCACGGCGTCCCCGTGGCCCGATTTCAACTGACATCAAAACTTAAGCTCAGGACACCGAGCTGAATCGATTGATGTATCACACATTGATGTCCGACCATTAGAAAGGCCTCGGACGGACAGACGGACGACAAATCCATTTCATAAACGAACGAAGTTCGTTGAAAATCAACACGTTTCAAATAACAGGAGGAAAGATATATTTCTTAGTGGAGTTGCTGCAAACAAATTTAATAGCTTAGGGGAACGAACAGCCGTTGGAATTAAAGCAGCCAAGGACTTAAACAAAACCACACAGAATTGGTGTAAACACGGTATACGTTAGTTAAAATATTGATTTTTAATCTTAGATATAGAATCGAACGGAGCAATGAAAAGACCAAGATTGAATAAAAGGCTATGAGTGCAAGAGTGAAACATAAGGTATATGCAAAAGAAGGAAATCAAAAATCTATAATTTCAAGGATAGTTATAAGCAAGCACGCGTTGCTCAGAAAGGTGGGAAATGGGGCCAACCGAGATTATTGGTGAAGATTAAACGAGAAGGGCTAGAAATTCAGGTGGTAGAGGCATGTGTGTGCGATAAAGCGATATGTACAAGGAAGGTAAATGATGTTTGCTTGAAGTTAAAGGCGTATACCAAGCGAAGAGTAGAGGCTAATCCGGAGAATTGGAAACGACAGTTGACGCATTACCACGTCTGCTGTGTTAGGTTATGAAAAATTACGAGAAATCGACGGTCGTTGGTGATTTTCGAGGATAATAAAGCAACGGTTAAACAAGTATACGTGCTATTTTTGTAAACAGAAGGGGACAGTTTGCATTATATAATCAGTAACAGACAGGGGTCTCGCTCTTTGCTCTTTGATTCCATCGGTGATACACTGAGTTTAAATCCAAGTAAATTAGTACAGTCTAATTAAATAAAATTTATGTAAAAGCTGATAAAGCATTATTAGTAAATAGTAAAGTTGAGATGTAAGTACAAAGATTTTTGTTTGGATGCACGAAAGTACTAGAATTTAAAATTGTTTGGATGTGAATCAAAGCGAAGTTTTTGTAATAGAGTTTATTTGCAACAAAAAAAACGAAATTTGGAGATTGGATATTTTGATTGGAATTTATAAAAGAAGAGTTCTTGGAGTAGAGGCATGTATGGTACAAATGGGGATTCGACCATGGAAGTAATGGATAGACGCAGGACCTACCAGACGGCAACATCTACATGGGGCTAGTTAGTGGACCGCAGTACGAAGACAACTACAAGGTGGGAGATAGAATAAGACATTTCATGGTGAATATTTTCATAGTGTTTGTGGTGTTTTGATGTGTTTTATGATTATTTGCTTTGATTTTTATTTGAACAAACATTTATAAGACGGTTAACACGAAATTGATTTTTGAGCATTATTCATTAATTTTCAGATAACCAAAAGTTGTAAAAAGGTATAGAGGGTTTTTTTATATTGATCGTGCAGAGAATGTAAATGCACATTTATAAAGTTTTAAGGTGAGCTCATGCTAGAACGAAGGGTAACGTAAGGTATGAGGAATGCCCTCTTACTTTAATAAAAAGTAATGTGTTAAAAGGTCTTACAATTTAAAAGTTAAGGTTACAATCCCGCAAGCGCTAGATTACGTAACGCACCGGCAGATGGTAACCCTAATTTTGGTTACAGATTTTAGCGCGCCCATCTGTCAATGACGTCACACAATAAGCAAATTTAATTGCGCAATTACGCAATAAATATCATAATAAACATTACAAATGCAGTATAGACAATAAGGTACTCACATAAATAGGTCCAGCTTCTCACAAAGTACGCCAAGGATGGCGTCCCATAGGATAGCGTCCTTCAGGATGGCTGGAGCCCCCTTTAATTAACGGAGGGTACGCCTAGCGTCCTTCCAAAGCGCTCCGACCAGCTACGCCAGTCATGGACTCCCAGGACTTGTTTGTCTAGGGTCGTGGACTACTGTTCGAGCAGGCTGCTTACAAATTACCTCTACCTATGTAGGTATCGAATAAGGAAACAGGTATAAGGGGCGACAATCAGATAGGCAAGGAAATCTACATAAATAAAGATAAAGACACGATACGATACGTTACCAAACCACTCCTCTTGATGTTCAAAGGCAAACAGCTACGTTACAGAGTCCCCCGGAAACTTCCCCACTCTTGTTCTCTCGCCACTCGCGTCGCGCGATCTGGCGCAAACGCACTCTGACGTGACGGAAATACACGCCAAGTCTTTTGAATTTATGGCGCGAACTCACGCACAGCAAAATTAAGCTAAGGAATGTTTAGTGCCAATTTGGCAAGTAACAAAGGGTTATCAATATGCAAAACGATTGTTATAAAATTTAGTGAACACATGAATGTAGATAAAGCGATGGTATTTTAAATTTGAAAAAAAAATGTAATTTGGATTTCAGATAAATAGAGTGTGATATTTTGGTTAATTGAGTTATTTTTGAATGCATGATTGATGTGGAATTCTATTTAGGTTTCTATGGTGACGATGAGAGGAAGTTTTTTTTAGATGCAACAGGTAGGTGTATGTAATATATAGGAAGCATCGAATTAAGAAGACGATTCAGGAGCAGCCGAGGCAAGATTTAAGCGTAACTTCACGACATTTATGACGGCCCAACGCTGGGGCTCGATTGTTCAGGTTAATTCACAGCATTTTTATGGCATCCAATTTGTGAGGCATGATTCCAGCGTAAAATACACAGCATTATTATTGCGTCCAAGCGTAGGACACGATTTTAGAGCCTTAAACCTCACAATAATATATATATATATATATATATATATATATATATATAGTATATACGATGTATAGATAAACATCCACTTTACAAAGGGTTATAAACCACTTCATCCTGATGAGATCCAGTGAGATCGAAACTATTCGATAAATGTTTATTCCTTTTATGAAACAAACAAATTCTTTTATTTATGGCTATGCAAATTACTAGCTTGCTTTGGATAGTTAAAAACCGTCTTTCGATTCTTCGTAAAGTGGGTGTTTATCTATACATCGTATATACTGTTTTATGTATTAAATTTGCTATAAGCAATTATTTTTAATATCTTGTTTATATATATATATATATATATATATATATATATATATATCAAAGAATGAAATTTATTGGCAAGTGACTCAATATTAGCCACAAGGGCATCATTCTTTGATATTATTTTAAGACTCATTAAATTTACTTATTCTTATATATATATATATATATATATATATATATATATATATATATTACCGAAGATTGTTAGGAACACTTGTATTTTTCCTAAAAACCAATCAAGCCCCACGAATTGGGCGTCATAAAATTGCCGTTGATTTCAAAAAAATAAAAAAATATAAAAAAGTAAAAATTTCTTACATTTGCTTTTGGAACGCCTCCGTAGCTCGGCACACCCTGACTTGCTCAGCAATCGGCTTCTTCTTAAATACCTACCATCTTCAGCACCTTCCTTTCTCACAAACACAGTCAAATGAAATTACCAATCAAATAATGCAACAGAACATACAACCTTTTTATTTACACATATTAACTAGTTTCCATTATTAATAAAATATTACACCTTGGTACAGAGAGTTTGCTAAAACTGTTACCATCTCAATCATTAAATACTTTAAAGTCCTTGATTTTAATATATTTCAACAAATCCTATTTAATACGAGTAGATGGGCCCCTTATGCAACCCTAGATTAATTCTATTCTGGTCTATTTTGAGCTCATTATAACCCAGTTCCTCTAAATGCTTTTAAACCTCGCATTTTTATTAAAAACAAATTTAAAATCCAGTTTACTCCTTACAACACTATTTTATATCATGAAGAAACATTTATATATCATCAATAAACATTTTAAAATAATCAAGATAAATTGTCCTGCACAAATACCCCTTTAAACAAGTTTTTATGGAAAAAATACACCCCCAATAAGTCAAAACACTCAAACACAAAAATATCAACACAAATGTTTATACAAAAAACAGGAAATTAAGTTTCTTTACTTGTAGTAGGCTTCGTCTGTCATCACCTCTGAAGATGGGTACCAGAAACCCTAGTCGTTGTGTCCATATACTTCGATTCTGCCTGGATCCAACTGATCCCCACTATCCAAATCTTTCCTGCCACCTCGAATCTTCTACCCAGATATTTTTGGTGTCCCAAACTCAACATTACATACCAAATACATTTCATGCATACTATTTAAGCTTTAGGATTTGCTTACCCAAGAACCATCCCTTCTTTCAATAGAGTCGTTGTAGTAACGGCACTTTTTATCTAGACCTTAGCACTCATTCGTGCAATATAACTTTTATTACTTTTGCGGTACGTTACTACAGCTTTACATATTTTCAAACAGGATGTTGTATGCTACTTTACCGAATACACAATAATTAAAACACGTAAGAGCACATACTATTATTACGTTGAAGATCTAAGCGCGATCTCAGATCTAAAAGGAAAAAGAGCTTCAATATCTTTGTCAGAGTATTTATATGCTTTTCTAAACCCCTCATGGAACCTAGTTACATTGAAAAACTTATTTTTAAAATCACTTCTACAAATTTTGAACGTAACGTCTGAAAAATGTTGAGATTATTATAATGTTATACTAAAGTTTGTTTAATACCTTAACGGACGCGCGCTTCTCACAACTGCTTTGCCTTAAACCAATGATATAGTTTACCCTCGTCACTACGCTCCACCTATCAGCTATCTTTCTCCGTTTTACTCATATTTATTGTCTTATTTAAAAACCCCTCTCAAGCTACAGAAAAACGATATAGTTGTTGGCGTTCACATGTCCAATATGCACGAGAAACCCCCACACCATTAATACAATCACTACCTATCTTCATAATTATGTGCGGAAAATCGAGAAATCGGGAATAAATAATAACAAATAAACAATAACAAATAAATCAGAAATCCTCATTAAATTAAATCAATAAAATAAACAAAGATAATAAAATAGAGTGAAACCGCGCATCCCCCCAGGACTTGAAAGTGAAGTGATAGTGATAGTGATTGTGATCCCCCCCCCCCAAAACATTTAGTGCATACCCACCAGGACTTTAGCAGTGCACCCCATCCCCCCCTTAGAAGTAAGTTACAGTTAGATGTAGGCAGACGACCAGATCTTCGGATGCTGGAGAATTTTATTATAGAGGTAAGACTTAATTGTGGCGGCTGTACTCGCACAAGCATTGATTTACATTAATTAGTAGTTTTTGAAATAATACAACAAGCACGTTTTGTGCGTAATGGCACTAGCCGACATAATGCTTGTGCGAGTGCACCTGATAAATAGGGTGATGCTTTTGCTATTTTGTGCACTGCTATATGCTTAACGCTTAACGCTTATTAAACATTTATTTATATATTTACATAATCATATTTATTTATATTTTATATTTATATTATATTTATTTATTTATTAGCATGTATTGTAGTATTATGTGGCTTATTTGTTTTGTTTGACGTTCTGTCGCCATTTTGGTTGCAGTATATATTTGGGAAGGAGGAGTAGAATTGCGAAGATTGTAATCATAATATAAATCAGTTAGGGAATGATAGGGAAAGCTAGGGTTGGATTGAAATTAGTTAGCTAGATTTGGATAGTTTTAAGACGACCCTTCAGGTCGCACTGGTAAGCAGAACCGGCGTCTGCTATCCGGTATTACGGATCCCTCCCCCTCTCATTTTTGCTTGTGTCTTGTTGATCGGGTACACTCGAAAGTCAGCGCTAGGGATACCATTATTTACAACCCTGTTTTAGTTTTAGTTTTGTTTTTGTTTCAGTTTTGTCAGATTTTTAGGTTTGTTAGATTGTTAGAGTTTGTTAGGTTTGTTAGATTTTTAGGTTTGTTAGATTTTTATTTAGTTTTTATTTAGGGTGGATCAACTATGAAGTTAGTATAAATTAGAAGCACGTTATTTTTCGCGTTTAAACCCAATGTAGTACCTCCGGGTGGAGCATTGGGGACGTGGCCGCAAGTATAGCGGCCCTTATTCAAATTATAATGTTAGAATAAATTAGAAGCACGTTTATTTTTCGCGTTTAAACCCAATGTAGTACCTTCGGGTGGAGCATTGGGGACGTGGCCGCAAGTATAGCGGCCCTTATGCAAATTATAATGTTGGCGTTCACATTTACCCGTGTATTTGGACGTGACTTGTAACCAACGCTTTCTTTATACGCTTCTCTGTCTGTCCTACATTATAGATCTTTTATTTCACTCAGTCTTCAAGGCACTTGTTATTTTAGCAGTTTATACATTGACCGTTACAAACAAACTTCTATAGAATTTTGTGCTAACGTATAATCAAGTTCCATAAACCTGACATTTAACTAACAGGTGTTTCTTCAAAGCCGTTTGTTATTTAAAATAACAATTCCGAGTTTCTCTCCTTCTTAGTATTTGTAAAGAAACGTTTGCTTTTATGTAAATGGAAAGATGCGTTTAAATTATTGATTTTCTATATTTGAAAACTCAGTTTCTGCTGGATTTAAAATTATTACAATTTAATTCTGCGTATCCTTGAGTTTTTTATGTACTCTAAAGCTATTTCCTTTGTGCAATTTTAACATTCTAATTTAGAATTACAAAATCTGTTAATAACCATCCGTCTTCACTATCTAAACTGATTAATTTAGCGCGTAAATAAATTGCTCCTATTTCTATATACAAAGTTGACAAAATTTTATTGTCTACATTTATTTAACCTATAATTCCACGTCAATATATATATATATATATATATATATATATATATTATAGTGAATAAGATGAAATAATAACTTAGACTTTTATGCAAAGCCCAAATAATCATTTCAAATCGAGCTAGTAATTGAAAGATGGAAAATGATCATTTGGACTTTGCATAAAAGTCTAAGTTATTGTTTAACCTTATTCACTATAATTAGCATTTATCAACTTACCTTGTGTAATTAACTACCTAAAATATTTATATATATATATTATTATGTATGGTGATATTAAATAACAATTATGCTTTAAAATATGAGTTAAAAAGTAACAAGTGCAACCTTAATGTGGTGTTGGCCTTTAAAATGATTTAAATAAATACCTTTTCAAATTTAATTATGCCACGGCTTTTAGAAACTCGCTCAGGGAAACTGAATCTATTATTTAAACTCTGTAAGAAGACGTGGGTTCTTTGTCCCCTTACAGGTATTAAAAACACAGGCGCCTAAAGCGTTGTTAGATCAAAATCACTTAACCTCTTTTTTGTGCTTGCGTACCGTGATTATACAAAGATTGATAAATCTATTCAACAAATATTTAATTTAGTTAAACGTTTGAAATTTAAATTATTCACAAATTACTTTAAATGAAGTGTATATCAAGATAACTTAAAATACCTGCAACTCCGTTGAATGTGTCTGGGTGTACATGGGCTTTGAGACAGGATACCACAAGATCGCCTCGAACGCTTTCAGTGACTACCTATTAAAAGTATATTTTAGTTTATGTTCAAAAAGGATTTTACTATAGTTTTAGGTTCTACAATTAACTACTACTTCACCAACTATATGCTTTATTTGCTCTATCACTAAGAACACTTCAATACTTCACCAAATAAACTGATCTGTAATCCAAGAAGACTGAACCCTGCTGCAAAATATTCTCACTACCACAGGTGCAACTCTTCAACAACAACAAAAGATGCCCCGATGTTGGTATAATTGAATCCTCTTTTGTAAAATTTTTGGTCGTATAACCTTTTCACTTTCTTTGTATTATATTCCAATAAAATGCCTGCACTTTAACACATCTATTAATTTTGATAAATTTTATTACAAGGCTCCTCAAGCCAAAAACATCTATTCAGTCTACAATTTTTTGGTCAATCTTTTACAAATTTTTTTATCAATTCATTCTCTTCTAAACAACTATCACCTAGGACAACCTAAAACAATTATATCTAGCCTACTAACTAATATTATATAAGGGATGCATTCAATATTTTAACCTTAATTCTACTTAATTACTATTTTAGAACAGCTTTGGTATTATTACATTTCATTTTGACATTTCATAACTTTATTTCACTTTATAATTAAAATATATTAAACAACTTTCATTTCAGGTAAATCAAATTTATAAATGGCATAAAGTATCCTGCACAACTTACAAATAATAATTTTATAGACAAAACCTATACACATTCAATTGAAGTTACATTAGATACCCTTCGTATTGGAAAACAATGGAAAAATGCTTTTTTAAACCTCAAACGCTGCCTCATTAGTACATAATATTCTATATCTGCGTTTAACAAGTAATTATTTATCAATCTTTGTTAACCGTAGTGTTTTTAAATTTTAGAATAGCTTGATAAAAGTGGTAAATTAATGTTTTATCCGTAGTACTAACAACTATCTTTTTAAATCATTTAATAATGTCAAATACTAAAATATATTGCCGTGGAACCTATAAAAATTTGGGAACGAAGCTGGAACATTGATCCTTCAACTGGGTCAACATAAAAATTTTCGAAAAACAAAATAAAATTTGTTAAATTTCTTACCCTTTTATTTCTCCTTCAAATTCCTTCAGCTTCCCTGGCTAGCTCAGCTGTGCCTTTTCTCAAAAACCTAAATTTATAGACATATCTCTTTCACACTCGCACACCATTCAATAAAACTACCAAATAATACCACAACCATACAACCTTTTATTTATACCTATTAACAGATAAATTATATTTACATGTGTTAAAAACAGTTAGATACAATAATTATAAAACTCCAATTATGGTATGTTTTAAAGTCTTTGATTTTCCTAATAAATTTTAAACAACTTCAATGAGATCTGAGTAGATAGGCCCCCACATGTTACCCTAAACTGACTTCACACTGAAGTATGATGAGCTCATAATAACCCAGTTTAGCTTGTATATGTCTTTTAATTCTTGCATAAATTAAAACCAAAAATTACAGACCCGTTTACCCTTTACAATTCAAATTTTTATCCTGACTAAATTTTGGATGTTTTAAATACACCCTTTTTTAATATTTAAACATTAATAAATAGTCCAGTACATGTATCATTTACAATAAATTTCTACAACCATAAACATGCAACCAAAAAACGTGAACCACACAGCACAAAATTTCACAAATGTTTATACAACAACAGAAATTTCAAATAAATACCTGGAGAATTCTTTAGCCTTCATTCCCATTGGAGATGGTTACCATTGATTACACTGCTTGTCAAATTCACAGGCCTCTACCATCCATCTTATGCACACAAAATAGATTACCAGCTCTGGTTACCCCCATATATCATGTTTCCATTTATTGATTTTTGCTTTGTATTGTAGTAGCCGGACCTTTATTAATTTAATATGCACTACTCGTACTTCACGTCAATAATTAGAGGTCCGCTACTACTGTTATACTTGCTACCACTCTATTTACGGAAACATAATCACTGTTACGTGCCAAATTGGCCCTTAAACATTTTTTTAGGTTAATTTTGACGGAAGTTTCGCGCCATAAATTCAAAAGACTCGGTGCGCGTATTTCCGTCACGTCACAGTGCGTTTGCGCCAGATCGCGCGACGCGAGTGGAGTAGGGACAAAGAGGGAGAAGTTTCCGTGAGTCTATGTAACGTGACTGTTTGCCTTTGATCTTCGAGGAGTGCAGTTGTCGTGCTTGGTATCGTATCTTTATTTTTATTATGTAGATTTCTCTTGCTTATCTTTGTCTGTCTTTGCCTGATTAACCCGTTCCTATCGTTCCGCTGCATATAGAAATCTGGTACGACCTTGGAGCAGCCCACGACCCTAGAACGAGCCGGATGTCCATGCTCCGCCAACAGCACCGAAGCAGTAACCATCTTTAATTGCCTTCAAGGGCCAGCAGCCGCCCTTATGGACGTGCTGACGCCACCTTTATCTATCTTGAAGGACGATTGGCGTACTTCGTGGAAATCTGGACCTATTATGTGAGTACTTTATTGACATAATTGTTGTAAATTTACTTTATATATTGCGTAATTTAATTTGTGCATTGGTGATGTCATTGACAGATGGGCGCGCCAAAATCTGTACAAAGGTTAGCGTTACCAACCGCCAGTGGCGTAGCTTTCTATTCCGCGCTTGCGCGATGTATTTATCGACATTTTTAAACTGTAAGAATTGATTTTTTAAACTGTAAGAATTGGTTTTAAATCGTAAGATCACATAAAATAATACTCACAAAAAAAAACTTTATTGTATGCTAGTCGGAACCAGCATTCAGCACTTTATCGCAGTAATCGAAAATCGAACAGAGCAGAAGAGAAGAGAACCTCAATAACCTAGGTTGGGTATTTATATGCTTTCAAAACCCCCTTAGTAGACGCCCTTCCAGCGAAAAGCTTATTTTCAATACCGTTTCTACAAATTTTGAGTATAACCGTCGGTTAATTCTGAAAATTTTTTCCGCCGTGCTTGTTGTATCCTTCGAATTCGCTTACAACCGTCGCGTGTGCATTCGTTTCTAACACTGTTGACTTTCGACCAATGATAGAGTTTTCTGTCGTCACAAACCCCGCCTAAGTTCTATTTATCTCAGTCTTATGCATGTCTGCTGTCTCGTTCAAAACCCTACTTGAGTTACAGAAAATCGATATTGATGACATCCTATCTCAACTCCACGTGTATGCCTACGTGCATTTTTATTCTTTGCTTGCTTTATATCTATCCCTATCTATTGTATATAGCCGATTGTGCATTACCCTCACTCTTTAAGATGTTTGTTAGCTTTGTTGTTTATACCAACTGACGGTTGAAAATATTTTCTCTGAAATCCTATCTTAATACACTCTCGACTTCGTCAAACGTAACCTTTTAAAACGCAGGTGTTTCTGTTAATTATCGCACATAACAACTTCTTGGACTTTCTGTTTCTAGGTATCTGATAAAACGAATACATTTGCCTTGGAATTACTGATTTTCGTACGCAGCACGTTCCCTTTTGCTTATACGTGTTGAATTAAAATAACTTTTGGTTAATTATGAGTATCCTTGAACTTTTATTTGCTTTGAAGCTCTCTTCCTTTATGTAATTTTAACATTCCAATTATTAATTACAAAAATACGTTAATACTCGTCCGTTCGCACTAAATAAATTAAATTAATTTTTGCGCGTGAGTAATTTTTTCTTTTCTATATACAGGGTTGTTGAAATTTATTGTTTCTCACTGATTTAACCCTTTGAATCCACAACAATATATATATATATATATATATATATATATATATATATATATTGCTATGCTCCCTAAATTATTCGCGCCCCATCATTTGGTCGACATATAAATATTGCTATGTATTAACTGGATTTATCAATCTCGGACGTTGGGCTGTCATATAAATATTGCTATGAACTCCCTCCAGGAACTTAACTGGATTTTATCGTGTCTCGACCTTGTCGACCAATAACAAAGTTTGATATGTTACCGCCTTACTCGTTATCAATGGCGTATTCAACTTATAGCTCCTCCTTTATTGTTTAAATTATCAAATCACTCCCATTACCTTTATCTTATGACCTCCACTAGCATTTATTTAGAATTATAAAATGAAGTTAATTCAATATAATGAAACAAATATTATGTACAGTTTTTCTAAATTATTTAAAATACACTTTTCAATTAATTAATGTTGTAAATCTCAAATCTATAGTCAACAAAAAACCTATTGTTTTTATAAAAAAAGAAGTGTGGAACGTTCAAAACTTCTTTATCATATAACGCCCTTTATACGTATGCAAGTTCTCTGTTTTGTTGACTTCTTCACATTCATTTATATTCAGCAAATTCAGTATTCAAATAAAAAAGTAGAAAAATAATGTCTTATAACTAAAAATCTAACCTGGTCTATTTTCTTCGTTATTTCCTTCTCGCAATTGACGCATCCATTATCGGGTAATATTTTCCATACATTCTACCATCCATTTGGATAAAAATTATTCTCCCCAAATTCATAACTATTACACGTCCATTCGAAATATTGTCTATCCACACGCTTGAACCATTGCATTTAAATTATTGCCATCACCCTCTGGACTACCATTATTAAACTTATACTTATGCACCCTAATTTATTGTCATCTCATTCAAACTTAGTACTTCTTATCAATTTATTCTCATCAATCTCCTCGGACTTAGAATACCATCTATTCTTCCCGAACTTAGATTTCTTATTATTTTCCCCGGACTCGGAATAGAATTCTTATTATCATTCTCCCCGAACTTGGAATCGTAGTTTATCCTCCCCGGACTCGAAACCGTTTAATCAGCAATCATAATTTTTATCTTAGTCGCACTTATACAACTTTTCACTTTAAATTATTATTACGTATTACACTTCGTTTCAGAGTGGCGCACCTCGGCCTTTGTTGAGTTGAAAACTGAGTTCGTTATCACTGTCGCTTTTAATATATGATTGATCTCCTACTCCGTCAGTGGGTATGGCCTACAAGCTCGTCGCTAATTTTAACCAATCAAATCTTTGCATTTAAAGTAGCTTCTGGTGTAACATTATTTGCTTTCAAGTAATTGTGGCCTGCTCGCAGGTGCCTCGTTATCAAACATGCGATGTTTTGACGAATCTAATCGCTTTTCCATGTTGTACATAAACAACTGATGCAATTCGACTTTTAATTTTCATATCTGCCTGTTATTTGCGCAATTTTTAATCACCTTTCTTTATCACAAGTATTAACTACTTGTACGCATTTACACTATGCTTCTCGAAGCTCTATTTCTTATGTCCGTATTAACCTAATTGTTTGGAACTCTTTTGAATGCGTGTTTAATTACACTTTATTATGTTTACTTATAAAATACGCGTGCTTCCACTGAAAAATATCATTATTTGCATTGCCTAAATTAATTAAAACTCTATCTACAGGGTGTTAAATATTTACTATTTACTTAATGTATGTATTCCTTGTTTCTACGCTAACTATGCGTCTTCCTGTGTCTATTTGCGTCGCTTAAAACTACTTATACTTTATATACAGGGTGTTGACTGCTTACTATTTACAAACTATCTCCATTTCTCAATTCTTTACTAAATAAATGCAGTTTTCTGCTTCCTATATATATATATATATATATATATATATACATATATATATATATATATATACATACATTAATAATTAATGGACTGGTCAGACTTATAATATACATGTCAATATTTTCATGGGATCTAGTCCAAATCAAACAGAATACAAATTTAATATTTAATCAACACCTAACGTTTCGGTACATTTTTCGCACCTTTTTCAAAGGCTAAAATGGAAACAGAAAATTCGAAATTTCTTGCTAATTTCGAATTTTCTGTTTCCATATTAGCCTTTGAAAAGTTGCGAAAAATGTACGGAAACGTTAGGTGTTGATTAAATATTAAATTTGTATTCTGTTGTTTGATTTGGACTACATCCCATGAAAATATTTACATGTATATTCTACTATATATATATATATATATAACTGGGTGCTTCAAAAATGTATACACACTTTGAACTTCCATAGAAAATTTATTTACCGTTCTACAAAGTTAAATTTCAGGAAAATAGAAAGCTGAAAGTCCAATGTAAATGAAACATAAATAACAAATGTTAATA
Organism: Platerodrilus igneus; assembly: GCA_036346225.1. Classification (NCBI taxonomy): domain Eukaryota; kingdom Metazoa; phylum Arthropoda; class Insecta; order Coleoptera; family Lycidae; genus Platerodrilus; species Platerodrilus igneus. The sequence continues at coordinate 1,729,657 of JARFIW010000237.1, read as the reverse complement.
CTGTTCAAATTGGTGACCTGCAGCATCAATACAATTCTGAGTACGAGTCACCACAGATTCTGTACATCGTATCAAAACGTCCAATGAGATTTCTCTACACACTGCTTGAATCTCATTCCAAAGAATGTCTAGGTTACGTGGTTTACGTTTGTACACCTCATCTTTTACTGTGCCCCACAAGAAGAAATCCAGTGGTGTAAGGTCTGGAGAGCGTGCTGGAAACTCGATTGGCCCCCTGCGTCCTATCCACTGGTCCGACAAATTTTGATCCAGGTAAGCTCGTACGTCCCTGTGATAGTGCGGCGGAGCACCATCTTGTTGAAAATAAAAATCATCATTACCGTATAATGCACGAATGGCAGGAAATATGGAATCAGCAAACATTGTTAGGTAATTAATACCAGTTACAGTGCCTTCAAATCGAAAAGGACCAATGAGTCCCCTTGAAGACAAACCGCACCACACATTTACACCAGGCAAATTTACAGCTTTTTCAATTGTAATGTGAGGATTTTCTTCACACCAGTAAACACAATTGTGCCTATTGACAGTTCCATTAAGTTTGAATTGGGCTTCATCCGACCAAATGATGCTACCCATAAATCCCGGTTCACGTATCACCATCTCCTGAATCCATTCACAAAATTGCAACCTTCGATCTGGATCGTCGTCATTTAGCTGTTGCACCAGCCTTGGAATGTAAACACGATACTTGCCTCTCTTCAGAATGCGTAGCACGCTGCTAGCACTTACATCACTTTCACGTGCCCCTTGCCTTGAAGATTTGTTAGAGAGCGTTGAAACAGTTCCAAGACTGTCGTTGATGACTCATCACTTGTAGCTGTTCGAGGCCGACCTGAACGACCTTTATGCACATCAAACACTGTTCCATGAACTTCGAATTTGTCTCGTATGCGTGTAATTGTTAATCTTGAAGGTGGTTCTGTATCATACTCCCTTCTCCACTGTCTTTGAACTTCATTTACATTCTCAAACTTCCAGTACCACTTAATAACCTGCTTACGTTCTTCAAAACTCAAACGTACGTCCGCCATGTTGATATTACAAATTCCAACTGATAATATAACATAGAGGGACGATTATGCTGGCACCTGGCGAAGAAATATAACATTAGCCTTGTAGTGCGGGAAAACTACAATAGTTTAAAGTGTGTATACATTTTTTTGAAGCACCCAGTATATATATATATATATATATATATATATACAGGGTAAGTTTTAGTGTGGCAACGGTCGATAACTCCGTTATTATAAAAGCTACGTAAACCAAATTTGGAGGCATATTAGGCATGCCTATAGTGCACATTTTAAAAATATTTGGAAGCATACAAGGTGTTTCATAATTCCAGGGCATATTAAACTTATATTTTTTTAAATGGAACACCCTATATATTATTACATTTTTGAAAAGCCCATGAAAAGAGCTTTAATTTGATATAAAATTGTATTTGTCTATTCCTTTTAGTTTAAGAGATATTCAACTGTTTTTAGAAAAAATGACCCCGATTAGATACATTGCCACTGCACTAATACACAACTTATGTTAATTTTCAAGATGCAAAAAATTTTACCATATACCATAGTATATTTGTAAATATCAGTTTTTTGAAATTTTTTCCCAGTATACTGGGTGTGTCAGGTTTCGCAAAATGCTATTTTTAAAATTTTTTTTAAATGGCACCCTACTAATTTTATTGCTACAATGGATAGTTCATTAAGTGTCCTTTCATTTTTGTTAAGCATTCCCTATACCTAAATCCATTACTTTCTGAGATATTTTTGATTTTCTTCAAATTTTAAGAATGTTTTTAATTTACATAACTAAAAATAACTTACTATTGGAGAATATTATAAAAGAATTGATACATTTTGATTAACAACCAACTACACTTATCCAATAACAATTTTCACTAAAGATATAACAACCTACAATAATACGCTATCAACAGAATTCTGCCAGATCAACAATATGCATTTTATAGAAAATGTTCAAGCAAGAAATCAGGCAGGCTTTGAAAAAAATAACTATTACATGTAAAGTGTCATTTAGGTTTATTAATTGTAGTGTGTTGTCATTTAACAGGATATCTCTCTTGGTATATTCTTGATGCAAGTAGGAAATTTTTTAAACTTCCTCCCAATACCTAAATCATATTTATTTGTTCCTCCACTGTAAAATTCATTTTGAAAACTCCTTCAAAGATTACATTTAAAACAGAACTGATAATGTGTTAAATGACAACACACTACAATTAATAAACCTAAATGACACTTTACATGTAATAGTTATTTTTTCAAAGCCTGCCTGATTTCCTGCTTGAACATTTTCTGTAAAATGCATATTGTTGATCTGGCAGAATTCTGTTGATAGCGTATTATTGTAGGTTGTTATATCTTTAGTGAAAATTGTTATTGGATAACTGTAGTTGATTGTTAATCAAAATGTATTAATTGTTTTATAATATTCTCCAATAGTAATTTATTTTTAGTTATGTAAATTAAAAACATTCATAAAATTAGAAGAAAATCAAAAATATCTCAGAAAGTAATGGATTTAGGTATAGGGAATGCTTAACAAAAATGAAAGGACACTTAATGAACTATCCATTGTAGCAATAAAATTGGTAGGGTGCCATTTAAAAAAAAATTTAAAAATTGCATTTTGCGAAACCTGACACACCCTGTATACTGTGAAGAAATTTCAAAAAAGTGATATTTACAAATATACTATAGTATATGGTAAAATTTTCTGCATCTTGAAAATTAACATAAGTTGTGTATTAGTGCAGTGGCAATGTATCTAATCGGAGTCATTTTTTCTAAAAACAGTTAAATATCTCAAAAACTAAAAGGAATAGACAGATACAATTAAAAATCAAATCAAATTAAAGCTCTTTTTATGGGCTTTTCAAAAATGTAATAATATATAGGGTGTTCCATTTAAAAAAATATAAGTTTAATATGCCCTGAAATTATGAAACACCCTGTATGCTTCCAAATATTTTTAAAATGCGCACTTTAGGCATGCCTAATATGCCTCCAAATTTGGTTTACGTAGCTTTTATAATAACGGAGTTATCGACCGTTGCCACACTAAAAACTCACCCTATATATATTGTATAAATTTAATTTGTATTTTTATTTATAAATTCTGATGCACGACTTTTGTCGTCGCCCCTAATTTTAGTATTCAATGAATGATTCCTATATGATGTGTTAGCAAAGTTTGGTTGGTTATCTATTTAAAACTGTTTACTATATTTTATGCCTCGACTATATGAAACCTTTATCTCAGGGCGTTCACCTATTCACCGTGGGTTCAATCGTGAGTAGATGTGCACTGCCCAACCAAACTGCACACTCGTTTGTTTTACCACTTTTTATATGGAATTATTTACTGTATATGCCAAATTTTACTGATCAATGTTGCTTGGTGCCAAATTAATTTATGTATACAATTTCTGACTTATCTGACGTTTTAAGATATTACACGATACTCTCCTGAATTATACAGCGCTGATGCCTTCTTTAAATGTTGCTGGCTCAAGTTCTTATTCGCCGTACGCGCCTTTACAAGGATTCACAATCACTGATGATCCTGCGTATCGCCTCCAGGTGTCTTAATATAATTTTGCTGACCCCAAATCTGAAATAATTTACCCTAATTTTAGAATTTTGAATATACCGCTGTATTTACTTCCCCTGCGTTAATCTTTCCGTGTTCCCTTGGTTTCTGCGTTGATTCTTCCCCTGTACTTTGCTGCTCTCCTGTTTTCTCTCTGCGTGCTCCAATTAATCCTTTCGTCCTTCCGTAGTCAATCCCAAACCTATCCTGCCGTCCTGTTCCAATTCAATCTATGCCCTGCTATATCTTCAATGTCCACTCTATGTCCTACTGCCGTTAATCTTTATCCAAATCACTCCAAAATTATTAATATCGTCGTTGCTTCGCCGTCGCTTTGTATATCCACTCGAATCTCCTACTGCCTTTTAACCAAAATCGTTCCAATTCCAATACCAATCTCGTTCAAATCCAACTAAATATCCGTTACTTTCCCGTCGCACTTCACTTTAAATATTCTTCTATAATCGTCGCTTTTATACCTTCACTTCAATAATCATACTCTTTAAACTCAAAAACATTTATTTTATTCAAATATTTATACAACTTTAACGCAGGTTTGCAAAACACGTCTTTTTACTAAAAGTAGTCGAAATAGAATCCCCTTATTTACTTCGCTAGGCAATAAGCACAACAAAACTAGCTTACTTAATCACATTTTAAAATCATAAAACTATCCAATAACAACTTTTCTTTTCTCTAGTGTCACAAATACCTTAACTATAGTCTTTACATACAATTCTAATTTCTACCATTGGTCCTAAACACTTCACAATTCTCCAATTATATCTTTGATATTACTATTCACTTATAATTTTGAATTTACAATTCGTCCAAAAGTTGATTCTACTTAAATGAAAAGCCAAAATAATTCACACAAGACCTGGACGCTTGGTTGATTGTAGATATCCGTAGGCGCGTCCGGTTTTCCGACGGCAAATGTACCTTCAATGGCTTATAAATTTTCAACTTAGTATAAAACCTTGAGTACCGTGCATTGTATCAACGTCATTAAGTCATCTTGTTTACCTTTTGGCACATACGTTTTAAACTAAAATGGTAAATACTTTAGCATCTGTAAAGTACGGCAAAATATAGTTTTTGAATTACTGGATCTTATATATGAATTATGTCGTTTGGCATATACCCTTTTTAACACAAATCTACTCTTAGAAGCCTTGTACCCCCCTTTTCATTACAATATATATATATATATATATATATATATAAATTTTACTGATCTAGTCTCTCTACCCTCTGCCTTTCTTTCTTTAATTTTTATTTTAATTTTACCCCTTTTTGTCGCGCCTTTTATGTAATGTGCACACCTTATGCACGCCCCGTACTTGCAACGTTTGGTTGGTTCTTTAATTAAACTGTTTATTACAATGCCTCGACTATTTGAGCTCTTAATTCTCAGGGTGTTCACCTACTTATAGTGAGTTCCGTTATAAGTAGATGTGCAATGCCCAACCAAACTGCACACTCTTTTGTTTTAGTACTAAATTTTTAATCTACTTTTGTATATGCCAAATTTTTATTACGATCAACGTTGCCTTGTGCCAAATTAATTTACTACCACAAATTTATGACTTTTTTTGACGTTTTAAGATATTTCAGCATTCACCTGAATTATACTTCGTTCTTGGCCTCTCTTACTGCTGGCTCAAGATCCTCGTAGCCGTATGCGTCTTTACACGGTTGTACTATCTGATAGAATTTTTGTATCGCCTCCAGGTGTCGTTCTTAAATTTTAGATGCTCCCCAATATCTGAAATAATTAACCCTAATTTAGAATTTGGAATACCCGTTTACGTTACTTCCCCTGCTCTAATTCTTCTGTCCTAATTCCTGCTTTGAATCCTCCACTACCAATTGTTGCTCTCCTAATTTCGCTCCTCGTGTTCTCAATTAATCCGTCCGCTTTTCCGTATTCAATCCAAATCTAATCGCCGTCCTGTTTCAAATTACTCGATGCCCGCTACAAATCTATATCCAAATCAATCTTCGTTTCTTTATCTACCCACTCGATGTCCTGCTACCTATAAATCTTTATCCAAATCGATCTTCATTCCTTTAAATAACCACCCTATGTCTTTCTGCCTTTAAATCGCTATCCAAATCAATCCCAAATCTATTTAAATATTCGTTGCTTCGCCGTCGCTTATATAACCACTCTATGTCCTTCCGCCTGTTAATCTCTATCCAAATCCAACTTCTTCCCTATATATAACCACTCGATTGTCCTTCCGCCTTTCCCAATATCGTTCCAAATCTATTCAAGTATTCGTCGCTTCGCCGTCGCTTATATAACCAATCTTTACACTTTTTATTATCGTCGTCGTTGCTTATTTATATTTCGCTGCTGCTCTTTACCCTTCTTTACTCAATCAAAACTATTCAAAATCAAACACTTTTATTAACTTTTAAATCGTTACACAAATTAGCACAGTTCTATGAAAAACACGTCTTTATACCAAAAAATTTCGAAATAATCTCCAAATCGTAGACAAATTAGCGCAGTTCAATAACACGTCTTTTTACAAAAAAATCTCGAACTAATCTCCCTTTGTTTTCTTTCCAAGGCGACCATTATAACATTTCTTGCCTACTAAATCATAAAGTACATAACTAAAATCGTCCAATAATATTCAAACACTACGTTTGTGTCGCACATACCATAATTCATGTCTTTTTACACTTTCATAATTCACATAAAATTCTAGTATTGGTCCTAAATATTTACAGTCCTTCAATCACATTTGACGTTGTTATAACTAATAATTTTGAGCTTACAAATTTTGTCCAAAAGTTGATTCTATTTAAAATAAAAAACCAAAATAAATCACACTTGAACCTGGATGCATGGTTGATAGTGAACATCCATAGACGCATCCGGTTTTTGGACGGCAAATGTACTTTCAATGGCCTATAAAATTCCAACTCGGTATAAACCCTTGAGTACTGTGCATCTTACTACGTCATTTAGTCATTTTAATTTACCTTTTGGCACTTATATTTCAACTATCATTTTGAATTGTACTTTAGTATATGTAAAATACGGCAAACATACATTTTTACATTATGTGATCAAATATATGGATTATTTTACTTGGCATACACTACCTTGTACTAAACAACCCTTAGAACTCTTGGTAGCTCCCTCAAACATTTCACTATATATATTTAAACAATATGGACAAGACCGTAATTGGTGTCCAAATTTTTTAGCACAATTTGTGATTCTTCATGTTTTCCAACCACTTTGGTAAGGAACCATGAAAAGACAAATTCATTGAATTAAAGCTGTTGTCTTCAATGTTGCAATCATCACTCGTATAACGTTCTCTAATATAGCTTGCCGTTAAAGAATGACACTTGCTATCAACAATTTTACCTTCTTTCTCTGTGCTTACTTCTGGATGAATACATAAATTTTTTCTTGAACTTAATACTAAACCAACTAATTTTGGATAAACACCATCGTGTTTCTATAAAACATAAATAGTTTCTTCAATTCCTCAATTACTTTCTCTATTTCCGGAACTGTACGTGAACAATAAATTAATTTTCTTACGGCATGGTGATATTCTAACATATACGCTACAATAAGTGACAATAATGTTATAGTTTTGCCTGTGCCCGAAGGCATTTCTAAAAAACAGTGACCTTCAATTTATGGGTATACTGTGTTGCAAATCTTACTTCTTCATTAAATAGCCCCACATGTTTGTCAAATATTTCATCTAATTTTCTTTTTACTTCAGGATCCTTACTTCCAATCTGCTCATCCTTGAACACCTTCTTAAATAAGCTACAAATCATAATCATACTTTCCTGCTTAGTATTTTTATTAATATTCACCCTTACACCTACATCATTAATTAAATCATTCACTTCTGTCGTCGAATTCTGAACCACCCATTTCTCCTTATATCTTTTTAATATTCTATCTTCCTTCTTTAAATCTACTTTTGATATCAACTTATCTTCCTTAAACCACTTCAATTCCACACTTTTATCAAACCCATTTATTAAAACACCAAACCTTTCAATGAAATCCAATCTGATGATAAAATTCAGATGCAAATCATCCACAATCAAAAACTCAGCTTCTCCTATTCTTTCTTCTCCCACATAGACTTGCACGCACAGCATTTTTTTCTATTGAAGCTATGTTTCTGCTCATTGCCGACCATAAATTCACCTTCTTAACATTATAAATATGACCCTTTAATTCCTCTTTATGCTTAAGAACCACCTCGTTTTTTTATTAATGAAACCTGTGCTCCACAGTCCACAAGTGCCAGATATACATACCCACCTAATTTTAAATTAATAAAAGGCAGTCTTCCTTTATTTATAATTTTTTTTTCTAATAATACATCAACAGAACTATAATTATTAACCAACATATTTACAACAATTCCTCCTGCATTCACAAAATTGGCGTTTTTTTTTCTCTTGAGGTGTCCTGATGTACCTCAACGCTCTCAATTCTATCTTCTGTTTCTCAATCTATATTTCTAGCTGTAACGTGTTGCACTCGAACATTCCGGTATGTCGCATCAATTCTCCCTTGTTCAGAACCTCTATAGTTTGCTGTACTACATACATTTCCATGCTGTGTTCCATTATTATTAAAACGTTGATATCCTTGATTTTCCTTATCATAATTTCTTTCCCATTGACCATAATGTTTTGTCTGGTACCCTCTTTCAAAGTCTCTTCCAAACCGGTTATATGACATTAGAGGTCTAAAATTACTCGTTTCGGACCACCATGGCTTCTCTCTATCGACAAATTGCTCCTGACCAAGTAGTATTCTATCTTGCTGTTCAAACCCTCTTCTCCCAACGTTATTCCTAGCATCTCTTGTTTCCCCTGGATTCTCCTCTAAGAATCGTGCCATGTCATAGTTTTTAATAATTTCTAAAAGGTCCCTAAGGGTTTTAACGTTTTGAATGGCCACCGCACGATTAACCTCATTATCCATATGCCTATAGCCAACAGCTGAACAATATCCGGTTCATTCATCTTAGGCGTTAAGTGCCGCGCCTGATTATATTTTTCGATGATGTATTCTTCTCTAGTGCCATTGCAACGTGTATAACTGCCTGAAATAAGGTTCATCCGTACAGACGTTTGTTGTACGCTTCCCCAATATTGGTCTGTGAATAATTTTCGGAACTCTTCATATGACTTGTAATTTTCTTTAACAATATTGTGCCATTTTTCTGCACTTCCAAATAATGCTACATTCACAATTTGTATTTTAGTCTGTTCTTTTTCGTTTTTTACCAACTCGTCAAGCCTGTCCAAAAATGTCATGGGCTGCTCCGACCTTTGCCCTTCAAATCTAGGAATATTATCTCTGCTAAATTTAAAATTGTTTTGTCCAACACATCCATATCCTCGACCTTGTTCCCATTGCGGACTTGTTCTGCCGAATTTTCTATAAGAGCTGCATTTCCGTAGATCTCCTCCCTAAAATTTTTCATTCATTTCTCTCAAAAAATTTAATATCGTTTCCATATTATCATTAATTTTACTAGCTGCATCTGTAGTCAACTGTATGTGCTGTGGTTCCACAACCACCACATTTGGTTCCACATATGCATCAGTCATCACTCCTTTTCCAGGTATTACCTTACAATCATCTGTACAAACTTCAAAACGGACATTTTTGTTGTCACCTGTAGCTGTTCTTCTTTTGCTTTAGAACTATCCTTCTCTATGCCATATAGCTTTCCAGACCTTGTACTCAGCTTCTTCTGTTCACTCATGTTAACAATACAATTGAAATCTATAGATTCCTGACACGAGCAATGCTTAAATTACTATTTAAACTAAATAAAAGCGCAAGACTTTTTATTATTTTACAAAATAACTAGTTTATATTATAACATAAGCAAAATACCATTACACTCCACTGTTAAATTCAAATTTCCAATGTTGATGATGACGTTTTGATTTTAAAATCACTTGCTTGCACTGTCTTTAAAGTTCTAAATGTTTTAATGTTTTACTGTATAAGAAACACAACCCTTTCTATTAAAATTGAGCCCCACGCTTGGGTCTAGCCACTTTTTTAAAAACTGTCATCATAATAATTATAACAAACTTTAATCTCCTTGGATACCAACTCAATCACATATATGCCTACTAGCTTTTTATGAATTTTCAAACTGATTGTCTTATTTCAATATTATATAAACTTTATTCAGCATATTCAGCTTTTCTAATGTACTAAACTATACTACTTGTACATAGTCACACTTTTTGAATATATTTCCTTTTGTACTATACTATTCAGCAAGCTTTTAAATTCGATAAAACATTATTGTTTGCCGAGTTATACCTCTTTAACTAAAATATTCTTTTACAATAGTTACTATGAAATGCTATATACTCCTAACCTACACTTTTAAATTTTTTCCCCTTATATAGAGTCCTTATTTACAAAATATATACACTATGCCTTTTTTCAATATACACATTGTGTTCACGCGCGGGGGTCTTATAAATTTATACATCGACTTACCTCCGCGGTGTTTTGTTGTTCTAAACTGCAGTTCCTATTCCTTCAATCAAGTGGACTGTATGCGAAATTGAGTCTGTGTTACGTTGCACTTGCACTGTGTTTTTTAGGGGTTTAACAAATAAAGTCCGCGGCACTTGACTAACTTATGGTACCGAACGAAAAACCGACGGTATTCTGCTTCGATATCCATAAGAAAGTGTTTGTTCACTACTCTGTCCAACTGATTCACACATGCACAAGGAATTTTTATGGCAGGATATAAGGGAACAAGGGATGACAGTTTTACAATTAGATTTACAACTACGAATTTGAAGTAACTTAAAATTAACCACGCAACGTGCGACAAAGAGACCGAACATCCCGCCCACCAAAATAAATATGAACTAACTTATTTTATATTTAAAAATAATTAGAACTATTAACTAAGAAACCTAACCGACAAACTTATATAAGTGAATATATGTGTACATACCATTAAATATTAAGTAATTGGCAGTAATCATAGTTTCACTAGGGAGCGTTTAACTAACCCTTGGGATGTCTTGACTGTAGCTACCCGAACGATACTGTCTCTAGCAGGGTAAACATCTACTACTCTTCCTAAACGCCACTGTAGAGGAGGGTTATTTTCTTCCTTTAAGAGGACAAGCGAATCAATAGGTAGGGTAACGGAATTCTTCAACCACTTACCTTTCTGCTGCAACGTGTGCAGGTATTCAGCACTCCATTTCTTCCAAAACCCTTGTTGCATTTGCTGCAACAATTGCCAGCGATTCAAACGAGAGGGGTTTATGGACAACAAATCTGGATCTGGTAACACCGAGACTGGTTCAACATTAAGAAAATGCCCCGGGGTCAAATACGAAAAATCATGCGGTTCGCAACTCAGTGCGCATAGTGGACGTGAGTTGAGAATCGCATCGATTTGAATCAATACCGTCGACAATTCTTCAAACGACAAAATTTGTTCACCGATAATTCTCTTTAAATGGGATTTTACCGATTTAATCCCGGCCTCCCACAACCCACCAAAATGAGGAGCAGCAGGAGGATTAAACACAAATTCGATTCCCACAACGCCTGCCGAATGGCGCATCAATTGAGAGATTTCACGAGAGGCCCCAACGAAATTAGTACCATTATCACAATGGATTTGAATACATTTGCCTCTTCGAGCAATAAATCGACGTAAAGCACCCAAGAAAGCGTCTGTCGACAAGTTAGACACTAGTTCCAAATGGATGGCTTTAGTGCTGAAACAAATAAATAAGCAAATGTACGCTTTCAATGATTTTTCGCCACGACATCGATTCATCGTGACAGAGAACGGTCCACCAAAGTCGACTCCCGTATGTAAAAACGCCTTACCTGGAGTTAACCGAGAAGCTGGTAAATCCCTCATAGGGGGGCATAAAGCCGCAGGGTTTACACGAAAACAACAAATGCAAGATTTCAAACATTGCCGAATAGCCCTCTTGGCGGACAAGATCCAATAATTTTGTGTTGGTAAAAATTGAGTTGTTCGATTTCCAGGATGTAAATGTCTTTCATGACAATCTAATATAATAATTTCAGTCAACCGATGCGACCGAGGAAGCAAAATTGGAAATTTTGCATCATGCGATAACGCTGAGTTACGTAGGCGACCGTCCACCCTCAACAAATCACGACTATCTAGAAACGGACTAAGGCTACGAAGTTGTTTACTAACAAGTTTTCCAGTTTTAATATTTGCAATATCTTGAGCAAAAACATTTGTTTGAACTCTTTTAATCAATAAATGTATATCCTCTTGCTGCTGAGCTAGAGACAAACCATCAGAATATTTTGAACGCAAATCTGCTGGACATTGAACATTACGAATGAAATGACGAATACATGTAATAATCCTACAAATTTTCTGCAGTTTTGAAAATTTATCCAACAACAAATCTAAGAAATTCTTAGACACAACGACTGTTAACGACAGAGTACGATATTCGACGTCCATCTGAGATGAGTCGATAAGTTTTGGCAGCGACGTTACTGGCCATTCTTCGCTACGACGCACTAACCAGGAAGGTCCTGTCTACCATAATGGATGATGAACCAACTCTGAAGCCAAAAGTCCACGTGAGGCACAATCCGCAGGGTTATCCTGGGACTTAATATGAAACCACGAAGATGGAGGAATACGTTCTTGAATATACGAAATACGATTGCTAACGAATGTCTTCCACTTATGCGAGGAAGACCGAATCCAAGACAAAACAACAGTAGAATCTGACCACGCGAAAATATTACTAAAGGATAAAATATCTGTATAAATATTGTTGACAAAATCTACTAAATCTGCCAAGAGTACGGCAGCACACAATTCGAGACGGTGCAATGAAACGCGATTAGTAGGAGCAACCTTCGATTTTGCGCATACTAATGAAATGGTAATATTACCTTCTAAATCGAACGAACGAAAATAGATGACAGCTGCATACCCGGCTTCAGAAGCATCACAGAATTCATGCAACTCCACCCTTTTAAAATTATGACATACGATGCGACGCGAAATCTCAATGTTCGACACCGCTGGCAATTCACGCAAACAATGTTTCCATTTTTGTGTGACTTCCAATGGAGGCTCTTGGTCCCACCCGAGACCTAAAAGCCAAAAATCTTGAACTAAACGTTTAGCGAACAGTACTACAGGTGCTATCAAACCGAGAGGATCAAAAATTTTTGCGATAGCCGACAAAATATTACGCTTAGTGCAAGTGCGCTCTTCAACGTCTAAGTTGTATAAAAATGCATCTGTAAGAGCACGCCATGAAAAACCCAAAATTTTTATTGAACCACTATCTTTATCTTGAAATGTAATTGCGTCCGAACTGGACAGGGACTCCCTCAAGTTGGACATCACTTCCGGGCAATTACTACTCCATTTTCTTAATTGAAAACCACAACTAGAGCAAATACTATTCTATTCACCAATTAATTGATTAGCAGCTTCAATCGAATTACATCCAGTGACTAAGTCATCAACATAGGTATCGCTCGCCAATACCGATGACGCGAAAGGAAAATTAATTGATTCTAACCTTGCCAATTCTTGAACAGTACGCAAGGCCAAAAAAGGCGACGACGAAACTCCATAAGTTACAGTATTTAATTTAAAGTCCATAATAGGATCTGACGGAGAAAATCTCTAGACGATACGTTGATAATCACGATGAGTATCTTTAACCAAAATCTGCGGATACATTTGTTTGATGTCAGCTGTAATTACGATAGGATGTACACGAAAATGCAATAACAAAACTGCAATGTCCTTTTGCAAAGCAGGGCCAATAGGCAAGCTATCATTTAACGACTTTTCAGATTAATCCTGACACGAAGCATCGAAAACCACACGCAATTTGGTGGTAGTGCTATCCCGCTTATGTACCCGACGAATTTTCAGGCGATTTCACTTCGAACCATGTGACCGTTTGTCAAATAATCCTCCATAAATTTTTTATAATCTGAATACAATTCAGGATTTTTTAACAAACGACGTTCTAACGACAAAAATCTTTTAATACAAATTGATCTCATACCCACGAATGAGGGTTCCGAAATTTTAAAGGGCAAGGACATTACAAAACGACCGTCCTTGTTACGTCTATAATTTTCCACAAATTGATTTTCACACCTTTCTTCTTCAGGAGAAATGTGTTTTTTGAAGGGAATATTTTCGAATTCTCAAAATCGACGAATGTCGCTGTCTAAGGGCTCAACGAAAGCACACAACGACGTAATAGAACTATTCGGGGAAACGACCTTTCCCGTTAAAACCCAACCAAAGGTTGTTTTAATAGCAACTGGCTCGTTAGCGACACCCCAACGAGACTCGTTCAACAAAACCTGAGCAAAGATTTCCGCTCCGAGTAGCATGTCAATTTTACCATGAACATTAAAATTAGGATCAGCTAAGGCCAAACCTCGAGTATGCGACCATTCTTTGACCCCTATCGACGACGAAGGTAATTGATTACAAATGTTAGGTAAAATATAACAATCAATTCCATATGCTGGAAACCGTGCTCCCGAGGGGCTGACTACACACGATAGTGCACCAGACACCAACGACGAATTCAAGCCAAGTCCTTGAACAGTAACATTGGCTCTCCGTTTCCTTAAACCTATTTTCTGACTGCACCTTTCAGTCATAAAACTTTCCATGGATCCGTTATCTAATATTACACGAACAGATTGCAATGTTCCTGTATAATCAAGCACCGACACCATTACCGTAGCTAACAGCGTGGTTGTGTGTTCTAATGACGTCGAAATCAACGAACTAGTGACAGGCTGTTCATGCACAATCGACGACGACAGATTGTCTTCACTAGGTCTACCAGTAGAAGTAAGTCTAGGCGCCTCTCTCCGAGGAGACGCTGATCTTTGACGATGGGTTTGTCGGCGTGGCGACACCGATTTTTCTTGTTTATCGAAGTGAAGCAACGAATTGTGCGACTGATGACATTTTCTACACGACCAATCTAACGTACAATTTTTCATCGAATGTGAAGTATTTAAGCATTTGATACAAAGATTTTTAAGCTCTACCACCTCAAATCTTTCTTGAGGGGTTTTATTGAGAAAATGCTTACATCTATAAATAGGATGCACAGCTTGACAGAAACTACAATTTTTAACATCATTGGTGGTACCAACTAAAGAAGTTTTAGCCGAATTTGTAACGTGCATTTTTAGAGCTTAACATCTTACGCTTTTCTGTAACTACTATTTCTATATTTTATATTTATTAACTCGTTGGCGAATGCGTCGTATTATAATAAGTGGATAGTTGTTTGTATAAAGTAAATACTTTCGAATAGTTTTCATATTGTATGCAATTTAACTCGCGTGTATTAATTAAAGATAGATAAATTGAAGCTTGATTCTCATTAATAAATAAATTCCAACTTATCGGAAACGATAAACAGCCTGTAATTAATTATTAGATACGATTGTTACATTCACGTTTTAGATGTTCCTTATGTTATTAGCGAGGTAGATAATAGTTGATAAGCGGTTATAATAGCGACGAGTTGTGGAGTTCTGTTCTGTGTTCCGATATGTGAAGTACGTTGAAAATACTGCTTTCTGTTTGCTTTGATAATAGTGAAAAATTAATGCGGTATTAATTTTTCGAATGGTACATGAAAAACACGGCACGATTTTAGTTGTACTTTAACGGTAGAATGTGTTTACTCGACCGCACGTGCTTGTTTTACGGAACAGTATTTTAGTGATACACGTTGCTTTACTAATTGTGTTTTGATGGCGTTGCCCTTTTCTTATTGGAGTAGTTCATACTTTGGATTATCCCAAATACTGTGGATACTGTAGTTTCTGAATTTTCTAACCCCAAAGAATCTACAACGGATCTTTGCTTGTGCAAGTTTCGTGTTTGCGAAATATAACAGATTACCGGTTTACTAAGGTATTGTTTGAAGTTTCTCACTGCTTATTGGGATGTTTATGAAAATAATATACCTTTGGTCCCAGTTGAAATTAAACAAGTGCTACAGAATATTTCGAAATTATTGTCTTAGGAAATAGAATTACCAAAAAATTTATCAACTACATAGTTACGACGCGTGATATTGTCTGCTGCTAACCCCAGTGAAATACGTAGGTGTGATTAGTGTAACGTGTGATAAGTTCCATCAACACCCTCACAGTCAAGGGTGAAGTGCTTCGTTAGTGCAGGTCATCGTTGAATCCCACACTTCAGTTGCAAGGAGGCGTTGCTGAAGGACTTTTGTAAGTTGAACTATTTCCTACTGATTATTACTTTAAATATCTATCCGTTGCTTTACCATATCTTTGTGTTTCTGATACCTTTTACAATAGACTTGCATGCTATTTTAAAACATAAAAAAAAAGAAAGAAAGAAAAATCAATACTACTGAATTACTCATACCAATTGTGTTTTATCTATTTATCTTTTGTCAACATTTTATCTGATTTATGTTTAATTGGTGTGTGAGGAAACGTTTCTGCTACTCCCCAATATTATCTCACTTTGTACTAAATTTTTTTTGTATTGCTTTTACCGTTGTTATATTATATAGTTTATCTAAACAGTTTTTATTTACATTCTACAAAGTGCTGAATAATTTAGACTTTACATTACTGCTATACTTATTCTTTTTTTTTCAGATTTGCTTAACTATTTTTCTTGCAGGTATTGTTACTAACTCCTTACCGCCGCATACATCATAGGTCAATCTGCTTTCTACAACCCCCTACTCTCCAATTGAGCCGGGTCATTTCTTTGGCTTTCTTTGTGTTACGTAGCATAAATTTGGCGCCCAACGTGGCTGCCACGAAAAAAACGTAACAAAGTGCTAAGAAACCTTCCTTTTTCCTTTTCTTTCACGGAGTCTCGAGCTTTTAAGCATTTTCCTGAAGCAATGCCATTTATTTCCAACACTTTACATTGTTTTTCAATGTAAGACCTTAAATCTTTAAACGAAGGAATTTCGTCACTATTTCCTAATTCGAAACTCTTTAAAATGTTTGTATCTATTTTTTTCGATAACAGATTAAACAACATGAAATCTAATAAATCTATTTCCATCTGCCTTAACGCAAATATATTTTCATCAAAACAATTAATTAATTGCCGGAGTTCCGCATGCGAGTCTGAGGAACTGACCTTAGGGCATTTTTCAAGAGCATTATAATATGTTGAAAGTAATAGCCTCTTGGACTGAAAACGATTAGTAATGATTTTATAGGCTTCCTCGTATGCATAACCATTTAATGGCAAGTGTTTTATAAGCCACGCGACGACTCATCTAATGTATCAATGAGATGGCAAAATTTTTCCATAGGGGACAAACCGACATTATCGTGAAGCAACCGCTTATAAATTGCATTATAACTCTCAAAATCTGAAATGCGTCCGGACAATTAGACGAAAAAGAATTATTCATATTTTCCACCTTTGGCTTATTTGTTACCCGATCTAATTCGCATTGTTCAGCGATAATACGAATATCTAATAGATAATCATCGATTTTCACCCTAAGGGCCGAGAATTCATCCAATTGCTCACTTTCTTCATCAAAGAAAATATCCTTGCAAAAAGATTTGAAAAGCGTTTCCATCTGTTCGACACTTTTAATCGACGCTCTAATTAAAGCAATTGATACGTTTTCCGGTTGGTTGATTTTGCTGTATATATGATCCAACCTTTTAACTACAAATTTAGCTTCAAGAATAGCTTTATCAATTGATATAACCATATTTAATTAATGATTAATAAACGACAATAAAAATTAATATAAAAACAATGCGTAACTCGAATATGCTACAAATAATTAATCTACGAAATGAAATTATTAATAGAAAAATGCAACTGACTACAGTGCTCGTCCGACAAAGCTTTTAAGGTTTCAAATAAATTTCAACCCCTTTGTTAAACAAGTTGATGACCCGATGGTCCCTCAAACTTGACCACGAAAAATAAGGTAAAGATTTACAATGCAATAACCTTCATAAATTGTTTACCCAAAGACACCGACGATCGACCCTAATCTTTGCCACAAAGGATAAAAAATGTATTGTAAAATCTACCGTTATACCCAGATGTTTCTATCATTAAATGTGCAAGCAAGATGTTCTTTTCTGTGTAACACGTTTAACCATAATAAAAACTACGACAATTTTATAAATTTAAGTATAAGGAGCTTAAAGGATGAGAACTAATTAATTAATTAATGATCCGGTGATGAAGGCCCAATTTGTTCACGCGCGGGGGGTCTTATAAATTTATACATCGACTTACCTCCGCGGTGTTTTGTTGTTCTAAACTGCAGTTCCTATTCCTTCAACCAAGTGGACTGTATGCGAAATTGAGTGTGTGTTACGTTGCACTTGCACTGTGTTTTAGGGGTTTAACAAATAAAGTCCGCGGCACTTGACTAACTTACGGTATCGAACGAAAAACCGACGACTGTTCTGCTTCGATGTCCATAAGAAAGTGTTTGTTCACTACTCTGTCCAACTTATTCACACATGCACAAGGAATTTTTATGGCAGGATATAAGGGAACAAGGGATGACAGTTTTACAATTAGATTTACAACTACGAATTTGAAGTAACTTAAAATTAACCACGCAACGTGCGACAAAGAGACCGAACAGATTGGTCCTTTTTGTTTTTATATAATTTTAACTACTGTCTCATTCATACTTTACCCTGCATCCCCAAACTACAGTGAGCTGTTTCAATCTTTGGTCTAATCTGTTTTATCTTCTATAACCCTCCCTTTTTTCATTTGTTAGGTGTTGATTAAATATTAAATTTGTAATCTGTTGTTTGATTTGGACTACATCCCACGAAAATATTTACATGTATATTCTACTATATATATATAAGTTTCAAAAGGATAGGCTATGAAATGACACAACGCAAAATATAAGTGACATAGAAATTCATACATTACACATTTGGAGCTGAACTATCAGTCAGTCTTTAGTTCTTTTCACGGTATTCAAGAGAAATATTTTTTTGTTTTTATAAAAAAAATTTAAAGCAATTTGCGATCCTTTTACAATGCCCTTTAAATGACATTATATGTTACACGTCAACGGCGTTAATTTCAAATATTTCACACGTGTACTGAGACGTTAACTAGACATTTTCTTTGGTTGACTAGAACTAATAATAATTACTCACTTCAACAGGTTAAAACTTATAAGGCCGTCACTGATTGATATAGTGCAATACGTGCTGGTATAATACGAGAAATTTATGCATTTAAGCTTAATCCTCATATGAATTTACGGGATAAATAAATGTCCTTTTCGTAACCAATTCTTTATAATAAAAAAAGCTCTTACTGTAAACGATAATATGGATTCTGTCAATAAATTGTCATCCTTATTTAATTTTAATGCAAATTAGAATAATTTTACATTAATTCTTAGTTTGTTATACAGACTCTATTAGTAATTTTTATCTATACGCTGATGAACCATTTAAAAATCAAACTCCCTAGACGATGAAGCGATGGATGCTCGTTAAAAACCGCCAACTTAATTGAATAACAAAATAATTAAACCTCAATAAATTACTCCTTAGTAACACATAGAAAAAAGTCTTAACAAGGTAAGTGATTAATGTGGCAGTTCATTGGGTGCTCCGCCTCTAGGACGCACCAGCCAGGGTTGCAGCCCATCAGACGAAAGATCACCAGGAAGCAGTGCCGGTTCAACAGGGCTCTTGGGAGGGTGTACGTGGTTTAAAACTACACCTGTGTATTTACACCTCGCTCGCAATAATGATAGATTACCAACATATTATAACCTGACAGTGATGTGTGTTATTTTAACCTTCGTTATGTTTTTTCGTTTAAAGGGTAATTAAATTGCTTGAAATGAGCGCTTCGAAAATAATGAGAATTAGATAAACAAAGTGTTATAGTTTTTTCAGTTTACGTGTCGGCAGAACCTCATAAGCTAATAGTGAGTGAAATTATTATCAGTGCTACATTGTAGGTAATTGAAATAATTGCGTGTATTTGCAGCTTGTGAGGGTTTGTTATGTAGCGCAAGGACATTGACTGGGTGATTGCAATTTTATCGCGAATTGTTTAAAGGCGGTTTGTATTTGTTTGTGTTTTTGTACGAAGACGGGCGCGATTAAATGGAAGCAAAAGTTGAAATGGATTTGACGACGCGCGGAAGAAGAGATTGTGTTCCACAAGAAGTGGAGAGTTATAAAATGAGAACTGCCAAGTCGGTTTTTTCTATTCGGAGTTTAGTGGATACAAGTGAAAAACACGGAAGCTACGCAGGAAGTATTCATACAGTGGAAACAGGTAAGAAATTAACGGAATATAGCGTTCTTATACGGTAGTGGATCTTTTACAAAGCTTGGAGCTTTACTGCTATCTGATTAGAATGCAGATTGCAATTTTATGTCTATGAAGTAAAAGTAAAAATTTAATCAAAAAGTGAAATTATTCAATACAAATTTAAAACAGTGAGTTTAAGAGCGAAGTGTACTGAAATAAGCGCAAGAAATAGGAACAAAACATGCATCCATTGATAAAAACGAGAACAAATTCTTGTCTTTTGTTAAAAAATCGTCATCATTCTACCCAGTTTAAGAAAACTGTTGGTATTCATTAGACACTTTGAGTAAACCTAAAATAAATTAAACTAAACTGCCTTATTATTGACAAATAAGTTGAAGAATAGGTATAATAGCTACTGACAGATGGATTAATGCAAATGTTAAATTACCTTTATACCACCTAGTCTCTTATAAAAGAGGATTACTCAGTTAACATTTAAAACCCAATTAGAAGACTCAAGTTAATCTGCTTTTTCATACTTGTTGCTTTGTTACGCAACAATGGGAACAATTTTTTCTTTTTACGTTATATATATATATATATATATATATATATATATATATAAATTTCTTATTTACTGTGTGGAATCAATGATAAATATATAATCTTGCGGAGAAACAGCAATAAAATCAAATACACTATTTTCTTTAGTACTCGAGCTTTCCAGATCTATTTGTCTCTTCTTCAAGAATAAACTACAGTAGACAATGGTTATAAATATGTATGTATATATATATATATAAATTACTGTGTATCCTTATAAGAATCGAGCCTCACGAATTGGGCGTCAAAATTATGCCGTGGAACTCGGGTAAAATGCTTACCAACCATAAATTATTTTCGAAAATTCTATAAAATTTTCGTATTCGACAATAAACAAATTTTCAAAAATTAACTAATTCAAAAAAATTATCCTTACCCGTTTTCCTCTCATCCTCAGTTGAACGGCCTTCTTCAACTGCTTCCGGCTAGCTCATTCGGATCTCCTCTTGGGTATCTAAATTCACTCACATATTCTCAATCATACACACACACTAGCAATAAAACCTCAAATACAACCAACATACAAGCTTTTATTTATAACTATTTACAAATGAAATGCAAATATAGTCCATATTCCATTGATCACGTTACACTTCAGAAAACCTTATTTTAAAATGTCCAGTATTTTATTTTTAAATCATTTAACACATAAATTGTACCCGGAGTAAATGGTCCTTGAATAATACCTTCTCTAAAATTCCTTCTTTATAATTTATTTATTTATTTTACTCTAACTAAACTCTGGGGTATGGTGAGCTCAGAATAACTCAGCTAATTATGCATTTGCATACTTTTAAAACAAATAACAAAACAAAGCCATGTACTCTTCACAAAAATTGCACGTTCTGATGGAACGTTTAAAAGCTTTATAGACACTTTCAACTTTCTAGTTAAATACCATAATAAAGTTTTTACACGTATTAAGTTCAATACGTAAATAATACACACTACCTTGGAATTTCACTCTCATACGTTCTCCCAATATTCACAGTTTGTGAAGTCACAATTCAAATCGTTACTTGGAATTTTATAGTAGATCTCTGCTCTGAGGATGATGCCATCTATTTCTTCTGTCCGTTCTGCAGGTCGTTTCTAGCTGTTACTAGAAAAACTCCATCTGAATTGAACTGCAAACGCTGCCTCCCCGGTATAACCAAATTCCAAATTCCATTTAAAATTATTTCTTCATTAATTAGATGCTTCAAACCACGTTACTTAATGTCCCGACACGAGTTGATTATAATTATAGATGATATCTCTATTAAAATGTAATATCGGCACACTTAACCGCGTATTTAATTAAGAGACTACCACCTTGTAATATAATTTAACTGATTTAGTAATACTTACAAGTCGTGATACTTAGATACGTTGTTTGGAGCGATCAAAAACTTAAGGGCCTTCACCACGTTCTCTAAAAGCATTTATACCTTCGAATGTAACCTCTCCATACCTGCTTAACGCAAAATCCCCTGTTAACACGACACATTCTCGCAATTTTGCACTCAACCCCGATTTCAAATCTGCGAATTTTAATACCTCGTTATAAAATTTCAAGAATATCACGCTACACTATCCTCGTGCTTGTTTCAAATCAAACTAACATGTCGACCAATCGTAGACCTCGTGACGCTTCACAAATCCCTCCTATCCTATTAGTGTCTCTTACTTATGCGTTTTCTCTGTCCCTTTCTACCCTGGTCTGAGTGGTACAAATTGATATTCTTGACTATCTGCTGTCTAAACACACGTGGACTGGCGACGTGACTTTCAC
The DNA here is from genome assembly GCA_036346225.1 of Platerodrilus igneus. Classification (NCBI taxonomy): domain Eukaryota; kingdom Metazoa; phylum Arthropoda; class Insecta; order Coleoptera; family Lycidae; genus Platerodrilus; species Platerodrilus igneus. The sequence goes on along the minus strand of JARFIW010000237.1, from coordinate 1,707,259 downwards.
TAACCCCTGTTTAGTATTTCATGCTAAAACATTCAACCGTTTCCAATATACGTAGAATCTGCATGTTTATCTACTCAAATTTATTAGAACTTGACATTTAAAAGTTTGCAGGTGTTCGATCGTAACGAACGTTTTAAATACAATTCTCCGAGCTTCGTTTCATGGTATTTCAACCCTCCTGGTATAGCCGTTTGTTTAGCAACGCGTTTCACCTTGGGTTTTTACAGGCTTTTATGCTTATTATATATCAATAATTGTTCAATTAACTCCAATTAAATTAATAAATGCATGGCATTGACTTCTACCATTTAATTTTTTGCAAAGCTATTAAATTTTTAATTATTATTTGTACAATTTGATTAATACCCGTTACTTAAAATAAATTAATTAATATAAATTTCGCACGTAATTTCTGTTTGTTTCTTTATACAGGGTGTTTTGAAATTGTTTCGTTTATTTTATTTTTAATCCTTTAAAACCACTATAATATATATATATATATATATATATATATAAGACAAGTCATTTGCAGTACGCAATAAGAAATTTTGTAGAACAATATATATAATAAGATAGATCTGTAAACAAACTCTTATAAAAAAATTAAGAGCTTATTGACTTATACAAATCGGTCTAAAAGTTGTATAGCGATTAACAAAACAATAGCTTTATTACTTCACAGGGGAGGAAACATTCACTAACCGGCGGGTTTCAGCTTCCTTAAGCATTTTCAGAGCGAATTAGTTTCCAACCACGAGAAGGTGTGTTACGTTTGCAAATAAATTTTGCCGTAACATTCCGCAAATCTCAAAGGCCAGACATACTTTTATAGCCATCTATAGAACTACGATGTAGTTTCGATTCAATTTTTGTACTTCCACGCTTAGTAGTGTTGGTGTTTTACCACCTGATGGCGGTATTATTTACTTTTGCCATAGTACAGAAATACCTTCGGAATTATATCAGTATAATAGCTAATTCGCTCTAAACATGCTTAAGGAAGCTGAAACCGGCCGGTTAGTGGATGTTTTCTCCCCTGTGAAGTAATAAAGCTATTGTTTTGTTAATGGCTATACAATTATTAGCCCGATTTGTATAAGTCAATAAGCTCTTAATTTTTTATAGGAGTTTGTTTACAGATACATTTTAATTTATTTATATATTGTTGTAATAAGGGGTTGTTAAGGGTGCATTTTATAGCAAAGGTCATGTAGGAATCATAAATTATAATAGGAAGCAGAAAACTGCATTTATTTAGGAGAAAATTGAGTAATTGGTATAGTTTGTAAATAGTAAGCAATCAACACCCTGTATATAGAGTATAAGTAGTTTTAAGCGACGCAAGTAGACACAATAAGACGCATGGTTAGCATAGAAATAAGTAAAACATGCATTAAGTAGATAACAAATATTTAACACCCGGTATATAGAATTTTAGTTAATTTAGGTAATGCAAATAACGATATTTTCAGTAGATGCACGCGTATTTATAAGTAAGCATAATAAAGATAATTAAACACGCATTCAAAAGAATTCCAATCAGTTATGATAATACGGAGATAAGAAATAAAGCTTAAAGAAACGTAGTGTAAGTGCTTTACAAACAATTAACAATTTTTGATAAGTAAAGGTAATTAAAAATGTGTAAATAAACAAGCATATATGAAAATTGAAAGTCGAATTGCATCAAATATTTGTGTATAATATGGAAAAGCGATAATATTTCTCAAAACACCGCATGGGCTGATAACGAAGCAGCTGCGAGCAAACAACAATTACTTGAGAGGACGAGAATGTTACATCAGAAAACTACTTTAAGTGTAGAAAATGGATAATGACAGTGTTCTGAGGCCGGGGAGAATAAAATCCAATTCTAAGTTTGACGATGACATTCTAAGTCTGAGGCGGATAATGACAGTATTCTGAGTATGGTGAGAATAAATTCCAATTCTGAGGTTGGTGATCATAAATTCTAAGTCTAAGTCTGAGGCGGATAATGACTGTGTTCTGAGTATGGTGAGAATAAATTCCAATTCTGAGGCCGGTGAGAATAAATTCTAACTCTAAGTTGGAGGCGGATGAAAATGTTCTAAGTGCGACGACAATAATTCGAGAGTGTATAATAATCCAATTCTGAGGCTGGTGATAATAATAATTCAGAGGGTGACGACAATAATTCAAATGTAATAAATATAAGTGTGGATAGAGAAAATTTTAAATGGGTATATAATAATTCTGAATTGGTGGAGAATAATCTTGATCCAAATGGATGGTATAATGCATGTAAAATTCTAGTTGATAATGGATGCGTTGATAATTTTGGTTGAGAGAGGGAAATAACTAAGAAAACAGACTAGGTTAGATTTTTAGTTTTAAGACATTTTTTTTCTATTTGAATTTAAATATTGAATATTAAATTTGCTCAATTAATATAAATTAGTGTGACGGAGTCAACAACGAGCTTGCATACGTAGAAAGTACGTAATATGTTAAAGGGGTTTTGAACGTTCCAGGCTTCTTTTTATAAAAACAATAGGTTTTTTGGTGACTTTAGATTGATTGAAAAGCATATGATTTTTGAGATAAATACGTTGTACAATATTTATTGATTGAAAAGTGTATTTTAATAATTTTCAAAACCTGTACATAATTTTTGTTTTTATTATATGGAATTAACTAACTTCATTTTATAATTCAAAATAAAAGCTAGTCGAGGCCGAATGATAAAATTTATGGGAGTGTATTTTGATAATTTAAAAAGAGATGAGGAGTCAAGTAAAATACGCCATTGATATCGAGTAAGGCGTTATCACATCAAGTTTTGTTATTCGTCGACACAAGGTCGGTCCACAATAAATTCCTGTTTATTCATAGCATAATAAACATGACCGCCTAAACGATGGGGCACGAATAATCCTGTAGGATCATAGCAATATATATATATATATATATATATAATATAATTCTTGGCGACCTTGCAGGAATAATACTTCATATTTATTAAAATTTAAAAATTAAATGCCTTCGATAATAATCAAACCCTTCACCCTCAACCACTTTTTATTTCTTTCTTTTTTGTTTTTTGTTTATTTTACATTTATATATACTCAATTGTTGATAACACATTCCAATTAAATCACTATTACAACACACACACACACACACACACACACAAACACACACACAAACATACAAAATTACACAAACACATTCACCCTCACATGCACACACACACACACCTACATGCACATACACTCACAAACCAACACTGTCGTTAAAAACAAATAATAAACTTTTATCAAAAATGACACTGTCATTTTACTTTCACTATTTACATTAATATTTATTCTATAAAAAACATTATTTTATTTCCAACACTGATGTCAATTTCAACCATCCTCACTGTAAGTTTTTCTTATCTTTGTTCATCCTTTATAAAGCGTTAATACAGTTGTAGCCTGTGATCAAGCATAAAAAAATATATGCGAAAATTTAGGCCATAAAAAAGAGCATTTATTTAAATCCAGCAGACCTAAAAACCTACAAAGAAGAAGTATTATATATATATATATATATATATATATATATATATATATTATAATATAACCCCCCCAATTAGGATTGATAATTATAATATATGAGCAAATTAGAAATGCACCAAATTGCCCTATAATTTCCTTTCTTTAATTGATTTATGAACTTCTCTATTGGTTCTTTAAATCTGCGCCTCGACCAATGAAACTCTTATCTCAGGTTAATTTTGTGAAAAAATCTATATCTGCATACAGCGTAAGTTCTGAACCATATACAGATGTATGTGACACTGCCAGTCAAATGACCTCTAGCTAATTTTACTAAAGCAATTTCTAAAAGTGACAGTGTAAACAATTACTTGAAAAATACGCACAGTAAAACAGTTTATATTAGTTAATAATTTAAGATTTCAATCGAGTATAATGGATTAAGTGTTTAAATTATGACAGTGAAAATAATAATACAACCTGAACTTCCAATGAAACGTCTTGCTGCTGAACAATGAAGCTCCACTGCCTACAGTGATGATTCGAACTTGATGTGGGTTGTTAATACCTGTGGATAATTACGTTTTAAAAATTTGTATTACTGAATTTACGCCTTTTATTTTAGGGTTTTAGGTACGCCAAAATTTTTTTGAGACACTTATGCTTATCGTGGTTGGTCTTATCAGGAAACTCAGCTGCGTGAAATCAACACCGTGTTCGACACCAAAAGTTCAGCAATTCCAGCGTTCTGATAGCACCACTTTGGAACTCCTCTGTCTACACAAAAATACTCCCAGAAATCAATGGTCAATAATAAGACAATGACAAGGACTCTTGCATTTATCACTTTTAATATCAACAGTTCCCTTATACTTTGAACATCACAATTACAATCTTCATATGTTGAACCACATGTAGGAGACCACAATAATAAAAGGTATACAATTCGTAAACTGTCACCAAAAAAAGATTATACTTTTTGTTCTATAGTTTGTAAAGTTCTTTTTCAGTTCTTTTTAAATCAGTTTTTTCTCTTAATTTTTATTTCAACAACTCCCTTTTTAATTTTTTTACAACTGCCCCTTTTAGAATTTTAACAACAACTTTCTTTTTTATTAATTTTACAACTGTCACTTCTCTATGGAGATGCCTCTTAAAACATTAAACCAGCCTACTCTTTTACAATTCTTTTCCAACCAACATTCTATGATCCAACTTTTTATTAATAGATCTTATTGCTCTTGTCAAATTCTAATTTGGAGTAAACTAATACACAAATGTCATTGGCCGAAAATTTATAAATTGATATTTTAATCCTAACAACAAGTGAAATTCAAATGATATAATAAGACTTACAACTATATACTGAAAAGTAAATAAAACTTCTACATCTTATAACTAACTTAAATCTAATAAAAACATACTACTTGACTTTTTAGGCTTTACGTACATATTCACATGGCAGTGAAGTTTCCTTTTAAATATTTTAACACAATTTTTATGATATACAAACAACAGCAGTTCACTTCATTGGCACAAACTTTTCAAAATTATTTTATGAAATCACCATCACCCAAGTTGAAATCTTAAAACTTCCTTTTCTCTTAAATTATCATTTTAAATATCTTTAACAAGTAACTGCCCTCACCATCTCCTTCATCGATCATTTTACGAACTAGAAGTCTATACCTGAGTGGTACTTCAGTGCGCCAAGGTTCAAATCTCATACATATCACATAATATCACAATATATATTGCTGTGTTACCTCACCATTATTCGTGAACTAAGGTTTTCGAATCGAGCCCCATCGTTGGGCCGTCAAGTTTGCTGTGTATCCTACAAAAAGTCTCACCAGAGTAAAAAAAAATATTCGAACCTCTCGAATTTGGCACCAAGATTTGCTGTGATTCTCGCCCTGTTGACTCTCTTCTGATAATCGCCTCTTTACTCTTTCCGCCTCGGCTGCTCACCTAGTTAAAACTTTCATCCTCATTTATAAAAAAAAACAAACACATTCCTACCACAAACATCAACGTTAACTCTATTTACATCAATATTCATAATACATTAAAATTTCAAAATTAAATTGTAGCATAAATTTCAGTATCATAAAATTTCAAGATTAAATTTGTCATCATTTTAATTTGCATCCAGAATTAAAGTCCTTGTAGGATGCCTACTAATTAATTTAACAATATTTGCAGACCTGAGTCTGAGTACAAAGGGAGCATCTCCCACCCCTTTACGTTAATCAAAGAGGTTAGTCTAATTGAGCTCAAAGACAGACCCAAATTTTCATCATAATCAAGAACATAAACTGCTAAATACTCCTTTCTACTTAAACAAGAAAATTTCATTTTAAAATTAAAATTTTGTTGTTAGTACAAATTCACTACTGTCCATTTTTTAACAAACAAATTATAAAGTTATTCAATACACACCAAAACATCAAAAATCGAACAACAAAGCATAAGTTACCTGAAGGTTAATACACTCGTGGCTCCAATGTACATCGTCCTTTGTTAATCACACCATTCCAACTGGGTTATGTTTACGGCTTCTGATTCTGAACGCTTTTAAAATTTTCTACACCACCATTCATCTAAAATTGTTTCAGGGCTTGTCAGGACTCATCTAAGTATATCAAAATCTTGTTTTGTGGATCCAATCACGATTACAAATAACATTTAATTATTAACACCCCCGAAAAATAGCAAAGAAATTCATACTTCTTTCACGCTATACCCCAAAACTGCCTACTTTTGTTTATTGATTTATTGTTACTAATTTCGATAATTGGTACAGTAATACTCGCAAATATAACTAGACTTTATTACCTTGTATCTTCTTTTCTAAGTGCACTAATGCATAATAACTTGTATCGTAGCACGTAAAGAGCAAACTGTTTTAAAGTATTCAATAATCACAAAATATAAGAGCAAACTGTTTAAAGTATTGAATCAAAATCGAAAATCTAAGAGAGCGGAACTGTTTAAAGTCCGGGTTTATATAATAGCTCGCCTGTATGTCGGTTTTGTCCCGCGACGGCCAGTTTTCAGAATTTCGCATACTATGTTCCCTTTTCGACAGTTCGGCACAGCGATTCTAAAAATTTGCACACGCGCCAGTTGAAAATCTAAGAATTTTCACACGGCTCGCAAACACGTCCGAGAACACTACTTAATTTTGTATAGAAATCGTTACGTTTACACCTCTCATATCTGTGACTTATTTCAACCAATCGCAAACCCAGTGACGTTGCTCAAAACCTTTAATTATCTGTGTCTCTGCTTTACGCATTGTATCCGTCTTTTTCTAACCTGGCCTTAGTGGTGCAAATCAATACTCTGTATTATGGGCTATTTCAATCCACGTGGATTCGTATTTGAGTTAAATAACCCCGTATCTAGCCTTCCCGTTAATATAAGCTACGGTTTATCCAACCGTTTGCAATATACGCAGAATTTTCATGTTTATCCATACAAATTAAACTGAAATTGACTTTTAAAAATACGCAGGTGTGTGCTCCTAATTAACGTTTTAATATAATTCTCAGAGCTTTTATTTCATGGTATTTTAACCTTAGATTTTCACAGGCTTTTATGCTTATTATATTATTAATAATGGTTCAATTAACTCCAACTAAAATAATAATGAATGGCATTGACTTCTACCCTTTAATTTTTAGCGAATACGCACTAAATATTAATTATTATTTGTACATTTTGTTTAATACTCGTTACTTAAAAATTGAATTAATTAATATAAATTTTGCACGTAATTTCTATTTGTTTCTTGGAACAATTAAATTAAATACACGTTGAGCATTTTAATTCTGCTTCTTTTTACAGAAAGCGTCCTTATACACGGTGATTAAAATTATTTGATGTCGTTAATTAATTTTCTACCTTGGTCTAAATTTGAGTAATATATATATATATATATATATATATATATATATATATATATATATATTATTCAACCCCTACTTTGGGCTTCAACCTATATTATGTGTCCACTTTCCCTTTTACTATTATTAAATCTCGCTACTTGTCAGTTACTCACTCTTTATTTTATAAATTTTTAAAATGTGCACACCTAATGCACGCCCCGTACTTGCAACGTTTGGTTGGTTCTTTAATTAATTATTTATTGCAATGCCTCGACTATTTAAGCTCTTAATCTCAGGGTTGTTCAACTACTTATAGTGGGTTCCGTTATAAGTAGATGTGCTAAGTCCAACCAAAGTGCACTCTTTTGTTTTACTACTAAAATTGATACTTTACTTTTGTATATGCCAAAATTTCTAATAAGATCAAAGTTGCTTTGTGCCAAATTAAATTACTACCAAAATTGTATGCCTATAAGTGACGTATTAAAGATATATTTCAACACTCACCTGGTCTATACTCCGTTGATGCCTTTCTGACTGCTGGCTCAAAATCCTTATCGCCGTATGCGTCTTCACACTGATGTCCTTGAATTTTCGTGCCGCTTCCAGGTGTCCTTGAATTTTAACTGCTCCCCAATACCTGAAATGATTAACCCAAATTTAGAATTTAGAAAAATCAGTGCTACAACTTCCCCTGTGCTAATCTCCGCTTCGAATCCTTGTTTTCTCTATAAATCCGTCCGCTTCTCCGTATCTAATCCCAATCTACTCGTTCCTGTATCTTTCTGCTCGATGCTCCTGCTATCTTTAAACCGCTCTCCAATATCCAACTTCTTTCCTATGTATAACCACTCTCGATGTCCTGCTACCTTTAAACCGCTCTCCAATATCCAACTTCTTTCTATGTGTATCCACTCTCGATGTCCTGCTACCTTTTAAACCGCTCTCTAATATCACTTCCAATCTATATGACCACTCTCCAAATCCAATAATTTACCGTCGCACAATCACTACTTTTCACTTTATACTTTCGATGCTTGTTTCTTTACCACTTTATTCAATTGAAACTCCTTTTACAACAACTACTTTTATTTACTTTTAAATATCTTGATACAAATTAGCACAGTTATGAAAACACGTCTTTTTACAAAATTGGTTCGAAAATAATCTCCCTTGTTTACTCTCTAAGGCGACCATGTTAACCTCTTCTAGCCTACTACATCTTAAAGTTCATAACAAATAACTACGTTCGTGTCGCACATACCAAAGTTCATGTCTTTTATACAATTTCATAATCACATTAAATTCTAATATATGTCCTAAATCTTTACATTCCACCAATCACATTTGACGTTGTTATAACTAATAATTTTGAGTTTACAAATATTGTCCAAAAGTTGATTCTATATAAAATGAGACCAAAATAAATTACACTTGACCCTGGATGCATGTTGATAGTAAACATTCATAGACGCATCCGGCTTTTGGACGGCAAATGTACTTTCAAAGGCTTTTAAAATTCAAACTCGGCATAAACCCTTGAGCCCTGCACATCTTACTACGTCACTCAGTCATTTTAAAATTACCTTTTGGCACTTAATTTCAACTACTATATTTGAATGGTATTTTAGTATACATAAAATACGGCAAACATACATTTTTAAGTCTATGTGATCAAATATGTGGATTATTTTTGGTTTGGCATATACTACCTTGTACTAAACAACCCTTATAACTCTTAGTAGCTCCTTAGACATTATAATATATATATATATATATATATATATATATATATATATATATATTGCTATGATAACGCTGCACGCCGATGTAATTAACGTTCAGTTTCCTGCTCACTATATATATATATATATATATATATATATATATATTGATATGATAACGCCGTACTCGGTGTAACGACGTTTTTACTTAACTCCACCGTTCTGTGTTCTCAAATCAAATTTAATCTTACTAGTTTTATTATTATGCCACGGCTAGCCCTATTTAATCTACACAGAGTGCACAACGTTACGATGATCAATTTTTTCTTCTCCACCCCTTTATGATTACCTATTTGTTTGAATTTATAAAACGAAGTCAATTAATTTCTTATAATGAAAAGAAATATTATTTACAAGTTTTGAAAAATATAAAAATACACCCTTCAATCAATCAATGTCAAATGTATCATTTACCACAAAATTTATATACTTCGAATTCAACCTAAAGTCACCAAAAACTACCCTTTTTACCAAAGAAACCTGGAACGTTCTAGATCCCTTTATAATATGTTACGTAAGTTTAAAGTATTCAATGTTTGTCGTTGACTTTATCACAAGTTTATATAAATTGAATAAATTCAGTATTGAAATTTAAAATAGAAAAATATCTTAAAACTAAATAGATCTGACGTGCTACAGGTTGTTCGGGTTGTGGATCAACACCCTTTTGTTGTCCTCTTTCGTTTGTCACTGCTCTGCTTAGTTGAGCCCCTCGTTTTCCATAAATTACTTCGTGCTTCTTTATTTTATGCCTTGAATCTCGCAACTCCAAATTGTACCAGAATTGTACCAAAATATAATTGTCGACGCTGATTTGAAATATTATATTGACTCAGATTTGAATTGTTCTTATCGACGCATACTTGAATTATTCAGAAATACACCACCAATTTGAATTATTATCATCAACACATTCGAATATTATATCAACTAAAATTTGAATATTCGAATTATTCTTCTTGTCGACACATTCGAAATGTTATTTTGCTCACTTCGAAGCCCTATTATTATTAATATTTAGTTTAAATAAATTACCCCAAATTCTACTTTTCTACTCACGTTAAACGGCAAAAGAAGTCTTCATAATTGTAGCACTATTATCACTTGATATTTTATTAAATATTAAATTACGCGTGACTTTCTGATTAGCTGTGACGCAGTTTCGCCCTGCATGAGTTATGAACTGACTTGTGTTATCATTGCTCTGTGTTATATAGGCTGTTCCCACTTACATGTGGGTTGGGTTTTCAACAGTTTTGTAGATATCTCAACCAACCAGGTCTTTAATATTTCCTGCATTTCGAAGTTGTTTCTGAAGTAATTTCTTTGGTTTTCTGTGTAATATCTATTTGCTATAGATACCTAGTTATTTTTGCCAGACGTTGTTTTGTATAGCTATCGCCTTTTTTGATAATTGAACAAAATAAATGATGTAACTTCAATTCTGTTTTCGTATTTTTATGCGTGTTTGAAACTGCGTTTTCTTATCAAAAATGTTTATTATTTCAGCGTAATTGCATAAGTCTTTGTTAGGTTTTATCTCTTATATTCGTATTTGTTTTATAACTAATTAAAACACTTCTCAACGCGTGTTTAATTACATGTACTATCATTTCTTTGAATACGCGTACTTTTGTTGAAAGATTACTTAAAATTAACGGTCTATGTACAGAGTGTTAAGTGCTCGCTATTTACATAATGTATGAATTACTTAATTTTGTGCTAAATAAATGTAGTTTTCTGATTCCTATTGCAATTTATGATTACTACACGACCCTTGCTACTCAATACACCCCTAAACAACCCCTTAGTACAGCAATATATATATATATATATATATATATAATTGTGAATGAGGAATATAATTAAAATCAAAGAGTTAAAGAATAAATGATTGCACAGATAAAAGTTGTGTCGGTCTTTCAAATATTTAGAAATAGCGGTAATTTTTCCTGTTAGTACCTCAACCTGACTTACATGCATATATTTAACCACGATGCAAAATACTCTACTAACGGTTTGTAGTTCTGTAAAATTAAATAAAGAAAAATTTTTGTTTATTTATGTATGTTTAGTTGAAGAAGCATTCGAAGAAGCTTGCTTATATACAAACGTTATCTCCGTCGTTGGTAAGATTACTTAAACAACTTAAGTTGGCTATTGTCTACAAATATAACCATTCCATCCAAAGTTTATTCACTATGTTGCATACTAAATTCCTCAAATAGTATGTTTACTCTACCTTATAGGCGGCAGAGCCTCGATAGATTACGAGGGGTTCCTGTTTGACGTTTAAGCCCAGGGTAAAAAGGATGTTAAATGGCTTTGAGAGAAAAAGGTCCCTCTAAAGAGATCTTCCAGCCAGCTAAGCTTCTTCAACTTAGGGCAGAGCTATGAGCTAGGGTCGTAGGATGGTATACGATAAAAAAAGAAGTTTTATTGGACGCCACCGTATCTTTATGAATGTTATAATAAAAAACTATCCGAAGATCAGATACGGAAACTTTCGAAAGAAAAAAAACTTAAGACGAGCAACATATATAAAAAATACTTACTTTTGACTCTGCAATCTGGGATGGGAACGACGATCTCGTACTATCTGAAAATTTAACCACATCTAAACATTTTCAAACTAGTGCTACATTAGAGCCTAGTCACTTTATCACAAAAAAAATAGATTATAAATAGATCCACTAGTCAAAATTATACTTCCAAAAAAAACTTTTAAATTCAACACTAATAATATCTTTCTTCAATACGAAAATTTCATAAGTGTGATTGTTTGCTTCTATAGAACAATTACTGCTGACTTCAATGAAAGAAAGCTTTACGACAACTTATCATTCTTTCTATTAATTAAAAAAAATATATATACATTGTTTGTACAAAGTTATCTGTACGGAGACTTTCAAAACAGTTTCTATATTACGATTTAACATTAATCTCTGAATATTCATGGGGCATTTTTAATTGCATAGTTTACATTAATTCTTTATAAGAAATATATGATTTTCATTTTTATGTTACAGTTTAATCATGATACTTGGATAGGATCCTGTTCAGTTTACAAAAATCAAGTTAAATGTTCAAAAATTATTTTTGTGGATTATAGAACTATATTTTTTAACAGATATATTTAATGGAATCAAAGGTCAAAAAATACTTATTGTCGGCATTAAGCTGTACTTCAGGTGTACTGTCAAAATATGTTATACACTATAATTTGGCAAACAATTCTTATCGTACCACATGTTTAGTTATGCAAACATTTTAATATAACCTTGTAACTTCAAAATTTTCTTATAGAAATACCTTGAAAACGATAAGGATATTTATGCATTATTCAAATATTAAATTTTGAACTAAATTTTAAGTGTATCAATTGAAATGACCATAAAACTTTCACAAAAATTTCGAGTATCAACTTTAAATGAACATATATAGAATCATCAAAAATTATTTGTACATCGTAAATGATTGTTCCTTGAAATAAATATAGCTATAAAATGGAGGATGACTCACCGCTGAATATCTGCTTAGCGGCCGAATTTTTTTTAAACATCTACGTACTTACAGTTGTGGTTGCGCGCAGCTGACACAGGGGTATGTGGAAATTTCCATCGTCTCGCCTAGCAACAATTAAAACTGCATCTACAGCTCAACCAGTTTCCTAACAGTTAACAACTAAAAGGGCTTCTGTGTTCCATAATAATTATACACGAAAGTTCCATCGTTCCACAAACTGATAAATCACATGTTAATACTTGATACTTAATATTTGATATTGAATACTTATTACTTGATTAAAGCTCGCGTAATACTTGTTTTTTAATAGTTCTTATTACTTTAATACTTGAAACTTTGAAACTTGAAACTTAAAACTTGAAACTTAATACTTGCGTACTGTAATACTTGGTATTTTAATACTTGGTACTTTAATACTTGGTACTTACGCTGAAAAGAAACGGGAAAAATGATTTTAAAGGTAAGTTTGAGAATTATTCACTTACCGTAGAAATTTATTCATCTTGATTATACTTAGGTCGATGCTACAACTAAAAATGAAGCCATGGTATCCGTTGACACCACCTTACTTCTCTCTGGGACAGCATGTTTTATCAAAAAACCTGCAGGCTCACGCTAACACTTGTATTCGGATTACATGCTGATATCAAAATAGAGCTTGACCACGAGGCTACGTGGCTTATCCGGGCGCGCAGAAAAGGGGGATATTGTATCAAGATACATACAAATAGAAGAGTTCTAGAATTTTATTTTGGCTATTTAAATATAGATGGGGCCCTATGTATGAATTCGTAATATATTGTTTCTATTGCAATTTAATATTTATTGAATAGGTGTATGGAACAAAAGCGTATTTTTAAAAAGCAGAAAATCGTATTTGTTACAACTAAGTTAAATGATCGTACTCAAAACTATTAACCAGTAATATCGTCTACAAGATCACTTGCAGTTGCAACAATAGTTACATGGGACAGAGTCAATGACTGAAAAGTCGTTTAACCCAGCACAGGAGTGACTGTCGAAAAATCCCTGCTAATTGTGCATTCTCTTCGCATGCTTCTTCAACTAAATATACACCTTTATTCGACGATACCATCATTTTGGACAATAAACCCAATTGTAAAATAGGTTGTTCATTGAGTCTTTGTATATCAACAAACAAATCAATCCTATTAATAACAAAATGGATGTCGATGAAGTACATAACGTTTACTCCGCTCTATATAATAATGATATTTTCAAACATCTGTTAAAGGAATTAATATTCATTGTAGTGTAACTGCTGTCATTTTTTGGAACGTTCTCATGTCAACTTCAAATAATTTTGTTAGATTCGTTTTTTCCGTTTTTAACCGCCATTAATACAAGACATGCCTTTATGGCATATTTTAATTTTATAGATTGACCCACATTTATTATGTGAATCTTTTAGATCTTCTTAGTTAAATGTTACAAATTTAGAGAGATCGTAGTATTATAGTAAGTAATCTACGATGCGGATTCGTGCGTAGTTGGTATGTGTGTGACTACTACGCCCAAGGCCCCGGGTTCTAATCCCGACACGGTCCGCTTGAAATGTTGGGCGAGCATTTTTCACAAAAATACACCCTCGTTCGGACGAGAGGTAAAATGGAGGTCCCGTGTGTGAGTGTTGTCACGCACTTTAAAGATCCCTACTTTGCTTGGAACAGCAAGGGTTTGGCAAAATTCTAAATTTTTCAGGTAAAAAAAACTCGCTTCCTGGCCAATGTAGTACTTTTGGGTGGAGCATTGGAAAATTACATGTAAAGTAAGTAATCTACGCCTTAGTATGTATTTTTATTCTTATTTTCCATTTTAGCTGGAACGTATTTTGACCTTCTATTTCTCTTATTTTTTCTGCAGATATCTTTATTCCCCTACTATTTCTATAACCTATTTGTTATTAACTTTGTCTGTCCATGCTGTCATCCTCATACATCTGAAGCACAACGTTCCAAAAGGCCGCTACCGTTTACTGTCTGCTTTTCCTACTGCCCGTATTTCATAGGCATACTGTGCTGTGTTCCACACATGCTCTCAACAATTTTCTTATTGTTTCTATGTTTGTTGTCTTTGATCATAGGCGCTGTCTTTCTTGTTAGATGCAGTTTGGTCCCCTTCTATTGTTTTACAATTATATACCCTATTTCTCCGATATTCAGTGGTTGTGAAGGGAGTAAGCAGTCTGTGGCTGCCAACTTCCTCCAGCACTTGAGCATTTGCCGATTTAATATGTTTTCCAATATATCTTTTCGCACAGTCAACATTAGTTGCAGGTATTTCACAACCAACACCTGTAGTTGTTTATGATAATCATCAGATTTATCTGTGCTTATTTTTTCGTCGTTAGGTTTTGATATAATCTATGCGCGACTGCTATAATGCACGCGACTATTATGGTCCAAGGTATAACCGTTAAAGTCACGGCGTAATTGATAAGAGCCACTACGACAGTTGGCCAAACATACTAAACACGTACATAATATTGCGCAACAATATATTACGTCATTAGTGCATCTCAAAATTGTATCACATACCAAAAATATTTATTGTGATAACAGAGGCGCCTTTAAGAAAAAGACAAAATGTACTCATAAAATAATGTGGAGCTCTTCACGACCTTGCGGTTATCCTTTCCATTGATCTCGTTGTTGGGCGTGGTTCCGGCTTCGTCCTCGTTGAAATCAAATTAATTTGTCTTTTCTCTTCTTGTTGTAGCGATACGATAGGAATAAGGTAGGGAACGATAAGGGCTACAATAGAGGAAACCTACATTACCTAAAAGAGAAAAGACAAAGGCACACCACAGATAACTTCACTGTTCGACGTCTCGTTGAGTCCCTGTCTTGTCGGAAAACGCGCACTTCCTTCCTCACTCCACGTCTGCGCATTTTCTTGCGCCGACGCAACTGTCTGAAGTGACGGAAATGCACGCACAAGTATATTTTTTAAAAATTGGCGCGATTTCAGTCAATATTTAAAACTTAAACCAAAAATGTTTACATAGTTGATTTTCGGCATGTAACAGTTTTCTGTTTCAAAACTGGTTGGATACGTACCTCCACTTATTTATATTCTGAGCTAGCCTAAACAGTTCCTTGAAATTCTCACACAGCCTATATAAAGCTCGGTAACCCTTCTATTGTTTTCTAATTATATGTTTTATTTCACCGAGATTCAGTTGTACGTGAAGGGGGGCATCGCCGTGGATCAATGTAGTAAGCGTAAGACTACGGATCTCAAGGTCATGGGTTCGAATCCCGACACGGCCGACTGCTTGAAAAATGGCAGGTGAGCATTTTTCACAAAAATTACGCCCTTGTTCGGATGAGAGGTTAAATGGAGATGCCGTGTATGAGTGTTGTCACGCACGTTAAAAATACCTACCTTGCCTGGAACGGCAAAGGTTCGGCAAAATTCTAAATTTCTAGGCAACAAAAAATTTGCCTCCTGGCCAATGTAGTATCTTCAGGTGGAGCATTGGAAGTGTAAATGTACGGTACGTGAAGGGGCGGCGGTTTCGTGTTGTAGTTCGTATGCGTGTGACTACTATATCCAAGGTCCCGGGTTCAGGTCCCGACACGGTTCGCTTGAAAAATGTTAGGCGAGTATTTTTCACAAAAATACACCCTCGTTCGAATGAGAGTTAAAATGGAGGTCCCGTGTGTGAGTGTTGTCACGCACGTTAAAGATCCCTATCTTGTTCGGAACATCAAGGGTTTGGCAAAATTCCAAATTTTCAGGTAAAAAAAACTCACTTCCTGGCCAATGTAGTACCTTCTAATGGAGCATTTAAAAATCAAATGTAGGGGTATGTGAAGACCAAGATGCCCCAACACTTAGGCATTTGCCGAATTAATAGTTTTCTAGTAAATCCTTTCACACAATTAACATTATTCTAGAATATTGCCTAAACAATACCTGTAGTTGCTTATAATAATCATCATGTTTAAGTACAGTTATTTTTTTCGTCATTAGTTTATCCATATTGGGACTGGTTGGATGCGTACCTCCATCGATTTCTATTCTGAACTAGCTTACACATTTTCTTGAAATTCCTACAGCCTACATCTTTCACTATCTGTGTGCAATAGTCTAACCTAGGTCTACCTCTACTTCTCTTTTTTCCTGTCTCTGCTTCTAATATATGCCGCACTATTCCCTCATGTCGTAGTATGTGGCCTATCATCCCATTTCTCCTATTTTTTACCGTTTTCCACATATTTCTTTCGTCTCCTACCATTTTTAGTACCTCTTTGTTCTTAACTTTGTCTATCCATGGTATCTTCATCATACGTCTGTAGCACCACATTTCTAGGTTTCTACCTTTTTCTTGTTCGCTTCTCCTACTGTCTAGACTTGACAGCCGTATAGTGCTGTGCTTCACACATATGATTTAAGCAACCTTTCCTTGTTTCTATGTTTATTGTCTTTGAACACAGTAGTGGTTTTTTCTTGTTAAATGTAGTTCGACCTTGTACTAATCTTTGTTTTATATCTTTTGCGCTTTTCCCATCTTGTGTTATTTGACTTCCTAGGTAGCAGAAATCCTTAACCTCTTGTAAGTTCTTTTTACCTATTTGTATTCTTATTTTTGATTTATTTTCCCTTTCTTGGCATACTAGTACTTTAGTTTTCATCATCATCATTAGGTCTTCAGTCCTGGAACTGGTTAGACGCGCACCATCATTGTTTCCTATTCTGAACTAACCTACAGATTTCCCTGAAATTTGCACAGTCTGCATCTATCACTATCTGATCTAGGTCAACATCTACCTCTTTTTTCCTATCTCTGCTTGTAATATATCCCATACTATTACCCAAAAATCCCTTAGAACGTATTCTGCCCTTCTATTTCTCTTATCTTTTTCCCCAGATATCCTTGTTTCCCTACTATTTCTATAACCTATTTGTTATTATCTTTGTCTGTCCATGCTATCGTCCTCATACATCTGAAGCACAGCATTTCAAAAGACTGTGTATACAGCTCGTTCCCCTTCTATTGTTTTTTAATTTTATGCCCTATTTCACCGAGATTCAGTGAAGGGGGGTAAGCAACCTGTGGCTACCAAGATCCCCAACACTTAGATATTTGCCGAAATAATGGTTTGCCAGTAAATTCTTTCACACACTTAACATTATTTGAGAATGTTGTCCAACCAATTCTTGTAGTTACTTATAGTAATCATCATGTTTAAGCACAGTTATTTTCTCGTCATTAGTTTATCCATCTTGGGATTGGTTGGATGCGTACCTCCATTGATTTCTATTCTGGGCTAGCCTACACATCTCCCTGAAATTCCTGCAGCCTACATCTTTTACTATCTGTGTGCAGTAGTCTAGCCTAGGTCTGCCTCTTCGTCTCTTTTTTCCTATCTCTGCTTCTAATATATTTCGCACTATTCCCTCATGCCGTAGTATGTGGCCTATCATCCTATCTCTCCTATTTTTTACCGTTTTCCACATATTTCTTTCTTCCCCTACCATTTTTAGTACCTCTTCGTTCTTAACTTTGTCTGTCCATGATATCTTCATCATACGTCTGTAGCACCACATTTCAAAGGCTTCTAGCTTTTTCTTGTCCGCTTCTCCTACTGTCCAGGCTTCACAGCCGTACAGTGCTGTGCTCCACACATATGTTTTAAGCAATCTTTTCCTTGTTTCTATGTTTGTGGTCTTTGAGCACAGTAGTTGCTTTTTCTTGTTAAATGTAGCACGACCTTGTGCTAATCTTTGTTTTATATCTTTTGTGCTTTTCCCATCTTGCGTTATTTGGCTTCCTAGGTAGCAGAATTCCTTAACCTCTTGTAAGTTCTCGTGTTAAATACTTGTATTCTTGTTTTTGATTTATTTTCCCTACCTAGAACTTTAGTTTTAGTTTTGTTAATTTTCATACCGTATGTCTCTGTTAGAACCGTTTCCATTTCATTAAGAGCAGCTTCTAACTCTTCCTTGCTAGACGTTAGTACCGCTATATCATCTGCAAATCTAAGCATATCAATTTTTTGTCCCTGCATAGTAATTCCAAATGTCTTCCTGCATTTGACAGTATTCATTGCCTCTTCTATGTACAAGTTAAAAATCAATGGGGATAGGGCACATCCCTGTCTCACCCCTTTCCTAATGTTTACTTCTCTACGTTCCTGCTCTAATTCTATTACTGCTGTTTGCTCTTTGTATAAGCTATGTACTATTCGTCTATCCCTATAACTCATTCCAATCTCTTTTAGTATTTCAAACATTTTTTTCCATTTTACATTGTCGAATGCTTTTTCCAGATCTACAAACCCTATATACACGCTTTCCCCTTTTTCTATTGTTTTCTCCATTATCACTCTCAGAGCTAAAATAGCCTCCCGTGTTCCCCTGTTTCGCCTAAACCCAAATTGGTCTTCTCCTAGTATTTCTTCCGTCCGTTTTTCCATTCGTCTTTGCACAATTCTAGTTAATATTTTTGACACGTGTGCTGTCAAACTTATTGTTCGAAAATTTTCACATCTATCTGCGCCTTTCTTTTTTGGTATAGTTACTATGATGCTACGTTTGAAATCTTTGGGTATCTAGCCTGTCTCATACATATAGCTTACAAGTTGGAAGAGACGTTCTGTTACTGCTTGCCAAGCGGCTTTTAGAGTTTCTGCTTGCATCTTATCTGTACCCGGCGCCTTACCATTTTTCAGACTCTTTAATGCTAATTCAAACTCATCTCTAAGTATAGGATATTCCAAGTCGTCATTTTCAATGTCTGATTCCTGTTCTAATGCAGTTAGTTCCTTTCCTGCATATAAATTCCCTATATATTCTTGCCATCTACCCACTTTCTCTACGTTTTCTATGATGACGTTTCCTTGTGCGTCCCTTATATTTTTGCTATACGGTTTTATATCCCTAAAATTCATTCTAATTAATTTGTATGCTTCGTCTGTCTTTCCTATTTCCATCTTCGTTTGTATCTCTTTGCACTTTTCATCAATCCATTGTTCTTTAGCTTTCCTGCATTTTCGAATAATTTCCCATTTTATGGCTTTGTATCTCTGTTTTCCTGTTTGGTCTGATTTATTTTGTATTTTCGTCTTTCTTCTATTAAATTCAGGATATCCTTTGTTATCCATGGTTTCTTATTTTCTTTTTGTGTATACCCCAGAATATCTCTGGCCGCCATGTCTAGGCTGGATTTAATGTTATTCCATTCTGTTTCTACTTCCTTAGTATCCGATATTTTCTCGATATCTTTGAGCAATTCATTTGACTTTTTTTCGAATCTTTCTTGAATACCTTTATCTTTTAGTTTCTCTAAGTCTAAGTGCCTTTTTCCGTTTCTTTTTTTCACATTCTTAAATTTAAGTGCGGCCTTCATAATTACGATGTTGTGGTCAGTATCTATATCTGCTTCTGGGTAGCTTCTACAGTCTTTTACTTGATTCCTAAACCGTTGTCTAACAAGAATGTAATCTATTTGATATCTTCCTATATCTCCTGGGTATCTTCCACGTATATCGTCTTCTAGCATGATGTTGAAATAATGTGTTTGTGATGATTAAATTGTTCTTGTCACAAAATTCTACCAGCCTATTTCCCCTGTCGTTTCTCGTTCCTAAACCAAATAAACCTACTACTGCTCCTTCCCTACCCTCACCTACCACGGCATTAAAATCCCCCGTAATTATTAAATTTTCCTGTTTTTTTACGTATCTTAATATGTCTTCGATATCTTTGTAGATGGCTTCTACCTCTTCGTCACTGTAGCTAGAGGTGGGCATGTATACTTGTATTATTACTGTGTTTACCGGTTTAGATTTTAATCTAACCATAAGTACTCTTTCGTTCTTTTGTAAGTAATTTTCTACACAGTATCCTATCTTTTTCCGCATAACTATCCCCACGCCCAAATTTTTTTCCTCTGCTCCTGTATGAATTACCCTGAAGTCTCCACTCCAAAAATCCCCCGCCTCTGGCCACCGAACTTCGCTGATCCCTACTATATCTAGTGATAACATATTCATTTCGATTTTTAGGTTCTCTAGCTTACCTACTTGTTTCATACTTCTAACATTCCACGCTCCGACTCGCAGAATGTTCCCGACTCTTATTTTTAACTTTCCGATCGCATCCTCCGAAGTAGTCCCTCCCGGAGATCCGACTGGGGACTATTTTAACTCCGGAATATTTTACCCCAGAGAATGCCATCATTTTATTATAATTTAGGTACGCTGTGTACTTGGGAGATAATGTGGTGGTTTCCCGTTGCCTTCCACATCGCGGTAGTGTGTCTTAGACTGCCATACCGACCCCTATGGTCTCTGCCAATCTAAGTACCGAAAGAGCCGCTGCCCTCTTTCGGGGACCTGTCTTAGTCTGGTTCCTCACTAACGACCCTACTACTTTGGTTGGACCTGTAGTTTGGCTCTTTAGCTCATTAGAACACGCAAGCCATTTCACCTGTTCTAGAAATTTAGAACTTCGGCAAGGTGCAGGTCCATTCGAAATGGACTTTAGTTTTATTTTTGTTAATTTTCATATCATATCTCTTTGTTAGAATCGTTTCCATTTCTTTAAGAGCAGCTTCTAACTCTTCCTTGCTAGATGCTAATATCACTATATCATCTGCAAATCTAAGCATATCAATTTTTTTTTTTTTTTGTTCCTGCGTAGTAATTCTAAATGTTTTCCTGCATCTGCCAGTATTCATTGCCTCTTCAATATACAAGTTAAAAATTAATGGGAATATGACACAACCCTGTCTCACCTCTTTCCTAATGTTTACTTCTCTACGTTCTTGCTTTATGTAATATTACTGTTTGCTCTTTGTACTATGTACTATGTGCTATTCGTCTATCCCCATAACTCATTCCAATCTTTTTGAGTATTTCAAACATTTTGTATTGTCGAATGCTTTTTCCAGATCTACAAACCCTATATACACACTTTCCCCTTTTTCTATTGTTTTCTCTATTATCACTCTCAGAGCTAAAATAGCCTTCTCTGTTCCACTGTTTCGCCTAAACCCAAATTGATCTTCTCTTGGTATTTCATCAGCTCGGTTTCCATTCGTCTTTGTACAATTCTAATTAATATTTTTGATACGTGTGCTGTCAAATTTATTTCATTTTCACACCTACTCCCGTCTTTCTTTTTTGTATAATTACTATGATGTTACGTTTGAAATCTTTGGCTATCTCGCCTGTCTCATACATATAGCTTACAAGTTGGAAGAGACGTTGTGTTACTGCTTGTCCAGCGGCTTTTAGAGTTCTGCTTGCGCCTTACCATTCTTCAGACCCTTTAATGCTAATTCAAACTCATCTCTAAGTAAAGGATATCTCAAGTCATCATTTTCTAATGCTGTTAATTCCTCTACTGCATATATATCCTTTATATATTCTTGCCATCTACCCACTTTCTCTACATTTTATATAATGATGTTTCCTCCCGCGTGCCTTATATTTTTGCTATACGGTTTTATTTCCCTAAAATTCATTCTAATTAGTTTGTATGCTTTGTCTGTCTTTCCTATTTTTCATCTTAGTTTGTACTTTTTTGCACTTTTCATCAATATTATTATTCACCATATTACTATAAAACATAAATTTAAACGTTTCAATTTTTTTCACAGACATACGGCCTTGTAATGACTCTTAATCTCTTTGCCGTTGTCATTTGAGATCGTAATTAATGCTTCTCATATTGTTTCTAAATTTTGCCTCAGGGAGACTATCGAATCTATCATACTCTCTCATTGTATGTCGGATTAATGTAAATTTATTGATGCGTTCCTTCAAAACATCTCAACATTGAGTTAATGAAGCAAAAATTCGTCAAGTTTCAGAACAATAAAAAAAATTAACAGAGTCGAAAATTATATTAGCTACATCATTTACGACTAAATTTAAGGGCGCGATCGGATGTATGGTTGGCTGCCTAAAATCCATCAAAAAACAGGTTATTCTGTTTGGTAAATAACTTTTGTTGGATTGAAAATATGCAAAATGTAACTTCACCATTAGACTCACAAAACTTTGTACTTTCTAACGAAGGTTTGCTTTTTTTCTAAAGTGCAGTAATAAGCAAGAAATAGCTGTTAAAGGTAATGGTAAAAATTCACTTACTTTATTTTAGTTACTACATCTAACATAATGAATTTGTATATAAAAAAAAGCATTCGTTGGATAGCAGAATACATATATAATCGTTCTGTTAAAAAAAATTCAAAAATATTGATCATGATAGCCGTAGTGTACTGAATGGATTTTATTGAATTATCACATTAATTGTACGCCATTTTAATAGAAATTGTTCACGACTTCCTCCGAAGATGGCACTGTTAATGATGTGTAGAATAAGGTTTAAAACCAGAATATTTCAAATTGAATTATTTTGAACTTTGTTTTTGTCGCATTGAAATGAAGTAAACTAATACTATATGGTGAATTACCTTTCGATAAGTGTAATATAATAATGATTGGATTAATTGCGAATATTTATGAAGCCAAAAATGACATAACCTCAACATCCATGGTTGTTTGTAAACTTTCATGTTTATGTTTACAAGCGATAAGTAAATTATTACAGCAGTGTTACTTTGTGAAGCTTATACTATTTATAATAGTTTTAAAAAAGGGTAGTGTGCCGTATCCCAAAACGTAACTTGATACTCTACAATATTCAATATAAGCAAAATATTGCATCATGTTAGCAAGAGTAATGTTTATTAAAATATCTTAGTGGAACCATTGCAGGAAATAGGATACATTTTGTTACAAATTAGGTTGCGAGTTTGGTATTCAGCAATATGATTACCAATTTGAACGATCTGGGGAAGACATTGTCAAAAACGATGATTATTCCTACATCATTTTACACTTCACTTTGGGGATGTTCATTGTTTTGTGTATCTTCACCAGGGTCTGCAATGGTTATTATATTTTCAATTTGAAAAGTGTCAAAATCAGCTTTAAATATATAGGCAACTTATTAGTGTTCCCATTCTTTACCCCCACGTAGCAGACTTCCGTCATTTTTTGGTCATACATAGTTCACATGTAACATAAAATAGATGTGATAATAACATTTTCTCAAATTGTGCTGCCGGCAAAAAATGATTATAATAAACAATAAACTTCAAAACTCCCACTAATTATGAAATATATTTTAGGCTAAATTAAGAATAAAAATGGAAAAGTTTATTTAGGATTAAACAATTTACGAAACTAGACCTAACACAATAGTTAAATAATGACAAAACTAGCTTCCGACAACAGCTTTTTCAATTGTAAGGTTAGTATAGACCGACAAGCGTATAGTTGTTTAAGTGCTATATACGACCTTTTTATTAACCTTGCAACACGTGACTTAAAGCGTAGATCATCGTCAAGTATTAAATAGAAATTTCTTGAAGAACTAACTAATGGAAGAGGTATTGTTAATTATGACTTTTATCTTATCCTTAACACAATCTCTAATTTTCTGTGTGATCAGAAACAATATCAGCATCAATAGTACCTGCACGAACAAATAATTCATCACTTGATAAATATATGGAATCAATAAAGAGTACTGCTGTTATTTACTATGCGTGTAGGTTCGTTTATTACTTGGATGAATCCATAAGAATCAATGCAGTGTGTGATAATATTACTTAAATTGAAAAGATTCACATTGACATCACCTAAACATATTATATTATCCATCATTGGTGCTAAATAAGATAATATATTATCTAGTTCAACAACACAACTAAGCAGATTAGAGTTTGGGGATCTGTATACTGCGCCTACAGTAAAAGTTTTGCGATTTAATTTAAACATTATCCAAAATATGTTCAAGTATACGAGTCAATTGCAAACCAAACAAAATAACCTGACATTTAAGTTCCTTCCTTAGGTACACACCAACCCCACCCCCTGGACCTTTCCTTGTGGTAGCCAACACACTTGGCCGATTTAAAGTGTCACGTTGGTGGTATTGATGTAATGATTGTATCCTTTTTTAACTTTTGAAAGCAAACAAGTTTTCTGTAAACGAGTCGATATAAATTTATTGCACAAATAATAATGACAATGAAACTTAAATCTAAATTTCTTGTATAAAAACTCTAGCAGGTCATGAATGGTTAAACATCAATCGCTAAACATTAATAATTTGTTAACATAAATATTGCACAATAAATAATGCAATTTGGTGACCGTTACCATACACTTGTGTATTGTGTTTGTGTTGGTCTCGTGCTAACAAAACCAACTAAAATTACCGCGTAGGTAATACTGGTTATTCTGATCAGTATCACAGCCACTGCTATCACTATTTGTATCACCCACTTTGATAATTAAAGGTTCGACAACATCAAACTGCTGTACTATAGCCCACCATTCCATCATACATTTTTCTGCATGTGTGATACATTTTTGCCAATATGACCCATCTATTCTTTGCAAAGATTCTTGCCATATCAAGTTGACATTTGTGTCATTATAAAGTTGGTTAAGCCGTCCAACATTTTTATTGTAATATTTTTTACAGTTCGCCCATACCAACTCTATAGGATACTCGCAGTGATATGGAGGTAGCCGCAAAACTTTGTGTCCGTACATTTCTGCTAGGGTATCTATTTCATAAATTTTTGGTTGTGGATGTTTTTAATTAATGATAATAGTTCCCTTTTAACGTGTGACTGCTGCAACTAACATTGTGTTTAATCAAGTAATCAATGATATTTAGCATTGTCTAGAATAATTACACTGGGTTTGCTTAAATTAGGAATTAAACGTTCTTCAAACCATTTTGTAAATAATGCTGCATTCATGTCTCCATGATAGTCAGCACGTGGAGATTTTGTAGAATGCAAAAGTGCTGCATTGGGGATGAATCCAGTTTTGTTGCCTGCATGTACGACTATGAACCTGTAATAAAAAATATTTCTATTAAATGTAATTTTAACTTTAAAAAACTAACCGTTTTCCTTCTCCAGGAGGTTTTCTCTTTACACTGAGCTTTGAACCATCATGCCAACTCTTCTTAACAGAACCTTGACTAAAAATCCACGTCTCGTCCAAGAAAACAGGATCATAAAGTTACAATTGTTTGTACATTTCATATGCTCTTAAAAACTTCACTCGTGCAGCAGCAATATGTTCCTGTTCAAGCACAGCCCTTCTACCATCGTCCAATTTAAAAGAAAAACCAATTGTTGATAGAAGTCTCGTCAGACTAGACTGGCTGAAGTTAAAAATTTGAGTAGTTACAATTTCTTGTCGTAAAGATTTAACAGTTACATAGAGCCCTAAAAGCATAATACTAAAAACACTAAATAAAATTATTATGAAAACTATATTACATTTGGAATACATTTCGTAAATTTTTCGTTTAAGCGCATCTATTACAAAACCATCTACATCAGACGATTTAGACTTGTTGCATTTTCGGTGCTTGCTCGGTGACTCTGGACCTTTATTTTCTTTTCGGGCTTCTAAAACTCTCTTTTTAATGGAACGAAGAGAACTTAGTCCTATCCCACAAGCCTCAGATGTTGGCTAACAATAAGCAACAGTTAAAACACAACATATCACTTGAAAATTTGATTATACCTGCAATACTGACTCAAATGGGGCCAAGGTTCCATGATTATCACGTTCTCTTTCAAAAAATGTTAGAACATTCATCACCAACAACTGAGCTTGAAAGTTCAAATGTTTGTTACGAAGCGTGTTCATTTTGATAAGTGTTGACCAAACACTATTCAATGTGTAGAAGGTTCTTAGTTTAAAAAAACTGTTTGTTGTATATCAGAATTATCTTTAAAAGAAAAGTAGAACATCGCAAGTGAAATAACAAAGCACAAATTCTAACCTAACCTTAAAAATGTTTGACAATTAATTACAAACGAAAATATTTTATGGACATACGTTCAGAGTGGTTGCATTGAATTATACAGCCGACGATTATTTTTCTAGCTATCGTTTTTAGATTTGGAAGCGCCAGGTAATAGAGTAGCATAACAATATTGTGGCTGTGTTTTATTCATATGCGCAACGATGAGTCATGCTTGACTTTATTTGATTTCAACTATATCTAAAGCTTTGCTTGCTGTTCAACAACTTCGAAATTGCTGAAGGTCATTTACGATGAATAGTTACAGAAATGGAGAAAAACCAGCATCGTACCGTATCCTAGCAACCGTTATTTGCCCAACTTGGAAACGAACCACTAAACTACTAAAGTTAAAATAAAGTAGTTCCCTCTATCATGCGAAAGTTATACCACAAAGCGGCTATTTTTAAATTAGTTCGTGTTATGAAAATAGAGGGATGCTATCGCGCCCTTAAACTGTGAGATGCGCATGGAATCAAAAATGCTCTAGGGTTTGGAATCTAAATATTTTGCAGCCCGTTGTGCTTATCTTTAATTCATATTTCTGACCACGAATATTTCTTGGCTCTAAATTTACAGATTCTAAATGCTATGAAGTTCTTGGAATAGATTTTTGGATGTTGAGCTAAATATTCGGCAAAACACTAGGACAGTCTTTGTTTGAAAATTCAAGTCAACAAAACGTACTATAGTTGTTAATTGTTCCTGGTAACCTTTGTCTGGTGTGCTTTTAATTCCATTTGTTAGCAGTTCTCATTTTGAATCTTGTCTCGTAATTATGTAGGTATGTGTTTGTTCGTTTCTTTAGATGTTTGAATCCTACGACTATGTTCATATAACGTTGTATCAAAATTTAATATAGTTTCTATTCTGTTTAAAAGATTTCCGTGATCTTGTTTAAACAACTGTTTTGATTCTCCACGAAAAGCTTAATTTTGTCTAGCTATAAATTGTTTAACATACACAATTCACAGTGTTTCTATATACCAACGTTTTTTTCCTAATCAAAAAGTTTTTGTCCTTGATTATCAATTGTGATTTTACTTTTTAAAGCTCTTTAAAGCAAGTGCCAGATTTGCCAATGTTTTAAAACTATTATTGTGCATTTCGCTTTTTTCATGCTGCGATAACAGATGTAAGTGTTGCGCCATTTGTGCCAGTTTCTGCGATAGTATTGTTTTTTGAAGTAAATAACGCAATAAAAACAAAATACACAATCTTTAGATACTCAATACAAAAAGCACTTCCTTTCACATGTTTCACCGTTTATCAAAGTGCGCGATTAAAAATGATCTGAGATTTTCGGCCTTCTCATTCTTTAGATATGGGTATCATTTAACTTGAATAGAACCATCTTCAATCAAAAGTCGTCTTTGTGAATGTGAAAGTGTCTCTGGTTATTTACCTAGATCGTCACTTAATAGAATTTGTGAAATAGGTAAAGGGTATACGATGTCAGCACTATCCGTGCAGGTATCATGAATAGTATCTAATGGAACATTCACCTCAGTCTCACATACTCTTCCCTCATTACTCTCGCTTACTTGAAAGGTAGCACCAATATTGTGACTCGTAGACGGTACCGATTCTTCACTTTTCACATATTTTAAAATCGCACCTTTCTCTTTTTTTTTCTTGTTCTTTACCCAATCTCATCTTTTTGTATTGAGCCGGAGAGTTTTTACGCGATATTATTTTTATAAGCTAGAATAGCCTGTTATCTTAGTACTGTAGCGTTGTAACAATTTTTTTGACGACTGCAAATCACCCAAAGTTGTTCGTTAAATACGTCATTTTGTCTATTTAAATAAACACGTAAATATCGTTATGCAAATAAATATTAGTATTGGGATCGTGTAGCCCAATCATAATTCAGAGATTATTCTCTAGTGCTAGTTTAGTTGCTATCAACAGGCGTTGGCTGTTTGAATAAATACCTCAATGTCAAGCGACTTTGAAGTACTTGTGCGCAGTGGAGACAAACCAGTCAGTCTGGCATGGGCATTTGATAAAGATACACGATGCAGAAGTGCAGTGTTCTAGCCAGCAATTTACGTGTGGTCTTAGGCCTAGCCGTTTAAGTCAAGTGCAACATGCACTTGAATAAGTGTTTCTTAATAATGCGCTCTTTAGTTAGTCATCATTCTCTTGAATTAATCTGAACGTTTTTCAATTAGTAATAATTATCTCCAATATAACATAATTTTCTTCAGTTTACTATAATTTACTCAAGTTTACGATAATTTTTTAATTGCCATAATGTTTTATTTGAAAGAGAATGCAGTTGAAAAGATAACGAGAGAAATCTAGTGATAACCTTTCATGTGTTTAATGCAGAACTTTTAATAAAATAGCGTTTATACGCTCAATAGTTTTCCGATAACAAGATATTCGATTTTGTTAATTTTTGTTTTAACAAAAATGATAAAACGTACTCCAAGAAATTCTAATAATGATCTCATAACTTGTTAATATTGATTTCAATTAGTTTGTAAAATTAAACTCAATGGTTGGCAAATTTCTGGTATTTGCAATTAATAAAGTGAATAATTACGGTCGACATAATTGTTTTTTGACGAATGGAATGCCGTAAAAAAAGCATTTTGGATAGTTGTTGGATTGGACTTGTTTGTTTCATTTTGCAAGACAGAAATACACTTCAAGTTCGTACAATTGGGTTCAAGAAACGTACAGTTGGATACATCACAACATGTGGACAGCCAACGTCATTTGTTTGTCGAGGCACCGTATGTAAGCACATCTGGTTTAGACAAAGTAACACTCTTACATAAACAAGAACGTCGCTGTACAAGGTAAGCCTTTTTTATTATTTTCACATGACGTCCGCATTAGGCTAACATTGATACAAAGCAACATATTAAGTACAACATTGTGATGGCCTACGATTCTTATTTTGCTTAGCAACTATAAAAGACTATTGATGTTAAGAATTTATTACCATTTAAATCCAGGGTTGTACCTGTTATTATTACGAATGAACTTAAACACCCTAATTGAGTCCTGATTAAAGTTTTTATTTATGTGTAATTATACTTAAAGCAAATATGAAAGTTAAATTATTAGATTTTTGAAATTTCCATATACACCTGTAAACCAAATAACAGATCTGATATTTTGGGTACTGATTTGAAATAGCTTTGTAACAAAAAAGGAAATGCTTAACATGTTTTGATATTTTGTTTGATTTTATTATTCTACAACTGCGTAAAAGAAATTGAAGTACAATTTTGATGTATATATTTTGTACATACAACTTTTTATCACAGAGAAAGCAATATTTGATTGAAGAACCATCATTTAATTCATTTAAGGAATTGTTTTATTTTGTACTTGTGAGTTCAAGAATAGGGTAATTGAATCAAGGAGCAAGAGGCATAAATATCTTCAATATATTAATATTTGTAGCTCTCATTTGACTAAGGAGCACTGATAGCACTTTTAAAATTTGATGCCTAATATTTGTATCTATTAAAGTGTGTATGTAATTGATATTTATAGCTTTTCTCTTTTGTATGAGGTAACAAGAGTACACCTCTTGTATCCTTTGCTAATTTAATCCTATTTTCTTTACAGCTCCTGCTTAAGCAGTAAATACAATATTCCTCTCTAAGGACTCCCAAGTCCCCCTTAGAGAACCTCTGTGCTTAAAACTTAATGACTTGGTGGCGCCCCCCTCATACTCCTACTTTGGTATAAGTTGAGTCAGTAAGTAAATAATGTTTTATAAAAAGAACCACGATCAATCCTCATAAGCTCTACTCAAGGAATAGTCCTCTAGCATAGTCGAAAATCCATCATATTAAGGAAATCCTTCCTTAAGTTTACTGGTTTCATCAAACAATATTAAAGAACCCATATATTTAATTAATTAATCAATTAAGTAAAGTAAAAATAGTAACAGCGTTTTCGTAACTTTAATTTCATAAGATCTTCTTAATTTATTTAACGTAATTGATATTTACACTTATAATTATACACTTAATTTCTACAATTTATATTTCGCTACCAGTAACTTATACCGCTTAACAAGTAACAACTAAATTAATTTGAATATTTATTTCTTATATACACGCGACTTACTATCGAAACCGACTTCCCTTTCTACCACTAATGTGCGTCTTGATATAACTTACGGTAGTTTCTAGAAAGGAGGAAACTTGAAGTTGACCGTCAATTGATAAGAGGCAGGTGGCTTTTCTTCACGGCGGCGTTTAATAACTGCACTTTTGTCGGGTGATAACGGTTAGGATTTTTAGACGTGCGGCGAATGAAAGCTGATGTAATATGCTAAAAATAACTGTACCGCGATCCCGGGACATCGTCACAGTACCGTAAACCGTTTAAACGAAGAAGTTATAATGGCATTTTGCACAACCCACATCATCATCATCATCATCATTATTGGATCTTCAGTCCTGAAACTGGTTAGACGCGTACCATCATTGTTTCCTATTCTGAACTAACCTACAGATTTCCCCGAAATTTGCACAGTCTGCATCTATCACTATCTGATCTAGGTCTACACCCGCCTCTTTTTTCCTATCTCTGCTTGTCATATATCACATACTATTCCCCAAAAATGCCTTAGAACGTATTATGCCCTTCTACTTCTCATATTTTTTCCCAAAGATATCCTTGTTCCCTTACTGTTTCTATAACCTATTTGTTAATAACTTTGTCTGCCCATCCTCGAACATCTGATGCACGGCATTTCAAAGGCCGCTACTGCTCTTCTGTCTGCTTTTCAGACTGCTCGTATTTCGTAGGCATATTGTCTGTGCTGTGCTCCACACATACGCTTTCAACAACTTTTTGTTCTATGTTTGTTGTCTTTCATCATAGGTGCCGTTCTTTCTTGTTAGATGCAGTTCGGTCACCTTCTATTGTTTTACAATTATATACCCTATTTCTCCGACATTCAGTGGTTGCGAAGAGAGGTAAGCAGCCTGTGGCTGACAAGTTCCCCCAGCACTTGAACATTTACTGATTTAATATTTTTTCCAATATGTCTTTTCGCACAGTCAACATTAGTTGCAGATATTTCACAACAAACAACTAGTTGTTTATAATAATCATCAGATTTGTCTGCGCTTATTTTTTCGTCATTGGGTTTCCCGTCTCAAAACTGGTTGGACATGTACTTGCACTTATTTCTATTCTAAACTAACCTACATGGTTCCCTGAAATTCTCACACAGTAATACAGCTCGGTTTCCCTTATATTGTTTTTTAATATTATGCCCTATTTCACTGAGATTTATTGAAGGGGGTTAAGCAACCTGTGGCTGCCAAGATCCCCCAACACTTAGACATTTGCCGAAATAATAGTTTTCCAGTAAATGCTTTCACGCAATTACCATAATTCGAGAATATTGCCCCTCCAATGCTTGTAGTTGCTTATAATAAATATCATGTTTAAGTGCAGCTACTTTCTTCGTCATTAATTTATCCATCTTGGGACTGGTTGGATGCGTACCTCCATTATTTCTCTTCTGAGCTAGCCTACACATTTCCCTGAAACTCCTACAGCCTACATCTTTCACTATCTGTGTGCAGTAGTCTAACCTAGGTCTACCTCTTCTGCTCTTTTTTCCTATCTCTGCTTCTAGTATATTCCGCACTATTCCTTCATGCCGTAGTATGTGGCCTATCATCCTATCTCTCCTATTTTTACCGTTTTCCACATATTTCTTTTTCCCCTACCATTTTAGTACCTCTTCGTTCTTAACTTTGTCTGTCCATGATATCTTCATCATACGTCTGTAGCACCACATTTCAAAGGCTTCTACCTTTTTCTTGTCCGCTTCTCCCACTGTCTAGGCTTCACAGCCATACAGTGCTGTGCTCCACACATATGTTTTGAGCAATCTTTTCCTTGTTTCTATGTTTGTGGTCTTTGAGCACAGTAGTTGCTTTCTTGTTAAATGTAGCACGACCTTGTGCTAATCTTTGTTTTATATCTTTTGTGCTTTTCCCATCTTGCGTTATTTGGCTTCCTAGGTAGCAGAAATCCTTAACCTCTTGTAAGTTCGTGTTACATATTTGTATTCTTGTTTTTGATTTATTTTTCCCTCCTTTGCATACTAGTACTTTAGTTTTACTTTTGTTAATTTTCATACCGTATCTCTCTGTTAGAACCGTTTCCATTTCATTGAGAGCAGCTTCTAACTCTTCCTTGCTAGATGCTAATACCGCTATATCATCTGCAAATCTAAGCATGCCAATTTTTTGTCCCTGCATAGTAATTCCAAATGTCTTCCTGCATTTGACAGTATTCATTGCCTCCTCAATGTACAAGTTAAAAATTAGTGGGGATAGGGAACATCCCTGTCTTACCCCTTTCCTGATGTTTACTTCTCTACGTTCCTGCTCTAATTCTATTACTCCTGTTTGCTCTCTGTATAAGCTATGTACTATCCGTCTATCCCTATAACTCATTCCAATTTTTTTGAGTATTTCGAACATTTTTTCCATTTTACATTGTCAAATGCTTTTTCCAGATCTACAAACCCTATATACACGCTTTCTCCTTTTTCTATTGTTTTCTCCATTATCACTCTCAGAGCTAAAATAGCCTCCCGTGTTCCCCTGTTTCGCCTAAACCCAAATTGGTCTTCTCCTAGTATTTCTTCAGCCCGTTTTTCCATTCGTCTTTGTACAATTCTAGTTAATATTTTTGATACGTGTGCTGTCAAGCTTATTGTTCGAAAATTTTCACATCTATCTGCGCCTTTCTTTTTTGGTATAGTTACTATGATGTTATGTTTGAAATCCTTGGGTATCTCGCCTGTCTCATACATATAGCTTACAAGTTGGAAGAGACGTTCTGTTACTGCTTGACCAGCGGCTTTTAGAGTCTCCGCTTGCACCTTATCTGTACCCGGCGCCTTACCGTTTTTCAGACCCTTTAATGCTATTTCAAATTCATCTCTAAGTATAGGATATCCCAAGTCATCATTTTCAATGCCTGATTCCTTTTCTAATGCAGTTAGTTCTTCTCCTGCATATAAATTCCCAATATATTCTTGCCATCTACCCACTTTCTCTACATTTTCTATAATGACATTTCCTCCCGCATCCCTTATATTTTTGCTATACGGTTCTATATCCCTGAAATTGATTCTAATTAGTTTGTATGCTTCATCTGTCTTTCATACTTCCATCTTAGTTTGTACCTCTTTGCACTTTTCATCAATCCATTGTTCTTTAGCTTTCCTGCATTTTCGAATAATTTCCCATTTTATGGCTTTGTATCTCTCTTTTCCTGTTTCGTCTGATTTATTTTTGTATTTTCGTCTTTCTTCTATTAAATTCAGGATATCCTTTGTTATCCATGGTTTCTTATTTACTTTTTGTGTATACCCCAGAATATCTCTGGCCGCCATGTCGAGGCTGGATTTAATGTTATTCCATTCTGTTTCTACTTCCTTAGTATCAGATATTTTCCCGATATCTCTGAGCAATTCATTTGACCTTTTTTCGAATCTTTCTTGAATATCTTTCTCTTTTAGTTTCTGTAGGTCCAAATGCCTTTTTCCGTTTCTTTTTTTCAAATTTTTAAATTTAAGTGCGGCCTTCATAATTACGATGTTGTGGTCAGTGTCTATATCTGCTTCTGGGTAGCTTCTACAGTCTTTTACTTGATTTCTAAACCGTTGTCTAACAAGAATGTAATCTATTTGATATCATCCTATATCTCCTGGCATCTTCCACGTATATCGTCTTCTAGCATGATGTTGAAATAATGTGTTTGTAATGATTAAATTGTTCTTGTCGCAAAATTCTACCAGCCTATTTCCTCTGTCGTTTCTAGTGCCTAAACCAAATCCTTCCCTAGCACAACCCACATGTACTAATTATTTTTTTTTACTTTTGGTGTATTTGCAACAGTGGAAACAGGTCCACTTATAGTAAACATGCTTTTATTAAGGATCATCTTTTCCGCTACTCCACTTACCAAATATTGCCGTTTTTCTGATGTGTCGCCTGTGTTCAGTGAATACACTTGCCACTAGGGTAGCGCGACCTTGCTTGGAGTTGAGACCTACCAAGCAACAGTATTAATAATGTTTAATTTTTGGTGTCTGAGACCATTCTGAACGAGCCTGCACCTTGACAATGTTCTAAAATACTAGAACAGGCAGAATGACTTGCGCGTTTCAATGAGCTAAAGAACTAAACTATAGGTTTAACCAAATTAGTGGGGTCCCCGAAAGAGGGCAGCAGCTTTTTTGGTACTTAAAGTGGCAGAGACCATAGGGGTCGGTATGACACTCTAAGACACACTACTGCGATGTGGAAGGCAACGGGAAACCACCACATTACCTCCCAAGTACACTGCATACAGAAATTATTAGTAAACATGATGGCATCTTCTGGGGTAAAAAATTCCGGAGATAAAATAGTCCCCGATTCGGATCTCCGGGAGGGGACTACCTCAGGGGATGTGATCCGAAAGAATAGAAGAAGATCCTTAAACATTCTGCGAGCCGTAGCGTGGAATATCAGAAGTATGAAACAAGTAGGTAAGCTAGAGAACCTCAAACTTGAAATGGATAGGTTAGCACTAGACATAGTAGAAATCAGCAAAGTCCGCTGGCCAGAGGCGGGGGATTTTTGGAATGGAAACTTTAGGGTGATTCATACGGGATCAGAGGAAGAAAATTCGGGTGTGTGGATAGTTATGCGAAAAAAGATAGGACGACGTGTAGAAAACTACTTACAAAAGAACGAAAAAGTTCTCATGGTTAGATTTGAATCTAAACCAGTAAATACAATAATAATACAAGTATACATGCCCACCTCTAGCTACAGTGAGGAAGAGCTAGAGGCGATCTACAAAGATGTCGAAGACATACTAAGATACGTAAAAGGACATGAATATTTAATAATTACAAGGGATTTTAATGCAGTGGTAGGTGAGGGTAGGGAAGGAGCGATAGTAGGTTTATTTGGTTTAGGCACGAGAAATGACAGAGGAAATAGGCTGGTACAATTTGCGACAAGAACAACTTAACCATCACAAATACATTATTTCAACATCATGCTAGAAGACGATGCACGTGGAAGATGCCAGGAGATATAGGAAGATATCAAATAGTTTATATTATTGTTATACAACGGTTTAGAAATCAAGTAAAAGACTGTAGAAGCTACCCGGAAGCAGATATAGACACTGACCACAACATCGTAATTATGAAAGCCGCACTTAAATTTGAAAATCCGAAAAAGAAGAACGGAAAAAAGTACTTTGACTTCGAGAAGCTAAAAGATAAAGATATCCACGAAAGATTTGAAAAAAAGTCAAATGAATTGCTGAAAGATATCGGGAAAATTTCTGATACTAAGGAAGTAGAAACAGAATGGAATAACATTAAATCCAGCTTAGGCATGGTAGCCAGAGATATTCTGGGGTATACACAAAAAGAAAATAAGAAACCATGGATAACAAAGGATATCCTGAATTTAATAGAAGAAAGACGAAAATACAAAAATAGATCAGACGAAACAGGAAAACAGAGAGCCATAAAACGGGAAATTATTCGCAAATGCAGAAAAGCTAAAGAACAATGGACTGATGAAAAGTGCAAAGAGGTACAAACTAAGAAGGAAATATGAAAGACAGACGAAGCATACAAATTAATTAGAATAAATTTTAAAGATATAAAACCATATAGCAAAAATATAAGTGATGTGGGAGGAAACGTCATTATAGAAAATGTAGATAAAGTAGCTAGATAGCAGGAATATATAGAGAATTTATATTCATGAGAGGAATTAACAGCATTAGAACAGGAATCAGACATTGAATAGGATGACCTGGGATATCCTATACTTAGAGATGAATTTGAATTAGCATTAAAGAGTCTGAACAATGGTAAGGCGCCGGGTACAGATAAGGTGCAAGCAGACACTCTAAAATCCGCTGGACAAGCAGTACCAGAACGTCTCTTCCGACTTGTAAGCTATATGTATGAGACCGGCGAGATACCCAAAGATTTCAAACGTAACCTCATAGTAACTATACCAAAAAAAGAGGTGCCGTAGATGTGAAAATTTTTGAACAATAAGCTTGACAGCACACGTTTTAAAAATATTAACTAGAAATGTACAAAGACGAATGGAAAAACGAGCTGAAGAAATACTGGGAGAAGATTAATTTGGGTTTAGGCGAAACAGGGGAATACGGGGGGCTATTTTAGCTCTGAGGGTGATAATGGAGAAAACAATAGAGAAGGTGGAAAGCGTATATATAGGGTTTGTAGATCTGGAGAAAGCATTCGACAATGTAAAATGGAAAAAAATGTTCAAAATACTCAAAAAGATTAGAATGAGTTTTAGGGATAGAAAGATAGTACATTGCTTATACAAAGAGCCAACAGTCATAATAGAATTAGAGCAAGAAAGTAGAGAAGTAAATATTAGGAAAGGGGTGAGACAGGGATGTGCTTTATCCCCATTAATTTTTAACTTGTACATAGAAGGATCAATGGAATCCTGTCAAATGCAGGAAGACATTTGGAATTAATATGCAGGGACCAAAGATTGATATGCTTAGATTTGCACATGGTATAGCGGTATTAGCGTCTAGCAAAGAAGAGTTAGAAGCTGCTGTTAATGAAATGGAAACAGTTCTAACGGAGAGATACGGCATGAAAATTAACAAAAATAAAATATAAGTACTAGTACGCAAAAAGGGAAAAATAAATCAAAAACAAGAATACAAATAGGTAACGAGAACTTACAAGAGGTTAAGGATTTCTGCTACCTAGGAAGTCAAATAACGCAAGATGGGAAAAGCAGAAAAGATATAAAATAAAGATTAGCACAAGTTCGTGCTACATTTAACAAGAAAAAGCAACTACTGTGTTCAAGGACCAGCCTTTAAATGTGGTGCTACAGACGTATGATGAAGATACCATGAACAGAGAAAATTAAGAACAAAAAGGTAATAGAAATGGTAGGGGAAGAAAGAACTATGTGGAAAATAGTAAAAAAATAGGAGAAAGAGGATGATAGGTCACATACTAAGACATGAGGGAATAGTGCGCAATATATTAGAAGCAGAGATAGAAAAAAGGAGAAGTTGTAACATTTTATTTTTCAAGTCGTAATTTAATTACATTGAATTACACGTTAAGCACGCTAAGCGTATATTGTTCCTTAAGGATCTAGTTATATTAAGATATCTGTGTCGCATAAAGCTATTTCCAAGTACATATCTATTGGATTGTTTCGTATTTCCCCCTCTGACGCGACCGTTCGGCTCTGGTTTCGATAGAGAGTCGGCCACGGGCTACGGCTTTGTTAAGATGTATTTTTGGCTAGAGGCCGGCAACCTTTGAATCAATTATCAATTGTGGAGATATTTTCTAATAACGGTTGGTAAAGTATACATTATACAAACTAATTTAATTTGAGGTAATTTATTTCGCGCAACAGAGTAGAAGGCGACCCTTAGAATGTGACAGCAACCTTTAGAATGCGAAAGCAACCTTTAGAACACGATATAAAATATAATGCAACAAATATAATTCGACAAGAACAGCCGATTTAAACTTAGTCTAACAAGAAATTTGTCTGGTAAGGAATTATAGAAGTTAATTTGGATGGAGTCGTTTTAAATTAAAAAACGCTGTTAACTTTGCTTAAAGAACGGATTTCCCGTCTCAGTTGTTGCGATGCGGCTAATGCAGTTTTTGGTTCGTAATTAGCAATAAGATCTTTTTTTGCATGTGTTTCAAAGTTTAGAGCATGTTAATTTGCTTTTATGTTTAGTACACGTAATTTGTATAAACTTCAATTAATTGTTGAGCTGGTTTTACAAGTTGTAACACGAAATTTTGTTGAATTAGCTTTCTAAAAAAACATGCTTTGTTCTATACGAACCGTCGATAAATTTAACATGTGTTTTCGACGTCATATTTTTCTATTTTGCACAGTTCACAGATGTTGTCTTGAAAGCAAACGCTTTGAGCAGCTGTAATACAATTTAAACAAACATGCCTATTTTTGTGACCAACTTTATCTATACATAGATTATTAAACGTAAATTTGAAAGCTCAAATTCTCATTATGTTAGGTTCAAGTAATTTGTTATCTACCTGAAAAGATCTGCCCAGGTTAGAATTTAATTCACTGTGTTATGCTTACAAATCATTATCACTTTAATTTGTATAACAAGTTCATGTTTAAAGTAAAGTTGGTTGATTAATGAAAGAAAAAAGAAAAGTCAAAAATTTAAATTTTGATGTAGTTGATTATGACCATTTTTTGTTACAAGTTCCAATATTTTAAAAAGAGTTTTTTAGTAAACATTTAGTCCGAAATCTAAGACTTTTATTTTGGTCAAGTACGATCAAATCTAATTACATAAAGCTAAAATTAATCTGAGTAATAATTTGATGCCAATATTATATTGGAAATACTTTTTTATTATTTCTTTATATACGTTTATGGGACACAAGTGGTGTTCTACTTTTTTATTTATTTAACCATTGCAATTTCTTATAGGAGCTGCGTCTTATTTTGTTAAGACAGGTTTTTGTTAACGAAGGCGATCATTTGTTCTTTGGGTTTCCACGTCCGCCCTTAGAACTGCGCTTTGCAATTATCGTCATTATCTCGGGACATGGTGGCGCCTATTTGATTTAGTTTCACTTTGGTTTGCAGACAGAATTCGACTTACCCCTCCCACTTCTCATTGCTCCACCCAGGAATAGACCCCTAGCTTTGTCGGAAGACTTTGTTCTCTAGCGCCTTAATATAACAAAAAAACGTTCCAGTCATTTGTAAAACAGAAGTCGTTTTAGTGGCACCCATCCAACGTAAAGCCTAGCAAAAATAGTTACTCTGGCGTCACAACGTGAGCCAGCCAACTTTTAAATTCGTATCACTGGTTCACAACGTGGGGCCAGCCATTTGTAAAGAAAAATTCGTGTCAAAGTAGAGGTAGACCTAGGTTAGACTATTGCACACAGATAGTGAAAGATGTAAGCTGTGAGAATTTCACGGAAATCTGTAGGCTAGCCCAGAATTGAAATCAATGTAGGTACGCTTCCGACCAGTCGCAAGATGGAAAAACATGACAAAAATAATAACTGTACTTAAACATGAGGACTATTATAAACAACTACAGATATTGGCATTTACTTGAAAACTATTAATACGGCAAATGTCTAAGTGTTGGGGGATCTTTGGCAGCCACAGGCTGCTTAACTCCCTTCACATACCACTGAATCTCGGTGAAATAGGGCATATAATTAGAAAACAATAGAAGGGTATCGACCTGCTTATCGGCTGTTGTAAGAATTGCTTGGAACGGGGTAGGCTAGCTCAGAACATAAATAAGCTGAGATATAAGTCCAACCAGTTTCAAGATGTAAATCCCAATGACGAAAAATAAGTGCTCTTAAATCTGATGATTATTATAAATAACTACAGGTGTTGGTTGTGAAATTTTTTCAACTAATGTTGATTGTGCGAAAGGATAAATTGAAAAAATTATCAATTCGACAAAGTTTCAGGTGCTGGGGGAACTTGGAAGCCAAGGGCTACCTAAACCCCACCCCTTCACATACCACTGAATATCAGGGAATTAGGGTATATAACTGTAAAAGAATAGAAGATGACCGAACTGCATCTATCTCGAAAGAACATCCGCTATGTTCAAAGTCAACGAACATAGATACAAGAAGAAAACTGTTCAAAGCATGGAGCACAGCACAGTGCATCTATGAAATAGGAGCCGTAGGAAAAGCAGACAGAAAGAGATAGAACTTCTGGAATGTTGTGCTTCAGATGTATGAGGATGGACACACAAAGTTAATAACAAATTGGTTGTAGAAATAGTAGATGAATATAGATATCTGTGAAAAATGAAAAAAATAGAAGAAATAGAACGACAGGATACGTTCTAATGCATTTCTGGGGAATAGTACGGGATATACTACAAGCAGAGATAGAAAAAGAGAGGTAGAGGTAGACCGAGATCAGACTTTCGCACGCATATAGTGATAGATGCAGACTGTGTAAATTTCAGGGAAATGTGTAGGTTGGTTCAGATTAGGAAACCATGAGAGTACGCGTCCAACCAGTTCTAGGACTGAAGACCTAATGATGATGATGGTGTGAGACACTTGCATCAGTTCCAAAATTGTTTTCTGTTGTGGTACTAGCTTGCTTCACGCACTTATATTTTTTCAAAAACTAATTAATTTAACAATATCCTGTTGAAGTTTGGACATCAATTATTTCATACATCATATACAAAGCCTTTTTTATTGAATTTCTATATAAACTATACTAAACCTTCAACCTGCAGTAAAATTTCAAAATGGCTCCGTATATACGATTCTTTGTCTTTTGTAAAGTACTCGCCGACCAATTGTAAGCTAATTGACGTTTAGCCCTCGGCTGTGTTGTTTTTCTTCTCTTGATTAGAATTTATTACCAGAGTTTCGCGTTTTAATGCGATGTCTACTTCGAATTAAGTTTATTATGATTTTAATATTAAGATGGGGCCCATCCATATTAAACGCCGCTTTGGTTGGGCTGGGCTGTATTATCCACAGACTAATTAAGTTTATATTCGTTATGTCGTATTGTTTGTAATTTTTTCTGTGTTGTTTTACTTAATTGTAATTTATTGCCCTGTTAATGATATTGCTTATTAAATTGATTATTAAAAATAAAACGCTTTTCTCAATGTTTGTTACCTATATCACGGCCCTTTTAACCATCGCCGCAATTTTAGTTAATTAACATGGTTATAAATAATCTTGGGAAAATTG
The DNA here is from genome assembly GCA_036346225.1 of Platerodrilus igneus. Classification (NCBI taxonomy): domain Eukaryota; kingdom Metazoa; phylum Arthropoda; class Insecta; order Coleoptera; family Lycidae; genus Platerodrilus; species Platerodrilus igneus. The sequence goes on along the minus strand of JARFIW010000237.1, from coordinate 1,665,840 downwards.
TGACAACTAAATTATTTAGCATATAAATGTTTCAGATTGATGGTCGTTTATACAATTTTAGTTGTATTCGTATTGATAATTAAATTTTTAACGTAACCAACAGCAACTTGCTAATTACAAAGAAGAGAAGGTAAAAGCTGAGCTTAAAATCAGTGGTGTTGAAGGAGCTCAAGTAAAGTATAAAGCACAAATGAAGTCACTTGTTGAGTATCAATTTGGAATGTTTGAGACACAGACTAGTATTGGTATGACATACGTCTCAGGCTTGAGAATTTATAAAACAATCTTGGTCATGGTCTTGAATGCGTCCACCTGATATTGATTCCGTTTTTAACAGCTCATCATCATGGAACAGGTTGGAAGCGTACCTCCGTTATTTCCTATTCTGAATCAACATGCACATTTCCCTGAAATTCCTACAGCCTACATCTTTCACTAATTATGAGCAATAGTCTAATCTAGATCTACCTCTACCTTTCATTGTTTCTCTCTCTCCGCCTAATACTAGGTGAATCATATTGAACTTGCCGATTTCGAAGAGGTGCGTAATAAAAACCAAGCAAGATGCAATGAAAATTATTTTATTATTTGAAAGAACATAGAGTGCAGTTTTATTTTATTATGATTTGAAAATGATATCTTCTAAATGTCTACCTTCATTGTCCAAACACTGACGGAGCCTTTCCTGGAAGTTTTTCATGACTCTGTGAATCATATTTAAAGGAATAGCATTAATTTCTTCAGTGATGGCAGTTTTCAGTTCATCGATAGTTCGGGGACGATGCTTGTACACCTTTTCCTTGAGGTAACCTCAAAGAAAAACATCTCATGGGGTTAAATCAGGCGATCTTGAGGGCCATCCAATGTCACCTCGCAAAGACATAAGACGGCCGGGAAACATTTGCCTTAGAAGTTCCATTGAACGATGAGATGTATGGGCCGTAACACCATCTTGTTGGAACTAAATGTTTTCATTTTCATGGTCTTGCAATAATTTATCCACCTTTGGTTTTAAAAATTTCAATCATGTGACAATACTGAACGGAAGTCACTGTTACAACTGTACCGTTTTCTTCGAAAAATTAGGGACCCCACACACCAAAATCTCCAACAGCGCACCACACTGTTACTCGAAGACTGTGGAGTGGTGGTTGGTGAAGTTTCTGAGGGTTATTCTCTGTCCAATAGCGAAAATTTTGTTTATTAACAGTTCCGGCCAAGTGAAAATAGGCCTCATCACTAAAGATCAAAACAGTAGTACGAGGAATACTTTGTAGAATGTTACGGCACAAATTTTTTCGTGTGTCAAAGTCGCTGTCACTTAACTCTTGCACTAACTGTATCTTGTATGGGTGCAATGGAAGGTCTCTATGGAGGATTCTGACACTATTGGCAGATAATCCCAATGAAGCGTCGTGTTTACGAACAGATCGCTGGGTGGACTGTTGAATTGAAGCCCGTACTCTATCCACATTTTCTGCTGACGTCTAGTTCGGCCTACTGGTTTTCTTTTTAATGTCGAAGATGTCGTTTAAAAATTAGTTACCCAATTCCTAATTGTTCGCCCAGTGGGGATGGCATCGTGACGACCAAGAGCAAAGTGTACACGAAACGCACGCTGTGTTGTGATCATTGATTCACCACTTCAAATAAACTCTTCCACCACGAACACTTGATGTTGACCCGACCAAGTCATTGCTCACACTGAAACCTGCATGTCGTGGCGTGTCTGATGACGCAATCCCCACCCTTCCACTCCCTTCAGTGTTCGGTTAATGACCTTGTAAAATCGGAAAGTTCAATATGATTCACCCAGTATATCTCGTACTATTCCCTAATGCCTTAGAACTTGTTCTATTATCCTATCTCTTCTATTTTTTACTTTTTTCCACATATTTTTTTCCTTTCCTTAATATATCTAGTACTTCTTTATTCTTAACTTCGTCTGTCCACGATATCTTCATCATACGTCTGTAGCACCACATTTCTTGTCCGCTTCTCCTACTGTTCAGGTTTCACAGCCGTACGGTACTTTCAACTTTTTTTCCTTTTTTCTATGTTTATTGTCTTCGAACACAGCAGCTGCCTTTTCTTGCTAAATACAGCACCGCCTTTTGCTAATATTTGTTTTTTAAATATTCTTTACGCTTTTTCCATCTTGCGTTATTTGACTTCCTAGGTGCCAGAAAAATCCTTAAACTCTGGTTACCTATTTGTATTCTGCTTTGACTTATTTTCCTCTCCTATGCATACTAGTACCTTAGTTTTATTTTTATTTTATTCTCTTTGTTAATACTATTTCCATGTCATGAAGAGCTGCTTCTAACTCTTCCTTGCTATATGCTAATACAGCTATTTCTTCAGTAAATTCAAGCATATCAATCGTTCGTCCCTTGTTACATGCCAAAATTGGCAATGTAGCATGTATAAGGTAATTCCCGCGTATTTTTTTAATTAAAAACGCCAACTTCCGTCGTCGCGGGCAATCGCGCCTGCACAGAGGAAATGCAGGAGTGCGCGAGTGTCAAAAGCGAGACTAAGCCACGAGCTCTCGAAAAAGCAACAACTATCTTGGTGTGGTGCGTGTTTTTCTTTTCGGTATGTAGATTCATTGTACCTTTTATCTTTGTGTACATGTTACCTAATTTTTCCGACCTCCTATAAGTGCAGTAAAAGGAAGGACGGATAATAATTTGATTTAACATGGCGTAACTGGACTCAACCTGCAAATCATCGCTGGACTCTGAGTAAGTTCCGAGATGCCACCCCGTGAGTAATTTCATTTTATTTGAATTGTGTTTGCAAATTGACTTAAAAAGCGGTTGCATCACTCTTAAAGCGTGGTCGGTATATGTTATAAAATGTCGGGGGAATTACATGTCGCCTAATAGTATAACAATGGCGCCCAATGTGAGGCTCGATTGGCAAGATGGAAGTTACGTATCTCTCAATTTATCTTTGACGTTTGACATAGACTTTGTAAAGATATAAAGTACTTACTGATTGCCCAAGTGAACACTGCACTGCAAAGTCTCGGCTTGGATTTGTAACAAACTTTTATAGATTAATTTCAGACTCACTTTGAGCCTATTTTATATAAGTCTCTCAATGTTTTAATTCACGTTAATTACTTTTGTAAAAATAATAACCGCATAAATTGTAAAGGTTTTTATTAAATTCCTTTTCAGTGCATGAACAAAGGTACATTTTTTATCATCATGATCATCATCATCATTAGGTCTTCAGTCCTAGAACTGGTGGGACGCGTACCCTCTTTGTTTCCTAGTCTGAGCTAACCTACACATTTTGCTGAAATTTGCTCAGTCTGCATTTATCCCTATGTGAGTGCGAAAGTCTGATTTCGGTCTACTCCTACCTATCTTTTCCTATCTCTGCTTGTAATATATCCTGTACTATTCTCCACAAATATCTTAGAACGTATCCTGTCCTTCTATTTCTTTTATTTTTTCATTCTCCACTGATATCTTTATTCCTCTATTATTTCTACAACCAATTTGTTATTAACTTTGTTTGTCCATGCTACCATCCTCATACATCTGAAGCCAACATTCCAGAAGGCCTCTATCTCTTTCTGTCTGCTTTTCCTACTGCCCCCATTTTATAGATGTACTGTGCTGTGCTCCACACTATGCTTTAAACAGTTTTCTTCTTGTATCTATGTTCATTATCTTTGAACATAGCTGTTGCCCCCAACACTTGAACCTTTGTTGAATTAATAGTTTTTCTAATTTATCCTTAGGCACAATCAACATTAGTTGAAAATATTTCACAATCAACACCTGTAGTTGTTTATAATAATCACTTTGTTTAAGTACAGTTATTATTTTTGAAATTAATTTTTCCATCTTGCGACTGGTTGGAAGCGCACCTCATTGATTTCTATTCTGAGCTAGCCTACACTTTTCTCTGAAATTCTCATAGCCTACATCTTTCGCTATCTGTGTGCAGTAGTTTAACCTAGGTCTACTTCTACTTCTCTTTTTTCCTATTTCTGCTTCTAATATGTTCCGCACTATTCCCTCATGTCATAGTATGTGGCTTATCATCCTATCTCTCATATTTTTACTATTTTCCACATACTTCTTTCTTCCCCTATCATTTCTAGTACCTCTTTGTTCTTAACTTTGTCTGTCCATGATATCTTTATCATACGTCTGTAGCATCACATTTCAAAGGCTACTACATTTTACTTATCTGCTTTCCTACTGTCCAGGTTTCATAGTCATACAGTGCTGTCCTGCACACATATATTTTAAGCAATCTTTTCCTTGTTTCTATGTTTGTGGTTTTTGAGTACAGTAGTTGTTTTTTTTTTTGATAAATGTAGCACGAATTTGTGCTAATCTTTGTTTTATATCTTTTGTGATTTTCTCATCTTGCGTTATTTGACTTCTTAGGTAGCAGAAATCCTTAACCTCTTGTCAGTTCTCGTTACCTATTTGTACTCTTGTTTTCGATTTATTTTCCCCTCTTTTACATACTAGAACTTTAGTTTTATTTTTGTTAATGTTCATAGCATATCTCTCCGCTAGAACTGTTTCCATTTCATTAAGAGCAGCTTCTAATGCTTCTTTGCTAGATGCTAATACCGGTGTATCATCTGCAAATGTAAGCATATCAATCTTTTGTCCTTGCATATTAATTCCAAATGTCTTCCTGCATTTGACAGTATTCATTGCCTCTTCTATGTACAAGTTAAAAATTAATGGCGACAAGACACATCCCTGTCTCACCCCTTTCCTAATATTTACTTCTCTACTTTCTTACTGTAATTCTATTACCGCCGTTTGCTCTTTATATAAGCTAAGTACTATCAGTCTGTCCTTAAAACTCTTTCCAATCTTTTTGAGTATTTCGAACATTTTTTTCCATTTTACATTGTTGAATGGTTTTTCCATATATATATATATATATATATATATATATATATATATATTCTTATGCTCACCCCCCCCCCTTTTTATATATATGATATTTTAAACTATGGTTTATTTATTTACAATTTTTATATACTTGACAGTGTGAAAATTTTGACTCTTATTTTTCGTGCTTTAACTAAGTTTGGTCGGTCTACAAAACAAAACTATATGAATATGCCTCGACTATTGAAACTCGCCTTCTCAGGGTATCCACACCTACCTACCGTGGGTTCAGTGATAGGTAGATGGTCACTACACCGACCAAACTGCACTACCTTTATTTTAGTACTTGTAACCTTATATTCGTATATGCCAAATTTTTAATAAGCAGATCCACGTAGCCTTGTGCCAAATCAATTACTCTTACCAAATTTGACTTTGACGTATCAAAAACACAGTACTCACCCGATTTACGCGTCGCTGTAGGTCTCTCTGAACTCTGGCTCAAAATCTAAATTACCGGATGGGTCTTCACACTGCGTTGCACTATCGCTATGGTTCCTCTGCTTTCCAGACACCAGGTTTTGCTATACTTAATTTTGATATTCACCCAAATCTATAAATAATGACCAAATTTAGAATTTTGAATACCTTGCAATTTTACTTCCCCCGCGCTAATTTTCCTATATTTATGCCTTCTGTCCGTATAATACTCCTGCTAATCCAACGCTATCCTTTCTTTAATCTGCTCGTTCTAATTCTATGCTCCTTTCTAGTTTCCACTCAATACCAATTTATCCGCAATGCACTATCCAAATCACTCCAAGTAGTTTCTCCTTCAGTCTAATAAATCCAATCCAATTCCTTTCTGCCTTAATCCAACTCGTTCCATAACATCCAATATTAATTCCGCCTGTTTCAATGTCGCTCCAATCCACTCTTACAACTTTCCACCCGTCTTTACTATTATTATTATTCCACTCACTTATCTATACTCTTCTTTGTTTCAATTAAAGACTTGAGCTTGTCAAAATAATTTATTTACTCTTTTTAATATTCAAATTAGCGCAGTATACAAAAAACACGTCTTGTTACAAAAATATTTTTATCGAACTCCCTTTTATTTATGTTTACTTAGGTAATACCACCTTTTAAATTATGCCTACTTTTTATACATTTTACAAATCCCCCATCCAATTAAATCGTCCCAACTAGTTTGTGTCACTAATACCTATAATACATCTTTTACACTTTACAATTTTATACTTAAATGTTCAATCATTGGTTCATATGACCGCGTCATCCTTTAATCAGCTTTGACAATATTTTCACTTATAATTTTGATACTACAAGTTTGTCCAAAGGTTGATTCTACTAAATAAGTGCCGAAATGTTTCACATATAAACCTGGCTCTGTGTAGTGAATAGTGGAACTTCTACAGACGCATCCGGTTTTTCGATCAGCAAATGTACATTCTTTGGCTTATTAAAGTACAACTTAGTATAAATCTTTGACTACTGTGCTTTTTCACGTCATCAAGTCATTGTTTTCACGTCTTGGCACTTCTACTTTGACTAATATACTTTAAATACTTTACCATTTGTAAAGTACGGCAAACACAAAATTTTCAGTTACGTGATCTGATATTTGGCTTTATTTGGCATATACACAACCTTCAAACAAAATAATCTTTATACCCTTTTAGCTATCACTAACACTTCATTGGCCCCACTGGTTTTAGATAAAAGTGGAAATTTTGTCTGTCTTTATAACTCTTTTCTTGATGTGCATAATTTCTATTTTATTTAAAACCACTCCACGCATTTCTACATATTAATTATTACTCAGCCCCTAATTTCATTTTCTTTCACGTCTGTCTAACTACGCTATATAATAACTTCCACTATAGAACAAAACAAATTTAAACTTTACGTTTCATGACCTCTTATCATGCCAAACCCTCCTCTTGTGCAATTTTATATGGATATAAATTTTCTAAGTGAAAACGCCCACGACGTTCCCCTGTTATAGTATCTAAATCGAACGTATTTCCTTCAGCAAAAATACGCGCGATTTTGTACGGCCCTTCGTAAGGAAACAGCAACTTCGCGCTAATGTTTCTTTCGCGGTTTGAAACCCTTAATCTTTTTATTACCACCATATCTCCTATTTCAAAAATCGTCCTTTTTTTAATCCTACTACGCCTTCGCTCGATGTCCCTACGCTGCATCCTTTCAATTCTACGCTTAACGCTACCCAACAACTCTGTGATGTCTTGCACCTCGACTTCTCCCCTCCATGGCCTAGCTGGTATAATCTTTCTAATCAATGTTATTGGACATGTTTTTGTAACAGAACTCGGTACGCAATTCATAAAGTTTTCGATCTGTGGCAGATATCTAACCCATCTATCGTGGTGCTCTTGCGTTGCCAACCGTAGATATTTTATGACTTCTCGTATAAAACGTTCGCATGAATTTGCTTTCGGATGCCGTATGCTGCTAAATGATACCTTAATATGTTCTCTATTTAACCCGTTTCTGAATCTTTGGTTATTGAAATATGTCGCGTTGTCTACCAAAATCCTATCCATTTTCCCAACCTGACTTCCAAATTCTCTAATTGACTGTAAAGCATGCACCGTGTTACTTCGTCTTGCCGGAAATAACTTAACAAATTTCGAAAAAACGTCCACCATTACCAATATGTGCCGATACCCCTGTTCACTAGTAATTAGGTTGCTCAAGTAATCAATAGCTACCAATTCTAACGGTCCACTCACGCTCACATTCATCGGTATATTCTGCAACACCATGTTTTTGTCTTTACCTAAAATGCAAATCTTACAACGATTAATCCGTTCTTTAACCACCGTGATATCGTTTCTTGTATAAAATGCCTCTCTAGATACCAAAAATGTTTTTCTAATGCCGATATGTCCAAATTTTAGATGAATTTCGTCTATAATTTCCACAGCCGTGTCTCTGGATAACACCAACAGTTCTGCATCCCCTATCCTCTTTACCACAAACTGGCCTACAATTGTAAATCCACGGTACTCCTCCACATTTTCCATCGTTAATTTCTCGCGTATCGAGCTCACCTCACTGTGCTTCTGCGTCTCCATAAGCTTTGCGTTCGTCCACCGACCAACATCCCTGAACTCCTGCAAAGCAACTAAACAATCCTTTACGTCTTCTTTACTCGCCTCTACCTGCTGTCTGCTTAGAAAATCCGCCATCACATTTTCCTTTCCTGGTTTATGTTTAATTTCGAAATCGTACTCTTGCAATACTAGTGCCCACCTATACAACCTACTGTTCAAAAACTCCTTTTTCTTCATGAATGTTACAACCGCGTTGTCGGATTCTATCAAAAACTTCTTTCCTAGCAGATAAAATCGTAACTTTTTTACTGCATACACTATCGCCAACATCTCTTTTTCTGCCGTCGCATATCTGGTTTCGCAGTCTTTTAACACCCTTGAAATAAATACAATTGGTACCTCAGCTCCGTCCTGCATTTGCACCAACTCAGCCCCAATAGCATATTTCGACGCATCCGTCCTCAAAATAAATTCGTCTTTGAAATTTTGATATTTTAACGACAACTCTTTATAAAACGCACTTTTTAAATCCTGGAACGCCTTCTCCCGTTCTGCAGTCCATTTCCATCTTTCATTTTTCCTTAACAAACTCACCAACGGCACACACAACTCAGAATATTTCGGTATAAACCGTTTATAATAATTTAAAACCCTTAAAAATCCTCGTAATCCTCTTACATTCTTTGGTTGAGCAATATTTTTCAACTCGTCTAGCCTCTTATTACAAATTTTCATCCCATGCTCACTAATTTCAAATCCTAAATACGTAACCTGGCTCTTAAATAATTCACACTTCTCCACGTTTAACTTCAACCCTCCTTCGTCCAATCTTTGGATCACCTTTTCTAAATGCTCCATATATTCTTGCTCGTTTCTGGAAAAGATCAATAGATCATCCACATAGTGCGAACAGAAACATTCATACTCGTTTAACAGCTTCTGTATGGCCCTAACAAGTGCTGCTGAAGAACTACTTAACCCAAATGGAACTACAGAAAACATATAAATCTCCCCTTTAATACTAAACCCCGTAAATTTCTTACTATCTTCATACAACGGAATCAACCAAAATGAATTTTTTAAATCTAACTTGCTAAAAATCTTCATCTCATACACCTTATATAACAAATTATCCAACCCTTGTGGTTGTTCGTACTGCGCTTTCGTAATTGAATTTAACTTCCTCGCGTCCAAACAAATTCTTATATCTATTTTGTTAGGTTTAGGTACAATAACTACCGGGTTCACATATGGAGTCTTCGCTGGTTCGATGATTCCCTTCTTTAACATTTTACTAATCTCGGCTTTAACCCTATTTCTAATTGCAAACGGAATTGGATACACCTTGGTACAAAATCCGCTGTCTTCCGTGACCTCTAACTTGTGCGTATATCGCTTCGCAAATCTCGGCTCTTCATTAAATAACCCTATAAATCTATTAAATAATTCCCCAGCTTCTCTTTAATATCAACACTCACTTTTTCTATCTGTCTATCATCAATTATTCTCGCAAACATATTACATAATCTCACTTCAACCTGTCTATAATTACTTGCCCTTTTCACTCCTAATCCTAACTTATCCATATCATTACCATCCCTATATTCCGAACTAACCGTAGGCACCACCCATAACTTATCTTTATCTAATATACGAATCGATCTATCATTTCCATCTATTTTCAATCCAAAACCCTCTATAAAATCCATTCCTAATATAAAATCTAACTGTAATCCTTTTGTTATCAAGAACTCAGCATCCCCTGAATTTTTATTCCCTACAAATATCGGTACACGGACTACCTTATAAATCGTCGTTAACTTCTTATTAATTGCCGACCATAAATTAACCCCATCAATAGTTTCCATTCGTCCTTTTAAAAATTCTGCATGTTTTATTACAATGTTTTCATTAACCAGCGACAACTGTGAACCACTATCAACTAAAGCAACATATAAACAATCTCTTAATCTAATATTAATAAACAACAGATTCTTTTTATTAACGGTATAATTATTCAACAACAAATCACTTAAACTATAACCTAAATCTATATCTAAACCTAACAACTCTGTCTTCAGAAAATTGGCGTTTTTTTTTGACTCGGTGGTGCTTCGTGCACTTGTACCACCTCGATCTTATCAGTGTTCTTTATCGCAGCGCTGGTCGTTATATGTTGGACGTTTATGTCCCTGTCAGTCCGGCTGTATCCGTCTCGCGTTCCGCCTCCAGTAGTACGGCCGTCATCCGCGTTGTCGCCGTGCTGGTACCTATTTTGTTCCTTGTACTCGTTTCCCCGGTATTCTCTGTTGAAATGCGGTCGTCTATTCCCGTCGTGTCCCCAATGATTACGATGTCCGTTGTTGAAACCTTCCGGTCTGTAGCTTGGTCTGTGCTCGTTGTGGTATGCATGTCGTCGGTGTTCGTCATTATACCCCCGATTCTGTTCCCAGTAAGCTCCGCGCGTCTTTGTCTCTAGTGCCGTCGCCAAGTCAAAATTCCTCATTATCCCTAGAAATTCTCGTAGGGTTTTTATATTTTGTACCACAACCACCTTTGTCACCTCCGGTTCCGTATGTCCCGCAAGTAGTAATACTATGTCGTCCTCTCCCAATTTCGGTGTCACATGTTGTGCCTGGTTATACTTGTTTATAGCGTATTCTTCGCGTGACCCGTTTATTTTGCTGTAATGTCCTGTGATTAAGTTCGTCCTTATGTTCGTCTGGTGCGTGTTACTCCAAAATTGTTCAATGAACAGTCGTCTGAATTCCGCGTATGTGTCGTACTGTTTTCGTATGATGTTGTGCCATTTTTCCGCGTTGCCCGTCAAAGTCGCCCCAACTATTTGTAACTTCGTCCGTTCGTTTTCTGTCTCCACAATTTCATCTAATCTGTCCAAAAACCCCATCGGTTGTTCTGTCCGTCGTCCTTCAAATTTCGGTAGCGCGTCTCGGTTTAGTTTAATTTGCTGTCCGTAGTCTAGTCCTCCGCGTCTCCTTTCTAGGTCGTCTAACTTGTCTTGTATCTGTCTATCTTCGTCGCCGACCCTGTTCCCTAATATTGTCACGTTGTCTTTAAGTTTTCCGTCCAGTTGTGTCCTAGCGTTAACATTTTCGTGTTGTAGTGTTTCCAGCGTCTGTCCTAAATTCCTGTAGTTGGTCGTATGCTTCTTGTCACATGTTTGTATCTCACCGTTCAAATTTGTAAATCCGCTGATCATGGTCTCCTCAACTGCTTCCACACGTGTCTTAACTTCTGCTCGTATGTCCGTCCTTGTTGCGTCCAATTCTCCCTGAAATTGTACCCGTGTATTTTCAATTTTGTCGTCTACGCGGTCTACCTTTTCTTGTAACTCAGTCTTGAGTTCGTCTCTTACCTCTTGTATCGATGCCAGTAAGTACGCATGAGCGTTGTCTATTTTTGCTGTCATTTTGACTTGTGACTCCTCAATTTTATTCGTTAAATCAATTTTCAGTTCCGTCTGCGACTCGGCAATTTTTTCCATTAAATCAGTTTTTAATTCCGTGTGTGATGTCTTTAGTTCCGTATGTGACGTTTTAAAATCGTCTCTTAAACTCATCAGGAATCGCATAATCTCTTGATTTCCAGCCGTTTCTGCCATCTTGACCTCCTGTACCGTCGCCTTGTCCGCTTCTATATTTATTACCTCCGGATCTACCTGCCTCGCCTCCGTTTCCTGGACATCTCCCCCTGCATCTAGCTCCTCGTCTTGTGCTATAAATTCCGCGTCGATTCCGTACCTCCTTCCTGACCTCGTTATCCGTCTGGTGTCCGCGTCTGTCATCTCTGCTGCCTTTTTCGAACTCTTCTTTCCTGTAAAATTTTACTACGGGCCCCACCTAACCTCGGTGTCCCTTATTCTACTACTGCTTCTGTCTAGCCCCACGTTGGGTTTGCCACCTTCTTATGCTCCCCCCCCCCCTCATCATATATATGATATTTTAAACTATGGTTTATTTATTTACAATTTTTATATACTTGACTGTGTGAAAATTTTGACTCTTATATTCCGTGCTTTAACTAAGTTTGGTCGGTCTACAAAACAAAACTATATGAATATGCCTCGACTATTGAAATTCGCCTTCTCAGGGTATCCACACCTACCTACCGTGGGTTCAGTGATAGGTAGATGGTCACTACACCAACCAAACTGCACTATAACGTATATACATATATATATATATATATATATATATATATATATATATATACATATATATATATATATATATGTTGTATATGTATATGTATATATGTTGTATGTACGTTATACGCTTTCTTCCTTCTCTATTGTTTTCTCCATTATCACCCTCAGAGCTAAAATAGCCTCCCGTGTTCCCTTGTTGCGCCTAAACCCAAATTGATCTTCTCCCAGTATTTCTTCAGCTCGTTTTTCCATTTGTCTTTGTACAGTTCTAGTTAATATTTTTGAAACGTGTGCGGTCAAACTTATTGTTCGAAAATTTTTACATCTATCCGCGCCTCTTTTATTGTTATAGATATTATGATGTTACGTTTGAAATCTTTGGGTATCTCGCCTGTCTCATACATATAGCTTAGAAGTCGGAAGAGACGTTACGTTACTGCTTGTCCAGCGGCTTTTAAAGCTTCTGCTTGTACCTTATCTGTACTCGGCGCCTTACCATTTTTCAGACTCTTTAATGTTAATTCATACTCATCTCTAAGTATAGGATATTCCAGGTCATCATATATCTGATTCCTGTTCTAATGCTGTTAGTTCCTCTTCTGAATGTAAATTCCCTATATATTCCTGCCATCTTGCTACTTTCTTTACATTTTCTATAATGACGTTTCCTTCCGTATCTCTTATATTTTTGCTATATGATTTTATATCACTAAAATTCATTCTAATTAATTTGTATGTTTCTTCTGTCTTTCCTATTTCCATCTTAGTTTGCACCTCTTTGCACTTTGTTATCTATGGTTTCTTTTTTTTTTTGTGTATACCCCAGAATATCTTTGGCCGCCATGTCTAAGCTGGATTTAATGTTATTCCTTTCTGTTTCTACTTCTTTAGTATCAGAAATTTTTTTGATATCTTACAGCAATTCATTTGACTTTTTTTCTAATCTTTCATAGATATCGTTATCTTTTAGCTTCTCAAAGTCGAAGTGCCTTTTCCGTTCTTCTTTTTCAGATTTTTAAATTTAAGTGCGGCCTTTACAATTACGATGTTGTGGTCGGTGTCTATATCTGCTTCTGGGTAGCTTCTACAGTCTTTTACTTGATTTCTAAACCGTTGTCTAACAATAGTGTAATCTATTTGATATCTTCCTATGTCTCCTGGCATCTTCCACGTGTATCATCTTCTAGCATGATGTTGAAATAATTTTTTTTGTGATGGTTAAGTTGTTCTTGTCGCAAAATTCTACCAGCCTATTTCCCCTGTCATTTCTCGTGCCTAAACCAAATAAACCTACTATCGCTCCTTCCCTACCCTCACCTACCACTGCATTCAAATCCCCCGTAATTATTAAATATTCATGTCCTTTTACGTATTTTAGTATGTCTTCGATATCTTTGTAAATCGCCTCTAGCTCTTCCTCACTGTAGCTAGAGGTGGGCATGTATACTTGTATTATTATTGTATTTACTGCTTTAGATTCAAATCTAACCATAAGAACTTTTTAGTTCTTTTGTAAGTAGTTTTCTACACGTCGTCCTATCTTTTTTCGCATAACTATCCACACAACCGAATTTTCTTCTTCTGATCCCGTATGAATCACCCTAAAGTCTCCACTCCAAAAATCCCCCGCCTCTGGCCAGCGGACTTTGCTGATTTCTACTATGTCTAGTGCTAACCTATCCATTTCAAGTTTCAGGTTCTCTAGCTTACCTACTTGTTTCATACTTCTGATATTCTACGCTACGACTCGCAGAATGTTCACGGATCTTTTTCTATACTTTCGGATCACATCCCCCGAAGTAGTCCCCTCCCGGAGATCCGAATGGGGGACTTACCTACTTGCTTTATACTTCTGACATTCCACGCTCCGACTCATAAAATGTTCCCGACTCTTGTTTCTGAATTCTTTTGATTACATCCTCCGAAGTAGTCCCCTCATGGAGATCCGAATTGGGGGACTATTTTACCTCCGGAATTTTTTACCCCAGAAGATGCCATCATGTTTACTAATAATTTCTGTATGCAGTGTACTTGGTAGGTAATGTGGTGGTTTCCCGTTGCCTTCCACATCGCAGTAGTGTGTCTTAGAGTGTCATACCGACCCCTATGGTCTCTGCCCCTCTGAGTACCGAAAGTGCTGCTGTTCTCTTTCGGGGACCTGTCTTAGTCTGGTTCCTCACTAAAGACCCTACTAATTTGGTTAAACCTATAGTTCGGCTCTTTAGTTCATTGAAACGCGCAAGCCATTCTACCTGTTCTAGTATTTTAGAACGTCGTCAAGGTGCAGGTCCGTTCAGAATGGGAATTAAAGTTATGCTTCAATATTATGTACTTGTATTATCGTATGCACGCATGTAACAATATACCCAGTTTTAGCATGGTATAGTATTAAAAACTGTTTGGGGTCAAAATAGACCCCAGAGAGGGTTTACGCATTTTACAACCAGACGAGGAGCAAGGGTTAATAATTAAATCTAAATTTTAAAACCAATTTGTAGTTAAGTATTTACAACTTGATTAAAGTTGTTAGACATATTTAAAATACCATTAGAAAAACTGTACGTTTGCAGGATAGTAAACTAAAAACTTCTTACATTTATTTAATTGAATTATTTTTACACTATATTTAATAAAAATGAAACTTGCATCTCCGGTCTAATCTACTCGAATTCTTAAGAATAGTTATTTATTTACAATTCAATACATCATCGGTAATATAATAGTCTCCTCTACCTACTTACACAATTATCTCACGTTCCAAAATTTGAACCTATTAATTTTTTAATTAAAAATTTCATCCAAGACATTTTTTTAATTTGATAGCGAGCGGCACATCATAATTTGATCCATTATAAAATTACACTATTCGCCCTTTATTACTAAAGGATGTCATAAAATCGTGATGAGCTAAATAACAGCCATTAAATGTAATAACATTAGAACTTGGGCAATTAGTTCAATTTTCTTGCTTATTACCTTCCCTTTCTTCGACAGAAAAAGGGGAGTTACCTGACAATAATTGTTCTTACTAATACCATTAGACACTATTAATCCATAAAAAGACACATAAATGCTTTCACCAGATGTTTTCCGTTAAAAAGTCAATTACAGCGTTCTGTGAGAGAAGACGAAAAAAGAGGAAAATAGATATATAATTAGCAAATATTTAAATTGCATATCTAGAGTTTTGTGCAAAAACACTTTGCGGCCGCTTCTTTACAGGCTGTTCTTCGGCTTGATTTGCTTTTAAACCTATAATATGTTTAACTATAGCGTGATTTCAGTAATTTAAGTTTATTAAAGAAGATTGAGACGCTTCGTACGCGGTTGTAATTTACATTAATGAACGTGTGAAATGGAGCTAAGCGCGGTTATTTTCATAATGGGCAAATTGATATTAAGTTAGTAGTAAAAAGAGATACTGCATTTACTTTTTTAACAAATCCATTCAGCAATGTGGGAATACACATTAAGAAACAGGTGAGTAGTAATAGTGTTACATGGGCCTGCCGGCTACTGACGGGGTGGCGGTGTTGGTTGGGGTTGATCTTGGGAGCCTGTGAATCAATTTCTCGCGCCGTAGCAACTCTTCTTTTAATTTAATCCTTATTAGTAATATTTACAATTCACATCAAATTCGCTTTCGACCTCCTCTGGTGGCCTAATCTGTTAAACCAACTAAGACTATCCCACTTTCCTTCGAACCTGTGCAAAATAATTAACTCATTCCTAACCTTAAGAACAGCATTCCTAACCTCACACTACTACCGCATATCCAAATCCCTTTCGCAAGGATGCATTCAAGGTTCCTGTTTATCCCCCACCCTCTGGAACATAGCCATTAATCCCTTACTCCTACACGTTACCCAACGATACGCCCTTCGCATACGCAGATAATATCACATTCCATATCCACGATAACTCTAGATCCTCCATTGAACAAACAGCCCTAACATTAACATCCAACATAGAATCCTGGTCTCTCTTAAATAAACAACCACTATCCCCATCAAAATCAAAACTCCTCCTGCTGAAAGCCTTCCTAAACCCACAACGTCCTCCGAAGATCAAGATCCTAAACATCTCGTTTAGATTCTCCCCTTACGTACTATACTTAGGACTGTGTATAGACACCCGACTACGCGCGCGCGCGCGTGCACACACACACACACACACACACACACACACACACGTACTAAACCAAACTAAGAACAAAAACACAGATCATATTGAAGAACCTTCACCAATCACTCCCAACTTCAATACATTTATCCACACACACTCGACGCCTGATTCTCTCCCAAATTATAATCCCTATCATACAGTACGCAACCGATACCTGACTGACATTAACCCCATCTTCTAGAGCGAAACTAAACACAATAATCCGCCCCTTCTTGCTATATACATCCCGCGCATACAGAACCACATCCACGCTAGCCCTATATACCATTCTTCAAATCCCTCTCATAGAACGAAACCTTCCAATCCAGCTCCACGACACCATCCTAACTCCTAACAACTACAGAACACTACCCAAGTCCAACATTAAACCCCGACCTGTTCCCCGAACTGCTAGAAATCCCACAACACGTATCCCACTCCAGCCTTCAAACGATACAATTCCTAACCTGTCACGGTAAATTTCGATCTAAACTTCACTCCTTCAACATCACCCCATCCCCATATTGTCCTTGCGACAACTCCTCACCCGAGATTCCTAACCACCTCATCTATACATGTTCACTTCTATTTACCTCCCGCTCAAACTTCAAATCCGCACTAAACCTAGATCCCTTCACTCTACTACCTATCATAACACACCTCATCACGCACAATCCTGAACTACTAAACAAATTCCTCACCAACATCCTAAACACAAAACCCCCAATAAATAATTAAACACTCTAATACATAACCTACTCCACATCCCACACTCTACACATTGCACAACACCATTGTTTACTCCCCCTACATGAAGCATCCACGCACTGCGACGAAAGGGGGACTTGCCTCACCGAAAACCAAAAAAACAGCAGACCTCCACCACCATGATCACCCATCATCTTTAAAGAAGGACTCTCATTTTGAAATTATCACCGTTTATTTGCATACATGTATTTCATTTAAACTGTATACATTTTACTAGCCAGTATGGATTTCTATCCAGGAATGGTTATAAATAGATATTTAGTAGTTGAA
Organism: Platerodrilus igneus; assembly: GCA_036346225.1. Lineage (NCBI taxonomy): Eukaryota > Metazoa > Arthropoda > Insecta > Coleoptera > Lycidae > Platerodrilus > Platerodrilus igneus. Next base: position 1,648,483 of record JARFIW010000237.1, on the reverse strand, counting down.
AAAAAATATTTACAATATATGGAGACATGTATACAATATACACAATAAATGACGTCGTCGGTGTTCATGGTCGTCTGCAAGTATAGCGTCCGTGCAGGGGCGGTGTCTTGTGGCCTTGGGGATGTGAACTGTTCGATGTTGGCGTCGGCGCCGGCGTCGACTTGGCGTCTCTCTCTAATGCTTAGAACTTCTTCGTGTCTGCAGGGACAGCGTCCGTGCAGGAGTGGTGTTTGCAGCGTCGGTAATGTGGACTGGTTGGTATTGGGGTCGGCGTCCGCTTGGCGTCTCTCTTTTATTTCTTACACGTTTCCCGAGTTAGTGGAAGCGCTGGTTCGACGATGGAAATGAGTCTTCCCGGGCTAGTGTAAGCTAGGTTTGACGTAGCGATGGATCTCTGGCTAGGGGAAGCGCAGAGATATTGTTTATGCATCTCCCCGAACTAATGAAAGCATCGGTTCGACGACGATGTTGGCCCCAGGTTAGTGGAAGCGTTGGGTGCTGGTTATAAATCTCCCCGCGCTAGTGGAGGTACCTGCTTGACTTTGCGAAGGAACCCGGGCTAGTGGAAACGCCGAGATACTGGTTCTAAACTAGCAAAACACTAGACTACTTTCCTGCTACTAAACTAGTGGAAGCGCTAGACGAGATCAAGTGAAGATAGATGTTCAAGGGTTTGTCACCCTATATCAAAGTACACGTGCTGAACATAGAACAAAGGCCTACCAAATCGAAATCTTCAACTCACTTTTTGTGCTACTCTAAAAGTAGTAAATCTATTGGATGCTCATTTCACTAGCCTTTTTTCAACATACCTTTATAGGAAAAGAAAGCATATAAATACGATTACAAACGCAGCAGAATTCAGTACACTTAGTGCTCACTATAGCCTAAGAACTCAACTAACAGTGCTCACCATAGCCTGTTAACCACTTCAGTAAGCAGAGCTCCCCATAGCTTACTTTATTTCTAACCAGCTATGCTGCCGCGCGCCGCACCTGGGGCACGCCGCTATAGTTCATTACCGTTAACCACGTATAGCAGTGCTCTCCACAGCCTGCTTAATTATTATAGCCCCGCCGGCGAGGTACGCGAGACACTACGTCAGTTGGTAACAATGCTAGACAATTGTACAAATGACGCGCAATTTATAGATGTAGTCACACAATATGCGAATTATTGCTACACTTTTAAATGGTTATGCAAATTTTAAAGAAAACCCTACGGGGTACTCACGTGAACATGTAGGGCTTCTTGCAGAATTACTCCATGATGTCGGCGGCGACTTCGCTAGTCTTGCGGGCGTCGACTTCTTCGCTGAACTTTCGGGCGTGGGAACTCTTGAGCCCGGTTGAATGCAAATTCAAATTGTCTTCTACCTATATGTAGACAAATAAGGTATGGAAGGCAAGTAGAGGTACGATAATTGGGATCACAGGAAACCTACATATCAGAAAAAAGACACGGTTAGATACCCGACAACTACACTTGTTCACATCTCGGAGGCTAGTTCCACACGAGTAGTGGGATAAGGCCGGTCCTAATTCAAAACGTGTTCAGACGTATTTTTCATATGTAAAATACACGTGCACCGTTTTGAATTAGGATCGGCCCTATATAATTTCAATGTAAAATAGTTGTGAAAACATGAATTCTTATATACTTTCAATGTAAAATACTTGTGGGCACGTTTTGAATTAGGATCGGCTTTATATTACTTTCAATGAAACATACTTCAAAACACACGTATGTTGAAAAATGTAAGTGCAGAGAAAATGTGTGTAGCTGTTTTGAATTCGGTTTTCTAGCGAGAAGTTACACGTGCACCGTTTTGAATTAGGATCGGCCTTATATACTTTTAATGTAAAATGTGAAAACATGAATTCTTATATACTTTCAAATGTAAAATACTTGTGGGCACGTTTTGAATTAGGATCGGTTTTATATTACTTTCAATGGAACATATTTCAAAACACACGTATGTTGAAAAATGTAAGTGCAGAGAAAATGTGTGTAGATGTTTTGAATTTGGTTTTCTAGCGAGAAGTTATAAAGTATGACAGATGCAAAATATCGCATTTAAGTCAATTGTGTTTAATTAAAGTGGATTCTGATTTATGTTTTTTATTTAGGTTTAGAGGCTGCAAATACACATGGGCCGGTTTCAATTCAAAATGAGTTTACTCTTGTGATAGGTTGAAAAGTGGGTTGGCAAAGTACGCAGATGGTGGTAATCTGCTATATAAGGAGATTGCTCCTAATATTAATTTAATTAGTCAAAGTTTACTGCATATATTTACATACAAACATGTATATAATTGATATTCAGGGATTGAAATACAAGAAAAACGAGTTTGTGTGCAAAAAAATTGCGGTTTTGGACTTGTTAGAAGGTGTTGTTTGGTATCAAATTTTTAAACTGCCAATGCAGTCTAGTTGTTTGAGCCAAGATCATATAAAACATAACGACTGGGTGACAAGGAATATTCATGGTCTTTCTTGGGATGAATCTTCAACGGCTGGAATGGTGTTATCATATATAGCGCTTTATTTGAAGCAAATTATCCGACCCGGTGAAGAAGTATTTGTGAAGGGTCTAGAAAAGAAGAAATTGATTGAAACCTATCTAATGCAAAACGTTGTAACTGATTTGCTTGCACTAGGTTCTCCTAAGCTATCGGAGTTTTAAAGAAACAATAATAAACTTTTATATGTTCGCTAGAGGATATGTGTGTAAAACGATAAGGAGTGGTTGGATTTTAAATCGATTTACAGATTCGGATTCTGCGTAAAATTCTAGACTAATTTGATGTATCGCATGGCAAATTTTTTTAAAAAGAACGGTCAGAAATCGCTTCTGGTAAAAAATCTTAAAATTGGGGTACCGTCTTAAGGAGTGATACTATCTAGCAAATTCCTAGAAACTCAGGTAGCTGAGAAAAATCTAAAATTAATTGATACCAAACAAGATATATTTATCTTTAAGAAACTAAAATAAACTTTTATTTATTCGCTAGAGTGTGTGTGTGTAAAACGGTAAGGCATGGTCGGATTTTAAACATAATAAAGCGATTAGTGCCAATGGGTTTTTAATGAGAAAACCCATTAAAAAGCGATTAGCAGTAATGGGTTTTTAATGAGAAAGCTCATTAAAAAGCGATTAGTGCTAATTGGTTTTTAATGAGAAAGTCCATTAAAAAGGGATTAGTGCTAACTGATTTTTAATGAGAAAGCCCATTAAAAAGCGATTAGTGCTAATGCGTTTTTAATGAGAAAATCCATTAAAAAGCGATTAGTGTTAATGGGTTTTTAATGAGAAAACCCATTAAAAAACGATTAGTGTTAATGAGTTTTTAATGAGAAAACCCGTTAAAAACCGATTAGTGTTAATGGGTTTTAATGAGAAACCCCATTAAAGAGCGATTAGTGCTAAAGAGTTTTTAATGAGAAAACCCATTAAAAAGCGGTTAGTGCTAATGAGTTTGTAATGAGAAACCTCATTAAAAAGTGATTAGTGTTAATGGGTTTTTAATAAGAAAACCCATAAAAAAGTGGTTAGTGTTAATGAGTTTTTAATGAGAAAACCCATAAAAAGAGATTAGTGGTAATGGGTTTTTAATGCGAAAACTCATTAAAAAGCGATTAGTGGACCCACCTGCGCCAGACTCCCCACAAAGGACCTACTACTAATATTACAATATTTTTCTATTAACCTTTTTTATGCTTGGTATGGGTGGTACAGTACATGTTCAACTCAAAAAGTTCTGGTAATTGCTGGCATTTTATGTTCCTCATTATACTTATATTTTACTTAAGCCCTAAAATGGTTACTGATTTATTTATTGCTATTTATTGTCTCTTTCTAATAATGAAAATAGATCACAATTATTTTCCTTATATTAATCTTTTTACGGACTCCTCAACATTGTCCACGCATTCCCAGTAGTCACAAAGATTTCTGGAGATCCGTAGAAAGAATTTTGGAAACTAATATTCTAAATTTAAATTTTGCACAATGTTTGCTTTAACCTTTAATTGTGTTTTAAATTTTGTATTTTGTACTATAAATATGACGACAAATTATTAAATGTTCTTGCCATAAATGTCATGGTCTCCTTACTTAATTTGTATGCAAGTTTATAAATACTCAAACCAATTGTATTGTACCCACAATTAAGGTATGTATAGATGCCACGATTTGGTCATTGAAATCGAGAAGCAGACACATTCTTTTGTTAAGGTCTTGGTGCTCTTTGAAATTACATATTTTGTATATAAAAAAATGGTAATGAACAACCTTTGAATTGGAACACCTGGTACGAGTAATTATTATTGCTTGTAATTTATTCAAAGAAAAATAGCAATTTATCATCACTATTTAGTGTTAAAAGGTAAGGTGTCGTGATACGATTAGATTACATCGTTCAATTTTGCAATTATACGGTAAATATGAAAGTCGTTACTTACGCTATGTCTTGTATAGGAAGATTAATGGTCTTGGAAAAGTATGCTTATATTCTGATGTTCCGCATAATATGAATATTACACTTATTACCTTACTCGACGGAAGTCAAGCATATTTGTACTGTATTATTAACGGTTGTCTGGTGTATTAAATACACCATACGATTTTATGGATAATTTAGTAGAAATGCATCGTTTTTCTGGTAAACGTGATTGCTTTATACAAGATTACCATGAGTTTATATTAAGTAGATAATAACCAATGACATTACTAACAGAGGCGGACAAGGTAAAATGCATCCTGATGTATAAATTATAAATACGCCCTTGGAGTTAAATAAACACATGGCATTTTTCAGTCCTGGAACAGGTTAGACGCGTACCTCCATTGTTTCCTATTCATAACTAACCTGCACATTTCCCTGAAATTTGCACAGCCTACATCTTTCACTATCTGCGTGCAATAGTCTGATCTAGGTCTACCTCTACCTCTTCTTTTCCCCATTTCTGCTTGTAATATAATAATAATTTCACACTATTCCCTTGTGCCTTAGTATGCGTCCTATTATCCTATCTGTCCTATTTTTTACCGTTTTCCATTTATTTCTTTCTTCCACTACCATTTCTAGAACCTTCTTGTTCTTAACTTTGTCTGTCCATGATACCTTCATCATACTTCTGTATCAACACATTTCAAAGGCTTCTATCTTTTTCTTGTCCGCATCTCCTACTCTTCACGTTTCAGAACCATAGAGTGCTGTGAAATGCTTTCAGCAATCTTTTTCTTGTTTCTATGTTTGTTGTCTTTGAACATAGTAAGTGCTTTTTCTTTTTAAATACAGTATGGCTGCTTGGTCTCTTTGTCGCACGTTTGCGTGTTTAATTTTAAGTCGTTGTAAATTCGTAGCTGTAAATCAAGTAGCAAAGCTGTCATCCCCTATCTCGTTATATCCTGTCATAAAACCTCCTTTGTGTCTGTGAAAATTAAGTTGAACTAAAGGGGGAGTGACAGACACTTGCTTATGGACATCAAACGGAAACGGTTGTGTTGGTTCGGTAAAGTGAGTTAAGTCAATCGTGTCGCCGAATGTGAATTTATCGATAAACCCCTAAAAAATACGTAACACGTCCAATAAATTAGCTATACAGTCCACTTTGTCGAAGAATAGAAACGACACCTATGGGACAATAGAATACGCCTGAGGTAAGTCGATATATAAAATTATAAGACCCTGGGCGTTAACAAAACATGGCCTTCGTACGCCGGATTATTTGATTAATTAATTAGTTCCTATTCCTGTCGTTCCTCATTAATACTTTTAATTTAATAATTGTTGTAGTTTTGATGTTTGGGCTAACATCTTGTTTGCACATTTAAAATAGTAGAGACATTTGGGCATTACGGTAGATTTATAATACATCTCTTTTTCTTTGTCGCAAGGATTAACGATCGGTCGCTGTACTTTATGTACTTTGTAGAAATTTCGGATACCTACTATATTTATAAGAGTTGAATTTAAATTCTTACCTTATTTTTCGTCGACAAGTTTGATGCACCACTGGGGTCATCCAACTTAGTATAACAAAGGGTTATTGCTTAGCATTTATTTTCAAATATTAAACGTTTTGTCGAGCGAGAATTGTAATTAGTTGCATTTGTCGATTAATAATTTAATTTCGTAGATTAATTAGTGGTTGTAGCTTATTGAGGTACGCATTGTTTTTACGTTAATTTTTATTGTTCATTAATCAAATATAATAAAGTTATTTTTCAAGCTAAGTTTGTAATAAAACGGTTGGATCATATATACAGTAAGATTAATAAACCGGAAAATGTACCGATTGCTATAATTAGAGCATCGATGAAAAGTGTCGAACAAATTAAAACTCATTTCAAGTTTTTTTGCAAGGATATTTTCTTTGATGAGAAAAGTGAACAATTAGACGAATTCTCGGCTCTTAGGGTAAAAATAGATAATTATCTATTAGATATTTGTATTATCGCCGAATAATGTAAATTAGATCTCGTAGAAAATAAGCCACAGATGGAAAATATGAATAATCCTTTGTCGATAAATAGTGGCATTCGCTTGAAACACCTATCAGTCTTGCGGTTCTCAGATTGTATTTCGGGCTTTCAAAGTTATCATGCAATTTATAAGCGATTGATTTAGGATAATGTCAGTTTGTCCCCTGTTCAAAAATTTTGTTATCACTTTTATACACTAGATGATTCATCGCGTGCGTTAATAAAACATTTGCCATTAAACGATTGTGCGCACAACGAAGCCTATAAAATCATTACTAATCGTTTTCAGTCCAAGAGGTTATTACTTTCAACATATTTTAATGCTCTCGAAAAATGCCCTAAGGCAAGTTCCTCAGACTCGCACACAGAACTCCGGCAATTAATTAGTTGTTTTGATGAAAATATATTCGCGTTAAAGCAGATGGAAATAGATCTATTAGATTTCATGTTGTTTAATCTGCTATCGAAAAAATTAGAAACAAACGTTTTAAAGCGTTTCGAATTAGAAAACAGTGACGAAATTCCCTCGTTCAAGGATTTAAGGTCGTACATTGAAAAACAATGTAAAGTATTGGAAATAAATGCCATTGCTTCAGGAACATGCTTAAAATCTTGAGATTCCGTGAAACAAAAGGAACAAGAAAGTTCGTTAGCACTTCGGCTAAAACTTCTTTAATTGGTACCACCAATGATGGTAAAAATTGCAGTACGTGTCATGCTGTGCATCCTATTTATAGATGTAAGCAGTTTCTCGATAAAACCCCTCAAGAAAGATTTGAGGTGGTAAAGCTTAAAAACCTTTGTATTAAATGTTTAAATACTTCACATTCGGTGAAAAATTGTAATTTAGATTGGTCGTGCAGAAAATATCATCAGTCACACAATTCGTTACTTCACCTCGATTAACGAGAAAAATCGATGCCTCCACGCAGACAAACTCATCGTCAAAGGTCAGCGTCTCCTCGGAAAGCGGCACCTAGACTTGTTTCTACTAGTAGACCTAGGGAAGACAATCTATCGTCGGCGGTTGTGCATGAACAACCTGCCACTAGCTCGTTAACTCCGACGTCATTAGAACATACGACCACGCTGTTAGCTACAGCGATAGTGTCGGTGCTTGATTATACAGGAAAATTGCAACCTGTTCGTATAATTTTAGATAACGGATCCATGGAAAGTTTTATGACTGAAAGGTGCCGTCAGAAATTAGGTTTAAAGAAACGGAGAGCCAATGTCGCTGTATAAGGAGTTGGCTTGAATTCATCGTTGGTGTCTGGTACACTATCGTGTGTAATCAGCCCCTCGGGAGCAAGGTCTCCATCATATGAAATTGATTGTTATATTTTACCTAACATTTGTAATCAATTACCTTCGTCGTCTATAGGGGTCAAGGAATGGTCGCATGGCCTTAGCTGATCCTAATTTTAATATTCCTGGTAAGATTGACATGCTACTCGGAGCCGAAATCTTTGCTCAGGTTTTGTTGATCAAATCTCGTTGGAGTGTCGCTAACGAGCTAGCTGCTATTAAAACAACCTTTGGTTGGGTTTTAACGGGAAAAGTCGTTTCCCCGAATAATTCTATTAAGTCGTTGTGTGTTTTCGTTGAGCCTTTAGACAGCGATATTTGTCGATTTTGGGAAATACAAAATATTCCCTTCAAGAAACACGTTTCCCCTGAGGAAGAAAAGTGTGAAAAGGAATTTGTGGAAAATTATAGACGTAACAAGGACGGTCGTTTTGTAGTGTCCTTGCCCTTTAAAATTTCTGAACCCTCATTCGTGGCTACGAGATCAATTTCTATTAAAAGATTTTTGTCATTAGAACGTCGTTTGCTAAAAAATCCTAAATTGTATTCGGATTATAAACAAGTTGAAAATGCAAGGCATTGTCGCAACGAACTTCCAAATGTAGACTTACTTTAAAACAATTTAAAGAAATTAAAATTATTATGTTGTAATAATTATAAGTATTCAGATAAAAAAATAAAATTTATTCCCCGCGGGGGGGGGGGTCGGGTATCCGTGGTCAGATTTTGCGGGGGGTACCATATTTCGACTCAGCTATGTTAGGGGAGTCCAAATATGTATCGCACATTAATTTTGGTCCTATTTGAAATTTTAATTTTCCCGACGGAATATCGCGGGGGCACGGCGTCCCCGTGGCCCGATTTCAACTGACATCAAAACTTAAGCTCAGGACACCGAGCTGAATCGATTGATGTATCACACATTGATGTCCGACCATTAGAAAGGCCTCGGACGGACAGACGGACGACAAATCGATTTCATAAACGAACGAAGTTCGTTGAAAATTTATGAAGGATTATTTGAAAAGCAGTCACATGGCTTAAGTGGAATCGCCTGAAAATTCGTCGGTTCGTGAGAGGATGTATTACATTTCCAATCATGCTGTACATAAGCATGATAGCACTACCACCAAACTGCGTGTGGTTTTCGATGCTTCGTGTCAGGATCAATCTGAAAATTCGTTAAATGATAGCTTGGCTATTGGCCCTGCTCTGCAAAAAGACATTGCATTCTTGTTATTGCACTTTCGTGTACATTCTATCGTAATTACAGCTTATATTAAACAAATGTATCCTCAGATTGTGGTTAAAGATACTCATCGTGATTATCAACATATCGTCTGAAAATTTTCTCCGTCGGATCCTTTTATGGACTTTAAATTAAATACTGTGACTTGTGGAGTTTTGTCGTCGCCTTTTTTGAGCTTGCGTACTGTTCAAAAATCGGCAAGATTAGAATCAATTAATTTTCCTTTCGCGTCATCGGTATTGATAAGCGATACTTATATTAATGATTTAGTCACTGGACGCAATTCGATTGAAGCTGCTAATCGATTACTTGGTGAGTTGAATAGTATTTGCACTAGTGGTGGTTTCAATTAAGAAAATGGAATAGTAATTGCCCGGAAGTGATGTCCAACTTGAAGGAGTCCCATTCCATTGGAAGCAATTGCATTTCCAGATAAAATGGTTCAATAAAAATTTTGGACCTTTCGTGGCGCGCTCTTACAGATGTATTTTTATACAACTTAAACGCTGAAGAGCGCACTTGCACTAAGCGTAATATTTTTTCAGCTATCGCAAAAATTTTTGATCCTCTCGGTTTGATAGCGCCTTTAGTACTTTTCGCTAAACGTTTAGTTTAAGATCTTTGGCCTTTAGACCTCGGTTGGGACCAATAGCCGCCATTGGAAGTCGTAGAAAAATGAAAACATTTTTTGAATGAATTGCCAGCGGTTTCGAATATTGAGATTTCGCATTGCATCGTATGTAATAATTTTAAAAAGGTGGAGTTGCATGGGTTCTGTGACGCTTCTAAAGCTGGGTATGCGGCTGTCTATTTTCGTTCGTTCGATTTAGAAAGTAATATTGCCATATCATTAGTAGCGCAAAATCGAAGGTTGCTCCTACTAATCGCGTTTCATTGCCCCGTCTCGAATTGTGTGCTGCCGTACTTTTGGCAGATTTAGTAGATTTAGTCAAAAATACTTATACAGATAGTTTATCATTTAGTAGTATTTTCGCGTGGTCAGATTCCACTGTTGTTTTGTCTTGGATTCGGTCTTCCTTAGTCCGTTTCTAGATAGTCGTGATTTGTTGAGTGTGGGCGGTCGCCTGCGTAATTAAGAGTTATCGCATGATGCAAAATTTTCAATTTAGCTTCCTCGGTCGCATCGGTTGAGTGAAATTATTATATTAGAGTGTCATGAAAGATATTTACATCCTGAAATCGAACAACTCCATTTTTATTAACTCAAAATTATTGGATTTTGTCCGTAAAGAGCAGGCGCTGAGGAACTCAAATTTGTGTTTAACCTTGCTGCTGCTAGACATTTTGGTGGGTTGTGGGAGGCCGGGATTAAATCGGTAAAATCCTATTGAAAAGAATTACCGGTGAACAAATTTTGTCGTTTGAAGAATTCTCGACGGTATTGATTCAAGTCTAAGCAATTCTCAACTCACGTCCACTATGCGCACTGAGTTGCGAACTGCATGATTTTTTGTATTTGACCCCGTGTCACTCCGCTACCTTGCATATTGATTTGCTTGTCCTCTTAAAGGAAGAAAATAACTTCTCTCTTTAGTGGCGTTTAGGAAGAGTAGTGGATGTTAATCCTGGTACTGGACTTTATCTTTAAACAACTCTATCTACCAATGGCAAAATTCGATACGTTACCGCCTTGCGGGTTATCACTTTCCTATTCAACTTGTGGCTCCGCCTTTGTACTATTTAAATCTTATGACCTCGGCTAGCATTTATTTGCAATTATAAAATTCAGTAAATTTAGATTTTATATAATGAAACCAATATGTTATGTACAGCTTTTGAAATTATTTGTAATACATTTCTTATAAATTTCATTTATTAACAACTATTTAATATGTACTCAAAAACCCAAAGTCACCAAAGAAAATTTATTACCTTTACCAACAAAGTGTAGAATATTCTAAACCTGTTTTCTTATTACTCATTCAATGCGTATGCAACCTCATTTGTTGACTCCTTCACAAGCATATCATATTTAGCAAATTCAATATTAAAAATAAAATAAAAATTCATATAGAAAAACAAATGTCTTATAACTAAAAATCTGACCTGGTTTTATCTTTTTCACATCGACGCTTCCAATAAAAATGATCTTCCCCAATTCTGGATTCCATTCAAATTATTATACTATGGACCATCACCATTAAATTATATACCCCAATTTATTTCAATTCCTCAAACTTATACTCATCATTCTTGCCCCAGACTTAAAATTGTAGTTTGTTTCACCCCTGTACTTCAAGATTGTATTATTCTTCCTTTCCCCTTGACATTTAAATTGTATTACTGTATTTTTTCTTAACATCAGAATCCTAGTCTATTTCCCTCAGACCTCGAAACCGTTTAAACGGTAATTGTAATCTTCATATTTGCACTCATTTTATTTTTCACTTTTATACTTATTACGTAATACTTTGTTTAATGGCAATGCACTTCGGCCTTCATTGAGTTCAAAACTGACTTTCTTATCAAGGTGCTTGCTAATATAATCTCGAATTCCCACTCCATCCGTGGGTTTGGTCTAGAACTCGTCGCTTGTCTCTGACCAATCAAATAATTGCTTTTAGAGCAGTTTCTGATGCAATGCTCCACGCTTTCCCATAATCACAACCTGCCCGCAGCTGTGTTTCATTATCAACATGCTGTATTTTGATAGATTACCTGCTTTTCTATAAACAACTGATGCAACCCGACTTTAAATTTCCATGTTTACATGTGATTCACGCAATTTTTAATCATTTCTCTTATCAAAATGGTTAGATCTTTGTACGCATTTATATTAACTACCTGAAACTCTATTTCTATATCCGCATTAATTTAATCGTCTGGAACTCTTTTTCTTACTGCGTGTCTAATTACACTTTATCCTTCATTTCCCAATATACGCGTGCTTCCACTGAAAAATATCCTTATTTGTTTTACCTAAATTAACTAAACTTTATTTACGGGGTATTTAATGTTTACTATTTACTTAATACATGTATTTCTCATTCCTACGCCAACCATGCGTCTTCCTATGTTTACCTGCGTCGCCCAAAAACTATTTCTACTTTATATACAGGGTGTTGACTACTTACTATCTACAAACTATGTCTATTTCTTAATTATTTCCTTAAATAAGTGTAGTTTTCTGCTGCCTATTCTAATTTCTCATTCCCGAACGACCTTTACTATAACGTGCACCCTTAAGCAACCCCTTATCACAGCAATATATATATATATATATATATATATATATATATATATATATTCACGTATATAAGTTTGTCGGTTTAGGTTTCTTAGTTAACAGCTATAATTATTTTTAAATATAAAATAAGTTAGTTCATACTTATTTTGGTGGGCAGGATGTTTGGCCTCTTTGTCGCACGTTTGCGTGTGTATTTTAAGTCGTTGTAAATTCGTAGCTGTAAATTAAATAGCAAAGCTATCATCTCTTGCCCCGTTATATCGTGTCATAAAACCTCCTTTGTGTCTGTGAAAATTAAGTTAGACTAAAGGAGGAGTGGCAGACACTTGCTCATGGACATCGAACAGAAACGGTTGTGTTGGTTCGGTAAAGTGAGTTAAGTCAATTGTGACGCCGAATGTGAATTTATTTATAAACCCCTAAAAAACACAGTGATAGTGCGTACGTAACACGTCCAATAAATTAGCTATTCAGTCCACTTCGTCGAAGAATAGAAACGACACTTATAGGACAATAGAATATGCCTAAGGTAAGTCGATATATAAAATTATAAGACCCTGGGCGTTAACAAAACAATGGCTTTATTTTATATCTTTTGCACTTTTCTCATCTTGTGTTATTGAGCTTCCTAGGTAGCAGAAATCCTTAACCCCTTGTAAGTTTTCGTTTTCTATTTGTATTCTATTTTTAACTTATTTTTCCTTCTTTTGCATACTAGTACTTTAGTTTTATTTTTGTTAATTCTCATACAGTACCTCCCCCTCTCTGTTAGTACTGTTTCCATTTCTTTAAAAGTTTCTTCTAACTTCTCCTTGCTAAATGGTAATAGCGCAATATCATCTGCAAATCTAAGCATATCAATCGTTTGTCCCAGCATAATAATTCCTAATGTTTTCCTACATTTGACAGTATTTATTGTCTATTTGATATACAAGTTAAAAATAGTTACTTTTCTACTTTCCTGCTCTAATTCCATTACAACTGTTTGCTCTTTGTATAAGCTATGTACTATCCATCTATTCCTAAAACGCATTGCAATATTTTTGAGTATTTTGAACATTTCTGGTAATTTTACACCGTCGAACGCTTTTCTCAGATCTACAAACCCTAGATACACATTTTCTCCCTTTTCTATTGTTTCCTCCAATATCACCCTTAAAGATAAACTGGCCCTCAATATTCCCTTGTTTCGCCTAAACCCAAATTGATCTTCTCCTAATATTTCTTCAGTCCGTTTTTCCATCCATCTTTGTACAATTCTAGCTAATATTTTTGACACTTGTGCTGTCAAACTTATGGTTCAAAAATTTTCCCCACCTCTCTTTTTTGGTATAGTGAAATCTTTGGGTATCTCGCCTGTCTTATACATATAATTTACAAGTTGAAAAAGAAGTCTGATGCTGTATGTCCAGCGGCTTTTAGAGTTTCTGCTTGCACCTTATCTATACTAGATGCCTATTATTTTTCAGGCTCTTTAATGCTTATTCAAACGTCATCCTTTTCAGTGTCTGATTTCTGTTCCAGTGCTTGTAGTTCCTGTCCTGCATATAAATTCCATATATATTCTTGCCATTTAACCACTTTCTCTACATTTTCTTTAATGAAGTCTCCTTCTGCGCGCCTTATATTTTTGCTACGGTATTTTATATCTGTAAAATTCATTCTAATTAGTTTGTATTCTTCGTCTTTTAACGCTAAAACTTATATATAAGAGTAATAAATATATAAAATAACATATTCATATTTATACGGGATAAAATTTTCTATGGGGCGTCAAAGCTTCTCAAATTTTAATGTTAAATCTTACCCCGTAGATATTTAAATCTCGGTGCGTCTTGAAATCTTATGGGGAGTGTAGATGTTTGTTGTTTTGTTGGCGGTAACTTTTTTATCGACAAAGCGCAGGTATTTTGTATAACAGTAACAGAAAAAAGGTACCGAAAGGAAATGGGATCACTTAGTCGACTCTCGTAACTCTGACCCGCACGCCCTTACTCGAGGAAGGCTGGTAATAAAGTGCTGTATATTCGACGCTCAGCTCCAATAAACTATCGTCTCCCTCTAAGATATGTCAATATTTTCCGGCTAAACTGATAGACACGGCTGCATTTTTAAGTATGAGAAATGCAATGTTTGTGATTTCCCATACTACAAAGATTAATTAAATGTCTGGTCTTATGTGAGAACCAAAAACTTTTGTGTGGTTTACACGTAACGCTTATGTTAATCATAATTATCATGGAGAATTACGTTTACGTTTACCAATTACGCCACCGAGACCGATGACTATAATTACTAAACGTAATTGAAAGTTAGGTTTATGTATAGTTCTGTACACGATTTAGATTTGTAAATGTTCCAAATGTAGTCATCGGTCTCGGTGGCGTAATTGGCAAACGCACAGTACTGGCAATACTGAGATACAGGTTCAAGTCCTGTCCAAGACCTTATATTTTCCTTCTTTCAATTACTAGTTCGATTAGAAATGATCATTTGGGTTTTGTTTAAAAGTCTAAGTTATTATTTCATCTTACTAATTTATATTTATATTGCTGTGCCTCTAATTAATCTAAAATAATTTTAAAGTCCACACAATAAAATGTATGCCTCGACTAGCTCAGTTTTACCTTGCACAGAGTGAACGACAATATGAGCACAAAGAATTTTTGCCCCTTTCCCTCTAACACTTCATACATGAATAAGATAAACAAATTTAATCAAACTTTTTATAATGAACTGAGCAATATGTACAACTTACAACTCTGCAACCTTCGTAATGTCATTTGCTACTTTAAAACCTTTGAATCAAATTTAAAGTGAATCTGTTTGTCACAAAATTATAACCCTAATTGAGCACTCAAAGCCAGCAAAAATTACTATGTATTATCTCGAATGTTTTTTGAACGTTCAATGAATCCTTCTTTCTTATAACGTATATTCTACGTATTAACCAAATTTCTTTGATGACTCTTTACACGGATATCAAAGTACGTGTAAGTTTCAAATATTCAAACATAAAAACATTTATGCTGTTAGTTAAATATAATTGCTAATCTGGTGTTTTTCCGATTGATTTTTTTACGAGAGCCGCCTGGTTTAAATCAGTTACTAGATTAGTGGATCCCAATTAGTGAACGCGTAGCTCTACGTGTACCCCAATACTTTGAACTGCCACAGTGTGTTGTTAACCAGTGATCTTATGTTGCTTTGAGCTCAACCTCCTGATTTAGAATTTTCTTAACTAGATTTCTTATTGATTTGTTCAGTTCAACTTCTTATTGAATTGTTTAGTTCGTTTTCTTATTGAGTAGTTTAGTGCCCTAATTAATAAATTGTAAAGATTTGTTTATTACTAAATTAAATTTAAACTTACGTTTTATGCCAACGGCTGATTTCTTATACACTCGTATGTTTGAACGCGCACTTGACTGATTTATTTACTCGAAGTTTTAATTCTTATTACTTTCATTTATAAATTTTTGTTTCACTTCACAATTGATAATACTTTTATTTTGATAAGTAGATCTTGTGCTTCGGTTTACGGAATGACTGTTATCAGCTTGATGTGTATTATATAAGCAAGCCGTCCCACGTGCTGTCATTGGTTGACCGTTTTCTATGTTGTTATTTTACCATTGAAGATGCGTTGCACTTGGCTTATCAGGTCGCCGGTTAGATTTTACTCGGAGTTATGTGTTAAATGCATTGCTCATACGCTTCAAAAATCACGTAATTATAATTTTGTGCAAAGATTTATGAGCTATTATATTTAATCTTGCACGTACACCAAAACGTATGGTTCCATATTTTGTTTTCCTCATATGCTGAATTTTATTCGAATTTGGCGATTTTACACTTAAAACATCATATAGGCAAATTCTTATAATGGGATTCTTTAACAGATGACGTGAATTAGATGTGTTTATTGACTTCTTGCGTTATGAAATATGCTTGTTTTGAAAGGCCTGTTTATTATGAGCACGCATTGATTATTTTCTTACACTAATGCGTCGAGTTTAAAAAAATTCGTTTTACATTTGTTTTACTTTAGATACGCTTAATTTGTATTTATTTAAAATGTATTACTATTTCTAAAATGAGTTGGATTGTGCACAGAGTTATTCATTTTACTAAATGTGGTTATTATTAAAGAAGCAGCTTCCTTTCATTGACTGTTGTTAGTTGCTGATTTTGTACGCGGTGATTGGTATTTGCTCTTTGCATAATTAACGAATTGTGTACTTTTTATGGCTCAAGTGTTTAGTTTTCTTGATTTTTGGGTTTTTTACATGAAGTATACCTCCCTTGTGACCGTATATACCTGTAAATAACCCTATTATCATAGTAATATATATATATATATATATATATATATATATATATATTTAATTCTGTATGATTAACTCTGAAAGGCTCGATAATTCGTACCCCACACTTTGGGCATTATTATTACTGTGCTTATTCTAAATGAATTCGAGCACTAGCGTTGAAAGTCCTTATTTCTGTGATTAAATTTAAAAGAAAGCCCTAAAAATCGTGCCCCACTACTTCTAAAAACCTGTCTGGATTTCAATCCAACTCCATCAAATTGCTTCAAACTGCTTTCCCAATTTGATCTTCTTCGGCTAGCTCTGTGCACTACCTTCTAGGATATACTTACCCCAACTACACATTCTTTCAACACCTTTACACACAACAAAATACAAAAATAAAATAAAATCCTTGAACAAACATACACCCTTTTATTCGTATGATATAAATGATTATTCAGACAATCTCAATATTTACACTTTTATATTTACAATAAACATTTTACCATTTTCTTCAAATTAAATTGTTTGTGAGTTATTACACTTCAACATTTTTACTTCAAAGTAGATAGGCCTATCGTGAAACCATAAATTTACCTTTTTTTGGTATTTGGTGAGCTCAGTATAAACCTTTTCCCCTGATATGCATGAAATATTGCATGATCAAATTACTGTAAAGACCCGTTTACTCTTTACATCAAAATTTTTATTCCTGTTTCTACCTACTCAAAGAATAATAGAAAATTGTCTTTTATATACGGTAATTAAATTAATTTTTAGTTTAGAAAATTTTCACCACATAATTCTAATCACACATAGCTTTATAACAAAATGCCAGCACCACAGTTCAACAATAAAGCAAAATTCGTTACCTGGCGTGTTCTTCAGACGCACCACCTCCTTAGATGACCTCCAACAAACTTACGTACTTGGATTTCCCCAATTTCTCAATGGACAGCAACTCCATCTCAACTTGTTCATCCTGTTCCCCTAGTTATTAGTGGATGGATTCCATATTACCATCTGTCCAAATCCAAATTTTGCCTCAGTCTCAATTTAACGTGCTACCAGCACTCTCGTTCAAGAAATACTTGATTCGCTTACCTCAGTTGCATCCTATTTTACTCGTACAATTATTTATAATAATTTATTTTCAGCCCGTTTAACTTGTTAGTACCAACTCGTGCATTTATAGCACTTGTAAAAATATACGGCGGACTGCACTATGTCGCAGCTTTTAATTTTAAATTAGGGTGTCTTCTCAATGCTACTTAGTGTACTTGAAGCAAATCGAAAAATTAAGAGAGCTCCTCCACCCCTGGCAAGAGCTTTTATAATCTTCAAACCCTTTCTCTAGTCAAGTATGTCCACAGTTTTCGCTGAACTATTGAGCTCGCTACAAACAATTTTCCAAATTTCTAAACTCAAAAAACAACGAATTTTTAAAACTGAGAATTTCACTCCTTCCACCCCGGCTTTAGCACGAAAAACTATCTATCAGTTGCAACCGTCGACGCGTATCCAGAAAATCATTCCTCTGCATGTCTCTAACGGCCTGCAAAACACGCTCATAGTGTCCGCGTCTCTATTCTGTTCGTTAACCTGGCCTTTCCGTTGTACAATACCTCGAAATGTTATCGTTACGTCTTCTAGCTTTCAAAGAAATATTTATTTAATTGAAGTTTTATTCCCTGAACTCCTCGACCGTTTTGTTATGTTATTTTGTCGTCTTACTACGAATTAAATTAACGTACTTTTTAGTTTACGATGCTAAACAAATATCCGTTGCTTCAATTATTGATTTTTATATATCACCAAGCTTTGATATTACACATGTTTGCTTGCAATAGTCAATCTTGTCTTATGTTAACGTATACAAATTATCGATTTTTACCTATCGCGAAGCTTTAATATTATACATGGTTGTATACAATAGTCAACCTTGTCATCGATCCTACTTGTCTTTGCATTAAATTAATGTATACAAATTATTACCTTGAAGTTACATAAACTAGAACTTTCTGTATGTAATCGTCTACCTTATCTTGTACTAACGTATGCAAATTAGTGATTTGAAACGTAATAAATAAATAATTATTTTTCTATCTACAGGGTCGTTATAAAAATACCTTCTCGCCCTATTTACACACGTTGATCTTAAACCTACAGAGTAATATATATATATATATATATATATATATTGCTGTGATAAGAGGTTGTTTAGGGGTGTATTGAGTAGTAAGGGTCGTGTAGTAACAATAAATAGCAATAGGAATCAGAAAACTGCATTTATGTAGCAGAAAAATAGGCAATTCATACATTATGTAACTAGCAAGCATTTAACACCCTATATATAAACCGTAATTAACTTTAGACGATGCAAGTAAGCATATCTTACAACAATAGAACGCAAATGCAGCAGAAAAATAAGTAATTCAAACATTATGTAAATAGCAAGCATTTAACACTCTGTATATAGACCGTTATTAATTTTAAGTAATGCCAGTAAAAATATCTTTCAACAATAGAACGAGTATTCAGTAGAGAAATAATCGTACATTACATGTAATTAAACACGTGTTGAGAAGTGTTCTACAATTTATAAAACGAATACGCAGTAGAAAAGATAAAACCAACAAAGCTTTATGCAATTACGCTTGAACAATAATCGCTTTGACAAGAAAACGCAGTTTCAAAGACGGAAAAATACATGAACGAAAACAGCATTAAAGTTACATCATTTATTTTGTACAATTATCCAAAAGGGCGCATCTACACAAAACAACGTATGGCAAAGATAACGAATAATAATGTATCAATAACATAAACACCATTACATGGAAATCCGAATTAATTACATCAGAAACCACTTGAAAATGCAGGGAATGTTGAAGACAGGGCTTGGTTGGTTGAGATAATCTGCAGAACTGCTTGAAAATCCAGCCCACATGTAGTGGAAGAAGCACAAGTCATTCTACAACTAATGCACGTCGAAGCTGCGACACTGCTAACTAGAAAGCCACGCGTAATTTAAATAAAGTACAATAGAATATCAAGTTTATGTTACAGTGAATAAATAAAGTAGAATATCAAGTTTATGTTACAGTGATAATCGTGTAACAATTACGAAGAGTTTTTGCCGTTTTTTTTATAGAAAACGTGAGTAGAATTTGGGTAATTGATTTAAATTAAATATTTATAATGATAGGGCTTCAAGTATGCGTCTATAATAATACTTCAAGTCTGCGTTAATAATATTTCAAATCTGGGTCGACAATAATACTGGACATTTCAAGTCTGTGTCGGCAATAATACTTCTGGATTTTAAGGGGACAATTCTAATCGAATTTTGGTACTATTCTGGTACAATTCTAATTTGCGTCGAATGTATTTAAGGAAAGAGATTCAAAACATTTGCAGACACATAAAATAAAGAAGCACGAGGTAATTTTTGGAAAACAAGGGGTAACTGTACGCAAATACTGTTCAACTAAGCAGAGCATTGGTAGGCGATTGAAGACAACAAAGGGGTGTTGATCCACAACACGAACAACGTATCTCAGGTTAGATCTTTTTTATTTTAAGATATTTTTCTATTTAAATTTTTAATACTGAATTTATTCAATTTATCCAAACTTGTAATGAAGTCAACAAGAAACATTTGCATACGTTAAACTTACGTAATGTATCATAAAGATGTTTAGAACGTTACAGATTTTTTTGGAAAAAGGGTGTAGTTTTTGGTGACTTTAGATTGAATTCAAAGTATATAAATTTTGGGATAAATGATACATATGATATTGATTGATTGAGGAGTGTATTTAAAGAATTTCAAAAATTGTAAATAATATTTCCTTTCATTATATGAAATTGACTTCGTTTTATCAATTCAAACAAATAATTATAGAAGGGTGGAAAGAGAAAATTGATCATCGCAACGTTACGCACTTTGTGTGGATTAAAAAGGGCTAGCCGTGGCATAACAATAAAATTAGTAAGATTGAAGTGAGAACACAGAGAGGTGGCGTTAAGTAAAAACGTTCAGTACACCGAGTACGGCGTTGTCATATCAATATATATATTTATATATATATATATATATATATATATATATATTGTTGTGATAAGGGGTTGTTTAAGGGTGTACTTTATAGTAAAAGTCGTTTAGAAATGAGAAATCATCATAGGAAGCAGTAAACTGCATTTATTTAGTAAAATAATTAAGAAATGGAGATAGTTTGTAAATAGTAAGCAGTCAACACCCTGTATATAAAGTATAAGTAGTTTTAAGCGACGCAAATAAACATAGGAAGACGCATAGTTAGCGTAGAAATTAGGAACACATGCATTAGGTAAATAGTAAATATTTAATACCCTGTAGATAAAGTTTTAGTTAATTTAGGTAAGGCAAGTAATGATATTTTTCAGTGAAAGCACGCGTATTTATAAGTAAACGTAATAAAGTGTAATTAGACACGCATTCAAAAGAGTTCCGAACAATTAGGTTAATACAGAGATAAGAAATAGAGCTTCAGGAAGCATATAAATGCGTACAAATAATTAACCATTCTTGATAAGAAAGAAGACTAAAAATTGCGTAAATAACATGCAGATATGAAAATTAAAAGTCGAATTGCTTCAGTTGTTTATGGAAAAGCAATTAGATTCATCAAAACACTGCATGCTTGATAACGAAGACAGCTGCGACCAGGTCACAATTATTGGAAAGCATAGAAAATTACATCAGAAACTACTTGAAATGTAATTATTTGATTGGTTAAAATGAGCGACGAGTTTGTAGACCATACCTACTGACGGAGTAGGGGAGAAAAGATATATTAGCAGGTACAGTGATAACAAAGTCAGTTTTCAACTCAACAATAGGCCGAGGTGCGCCACTATGAAATAAAGTGATACGTAATAATAATTCAAAGTGAAAAATTGTATAAGTGCTAAAATGAAAATTATGATTGCCGATTAAACGTAAGTAGATTTTGGGGAATTTTATTTTAAACTAAAACAATAATAGGGCTTCGAGTCAGGGGACAATGATAATAAGAATTCTATTTTAAAGCCGGGGAGAAAATCCAAGTTCCGAGTCCGTTGAGAATAAATATAATTTCGAGTCAGGGGACAATGATAATAAGAATTCTATTCTAAAACCGAGGAGAAAAATCCGATTTCTGAGTTCTGGGGGAGAATAATACAATTTCTAAGTCAAGGGAAAATAAATGATAATAATCCAATTCTTAGTTTGGGGAAATTGATAAAAAGGAATAAGTCTGAATGAGATGACAATAAATTGGGGTGCATAAGTATAAATTAATAATGGTAGTCCAAAGGGTGATGGCAATGATTTAAATGCAATGGTTCAAGCGTGTGGATAGACAATATTTCGAATGGGAATGTAATAATCCTGAATCGGGGGAAGATAATTATTATTCAAATGGATGCGTCGATTCGAAGAAAATAGACCAGGTCAGATTTTAGTTATAAGACATTTTATTTTTCTATATTTTTATTTGAATATTGAATTTGCTTGATATAAATTAATGTGACGAAGTTCACCAAAACAAAGGATTTGAATCGTATAAAGTGCGTAATATGATAAAAGGTTTCGAACGTTCTACACTTCTTTTATAAAGATAATAGGTTTTTTTGGTGACTTTGGGTTTTGAGTATATGATTTTTAATAAATGAGATTTACAACATTAATTAATTGAAAAATGTATTTTAAATAATTTACAAAAACTGTACATAATATTTGTTTCATTATATAGAATCGAATTAACTGAATTTTATAATTCCAAATAAATATTAGTCGAGGTCATAAGATAAAGTTAATGGGAGTGATTTGATAATTTAAACAGTTCAAGGAGGAGCTATAAGTTGAATACGAAATTGATAACGAGTAAGGCGGTAACGTATCAAATTTTGTTATTGGTAGACAAGGTTGGTTCAAGATAAAATCCAGTTAAGTTTCTGGAGGGAATTTATAGCAATATTAATAATACAGCCCAACGTCGGAGGAGATAATTACAAGTCTTGTTTATACATAGCAATAGTAATATGGTCGCCCAAACGAAGGGGCGCGAATAATTTAGGGAGCATAGCAATATTAATATAACAGCCCAATGAGGGGCTCGATAATTCTAGTAGTACACAGCAATATATATATATATATATATATATATATATATATATATATAGCTGTGTAACCTCACCATTATTCGTGAACTAAGGTTTTCGAATCAAGCCCCAGCGTTGGGCTGTCATGTTTGCTGTGATACCTACAAAAAGCCTCACCAGAGTAAAAAAAAATATTCGAGCCTCTCGAACTGGGCACCAAGATTTGCTGTGATTCTCGCCCTGTTGAATCTGTTTTGATAATCGCCTCTTTACTCTTTCCGCCTCGGCTGCTCACCTAGTTAAAACTTTCATCCTCATTCATAAAAAAAACAAACACATTCCTACCACAAACATCAACGTTAACTCTATTTACATCAATATTCATAATACATTAAAATTTCAGCATAAACAGCAGTATCATAAAATTTCAAGTTTAAATTTGTCATCATTTTAATTTTCATCCAGAATTAAAGTCCTGGTAGGATGCATACTAATTAAGTTACAATATGTGCAGACCTAAGTCTGAATAGAAGGGAGCATCTCCCACCCCTTTACGTTAATCAAACAGGTTAGTCTAATTGAGCTCAAAGACAGACCCAAATTTTCATCATAGTCAAGAACATAAACTGCTAAATACTCCTTTCTACTTAAACAAGAAAATTTCACCTTAAAATTAAAAATTTGTTTTTTGTACAAATTCTCTACTGTCCATTTTTTAGCAAACAAATTATAAAGATATTCAACACACACCAAAACATCAAAAATCGAACAACAAAGCATAAGTTACCT